>JAEAOA010001578.1:4527500-5987500 GCA_016746295.1 Potamilus streckersoni | reverse complement strand
TTAAAAACGAGCATATAATGGTGTTAAGATAGAAAGAGTGATAGATAAAGACAACATATATGAATATTTGTGACTTTCCATTTATTATTGACTTTAAGAGCATGTTATTACAAACAGTCTCTTTTTTAAATCATCCTGTCTGCAATTTTACATCCGGTCACGTGGATCAATATTGATTTAAAACTCGAACCAAAGTAATAGGACATAATCTTTGAAGTAATTGGATCTTTTAAACTTACATATTTGATGCCTGGAAAGTCAAATAGAATTAAGCTAAATTTAAGAAAGCTGTTTCAGATGAATTTGTTGGTGGCAATCAGAATTGTTTTCTAAAGACTCCAGCAAATTTGAGAGTTATTACAACGTGTCAGCATTGGCAAAGAAAAATCATGCTGAAAGTTATTGCATGCACCGTCCGGTGCTTGATGTTTCAAGTTTTGAGAAAGAAAAAAAAAACATCGAAAATGTAAATAATGAAATATTAGATTGAATGAATGCATGACTATATTTGACGGGACAAGGCAAGAAAAAATATCATGTATGAGGAAATACTTTTTTCATTGTTTCAAGATGTGAGAATCCTTCCCCCACCACCACTAAAAAGAAAATGAAACAATAAAAACGTCATTGGGCATGGTCATTAATCTGAATATTGTACGATATTTACACCCAAATATGAATAAATATTCCATATGGATTGATTACACTCCTATATCTTTATAATAGCTAATGTAATTGTTGCTTTGTTAAGTTCCTCTGAATACATTAATGTACTGTGTTCCATATTAGAAAACATTTCTGATATAAAATATTCAGCATTAAAGATCAGCTGACTTATCGAACTAGTGTTATAATTTTCTTATCGAACTCGTGTTATAACTTCCTTAACTCGTGTTTTAAACAAACTATTAGCCTTGAGAAAATAACTGAGAAAGAAGGACATATCAACGTATGAAAAATGCAAATTATTTAGATGATTTTCGTTAAAGTTATTCAACCAAATATGTGCAATAAATGTTTAAAATCGGAGTATATTTAAATTAATTATTTGATATCATTTAAGTATAGACAGTAAATATTATATAATCATGGATATAATGAAAGTATGGACACCGAATCTAATTATCTGATGTAATGTCTATAATTATTCTCCTAGCATGAACAAAAGATGTTAGACAGATATAATTTATTCATTGTTTAACCATAAAGATCTGTAATATAGCTAAGATTTTGAACTATCCGGAACTGGATTTTTTTGGGCATGCGCATTGGAACTAAAGGAGTTAATTTTCAGCGCTACGATCAGTAACTCCGTTGCAACCGTGAAATTCCCTGGAGCCTTCCGTGATTATGCTATTGGGATAGACATTAAATACCGATCTGACGGAAAGCTCTCATTTAGAGGAGTCAGCCCAAGACAAAGTTACAGGAAGTGACTGTTTGTGACCTCCTGTTTGCTGAGAACTGTTCTCTGAATGTTATATTTTAGTCTGACTTATAACATAGCATGGACCATGTCTCTTCAGTTAATCAATTTCGGTCTCGCAATCAATCAAGAACACAGAGTTGATGCAACAACCTGCACCAAGAAAATCTTACGTGGAGCTTACCATCACAGTAAATGGCAAAATTCTAATGGCAGTAGACATGTCAATCTATCTCGGTTGCACACTGTCAAGTACAGTCCACATCGACGCCGTAATTGCTATAGCAAATGTGGCCTTTGACAGACTGCGTGCAAATATGTGGTAGCGCAGAGGGACCAGTGTACATAGAAAACCGAAACTCTACAAAGCAATTGTGTGTTGCCAACCCTACTGTATACTTGCTAAACTAGGACGGTGTAGAGACGCCTTGCGTTTAAATTGAATCATTTTTGTAGGGTCTGGCTGTGGAAACTGACGAGGACAAGATGACATGACAGTGTCCCAGACACGGAGGTTCTCATGCGGGTATGCATTCAAGCATCCACACTTTGCTCATGCAATCACGGTTGAAATGGGTAGACCACTTAACCAGGATGTCAGACGAGAGACTTCCAAAGATCTGCGGTGAGTTAAAGAAGAAAAGGCGACCTCAGTGTGGTCAAAGATACACTTCCACGACTCCCTAAATCCATCGCTGCAACACTTTAAAATTTAGCTTGCGTCTTGAGAAGACCGCACACACGGTTGCTCCATCTGGCGGAGTCTCATGCATACAGGAGCTAAAGACTTTGAACAGAAGAAATTGCAGAGGCAGTGCAGAGGCTCAAGCAACATAAATCTCGGAAGTACAGCACATACTCTGCTGATTAAGAAAACCCAAGGGGCACAATACCGCCAGCCAGTTTAGGGCACAAATTGACCAGATCAGCAGTTTGCGTACTCATAAAACCAAACCAGTTAGCAATGTTATAGTGATCATTGAACTCGAAAGACGTACAACAACAAAGAGTTTGGCATCATCCGATACAACAGAATAGGGTCAAAGGTGAGCTACGTTATAACTAGCTTACTTGTATGCTTCCCTATTATACGCTGAGCTCCCTTACATGTAGGGACAGTTGAACTGAGAAAAAAATGCACGACTAGCATCTGACATTGCATCCGGAGATGATAAACTAACCTAATAAATAACCTGTCATTGCACTTTTACAATTAATTTCGCTGTTGCAGCCATCATTTGAAAATATAAAGCTCGTGTATATTGAAAAAATGTTGTATTTTCTATCATCGCTTTTAATAAAGATATTTCAAACATTACATTTCCGTTTACGGTTTGAACAGCATGTTTTGAAAACTATTTCTATTTACAATTGAGTCATAATATATAGACTTTACAAAAGTTAAATTGTTATAAATCTGTAATATAAAAATAACTGATAAAGACTATAAATATATTTGTATCAAATGTAACTGGATGCCTGATTAATGTTTCAAAATATTGACATTTTGCACACCAACAACACAAAAATTTCAACGTTATTCTCATTTAAATTGAAATGCATTTCTCCTACTTTATTAAAACATGGAATAATATTTGATTTTGCTTGATTTAAGAAATTGGTTGTCTGGTTGTTAATGGTCTAACATCATGTTTCTGAACATGATAGGTCCGAACATTTGGTGGCAGAAGAACCTTAGAAATCGGGAAATTAATACGGATGAATTTAAGTATGTTAGTTTTTGGACAACTTTCTTATATCATATCTTTGCAGCAGTTAAAACTTATATATATATATATATATATATATATATATATATATATATATATATATATATATATATATATATATATATATATATATATATATTTATATATATATATAAGAATTGATTTAGATGGAACTCTAAACTATAATTGCATATATTTTTCCCGTCAATTATAGCTGATTTACATCTACTGTTTCGAGGAGCAATTTCTAACCATTTTAAAAAGGAAGCCAGTTATAAATTAAAGCTATTATGTCTGGCAAAATTCGGTTTGTAATTAGCTTGAGCATTGCAAATTTGATATCGATAATGGCACGAAAATATAAACAGCACTGTAAATTTAGAAGGAGGATCAATTTTACAACCGGAAAACGTTTAAAGCCACATACTGCAAGAAACAGTATAGAGTATAAACTTTCTAAGGAAACATGGAGTACGTTGTTAACATTGTGTTGAGCATTTAAGATTTAAAGTGCTATAATTATAAGTATTAAATGTATTGGCGTAGCTGGAAAGGAATTCTAGTTTTTATTGTTCATTATGGACCTCTAATGTCCTTTACTTGCTGTATTTAGCTTCTACTGAGTTTACCTTCTGTGTTTACATTCTGCAGGGTTTGGCGTTTCTTACCTTACTGTTAATTCAACGCAGTAATTAATGATGTATAATTTCTTTAGTAACTTTATGAAACCAATATTTTGTCTCTTTCAACCATTATTTCCAGTATTTTCTCCAGAACTTTTCCCATCTCTTCGACATCTTCTTATTCCGTATCCTCAATAGATTGCGATATGTATTCAGACTTACCATTAGTATTTCCCGTGGTGAAAAATGACTCTATTTGTTTTTGAACCTTCCGAAAACAAAGAAATTATTTTTAAAGACATCTGAGAAAATAAAAATATTGTCAAAATTATTTCCTATTAAGTGGAGTATAAAGTACATTTTAATCACTTTCTAAATAGTATAAACCTTTTTGACGTTATCCTAGTAATTTAAGAAAGAAATTTTACACATATGGTTATGTATTAGAAATTTTGCCCAGTTTCTGTGTAAGAGATGCTTTATAATCATTGTTTTTCTTAATTACCATTTGGTCGTTGATTTGTATGTTAAATCCAAAAGTTGATATGGTCGCAGTTTTTGTTTTATCGAGTCCCCTTGCATTATCTTAGTATTAAATAGACGTGTACAAAATAGTCAGAGACGTTTCCAGTCTCAAAATGAAGAATTAAAATTTTATTAATTCATCTTTTGGTGAATTTATTTCATGCTTTTTCACCCTGCCAGTAATAAGGACACCTCACCTCCCTCTTTCTCAATCCACCTATACCACCCTACCCTTTCCTTGGAGTTATGTGCTTCAACAGACGGACCACATCGTTATTCTGAAGTAAACTGTATGAATAAAGAGAAAGTAAATGGTTTAATTGGTGATTATCGCTTGTAAGAAAAAGCAAGAAAGAAGGAAAACATCTGATTTGTTGCGTTTCTGATAAATACATCATTCAAAGCCGGAAATACGTGTCACTTGCTTAAAAGAGTAATGGGTTTCTGAATCATTCCATTTCAAAGTAAGATTATTGGTTTGAATGGAAACATCTCGGGGTTGTTGACGGTACAGGAAATGGTTAAGAATGTCAATATTTGCAAACATTTGGTCTGAAACAGATCTGATAAAATATACGAGGTATGCAACTACATATATAAAATCCATAGGAAAAATGGGCAGAACAGCTGTTCTGCACGAGTAATTCATGTTACTTGTACACGAAGACAAATACCTGAGATCTGGTTGCTGGGACTGTTACGAGCAACGCTATTATTCTCAAGTGCATAATATTGTTCTGATCTAGTACGTAGTACCAGCGCATTAACATTTTTATATAATATGAATGATTTCTTAATTTATATACTATTTCCAGCACACTTCCTACTCCGAAACATTGCCTGGCCGTTGTACGATAACAGTTGATCGCCAGATCTCTGTGGACATAAATATATACTTAAATATCGTAAGTTTCACATGTTATTGCGGACTTTCTCATCCTTGAGAAACATCGGTAATGCAAACAAGCTTCATCGTGTGGGTGGATGTGGTATAGCCAAATATGTACAGAGCGCACAAAGTGGAAGAAAAAAAATGTTACATTATTTACTTTAAAAACTGTAACTGGAATGTGAGAGAAAATGTATTAATGAGAGCCAATATAGACAATTTTATATTTTTTAGATGGCGCTGTACGAAAGAGAATACAAACAGAATTTTGCGTTTGTATTGTAAGTATCGTATTGTACAAGAGCTAAACATACATATGGAACCTTACGTACACCGCATGTGGCAAACATCGCGATAAAATGTAATGGGGGCTGATTTATTGGTCTTTTAAAGTTAACACTGGTGCATTACTGACAGCCATAAAGGACGCATATAACTAACTCGATGGCTATCACAGTTTCTGCAGAAAACGTACCGTTGTCAGCAATAGAAAATAACAGCTAAGAAAAATTCAGAAACTTGTGTGAAATACATAGGATCAACAGAGTTTTTCCTTTGTTTACTCTTTAACCTTGGTGAGTTATTAAGTTTAGGACCTACGTGACAAAATTCTTGTTATTTTGTAAACAACATATTACATAGTTAAGGTTTCTTTCCAATTAAAATAAAATATATTCGGATCATTATTACTGCATGTAAGCAGATTTACTTGTCTCTGGGTTTAGGACATTATTTTTTTTTTTTACTTTGAAACTCCTTATCTTGAGGACAGCTTAGAATGCTCTAGAAATGGACTTTTGACTTTGTGACTTGGGCTTTTCAGTAAGGTAGAAAAATAAAGGAAGTATTCATTTCTATACTAAGACAAGTCTTTAGAGGAGATAATTTTGTTGTATTTCAGGTAATTTTGGGAACGATTCATTTATTTAAATTATTCAATGCAATTACATAGTTCTTTCTAATTTTCAGACTAAATCACTATTGTGGGATTACTTTGAATTGATTCAAGGACATTTTGGATTATACCATTGTGAAACCTAAAGAATGTTAACATTCCAGGCTATTTGCACATCAGCACTTGCAAATTTGGAATTTATTATGAACTCTATACTTTTGGACTTGTGATATAACTTTCAGTTCAGAATCATGGACGATATCCGTAACTTTAGTTCAGCGAATATTTGCATTAGCATTTTGAAAGGTGAAGTTGGGATTCGGAAGTAGCATGTTTGATCCGATACTATACAGACGCATAAGAGTCTTTATTTGAAGCTACAAATATCTATCGAGAGCAAATTAGATTTCATATTCCCCAGACTCATGAATATTTATCGGAAACAATTCGTCTTTGTTATTTTCTCTTGGATCTTAATGTTTCCATTACTGTCATAAATAGTAATTTTCACATTATATTTACATGATGTGACTAAAACTCCAACTTGACAGACGGACTGGTTACTAATTCTTTTTCCCAGTCCGCCCTGAAATTGGATGAAATCGGACCGGCGAGCTGGCGGTACTTTCGCAAGCCATTTTCTCGAGTACGTTTTTGAATCAAGTATCGAAGTGTTTGTTTTGTATTAATTAAATATAAATAAGGATACTAAAGCAATGTTTGCACTTGTCTGTGTCAAACAGCAAAAATAAAAATATTAGTGCGATGATAAACAATAAGAACACAGAGCAATAATTTACATTCATGGCAATCATATTGCCATTCAGGTTTATTATCTATTGATCTTTTATGATCAGGTGTTCACACTAAACAATTGTTCATTCTGATCAGGTGTCTCAGTAGGCAGAACCCGAGAGCTTTATACTCCTGAAAGGTAATTAAAATTACTTGTAGAAATTAATAGTAGCAATTATGTTACGATATAGGAGCAATCACCCTTTGTTTTGGACGATATATCTCTAACAAATGCACGTCATATAGTTTGTATACTATAAAAATACATCTACTGAAATCATCCATTCACAATATTTTGAATGGAGGTTCAGAATAGGAAAATACTTGTGAATTCTTCTTATATTAATTTTTTTCACTTGGCATCAGAAATGCCAACAGTTGGTATAAATACGTCTATTCCCTAGAACAGAGTATTCTGTGGTTACTTTAGCTATTGACAGTGCTTATTGAACTGAAGGTGTTGAGCTGAAGTGTACGCATTTACCTACATTAGGATAATATCATTTCGTAAGTTTAACGAGTGTAAGCTTTACATCATTAAGAAGCTAAATCATTATGCACGTGATGTATATATATTAAGCACAGAAGTATGTACATGAAGCACATGAAGCATGTACATTAAGCAATAGAAGCATGAACATTAGGCATTAGAAGCATGCGAAGCATGTACATTAAGTACTAGAAGCACGCGAAGCATGTATATTAAGCATTAGAAGCACTAGAAGCATGTACATTAAGCAATAGATGCACGTGAAACATGTTCATTGAAACAGTTTAATAATGAGCAAGACTGAAGCTTTTTTTAAAAAAAAATTGAATCTCGATACCATTAAAAATGTTGTACAGCGGTATTTCTGAACATACAGCAATATGTATGATGGTATACCGAAATTATATTAGGGCCCAACAATTTCATGTTCTTGGGCAGTGGACTAGTACCTTTTCTTTAAAAAAAAATAAACTCCGTCGGTCAATAGCTTAAAAAACATTACTTGGTCTTAGAGTAAAGTAACAGAATATTATGTCCATTATATTACTTGAAAAGAAATTCTTTATATAAAAGAAAATTCAAATATCCGAGCTCAAAAAAATAGCATCTCCACCCTATCTGAAAATTAAATGGTCAGTACCTTTTTATTAGATGAACTTGATTGTGTGTGTGTGTGTGTGTGTACGTTCAAGAATGGCCAGTAAACAACTGCTGAACCACCTCTGTATTGTAAAGTGTGAAATATAGAAAGACATAATGTAAAAGTCTAAAAGGCTAATTATATTCAATGCCCTACGTCTCTGGAATATTTACACTCGTTGACGTAGTGGGTTTCCTCCATCGATGATTTTAAACGCATTTTGGTATGCAGGATGTGGTTTTAGCGGACTCAATCATGCTCAGGAATTGAAGGTCGTGAGTGAATAGTTTTGCTAGTGATTGGTATACATACTTCTGATCCCTACTTATACACATAAATCTACTCTGCATTCCGCAGCAGAAGTAATGTTCTTTTCACCCATCATATTTGCGCAAGCTCAGGCGTGTTAAGCAATAAACAAATTTCCGCTGATGCTGATTAAAGCTGAAAATATTTGCACTCATCAGTGTTCAACATTGCATAGCTTCAATCAAGCATATATATCATGCTGACGAAATCAGGACTGTAGACAAGGTACCTACTGCTTGTGCTGATATGATTAAAATTTCAAGGATTTGATTACACTTGTCTCTAATGAGTATTTAAAAATTCCAAATTTAGAACACCTCTGATTTTCTTTTTCATTTCCTCTGGCAAGCACAAAATAACATATGTCACCATGTATAGCCTCCTGTTAGTGTTAACATTTATGAAGTTACAAATGTTTAACACAACTTACAGTAACGAAGAAACGAGTGTTTACTCAAATTATAGAACATGAAGCAACGGGTGTTAAAATGACTTGTAGAATGTGAAGTAACAAGTGTTCACACAACTATCTGTAGGAATTCACAAGTGTTAATACAGTTTGTAGAGTATATAGTCACCCGAGTTTACACAACTTATAGAGCATAAAGTAACAAGTGTTTACAGAACTTACAAAGTTTGAGGAATCAGACTGCGTTTCCTTAGGTATATTTTGTGTACCCTTCAATATCATACCTGCATAGATAGTGGTGGTATACTCGATTCTCTACTCTACAGCTCCGGTTTTGATCTCAAGTCTCAGGTCATACTTTCAAGTGCTATTTTTTGCCGCCATCCAAGAATGTTGGCTTTCAGCTTCCTCTGACAAAGGAATACCTCATGCTACCATCTAAGCCGTCAAGAACATTTAGTTGCAAAAAACTTCTACCATTGATCCACAAGAAGTAGCAAAGTCTAAGGCGTGCATAGCTGGCTCTCGTGACGCCAGTGATTAACATTGCATTTGAATGTAGTCTTAGCCTAAACTATACTGTGCTATACGATATATTTTGCTTTTGGGGTTTTTTTATTACTGTATCGTCCATTTCTTTTCGCAATAATAATAATAATAATAATAATAATAATAATAATAATAATAATAATAATAATAATATATTTATTCCAAACTGACTCTTTTGTAACAAGTTGCACAATATCTAGCTGATTTTTTTTAAAAATGGAGATTTTCAAACCCAATTACTTCCATTTATACATTCTGTAACTGCAGAACCACTTGCCTCAGAAATTTTAGTGCTTGAGAATTTGCACAAACTAATTAGCTCGAAAGCTGATGTTGTCGACAAGGATGTGAATGGGCAATATTTCGCCTTACAAAAACAAATTGAAAAGCATTTTTATGAAGAACGTTTCTTAGTTTAAATTACAATCATGACACATATCAGCATGATTATCACAACAAACAATAGATGGGTAAAGTGTTTAGAACTATCTTATTGGACTCTATATACACGTACATGCAGATCTTGTCGGCGTAGAGATAATATTTCAAAACTGCATAGTAGATCGCCAGATAACAGTGACTCTTTACTTACGAGTTGTTAAAGCCTTCAAAAATAGTACCTAAGACTCGGGTATTTTTTAAAATTGCTAAATGATTGAACATTACACATTAGCAAAGTAAAATACAGATATATGCAGACAGCAATCAACTGCAGCAAAACCGTTTTTGATATTTGAAGAAGGAGACGATGTCCTAAGTGATTGGGAGGGGTTTATTTGTTTGTTTTTGGGGGGTTTTAAATGGAGGAAATAGACATGAGAATGATTGGGACTGAGGTGTATAGGTATATCAATAAATTTATACAAGTCAAGTATTCACTATGGCCTTCTCACAACACATAAGCACAAAGGTGCTTGATGACATTTATCAAAACAGTATTTTACTTATTGATTTGACTCAGATTTTAATCATAACGTCTAAATTCTTTGATTTATTTTACATGGTCGCCGACAAAACTCAACAGACACTTCCGTAAACGCTTATCCCGGAAGTTCGCAGGATAACACTGGGCTGGCTATATAATCCCTTTTTGTTCACCACCATTTCCATTCTCATTTTTTTTCCTCCTTGGCTTTCGTGACTGTGAATTTTATTAAAATTGTGTTTTCTGTGTTTTTTCTCAGTGTGAGCAAACAGGACAATATGGGAATATTTTCCAGCTGCAAACTTAAGTTGCTGATGTTTTCTGTTAAATCGAAAGGAAAAACATGTTGCAAGTACTTTATGTATGCAAGTTTGTATGTGTTGTATGAAGGCCTGCATAAGCCGAGCAAGAGTTCAGCGTATCTTAATATATCCTTTGTGGTACTTTTGTTCTGTATACTATTTGTCGCCCCAATCTTAGTCTCCCCACGTGTAGCCTATATGTTGAGCGGTAAGCTCCTCTTTCAAATGGTCAATATTTATCTCCCACTTTTTTTTTAATCGCAGTAGCAAAATTTAAATCTTAGTCTTTCGATTGTTCGTTTGAGACAAAATTAAGTGGTAACATCTTTCTGAAAAAAAATAAAATGTAAATTTATCAGGCAGACTTTACAAACACCCCCAAAGCGTATCCTTGCACAGTAGTTTAACCGTAACATAAATTTAAGTAACTGTACAGCTACAAAATCTAGTTTCGAATATGCCCCTTTTTCACTGTTTACACTAGAAAAAATAAATTTATACGTGCATTTAAGTAAAATTAATTTTAGTATTTAATTAAAGGATCCATAATTACATATATTGGGCTTCACAACAACTCTAACACACGTTGCTATATATCTTCATTTTTCCTCGTTATTAGAGCTACATTTTGTTGGGTAAATAGAAGACAAAATTTCTTGAGTGAAATGGTACAATGTATACCTATGAGTGGCAATACAATATGTCTCCACATCATGATTATATTTACTCTATAGAAAATATGTTTATTTCTTCATTTTTAATTTGAAAGGAAACAATCGTCTTGTGTGATTTCTTTTCTCCTTGCCATTGATAAAAGATCTCATGAAATAATTTCTCAAATTTGACCATAATTTTAGGGTATCGACTGTTTTTACATGTAGCACGAGTACATACTACGTTAAATTGTGTACATGGTTCAATTAAGGACTGTTTTCAAATCAAAATGGAGAGATTTTAATTTCTTAACATATTTTTGGTACGGACTGATACAGTAAATATTATTGTGGATAGTAAGGTAGTTGTTGAAATATCACAGATAAGTGGTAACCAATAGACTTCAGGGTATCACGTTATTAGGCATGTCATTTTTAAGATTGCTTGTTTATTTGCAAGTATTTAAGGACCTAATCAGGCTTTTAGTACAGTTCAGTAACAGACGTTGTACCCACTTTTTGATCATCACATAGTTTTGGTTTGCAATCAACAGTCATCTATCCTCGATTTCTCCATCATATTGAGGAATAACAATGATACCGATAATTTTACAACTTTAATTAATCAAGAGTTTTTCCTAGAATTGTGTACCATTTGTCGCTGACAGTTTCAAAATCAATTCGATGTTCATATTGCCTTGCCAACTTCGGCTTGGCATTAGCAAAATGTTGTATAATATGGTATACTTCCCTTTTGCTGAAAATCATTTCTGGTACATATTCATAGTGTCACGCGCAACGTCAGTCAGAAACGTCGTGAGGTTAACTGCATTCGACTATAGTTTTGCCTATTTCCGTTTATTCTTCAATGTCACACGCCAGCGGCGAAAATCTACCATGCTCGTTTTTCATCCAAGCTGCCTGTGATAAAATTTCCTCGTTTCTAAAAAGATAAATAAACCTGCTTATCCATTCTTTGCAAGCCTGAGTAAAGGAAAGTAACTCATTGATCAATTAAAAAGGCACTTTCTAAGATGTTTCAAAGCCTGTTTCATTGATTTGTTGACAATGGATTTAGTTTATGAATATTCACGCTAAACAAATGGATTTCGACCGCAGATGCTAGTGAGAATGGATCGTACTGAAATTTTGCCTGTTGTTTGGCTTGATTTGGTGTTTGTGAAGTTTAACGCTATTTTTAGAACCTGATAAGCTATACGTGATGGCCAGTGTATTTGGTGGAGGAAAAAACCCTCGAAGGCAATAAAGAAACACAGACTCACAGGCAGGAAGCTATTTGCAAATTTTGTCACATGCCCACAATAGCTGCGCCAAGAATCGAACCACGCGGATATAGGAGTGATGCCAGGAGTCTTTAAAGGCAAACGCTTTCGACAGCTCGGCCACACTGGGACAGTTTATAGTGATGTCTATTACTGGGGCCTCATTTCCAATCCAGTCACATAATCCTGACACGAGTTCGACCAGTCCTAACACTAACCTCTTAATGCTAAGTGTCTGGCTGACGAGGCAGCTATTAGTAGTATTTTTTTTATAAGACTTTGGTATGACTTGGCCGGGGTTCTAATGTTCTAATCCGCGCCGCGACCTCCCATATATATACACATTGTGATGTGTCGAATTTTGAAAACTCTTAGAAGCATTGGTTAAAGGAATTGTATCAAAGTCAACTTAATTAAAGTAGAAAGGGCTAGAGATGGTTAGATAATTATTTTCATTTCATCTCTGAACGTCAAAAGGGAATTCGTTCCAGACGACGTAACTTGACCGAGTCATACGCTATGGTACAAGAGAATGACATAAGACCCTTTCCCAAAATCGACCGGTTGAAGGGGAAAGCTTGCCGTAAGTGATTGTTCAAAGAAACGTTAAATACGACATGATTAGGTGTTTAGTTGTCTTGTCAATCCAAAACTTCTACGGAACAGATTTAGGAAACAGGCTATTCCGATTGGTTAATATGGATTTATGGGCGTAACTCTGTAAGAAATTAAAGGTTTTACTTTATGTAAATTCTTTAGTCTTCAATATTTCGCGAGGAAAGTTAAACGACTCCGGGAGAAGCATGAAAGACGTTATCTCGTGATTTGGCAGTAAAGCGGGAGTTTTGTCTCAGCGAGTAGACAAACTCTACATTTGAATTCGTAAAAAGTACGTTTTCGTTATTGAGTAAGGAGCCAGATAGTTGTCTTAGTTAGGAGACGGACTATACGTGAGGTTCGTGGAAACGAATAAAGGAAACGGCAAAAGGAAAACAGCTTTCCTGGATTCACCTGAGAAATCCCTGAACCAATCACAGGACCAGAGCAAATTCTAAGCCGAAATCTGAGTCCAGAGACGATTTCTAAATCAGCGTTCGACTGACAAGAGTCCAAGACCAAACAGCTAGACAAAGATCGGCAGAGCAGGGACGAACGGAAGTCTTGATGTCCGCATAAAATAGGTGATGAAGTCTCTCATCGTTGCACTCAAAGGTCACATCTCGTTGGCAATGAAGATAGTATATTAACGTCGAAAGTAATTTTAGTAGTTAAAGAAATTTGTATTGTCCTTTTATTTGAGTACATATTAGTACAATTTTCTTTCTTTTGTAACCAAGTAATTGATTTCTTTTCATTTTAAATTCTGTTGATAAACTGATTAAATTTTATATTTGTTCATTGAAAGGGGGCTCGTTGTTTTTATTTCTTAAATATACTTGTTCAGTGATCTGCATTCTTCTTTCTATCTATCCACACTGGGTAAATTACACCGCGGAGGTCATTCCCTAACAACGAACCGTAGTGAAAGAGGTTGGTGTGTATTGAACGCCGCCAATTTGTCACACACACACACATACATACATACATATGTATATATATATATATATATATATATATATATATATATATATATATATATATATATATATATATATATATATATATATATATATATATATATATATATATATGACAAATTTAGAAGACTTATTGAAATTGAAGGTTGAATAAATTGTAGTTAATATTATCTTTATCTTTTATATGGATTTATGTTGTGAGTCAAAGAATGCAAATATGCGACATTTCATATGGATTTAGGAATTAACCCTAATATACAAATGTGCCACATTTTTCATGTTTACATAAATTGATTCTCTGTGTCGGATGATATTGTTATCGTGAGCTAATAACAATTGTATCTTTTAATAGGATTTCGCAATGTTTAAATGATCCGAAAGGCTAGTCGTTATTGTAGCTAGATTTAGTGGCTATTATGCGATATGCAATTGTTCATTTATATTATTGTACAGAATTAACTAGCCAAATAAAAATAAGACGTGTAATAATGTATGCTGGTATATGCAGCTGTATTTGCCTGCTGAGGAAGCACGTGGTAATTCATAATCAACTACCTGCGCTGAGTACGATGAAATTCTAGCTAAGGTCATGTATACTAATGTTACAGATTCTTACAGAAACACAGATCTGTAAAGACAGTTATTTGTAAGATCACATTATCGTAAGCTCATTTTTTCTCCGTTAACATTACATTGTCAGAATCGTTTAATATTCACCGGTATTGAACACCTTCATATTGCACTTGATGAACGTGAGCGCGCGGTTCGCTATGAAGTTAAAAGGTCGGTGGGAGGCGCTATATACACATGAATACTTTTATTGTGCACTGAATCAATCTACTATTTTGAACTTTATTATTTGAATAATAAAATAATAAATTTTATTATATATATATATATATATATATATATATATATATATATATATATATATATATATATATATATATATATATATATATATATATATATATATATATATATATGGTTGTGAATTATTAAATCTTTTGTAATGAAACAAGAATGAGCATATAATAAAAAGGTTACTGCATTTGAATGGAAAAATATGAACTCGTTTTCCGGATGGATATACTGCACTCCCAAGGTCGTGCAGTATAGCCATCCGAAAAACTCGTTTATAATTCCCCATATAAATGCAGTAACCTATAATTATATCATAATTTGTGCAGTAATCTGAATATGAACAGTTATATAACTCTACGCAATGAATATGAACAGTTATATAACTCTACGCAAATAATTGTTGAACCATACGTAGCTCTCGTTATACTCTCATATTTAAGGAACATCTTCATAAACCGAGAGAGAGAGAGAGAGAGAGAGAGAGAGAGAGAGAGAGAGAGAGAGAGAGAGAGAGAGAGAGAGAGAGAGAGAGAGAGGGGGGGGGGCAATTAATAAAGAAAAACTCGATGAGTCAAGGGGAAATACCCATCTAAGAGAGGTTGCACTAAACAGGGGTAGGAAAGAGGACCAAAGCACATTTATTAGACGTTGAAACAAGATGAGGAGACAGACGCCAGATGATGCTGTCGAGTGTAGATGTTAACTCAGAATTCATTACTTGTAAATGATGTAAACTGAAAACTGTGATTAAATTCTATCAATATGAATCAGTTGGATTGAACGTGAAATACTGGCCACGTATTCACTGAAAGTGAGAATGTGGTTACCCATTGATTCATTACATTTGTTTTAGTAGATCTGTTGTATTAGTTGAAAGTGACATTTTGGTTATATGTTAATTGATTATTTTTTTATTTATTGGAAAAGGGTGGGTTGTTTTCCTTTATTTCTTTCAATAGCTTGCTCATCTATTTTTGAACGTTCCATCTATCCGTCTGCACTGAGCAATAACACCATGGGAGATCATTCTCTAGTTAACGATCGCCAAATAAATTAGGTTCTAATGTTTTAAAATCCTCCGTTTACACACACACACACGCGTTCGCACGCACGCACGCTCGCGCACATACATACATACATACATACATACATACATACATACATACATACATACATACATACATACATACATACATACATACATACATACATACACACACACACACACACATATATATATATATATATATATATATATATATATATATATATATATATATATATATATATATATAATGAAATACGTGGCTCTTTACAAAGCTGTCATAATATTTACGCAAACCAAATGCGCAAGCAAGCTAATTTCGTACATTTACGTCAGTAAGCACGTTTTCAAAATTTTTTTTACATGTTTACAGCCACAGCATTGATTCACGCTGTACATATAACAATCTTATAGACGATTCCTATATTAAACAGATTGGACTGAGATCACAACACCCTTAGGTTTACGAAGATAATGACCGCACTGTATCATCTACATTAACGATTTCTAATCATCACTTCCGACAAACAAAATTGATCTAGATCTTACACGGTGTGCGAAGATAGATGCACGGCCGTGGAAACTTAGTGGAAAATCATCTTGGGTAATGATAAGGAAAGCAGTACGATAGGCTTGGAACCATTCCATCTGTTCGCCCCAGTTTTGGCGCACCAAATATAACTCACTATCTCTACATGTCTGACGCAAGTTGATAAAACGCGCGCGCGTGCGTATGTGTGTGTGTGTGTGTGTGTGTGTGTGTGTGTGAGAGAGAGAGAGAGAGAGAGAGAGAGAGAGAGAGAGAGAGAGAGAGAGAGAGAGAGAGAGAGAGAGAGAGAGTTCTATGCAAATGGAGAACTGTATTAAATATAATTTCATACCGTTGTGCCTTCTTCGGGAAATGATATATGGTTTCTTAACTTTCACCACGTCTTTGTTATAATGAGGCTTTTGTTCACATTTATTTGAACTACACAAGCTCTTTGGTTCATTTGTAAGTAGAGATGATTAAAGTTGACTATGTGAATAATTTCACTGCATCCCTAAAAAAGCATTTCAACCAAGTAAATGACTGGACGCGATATCCGAATGGTCAACAACAAACTTGAGACATGCAGTATTGAAAATACCATTCTAAACACTTATCAAGAAATATTCATAACTATTCGCAAATCGAAAGGATCAGTCTATGAGCTGTGCTCTCTAGGGTCTGTATAAATAGTTCAGTTAAGCATATTGCAGAAACTGATGAGGATAAGATGACATGACAGTGTCCCAGACACTGAGGTTTTCAAGCGAGCACGATTTCAAGCATCCACACTTTGCTGATGAAATCACAGTTGAAATGGGTAGGCCACCTAACAAGGATGTCAGACAAGCAACTTCCAAAGAAGATCTGCGGCGAGCTAAAGGGGAGAATGCGATCTTAGTGTGGTCAAAGAAATGCTTTTACCACTCCCTAAAGTCATCACTGAAACAGTTGAAAATTTACCTTGAGTCTTGGGAAGATCGTTCACACAATTGCTCCATCTGGCGGAGTCTCATGCATACAGGATCTATAGACTTTGAACAAAAGAAATTGCAGAGGCAGTGCAGAGGCGCGAGCAGCATAAGTCTCAGAATCTCAGCACATAGTCTGCTGATTAAGAAAACCCAAGCGGTATATCCTGTCCAGCGTGCCACATCCAGTTTAAAGCACAAATTGACCTGATCAGCCATTTTCATACTCACAAAACCGAACCAGTCAACAATGTTATGGTCATTATCAAACTCGAAAGACGTACAACATCTAGGATTACGGCATTATCCGATACAATAGAATAGGGACAAAGGTGAGCTATTTTATAACTAGCTCATTGTATGCTTGCCTGTTAAGCTCTGAGCTCACATACATGTAGAGACAATCAAATGGGAAAAATGCAAGATTCATAGCTAGCATCTGACATTGCATTTTAAGGTGATATTACCAGCCTTACAAACAATGTATTGTCATTGCACTTTTAGAATTAATTTCGCTGTTGCAGACATCGTGTGCAAATAAAATATCTCGTGCGTATTGAAAATGTGGCATTTTTTTTATCATTACTTTTAAAGAAAAGATATTTCAAACATTACATTTCCGTAGAGGGTTTGAACAGTATGTTTTGAAAGCTGTATTTCTAATTTCCACTGAGTCATAATAGACAGACGTTACAAAAGTTACATTGTTATAAAGCTGTGATATAAAAACCACTGATAAAGAATCTTAAAATACATTTGTTTCAAATATTAGGACATAAATTTTAAGTAAAAGTAATAACACTGGAGTTTTCTCTAAATTGTATTAAAACTAATTTGTATTGGATTAAATTCCCATTAAATTATATTGGGAGTAATTTTAATTAAAATATATGCAGATTAGCTGTATTTATTATAGATATATTTTATTTTATTAAAGATTGTTAACTCAGTAACCTTTTATAAGTACAAATCTTCTCTGTATTATATATGTATATGTCAACTCAGCAAATATCACTCAATGGCCAAAGAAACTTCGTAAAGTACTGTCTGACCTAATAAGGTATGTTTCAATCATAAAGCTAATGTGGCAGAATATGAAACAAAGAACATTTACGATTCCATTAGGATAAATGAATTTCTCCGGTTTGGATCACGCAGTACAGGCATGATGCTAGCATAGCACACTCCTATTCCGGTCTTTCTGAAAAAATGTTAGGGGTATCTTGAACCTCTATAAATAATCTCCCAAGTAGCTAGCACCTTCAAATTGCTTGCTCCAAATTAAAAGAGATTCATCTCTGTATATCATCACAGATTCCGTGTACCTTCGCATTGCCAAGTTTTCCCCAAAGATGTTGTTGTTGTTGTTGTTGTTGTTGTTATAGGGTTTAACGCGATTTTTCAGCACAAGATAGGCTTTACATGGCTGCCAGTATTAATGGTGGAGGAAGAACCCTGGAAAACCCAAGGGAAGAACCACCGACAAACGAAAAGCTAATGGCAGGCTTTCTCACTTATCCACGTTAGCCGAGTCTGGCCTTATTTATGTATTTATGCCATTTCCATTACACCTTTTTTATGAGAGCCGAACTTGATCTTCTTCTTCTTCTTCTTCTTCTTCTTCTTCTTCTTCTTCTTCTTCTTCTTCTCTCTCTCTCTCTCTCTCTCTCTCTCTCTCTCTCTCTCTCTCTCTCTCTCTCTCTCTCTCTCTCTCTCTCTCTCTCTCACACACACACACACAGACACCATGGGTTGAAACAATTCCTAACACGTGTAATTCCTTCCCATAGCAAGAAATGAGAAGATTACATTAAAATTATTATCATAATACAAAACTGATGCCTGATTCATATTTCAAAATATTGACATTTTGCACACCAACAGGACGAGAATTTCGATATTATTTTCATTGAAATTGAAATGCATTTCTCCTACTTTATTAGAACATGGAATTATATTTGGTTTTGCTTGATTTAAGAAATTGGTTGTCTGGTTGTTAATGGTCTAACATCATGTTTCTGAACATGATAGGTCCGAACATTTGGTGGCAGAAGAACCTTAGAAATCGGGAAAATAATACGGATGAATTTAAGTATGTTAGTTTTTGGACAACTTTCTTAGATCATATCGTTGCAGCAGTTAAAACTTAAAAAGAAAGCAAAATTTCTTTACAGATATAGCCGTCCTTTCTTTTAAAACATTAGTTTCAAAATTATGCATACTTTTTTCACATATATCTAAGAATTGACTTAGATGAAACTCTAAACTATGATTGCATATACTTCTCCCGTCAACTATAGCTGTTTACATCTACTATGTTTCGAGGAGCAATTTCTAACCATCTTAATAATGAAGTCAGTTATGAATTGAAACTATTATGCAAAATTCGGTTTGTAATTAGCTTGCGCTGTGCAATTATGATATCGATAATGACATAAAAATATAAACAGCACCGTAAATTTAGAAGGCGGAGCAATTATTAAACCGAAAAACTTTAAAGCCGCATACTGCAAGAAACCGTATATAGTATAAACTTTCCAAAGCAACATGGAGTACATTGTTTACAATGTTTTGAGCATTTGAGATTTAAAGTGCTATATTTATATGTGTAAAACGTATTGGTGTGTGTGTGTGTGTGTGTGTGTGTGTGTGTGTTTAGGACCTACCTGACAAAATACTTGTTATTTTGTAAACAACATGCTACATAGCTAAGGTTTCTTTGTGATTGTGATAATATATTCATATTATTATTACAGGAGGTAAACATGTTTACTTGTATCTGAGTTTAGGACATTAGGTTTATACTTGGAAACTCCTGATCTTGTTGACAGCTTAGAATGCTCTAGGAATGGACTTTTGAGTCATCCTGTCCTCATATTGTGACATGTGATTTTCAGTAAGGGAGAAGAATAACGGAATTATTTATTTCTATGCTAACATAAGTCTTTAGAGGAGACAATTTTGTTGTGTTTCAGGTAATTTTTGAAACGATTTATTTAAATTATTCACTGGAATTACAAAGTACTTTCTAATTTTCAGAATAAATCACTATTGCAGGATTACTGTGAATTCATTCAAGGACATTTTGGATTATACCATTGTGATACATCAAGACTGTTAACATTTGAGGCTATTGGCATATCAGCACATTCAAGTTTGGAATTCATTTTGAATTCTATACTTTTGGACTTGTGATATAACTTTCAGCTCAGAAACATGAACTATATCCATGTCTTTAGTTCATCAAATATTCGTATCAGTATCTTGAAATTTGAAATTGGGAAACACAAGTAGTATGTTTCATCAGACACTGCACAGACGCAGAAGAGTCTTTATTTGGAGTAGCAAATATCTGTTGAGCGCAAATTAAATCTCATATTCTCCAGACTCGAGAGTGGTTTTCGGAAACAATTCGTCTTTATTATTTTTCTCTTGATTTTGATGTTTCCGTTACTGTCCTCAATGATAACTTTTACATAAAATTTACCTGAAGTGACTAAAACTCCAGCTTGTCAGACGAACTGGCTACTAACTCTTTTTCCATGTCCGCACTGAAATTGGATAGCATCGGTTGGCGGTACTTTTGTAAGCTGTTTTCTTGAGTACGTTTTTACATCAATTATCAAAGTGTTTGTTTTGTATTATATAAATAAAAATATTTCAATATATATTTTACTATTTTGTATTTGTGCTGGTTGGATATAGAGACAATGATACTATGCGATGTTTCCCCATGTCTGTGTCAAACAGCAAAAATAAAAATATTAGTGCGATGACAAACGATAAGATCACAGAGCAGTAATTTGCATTCATGGTAATCATATTGCCATTCAGGTTTATTATCTATTGATCTTTTATGATCAGGTGTTCACACTAAACAAAAATTTTTGTTCTGATCAGGTGTCTCAGTAGGCGTGATCCGAGAGCTTAAGGACTCCTGCAAAGTAATAGAAATTAATTGTAGCTTGTGTCCGAATTATGTTACGATATAGGAGCAATCACCCTTTGTTTTGAACGACATATCTCTAACAAATGCACGTCATCTAGTTTGTATACAAAAACATAGATGAAGGTGTACGTATTTACCTACATTAGGATAATATCATTTCATAAGTTTAACGAGTGTAAGCTTTACACCATTAAGCAGCACAATCATAACGCGCGTTATGTATATACATTAAGCACAGAAGCATGTACAGTATGCACTAGAAGCACGTGAAGTATGTACATTAAGCAACAGAAGCACGTGTAGCGTGTACATTAAGCACTAGAAGCAGACCGCTCCGGTGGCCTAGTAGTTAGATCGTCCGCCTTGGATGTAGGAGGTCGTAGGTTCGATCCCTGACCAAGCCATACCAAAGACTTACAAAAATGGTACTAACAGTTGCCTCGCTTGGCGCTCACCATTAAGAGGTAAGTGTTAGGACTAGTCGGCCTGGTGTCAGGACAATGTGATTGGGTGGGACATCATGCTAATTGTTTGCGGCATGATGCCCCAGTGCTAGACATCAATATAAACTTCCACACTGCAAACATCGTATGGATATGACTGAGAAATTATTAAAGCTACGTTAAAAATTTAAATCACACACACACACACGCGAAGCACGTGAAGCATATACATTAAGCACTAGAAGCACGTGAAGTATGTACATTAAACAAATATATCATGCCGTCTGATAAAATCAGGACTGTAGACAATGTACCTTCTGCTTGTGCTGATATGATTAAGGTTTCAAAGATTTGATTACACTTATCTCTAATAAGTATTTAAAAATTTCAAATCTAGAACACCTCTGTTTTTCTTTTGTTTTCTCTGGCAAGTACAAAATAACATATCAGCATGAATAGCCTCCTGTTAGTGTTAACATTTATAAAGTTACAAATGTTTACACAACTTACAGTAATGGAGAAAAGTGTTTACTCAAAATATAGTACATGAAGCAACGGGTGTTTATATGAAAAACGTGAAGGAACAAGTGTTCTCACAACTATCTGTAGGAATTCACAAGTGTTAACACAGTTTGTAGAGCATAAAGTCACCCGAGTTTACACAACTTATAGAGCATGACGTAACAAGTGTTTACAGAACTTACAAAGTTTGAGGAATCAGACCGTTTTTTCTTAGGTATACTTGGTGCACACTTCAATATCATACCAGCATAGATAGTGGTGTTTCTCTCGATTTTCTACTCTGCAGTACCGGGTTTGATCTCAAGTTTCAGGTCAGGTCATACTTTCAAGTGCTATTTTTTGCTGCCATCCAAGAATGTTGGCTTTCAGCTTCCTCTGACAAAGGAATACCTCATGCTACCAACAAAGCCGTCAAGAACATTTAGTTGCAAAATACATCTACGATTGATCCACAATAAATAAATTAATATAAAGTAGCAAAGTCTAAGACGTGCATAGCTGGCTCTTTTCTCGTGACGCCAGTGATTAACACTACATTTGAACGAATTCTTAGCCTAAACTATACTGTGTTATACGATATATCTTGCTTTTGTTTTTTATTACTGTATCGTCCATTTCTTTTCGCAATAATAATAATAATAATAATAATAATAATAATAATAATAATAATAATAATAATAATAATAATAATAATAATCTACTTATTCCAAATTGACTCTTTTGTAACTAGTTGCACAATATTGTTTTACTAAGTGTAGCTGAGTATTCGCGTACTTCACGAACAGAGCTTTTATGATAACGCACATAAAGTTTTTTTTTGTACCGGGAAGATTGTTGTAGACTATCCATCAAATTTGTTAAAAAATGGAGATTTTCAAAACCAATTACTACTATTTATACATTATGTTACTGTATACTAACCGCAGAACTACTTACCTCCAAAATTTTAGTGCTTGAGAATTTGCCAAAACTAGTTAACTCGAAAGCTGATGAACTTCACAAGGATATGAATGGACATTGTTTCGTCTCACACAAAAAATTGAAAGACATTTTACATTTTTCGAAGAACTTTTTGTTAGTTTAAATTAAAGACATGCATTAGTATGACTTTCACAACAAACAGTAAATGGCTTTAGTGTTTAGAACTATTTTATTGGACTCTAAATACATACAAGTATATGCCAATCTGTTGGGCGTAGAGATAATATTTCAAAACTGCATAGTAGATCGCCAGATAGCAGTGACGCTTTACTTACAAGTTGTTAAAACCTTTCAAAAATAGTATCTAAGGCTTCGGTAGTTTTTTTTAAAATAGGTAAAAGATTGAACATTAGGCGTTAGCTAAGTAAAATACAGATATATTCAGCCAGCAGTGAACTGCAGCAA
This sequence comes from Potamilus streckersoni, assembly GCA_016746295.1. Lineage (NCBI taxonomy): Eukaryota > Metazoa > Mollusca > Bivalvia > Unionida > Unionidae > Potamilus > Potamilus streckersoni. The sequence continues at coordinate 5,963,771 of JAEAOA010001578.1, read as the reverse complement.
AACCTTACGGATATTTGAAGAAACGAACGATGTACTAATTGACTGGGAACGGGGGTGTTTTCTTACGTTTATTAAAATGGAGTAAATGAGTATAAGAATGATTGGAACTAAGGTGTATAGGTACATCATGAATCACTAAATCTATACAAGTCAAGTATTCCCTCTGAGTTCCTCACCTTACACACGCACAAAAGTGTTTGATGACATTTATCAAAACATAGTATTTTTTTTATAGATTGGACTCAGACTTTAATCGTACCGTCTAAATTCTTTGATTTATTTTCCATGGTCGCCGCCAATACTCCACGGACACTTCCGTAAACGCTTACCCGGAAGTTCGCAGGATACTCTGGGCTGGCTATATAATCCCTTTTTGTCCACCACCATTTCCATTCTCGGTTTTATTACTTCCCTGCCTTTAGTGACTGAATTTTATTAAAATTGTCTTTATCTGTGTTTTTCCTAAGTGTGAGCAAACAGGACAATAAGGGAGTATTTTCTAGCTGCAAACTTTCTTTAAGTTGCTGATGTTTTATGTTAAAATATGAATCGGAAGGAAATAAATTTTTGAAAATATTCTATGTGTGTATGTGTTGTATGAAGGCCTGCATAAGCCGAGCAAGAATTCAGCGTATCATAATATATACTTTGTGGTACTTTTGTTCCGTATACTATTTATAGTCCCAATCTTAGTCTCCCCACGTGCATATGTTAAGAGGCAAGCTCCTGTTTCAAATGGTCAATATTTATCTCCCACTTTTTTATCGCAGTAACAAAATTTAAATCTTAGTCTTTCGATTTTTCGTTTGAGACAAAATTAAGTGGTAACATCTTTCTGAAACACAAAATAATAATAAAATGAAAATTTATCAGGCAGACTTTACAAACAGTTGCATGAAACTTCTTTTAAGTAATTTTATTAATACCCGAAAACCATTTGCTTACACAGTTGTTTAACCGTAACATAAATTTAAGTAACTGTACCTTTACAAAATATGCAGTTTCGAACATGCCCCTTTTTTACTGTTTACACTAGAAAAAAATGAATTTACACGTGCATTTAAGTAAAATACGTTTTGATATTTGCTTATTTTTAATATTTAATTAAAAGATCCAAAATTACATACATTGAGCGTCACAACAGACCTAATGCACGTTGCTAAAATATCACCATTTTCCTCAATATTACAGGTACATTTTGTCGGGTAAATAGAAGATAACATTTCACGAGTGAAATGTACAAGGTATATCTATGAGTGCAACACAACATGTCTCTACATCATGATTAAAATATTGTTTATATTTACTCAATTACAAAACGTATGTTTACTTTTTCGTTTCTAATTTTGAAGGGTAACCATCGTCTTGCAGTTTTTCTTCACTCCATCGATAAAAAGAACTTATAATTTTAAAATTTTGACTATAATTTTAGGATAGCGACTGTTTTCGCATGTAACACGAGCAGATACTATGTTCAATTGTGTACTTTGTTCAGTGAAGGAATGTTTAAAATATAAATGGAGAGGTTTTAATTTTGTTAACATTTTTGGTTCGGACTGATGCTGTGAATATTATTGGGGATGATGGTTGTAGAAATACTACAGATAGGTGGTAACCGACGGACTTCAGAGTGTTATGTTATAAGCATGGCATTTTAAAGATTACGTGTTTATTTGCAAGTATTTCAGGATCTAAGCAAGATTTCAATACAGTTTAGTAACAGACGTTGCACCCAATTTTCGATCATCACATAATTTTGGTTTGCAATCAACAGTCATCTATCCTCGATTTCTCCATCATTTTGAGAAATAACAATGATACTGATAAGGCAATTTTACAACTTTATTTTATCAAGAGTTTCTCTTAAAATTGTGAACCATCTGTCGCTGACAGTTTCAACATCTTTTCCATGTTCATATTGGCTTGCCAGCTTCGGCCTAGCAGTAGAATAATATGGTATACTTTCGTTTTGCTGAAAATCATTTCTGGTACATATTCATAGTGTCACACACAAAGTCAGTTAGAGACGTCGTGAGATTAACTGCATTCGACTATGGTTTTGCCTATTTCCAGTTAATATTCAATGTCACACGCCAGCGGCGAAAATCTGCCACGTTTGTTTTTCATCCAAGCTGCTTGCGATAAAATCTCCTCTTTTCTAAAATGTTTGGAAACCTGCTTATCCATTCGTTGCAAGCTTAAGTATTAGGTAAGTAACTTATGGATCAATTAAAATGGCACTCTCTTTGATGCTTAAAAGCCTGTTTCTTGTATTGTTGATAATGTATTTACTTAATGAATATTCATGCTAAACAAAGTAATGTTGTCGACAGCAGATACAAAAGAGAAAGGAACGTAGTGAATTTTCGCATGCGCTGTGATTTGGTTTGGTGTTTGTGGGGTTAACGCTATTTTTAGCACATTATAAGCATTACACGACGGCCCGTATATTTGTGGAGGAAAAAACCCTCGAAGTCCCCGATGAAACACCGACTCACTGGAAGCCGCTTGCAAACTTTATTGCATATCCACGACGGCTGCGCCAAGACTCGAACAATGCAGATTTATTGGGGGGTAGGGAGGCAAAAGTCTTTAAAGGGGAGCGCCATTGACAGCTCGGCCTCTCTGAGATAGTTTATAGTGATGTCTAACACTGGGGCATCACATCCCACCCAGTCACATTATCCTGACACCAGACAAACCAATCATAACACTAAACTCTTAATGCTAAGCGTCTGGCTAGCGAGGCAGCTATTAGTACCATTTATATGTCTTTGGTATGACTCGGCCGGGGTTCTAACCCGCGACGACCTTCCTCATCCTTGTTAAATGCTCTAACCACTCGGTTACCAGAGCAATGTGTGTGTGTGTGTGTGTGTGTGTGTGTGTGTAACTAAATACGTGTGTTTAAAACTGTCTTAATCTTTACGAAAACCAAATGCGCAAGCAAGCTAATTTCGTACATTTACGTCAGTAAGCACTTTTACAAACATTTATTTACAGCCACAGCATTGATTTTTGCTGTACTTTTAACGGTCTTCTGTACATGCTGTACATATATCGGTCTTCTGTACATGCTGTACATATAACGGTCTTCTGTACATGCTGTACATATAACGGTCTTCTGTATATGCTGTACATATAACGGTCTTCTGTGTATGCTGTACATATAACGGTCTTCTGTACATGCTGTACATATAACGGTCTTCTAGACAGTTACAATATTAAACAGACTGGACTGAGATCACAAGGTTTACGAAGATAATGACCGGGTACCTACGCTAACGATTCCTAATCGTCATTTCCTACAAACAAAGCTAATCCTGATCTTATGCGGTGTAGTATACGAACACAGAGGTGGACCCGTGAAAATTTAGAGCAAAATCATCTTGGGTAATGATAAGAAAAACCAGTGCCGTTTTAAGGCATAGGCACGCGAGGCCTCGGCGGCCCACAAACAAAATTTCGGTGTCAGTTGTGTTAGCAGTTGAGTAGTTTGTACCTAGGGCCCATACATTTCTTAAAACGGCTCTGAGGAAAGCAGTGTGATAGGCTTGGAACCAGTCCATCCGTTAGCCACAGTGTGGTACACCAAATATAACTCACTATCTCTACATATGTCTGACGCAAGCTGACAGTCGTGTGTGTGTGTGTGTGTGTGTGTGTGTGTGTGTGTGTGTGTGACATAGAGAGAGAGTAGCTGTCTGACTATTTATGTGAACATCCTTTCTTTATTATTCTTTTCAACAACTAATTAATTTGATTTCATCCTTAAACGAAATACACCATACGTGAAATGAATATAAGATTTCTTCTTTTAACCGCAGTACTTACTGCAGTTGAATTACATCATCTATCCAACTTATACAAATTTAAGTGTTACCTAATTCACACAAGCTCCTGTTCGTTCATCCCTGTAGAAAAAAATATATACGAATAACAGCAAAAGAAGACTCCCATTACCTTAATAAAATTTTCGAAACCACCAGTCTCATTATTGCACTAAGTAAATTAGTACGTAGAGAAATGGTTATTTTAACACAGAACAGAAAAAGTATCATAAAAACTGAATATAGTGATATGATTTATGTCGTATATTTCAAGCTAAATTTCAGTCCTGACTTAAATTTTCTTTACAGATGTTGTCTGGAGTCGACTGGAAATATACTTCTTCACCTACTGCAATAAAAAAAATAATATCTTTATCATAAAGATGTCCTCAGGTATAAGTAAATTTATAAGGAAATTCATGCAAGGTATGATATAAAATATTAATTTTGCAATTTGCTGTTGTAACGATTATTTATTGATAAATTTCTATAACAGGCGTAGTGAAGCGCTTCATTTCTTTAGTTCTCAAAAGCTGGTAGGGACTTCGTTGATTTCGGAAAAATGAAAGGGAAAGAACTCGAATTCTGATGGACGCATCTGATAGAGTAGTAGATGAGTGTTACCCCCTACAGACACAATCTTCAGAATGTTCCAGAAACATCCAGAGAAAGAGAGAGAGAGAGAGAGAGAGAGAGAGAGAGAGAGAGAGAGAGAGAGAGAGAGAGAGAGAGAGAGAGATCAGTGGTATAAATGCGCACTGAACATAGATAATACTACATTTACACCACGTGAATATACTTGACGATTGCTAAGCTGGATATTACAGTTTAATTAGGTAACTATGTATTAGGACCAGGTTGGTTACGTTTGCGAAGTGCACGATGCACACAGGCGCCGCCGCCGCCGCCGATTAATATGTGTGAAACCTTCTAACCTCTGTGGAAATTTTCGATAATATCTTGAAACGACAGTACAGTGGTTCTCATCTGCTTTTCATTTCCTGCTCGTTTTATTCGCAATTTACTCGTGAAAAAAAAAAACATTTGGATAGGCGCCAAACATTCATCGCACACACAAGAAAAACACCACGCGCCTGGCCTTCGTGTATCAGCAATATCAGCAGTCTTAGGAACTTCTTTTTTCCCATTCCGCGTTTTTAGGTTGGCGGAATTGAGGTCATTCATTAAGGTTGGGGGGGGGGGTAGACCTCCCAAATCTAAGCTTGAAGCAAAAAAAACATGATTTTAAATATGTTCAAAACGCAAAACGATAACGCAAAACGATAAACCCAAATATGTATGGGAAGCAATTATATATATATATATATATATATATATATATATATATATATATATATATATATATATATAATAAAAATATTTATACAAAGAATTCACTTAGTAAATTATGAGAACCTCTAGGATATTTTAGAAGAATTAAAGAACTAATTTACATATATAAAAACAATTTTTTTTTAAAAAAAAACTTTGGTATATGGATGTTTATTATGTCAAGAGTCGGATCCTCTGTTCATCGTTGGACATATAGTGCACAAGAGGCGTTGAAGCATTTTTCGTTTACAGGCATCTGTGTACAGTTCTTTTTCCTCGACGGACCATAACTACTGACGGTATCCGATAGACGCACTGCGTTTCTAAATGGTTTGATGGTGATAGTTACCTTTGCTGTTTCTATATCACCATGACCGCGAGAGGCCTGCCTGTGCCCACTCTTCCATAATGCTCAGGGTCTATGCAAATAATATGTGATTGGCAGAAATATTTACGTATTTGACAGTCGCTCATTATAACTCTCTTTCACGAGGTTTACTGGGTGTCCAAAAGGTCCACAACGGCCGTTGAAAATGTATTTTGGACAAAAGCGAGGTTAAGCTTGTTTTACGAAATTTTATATTTAAGAGTTGATTACCTAACAAGGCTTTATGGCTGAAAATGATAATGGACGAAGAGGTACTAAGTTTTATAAACTGCCAAGTGCCAAAACAGATGAAAAAGACAACAGCAAAAATGTTTAAGTATTCAAATGATGTCTCAAAGAAACACCACCGACTGAAAACAAAATCATCAGAGCAATACATGCCTTAGAACTAAATGATGTGCTTTTCTTCTTAACATTATAAAAGAGAATGAAACGAAACAGATTTGTTAGAATCAATCCAGAACATATTTAGAAATTATGAGTTTAAGTAGTAGAGAAGTTCTATGTACAAAACGGAACACATTAAAAAGGGAAGATTTGGGTAGAAACCAGAACATTGTCGATCCGTTCTCAATGGATGAAAACATAAGACATCAACCTTTATTGCAATGCTTGTATCCAATGATATACCGAGAGTTTCCACAGCTGCCATAATACATCATCACCGGGAGACAGCCGCCGCATAATTTCATCAACCATCTTGTCCACATCCGGGTAATACTTTTGGTTCAGTTTTCGTTATTTTCCATTCATTTTAAATTGACTCTGCATGAAGTACCTGGCGAGATGCTGTTTCTTTTCTTATTGTCGTTTTCAGGTGATGATTAAATAAGTCCATGCCTAAAAAATGCTTCCTTCGTTGCAGTTTGGTAAAATAATAGCCCCAGTTAAAGCTCACTCACACAAATATATCAAGTTATATGATTCTTAGTCTACCAGTCGCTTTGGTTGAAAGAAAGGGCGGTTAGAATTATTTTCATCTATTGTTGGCTTTCAATAAGCCCGTGCTTTATCTCGACAAACTTTACACGTTTCAATATTAGGGTTTGCGTGCTAATCTATTTCAGTTATTTGCTACAGATATCCTGATGTTTGGTGCTGATTACGCACAAAGGACGGAAATCCACTTGCGCACTGAAACAATACGAGGGCAGATGTATATATATATATATATATATATATATATATATATATATATATATATATATATATATATATATATATATTCAAGTGTCACAATACGAGGGCAAGTGACACTATATATATATATATATATATATATATATATATATATATATATATATATATATATATATAGTGTCATGTATGCGTAATTTAATTATTTGTTTACTAGTTTTACTTTTTTTATTCCATTATATGTTATTGTAATGATGACTTTGTCTTCCGAATTTTAGATTTCTTTTTAAAAATTCAGTTTAGCTCTGTTTGACCTGATTTTTTAAAAAAAATTTCTGATAAACAACCAGTAGCAGAAACACTGTATCTAGTTGCTGACCTTGATTCAGACCTAGTAAGGTTTCTATTAAACAACGTGGGTTTTTTTCCACAGTAAGAACAATTCATTTCAGCTAAGCCCATACTGTGAGTGCATGAGGGCATGTAAAGAGCTTCTATGTTATTATAGAAGGATGACCACGTGATCCTCTCACGGAAACCTGTTTTGCGTGATAACTTAGTGTATAACTATTTTCTTAATAAGAATTAGCTAGTCCAGGCTTTAAACTTTTGACACTTAAAGGTATTTTGTTGTGACCAGCTTTTGTTGAAATGTATTTTTTTTTTGTTGGAATTATTGATTCTTTTCCCTAGAAATATATGTGTTCGTTACATAATTCTTGGAGAAAGACATTTTTTGAAATTTATTCGGAATTCAAGATTGAAATATCATTTTCTGTGATTCAAGAAGGAACTGTTGTTAAATAACACTTTGAAGTTTACAACAGACGTCATCGCCCTACGTTTTAAATTTCATCGGTATTCGAACTCAGATTGATTTAGAACTTTTTAATAATAGGAATTCTATTTTTTAACTCTAGGATGAATGTTGGATTTGATTCGAAAAACGGTACACTTCTTTTTATTATTTTTACCTTGGTTTTCCTTGTAAAATAAATTATTTGTTAATTTTTACAAGTCTTGTTGTCTTCACTCTTTTCTCGTTACTTTTTTAGAGTATAGACACGCATATATATATATATATATATATATATATATATATATATATATATATATATATATATATATATACACACACACACACACACACACACACAAGCATGCGAGTGTAGTTGCGGGTCGTTTAGTAGGTTTAACAGGGAACGTAACTTGAAAATCCTCTAGTCATGCATTAAATTCGTTCGACATGTGGAAGGATTTTGTTTTGTTGAAGAAACATACATCACAGTAACAGAAAATCTAGATGTACATTTGTATTTAATGTGAGAGCAAGTCAAAACTGAAAGAAGACCTTTCTAAATATTCTGGGACAAAAGAAAATGTTAGAAAGTGTGTGGTAGGATGTTTCGTTCGGTTGCAACATGAGCAAGTGCATCAAGCTGCATAGCAGAGACTTGCGTAGTTGTATGGTTTGAATGAAAACCTTTCACACACCACATTATATTGAACGCATTTTCAGTACCAAATAGTACCTCCATAAACATGCAAAATATCCAAATTCTTTGAAAAAGGAAACAACTAAGCAAGAAGATGAAGTAAATCCTCGTTGCAGTGAAGGTATTAATGTAACTTACTATTTTACTGTGGTAGTTTTCTGCACTAACTGTAATACCTTATTTAGTATTTACAGCAGGTTTCACAAAGTCTAATGATTCGGTTTTTCTACAAAACGTACTTCTAAATTGAGTCTGACAGCAACGTGTATTTTTTTTAAACAAAATATTTGAAATGACAATGCAGCACAGAGGAAATTTTTTGTATGGTATTATCAAATTTTGGGCTATGCAAGTACTTTTATTGAACACAAGCAAATGTGATATTGCTGTACGTGATAAAGTTAAATGCTCAGTTTGCTTGCAAGGCCACATTTTTATGTAGATCTTACACCATTTGTGTGTTGAACAGATGATAGTATGACAAAATGCTATACTGAAAATTGTTTTCTGCATTTTAATTACAACAAAACATACAACTTTGAAAGGTAACTACAATTCTTTTAAGCCTATACGCTTGGGTGTTTGTGTGAGGCTGTCATTCTTAGGTTTTTTTTTAAAAGAAAACAATTGTAGACAAAGGAGGCATTTTTAAGAATACAGACTTATATAAGCGTAACAATAATTATTGGACCTCCGTCAGGATAGTCATTGTAAGAAATGTGCTTGCATAATTTTGAAGTTACATACTTTTTCTATCGATGTCTGAAGATCAATACAATCTTGGGGCTATCCCGATTAAATGTGTCCTTGTGCGTAAATGTTTGCAAACCCCCAACGGTCTTTGGCAGTTAAACAAAAGTATAAATACAGGAAGATTTTTTGAAATTCGACAGGTTCTATGGCAAAGTCTCATTCTAAATGGCCTGAAAATTTAACGAAACCATTAACAAATTAATAACCACCGGATCCAATCAAAATTAAGTTGTTTAAATTTAAACACTGTTCTTACATGCTCGAGATAAGGAGAGCACACATCTTCAATGAACTGATAAATAAATAATTTTCCAATGAGAGACCGTAATTGCACAAATACATTTCATTCAAATACACCTGTAATAGATCAAGTGAAGTAATACACCTGTAATGTCTTGCCTCTGGTACATAGTCATACTTTCGATGTTAAATTTACAAAGTATTCTTTTTAGGTCAATTGCCCCAACCGTTTTCAGACAATGTATATGTGAGCTGGCATTACATAGTAAGGGAGGCAACTCATGAAATCAAATAGACGTCAATAGGACAAAGCACCAATATATAGGTTCGAGCGGCCAAGGTGTAGATAGGGTTATCATATTGGAACCTAGGTAGCGAAGATGGTATCCGGTTGTGATTTAGTATATAAATTGTGGTTTGTTTGTCTTAGTTTGATCCATACGACTTTGCCTTAGTATTTAACTTTTATTAGAATATGTTGCTGAAGAGTTTGTTGAAAAATGTTTTGAAAGAGATATTTTCATAATAGTATTTTATACACAATGTTTTAAAAACCCAGGAATACCTGAATACCTTATTATTATTATTATTATTATTATTATTATTATTATTATTATTATTATTATTATTATTATTATTATTATTATTATTATTATTATTATTATTATTGCATATATAACTTTTATGCAATTTTTATATTTCTGTTGCCACAGCCGAGAGAAGTTATGGTAAAGAATAATCCAGAAACTTCCTAAAATGCAATTTTGTTTAGGAACAATTTTTGGGAATTACTAGGCAGGTATGAGTATGTCCATGATCTGTCGTTCGGGGTTTAAGAGTCACGACTGGGTGTTGAAATCTATTCATATGTTTCAGTTTGGACAAATTTGCTTGTTTTTGATAATTTTGTCCACGCCAACAATATGGTCGGCGACGTTCCCTGATTTAGATCGGCTACGCTTTATTCTTGCTATTGAATATTTAATATTTCTGAGGTCTTTCTCACTTTTTGGATGCTGGTAATTGTTAATTGTTTCAGAACTTACCATTATCTCTACGTCCTTAACCCCTTTGTGCTCTAGTTCCTTTGCTAAACTTTCTCTAACAGAAGGCTTTATTCTAATGTAGGTGGCATTTCTTGAAGGATGTTTTATGAATGCATGATACGTTCTGGACGAGAATTTTCTAATGTATTCGGCAAGCGCGATGCTGATTGAAATTTCAGGAAGGAGATTCACACTTTTCTAGAACCATATTATCCACCGCTTGAACTGATCAGGTCGTGACGGAGAGTTCTTTGGAGTTTGGTACATTCTGGGAATGTCTAAGAGTTCGTTTTTGCTAATGATTGTGGTTGTAAGGGCCATTACATACGCTTTGTGTTGACGTTTTTCTCGACTCAGTACACACCCTGACGTTTAGTAATCATCTTTCTGTAAATGTTGTGGATGGTGATGCACACTTGGCCTAAGCGTTACACTTGTTCCAAAACTCGGATCTATTCCATGAAAAAAGTGTTATGATCTTGATACGTTGCGGATTGGATGCCCTCCAATGCTGCTAAGCATGGTCCAGTCCTTCCATGACGACACGAAAGGCACAGTGCATTATGATGGCTCATCGTCCGACCAATTCAACGTCCACATCAGAGTGAAACAAGGCCGTGTCCTTGCCCCCACGTTCTTCGGTATCTTCTTCGCTGTTCTGCTTAATTACGCCTTCAGGACTTCCACATAAGGGATCTACCTGCACACGCGATCAGACTGTAGACTGTTCAACCTGGCTTGACTGAAAGCAAAGTGCAAAGAAGAGAAGTAACTATTAGGGACATGCTCTTTGCAGATGATCTGTTGTTCTAGCCACTCACACAGAAGCTGAACTACAACGCCTGATGGACCGTTTTGCTAAAGCATGCAATGAATTCGGGTTGACCATCTGTCTAAAGAAAGCCAATGTGATGGCTCAGGACGCAGATCCGCCCAGCATTATCATCAGCAACAGCAAACTAGAAGTAGTCAATCAGTTTACATACCTCGGCTCTACCATCACCAACAACCTCTCACTCGACGCCGAGCTCAACAAGCGGATTGGAAAGGCATCATTAACTCTCTCTCTCTCTCTAGGTTGTCACAGTGTGAAACAACAACACAATGACAGTGAACACTAAGATCTCCGTGTACAGTGTATGTGTGCTAAGCACTCTCCTGTACGTTAGCGAAACCTGGACCTTGTACACCTCAAAGGAGAAAAGGCCGAGCGCCTTTCATATACAATGCCTCCAACGCATGCTTGGGATCACCTGGAGCGATCGAGTGTACAAACAACAATGTGACTGAACGTGCCAAGTTTCTCAGCACAGCCACACTCCTCCGCCAACGTCGCATCAGATGGTTGGGCCATGCACGTCGGATGGATGACAGACCGATTCCCCCCCACACACACAGACCTTCTTTATTCTAAGCTTGCCTCTGGCAGAAGATCGATCGGTCACATTTCCGCTTCAAGGATGTCTGTGACCGCTCTGGTGGCCTAGTGGTTAGAGCACGCGCTTTGGATGCGTAAGGTCGTTTGTTCGAAACCCAGCTAAGTCATACCAAAGACTTACAAAAATGGTAATAACAGCTGACCCGATTGGCGCATTAAGAGGGTAGTGTTAGGACTGGTTGGCCTGGTGTCAGGATAATGTGATTTGGTGGGACATCATGCCACATGTCTGCAGCATGATGCCCCAGTGCTAGACATAACTATAAACTGTCAACCTGCAGACATCGTAGCGATATGACTGAACAAATATTAAAGCTACTTTAAAAATCTAAATCACACACACACACACACACACACACACACACACACACACACACACACACACACACACACACAAGAATGTCTGAAAGCACGACATGAAAGCCCTTGAGATCGATATTAACACATGGGAGCCTATTAACCTGTTGGTTTGTACAAATCCCAACCCCCGATTTCAATAACGGAAACCTTTAATTTAATAAAACAAAGTGCAAAAAAACATGCCAATTTAGCCAATTCATTCATTGATTTATATTTTCTAACTATACTGTGAGTATAATGGCCATAACACCGCCATCTTTTGCGCGTTTCATGCCTAACGGAAGTTTTCATTATTATAGTAGGACGTGCTTGAGGCCCATTTCCAGTTCCTGGACAAGTCCATTTTCAGCAAAGGGTTGTATGCGCGACTAAAGATGTACATACATGTAATCTGCTTCCGATATTTATATTGTCGAATCAAGCAAAGGAAAAGAATGACAAAAAAAAAAAAATAAAAAACCACGCCTTTCACTGGGATTTACCAAGTGGTTTCATTAATATGTTCATGTGTGCAAAGGAATATAATTCCAAAGTCAACGTTATTGCAATTTATCGAATTATCCGGCAGTGACCGAATAGGATGAATTACGTGATTATGTTGTCGGATGGAAATAAACTTCTCCATAGTATACGGAATATGGCGCCGTGTTAGTATGGAAAGTCCGTTAAACATGAAAGATGCAAAGAGATGCCAGTATTAGTGCCATTCTGGTCACAGTCAGGTTAGAAATTACAAATCAATGATTCAATTGACTTAATTCTGTGCTCTTTTTATCACATTAAATGTTTGAGTTATTGAAATTGGTAGGGGGATACAAACAAACGGGGATGTAGCATCGGACTATAGACAAGACCAGCTGGCGACATGCTCTTATCACTGGTTTGAAAGCCGGCGATGACAAGCTACGACTGCTCGCTGATGAAAAACGATATCAGAGGAAGAGAAAGCAGTTCCAACTCACACCAGACTTAACCTTCAAGTTCAGCAACTGCAGCAAGAATTGCCACTCCCGTGTGTGGTTCCATTGCCACAGAAGTCACTGCACCGGGACACCTCTCATGGGCGCATTGCCATCGTCTCTCGAGACTAACGGATGCTAACAATTTTATGTAATGTGGCTTACATTTCTCTGGATATTGTAACTACTAACTAAAATAAGTGCTCCCTTGTGCTAAATAAAATCAGCTAGAATTAATAGTCCAAAGTACTCTATCTTCAGCAGCTATTAAAATAGTGAACATGAATTTTGCTAAATTTAACAATACAATATTCTGAAAGTGCAATGAACGAATTATCAAATATATCAAATGTTAAAAAAGTTATTAGACTTTAACTTTTACATCTAAAAGTCTGGAAATGAAAATAACCAAGTGGAGCTAGCCCATTTTTTTTTTTTTTTTTTTTTTTTTTTTTTTTTTGTAAAGATGCACATCTGGATTACGACTAATCTGTATACTCTATAACCCATAATACACCCATCAATCATACACCAAAAACAAAGGGAATTAAAGATTCTTTGAACAACACCTAAGATATTCAAGGTCTTTTTTTTTTTAAATAGCTAGTATTACTGGTGAGTAAACGCAGGGAAATTCTTTTCCTTAATACTTCTAATACTAGATTGTAGAGCGCCACCTATATAAATTGAAAACAAACCTTCTGTGGACTGGTTTACTTAATTCATAATTAATTTTAACAATGGTTTAAGTATTTATAATTAAAACCAGTCAGTGAAAAATACAGCGCGAAGTTCGTGATGTCTATATCAACAATGTTTAATTTTGGTTCAGAAAATATTTCCATGGATGGTCAGAAAAGCAGTGTTTTCCAGTTCACAAGTACACCAGAGGTTATTAGACTATAATATATTTAAACTATTTTACTACAGAAGTAATAACACCACCTTTGATGTCCTTCTGTAATTTCAAATGTGGAAGAATCTCACTTTAAGACACAGACGTAGACAACTTTCATTTAAATCCGGATTTGCATTACATAATTATAAACATTAAGCTCACTGGAGCTATTTTACCGACTGTAAACAATAGTATAAAAATAAATTCATTATTTAGTCATAGTATTTGTGATCTTTTCTTTGCTTCTAACCTGCCATAATGACGAATGGATTCGTTGGCTGATCAATACCAACATAAGCTATTCACCCCACCCCTTTATTTCTGATTTAAAATTCAATGCACATAAATTATTATGTGTGACTTGGAATTTTAACGTAGCTTCAAAAGTTTTTCCTTCATATCACTAGTGTCTTCAGTTTATAGTGATGTCTAGCAACGAGGTATATATCTATGTCTATAAATACGTTCATGCAGTCACACTTGACTATTAAGCAGATGTTGATGCATAGTCAAATAAAAAGTTAAAATGGTAGTCCTACCATGTAAGACCCTGCGCTGGGTAGCTTGTTTAGAAATGTAACAACAGTTAAATTTTCAGGAATATCACACAACTGGCAATCAATAACAACACTTTTCTACAAAATAAAGTTGTTTTTGTCAGACTTTACTTACCCTGATGTTTTTTCTCTAATAAATTCAAATTCTCACAAACAAAATAGACCTGTTTTCAAGTTTTGTTGACTAACATTCCAATTCACTGGAAAGCAGGGAATGCTGAAATCAGATTAGGTTGAAATATACTTTAACGAAACAAATAAAAAAATATATTATGCCTATTGGAACTATAAGCAACCTTTTGTTTCATTCAAGAAACATATCCTCCACATGAACCTACTTGATCATTCTTTGGCATACTTAACAACTACCATTGCATTTCAGCCAATTCAAATGTATGTCAACAGAACATGAAAATGTATCCATTTGCTAGTCATATTTTGATTCCACCAGGATAAAGACAGTAAAGTAAGTATATTAATTACACATAAATTAGTGGAAGACTGTTGATATAGGCTGCCGAGTGTGTGTGATACTTTAACTGCTCATTCCGATGTCAACAACTATGTAAGGCCATTTTTTTGGGAATAAGACAGCTCTTAAACAAAAACATGTGCTATATCTTAGATTGTAAGACTGGTAAAGATAGTAGCAATAAGACTATCAGAAGAGTAATGTTAGAAAAGGCAGAAATAAGTGCAAGAGTGTCAATGTAACTTTTCATTCCTTCATGGTTAGTCCTACAATGTAAGACCTTGGCCTTGATGTTTATGTTTAGGGTATCAAGGTCTAAATGATAGTGCTCTGTAGTACGTTTTGATATCAATTGACATAATGAGTTAAACTTTTAGGAATATCTAATGCATGGTAGTCAATATCAACAATTTACTACAAATTAAAGTTTTAATGTTTTAGACATTACTCAGATTTTGTTTACTCAGATTTTGTTTCATAAGAAATTCAAATTTGCACCCATACAAATGGAACTGTTTTCAAGTTTTATTGGCATACATTTCAGTTGGCTGGAAAGTATTGGGTGGAGGAAAAACCGAAAACAGGTTAAATTTAAGTATTATTCTTGAATGAAATGAATCCAAATATATTATGCATGTTGGAACGATAATCAACATTTTGTTTCATTCAAGAAACATATTTCCCCATAGTAACCTACTTCATAGAGCATAAACGATTTTTGACCCGGAAATCAGATTCCACAGGATAGTATGAACTTCTGATTAATCGGAGTCGGACAAGGCAGAAACGAACGATTCAGATAATAAAAATAAAGTTGAATTTATATAGGACGTTTAACGGTTGCAACGGAGTTACTGATCGTAGTGCTTAAAATTACCTCCCTTAGTTCCAATGTGCATGCCCACAAAACATTTTCTGTTCCAGATAGTTCAGAATCTTAGATGTACTACAAATCATCATGGTTAAACCAATGAATAAATGATATCAGTCTAGCATATTTTCCATTTTGCTATAGTCCTGCCATATCCTTCCCGTTGTGACATCGGTGTAATGTGCAAAACATATCTAACACAGTTTAAAAAGTTAATTTTAAAAATTTTTAATTTAGCATTTCCAATTAATGGAATCATATCCAGAATTGGAAGAATTTCATGCCGAAAATCGGAAATTGGTAGAAAAATGCTAATCGGTTATGCCCTACTACTTGATCAAACTTTTCATACTTTGACTACTGTTGCATTTCAACAAATTCAAATGTATTGCAAGGAAATGAAAATGCCTCCATTTGCTAGTGTCAGAGTTTGATTCCACCAGGATAAAAAAAAGCACAGTAAGTATATTAATTAAATATCAATTAGTGGAAGAGTTTTTATATGGACTTCCTAATGTGTGAGATATTCCTGAAATTTTGACAATTTTTATGATGTCGACCAATATCAGAACACCCTATACGAGGCCATTATTTGGTGAGTAAGACAGCAATAAAATATAAATAACATCTAATACATCTTACATTGTAGGACTACCTTCATACTCGGATCAATCTAATTACTCTAGCAGAAATGAGATAATGAACCTCATCTGGCATAGACCTGAAAATCACTTAGTCTTGCATTTAGCTGGCTAGTTCAATTAGAATGATTTTGGAAAGCACCTGCTTGTGAGGTACCCAATCAGAGCTTCTGCAATTATTGATGGTAATTTGTTTCAAGTACTTATTGTATGTGGGAAGAAGCTGAACTTGAAATAAGTTGTTGCTGCTGTCTTTAATTGGATTTATCTTTCCTGTGGTTTGCCATTATTTGGCTGCATGCTAGGGTCAGGTATTTATCTGCTGGTATGTCGACTAGATTGTTTGCTATCTTGTACAACATGATCAACTGGGCCTTGGTTTGCTTGGATTCAAGTGATTTCCACTGGAGAAAGTTCAACATTTCACTGACACTGCTAATGGTATGTATTTGTAGTGAATCGAGCAGCTCAGCAAATGGAGAGAGAGTAAAATGTGTTGATTTTTGATTGCCTGGTCCTACTGACATTAGTAGTGTTGACCAGGATACCATGCAAATGGCTATGTAACAACTGTCAGGCTCTAGTGCAGGGCTTTCTTTCCTTCATTATTACAAACTTAGGATCAATTTAGGTCTACATTTCTTGGTTTTTATTTGTAGAGAGATGCATCCTCTGGTGAAAGAAAGATTTTGCAGCCCATTGAGAATGTTCTTGTTGGGAAGAAACCCATAACCATGGATAAAACAAGTCAGGTAATATTGTGAAAACCATAAAAATATGCCTTGTTTTATTTAGCCTCCTTGGTTGGTATTATCTATAAATCACACATGGCTTAGGATTGAATTTGATGCTGCTATAACAATGTTGGATAAACATTGTTATAGACTTATCCAAGATGTCATTTAACCATTTATGACTTCTACTTACCAGTTACCAATGTGATGGCTCAGGGCTCTTAACAGAATTTCAGGGTATGGAGTTCTAGACTCTTCACTTATGGAACTCAGGAGTCCCCAATCTATATCTGAGAGTCCTTGGCATAAACATCGGTGTCCCACACTTTCAAAAGGATATTAAGGAAAATTAAAATCATCTGCTAATTAGTTTTAGTAATATCAAGATTTAATTCTTTGCTATTTATATTGTCACACTACAGAGAAGATATTTTTCAGTAAATAGAATGTTAAGTTTAAACATACACATAGATTTATATATTCTTTTTCCCCTACAACAATAATAGAGTAATAACAAGCACAACAATGAAATTGTCAGCACTAGGGTTCAACATCAGGAATGATCACTTGAAATGCAGTTTTCTCCAAGTAAAATAGCATCTCCATTCCTGCTAAAACAAACTTGCTTGAGTAAACACCTGGAATTACACTACCAAATGTATAAACATGAATTACCTTCATTAAATTAAACAAAGAAGGAATTTTAAAAATATACTTAGCAGTACTTGTGCAATAAAAGGACCAAAAAAACAATTTAAAAAAATATGTTAATTAGCAAAGTGATAAATGTTTTAACCCTTTAGCTACAACTACCGCATCGAAGCGTCACCGGTAAATAGCTCCTGAACCCCAATGTTGCTTATGTGCAGTTTAGTTCAGCAGTAATTGAAACCCGTGTCATATCAATGCAGACATGACCGCTATATTAACTAAACATTGATTGCTTGAAAATACAGAAGTTTACATATTTTTGATTATCATAACAAATGATAGGACTGGTTATTGAACATTTTGATAAAAATTTTAAAGCAGCGAGGTTAAATTTAGACAAGCTGGAAGGGATTTCCTGCAACGTATGAAAAGCATGTAGAGATAAACAAAAATGGATTCCAATTCAGATATGAGTGACTTTGAAAGGTTCAGTGCAAGCAATCTCAAAGAGTTTATTGGATTATTCTTAGAAAATGGATCAAATATTATTGTTAGACCCGTTTCAACATAAGATGTAAGTGATTTTGAATTGTATGATGAGGATTTATTTTGTGGCATTCAAAACAGTTTACAAGACTGGGATGTAGGAGTATATAAAGTTGAAATATACAAATAACAGAAACTATATATGGTTAGCTGTTTTTTATTTTGCTGAAATCCAGTAAAAGCTAATGAATTAATATAACCATGTTTTTATTGTCAGTTTCCGTAGTCGGCCATAATGATGCTCTTTTATTCAGCCTAGCAAACATCTTCATTAGTCTCGGTAATAATATGATATCATTCAGCAATAGTGAAACTGCACAATAGCTGTAGTAGCTAAAGGGTTAAGAATTGACCTTAAGAAATAAATGTGGAATATAACAATTGGACAGAATGAATAGATCTTGGTACATGTAAAGTACCTAAATACATGTAGTTTGAGACTGCAGATTAAAATTGTTGTCAAGATGAATTCACACAAGCTTTAGATAATGATATATATTGGTTGAATATTTATTCCTGCATATTCATTGGTCAAATTTAAATCTTGTTTTACTCCATATTGTTTTGTTTAGTTGTTCTCGAGTAAAATAGTCGTCTCTTGAGTTAGATCTTCAACCAGAACAGACAAAAGGAAAGCATGAACAGAAATTTTCATGCAAAATACCCCAAAGAATTTCGAGCATCACACAATATAGACATTACTCAAAATCTGATAACCAGATGACTGGGGCCCTTAAGATTTCAGTTTAGTTTGCTCTGGTATTTTAAGTGAGGTGCCCATTGGGCATGTTGCATAAAAAAACTAATTTGCCTGTGAAAACTTCTATCATGTTAATGAAATGTGAAAATTTATTTTGAAGATGCTTGAAGACTAGTGAATTGTTCATGATAATCCCCATTGTGCTCCTTAGCCCTATGAAGATCTCTACTTCTCATACTTCTGATGAAAGCTCTAAACTTTGTGTAGATAACAAAGCATATGACCTATCAATGGGGAAATAGATTGCCTGGGTTACTATTAACCAGTGCTCACTTGTCTTTAAGTTAACATGCATATACATATATTGTAAAATACTGTTTTTGATAAGTATGCACCAGAAACCAGTGACAACCAGTCTAGTTGGTACCTGAACTGTCCCATCAATTGTTGCAAAAAGGTGCAGTGATGCCTGGCCACATAATGGGGTTTAAGGCCAGCTGTATACAGGACAATCTGTTAATTGGTTACTTTATTCTTGTAATCTAGGGAGTTTAGGCCAAATGCAGGTTGTTTTGTTTGAGGTATTATAAGTAACAAAGGGATCAAAGGTGGCAAATTTGGCTCTTCTGTCTGGAGTTGAGATTGGCAAAAATATTAGCTTAATTTTTTGTCTGGTTTAATTGCTATTGCATTATTCTAGATGTTTCAAGTTAAGGTTGATTAAATACTAATTCAGCTGCCCTGTGCTCACACTTATCCAAGTGTAATGAAATATTGGTTAAAGAAATTATGCAGAACATAGGAACAACTGAACAACCTTAAAAGTGTAACAGAAACTTAAACTGTATAAATCAAAACACGCTTCCAATGCTAATGTACATAAACACTGTTGATCTACTGATTAAGGACATTGTTAGTGCAATTAGACAATGGCTTACCCCAGAATCCTGAGAAAAAACACAGTTGTTCCAGATTCCAATAATCACACAAGTCAATTTAATATTTTGTTTTAAGTTTGGTCATATGGAAATAAATTGGACTTGTAAAGTTGGGGCTTGTGATGTTTTTTACATCACCAGCCCTTGACCTGTGTCTAAAATTAAATTTTCATTGATATCTGATAGACCAGTTGATAAATTTACATTTTGCACATTGTATGGGACCAGCATAAAGATATCTGGCAGTGAATTAACAGATTTAGGGATACAATAAATAAAACTTAGAAGCATGAGAGCCATACACACTCTCAAAAGACTCAAAGCTGTATTCGAAAGCTCGAAAGCTTTTTTTTGTTTGTTTCTTGTTTTAATTTAATCCAAGTGATCTATCAGTTACAAATGCAGAAAATAATATGCTGCTTGCCACTGCCTCCAATGTTTTGCATGTTTAGAGGTTCAGTTGTTCCAGTCAAATACTGTTGTGCCAGAATGAAAACGATTGCAATTAATAAAGTATTGACAAAAGAGGATGCGTTTTGTGTGGCTGAGCATATTCCTGATGCCCTAAATGCATAACTATAAAACATAAGGAGATGATGGGATTTCTCAGAGTGTGTTTCATTGGCATTCTCATGGATACTGGATTTATTTTATTCTTCATGGATGTGTTTTATATTATAATAATAGTAGATATTTTCTTGCATTTTGAGAGGTTACTTTTGGGGTATTTTCTAAACAAAGGTATATGAGGGTCAGTTAAAATAAAATGTCTTAAACATGCATTTGCATAAAGGACTTTTGTATCCCCTAATATAAACAAATACAGCAGATTGCAACATCCCCCCCACATCCATAACTGCTTGTTATGCTGTTGCACCTCTGCAATGTTCAGATTTTTAATTCTAAAATGTTGATGTTTCTGTTCGCATTGTCACCAGTTGATTTTAAACACATTTGCAACAGAATAAGGCATCATTTATTTGCCAACGAATTCTGGGTGCATACATAGAGATTTAATAGAATATAGTTTCTTTAAGTATGTAAGAGTGGCATTCACAAGGGCAATTATTTTCACAAGGTAATTGCAAAACTAAGGAATAAAATACTGACATCTTCCCTTTTTATGTAAATATAGTCTTTAGCTGTTCTGCAGATAGGTAACAGTCGACCAGAATATGAAAAGTGGGTTAGTGTCTTGAGAGAAAACGAGGCGCTTCATGGGGAAGCATCACAGAGAGAAACAGTGCATCCCTTGAGAAATTCACATCTATTAGCTTTAATTATATAATGCTGCATAACATAAAAGCATCCAAATATAGGAAGTAATATTTTTATAATGTAAAATGTAGCAATAGGGCAAATTTTAGAAACATCAATAGACCGCATTCATGTGCCATCAGTTTTGGCATGCACCATATTGGATTACAGCATTATGTGTATGGCACCACTACTGGTTTGTTTCTTTCACATTGCATGTTTGGTTTTGCAAGAAAGGTAAACTTTTGTGCTGTGTTCGATTGTGGGAATTTTGCTGACCATGAGAAAGACTTGTCCTATTTCAAACTTCCTACCATACAGCCAGAAACATGAACAGGCACAAAAGTTGTCGGAGGAAAACAGCAAATGTGGCTTTCAAATATTAGACATTCAGAATACCTAAAATAGAAAAATGATGACAAAATTACAGGTTGATATTTTTTTCCTCATTCAGCATAAATTCAAAATTAAACTGGATCCAATATCTGCTTGCATGGAATACATAAATAATACATATCACCCAGTAGGTGAAAAATATGCTCTCTCTCAAGTGGCATATCCACAAGTTAAATGCTAATTTTTTTTAAAATCCACAAGGTTAATAACTAAAATCTGAAATGAACTAATGTTTCTGACAGATCGTCATTCATCATTCATGAAAACTGGCATCTAGACTATATATTTAACTATCCGCTCTGGTGGCCTTGTGGTTAGAGCATCCACCTCAGATGCGGGAGGTCGTGGGTTCGATCCCCAGTTGAGTTTTACCAAAGACTTACAAAAATGGTACTTATAGCTGCCTTGCTTGATGCTCAGCATTAAGAGGTTAGTTTAGGACTGGTCTGTCTGGTGTCAGGATAATGTGACTGGGTGGGGACATCATGCTACATGTCTGAGGCATGATGCCCCAGTGCTAGACATAATTATACACTGCCTCACTGCAGACATTGTAGCAATATGACTGAAAAATTGTTAAAGCTGCATTAAAATCATAATCACATCAACACATAATCACATATTTAACTATTTTATTCTTGTAGATTGTGTAATATCTGTACATGCACTTGTGATCTATCTGCATAAACTGAAATGTCAACATGCCAGGATGATTGTGGGTTGGGGTGGAAGAAGTGAGGGGGTAGGGTGGTGAAAAGTTGAGACAGAAAATGGAGAGAAGATGTGGTAGAAACACTTCTTTAACACATCCACAAGTAAATTGATTCTATGCCTCAAGGCTTTTCTGGGCTTTCATTTCCTGTAAGGTATAGGAGCTCTTAATAGCATAAATCAGATAATTTACTATATATGAGTACTGAATGCATGGGAATAAGATATCCATAGTATTCTACTCTGACTTTGATATTTGATCTAAATCAGCTATCATTCTGCATTTACTTATATATCTTTGCTTCGATGTACTGTCTAACGTGTCAATATTGATTGATTTTCTGTGATTTTCACTGGCTTTGACACTGTTATTTACTCTATGTACAGTTAGCAACTGCAAGTGTTGACCTCTGCTTGTAGTCCAATATGGCGGCACACTAATGCATGCACATAAAATTCTGATGTTTTTGAATATGGTCTATTGTGTTCAGTCTCTTTCATAAGGACACATAGCAAAAATGTTTATCAAAGTTCTAAACATTTGAAATAAACATATGCCGGTAATGGGAGACAAAGTGACACGATGGTTTTTCATTTCAGCATATTTCCGACATATAAATTTCTATAAAAATTGTAAATATTAAAGCTTTTGCAGAATATCTATACCAGTAAAATGATAGTGTTAACGAAAAATATGTAGTTTTGAATATATTTTATGTGATGATGTGTTTTGATCATTTTATTGCATTCATATTTCCCACATTTTCAGCCCAAATTTGTAAAACAGAAAATATCTGGAAGGGAAAAGACATATAACATATATGAAGATAGAGATAACACTCGTAAAGATAAAGAGACTCAGACTGACGATGAGTTGTATAAAGCCAAATTGCTGAGTCAGCAGAAAGATTTTGTACACAACGACAGTGGTGTTGGGGATGGGGAGATTGACCCTGAGGCCTTAGAGTTGATGGTCAATGGTAAGTTTTGGTTGTCTGCTTATATTTTGTTTAGCCTATTAAGGTTTGGTATTCATATGAGGATGACGAACGTGATGGGGATGGAGAGGTTGTTGTTGAGGTTATTAGAGTTGGTGGCCCATCTTAAGCTTTGGATGTTTGTTGGTTTGTCAAGCCCATGTTTTGGGAATAGTTCATGTCAAGACTGGGACTCAAACTTGTGACTCAGTCATCAGAATCAATGCACATGACCAATTTTTTTTTTGTAAGGGACCCTGGCTGTCCAGGTGGTCTAAAGCACTTGCATTTACCAATCACTGACATCTAACCTCAGTCCATACATTTTTGAGTCTCTTGCCTTAGCAAATGTGGTTTTGTGAGAAAGCTTGCAATAGTTTCATTTGGGTCGGTGGTTCTTACCAGTTTCCCTTGGGTTCATCCTCCAGTTTATACTGGCTACCTTGTATAATCTATCTTGTGCTGAGAAATGGCATTAAACTCAAATAACAGCAACAACAACCTTTTATGGAACATGTTCTCCAAGCTTATTAGAGATGATCTTTATGCCTTCTTTATCTTTGATCCCATTAACCTTCTAAAGATGAGATCAAATTTTTGTCCAGCTTGACAGGTTTGTATTAGTACTCCTGACCATTGCAATTTTACCATACAACTTACAGAAATTATCCTTATTACTCAGGAAACTATCAGTAAAAACAAATGTGATTGTTCCAGTCAAATCTAGATATTGGTTTGTCCAGGTTTGGTCTGGATCAGTGTTTTAAAATCAAGCATTTGATTTTATGTTATGGCATATTTTGGAAGTGTTGATAAGCAAAAGACAAGACTTTGAAGGCAACAGGGACAACCAGCTTCTTTCAAACATTCAGCACAGAAGTACGTGTAAAATCCTTGTGCGAGAATAAGCAGGAAAATCAGCAGTTTTACTGGACATGTTATATCAATTTAAGTATTGCTTGTGACAGGAGAGATTATTCCTGCTGCCATGTCAGTTAACAAAGCAGTGTTACATTGAGTGTAGAGATCTAGCATGTAGTCAATAATTTAAATGGGATTTGGTATCATAGTCTTTGAAAACTGTACTGGAGATCATTATGGTTAAAGTTTGCTTTATGACCTTTGAGTTGAACCTAATGTTACCTTTGCTTACTTAGATCACACTTATATGTATTTCAAAACAACATAGTAGGGCATCATCCCATGGTATTTCCCTTCAACTTTGGCCGGTCCGGTTTTATGTGTGATCCTCACTCTGGCCACTTATGTTTTCAAGAATCATGTCAAGTTCAAGACCAAGGCCTCTGAAAAATAAAAGTGGATGATTTACCATCAAGGCTGATATTCTTGATCTGTTTTCTGTTACACCTGCATTAGAAAGTAAAAACTGGCATAATTCATTGTGATCAACCTTTTCTGTTATGATATTTACCAGAATTATAATTGTTTTAATAGAGATCGGGGGTTTTATTTTACTTTCCAGCAGCACCACATCATGCAGTTTTCCTCCATGTTCAGCAGTGCCACACTCCCATATAGTTCTCTTGTTGCTCAGTTACTCCATGCCCTCATATTACATTTGTTAAGTATTTGACATTGTGCTGCGCTACTCATTTTATGAGTGGTTTGCATTGGCATCAATTGATGCACATTAGGTTAACTCATCACATAAATCCCATAAACTGTTTTATTGCTGGATATGTGTGCTTGTAATAAGGTTTATCAATTCCAATTAAGAATTACTGCAGTGATGATCATGAAAACACAACATGCTTTTCTTGATTTGACAACTTTTATTCGAGTTTTAGTTTATCTTGGATCATTCAAGACAAATCTTCAGTGTTCCATGATGAATTTAATTCTAACGATTAATCACTTGACAGCTAGCTGCTCCTGAATCTTGCTGGTACACACATTTTTCATCATCACCTCAATGACATGTTATTGTTGTTCAATCTGCCATGTCAGTCAAAACTGCTGCATCATCACATTCAAATTGCTTTTGACCTTACTGATATATTTGTTCAGCAGCAAATCACATGGAAATTTCACCCAAGAAAATTTATCATCAAAAGTACTGCCTGATCAAATTCAAATCATATACACTTGGGTTCAGTAGATCCTAGCCATGCTAGTTCCTCAGGTAGTTCAGTTTCAGCAGTCAACCATGCTAATTGCTTGTCAGACCATGTCAAATCTGGAATCATACCACTCTACACAGTTTATCATTGAACAATTTTCCTAGTATGATGCTGCCATCCCTACATCATACATATATATATATATATATATATATATATATATATATATATATATATATATATATATATATCTATATATATATATATATATAATATTAATCTTTATTTGATCATTTGGTTGCCTGATCTCATTTTGTTGACTGATAGAATAGCTTCCATCGTGTATTATTTGTATCACACAATCAACATAGTGATGTTTTTCCATGAATGAATTCTACACTGCAAACAAATCCACCACATTAGTAAACAGTCTGCATGTAACCAACAGTATTCATTAACACAGCATCACATTGATTATGTTACCACACATATTTATTTTTTCCAATCATTGTATTCAGTGTATCCCCCAGGGGTGTAAATTTGAGGGTTTAAAATAAAACCTTGGTGTCAGAATATACTCAAATTTTCTTTCACCTAACCTTTTCAGCTTGAAAAATAGGATATTGTAACTTGTACAACATGCTTTCCCTCTCTAAAAATACATATAAACAAACATGCACAATTAACACACATATGCATTGTTCATTCATAGTAGAATTTTATTAGTTCATTTTTCTTTTAATATAAAGTCATACTTTTAACGGTCACCTTATAATCTCTTTGTGGCAATATTATAGACCAACACATTCATGTAAACCAATACAAAAATCCATATAAATCTTTCTTACCAATTGACAGTTTAATGCCTGTCATAAAATGTGTATTATCATTGGTTTCATAGTACTTTGTCCTAAAACTCATTTATCCAAAAATCAAAGAGGCTAATGATTCATTTTCTCCTTAATAAGTTACACTTGAACTTTTAGATCTTTCTTTTGTTGCAAGAAAGTTAAAAACCAACAAAATCTGCAATGCAGTGACCACCTGACGTAATCCAAAAAATGGATTTGTCTTTGCAAGTTTATGGATTTGTTTTTTATTGTGAAAGAATGTCTTGGATGATAATTTTTTTCTATATTTATCTTGTGGCGAACAAGGGCAGATTTTTCATTAAAGTTAGATCCACAGCTACTCTTTTGTGTTCTGCTTCTTTCACTTTCGTCGCAAATAATTCTTGGTGCATGCCATTTCAGTCTGGAGATCATACTCTAGTGCAATGAGCATTAAGGTTGAACATCTGGACAACATCTTGCTGAGCTCGATTGATATTGCATGAGAGCATGCGAGATATGGGTAAACTAATTCATTATGACATTTTTCGTCTTAACATTTCCTATGCAAGGTTGGTTCTCTATTTTATATGCTCCATATAGCGCAGTGCAACAAGGAGAGCATACAAAACATGCAACCAGATTTCCTATGCATGAAGTATACAAGATGCTATACCTAAGCCAATAGCATTGGATATTAAATCCTGATTGCATTTTGCAAATCCTTTGTATCAAAAAAGTGCATGGCAACAAAACATGTGCGTCAATTTTCTACAATGTGCGTCCCTGACCCACAAATGTGTGCAAAATTAAATACTGGATTTTTATTTATATCATTGTGATTTGTTCCCCTCACATTTGCAGTTGATTATGTTGCACTAGCACTGTCGTATGAATATAAAGCAAAAATGCAGCATGTCAAAACTTATTGCTACAGTGACTTCAGTCATATCTTTGGTGACATTGGTCAGTAGCAAAACCATGACTGAAGATACCACATCTGAGTAAAATGAAATACTCATGGATGTTATACGACTGACAAATGTTAAATTAGAGAGATCTTTTTAAACTTTGAAGCATATCAGATTAGAAAAAGGACAAAACACTGCTTGACAAATTTGAAAAGGAAATGAGATTGATGTAATACAGCACTAGGATTGTGCACATCTCATTGCAGAATTGGTGGACTTAACTTTACAATCATTCAGTGAAAGTTGGACACAGACCAGTTAAAGTGAGTAATGCATATAAATGATAAGTCTATATGCTTTGTGTTTTTATTCTGGTACTAATCCATATGGATTTAGCCCATTTGTGACAATTTTAACCAGATGCAGATCCAAGTTAGTAGTAAACATTAATGTGTATTTTTCATAGAGTTGTATAACTAATCCATATGGATTTTGCCCATTTGTGACAAGAATTTTAACCAGGTGCAGATCCAAGTTAGTAGTAAACATTAATGTGTATTTTTCCTACAGAGTTGTATAATTGTGGCATCTGATATATGTGTGTGGATAGCTTGAACTTATGATAATAAAGAAACATTCTGTGGCTTAGGGATCAGAGACCACAGTTGTAGTAAGTTTATTTAGAAAACAATAATATCTGCACTGTGACTTTAGTTCAAGTCCACATACCCTGACCATAGGTCAAGTACAGTTAAGCATGAGGTGAGTGTATAATGTGCTGTTTATGTACTTATTTTTCCTTTATCCTTATTTTGCATGCTTTTTTCAGATACCTATGCTTACTCTGCACTATAAAGCCAGGGTTGTGCTGATGTACCATTAAATTCTATGCATGCATATATGTTATCTGTACCTGTATCTCTCTTAGAAACATCTAGTGGATAGTTTCCAAACTTGGTACATTAGTTGCCTAAATGATAACAAGTTACAAGTGCAAGATAAAAGTATATATAACCACTTCAGTCAGAGTAAGATTTCTTGTGAATGTGTTGATGAAGAATTGCCTCTTACTTTATTTTAAAATTACTACATTTTTTCAACTTTAACACTCTCTGCTTCAATGGCATTAGTGGTTGGAGCATCTGCCTTAGATGTGGGAGGTCACATGTTCAAACCCTGTCAGTATCATACCAAAGACTAAAAAAAATGGTACTGGCAGCTGCCTTGCTTAGCACTCAGCAATAAAAGGTTTGTATTAGGATAATGTAACTGGGTGGGACATGATGCTAAATGTCTGTTGTATGATGCATCAGTGCTAGACATCTATAAATTGCCACACTGCAGACATCATAGCGATATGACTGAAAAATTGTTAAAGCTGTGTTAAAAATCCAAATTACACACACACACACAAACACAACACTAATACTAGGGTAGGGTGGGGATATGTGCAGTAAAAGGTCTAAAGTATGTGCAGTAAAAGATCTAAAATAATACTGTTTCAGTCTAGTGATGTAAAAAGTGATGAGTTTGCAATTCTGCTCCATCAAAGTTGCTCTTGTTTTTATAGCTATTTCATGAAAGGCTTAACTAAATTAATCAAAAGCATTTTTGTTTAAACAAGTTAATTCTGTATATGGTGACTTGTTATTAATTATACCATTGATGATTTTTATTCTTCAATGAGTCAGAGTTTGAGAAAAATTCAGCTAACTCTGTTTACTTCATGCATACTGGGTGGTATGCACTTGTTAAAGGAAAATAAAGAATGGTTTCCAAAGTTGGTGATTTATTCATCATAATCCATCATAAAATTTGAACCTTTATTTTTTTCAGAACCAATCCCAGACAGTTACTGGCAACAACTGGCAGAAGAAAGAAGGGTAGCACTGAATGACTCTCTTAAAGAGAATGAACAGGTTTAAATTTTATCCAACTCTTCACACAATGTTTACCTTGTTTTATTCTTAACAGCAGCCGATGGACCTGAAATTTGAATTGTAATTCATTATTTGCAGCTCAAATTTTTATGGTTTTATGAAAAATGACATTTATATTGGTGTTTTAATTTGTGAATTTGGAAAGATGTTTTTATTCCACAGAAAAAGTGACAGTTTTTGTTGGGTTTTGGAATTCCTTATGTATTCCATCTTTGAATTCCAGGCATGTAGCCGATGTGAAATCCATGAAAACTGGTAGACATAAAACAAAATTATGAATTCGCAATATTATATAATTCTTTCAATAAAGTAGATTTTCATTATCCAAACAGGCTTGGGCAAATTTTATTACATAATCCCATGGACTTAAAGATTGATTGGTCTGGAATACCATTTACAATTACCTCGGGTCTGGTCTGCCATATAAAGATTGTTAACAGCAATTCAGAATTTTTGAGGTTTACCGTTTCATATCTTAAAAAGTGCTTTCTTTGAGCTGCTGAATTGAAACTTTGTTGACATTTTCACTTCCAAATTTGCTTCTTCTTTGGTGTAAGTATTCAAACTAATTATATTCAAATTAATTTTGTTTTCTTTAGGTAATTATACAATAGAATTTCACCCAATGACATTTTATTCCCACACACTGTTATTATAAAAGTGAATTTTTTGTTTGACAAGCTGACTTACTACCTCAGAATTGTGTAACTCTTTGGTAACTGGCATTTCCAGTAAAGTCAAATGACAAACTTCTATTTGATCAGGTTCCCAGATAAGTTTTGAAGGAGGAGGATATAAGTTGATTGGTTTTGCTAATATCTTTTTTTTAAATTCTGACCTTGGAGTGCTTTTCCAAAAAAACTTTTTATATTGTGAAAGATCAATGATAGGGCAAACTTTTCCCCATGTTCTTTGAATCCAGGAGGATCCAGGAATTTGAAATCCTGATTTTCAATGTTTATTACCCTCCCCACTGTCCCCTTGTTTAGAAGCGTGCATACCTCTTGCCATAGGGTTTCTTATTTGGTCTGTTGAAACAAAGTAGTAGCCCCTGAAAAATGTTTATGACACCATTGCTTCATTCCTTTCTTTCCAGCTGGGCATCTGATAGGGACCTAATCTGGCACCTGCTGGGATGTAATTTGCCAACAGAGGGTGTGATTCCCTCTTAAGGCTGAAGGCAATCACCACAAGGAGATAAGCCTGATGCTTTGGTAACCAAGGTTGAAACCTTAAGTCATATTGTGGCAAGAGTCTTGATAGGAATGTGTGTCTGGGTCAATGAAGGCGAATGATACAGGGAAATCAGATTTGGGTTGCACATTAAAAAGATGAATCTGTTTCCTAGAATTGCTCATAATTTATATCTGTTAAGAATTTAAAGAAAAGCAGTGTGATTTTAACATAAATACTTATGCATTGTGCGCTGTGCAAAAATATAATAATAATTAAGCAATGGTGCCCAATGTGAAAATTAAAATAAGCCACAATGCAATAAATTCATAAATTAAAAGAAGGAATAAAACTATAATACCATGCATGATGTTCCCTCCCCCTACAAAAAAACTAATTCAGAATAAATATTTTCATTTGTAAGCAAGTGTTAAATCTATATATATGTGGTAAGTTATAACAAAATAGGGAATCATTTATTTATTAATTAAATCGCTGGTGCTTACATACACACACTGTCAAATATGGTCCAAACAGCAGTCTTTTTCACAAGATAAATGCAAGGAAAAAGATTGCTTATGTACTTAAATCAAAACTTAAGCTATTTTGTAGTTTAGCCACAGCTGACCAGAATATGATAATGGGGCTTGTCCCTGGGGGATTATAAGGTGTATCACAGGGAAAATTTTGGTGCGTCACTTGAGCACTCGCACATTGGGGAAAGGGGTGGGGGTCAATCATCGCCTCACCTTAATTTCTATTGTCAACCAGTTAGTGTGAAACTTTGATTTTATACCAAACCTCTTTTATTTTAAACGCTGCTACTGAAACATCCCAAGAAAAAGTCTTTTATCAGTTCCATTCACTATAGATTACCGTTTATACATACTACATGTAACCGGCATAGACTGAAAAATTTATTTTTGTTGTTTTTTTTTAAATAGAAAAAAGAACAAATTTTAATGTTAAGATTACTGAAAATTGTGTTTTCTCAAAACCTCACCGTGCAAGTGATTTAGAATCTTAATTTTTAGCAGGGCTCCCATTTCATTAAATCAGATCTCAATTTCACCTAGGGCTGGGGTGATTTGATTTAAATTGTGCTGTTTTGGCATGTATGTCAAGATCCCGAAATACATTTACTCATTTCCTCAGGAAAACATTTTTTCCCCAAAAGCCCGATGGGCACCTCACTTTGAATACAGGATGGGCCTGAACTAAAATTAGAGGAACCTTGGGTGTTGGGTTAATAGATCTTTTTCATCACTGCTATTGCTGTTGTAGATAAAATATGTGAATTGATTGTTGCATTTTGTTGTCACTTATTCAGCCTTCTTCCTGTCTTCCTAATTCACACGTTTAGCACTTTTCCCAGGATTTAAAATATCTTTTACGCTGGCAACTGCCAGTCAAGATGCTGAGTCTCTACTATGACATCACATAACGAAAGTAACCGAATAGGCGAGGAAATTTTGCATACGCGGTCAAGGAAATTCAGCGCCTTGAAGATATGCCAATATTTATATATTGGCATTATGGATGCAAATAATAATAATAATAATAAGGTTTAACTCTATAGTGCTTTTATTATTATTCTATATTTATTTTGATTTCTGGTCTCTTTTAAACTAGGTGAGTGCATAAGGTGCTGTTCATGGGACTCAGTTAATTTTTGTTTTTGCTATGATAAATATTGCCAAGGATTTTTGATGACAAGTAATATGTATCCACTGCAACATGTAGTTTTCTTCTTTCTTTTTTTAGCTTATTAAAGAAATAGATGAATTGAAAGAGGAGAATGCCAAGCTGTCAAAACTTGCAAGCCAAGCAGAGTATTTTGCTGATATTTTAAAGGTTTGTTCTTTATGTCAAAAGTTGGTTGAAGTTTTTATTTTTCTATACATTTTTGAACCCTTTGATAGATTCAAAACCTTTTATTTTATTTTTCTGTACATTTCTAAACCCTTTGATAGATTCTCATTGTACTTTAGCATGAATCATTATGAAGCTAATACCATGACCATGGAATCAAAGTAAAAGAAAAAAAATTAAGGTTTTGAAAAAAAAGTTATTTCATTTGCTTTTAGTTCCTACCATTTCTATTATACTTGGCATGAATCATTAAACATATATGACTGTTATTTCTGAAACACCTTGTCTTACATTTTATCTTGGGGTAAAGGATACACTCAAGAGTTTTTTTATTAGCTTATAAGCACAACCACCTTCCAAATCCATCCTTTCTAAACTGAAGACAAGGAAATCGTTTCTGGCTATATACCGTATGGACTAGGGGAAGGAACTCTTATCCGTTATCTCCCCTGGACAACTGCTTGACTGCCAGTTTTAAGCTTTTGCTCAGCCCTATCAACTTAGTACTGGAAGACCTTCCAAAATCCAATAAATAACTTTGTGATTTCAACCCATACATCCAGAAAGTTGGTATATTGATGTGTAGTGGGGTATTTACTAAATGTGATATTTTATTATCATTAAATCAATATTTATATGAAGTTTTTCTCACTTGTTGACTTCATTTATTTTGACCTTGTACTCCAACAATAATTAGTACATGTTTCTTAGTTGTTGATTAGTGGGGGTTGTTTCTTATCATTTGAACTAAATATTGATGATGAATTGCAGTAAGTGCAAGAAAGTCAAAGCTAATGAGGACACAAATATGACAGGTATCACTTACACAAAGTATTATTTGTACACAGCATTCAGTGTTTGCACATTATGATCACAAAATATAAGTTTCACCATGTTGTGGAAAAGTATCAAAAGCAATAAAACCAAGTGTGTCTTATACAGGGTAGTACAAAGTTTTGAGTTTTAAGCATTGCTAGCATAGTGGAGATTGTCCTAATCGTTTACACACACATAAAAATAGAAGTATGATGTCAAATATTATAATGATGAATACATGGAAAAAGGGGTTGCATGATTCTTCACTGATGCTGATAGATCTGCAGATGAGTCATCTGGTTCGGGAAGTGATGATTCAGATGCTAAATTCTGGACAAGTTTTATCCCCATACAATCATCCTAAACCTCTGGATAATTTGGTGCCCGTGGGGAAGTGTACCACCATATCTAGGCAGTAAGGTGGGTGCAAGTCCCCTCTGTTGAAGCACAGTCTTCACACTTGTAAATGTCCACACGCATGGGTTTTTGGGGATCTTGATCAATTTGAACATTCTTTGTTCTGTATTCTGCCATTCTGGCTGTGGATCAGCAAATTGAGCCAACCAGCTGTACCTATTGTCCATTGACTAGAGATATATTACTTTGGTAAGGCATGACAAACTCATTGATAGCACCATGATATGTGGAACCATATGGATATAATACTGACTTATCTATCAGCAAACAGTTTCCACCTTAATCAAATTTTAAATGACAGCAGGCTTCTCAGTTCATAATACAGTTTAATAAAGGGCAAAAGAAACACTCTCTTTTCCCAAATGTTCTAACAAATTCAGCTAACTCACGACTCCTTCCAGTTGGTATCATACTCCTTTTCCATCAGCACTGGATTTACCCTTTTTTGTACAGAAAAAAGTTACCGATCCAGGTAGTTATGTGAGGGACTTTGGATTTCATTTATCCAGCCCCACCACCACACCATTTTGTCTTCCTCTTTCTTGAAAGATGTAGTATTAGATTTGGAAAAGGCAGAAATTATGCAGAAGGAGATCAGGCCATTACTCAACAAGCAGAGAGAGGAGATTGTTTAAAAACTGAACTCTCTAGGATTTTTTTCCCTGGCTCTTTATAGTGTCAAAGGACATCAAAAGCTCAGACTAATCATTGACCTCAACTGGCTCAACAAATATACAGCCATGCAAACATTCAAGGTGGAAACAGTTCATTCCACCAGATTTTACAAAAGAAATGAATTAGCAGTCAGTACAGATTTCCAATGCATAATTCCACATTCACCCAGCCAAGTGGAAGTTCTATCAATTTGCCTCCTAAAAGAAGATATACGTTTCATGTGCTGTCATTTGATCTCCATGTCATTCCCAGAAATTATCAAATGCACCATTACCCTCTTCTCTTGACTTCATCAGCATGGAGAACAGCTTAAATGGGCAGTGTCCTCCATAAACATATGATAGGTTCTGTTCCATTTTGCTGAAGGGCAGGAATGATCTCATGTCCCTTTTAGATTACCTAGGATTTTTAATGAATTGTGACAGGTCAGATCTCAATCCAACTTAGTACGAAGTTGTACCAGTGGAAGAAGCACATATTCAGGATCTGGGTCCAAGGCAACATCATCATCCCTTTCAGTGCCTTGATTCACATGTGAGTGATTTCTTTATGTGGCTGTTCAAAGAGAAAAAATAAGGCCTTGTTGCCGTCAAAAGCTACAGTTCCATGATTTTTGACATTTTCAGGCACCATTACAGAGGTAATTATAAATATTGGTAATGGTAAAGATCTCTCAGACTTGAATAGGACAAACATATTGTTTCCTAAATGGAACCTCTCAAGAGGTTTGACATTACTCACATATAGTAAACTTCATTGAAGCTACTATCATACAAGACATACTTTTCTGATGGCCTTAGTAGCATAAAATTACAATCCAAGACATAATAGGACCTTTTGTTTGGCATGCACAGTCAACCTTTTAGAGTTTATATATCTGAGATCTAGCTTTGCAAAGACAAGATTTTGAATCTAGTTGATCCAGTAGCTGCTGTTGAGAGAGATGACCACTTATACCTAGTTGACATCAGTACAATCTCACCAGCAGTAGTGTAGCTCTTTGGACTGGATTCACCCAATAAATTGAGATTGAAGTTAAGCAGCAAACTGATTCTGATTGTCTCTCTCCATTGCAATGATTTGCAGAGAAAATTTATCAGTATGAAGATTTCATAAATATTATTTGTAGCTGAGTATAGTTGTGATGGATAACTTACCCGTCAGTTGTGCTTCTCACAAGATAGGAAAAAATGCTATCCTATATATAGTTAGATAGGAAATTTAGCCATTTTATATTGAAGGTGTTCTTGATAGAGTTAGGATGCTTTGCATTCCTCCTGTTACCTGTTCTAGCATTGATGTTGTTGGGGAATGTATTCAGAGGAGAAAGAAAATTTCTTAGTAAAGTATAATGTTTCTCCAGGACTAATGTGATTGATGTATCACTCAGCCTAACACTGGCACCACCTAGATCAGTGATACTTTCCTTCTTTAGTCTGTATGGTATATGGACAGAAAAGATGCAATGTTCACCTTTTTTTAGAAGGGTTGAATTCAAGAGATAGCAGAGTTTATTTTTCTAATGTTAACATGATCCAGTATGTATATCAGATACATAGTTTACTATAAAATTAGCTTTTTCCTAAACTACCTGAATTATGATGTTAGACAATTCTTTCTGCTACATGCTTTCATGCCTTTTTGACCTTTGGATCAAGGTCATAGTGATAGAAAATTTGTATTCAGGTTTTGATTACAGTTATATCATTTGCTTATGTTTCCTAAACATGATAGATTTTTTTTTCATACACTTTATGCATTAAAATAACTGATTCAATGACATGCATACTTGCTAGCTTGACTTTGTGGTAAAGGTCTTACTTGAAGAAAATTGGCATTGTTTTTGGTTTAAGGGTTTTTCTTTGCTTATATTCCCAAAACCCGTTGATGGATTGTTTTTCATATTTTAATCAATATAAAGCTAAGACATTTTATCTCTGACATGGTCTCACAATTTTTTTTTTAATTTTAGGTCATGATCACACATTTTACACTTACTTCTCCAGTGGCCTAGTGGTTAGAGCCTTAGTTGCGGGAGGTCGTGAGTTCGAACCCTGGCCAAGTCATACCAAAGACTTCTAAAAATGGTACCTATAGCTGCCTCGCTTGGCTCTCAGCATTAAGAGGTTAGTGTTAGGACTGTTCTGTCTGGTGTCATTATAATGTGACTAGGTGGGACATCATGCTACATGTCTGAGGCATGATGCCCCAGTGCTAAACATCACTTTTAAGTGTCATACTAAAGACATTATGGCAATATGATTGAAATTGTTTTAAAGCTACGTAAAAAAAATCTAAATCACATACATGCACATTTTACACTCAATCTTTGATCATGGGCTTGATATATGAAACCAATGAAAGATGCTGGGTATTAGTTTGGTGGTTTTTTTACACAGTAGCATGAGTAGGTTATTTAGTACTGAGGCAAATAGAATGCAGTACCTTGCTCAAGGACACCACGGTTGCCTACCTTGGCTGGTCCAGTGGTAGGATTCGATCCCATACACTATCAGTCATGAGTCCAACACACGTACTGCTACAGGAAAGTCAGGATAATCGTTGTCTGTATACTTTGGTCTGTCCAGGCAGGTGGACATCTGTTCTGGTTTCCAGATGATAACAAAGTTCAAATGAACAGATTTCAGTGCAACTTGGTACATGTATTTTCTTTAGCCTAAGGAAAAGCCTTATTGGTTTGCTGATTTTGCATTTAGTGTCTACAAGGTCAGGTTCACTGTAGCATAGAAAATGTTTTGCCTGTGCATTTTATTTCCAGATGAGAACATAAATTCAAGATAACAGAATTTTGTATATTTGTCAGGGTTCCTGCAGGTCATGGAATCCTGGAAAAATTTTGGAATTTAAAAATAAATTTCATGGCCTTAAAAAGTTATGGCATTTGTCAAAACCTTGCAAAGTTTTGGAAAAGTCATGGAATTTTGGATAATGGAGTTAAAGAAATTGCTTACTTCAAATATCATAGAGCACAGAGAATCGATTTAATAAATTGATAAAATTACAATTGATAAATGGTTTCAATTCATATAACAAGAGTAAGTTCTCCTGATGGAAGTATGTGATTTCCGGTGTAGTTCACTAAATAAAAGAAAGCAACTGGTAAGTAATGTGTTTTGTTAATGTAAATAGGAACACATACAAAGACTACAAAGAATTGTTTCCTTTTTTCTTTTGAATACAAATTACATTGAACATTGGATTATGACATGACTACATAAAGTCATAGTGTGCTAGCCCATTTTAATTTAAAATGTACTTATTAAAAATATTTGTTAACTTATTTCTTATTTTAGATTGAAAAATGACATTCTTTATGTTCATTTACTTGACAATGCAAGATAGTGTGATCCTTGAGTTTCATGAAATGGCCCTGAAAACGTTTTGGAAAAGTCATGGAATTTGTTTTTGTTAATTCTGCTGGAACCCTGATTTGTTCCCTTTAACCCTGATAGATTCCCATTAATTTGGGATCAGTAGCTCAAAGGTTAAGGTCACCATTGCCAAAAGAAAATTTAATATTCACATTTTATTTGTAGATGATAATTTGCTAAATAATCTTTTATTTGTTAACATTCTATGCACATTCTTTTAAATTTGCAAAGTGCATAGATTATCTTATCCTGTCTTCCCAAATAATTATATAAAAGGTAACATTTCAATTCTCGGAAATATTAGAACTGAAACAAATACCATTTGGATGAAGATCGACCTCAAAATGGTTTGAATATCTTGAATGTGTGCTTAAAGTGTTCTGTGAAAAATACATTCAAACAACCTACCTCATGTTGGCATGTTATAATTTGATGTTTTAGAACTGTTGTTAAAATTTCAGGTCCATTGGTTGTGTACTGGCTAGTTCGTCTGATATCCTATGCTGTACAACAGCAGTAGCAGGGACATATGATGTTTCCTTTGTCAATCCATTTTTCCAGCCTTATATCCAGCTTCCTAACCTTGATTAAATTTTATACTTCGATCACATTTTAGGCACAAAACACATTTATGGTTCTTACTGACATTATGGAGAGTTTTATTTGTAATTAAATTAGGTTCAAAAATAGTATGTTACATATTACATATAGATGACAGGATCAAATTTATAGATAACAGAATTTATGGATGAATATTGGGAATATAGGATTTTATGTATTTGGTATAGTGGGTTTTGTTTAATAAAAAAAATCAGGATAAGGTGCAAATTCACCACATCAGTTTGAAAAGACCCCTTTTTACATCATGCAACCGTTTTCTTTGCTTTTGTGGTGTGTCTCAGTCTCTGCATATAAAAGCCGAATAATTTATAATTTGTGGAAGCAAATGTTTAGTCAGATACTTTGGTCTTCCTTCCACACAGGTAAGCTCAATCATGATTGTTGTTTAGCATGTACCAGACTAATTTTAAAAAGCAAAACTTGAGCTGTGTTTTTTTCATAAGCTGAATGTGATCTTCTTTCTCCACTGATTGTGCCAAGTCCATCTCTTGGCTTTTGTTTTGCCATGTCAGTGTTAAATGAGTGTGATTTCATCTCATCTGCATATAAAGTGGCATGGTCGCATCCATTACTGATCATTGTGCTACTGCAAAGCACTTATATTTTGCAGGTGTTTAAACTTTGCTGTGTTGATGGAAATTACAGCAGTGTCATACACAAACAACAGAAATGGTATGCAGACTCTCAAACCCTCACGATTTTGGCATGACTCGTGATAACAATTCAGATTCACGCCACCTATGAAAGAATAACTGATTTCTCAATCAGCTTAAATCAAGAATAAAAAACTTTTATCCTATTAAGAGCTATTGAACATAGCAGTAATGGTCACTGCTTAAAATAATGGTCCTGTATTGCTATAGTCGCGATGTTAGTTACAGTTGCCCTTTAGCAACTATTTTAAAGTATATAGTCTATATTTAGAACAGAAACTGATACTTTCAAGAAAATTTGGGCCCAAATGATTTTTTTTAAAATGACACATGTACATACTTATTACAACTGTACTTTTTTTAAGCTACACTTCTTCACTTAAAATGTTATCTCCAAGGAAAAATATATATATTCCACAAAAAGTGAAGCATAGATTGAAGAATACCAAAAATGTAACTTGCATTAGGCCATGAAACATTGATGTACATTGTGCTTTTCGTACAGTAATGTGCTGTGAAGTTTAGATTTGGGAATGTGTTGAGGGGCTCATACCATTGCTTGCAATTTACCTGCCATGCATTTACTATATAATATTATTATATAGCACATGTATGACAGATAAATTGTAACCAACAATATGAATCCCTGTGGACATGTGGCAGAATGATGTGAAAAAGCACACTGCTAGCAAAAAGCATATAGATCTTGGAAAAATCAAGAGCACTCCCAGCAGATTTTAACTCTGGAGTACTTTAAGCCACCAACTAAAATCCTTTCTCAGTTGGGGATCAACAACAGTGATAGTTAAAAGAGCATATCCGATTGTTAAGAAAAATAATAAACTTTAGTGCCTTCTTAAGTGCTGAAAATTTTCAACAGTTATAGTCACCAAGATTCACCATCAGGCAAGAAGCCTGGACTGTGTTGACCATAAATTTACCATGACACAGTATCATATCATGACAAATTGTTTATGTCAGTAAATTTGGCTGCAAATAAATTTGTATATGTAATCATTGTAAATAATGTTTTATTTTTATTTTGGGATTTTCATATAATGCACTACTGTCAAACCATCAAAGTGGATGGAGCTAGTGTTATATAATTTTTCACTAATTGTGTTCATTAACCACTAATTTTTCTCCCTCTTTTCACTATTTGTGTGTCTGGCAGGTTGGCAGATCAGGATTTGTGATACACATGTATGATAAGTTTACTAACTTTCAGCATTGGAAGAACCCAAATTTATCACTTCCAGTATAATATTTTGAGAAAATAGTTTTTGATTTTTTTTTTATTGGTTTTTATTCACACTTGTAACGCTTTATTGAGGAGGAAATGGAAGTTTACTGTTATTCCTAACACACCAAGGCAATCAAATGGGCTGGCTTATGCAGATATTGAACTTGTGACACTTTAATTATGGGTCTGATTCTACCAACTGAGTTTCTGCAGCTGCCTTTAAGGGCCAAAATTTAGCACCAGACTCCAAGTGCTCTTTGGTATGTGCATGATGAGTTCCCCTGGATTTTGAAAGAGAGAATGATGGAGTGGAGAAAGAATAGAAAGGATGCTTTGATGAATATAGAATTCAGAAATTTACTTGTAGAGACTCCGACTATCAAGGCCATGACAAAAGTAGCATTAACTTCTAGACAATGCAAATTCTGGTTGAAAATAACCTTTATGTGATGGACGATAGCATAAATTAAGGGACATTCATTGTGAAGAAGTGGAGGTTAACAAGGAGTCATTTAATACAGGACACTATTTAGTAGTCAACTACTACTGAGGACAACACATTCCTCAATACTGTTACTAAGTTGATTGTAAATTTTAGAGTGCCAAGAAAAAAAATTATATGATATAGGCTTATCTTATTAAGTAAAATATTTGCTGTTTGTAGACTGTCATGGGGGATGATGAAGACTCGTCACAAAAAGGGAATGAAGTTCTTAGTAGAGAAGAAGATGATGAAAATAATGTGACTTCGGGTGGATTAAAAGATCAACATGACCACACTAATGAGAGTGACCTAGAGCAACTTTCAGATAGTGTGGAAACATCTGAAACAACAAAGGAAAAGAATGGTAATAAGTTTTTTGTACTATAGCTTTTATCTGAAATGCACCATTTTAAAGTTTTTGCACTGAGTTTGCCCTATGTCATTCCTAATTTAAAGTATTTAGTATTGCGGATAGTAATCTACTGTATTAAGTCTAACCAGTAGCTTTTCGTGGGTCAAGGTTCTTTCCATGGATTTCCCGGTTTCTTCCTCCACCAATAATACTGGCCGCCATGTATAGCCTATCATGTGCTGAAAATGGCATTAAGCACCACAACCAATCAACCTTAACTTACAGCCAGTGTCTTCAACTTAACATGCAAATAACAATCAACTTTCTAACATAACTGACTGAAAAAATATTGAATGGCAGTGATTTCACTTTTTTGTTTAATATCAGTAATACGTTATCTTCCACTATTGTGCTGTTTACTTTTTAAGGATGGAAATTAACCTTCATCCACATCAGAAAATTCCAGTGTCCCATTAGAAGTAAAGTTCCATAAACTCCAGAACTAAAAAGAATACAGAAACTCAGTCCCTCACGTCATAGGTTTGTGTGTGTTAACTGTCCTTTTTCTTATGGATGCCATTTGGATTTGATTGAATTCAGTTTTGCAAAGATTATGCCAGACTGGGGGATTGTGGGTTTCTTACAGCAAAGACCGTTAGTCATTCTACTTCTCAAAACCATTGGAATGTAGTCCTGCAGATATGCATTTTCCGTAATTTGTTTTACCCAATGTATGATGTATTTTTTTGCTTTTCTTGGTTTTGTTTTTAAGACAAAATTAAAAAAAATGATTAGTCAAATTTAGTCTTGGTCATCCATTTTGCCAGTGATCTCAGTCAAGCTGTACAAAGGAAGATTTAGTGTTTGACTACAGAAATCTCTATGATTGAGATCTGATTTAGTTTAAATGCAAAAATTGTCCAGGATTGCCATTTACTTGTCTCCTAAATGGATATAACAAACTGATTCCTTGGTCAGCTTTAACAGAATTGTATAGACCGTAACAAGCATCTAGTTTTATGAATCTCAAAATGTAAAATAACTGATTTCTTTATGGTAAGATCATCTGCTGTAGTTGATACTATAGAGCAAGAGGAAAACTCTTGTTCCGATGCAAACTGAAGAAGTCGCACATACCGATGACATGGAAATAGTTGGCATCTCATCCACACCACATGGAACTGGAGGGTGAGAAATAGAAGAAAAGGAATCTAAATTCCAAAACACATGGTTGATTACCTACAACTGGTTTAGGACAAAGAAAAATTGAGGAATGTTATGTGTCCTTTGTCAAGAATATGATAAGATCATCTATTAATAACAAAAATCATTGCACAGGTTAACCTGTGTTTTCCTTAGACTGCAACCTTGGCTAAATACAGCCTTGCAGCAAATGTAATCCTAAATCGGAAATATCCCATGGACAGAACGTGTTGTTTGTTTGTATGTCCATTGTGCAATGAATTGGAAGGATAATTTTGTTTCCCAGAAATGAATGCCCCTACGTGCTGTAGTGATTAAGAGGAACCATTGGGAATTAAGGATGCTGATCTGATCCCCTTCTTGGTCTAGCATCTGTATGCAGACTCCCTGTCCCCAACATGGCTGCTTGGTAGCATGTGAAAGAATGGATCTTGACCAACTTTGTCACTGTACCAAATGGGCTCTAATGACCCAAGTCTGGAATCCATAGCCCTCCTGAGAAGATACTGAGAAAGATTAGTGCTCTCTTTTTTTTCAAGATGGCTCAATCTACTTGTGGTGGTGCTCTACAGTTTCGTATTTAGCATAGGGTTAGAATTTTAAAGTAAAAGAGTTTCCTTGGGTTTCCTCACTAGTTATACTGGCTATTTCAAAGAGACTTTGTATATCTTAGGTATTGTTCAAAGAACCTTTAATTCACTTTATTTTGATGTATGATTGATGGGTGTAATATGGGTTAAGGAGTATACAGCTTGGCCTTACTCCACCTTTCAAAAAAGTGCTAGCTCTACTTGCTCATTTTCACTTCTCGAACTTCAGAGGCAAATTGTAAAAAATAGAGCCGATAACTTTTTTTACATTTTATGTATTTGGTAATTCATTCATTGCACTTTTAGAAGCTGGTATTTTATAGTTTGGCAAAATTCATTTTCCATATTTTAATAGCTGCAAAGAACAGTGTACTTTAGACAAATTCAGGTTGATTTTTGGAGCACAAGGTAGCAGTCATTTTAGTTAGCAGTGTCCTAAAATCATTTAAAATTTCCAAAAGTACAATATCCAAAGAAATTTCACCCACATTACATGAAAGTAGCATATAGGTATGCCAACATTCTCTCCACTATGCATGTTTAAAATGCAAACAACTTCACATTACATACATCACTCTCTCAAGAGTACATAATAAAAGGTGAGCCCCACCTGCTGCCATCACTGGGCCAAGGGCTAGCAGAGTGGGGATCCAGTCGTACTCTTCTCCAGTGAAGAGGTTTTCTTTCTTCTGGACCTAGAGAAAGATCCATATCCTGGTGATTTAGAAGTTCTCTTCTCCAAAAAAAAGAGCTTTTCTGCTTCCTGAAACAGCCCAGAGAAAGAAAATCCCTTCTTCCTAAAATATATTTTGGTGAGGTCCCACACCTTATCTAGCCACAAATTAAAGAACAGACAACCAGTCATATGTTCATTAGTGCAAGACAGGCATGTGGGGTGTATATCCTTTTCTTAAGCCTTCATTTACACACATTGTTATTATATTCATGAAAAATAAAAAAAATGAATATTTTCTTAATGATAACAAAAGGTGTGTCACTGATAATAGAATAATCAGTCATGTGAGACCACCATAACCCACAACTGATGATGACCATTGTCAACCTCAGAATTTCTATTTGATCATAATGATGGTGATACACACACACACAACCACACACGCAAAAGCATCTAAGATTCATAATGTAATCTTAGTGTTCCATTAGTAGTTTTGACCTAAATGTCCATAAATATCTCAAAGCTTTAAGTGAGAAAAGCATGGGGATATGTGGTTTGCAGCAAACTTTTTGTTTGATTTTATAATCACTAGACATTTTAAGATAGTTGATAAATATCCCTCTTTCATCTATTTTGTATTTCATTGGTAAATAATGTGAGTATTATTTTTTTTTTCATTTCA
Organism: Potamilus streckersoni; assembly: GCA_016746295.1. Lineage (NCBI taxonomy): Eukaryota > Metazoa > Mollusca > Bivalvia > Unionida > Unionidae > Potamilus > Potamilus streckersoni. The sequence goes on along the minus strand of JAEAOA010001578.1, from coordinate 5,919,832 downwards.
GGTAATGGAAGATTATGATCATCAAAAGAAAAAGAATGAAATTAAACGGCCAACACTATAACGATTTTGGAAAAAACCCGGTCTTTATATGTGTATTGGTATTGCATGAAGAGATAAGGAGTAAGACGTCTTATGAGTTATTCTATGACCCAATATCTGTATCATTTTCCAGTTTGATGCTTCTGACTTAAGCCACTTAATTTCTTACTATTTGTATTTACTCACTACTAGCAATTATTGAAAATCAATGGAAAACATGGCTGTACCCCTGATGTCATAATTATTGGCAACTATGGAGGTGGCATTGGCAAATGAGCACCTTTTATGTTCAAGTCAACAGTCATAAAGATTGGTGCATGCCTTCAGTGTAATACACCACCATAATCTGCCACTAACACCAGTTTGTGATGCTTCATTGAGCATTAACTCATTAGGATTAATCACTTTCAATGAGTGCCTCTTGTACTGTCATGAAAAAACACTTGCTCAATCATGAATATAAATAAATGCATGCATCCTTTGCAGTAATACTCCACACTACCAAAAGTAAGCCACTGTAACCTTTTCATATTTCAGGGATTATTTACTTATTTACAGGGAGGTCAGTTTCTGAGATGTCTGCTTGTGCAGTTGTGAGAATAGATATGTGTGTGTATTTTGAGGAGTAATAAAATATCAAAAGTGTTACACTACAGTGTAATTGTTACACCACTGGGGGGGGGTGATGACCATGTTGTTTGTACTTAACAAACTGAATATGAGCATGCTTCCTGAGATGAAAGTCAATCACAATTTTAAAGAAAGAAAAACTGTAACATATCAATCAGTTAGTTTGTCTTCACCATCATTTGGTATTGATGAACTTGAGTGTTGAAAAATACCACATTTTTTTGTCAGAATTAATATCTCCAGGTGAGCTTTGCTGTCTTCTCATGGCTTTATCATTTGTTATATTACAATGATGGCTTTGGCTGGATTTCTTTGAAACTATTTGGAGAGTCTCTGAATCCATTAATAAAACCATGTGTAAATTAAGATGAAATAGATCTGCAGTTATTGCTGGTTGTGTAAACCAATTTACCATTGAAATATTATAACATTTTAGCATATACTCCGAAATTTTGCCTTTCTGAATAATAAACTGAACAAGAATTACCACTGATTAGTGCATAGTTCCTTCTCAGGTCTGGAATTCTAAAAAAAAAAATGTCTAAAAATTTTAAATGACTAAATAAAAGTCCTGCAAAAGTTGTCAGTCTTCATTATTACAACCGTCTTGGTAGGAAACAGGTAACATGGCTGCTCTTTCACGTTTGGGGAAAGTTTTGGTATATAGATTTGCAGTTCTTAAGTTGGTCTGGAAATTTTTATTTAATGGTCTGGAAAATGTCTGCATTTTTTAAAATTTTGTTACATGAAGATTTGATACAAATTTCAGAATATTCCTGGATTTAAAGATATTTTAAGTTGAGATCCATCTTGCTGCTAGAGCCTAACACATGTAAAAAGATGAATTCTCCAAGCATATTTATTCCCTTCTTAAACAAAATCCTGAGTAATTAAAAATGTTCATTTCAGTGAATATAGTAGGTATATATGAATATACAGTCATATCTGATGATGTTTGAACATTTTGTATGAAAATAGAATGGTGTGTTTTAAGATTGACTAGAATTCCAAATGTTGTGATAATCTTTTTGTTATTTGAAAAGGAGAATGTGAGTTGAACAAATTTCAGCAATTGTGCAATATCATTCATGGTGTCAGTGTTTCAGCCAGCATGCACCCTGTAAGGATTTTCACACACACACACCTTTTTTTTCTCACCTGTAATTTGATACAGATGAGTCATTATGTTGGAATTGCTCAATGATTGATTTATAAAAATAAACAAAATGAATCAGTTGATCTTTGTTGATTGCCCTGGGAGCTATATTGAGACTATCTTTCCCCATTTTTCTAATCACAGATATGGCATATATCAGGATCATCCTGAAATAATTGTATAGTCGGTATATCCTAAAATATTTATTAAAGATAATCATATGTCCAAATTTTAATATTATCAATGAAAATGTGAATCAAATTCATATAACGTATTGAGGTAACTTCCGCTCCTTTCTATTACCATTTTGAACTTAAACATTTTTAGTTTGTGCATGTGCTTCCATAGTGCCATTTGTGAATGCTGCAAAGGAGGAATGATTGATACTGATTTCTTTGCCATAGACATGACGATTCAAGTGAACACACTGGCAAAAATAAACAAAAATCCAGACAAAATTTAAACAGAAAGCATTGTATTCCCAAGGTTGCAATGTTGAGAGTCTAAAATCCCTTCAGCCTGGTATCAGAAATGGGGGTCATGTTGAGTAAAATGAAAAAAATTTTTGAGTCAAAATGGGGGTTGGGATCAAATTAAAAGTTTGGGGGGTTTCTGATGCACAAGTGAGAGAAAAGGAAATACTGCATCATGTGAAACCTTGACAAAGAATAAGATTCCACAGTGGAAAACATCACACATTCAAGAAATCACATGGATGCTGAAAGATTGCAAAGACTGATTGTAAGATTGGAGTTGCATGCAAGACTACTGATGTCTAGGGGGGGGGGGCATGCAAGACTACTGATGTCTGGGGGGGCATGCAAGACTACTGAAGTCTATGGGGGGACATGCAAGACTACTGATGTCTAGGGAGGGGCATGACATACTACTGATGTCTAGGAGGGGGGAAGTCAGGACTACTGATGTCTAGGGGGGCATGCAAGACTACTGAAGTCTATGGGGGGCATGCAAGACTGATGTCTAGGGGGGGCATGCAAGACTACTGAAGTCTATGGGGGGGCATGCAAGACTAATGAAGTCTATGGGGGGAACATGCAAGACTACTGATGTCGGGGGGGGCATGCAAGACTACTGATGTCATGGGGGGGTATGCAAGACTACTGATGTCTAGGGGGGCATGCAAGACTACTGAAGTCTATGGGGGGGGGCATGCAAGACTACTGATGTCTAGGGGAGGGCATGCAAGACTACTGAAGTCTATGGGGGGCATGCAAGACTACTGATGTCTAGGGGGGGGCATGCAAGACTACTGAAGTCTATGGGGGGGCATGCAAGACTACTGATGTCTAGGAGGGGCATGCAAGACTACTGAAGTCTATGGGGAGGCATGCAAGACTACTGATGTCTAGGGGGGGGAAGGATTACTGAAGTCCTAGGGGGGACATGCAAGATTACTGAAGTCTATGGGGGGGCATGCAAGACTACTGATGTCTATGAGGGGGGCATGCAAGACTACTGATGACTATAATTTAAAAAAAGCTGTAGTCCTAATTTTAATTATTATGTGATTTCATTTCATTAGAATTTGTTCCAATTATAAAAACAGTCACTGTATCATTAGGGTTGGAGTAGTCACCCATAGATACAATTTAGAATTTTTATAATTTTCTCTGCGTAATCCAAGTAATATGGCATGTATTTTTTTAAAAATGCCCTCGATTACTGTAGATGTTAAAATGGAACATTCCTTAATTTGTTTTGACAGCAATTAATGTAATAAAAGTGATGAAAATGTGTCTTGTGATCATCACCTTCATGGAATAACTGAATATTTTTATTTTATGCCACTAGTTTGTTACTGGTACTTGCAACTTTTTCAGGGAAATAAAACTGTCTATTTTATTATTATTATATAATTTCATTTTGTTAGAATTTGTTCCAGTTATAAGTCATCATTTGTTCCAGTTATAAAACAGTCATCACTTTGTTGTTAATTTGTTTTGTACATCTTATTTTGACAGCAATGAATGTATGTTATTTGGAGTTTTAATTAACTTCAAAATTTTTTCAATCATATCACTACGATGTCTACAGTGTGGCAGTTTATAGTGATGTCCAGCACTGCACTGGGAGGCATCATGCCGCAGACATGTGTCATGATGTTCCCATCCAGTCACATTATCCCAACACAAGGCCAACCAATCCTAACACTAATCTCTTAATGCTGAGTGCCAAGCGAGGCAGCTGTTAGTAACATTTTTGTAAGTCTTTGGTATGACTCAACTAGGGATCGAACCCACAACCTCATGCATCTGAGGCAGATGCATTAACTACTAGGCCACTGGAGTGATGAATGGAGACATAATAGTTACAGTGTATGTTTGTCATTCATCCATATAGGTTTGTTTTGGGGTAGTAAGGGTGATCATAGAGAAGCTGTTATAATTTTATATAGAGTCAATGGCTAATGGGGTTTTTATCGGTCATGTATCTGCTGTTGCTGTTGGGAGTAATATCAGATATAAGAAAGAAATGTACGTAGTATCACTTTGGATTTGGAGGTCAATTTGGCAATGGTCAATGTAAACAGGTTTTTGGAGAAGACAAAACTGAAATGCAGTTATATGCATCATACTTTGAAATGGATTCCAAAGTGTACATGGAGTGAGGGCTGAATGAGTCAAAGGTCATTATTATAGGGCAGATGGATATTAGATTATGTGGTACAGCATTTATTTTCATTGTCTCAACAGATCGCTTTCAGTGGTTAAATGGAAATACTTTTATCATCAGTATGCATCAATTGCCTATTATCAGGCTGTTCTTATTTTGCTCTCAGATGCACAAAGACAACTACACAGCTCATTGTTTTATCGATAGATGTTTAATGAGTTGAACTGTCCACTATCAAATATACCTCCATTCTTTTATGCCATGATATAGTGTTAACCTACATTATTATACAAACCACTCCGGTGGGCCTAGGGGTACTGCCTCGAATGCAGGAGGTCACAGGTTCAAACCCCGGCCAGGTCATACCAAAGACTTTAAAATATGGTACTATCAGCCCGCCTGGTTAGTGTTAGGACTGGTCGGCCTGGTGTCAGGATAATGTGACTGGGTGGGACATCATGTCTGAGGCATGATGCCCCAGTGCTAGACATCATAATCTGTCACACTGCAGACATCACAGCAATATGATTAATGTGTGTCTGAGAATTCAAAAGTGCATGTACCAGGTCTAGAACAATCATTTTTGGATTACCATTTTGTTATTCTTTATAGGCAAGTAGGGTTCATCTCCATAGCTTAACTGAATCCACACATTACCTCTTTCTGATTTCATCGTGCTGCCAGCATGGAACATGTAATGCCTATTTTGGCTGTTTAGTTATCTTGTCTTAAAAGTAGCCTCCTGTGTCTGAAGGTAGCTGTTGATGGGGGGGGGACCTCCAGTGACATGTGCCTATAATTTCCACACTCATGCTCTCATTGACATCCATCCTGTATTTATTTCTTTACCTAAATGGCAATTATTTTCTTCTATTTATATTTAATTTGTTCTTTTTCAGGGCTCTCAAACATGCAGCCTGTGTTATCTCCTGTAGCCCACAATGACATCCAGAATTTGTAAAATAGTTATAATGCAAATTATTTTTCATAAATGTAGCCTCATGTGGCCCTTGTGGTGATTTTAGTTCAAGATCCCTCTTCTATTTCATCTTGGAGTCATTTTTATTATATGCTTTTTTTAAGATAAAATTCAAAAGCCTTATTTTATTCCTTTGATATGTGATTGCACATGCTTTAAAATCAGTCTGCATTAAAGTATGACATATCCAATAATCCAATTTACTTCTTTTTATGCAGAATGTTAAATATAGTTATTAAACTGAGCAGTAAATTAAACTACTCCAGGATTTAATTTCATGTATTCCTGGTTGTGATATCAGTAATATCCTGATATTGAATTTTTGGCAATATATTGTCAACCAAAAGTGCAGGCAGGTTATGCTAAGATATGTTTAAGATATGTTGACTATTAGAGAATAAATAATTTTATGTTTTTATATATTATCACACACACACAGTCATTCCTGTTTCATAATGAAGTCATAAGAGGTTAGGATTTTTCCATTTCACTTCCTATATTGCAGAAAGATTTACAATGATCTGTTGTTATTGTTATTATTTCACCATTTGTTAGCAATTATAAGTAACACAATAATTTTACTGAAAGTATATCAATAACACACAGGTATTAAAAATAGCCCAGATTGATCTGTTATGATAGATTTATCATTAATACTGGTTGACATTAATGTAGGACCATAGAGCAAGTCGAGTATGTAAAAATGTTTTTGAAAAACTTCGTTTAAGACTAGGTTGACTTTGATAATGTAACAGAATGATAAAGTGGAATAATAATATACTCTTGTATCAAACCAATGTAGAATGAAGTAGCTGGTTGAGATTGCTTTGTGTTAAACATTAGAATAGACTTTTAGATCATTTTTATGAATTACATGTACTATGAAAATTACAATTTTGGTCCAGTTTATAAGAATACTTTAATTCAGGTTTGCTTTTTACTTTCCTGATGGTTGACTATTGTAGTACTCTAGATGTATAATTTAGGAGTATATAAATATATCTTGTTATCAGCTATCTTTAGACATAAATGCCTTAAGAAAAAGTTGATAAATGTAATTTCCTAATTTCATGACATTGTTGTGAACCTGATACTGATATAAGGCTCTTCATAGTTCTATGTATCTTTCATTGGTCAATTCGCAAATAGCATCCTAGCAGGGTCAGCTTCCTTAACTGTCCCTCAGAGACACTTAGTTATCATTTCCTCTGCAACCAATTCTTTCATAAGTACTGATTAGTGTTATAACATGTATGCAAAGATCGGGGTTGGGTGGGTGTAAGAGGTACTGAAACTTCTGATATTGTAATGTAGTGTAATACAAGCAAAGATTGTTAATATATGTATTCAAAATCTAAAGTACAGTGGAATATATTTGTAACAATTGTATTATCTAAATAGGGGTGGGGTACAGATATTCCTAGCATTAAGGTACGAAAAAAGGTGCTTTTTCATTGCTGGAAATAACTAAATCAGTCCTTTAGATGGTGGAAACAGGTTTTGCTATATTTAGCTAGCAGCCTTCATACTCATTCATTTTTTACCTCAGGGCATTCATACAATCCTCATTCTTTTTTTTTTTTTTACCTTGGAGCATTCATATAAAACATCATTTTTCCATTTGTCATGGTCATCACAATGTCTTATAGTCTTAATTCTTCACGTTTATTTAGCAATAGGAGAGAACCAAAACAACAACCATCTTATTTATATTTTTTAATTGTCATTGGCCAGTTTTGAAAATAGCTTAATGGGAAAGTGTTGGCCCCCAGAACAAATGCAAGGGTAGGGTGCTGGTTGCCTATTGGGGCCTTCAACTACAGAAGAGGGCACAATATAAAAGGCATTTTTATGCAGTCTACCAGAGCAGTAAAGATCATATTTGTACTGCAAGTGAAAAATAGAGGTTAATGAAGCAATGTTAAAGACCAAATGTACATGATAATCCATATGGCACCCTGCCCTCTCATCATGTACATTATGGCCATAATAAGCATTCCATTACAGAAATGTTATGTGCATCTTTTAATTAGTCTGGATGATATTTTAGTGAAAATAAACAAAATTATGAGAACGTCTGTCTTTGTCATTGTCATCTGTATCTTTCATATTTGTACATAATCTTTTTATCTTGGAATAAAAGATATGCTTTGAAAACTTCCCCATTGTTTTCAATAGATTAGAGAAATTACCAGAATGATGTCTGTTGTTAGGGAAATGAAACCTAAGAAGATGAGATATGTGGACAGACACTAGGGAAACTTAACTGAGGAGATAATATATGTTACAGGTACTAGGGAAATATAACCCAAGGGAATAAGTTGTGTCTGTACTAGGAAAGGATAACCCAAGCGGATATGATGTGCCTGTTCTATGGAAATATAACCCTATGTGTTAAGATGTGTCTGGTACTAGGGAAATGTAACCCAAGGGAATAAGTTGTCTGTACTAGGAAAGGATAACCCAAGAGGATGCGATGTGCCTGTTCTATGGAAATATAACCCAATGGGTTAAGATGTGTCTGGTACTAAAGAAATGTAACCCAAGGGGATAACATATGTATGTACTAGGAAAGGGTAACCCAAGGGGTAGGTTGTGTCTGTACTAGGAAAATATGACCCAAGGGGATAAGATGTCTAGTACTAGGGAAAGGGAACCCAAGTGGATAAGACATGTCATGGTTTTTGGAAATGTAATCAGAAGGATAAAATGTGTACCAGACTCGGTTTGGCAAGGTTCCTTGACAAATCTAGAGAAGTGCATTGACTATCCTGTATGCACCACATGCAAAAAGAGTTTCTAGCTTGCCTTAACCGAACTACAACAGAAGAGACCATGTTGTTCATCCATCCACAACCTAGAGGAAGGTCATTATTGCAGAATTTATTGTATCACGCTTGATATTAAAATCTTTGAATGTTTAGTTAAATAAAAAGCAAGCTTGAAAAAAAACTTTTATGCAAAACATTGCACAGTATGAAGAGTTGTTTTCATGTTGCAGCATATGCAGTGCTATTGAAAGATGACATAACAAAAAAATCTGTCAACTTGACAAATTCTAGGGTAAGATAACTGGTGCACAGCAAGACAAATGCATGTGGCTTACTTGCCTTCCCATTTCTTACATGACATTTGATCAAATTTATTGAGTGCTATTCCAGACTTGACTGGTAAAAAAGCAGCAACTGGAACAGTATCAGTTAAATCTCTTGATGCTCAGCATTAAGAGGTTAGTGTTAGGACTTGTCGGCCTGGTGTCGGGATAATGTGACTGGGTGGGACATCATGCAACATTTATGCGGCATGATGCCCTAGTGCTAGACGTCACTATAGACTTTCACACTGCAGATATTGTAGCGATATGACTGAAAAAATGTTAATGCTACATTGAATATCATAATCACATCACCTGTTAATGCAGTGTTGTCACATTTCTAGGAGCAAGTGGTATCAATAATGGTACAGTTATTTTATTTATGAAAACAACCAGTTAATCCAAACCTGCAGATCTCCAAACTTGTTCTTCCAAACTCTCATTCCAACACACTTATGAAAGTAATGCACTTTTTGATTGGTCTCCAATAAAAATTTGCAGCAATTAAATCCACACCATACTGTCAGAAATTTTGATGCTAATCACCTGTTAATGCAGTGTTGTCACATTTCTAGGAGCAAGTGGTATCAATAATGGTACAGTTATTTTATTTATGAAAACAACCAGTTAATCCAAACCTGCAGATCTCCAAACTTGTTCTTCCAAACTCTCATTCCAACACACTTATGAAAGTAATGCACTTTTTGATTGGTCTCCAATAAAAATTTGCAGCAATTAAATCCACACCATACTGTCAGAAATTTTGATGCTATAATGTGCAGCAATGATATTTCCTTGCGACATAAGCCACAGCTAATAAAATTTTCTGCTTTTTAAAATTCTCCAAAGCATATATGAATGAGGATGTCTTGTATTCTTGTATTTGAAAATGTAATAATTATAATAACACTTTATTTTCAGAGGGTACAGCTAATTATAAGTACATCTCGCAAGGTCCTCTGGGGTATACAATAATGGCCATACACAATGCATTTTTGGTGGGTAAATGCTGCTTGACTATTTGACTTGAAACTTGTTTCATGGACACAAAAAACAAAAGAGAAACTACCTATATATTTGGTAAGAGATCACCATTATGATTATGCCTGTTTGCTTTGGTTCAAATAGTGGTCAGCAGATCCTCTATACATCAATGACTTTTTCAATACTTTAGTTCTTTACCGCTGTTTTAAATAACCATAATGAGTTCACAGGAAGTGGTATTATTGGTATATTCAGATAAAAAGGCCTTATGAAGAGCTTTGTTAGTAGAGATACATCTATGATTTGAAATTCAGTCGAAAGGAAGCTAGTAAAAGACTTAAACTTGTCGGCAGATAATGCTACTGGATCAACACTAATATATTTTTAGCTGCATGCTTTTAAAGTTGGATTATACGATTAATATTAGTGTGCCCTTTACTGTACAACAGTAATTCATTATAGGATATATTAAAGAATAATAATTTCCTTCCAGCATTTTAAACATTTCATCAGTCTTTCCTGTAGAGCTGTTATGTAATCTAGAATGTTGCATGCTGATCTTGTCGATTATTCCATTTTAGTTGCTCATCAATGTAAATTCCTAGGAGCTTATTGCTTTTTACACAAGATTTATAGTCTTCATTCACCAACAACTGAATTGAGTTTGCATGGATAATCTGCTTGTAGAATTGCATCGGTATTTATATACATTCCGTTGACTGGACTCCATTTACAGATATGTTTAAAATCAGAATTTCAGCTGTTCTTGGGTTATTGCCTTGACAAGATGTGTGGAATGTTGTATCATCTGCATACATATCAGTTTCATCTCTATTTTCTTTATACCAAAGCAGGTTGGTAATGTGCAAGAGAATTAAGATTGGTCTTAGCAGTAGGCCCTGAGGACTATACAACTTGTTTGACCAAACTAGACCATCCTGTTTAGTTGCATTTGCTGGGTTTCATTTGATATAATTTAGTGTTGGGTCATTTAAGTTTATATAGTTTGGTGTTGGGTCATTTAAATTTATATTTTCAGCACAACAGCAGAGGCCATTTCAATGTTTAGCAACACATACCTTTTCTAACAAAGAATTTTATATTGACATTTTTTGAGTTAGGAAAACTTTCATTATTATTTCCAGAAATTTTGGTTTCATGGAGAAGGAGGGTTTATATTCTGTGAAATTGGTTTATTTTGATTTCCTAAAAAGTGAAAATGTATTTTATACCATAATTTGTAATTTCCATATTTCCTTGTGAAATCACACACAGTTCTGAAGCAGAGCATGGATTTTCTCATTGCAACACTAAGGTCGGTGATGTACATATTCTGGGTTAACTGAAACAGCTTAAATGAAAATCCTGCAAATGACTTCTTGTTTTTAATGGCTATGGCACATCAGTCAGAAATGAGGTTGAGGTAGTGGTGTTTATGTAGGAAATGGTTTATAACTGAAAGGAAAATGATCTAGACCCATATAAAATTGTGGAAATATGGCTTCAGTTTAATAAACCAAATACAAATCCATTCCAGTTGGGCTTTGTTTATAATTCCGCTTCTGCAAAGATCGGATGGAATAAGCGTTTTAAAAAGTAACTAAAAGTGTGTGATGACCAAAATTATTCATATTTTAGGTGACTTCAGCATGGATTTTGTGAATTAAACAGCTTAACAAAAATTGGTTGAATTTATAGCAACTTTTGGTCCAACTCAATTAGCAGACCAATTGGCATTAGAAACAGACTGCTTAAAAACTTTAATAGATCATGTATATACAAAAATATGTATTCCTTAGATAGGTCTTAGTGATCACTTCCCAATTTTCCTAACCAGAAAATTGGGCTTAAAAATGGCTAAAAAAAATCCCAAACTCTCTGAAGCCATAACATACTGTTCATGTTTTTTGGGGTTGGGGCTAATATCACCTATTCATCAAAAGATGCAATTATTTGCAGGAAATCTTGGCCGCACACATTGGTGTACATTTTATACACATACTGGTATTTCTTACAGCTGTGGAGCTACCATTAGCTAAAGGGCTCTTTTTGTGACATCCCATTATATTTCTGGAGCAAATCCTGTTTGCTGATTTATAAATCTATGTGGAACAGCACAATTAACACAACAATTTCACGCTAGATATGACTTACCAATTACTGGTGTGTGTCTTAAATGTAAGCAGGATTGTTCCAGAATGATTTGCATGCGGCAAGATTGCACATTTTAGTGAACACGAGACATCAGACCCACATACTAACCATCAGTATCAACACAGATTTGAGTAGATTTATTGGACTACTTTCTATCTGGAAAATTTGTAAGAAACTACAATTGGTGCAGAGGTCATCCAAAATCCAACAATTTAATAGCCATATTATTGATGCTACTGAAATAGCAAATATAGTTTTTTTTTGGTCACTAATAAAACCCACATAAACTCCAGTCTCGTTGATATAAGAAATTTCTTGTTAAGAACAAATTCCATCAGACACAAGTTATTTTATCTATACAATGCCAAATGAAAAAATATAAAGTTTTTGTAAATTATTGTGACAAAAAAACAACAGACTTTGATAATATTGGATCAGAAGGTCAGCTGCAAATGATAGCTGATGGTCAAGTTGAGGTCAATAATACCTGATGGCATAAACTATACATATGTAATCAAAGTATATACCCCTCAGTGTTGCTCCATATGAGGAAATTTGGCAAAGGTTACATCCATTCAAAAGCCAAGCAGCAAAGAAGATGCCAGTAACTACAGACCCATATCAATCCAACTCTGTCCAAAGTGGTCTAAAGCACTCACCTAGGATCACTACCGTTGCAACCCTGTCTGTGTGTGTTCGAGTCTCAGGTTTGGCCAATGTGGGTGTGTGAGAAAGCTTGCCAGTAGCTTCTCATGGGTCGGTGGTTCTTTCCGGGGGTCTTCCCAGATTCTTCCTCCACCATTTATACTGGCCGGCATGTATGGCCTATCTTGTGCTGAAAAATAGCGTTAAACCCTATAACAACAACAAGAACTGTCCAAACTATTTGAAAAACATGTTCATGGCAATCTTCTGATGCACCTATCAATGAGGTTGGGAAGGTGTCTCAAAGTGGGGGGGGCTCAGGGCATTGCTTGCCAAGGGTACCATTTCTCCTAGTGCAAACTTATGACTGCCTTGCCTCTCAACCTATATCTTAATACATCAAACCCAATCAAGTTCACAGGAAAACCGCAAGTGAGTCAGCCTTGATCACCATGATAGATGGATTACTGACTTGGACCAAAAACCATTAGTTAGATCCATATTAGTTAGACCTTAGTAAAGCTTATATGATTATAGATTTAAACATTTACAGGGAAATGTAACATTGGGGCATTGTTTGATATTTATTACTTCTTAAGGGAACAAAATGTATCACTTATAGTTCTGAACATCAATCAATACAAAAACTTTTTTCATGCAAGAAAACCTTTTTTTCTTTAAAGACTTTGATTGTTACCAATTATGCAAAACATGTCTTATTTATGATTCTTTTTTATGCTTTAATGTTTTGTCAGCAATGGTGTTTTCGGCTGGATAATATAGAATTTGTTCTCCGTTTTAATGCCCAGTTTTTAAAAGTGACTGCATACCCTTTATCAATTATATCTGTGATTATAGTCTAACCTAATACTAAGTACAAACGTATTCCACGTCTACAGAATTAATTCTATCAACGCAAATCCAACACTAGTCCAGAGTTTCCTCAAACCCTAAATGTCCACATATCAAAAATGGGGTAGTAAGGGCCAGAGGAAACTCTGACTAATCCAAAACGTTTTGAGACGAGATAACTCGTTTTTTTTTTTTTAGTTTTTTTTTTTACCTTGACAACAAGGGCAGACACGCCTTTTAACATCCATTTAATATCATTAAAGGAAAAGAAAAATGATAAGAATCCGAGAGTAACGGTTGCACAATAAATAGTTTGCAGCAATAAGACAATCTGCTATAATAAGCAAATAAAAGAAGACATCTTTGTTTCAGTGTCTGAATAAAAACGTTGTTAGTGAAAATAAAGTGCGCACTAATGAAATCGATTAATGAAGTGCGCTCAGTCTTGACTGGTCTGAAGGATATAGCATTTCCTTCGCTAAGGTCATAAACCTGGTACATTTCCAGTCCCAGCGAATTACATGTATGGAATGGCGCAACGAGAGTCGTCAAATTATGAGGCAGCAGTTGAGTTGATACTGGTTTCAGCTTTTCCCACACAGATGTATGTAAGAGAATATAAGTTATTGCTGATTTCATGATCTTTTTCCTTTGAAATGGATTTCTTTTTGCATCTGGGCGGTTGCAATCGGTCATGTATTTTTTTTTTTAGCAATAGTTCATTTTGGGTACAATATAGCTGCAATGTTGTAGCCACAACGTGGTTGTTATCCCGTCCACGAAATAGAGAAACTAATTTAAGTAATTTTAGTACTAGGTATAACAATTTAAGACGTTCACGTTTATATTATGTACTTTGGATGCGACTGAAACAACACTTTGCCCATAACAACCAACAAAAAGGAAGGGGAAAAATACGTATGGCTACAGATCTTTTGGTCTCTGCACCAGAACGATCAGGTTTCCTTGCGGGGTCTGCAACATAGCCTGTAAATGGACAACACCTTGTATGTGACGTGACTCGTGTGAAGTTGCTGTGGAGTTTTAAAGCTAGTTTTCAGCACACTATAGGTTATATACATGGCTGCCAGTATTAATGGTGGAGGAAGAATCTGGGAAAAATCCGTAAAGAACCACCAACCCAGGAGAAGCTACTGGCAGGCATTCTCACATTTCCACATTGGCCAAACCCACGCCGATAGAAATGAGATGGCAATGATCCGTAATGGATACCACTTTAGAATGTGACTACTCTGGGTCCCTCATGTGAAGTATGGCATCATCAAGAGTGTATTGGTATGCTGTGTTCAAAACCCTGCACAATGTAAGCTATTTTTTATTCAGTGTGGTTTGCCAAACTTCTTCACTGAAATATTTGACACTTATCTTCAATACCAGTAACAGTTATCGATGTCTTAGTGAGAGAGTACCCAAGTAGACAGTGAGATAAGTTTTAACAACCCAGCTGCTACCGTATTTTATGTATTTTTTCGTACTTTTTAATTTTTTTTTACACAACCCAATTATAAAACTCATGATAATTTAAATGTATCATAATTTTTCATACATATCACTTTGTATTTTTCGACAAATCCATTAATTATCAGACATAAGAATTTCTACTAAGAAGATTTACGTTTGCAAACAAGATCAAAATTACTGTATTACCATTTTGCTTTTACAAAAGTTAATAATTGATTGTTAGTGAGAAAATACACTGATGCCAAAGCTCTCTTATTGTCATTACATTATCTACTGGTGTTTATTAACAAATGGACAAGGGGCTTCACAGACCATACCTTTAAATATTATGGTTAATTAGTTCTCCTTATTAAGTCTGTCACTGTAACAAAACAACATGTAAAGTTTAAAATGAGTTCAGAAGACCTTTTGATGTCTTCTTATCAACAAAAATTACATCTCAGTACATGTTAAGGTGAGTCTTATTGTTTCATTATAGTCATATAAACAAAATAGAAAAATGTTTATCATTTTTATCATAAATTTGAAAGTCACAGACTCAGTTAAATTGATTTGTATATATACATATCCTATCTTTCTGTTTTGGCTTTGATATAATTGACTTTTTATTGCAACTCTATTCTGATATACCTGTCTTTTATCTCTATTGTCAAGTTCAAATAACAAGTAATGTGTAAGATTTGTCCTTATAACAAATTCTGTATGAACAACAGCTTCAATAGCACATTGACAGATTTTCATTTCCGTAAAGAGAGCCTCATTTCCCTTCTGGCAGCCTCGCTGATTTGACCTATTCAGTCAGTTTATGCCTTCAATCTGGTTTCAACTGGAATAACAAAAGCACATTTAATTACCATGTAAATAACACTGCATATCCAGGTGGTTGTAGTAACAATGTACATCCTAATATAAACCTGAATGAATTGTCAATTTAATGGCGTTTTTCGATAATGGAATATAGTAGAGTCGTAATACATGAGGATTATCACATTCATCAGGTAACTGAAATTAGTCTTTTCTTTCTCTTTGCAAAAGCTACAAATAAAAACCATGCTGAATAAATACTGTCTTATACATTCAGTCACTGACAAAATTTTGTTTCATGTCGCTAATGTGCACGCTCAGACACACTGAGGCAGTTTCAGGTTCTTTATTTCTTTATTGCAGTTTGATAATGTGACTATTGCTGCTGTAAAAATAGAAGTTTCCCATAATTTCTTGACTGTGGACAATTGTGTACAATTTACCAATAAAAAATGCCCATAACTAATACATGTTTAAACCATCTTAATCATTTTGCCAACATTATGCAACACAACAGCTACATATGCTCTAAATGCAGACAAGCTTTCACACTTGAGTCATAATCTTTTCTCACTCGTTTAATAATAATAGCAAAAACCTTTTTTTGAGTACATAAATTTTTTATTTGTAATTAGATTTTTGAGTTGAAAACAGAATGTGACAGAAAATATATGTTTACCTTGTACGTTTGTACCTTTGGGTTGTCGAGTAGTGTGTGTTCCGTAGAACCTGTTCAGGTATGATCTTTTTTTTTTCTTACATGGTCAGTACCATAAAAAGATAATTATTTATTTTTCGCATAATTTTTCGTACACTGAAATTGATATTATTTTGTGTACACAAAATTGCATGAAATATGGTACTTCATCTCCACACAAACAGAGAAGCACCTCTACAACACATGGTCCCACTGGGATTAGAACTGACTTGTCCATGAGAATCGTAGTAATTGATTGTCAATCTATAAAGAGGCCTGGAAAGAAGGGGACTACTAAGCAATATGATCTCCTCTACCAAAGCAACCATTATCAATGGTACAGAATAAATGGCTAGACAGTGAAATAAACTCACTTGAAGTATTCCCAGCAAATTTCAGGTTCTACCACAGAGATCATCCAGAGGGATTCCATGGGCTGGGGTGGGTATTTTTCCTAGTATCAGGCCAGTATTCCAGCTGCGAGCCAGAAGAACTTAAGGGGCAGATAATAACTTTGAGTTAGTTTTGGCCAAAATGAAGGTTAAAGAGGCATCAGACCTATATGTTGGTGCCTTCTACAAACCTCCATCCTTAACCGAACCAAACTACCAAGATCAGCTTCACCAATGCCTTACAAGAATCCCACAAGGTCAGGTGCACACATACGGCAAGGAGGATACTTCAGCCTGGCAGATATTGACTTGGAGAACAAGTGTCAAATACCACAAGCCACAAATATTGATTAATGCCAACAGCAACTAAATATCATAAAGGACTCATTCCTGGAACAGATTGTAAACGCAGCGAAACATGTAACTGAATTTACTTCAAATCTGCTTGATCAGTTCTACACAAACAACAAAACACTAATCAACAAGTGTGATGTCTTAACAGGAATTGATGACCATGAAGTAGTCTATGTAGAGTCCAGCCTACGAAAAATGAAAGTGAAAAAAGCAGTCCATAAAGTCTTCCAATGCAGACTATGTCTAAATATGTGAAGAATTGAAGTCATTACAAGAATCATTCATAATTTAAATATAACCTTTCTGCAAATGTCACAAGGAAAATGTTTGAGGAGAACATCAAACAGTTAATTGATAAATTTGTACCATCTAAGACCTTATCTGGAAACAAAACAAACAAGCCTTGGATAGACAACACAGAGCCCAAAACAGAAGACAGAACAAGTTGTTTGCAAGACAAAACAACTGGAAAAACAAGAGATCGGAAACTATACCAAGAAGCAAAAGTAAGATCACAATGCTTAGAACAACAGGCCTATAGAAGATATATTGAAAACTTGATAGAATTTGGTAATCTAAATCAAGAACAACCAACCAACCAGACAAGCAGAAGAGATTTTGGAACTATATTAAATCTTTACATGGAGACAACTGTGGTGTGACACCACTCGAGGAACACTGGAAACTACATTCAGAGGCATCTGACAAAGCTAACTTACTGAATCGTCAATGTCAGTCAGTTTTTGCACAAGAGGATAAGAGTGATCTACCAAGCCTACATGGAGATTGATACCCACCAATGCCTGACATCCAAGTTATTAAAGGAGTATACAGCTTGTTGTGGAAAATTAACCCACAAAAGGCCACAGGACCAGACATCATTCCAGCAAGGATCCTGAAAGATCTAACAGAAGAGTGTGCAGTATACTTAAGTTATATTAACAGAAGTACCTGTCAACAGGTTGTGTCCCTGATGCGTCGAAAACAGCAAATGTTACAGCAATCTTCAAAAATGGAGAAGATTCAAGGCAAGTAATTATAGACCTATCTCCCTTACATGTATCTTCTGCAAAATGCTTGAACACATCAGTCAGCAACGTGATCCATACATGCCAACCATTATGCATTTGGCATAATCATTATGCTTTTTTCATTAAATTATGCCTTATGCGTAAACATATACGAATTATGCATTTTCAGTATACCCCTCTCCAAAAAAGTTGATGATTTGTTTTGTCATTTTTATTAACATCCCAAAAATCCCATAGACTGTATTTTAGAAAAGATGGCTTCTACCTGCAAGTTAAGAGTACTCTTGTTCATAGACTGGCATACACTTTGTTAACAGTGCTATGTTCTATTTATAGTAGCTGCCTATTTCCTAGAATATGCTGGATTCTACTCGACCTAGGTTTCTATTTATATCAGCAGTATGGCTTAGGAAAGATCAGACTGGTTTGCTAATTTTTAATCTTTGCAGATTTTTTGTTCCATTTCACATACAGTACAGACCCAGTCTGTAGGTATTTGGCGCTAAAAGTCATCAGATTTATCTTAGTCGATACAAGTGTTAGGATCAAAAATGTTTTTCAAATAATTTCACATGGATTAGAAAAGACAAAAAATAAATGCAGAGATGAATACATGAATTACATAGCACATCATTCAATTCTTGAGCAGTTTCATGCCCATTGCAGGCTGTGTGGAAAGGATTTTACTATTGGTCTTGGTAATAAAACATATGAACCTTGAATTGGCTGGTTTTACTAACTCCAAAACTAAGGTAACTTTCTTTTACAGCAGAACTCAATTGTGGATACAAATTTTATAAATGCAGAGGCATTATTAGCTAGTTCTTAATTGAACACATACTACCAATATCTGTAGAAGACTATATTGGTCCTTTGTTCAAATGGATATTTCCTGATTCCAAACTTGCAAAAATTATGCATATGCTTCAAGAAAATCATCTATTATTGTTAGTTATTTAGAAGATGCTAAATAACTAAAAATTGTAGACCATTTGGTATTGCCACAGACAGTAGTAGTGATTATGATGAGAAAAAGTTTCACTCGGTCTGTTGAAGAGAATCTGACAACAAAAAGAGCAAAGTCAGAGTGCTCTTCTTTTTCATTACCATAATGAGCAGTAGATTCCACAGGAGAAGACATTTTGATTTGCTTGATAATGCTTTGAAAAAACAGAAGTTGGCAGAACTGTATGGGGGTTTTAGCTGATAAAGCATCAGTGATAACTGGAATTCATAAAGGAGTTGCATTCTGTATTTTGAAAAATATCTCCATCAATTTACATATCAAGTTGTCCCTGTCATTTGATGCACCTTCCTGACTAAAAGACCCAATAACTATAAGATATAAATTTTCTCTTTGTCAGGTTAGGAAAGAAATATTGGTTCTTTATCATTTTAATGCTGACAGAGATTGTTCAGTATTGTTAACAAAAAATATAACTGAATTCATATCCAGGCCCAGTAACCCGACACTTAGTGCCCTGCTGGTGTGCAAGATATTCATAATCTCTGTTGGTACAAAGTGTTCTGAAATGCAATATGAGATAATGTTGCTCTTTAAAGCTCTGAGTGCTACATGTGAAAATTTGAAGCAGTTATTGATGTTAAAAGACTAAAGGGGTAAATAAATTATTTTGGACATATGCTCATTGAATTTTATCTTGTTATATGTGGATTACACTTTTTCCTTGCCAGGGGTTGGCATGTATGATCATGCAGCATCTAGATCACTACAACATTCTAACAGACTGCCAGCATGGTTTCTATGCCCAATGGAAGCTGTGAAATGCAGCTCAACCTTATTGGATAAGCTCACCAAAACCTAGGAGGAAAGCAGTATAACCTTGCTATCTTTGACATAAGTAAGGCTTTCGATTGTGTTCCCATGAAAGACTCTTTAATAAGTTGGACCACTATGGTACTAGGGGTTACATCCAGAAATGGATCAGAGACTTCCTATCAGACAGATTGCAGAGAGTTATAGTAGATGGAGATCAGACAGATTGCAGAGAGTTATAGTAGATGGAGATCAGACAGATCGCAGAGTTATAGTAGATGGAGATCAGACAGATCGCAGAGAGTTATAGTAGACAAGATCAGACAGATCGCAAAGAGTTATAGTAGATGGAGATCAGACATATCGCAGAGAGTTATAGTAGATGGAGATCAGACATATCGCAGATAGTTATAGTAGATGGAGATCAGACAGATTGCAGAGTTATAGTAGATGGAGCAACATCAGACCCAGTACCGGTTGTTAGTGGCATACCTTAAGGTAGTGTTTTGGGTCCTATCCTCTTCCTGGTGTTAATCAATGATCTACCTGCAAGTGTCAGATCCAATAGGAGACTTTTTGCAGATGACTGTATAGTCTACAAGGAAATAAATGCCTCCAGGGACTGTGAGATCCTTAAGAAGACCTGAACCAACAACTGACCTCCTGGGAAAAGACTTGGGGTATGACTTTCCACCCAGAAAAATGCAGCATCCTAAGAATTTACAGGAAAAAAATCACCACTTTTGTACGAATATACTCTCAAGTGGCACAAGTTAGCAAATGAGCAGGCAACAAAATATCTCGGGGTTGAATTTTCCAGAGATCTCTTTTGGAAAAGACACATAGACAAGATTGTGAAAAAAGGGAAAAGTAACCTTGGTTTCCTGCGTTGCAACCTCCATATCAACAAGGAAGAAGTAAAAGGTGCAGCATATTTCATTCTGGTTCAACTAGGTCTCAAGTGTTGCTCGACTGTTTATAACCCACATTATAAAAATCTAATAAATAAGATAGACATGGTTCGAGCTGCTACCATGTTGTACAAGATTGTAAACAAGCTAGTGGACATACCAGCAGACAAATACCTGACCCTGTCATACTAGGGCAAACCACAGGAAAAAGTTCCAAATAAAGTCATTATCGACAAATGTTTTGAAGTTTAGCTTCATCCCATGTACAATAGGGACATAGAACAAATTGCCAGCAATAATTGCAGAAGCTTCTGACTTGGTATCTCACAAACAGGAGCTTTCCAAAATCACATTCTAAAGAACTAGTCAGCTGCAAGTAAGACCTAGTGATTCTCAGGGCTATGCTGGTTGAGGTTTGATATGTCATCGCAGGTATGGTAGCCGGTTTGGTGTGAGAATGAGGGAACAAAAGCATATACTGACACTCTTTTACTTATTTCTGCTTTTCCTGTCATTACTCTTCTGACTGTCCTATTACTTTTGTCTTTGCTTTATCTTTGATCATGCACCACTCATTGCTTAATAGTCATGTGTGACTGTGTCAACATATTTTTAGACATAGACATAGACAACATATAGAATTATCTGAAACCCTCAGAGGGTTGTGCCCAATTAAAGTATAAGTCTTACTTTTCATGCAGTTGCTTAGTACTAATATTAGTACCCCTACTTCCTTTGTGATTGGGTATTGGATCCAGTATCTATCGATATACCTAGAATAGTGCCCCCCAGCATCCATCTCATTTACTCTGCTAGTATTCAATGCACGAACTAGTTTGTGTACAAAAGTACCCCTAATGGACAGCCACTTCTGTGATCAGCCTTTTAAACTAAAATTCAAAATTTTCCCCTTACAAGCGGCCATATTTTATCTGTGTCCAGAACCAATACTGAATTTATGATAATCTATGCTATGTCAGGTTATCATTGTTGAACTGGTGGCCATATAAAAGGGGATCACTGTAGTAGGTATTTTTTCACTGGTATTTTTGTCCCCACACTTGCTCTCATGTTTGTAACAAAGCATGCATGCTATTATAGACAAGTATCCTTTTTTTTATTCCAGCTTTTTGCTGCTATTTGGTATACAGCATCTGATTGGACGAGCACAACACAAGCAAAAAAAATGTTACATCATATGGGTGCTCATACTTTTAAAAATATGCACAAACTGTTTGTTAACTTGACCTGTAATTTTGATGCTCTGTTAAAAACTATAGTAATTCTTTGTAGCAGCCGAACATTTTGAGTTTTGTGGGTTTGATCCTCAGTCGAGTCATACCAAAGATTTACAAAAATGGTGCTAACAGCTGACTCACTTGATGTTCAGCATAAAGAGGTTAGTGTTAGGACTGGTCGGCCTGTCTGTCAGGATAATGTGACTGGGTGGGACATCATTCTACATGTCTGTGGCATGATGCCCCAGTGCTTGACATCACAATAAACTGCCACACTGCAGTCATCGTAGGGATATGACTGAAAAATTGTTAAAGCTACATTAAAAATCATAATCACATCACATCACATTTTAAGTCTAATATAATTAATACTGGTAATAGACATTCAGAACCAACAATTTCAGCCACTGGTATCATTTTTTAAATTTTGATTACAAATCCTGTAAATGTCAATTATTCAGTTTATTTTCCTCTTCATAGCTTCATAGATCAATATTCCTTAGACCAACATCATTTATATAATTGTGTGTGTGTGTGTATGTATATATATATATATATATATATATATATATATATATATATATATATATATATATATATATATATATGTGTGTGCATGCTGAATTGGGAGAAATATGGCAACGCAGTATAAAAATAAATATTTTTGAATGATATCAACCAAATATTTTGACCCAGAACAAACTGGATTAAATGTTGTAACCAATTTGTCTAGTCCTACTGTGTAAGACATTTAAACCCTCCCGATCCCCAATCATGTCTAACTTTATAAACTAATACCCAATCTACATCTGACTAAACCCCAATATTTCTAATATTTGCATGAAACCAGTTCTTGCCACACACCATTTGTTGCCATAACAGTGTTTTCTTGAAGATCGATGCTAAGTTTTACTTTTAAAAAATCTTGCTTTAATGTATTTTTACGTATTTAAATCCAGCTTGTGAACTTGCTAAAGTGCTTCAAAAAATAGCTGGAATTTAGTTTATCTTCTTGGACCATGTTTTGAGAAACAAATATACAATACACTCATTAGCCTTAATCTTTATAATGTATCAAAAAACTGACTGGCAACATTTTAAAAATGTTAACTTCAACATTTGGCAGACTTTTTTGATTTCTAAAACAGGATGTTCAGTCTGAGTGCATTGTTTAACATCTGAATGCTGTGGTTATCACACTGAGCTAGGTACCAGTACTAAGAAATATGTATTTGTTACTTAAGTGAAACCAGATATACATGAACAAAAGTATTTCAAGTTTCTTTGTTAATTAATAATTAAATTTTTTTAATAACTTTTCTTTAAAAATTTAATGCAGTGCAAATGAAAACTGGAATGGATCTGTAATTGTTTCAAGATTGTGGATTTTAAATCAATTTCAATAAAATTAAGCTCATTTTGAGAGAAAAAGCAACAAAAAATTATTAAGATAATGTTAAAGTTGTAAATTGTATAGTATGCATATTATTGGTAATTGGAAATCTTTTGAAAAATGTTACTCTGTAAACTTAGAGGTATGAGACTTGAAGATTGAAAATTTACCCATTTGTTTGTACCCCCATCTGATTTCAGTAATGGAAATCTTTAATGTGATAAAAAGTACAAGGAACTTGGTCAATTCATTCATTTATTTATGATTTCTAACCTGACTGAATAGAGTGTCAATAATACCTTTATAGTCTGCACATTTTATGCTTAACTAAATTTTTCAATATAATAGACAAGCTCGAGACCCATTTCCAGTACCTGGACAAGTCCATTTTCAGCAAAGAGGTGTGTGTACAACTACAACTGTGCATACAAATGTTATCTACTTTCAATATTTACAATGTTGAATCAAGTAAAGGAAAAGAATGACAACAAATCTGCCTTTCACATGGATTTAACAAGTGATTTAATATCTCAGTGCACGTATGCGGAGGGGTATAACTCCTAACTCTCAATGTTATGGTAATTTATGGAAATATCTAGCATTTACCAAATATGATGAATTATGTCATTATGTTGTCTTCGGGAAATAAATTAGCCCATAGTGTACGCAATATGGTGCTGTGTTAGTATGGAAAGTCCATTAAGCATGAAAAGATCAGAGGATGCCAGTATTTGTGCCATTCTGGTTTAGTCAGGTTAGAAATTATAAATCGATGATTCAATTGACTTAGTTCTGTGCACTTTTTATCACATTAACATTTTTGTTTTTGAAATCGGTAAGGAGGTGGGGTACAAACAAATGGGGAGGTATAGTCAAACTGTGCTAAATATAGTTTTATGTTTGACTTCCAAATATAAATTTTACTTTTAGTGTTCAGTGAGTTACAACATACTTTTCCCCATGTAATAGTCTCATTATTTTTGGGAAATATGGAAACCACACCTGTCCTCATGATAGTGTTTCTAAAATGAGTCTAAAATGGGTATGAATCACATGTGTTTATGTAGTGTTTCACCCAGAAACTAAAATGGGTCTGAACCACATGTGTATTTATGATAGTGTTTCTCAAAGATTCAAAAGTTGGTATGAACCACAAGTGTCTTCATGGTAGTGGTTCTCCCAGAATCAAAATTAAGTATGAACCACAAATGTCTATGGTAGTGTTTCCTAGGAATTTAACCTAGGTATGAACCACACGACTTCATGGTAGTGTCCCTTCTCCCCAATCTGAAATGGGTATGATAATTACCAACAAAAAAGATAGTAAATGTACATGTACAGTGTATGATGAAAATGATGCAGTGTTTCTTCATGAATTGTAGTAATTATTATTGTAAAATTAGGAGAGTGGCTGACTTGTAACATTCAAATTATCTGGTATTATCTGTATTCCACCCAAAAAAATTGGCGTAAAAATCCATGATCAGCTTCCATGTGTCATGATGCTCTTCCATCTGTCATCCTGAGAATGCAATAGTACACTGTACTGTACAGTGAAAATGGCAGTATAGATTTTCCATTTGAGTTTTCATTATATTTCCTTTTAGCAATAAACGGAATAATAGTCATTTAAATATAAATACACAACTATAAAGAAATATCCTGCAAGTTTACACCCTGCTGCAAGCAATTCAGTTCCAGTAAACAAAAGACTTTCTTATGCATCACTGCATGGTATTTGTTGGCAGTGACACGCAGCACAGTAAATATCCTAAGCATTGGGCACATATATTGCTACTTTACGATCATTAAAAATAACTTTAAAATTTTTCATGCTTATATGCTTTTTGTTGTTTACAATTCACACAATGCTCTTTATTCACTGCAGAATTATATAGATCATTTTCATCATTTCAGAAGTAATTCCATGAAACTAGAATGATGAGCAACATTCAGCAGGATGGCAAAATAGCTGATAAGAACCGCTTGATGCTTCAGGGTGCCAGCTACAGTGAAGGACTTCTGAAGAGGTTAAATGCACTCCGAGGACAGGACATGTTTACAGACATTATCCTGTGTGTAGGTCAGGAAGAGTTTCCATGCCATCGAAATGTTTTAGCGGCAAGTAGTCCCTATTTTCAAGCAATGTTTACTTGTGACCTGCGAGAGAGGAATGACTTGCGGGTTGTCTATGACAAGGTTTCACCATGGACTTTGAAAAGGATTATAGACTATGTTTATACAGGTGTATTAGAAGTCACACCTGAAAATGCTCAAGAAATGCTGGCAGCTGGGAATTTGTTTCAGTACCCAGCAATAGTTGAAGGATGTTGTGAATTTTTACTTGGCCAGCTTCACCCTTCGAACTGTCTTGGTATTGAATATTTTGCTCAAGTTCATTCTTGTAAGCAGTTGCAAGAGGATGCAAACAAGTATGTTTTAGAGAATTTCAGCACTGTTGTGAAGTTCGATGAATTTCTTGAGCTTTCCCTTGATAGGCTATTGTCATATGTAAGCAATGACCTGATAGATGTGAAGAACGAAGAAACAGTTTATGAAGCAGTGATGAGATGGGTTCGGTATGATAAAGAGGAACGTAAGGAGCATTTGTGCCAATTATTACAGGAAGTTCGACTCGCTGTTATTGACCTGACTTACCTTGAAAAAATACGAGAAGATCGCTTTATTCAGTCATGTTCTTGTTGTCTTGAATTGGTAACTGAAGCGCAGGAAAAACACACCTCTATTCATGATCAGTTTGGTCGTCGACGAAAAAGCATGCAAGACAGTTTGTTTCATCCCAGACCATCCACAGTTGCAAAAGAAGTAATGGTGGTTGTAGGTGGTATAAATAGTTATGTAACAAGGTCTGTGGAAATGTTTGATCTGCAGAAGAATAGATGGACACAGTTACCAGAGCTTCCCAAATCAGTCACATGGTACAGTGTATGTGCAGTTGTGAATTCTATCCTTGTTGTTGGTGGAATACTTGATGGTCGCATAATTGACAATGCCTGGAGATTTGATACTAGTCATCAAACATGGACAGAAATTCCTTCATTGAATAAACCTCGTGCCAAACACGCATCTGCTGTGATAGATGATAAACTTTATGTTTTTGGTGGTGTCACATACACTCCATCATTTGTAATTGCAGATAATGACACAATTGAGTGTTATGATCCAACAAAAAAGAAATGGTTTGTTGTTGGCCAGTCTGCATTTCCAAGAAAGCTTTCAAAAGTCGTGCCATTTAATAATACTTTTGTGGAAGTGGGTGGCCTTCAAGGTGAGGTCAAGGTCAACACCATGGATTGTTACATCTGCTCCAATCAGGGAATGGTAGTTCACCCTGTCCATGAACAATTCATCTTGCCAGAAGCAATAGAATTTGCACAAATTGTGGTGCATAATGGAATCTTCTACATCATTTGGGAAAACACCAAGAAAGTCATTTCTTTAGACCCAGAGAAAAGGAAATTCCAGAAATTATCAGATCTAAATTATTGTCACATTCAAAGTGGTGTAACAGTGATTGGAGAAAAGATCTACATCACTGGGGGTCTTGAGAATATAGGTTCCAGATCCAGCAATATTGTGGAATGTTTCAATCCAGAAACTAACACATGGACGGTAGAAAAATCTATGCTGGAGGCCAGAGGGTTTCATGGTTGTGTTACAGTTCAAATGTGAATAACAGATGGACAAAGAAAAATGGTTTAGATATTTAATGGATTATGCATTGAAAATATGGAGACACATCCTAGTTGCTGAGATTTATCTATATGTACATGGTTGGAATGTTATACAAAAATTATTTTAAACAGTAATTATCACCTTCTGAAATTTGTCTTTATATCAGTATAGTTGATATGGAATACAGTTTTGATTTCAGTATCATAATTTCCTCAACCTGAAGAAATAGACACTAACTTTCCCTCTTCATATTAAGACACAGAACATTACACTTAAACGCAATATAAATGGTTTTCAATTACTTGGCCTATTTTCCAGGTTTTTTTGCAATGCATTAGTTGTAAAATCCTTCTTGCAAAATGGTATAGAAATATTGTCTGCCATAAAAGTGCATTTTTTTTTTTATCCCTTTACAAGTGAGGTTGGCAGGGGTGTAACATTTTGCCATTTTATTGGTGTGTTCATGTGTTCATTTTGTTTGTTTGCTCATTGGTTACTCAATATTTCTTTACCTCCTTAATATCTCAGGCTGTTTATCACAGCCACATATGCAAATTATATATGTGGATGCATTTCAGGAACTCAGCCATACCAAAACTATAACAATTTGATCTAATTTGCATGCTTGAGTGACTTTTCTATTTTCAGCTGTTCATTTGTAACACTCTCAATCTCAGTTCATTTGTTACACTACTAGTATATTTGGCCAACCCTCAAAAAATTGATTTATACAGTACAGCATACTTGCTTTTTCATTTTTCCACACATCATGACATCATGTTGCGGGTGGAGAGATGATGGAGATGATTTTTAAAAAGTCCCTTCACCGCCATCTCACAAGTCTTGGTTAGTTGTATCCTGTGGAGTTCAACTTGTAATGATAAAGTGTGTGACTGGTTTAATGTTCATAACCATAGCAAGCATTGGCTAATGAGTCTTATTGAGATAAAGTGAGCACAGTGAGTCTCTGAGTTTATGACTGTGTACCATCATTACTTCCTTGTAGTTGGGACTAAACCGGTGGTGTCTATTTCAGTGTGAATGTAGTCTATTCTATTCTGTTCTTTCCTTATTTTAGGTAGCAATGGTTGTAATTAGGAATTGTTCACATCCCAGATGATTTGCTTTTCCTTTTTAACAGTAAAATTTAAGCTGTCTGAGAGAAGCCAGAAGTTGTGCCTCTTGTCAGGTTAATGCACAAGTTCAGATTTTGTTGAAAGCAGTAAAAACACACAAACATTAAATTCCTATATGTTTCAGTGATCTTTTGTTAACTGATTATAATTCTTGCACTGCATTTACAAAGTGAATTAGGATTATACATAAACATTTGACATTGGCAGTAACTGCAAAAAGGAGTTTTACATAGAAACAAATCAGCCTTTTCTAAACAAATGTTTCAGTGTACAAGACTCTTTAGAAATGATTTTTATAAAGTCTGAATTGATTGATTCTTAATCAAATGGGTATCTAATTGTAAATTAAATTATCTGTCTTTCCTTGGGTGGTTTTCATACATTGGCTAATCACATATCGATCACTAGTGTCAACCACCCCATCACAGCAGAGTAGTACAAGAAATGCTGATTCACTTATTTCACTTATATTATGGTGATTTGTAGGTATTTTCCCCTCCATTGCAGATTGAGTATGGAGTTGATTAACTTTCTTACCAAATTGTATGGAGAGAGGATATATTGCATGAGCTGTACTGTTGATGTGTCTCAACAAAAATAACTCAGGCATACAAAAACTAGGTTAGTGTAACCTAATTTGCAGATTTGTGACCTCATTTTTGCTACTTTTGTAATATCAGCTGCATGTTCATTGCAAACTCAGTATCTTGGACCCTATTTCAACTTCAGCACACAAAAATTTACATGTGATAACATCTTGATGAAAGTAACCATAACAAAACAAGGCCAATTTGACCCAATTTTTATTTTTTTGTGAAATCTGTGTTTGCAGCAGCTGTTCTCGCCATTTTACCTCACACCATTTTACCTAAACTGATCAAAATTGTTATGTGGATTTATCTCGACAAAAGTAACTCAGCCATACCAAAACAAGATCATTGTGACCCAGTTTTCACACAAGTTAATTTTGCAATTTAAGTAGTTACACCCCGAATATATTGCACCCTATTTATTCTATACTTATAAAAGTGCATCTGATACATCTTAATGATAGCAAGTCAACCATTCCAACACTAGGTCAGTATGACTATATTTATGCTTGAGTGACTTACTTATTTTTTATTTATTTTAGTTTTCTGTTTGTTTCATTTATGTTAAACTATTTCTGCAGCATTTATCAAAATTGCATTGTGGAGGCATATGAAGCTGTGTACTACAATATCAATAGTAGGTCATTGCAATATCCTAAAATATCAATAGTAGGTCATTGCAATATCCTAAAATATCAATAGTAGGTCATTGCAATATCCTACAATATCAATAGTAGGTCATTGCAATATCCTAAAATATCAATAGTAGGTCATTGCAAAAGTCCTACAATATCAATAGTAGGTCATTGCAATATCCTACAGTATCAATAGTAGGTCATTGCAATATCCTACAATATCAATAGTAGGTCATTGCAATATCCTACAATATCAATAGTAGGTCATTGCAATATCCTACAATATCAATAGTAGGTCATTGCAATATCCTACAATATCAATAGTAGGTCATTGCAATATCCTACAATATCAATAGTAGGTCATTGCAATATCCTACAATATCATTAGTAGGTCATTGCAATATCCTACAATATCAATAGTAAGTCATTTTAATATCCTACAATATCAATAGTATCTTACAATATCAATAGTAAGTCGTTTCAAACTCCTACAAAAACAATAATAGGTCATTGCAATATCCTACAATAAAAATATTAAGTCGTTTCAGTATCCTACAATGTCAATAGTAGGTCATTACAATATCTTACAATATCAATAGTAGGTCATTGCAGTATCCCACAATATCAGTAGTAGGTCATTACAATATCCTACAATATCAATAGTAGGTCATTGCAATATCCTACAATATCAATAGTAGGTCATTGCAATATTCTACAATATCAATAGTAGGTCATTACAATATCCTACAATATCAATAGTAGGTCATTGCAGTATCCCACAATATCAGTAGTAGGTCATTGTAAAATACTTTTAATGCTTTCATGACTTTAATGTTTTCAGCTGTCTGTTTGTTACACCATCAATATATTACTCCTTTTTTTGTTGTTTACACTCATGAAATTTAAGATGTATCTCAAGGAGTGTAACCAAACTCTGGTCACTGTAGCCTGATATTTGTGTATTCATGAATAACCTGAATTTTTAATTGTTTGCTACACACTCAGTATCTTGTACCCTATTTTGTCAGCATTTGTATAATTGGTAGTTGGATACATCTTAAGGAGAGTAACTTTTATAACAAAAGTAATCAGTGACCTAATTTTCAACCTTGAGTGACTTGTGCTTTCAAACTTTAGTGATTCGGCTATTTTCCTGTATACTAGTCTGTATATTGGCTACTAAAGATGTAATCCTGTTGGCAAGGGAAATCATGCTTACAGATACACACCTTATTCTTTGATTGAATGTTGTAAAAGCATTTTTGCAAAGTGCTGTAGAAAGCTACTTTTAATACATGTATGTTTGATGTATTAAATGTTTTGTTCCATTTGTTTGTATGAAACCTTACAAAATAATATGGATATATCATCTTATCCAGGCTAACAATCTTCTCTGAATTATATGTACATTACAGTTGACATGGATGACATATGATCAGCTTTTAGCAACTATAACATATAAATTGGTTAAGCACATGCTGAAAAACAGATCATCAATGGAGTAGTTACATGTATTTTATCTACATTTTACCATGAAATTTATTTACAAGTTGTAACTTATGTGTGGTTTGTGATTTTTTTTTTGTATTCCAAAATGCCAAATCAGGATTTTTTAATCAGTTATGATAGAGCTAAACACATTGCTAGGAAAGTTTTAAGACTGGAATGTTTAGGGTACATGACAATATTAAAAGTGTGAGATATATCATGTTTGCAGTTAGAAACAAGTATATATGGTAAATGATAATTTTCCAGACAGTGTATTATAGAGGTAATTTTACTAGCTGCATTGATCAGAATTGTAATTCAGGCTTGAAAAAACTCAGATGTCATGAAGACTAGATCACGTTCAGAAGGTGAGCAAATTCTAAATGGTATTGAATGCCACAAAATATGTATTTAAAAGGGTTTTTGTGAGATTCTATGGATGCAATTTGACTCAGTCATTCTTTCTCTTCTGTTATCTCAAACAAATATCCAGATGAAAAGATATGGCACTACTCATATTACTATATATAATAATGTCCTGTCTGAAAGTATATGCATCAGAGGTGTCTGATGTGTGCAACGTATATAATACCATCTTATAAGTCCATTCAAACCACCCAACAACAATCATAATCTGCTGTAGCATATTGTGCCTACAAATCAGAGTCTATATTGTTTGTTCTTCTACTTAATCCAAACAAACTTGATATACCCAGATCTACTGGCACATTATGCCTCAGCTGATCAGAGTCTATGCAGTTTGCAGTTGGACTCTAATTATAAGCGAGTATATACAGTCACTAACAATTCTGTCGGGTATAACTTTTTTTTCATTACATATTGTAGTGCTCTATTGTTGTAGACATTTGTCTGATATGTTAAAAAGAGAAGTGATAAACTGTTTGAATTTTAAGATTTTAAAAAAGAGCTCAGTTAAGTAAAGTGGCACACCATCATCTGCTTTCCAAATCCTCACATGCATAACCGGAAATGTCCCTCTCATGGTTTTATCAACGCAGCCTTGCAGTATGCATGTGAGAGATTGGTACCCATGGACAATGTTGTAAGGAGACTAGAATTGGCTTTTTAGCTTTTTACAGTGCTAGAGACCCATTTCTTTGGATTGTTTTATTATTGTTTTGAGTTTAGTATTATTGAACAGCAGTTTAATTATCCTGTCAATAAAGGATATTATGCTTGTGGATAACAGATATCCCTTTGTCAACTGTATAGAAAAAGGCCTGCCATTATTAGCAGATGCGAGTCTATCTATACAGTACTTATTATATATCAAGCAAATGGCAGGAACCTTGAATGTAATCTATTGCACAGTATGGGATGACAGTCCTGGATGTTTTCATCTGTGTCATTGTTTGATGAGTTTATTGCAGGGTTTCAAGTGAAATCATTGATTTGAGCAGAAGTGATTTTTTTCCTTCACTTTATGGGAGCTTCATGTTCTTTTTTTATTACAGATGTAACCTATTAAAGTGATGTACAGGGGATCATTCTGAATAGTTTCTTATGGCCATTTTTTGTTTCTTTGAATTTGTAAGTAAATTTAGCACTGATCAACAAACAAAATAATGTTCAGTTCTACAGCTGCATATACAGCACATCAGGCACCTGCAGTTGTATGCATGTGATTATATGCATGTGATTATATGCATGTGATTATATGCATGTGACATAACAGGTAAACGTAATGACAAAATGCTTAAGTAGAACGGCAATGCTGTTGTTGTATAAGGAATATACTATCAAATTTGGGTGCACTTTGTGTACTTATATTTTATATAGTTTATGGATATAATTCTTTGTGTATTTGAATAACATTGAGGCTGACTTGGATATAGTTTACAGATATAATTTTTGTGTATTCTCTGATTGACATTGAGGC
Source organism: Potamilus streckersoni (assembly GCA_016746295.1). Taxonomy (NCBI): domain Eukaryota; kingdom Metazoa; phylum Mollusca; class Bivalvia; order Unionida; family Unionidae; genus Potamilus; species Potamilus streckersoni. Next base: position 5,887,141 of record JAEAOA010001578.1, on the reverse strand, counting down.
TGAATTGGATATAGTTTATGGATATAATTCTTTGTGTATTCTCTGATTGATGTCAAGGCTGACTTGGAGAGCATTTCATTTTACAAAGATGGTCACAAATCATTTGAAGATGGCCTATGTTCTGGAAGTCTCTTGTCCACAAATGTTGAGTGTGAAGTGACTGAGGATGGTAGTTGATGACGATGGTTGATACATAATGGAAGATAGTTTTGTCACACTGAATATTAATTTTGTAAGCTATTTTTTATATGTTGAAGAAACATTTGAAGTTAAATCTTGTGCAAGAAGGTCCCAAATTTGTTGATTGATAAATATGAATGGATTTAATTTTCTGAACATAACTCAAGATACAAAAAAAGTAATGCCCTGGTAGAGAAAATGTATGGAGATCACAAATCTCTTGATTTTTCAGTCTATCAGGAGAGATTTGTGTGCATTATTTTTCTGTGTAAAATGCCCAGTCAACCAGGTATGCTTGACACCATCACTGTTCGCTTTTATGCCTCTAACTTCTTGTCATGAGTTGGGAACTCTACCGAACAACCTGTCCACACACTGGTACCCAACATATCTAACTAATTTAAGACAATATACCATTGCATAATCTTCCATTGTGACAGACTTCTGAAGTAACACAGAATTCAAATTTTGCTACAGTTCCAATACAGACCTGATTAAGCTTTGCATGAATTTTGGCTGAGATTACAGATCATTTAAAAGTGGCCATGCCATTGGAAGTGTTTTCTTCAAGTGTTTGAATAACTTGTTAGAATGTGAATATAAAATGACATGTAATAATTTAATATTAGGAGTGAGAAAGGGTGTAGAGGTGTATGGGGAATACTTTGAGGGTTCCACTGATATACTGTTCACTATTAAAAAAATTAGTTGTACAAAACAGTTTTATTCACATTTTCTTAAATGCCCCTTATACATTGATATTCAAGGCAAGTGGTTAACAGCTTATGCATTGGCAAAACTGATGCATTTCTTTTCATGCACATGAAAGGTCACCACTTTCTTACAGCTGTTCAGACTGCAGCCTTTACATTTGGTTGAGGTAGTTCTGTTGTTATTTATCAACTGTGCATTGTAATTTGGTTGCATTAAATCTGAAGCAGGTATTTTTCTGAACACTATGATGAAACAAGTTTGTGCTTCAATAAGTGAAACAGAAATTCTTGCATATGGTGAAGTCTGGCTTAGATAACACCATATTGTGGTAAACTGCTCATCAAAAAGAGGCATTTGTGACCTCTTTTCTTAAAGTTTATTTAGATGTATTTAACCTCTATATGAAGACACTTGTCTGAAAGGATACAAATTTAATGTTTGTACACAGAGATTTGACAGATGAGAATTTAAAATAGTTTTTCTTGAAAAGAAAAGCAATGAATTATTGAGTAAAATCATATTGCCACAAAAATAAGGTAATTATACTATGTGCTCCATAACCATATCACATGCATGATGCCTCTATAGCCATATCACATGCATGAGACCTCTAGTCATATCACATGCATGATGCCTCTATAGCCATATCACATGCATATGGCCTCTAGCCATATTTCATGCATGATGCCTCTAGTCATATCACATGCATGATGTCTCTATAGTCATATCACATGCATGTTGCCTCTATAGCCATATCACATGCATGATGCCTCTAGTCATATCACATGCATGATGTCTCTATACCCATATCAAATGCGTGATGCCTCTATAGTCATAAAACATGCATGATGCCTCTATAGCTATTTAACATGCTTGATGCTTCTAGCCATATAATATGCATAATGCCTCTATAGCCATATCACATGCATGATGCCTCTAGCCATATCACTTGCATGATGCCTCTAGCCATATCACATGCATGATGCCTCTAAAGCCATATCACATGCATGATGCCTCTAGCCATATCACATGCATGATGCCTCTAGCCATATCACATGCATGATGCCTCTAACCATATCATATACATAATGCCTCTAGCCATATCACATGCATGATGCCTCTAGCCATATCATATACATGATGCCTCTAGCCATATCACATGCATGATGCCTCTAGCCATATCACATGCATGATGCCTCTAGCCATATCACATGCATGATGCTCCATAGCCAAATCGCATACATGATGCCTCATAGCTATATAACATGCATGATGCCCCAAAGACATATAACATGCATGATGCCTCTATAGCCATATCACATGCATGATGCCTCTAGCCATATCACATGCATGATGCCTCTAGCCATATCATATACATGATGCCTCTAGCCATATAACATGCATGATGCCTCTATAGCCATATCACTTGCATGATGCCTCTAGCCATATCACATGCATGATGCCTCTATAGCCATATCACATGCATGATGCCTCTAGCCATATCACATGCATGATGCCTCTATAGCCATATCACATGCATGATGTCTCTATAGCCATATCACATGCATGATGCCTCTAGCCATATCACATGCATGATGCCTCTATAGCCATATCACATGCATGATGCCTCTAGCCATATCACATGCATGATGCCTCTAGCCATATAACATGCATGATGCCTCTAGCCATATCACATGCATGATGCCTCTAGCCATATCACATGCATGATGCCTCTAGCCATATCACATGCATGATGCCTCTAACCATATCATATACATGATGCCTCTAGCCATATAACATGCATGATGCCTCTAGAGCCATATCACATGCATGATGCCTCTATAGCCATATCACATGCATGATGCCCCAAAGACATATTACATGCATGATGCCTCTAACCATATCATATACATGATGCCTCTATAGTCATTTCACATGCATGATGCCCCAAAGACATATAACATGCATGATGCCTCTATAGCCATATCACATGCATGATGCCTCTAGCCATATCACATGCATGATGCCTCTAGCCATATATACATGATGCCTCTAGCCATATCACATGCATGATGCCTCTAGCCATATCACATCCATGATGCCTCTAACCATATCATATACATGATGCCTCTAGCCATATCACATGCATGATGCCTCTAACCATATCATATACATGATGCCTCTAGCCATATAACATGCATGATGCCTCTATAGCCATATCACATGCATGATGCCTCTAGCCATATCACATGCATGATGCCTCTATAGCCATATCACATGCATGATGCCTCTAACCATATCACATGCATGATGCCTCTAGCCATATAACATGCATGATGCCTCTAGCCATATCACATGCATGATGCCTCTAACCATATCATATACATGATGCCTCTATAGTCATATCACATGCATGATGTCTCTATAGTCATATCACATGCATGATGCTCCATAGCCATATCACATGCATGATGCCTCTAACCATATCATATACATGATGCCTCTAGCAATATCACATGCATGATGCCTCTATAGTCATGTCACATGCATAATGCCTCTATAGTCATAAAACATGCATGATGCCTCTATAACCATATTACATGCATGATCACATGCATGATGCTCCATAGCCAAATCACATACATGATGCCTCTATAGTCATATCACATGCATGATGCCCCAAGGACATATTACATGCATGATGCCTCTATAACCATAGCACATGCATGATGCCTCTATAGTCATATCACATGCATGATGCTCCATAGCCAAATCACATACATGATGCCCCATAGCCAAATCACATACATGATGCCTCTATAACCATATCACATGCATGATGCTCCATAGCCAAATCACATGCATGATGCCTCTATAACCATATCACATGCATGATGCTCCATAGCCATATCACATGCATGATGCTCCATTGCCAAATTACATGCATGATGCCTCTATAACCATATCACATGCATGATGCCTCTATAGTCATATCACATGCATGATGCTCCATAGCCATATCACATGCATGATGCTCCATAGCCATATCACATGCATGATGCTCCATAGCCAAATCACATACATGATGCCCCATAGCCATATCATGTGATTTGATGCCTCTATAACCATATCACATGCATGATGCCTCTATAGTCATATCACATGCATGATGCCTCTATAGCCATATCATATACATGATGCCTCATAGTCATATCGTGTGATTTGATGCCTCTATAGCCATATCACATGCATGATGCCTCTATAGTCATATCACATGCATGATGATCCATAGTCATATCACATGCATGATGCTCCATAGCCAAATCACATACATGATGCCCCATAGCCATATCATGTGATTTGATGCCTCTATAGTCATATCACATGCATGATGCCTCTATAGCCATATCATATACATGATGCCTCATAGTCATATCGTGTGATTTGATGCCTCTATAGCCATATCACATGCATGATGCCTCAGAGGTTATGCATAATAGTTCTTGCTATCTATTTTTTGCAGTGTGAATGCCTTAGTTAACAGGGCATACAGGTAGAAAAGGCTTTCAGAAGCTGCTTCATTTAGTGATTTCTTTTTAGACAATCGTTGTCTTGTTAGTTATAGTGATTAGTTAATTTAATATTTGTTTTAATTTTGTTATGCACAAGTCTTGTTCACATTTTATTAAAATAAAATAAGATTGGTTTTACTTCATTTCATACTCTTTTGTCTGTCACCCAATACATTGCTTGTGTAGTACTGTCAAACCTGTCTTGAAAAATCACTGCTGTGAGGGACCATGTTCTCAATGCACAGATTTATTAATTATATAGTCTTATGATCTGTTATGAGGGACCACCTGTCTTGAAAGACCATATTTTTTGGCAGAAGGGGTGCTCTTTCAAAACCGGTTCTACTGTATTTTCAATTTTGTTTAAATAGCCAATGTCCGACTGCATGTAAAATCTGTTCTAAAATTAATCAAACATTTTGAATGATTTAAAGAAATACCTCTTTTCATGAGAGAAATTCCAAATTACCACTTGTTAAACCTACCGAGTTGTTACTAAATGGTTGGGACCGGAAAATTGGGACTATTTGCAGAGCCTTACGTAACATTATAAATTGCCATCAGTAGAAAGCACCATACAATTCATCACTATTGCTACGTGTCTTGGCTCGTATAAAATAGCAAAGAGTGAACCAACAAGTTTTGTAAAAATTTAACATTTATTTTCCCTAGAAAACAAGGTAAAAATATGAAAAAGGACTTAGGGTTTGTAAATATAGTCCAAAAATTAATCCCAAAATTTAAAATATAAAAAAATTTTATCACTGAAAAGTTCTTTTTGAATCAAAGTTCAAATCCTGATGAAGTTCCAATATGGAAGGCAATAACGTCTTATATATCCGGTTTTGTGCTGTTGTGTCAACAGTTCATTGTTGAATTTTATGAATCGAGAATAATATTCCGGTTTTAGAATTGCGAAGAATTTCTAATAAATGACTTTGTCCAAGAATTTTTATGATCACTGGTATTTTCCAAGGAATATAAATTATTAAATAAAAAAATAGAATTTTAAATTGAATTGGCAACAAGACAAATACCTTGAGCCCGAAGGTATAAATTTACGAGTGATCCAAAGCGCTGACCGTTACGGATCACTGCCATCTCACCTCTGCGTGAGTTCGAGTCCAGACTCTGCTAACGTGGGTAAGTGAGAAAGCCTGCCAGTAGCTTCTCGTGGGTCGGTGGTTCTTCCCTGTGTTCTCCAGGGTTCTTTCTCCACCATTAATACTGGATGCCATGTATAGCCTTTCTTGTGCTGAAAATGGTGTTAAAACCTACAACAACAACAACTGACTGAAAACTAAAAATGTTTTAACCCTCCATTTTAGATTAAGTCGTGGGGTCACATGGTTACTTAGTTCAAACAACACAGTAAAAAATGTCGGTTAGCATGTGGGCTGTTTACAGGATCAATTGTACTCAACAAATCTTACTATAAAATTCAGTAATTTAAAAAAAAAATTTAAAAAAAAAACATTTACAACAGCTGACACAAGTCATGAATAAACTTAATTACAACCAATGATTTTCACTTTGTGTTTACCAATTCTGAACCAAGGTCAGGAACTTGGTCAGCTAAAACAATGTATTGTAGCAGCGGTGATTTATTTACTAGAACTGAACTGAATTTTATAGAAAAATATCAAATCTGGTGATTAAAGTTATTACAATAACATGTAATGTAACAAGAAAAAATTAAAAAAGAATTTAAAACTAAAAAAACACATACATAACACTATAAAATCACACACTATCCTTGGATTATGCTAAATTTTCTCTAATTCCAAAGTAAGGCAGGAAATGAGAATAAAAGAAAGGAGATAACATACCAAAAAATGAAACAGCCAAATCTGAAACTAGGTATCAGAGTTACGTAACATAATTGGCTTTGCAGGCCATGTGGATCTGATGTAGAGTATTGTAAGCATTACTGAAGGTCAAGGATAACAATAAAAATTGTATGCTGTCAATGACCAAAACAATGTTGGCTATAAAAAAATGTTGGTAAAAAAGTAACTAGACTTTGGTTTAACACTAATACGGTATGCCAACTGAATCAACGCAAGCAATTTGTGTGAGTGTAGATCAAGTATTCCAAGCATTATGCAAAAGGCATTCAGTGTTAGGGCTCGGGTAAGTAATGGCTGGTTGTGAGAGACAACTTAAATTGACTTGTAGTTCCTGAATTTCATACTGAATATACACTAGTGTATAAAAGCATCTGGAGACAATTGCTTTGAATCGCTCATCAATACAGTGGTGGTGATAATTAAATGTTACATTGCTTACTTTGAAGGAGTGAACCCACGAGTTACACACAAATTTGCTGAAACGCAGTTGACACCTGCCATTTGTCGTTAACCCATGAAAGCATTCTTACTGATAACTACATGCACAGGAAAAATGTATGGCTCACATTTAGTTGTCAAAACCTTGGTGAAAATCACAATTGGTATATGCGCACTGATATCGCTGCTCAGTTGAGACATTTTATGTACAAACTTGATCCTACACAGAACTTGTCAATCCTTGGAAATGCATTGCTCTAAGAAACCATGATCGAGTTGGAACTTTTAATTGAGATCGATAACTGGTTATCAAACGTGATATTCGCAGCAGGATTTCCATGATGAGTCGCGTTTATACTCGCGTGAAAAGTCCAATCATATATGGATACAACCCAGTCTCCTAAACAGTTACATTATGTATAATCATATTGACACATACAACCTGTATTGAATGGCAATGATGCGTTCCATACCTCTAGATGAATTAATATAGATAATGCAGATATACACATACACAAACACGTACACAACTATGACAGCAACAATGACTGGATACTTATTTAAAGTTGACCTGTCTGTCACCATATCACTGTAGTTGAGACCAAGAAAATCTCAACAGCTGACCCAGTGTTGAAGTCCCAGAAGACCATCGATGAGGGACTCATTGCCATTGACAGTATGCTTACAAAATCAAAACAGATGTTGACAAAACTAATCTCGGAGGAGCAAATTGTATTCGGTCTGAATGTATACCATTACACCAATATGGGAATAAATTTTGATGGTTATTGTGTATTCATGGAAACGACTGGCTTCCTGTCACAGGGATGTTCTACTTAGTAGTTGGATCACTCATTTGTATGCATTTGACGGTTCCAGCCCCAGATGATAGCGTGTTGGCTAACCCAAGATATTTGTTCTGAGTTTGTGACTGTCTCAACCAAATGTCAGTAACACAATGGTATCTGCCTTCTAACTCTCAATGCATACAGATACTGGACGAAATTGCTTCCAAGCGGTTCTAACGCTACCAGTTTTGCTTGTAAGTCTTCTGCCAATTTGTATTATCGAGTTTCAACCCAGTCACGTGTGGTGGTTCTTTTATGTTGCTATGACTGACCAAAATCGTTCTGCAATCCATAACCATGCTTAACGATTTCAAAACAATTCTTGTGCGTAATGGTAATTGAACAATACCCAAGATGTCATGATCCCGATATATGTCAGTGTGTCTATGATGAACTACCTTCTGATCTTATATCAACAACAATATTGCTCCAAGAAATTCTTTACCTGGATTCCTGCCAAAGTACAGGGCCATATTTGCAGTAAGCATGTATAAATAAGTTCAATAATATCTGCAATTACTATTACGTGTTACAACCCAAGTTGAACTTGCACTACATGTTGTCATACAGCATTGCACACAATATTGGCATTAAACATGACATGAAAAAAAATGATTTCACTGCCATTGACACCACTACACATGCAAACCCTTGACCAGAGAACCATCCAAACACGGACAATCGGCAGAGACTTGAATATTCCTAAGAGAGATATCTTGTATTACTCCATGGAAGTATTACAAGTTATAAAAAGGTAATTGGTTAGAATTGCATGTACGTTTTGCAGCTGTACAAGGTCGGCCTGTTGGACATTTATTCTGCGCCATCATATTATTAACAGAAGAACTTGGAACCACAATGCTACCTACGCGAGAAATAATCGAAGCGGAACAAAAGCTGTGAGATGAAATCGCCAAGAGAACTATTTAACATGCGAAATACAAACGCGTAAGTAATGACATCGATGTTGTTTGTGAGCCCGCTGCAGCAACATTCATTGTCCTTGGTATGGTGGGAATTGTGACCACGGCAACTATCATAAGGATGCCAATCGGAATCGTCGGAGCCATATCGAGATGACGAGGACTAGTCTGTTCAGAAAATCTCGATGCAGCATAAGAAAGTCTAAATATGACCAGTAAGCTATACTCAGAGGTAATTGAAGATAAAACATTTACAACGAGGAAACTTGAGACCGTGTTGGTGGAACTGGAAACATTCCAGTGACTGCATGCACAGATAAGGAACGCGACACGGGTAAATACATGCTGAAAAAAATCGAGTAAACAGTTGCTTGTACATATCGATCTGTCTGCGAACTCACAGCATTATAATTCACAACCCACGACTTCTCATTGAGGAATTTTTTTTACACGCAATCGTATGTGACTGTTGACCATGTGAGTCCCAGTGGAAGCTTTGCTTGTTCAGCTCCTATCTTATGCAAAGTCGTATTTTTATACACGAGGTGATCCTGGCACGTTCATAAGCGAGTTGCGCGAGGTCGATTTCATAGGGGATAAAAGCCTTTGAGCCTAGTCGCAGACTACAGTCTCAAACACATTAATATGCTGCAATTTGTGTTCACCTTAGAAATCTCCACATGCAGAAGGTAGGCCAACATGTAGGTAAAAAGTGACACGTTCTTTTCGTGCTCCACTGTATATTTTCTATTTTCGCATTTACAAGTAATAGTTTCATAGACATGGTTGCTTGTAAAATCGGGAAGCTTTTGTAAATTCACCTCTTTCACTCATATTAGCACCTAAACAATGTAAATTGTTCTTGTAATGACTTACTTTCTGGCGAATATGTTATAGCAAAGACCTTGAAATATTTTGTTATTGATATAAATGACAGAAGACAAACATCTCTATTTATTATTGATTTTGTGGATGGGAAAAACGTAAACACTTTTGTGTACTTTTATGTTCTTTTCGAAAGTACCAAATTATATTCTGATCTTTGCTTGGCGCACAACATTAAGAGGATAGTGTTAGCTAGATGGCCTGATGTCAGGATAATGTGACTGGTTAGGATATGATGCCCCAGTGCTTACAGCAGACATCGTAGCGATATGATTGAATTCTTTTTCTTAAAGCTATGTTAGAAATCCAAATCACACATACATATTATGATCTTTGTAATCACTTATATAGAGAAAGTATTCAGATCTATCCATTACATTCCTATATTACATTGAAATATGACTGCATCCATAAACATTGTATTTCAGCGGGAATCCCATTACCAAACCATTATTTGTCGCCTGCAACCACAAAACCGAGGTACCTAAAGCGACAAATGGTGCAATTAAAATATCTTCGTTTTAAATTTGGGTGTGTTTTATATTGACTTGGACGCCATGCTAAAGTTACATGAGTCTCTGAGATCCTTAAGTTCTTTTCTGAACATGGTCCATCATATTGTCAATTCCTGTTGCATTTGACATGTTCTTCCCGGTCCTTACGTTTTGTACATTTATATGTCTCCTTTGTTTATTTCGAGGGTTTTGTGCATCCGCTGATGAAGCAATGTTTCTATTTTATCCCGTCATTACAGGTCATTAATGTCTCTCATTTTCCCCTTTGTATCACGGATCTATTTCCGAGTCTTCGGAGCACTCCAGGTGGAGATATCAATAGTGACCTGGACTAGAATCCCCGTTCAGCTAGACCAAAACATTTTAAATAGGGATCCCAACTGAAGTGCCAGACCTCCTTTAAATATATTTCATACCCTTTTGATAAACAGGAAGAGAGAAGGCCATGAAAATAAATCTACGGACTCTCACACCATCCACAAGAAAGAAGGCTTTACCCTACAGAGGTGCAACTTCATCTGCCAAGTCCCTCTTTAAAATACATCTCACTATGTGCCAAACTATGCCATGTTTAGATGCCTGCTCAGACCTAGCAGAATATACAAGGGTTGTCTCCACTAACAGAAGGTTGCCAGCTTCGCGTCCAGGGCGCTTCACTTTATTCAAGGACCGTCATATAGTTTCACCGGATAATTTTGGCATCTCCAAGTAAAGCAGTTTACAACTTTTTGAGAAGGGGACAGTAGAAAGATTTTTAACACCCAAAGTCTTGAATTTGATTTCCACATCATCTTGGTTTTAAGAAAAAGGAGAAAGTGTAGCCAAATTAACTTTATTTTCCTATCAAACAAATTTATTCAAGATGGTGTAGTCAGCATCAATAAGGAACGCCATAAAATGACAGGATGGTCTCTGGGCGTCATTGATTTATAGGTTACTGCATTTGTATGGGGAAAGTATGGTTGAGTTTTTCAGACAAAACAAGTTCATATTTTCCCATACAAATGCAGTATCCCTTTAAATGCTCATTTTCTTGTTCTGCCTAAGGCTTAGCTATATAAACTAAATATACTTTAAGAAACAAAGTAACTAAGCACACACACACACACACACACACACACTTATTCATCAATACACAAATACATTATCAATGCGCACATAACTTCGCCCAGATAAATTTGAATTTAGTCGCGTGCATGACATAACTTTTGAAAAAATGGCGTTTGGTCTACTTAAAATTAAAATTTGGAGTCTTATTGTGAATGAATATTGCAACAACTTTTCCATTTCACCTGGAGTGAATAGAATTTGGTATTTGTGTTGATTCTACGAAAGTTTGTGATTATGGACTGGATTTATCTGTCAATTCTACATGAAATACATCGGATTGAATCGCGAGGAAGAAGTGTGTAACATCTACAAGTGTTTCTGTTCTATCATTGAATGTTCGAGAAAAATATGTATTTCAATTTTGCAATCATCAAAAAGACGCTATGGAATAAAATGTTTATTTCATTTTGAGTGCAGTAAGGAGGATGTAATTGAGCTTGGAGTATAGTCGAAATTACAGTACAATTTCGAAATGTGTAATCAAACTTGATAACCAATAAGATGGTTAATGTATTTCGGGTTTGTAGAACTAATAAAGTACATTTTGAGGACATTCAGGATGTAAAACGGTAATTATATTTTTGCCATTATTATTACCAGGTAAAGAAAATAGTTTATGCCTTGTCATTTGCATGTTATTTGTAAGGACCCTGTCTTTCGCCTATAGCTAGCCTAAATCCGAAACATTGTATCAAAAAATTTAACGCGGAATGTACCAAAGCAGCTGGTATGTGACAGTCCACGAAACATCTACTTTAGTTCATTCAGATGTAAAGCGTCTACTACGAGAGTGTACATGATTTGTTTACAAAGTAGTTCCTAATACACTTTTGGGCACAAGTGAGTCCAGTATGAAATTGCACGTGAGTTTGGTATCGTAAAATATTGCACGATTCTGACAATGTAAAGTTAACGGAGAAAAACAAAAGAGTATATAATAAACTTACTTACATCTCCCCATCTTCCTGTCTCACAGGAACTTCCTGCTGTTTCGTATGGACAATGATTTTTTAAATTTTTGGATCCTATTCTCGGCCTAACGTTCATTATCAGAGCCTTCCTCGGTGTAAAGGGAGTAATAACAGTTCACTTGAAATTGTAACGGATACTCATCATGTCGTATTTCAGCCACTGGTTGACGTATCTTACTAACATCCAGAAAGGATTCATGTCAGATTCCTCACGATTTCACTGTTCCGACAGGATCACACAGACACGGTCTCACATCACAAGAGTCAGAGAAGACTTAATGCTGCTTTCCTGTACCCCTTCTGTCACACACACACACACACACACACACACACACACAGGGTACCCTGAACGCGGCAATGAATCTAGTTCCCCCATGAAGACTTCATGTATGGATGCTGGATCAATAATGGCAGGTTTCTGCCTGGAGTCTAGATATATGCTCCAGAACCTCTATTTACCTGTATACAGACGCTCCAGACTCTGACTGCGACACTCACGGGTGTATCCTTTAGCTCTAAGGAAGGATCTTCCCAATACTTGAATAAGTTCTACTTGTCCCATTGATGACATAGAATACAGACCTTTTTACTAACACTACATTACACTCACAGTCGCCACGGACGTGTCGGTTATGTTGTATCTCATGTCACTTTTCTTTGCTTGGAAGTCTGGGACTTCAGTTGGACAGCTTTGAAGGAATTCACTAAGTTGGCCCTATTCGAGGCAAGAGAAATATCCAGCCTGACCAGACACGAGGTCGGTCCTCACAGTATGGCATCTCCACCGTTCGCTGGCAGATGGTGGAGGCCAATGCTATGCTTTTGTTTGGCAACGAGGTAAAACAACAATCTACCATTATGTCTCATTACTTCCTGACCAGAATTCACGTGAATGGTGCCGGGTTTGACGCCATCAGTCTGTGGTGCAAATGTTTTCGCACAGGACTTTTACGTTACGGCTCATCTTGATTGGTCACTCTGGCCCAAACGATCTTGGCTCAGCTGTTAGCTTAAACTGTTTACAGATGCATCTCGAGAGTTACGACTGAGAAAGGAGTTACACGTGAGGAGCAGAGGACCCTTCATGCACAGCCATTAGATTCTCTACCTTCACATCTAGATCACCTCAAACGATATATCCGCAAAGTGTAGTTTTAAGGCAAGATTTCAGGCTGCTTCATCCAAGCAGTATGCACATCTAGGCTGCCATAAATAGGTAATATAGTCATCTGGTTGCAAGAAAGGTAAACACGACCCCTACTCATTTGCAACCTAAATGCTTGTTAATGGCAGCATACGTTATATGCATCACGACATATACAGACTAGAAGCCAAAGTAATATGCATTATGGCAGACAGACTAGATGTCTGAGTAATATACATCATTGCAAACAAACCATATGCCTAAGTAATATACATCATTGCAAACAGACTAGATGCCTGAGTAATATACATCATTGCAGACAGACCAGATGCCTGAGTAATATGCATTATGGCAGACAGACAAGATGCCTGAGTAATATACATCATTGCAGACAGACTAGATGCCTGAGTAATATACATCATTGCAGACAGACTAGATGCCTGAGTAATATGCATTATGACAGACAGACCAGATGCATGAGTAATATACATCATTGCAGACAGACCAGATGCCTGAGTAATATGCATCATGGCAGAGAGACCAGATGCCTGAGTAATATGCATCATGGCAGACAGACCAGATGTCTCAGTAATATACATCATTGCATACAGACTAGATGTCTGAGTAATATACATCATTGCAGACAGACTAAATGCCTAAGTAATATACATCATTGCAAACAGACCAGATGCCTGAGTAATATACATCATGGCAGAGAGACTAGATGCCTAAGTAATATGCATTATGGCAGACAGACTAGATGCCTGAGTAATATGCATCATGGCAGACAGACTAGATGCCTGAGTAATATACATCATTGCAGACAGACAAGATGCCTGAGTAATATACATCATTGCAAACAGACCAGATGCCTGAGTAATATACATCCTTGCAAACAGACTAGATGCCTGAGTAATATGCATCATGGCAGACAGACTAGATGCCTGAGTAATATACATCATTGCAGACAGACTATATGCCTGAGTAATATACATCATGGCAGACAGACTAGATGCCTGAGTAATATACATCATGGCAGACAGACTAGATGCCTGAGTAATATACATCATTGCAGACAGACTATATGCCTGAGTAATATACATCATGGCAGACAGACTAGATGCCTGAGTAATATACATCATGGCAGACAGACTAGATGCCTGAGTAATATACATCATTGCAGACAGACTATATGCCTGAGTAATATGCATCATGGCAGACAGACCAGATGCCTGAGTAATATACATCATTGCAAACAGACTAGACGCCTAATTAATATGCATCATGACATAGACAGACTTTATTTATTGTTGCATTGTGTGCATATTTTAAACTTATGGAAACCATAGTCTGGAAATTTTAAAACCAAGAAAAAAAATCAAAATAATTTCATATATATATATATATATATATATATATATATATATATATATATATATATATATATATATATATATAAATATAAATATATATATATATATATATATATATATATATATATATATATATATATATATATATATATATATATATATATATATATATATAATGACGCAACAATCCTTTCTCTGTTTTGGTTTTATTTTTGTATTTCTTGATTTTAGTACATTATATGTCGAATTCTAAACCATTGTAGACAAATCATGCAAAGCTGCTTTAGATTCCATTTTGTTTCATATAATATGATGTTGCAAACGTTTTTTGGTTACAAGACGTCTGCTCCATATAGCTTTGACGAAGACGAGTTAATTAAATACTTGTGCCGTTGTCATTGTTGAAGATTGCAACGCTTTATCTGATTATAAAGAGAATTGTATCAGAATAAGTAATTAAAATTGACAACTGTCTAGAGTTTTAGTAAGTTCAGAATTTCGGGATGAAGCAAGATACGTTTAAAGCAGGAACAATTGACGGACAATTCACTGAGATCCATGTATTGATTTATTTTTTAAATGAGATATATTGTAAAAAAAAAAAAAGAGTGAAAGCTTTCAGAAGAACTGCTGTTTCTATTTTTGAACGTTTCTAGTAAAGTAGCTTTAGGAAAATCTAAAAGAAATGTTAGAGGCTATACAGGTTATAGACCAGAAAAGGTTTAGGGATGAATATTTGTCTGTCGTCCGTTCGACCGTCAGCACTAGTTTATGATCGTTACTCCTCCTAAATTACTTGGGGGATTGCCGTGAAAATGATGCCGCTCTTACATCCAGTATGGCCGCTACCGCAGTTATCTTGAGGGTCTTGTTATAACTGCTATATATGGTCATATTAACCGGCTTCTCGTGCTGTTTTACTTGTGTCGAAATGAAAATGCTGCTGATCTGATGTCCAATAGAGCCGCCAAGGCAGCCATCTTGAAATTATTGTTATCGCTACTTCTCCTGAACGAATATATATATATATATATATATATATATATATATATATATATATATATATATATATATATATATATATATATATATATATATATATAAAGAATACTTCTTACTGTGTCTATTTGGTCCTAAATGTAAATGGTGCCAATGTGAAGTCTAATATAGCTGTCACTGCAGACATGTTGAAAATCTTGTTAGCACTATTCCGCCTCCTCAACTATATCAGCATTTGGTTTCCACTGAATGACTTTGTATGATGTCTGTCTGGTCATAAATGAAAATGGTGCTGCTCAAACTTCCAATGATGTCAGCAAGGTGGCTTTCTTGCAAAACTTTTCTATCATTACTTACGCTGACATATTATATCAGCGATGCAGCTTTAACTGAAAGACTTCTTATGATGGTCGTGAAAAAAAATGGTGCCAACCTGACCTTCAGTGTGACCGCCATAATAGCCATCTGGAAATTTGTTATCACTGCTTCTCCAAAGATGATTGGTTATATATAGACACCGATCTTGCGCCAGAAAACTTCATATGACGAAGATGAATGTCCTAGATGAAAATGGTACATATCTGATATCCCTGCTTGGGTTCAGAGTCTCGGGCTCGGCCAGTGTGGGTACGTGAATAAGCTTGTCAGTAGCTTCTTGTGGGTAGGTGGTTCTAATCGATATTTTCCCGGATTCTTCCTTTACCAGTTAGACTGGCCGTGTTTAACATGTCTTGCGCTGAGAAATTGCGTTAAACCGTAAACAACATCTAATATCCTAAATGGCGACCATTGCAAATATCTTGAAAATCTTGTTGTTTTTTTTACTCCTATTAAAGGGAAAATCCAATCAACGTTGTTTGTCACCTGAAGACTTTTCATAATGGCCTGTTGGCCCAAAGTCCCAAAGATGCACATCTAAGGTTCAATAAGGCCACCACTGAAGCTAATTAATCTTAAATGAGAACTATACAAATCGACAATCAATAATTCACCTTAAATGTTTTTAAAAAAATATTTAAATGAAAAACGAAACCGGAAGCCTGAAGTGTAAAAGAATGGGAAATATCAATAATAGTTGATAGATGATTAATGAAATACAACGGCTAAGAGTGTGCCTATACCCGATACTTTTAAAACGTCATGTAATACACGGTTTTGTGACAATTTCTGATTTACCAATTCACTTCAATGCATGTTAGACAAACGTAATTGAATCGAAAGCATTGATTGTGTTAGTTATCATGTACTAATCCATGAAATTTTATGAAAATTGATACAGAACTGTTGAAATTGTCATAATCCACTACAAACAGTCTTTGTGTTGTTAGCTAAACTAGCCCTCTATTAGTGTTAGACGTCTTTCTGTGTTACAAGATTGCTTATTTTCTTCCTCTTGTAGTTAGTTTTGTTCGTGAATATTTTCCCTCGTTGTTTCTTGAAGACCAATCGCAGTAGTTCAAGTTCTTTCTTCAATCTTAAATATACAGTATCTCCTATTTTATTCCAGTTTTTGTGAAATATTGTAATTAAATTCACATTCATTCATTATCCCAAAAACTAATCCACTGTTTTAGTTTATATTGATATACATCCCCAGTTTATATGTAATAAAATTATATATACGTACTACATGGATCAGATCCAGTAGTCATACCATATTAATTTGTATATGCACTCTCAAATTTTATTAATTTGAAAATCTAAAATAACTGTTGATAGATATTAATCTATTAATTTAGGAATGAAGACGGAACATACTTAAACCTTTGGAGTATCTGAACTGATGAGCGACAGAGTCGGTATATCGTTCAAGTGTGCTTCTCATCCTTGGGCTGAAAAGCGGCCCAACTTAAGCAATTTCTTTTGTAAAGGTTGTTATTTTTTTACATCTGTCTTCTGTCTGTTTTTTTTTTCTCGTATGAGTTGGATGATTGCTTTTTGTTTTTGTTTTAAATGAATCATATATTGTGGGCTTGGTTAGGAATCATAACATTTAAGGCAACTTATATCGTTGAGGTCGCTGGTGGTGGATAGGGTATTTAGATCTTAAAATAAAAATAAGTATTTGCCTAAGCCTGGAGGAAAATAGTCTGTGAAAGTCTGCTAACATGCGTGTATTGGTTAAGGATTTTTTTTCAAAATTATGTTTGTCTAGTGGGGGATCTTAAAAAAGTGAAAACGGGTCTGTCTGTGGCCTGCTCTAGGACTAACAAGTCCTAAGAACCTAATGTGGCATGGGACATTTTCGTAAATTGTTCCAATCAAATTTCATAACTTAAGGCTATGGTGTGACGTTTTGAGCTATTAATAATCAAAGATATGGATATGTTTGTGAATTTTTTTTTTTGGCTTATGTTGTTCTTGAATTTAATGTGACCTCATGTAGTCATTGTATATTATGTAGCCAGTGAAATATCATATGTTTTACTCCCTGAAAATACATATTTGCTGTTAAATGTATTTTCTTTAGTAACTTTTACAGTACCAAATGTTTTTCTTGGGTAGTATTGGTTTCCAGGTCATAAAGCGCTCGGGCAAATTCAGGGCGACAACTCAACTTTCTTCCGTCGGCAAGATGAAAAGGTTATCCATTTCATTGCGTCCCCTACATCAGTACATGGTGCCCCTTCAACTCGGTCTTTTCTATTGCAGTTTCGTTTTAACACGCGTGATTTACCGCCAAGCTATACTACATAGTCGTTAATGGGAAGAATGTGGTATTCAATTGGTTGCATCCACAAACGTTTTCATCTGTAATATAATGTTTTATCCATAAGTCATACACGAACTTTAAAATGCCTGGCAATAACAACAATATAGCAACTGTTGTCGACATGAAAATAGTTATGCAAGAAATTGATAAATTCCTTTATCAAAATTCAATAAAATGAGAACAAAACAGTTGTTTAGTAATAAAATAATAATTTTGAAAGCAAGGTATTATTTATTTATTTTTAAAAGAAAGTTATTCCTTTTTGTATCATGGTACCGAAGGAGGAGCAAATCTTGCTGGAAAAAGTAACCAAAGTATGATTTTCTTTGAGGGCGATCATTTCAGAAAATAAGAAAATCAGCAAAAGTTAAATGCAGCGTGCAAAAACATCAATACGTTGGAAAAAGTTATAAAAAATATCTTGTAATGAATAATCTTTTAACATCCCCTGTCAATTCGTGTTTCAGCCAACGGTACTAAGTCCGAAATCATGCCAAGATACCAACATAGCTTTCAATTAATAATAAAAATTACATATAATTAGCCTTTGATCCATCAACGTGGCTATATTATTTGGTTATTAATTATCCGTCTAGGGAAGCCACTCATCTGTAAGACCAATTTTTCCCTTTTATTTTATTTTTTTAGCATGTTAACTAATTTTGGTCTCCAATATATGAATGAATTCTTTATTTTAAAAAAATGTAGATATGACAATTTGCAAAATTTCTATATGAAGAAATAGTTTTTTTCTTTTGCCTTATAATATTTCTTTCAGACGTCTTTATTCATCGAACAGGAAGGACATAAATAATTACAGATTAACAAGCAGTACAGTACATCATGTGTTATTTGAGTGGGTACCTATCCCCTCCTGGTTTCTTTGTTATGATAATAATCAAATTCGCGGTCTTATTTTGTAATATAATTCAGTACGAAAGATCATTTTGCATAAATTTATTTCATATGGCGTATGTGTTTTGCTGGGTTTGTGGAGTAGGTGTTTCTACGAAAATGTCGAAACATGCAAATTGTTATGTCAATTTACATTTTCCAACGATTTAACCTTCTTAACAAATTGGCTGAAGTAAATATGAAAAAAATGGGGTTTATTTGGACAGAGTTTAGTTAGACACATGAGGGCTTGAAACAGTAATCGATTAGAGGCGTTTGGGAGACGGTCAATATTCTATGCAAAATGATTTGCAATTTCAGCTTCCTGTTCCCCTTAAAAACTTACCACTCAGCTACCGTCGAAACTTACTTTATATTCAGTATAAGTAATTCAATAATTTATTCAGTTTTCAGTAATAATGACTGAGGTGGGATCTTCTGTTTCTCATTGTTTATTTTGTCATTTATATCTCCTTGTCTTCATTGTTGGTTCTTTTTATACCAAGTAATTTTTGTTTTATAATACTGGAGGCCACTTGCGTGAAAGGTTCTCCAAATGTACTTTTTCGTCAAGATAAGTGAAGGGTTGGTGTAGGGACAGGTCTGCACAGTAGGCACTGTGCCTAGGGACAACGATGCAATAAGCACAGTAGGCAATGTGCCTAGGGACAACGATGCAATAGGCACAGTAAGCACCGTGCCTAGGAACAACGATGCAATAAACACAGTAGGCACTGTGCCTAGGGACAACGATGCAATAAGCACAGTAAGTACTGTGCCTAGGAACAACGATGCAATAAGCACAATAGGCTTTGTCCCTAGGAACAACGATGCAATAAGCACAGTAGGCATAGTGCCTAGGAACAATGATGCAATAAGCACAGTAGGCTTTATGCCTAGGGACAGCGATGCAATAAGCACAGTAGGCACTGTGCCTAGGGACAACAATGCACTAAACACAGTAGGTACTGTGCCTTGGGACAACGATGCAATAAGCACAGTAGGCACAGTGCCTATGGACAACAATGCAATAGGCACAGTAGGCACTGTGCCTATGGACAACGATGCAATAAGCACAGTAAGCACTGTGCCTAGGAACAACGATACAATAAGCACAGTAGGCTTTGTGACTAGGGACAACGATGCAATAAGCACAGTAGGCACTGTGCCTATGGACAACGATGCAATAAGCACAGTAGGCACTGTGCCTAGGGACAACGATGCATTAAGCATAGTAGGCACTGTGCCTAAGGACAACGATGCAATAAGCACAGTAGGTACTGAACCTATGGACAATGATGCAATAAGCACAGTAGGCACTGTGCCTAGGGACAACGATGCAATAAGCACAGTAAGCACCGTGCCTAGGAACAACGATGCAATAAACACAGTAGGCACTGTGCCTAGGGACAACGATGCAATAAGCACAGTAAGTACTGTGCCTAGGAACAACGATGCAATAAGCACAGTAGGCTTTGTGCCTAGGAACAACGATGCAATAAGCACAGTAGGCACAGTGCCTAGGAACAATGATGCAATAAGCACAGTAGGCTTTATGCCTAGGGACAGCGATGCAATAAGCACAGTAGGCACTGTGCCTAGGGACAACAATGCAATAAACACAGTAGGTACTGTGCCTAGGGACAACGATGCAATAAGCACAGTAGGCACTGTGCCTATGGACAACGATGCAATAAGCACAGTAGGCACTGTGCCTAGGGACAACGATGCATTAAGCATAGTAGGCACTGTGCCTAAGGACAACGATGCAATAAGCACAGTAGGCACTGAGTCTATGGACAATGATGCAATAAGTACAGTAGGCACTGTGCCTAGGGACAACGATGCAATAAGCACAGTAAGCACCGTGCCTGGGAACAGCGATGCAATAAGCACAGTAGACTTTGTGCCTAGGAACAACGATGCAATAAGCACAGTAGGCTTTGTGACTAGGGACAACGATGCAATAAGCACAGTAGGCACTGCGCCTATGGACAACGATGCAATAAGTACAGTAGGCACTGTGCATATAGACAACAATGCAATAAGCACAGTAGGCCCTGTGCCAAGGAATACCGTTGCAACTAGCACAGTAGGCCTTGTGCCTAAGGACAACGATGCAATAAGTACTGTAGACCCTGTGCCTATGGACAACGATGCAATAAGCACAGTAGGCCCTGTGCCTTGGGACAAGGAACACCTTGTTACACACTCAAAGGCAGAGTCATGCAAATGTTAATCGTTTTATTGAAGAAGTTCCTATGGCATACAATGACTTTGATCCAGCCAGGAAACAAATGAAATGGACGAAAATGAACACCGTAAATGAAAAATGAAGTCATATACATAGAAATGGCATTACCAATGTTATTACATATAGGGAAATCTCACAAATATGTAAATTGTGGAAAAGAATGTTAGCTGACTATTAAGTAAGGAATGCCTGGAAATGATTACTTAAGATCTAGGGCAAACATGAACGGAAACCTTTGTTAAAAACTTAGAGGTGACGGTGTGAGTAGTCTCACAGAGGCTGTCAAAGTCTGCAATCGAGCACCAAAATATTGCATGTTAATTGATTTATTAAGAATAAAATTAACGAATACCAGCCTAAAGCCTCTCCCACAGGACGTGGATATGATCCAGTACATAATATACTGTACAGTTAACTAAATGACCAAGCTAGGAAGGATGTCATATTAAGGTAAGTAGTGTCATATTCATAGTTACGGTCTGTAGTACTGGTACAAAAATATACAATGATATCATATTACTTATTGACAAAAAATTTTTTTTAAAAATTCCACTATTACGGCAAAGTCGGTCCCATAGGAAGTGGGTAGCTCTAATTAAATATAGCATGGATTTGTGGTTTCCATGATTATGACGTGAATGAGCCCAGTATCAAGAGCCGCGCTTCATCTTTTAAGTTTTCTTTCGGTGTGTACCTATGTTTCTAAAAAAAAACAACTTTGTTATGGTTCACATGTAATTGTTTGACTTCTTAAAAATCAAGAGAGAACGAAGGAAAAGACAGAACAACCAAACACTTGCCAAAGTGCGTGTGTGTGTGAGTGTGTGTGTGTGTGTGTGTGTGTGTGTGTGTGAGAGAGAGAGAGAGAGAGAGAGAGAGAGAGAGAGAGAGAGAGAGAGAGAGAGAGAGAGAGAGATCCAATGGTCGCAGGTTCTAGTTATATACCCTCCTAAGCCAGCCCGGGCAGCTGCGTAATTGGAAAAGAAATTGAACTCCCACTTCCTTCGTATGATTTTGCCTATGAGTGTTAAAAGGTACAGTTAAACCCACTCAAACAAAACCAAATCCGATTACGATAAGGTTTTGCTGATACATTGGGCCAGTAGTGACAACTCATTTCATGGCAGAGCAGCCTTGAAAGTCACTATCGTAAAGAACCAATATAATTATATAATGAACGAGTTCTCTGGGTTTCAGGTTATGATCGAAGTGGCATGCAGTATTTAACAATATCTCAATATTTTATACCTTAATATGAGCAGTAATTACAAAGTAACCGCATGTCTTTGAGTAAATAAATGCAAACAAAATAATAAAGATAGCCATATGTTAATCAGTGACAAAAATAACATTCTGCTCTTCATTCTAGATTTAATAAACTTCATAAATATATTTGATAGCTAGATGCATCAATAATTTTGGTGATTAAGTATTAAAATATTGTAAATGCTATTTATTTCAAAAAGTTATCATGCGGAAAAGAAAGACCTATTACTTCCATGTTCCCGAACGTGATAATAGTAATAGGTTCACACACACACACACACACACACACACACACACACACACACACACACACACACACACACACACACACACACATTGTAACCAGTTTTCACATCTACAAATCGATCTCATGAAAATTTTGATCGAAATTTAAAACCCTTTAAACACAGATTTGTTGCTTGCAATTAGGCATATATTTTACAAAAATATAAATATTTATCTATCACGCCATGTTTTCTTATATAAAAATTGCTCATAAGAAAACAATGTTTTAAAACCAAACAGTCGAAGTGAAAAAATGTCAAGATTAGCTTCGACCTTTTTAATAATATAATTTTCCTAAACAATCTTTGTCAGAAAATCAGTGTTTTTGATTAATATTTTATACGGGTATGTAATTGATTCATATTTTTAAAAAAAACAAACAACATTTCAGCATGAGCAATAAAAGTAAAACACAATAACAACCTTATGGGTCTTCATTGTGTTTACAAATTTCGCTTCCGAATGTGTTGTCCTGGATAATACTCACATGTGTGCACATGTATGCATATTTATGCAATTGTACTTAACATCTGTACACGCGTACAAGTTCCCAACGATGCACATATAAGTGGATGTCCATAAATGATGTATCAGAGCATGATTTTATTTTATAAGCACCGTTATAAGGATAGCATTAAGCTATTACGTTGTCCGTTCCTACGTCCTTTTCTCGTTTCCACACGATCAATTTAGTTCTAAGTACAAACCTTGATCAAACTTTGTGGATGGTGTGCAGTTGAGGTAAATTCAAACTAAATCGATATTAAAGGTCAAAAGTCAGTGCCACTAAAAGAAGAAAAATGTTTTTCGATAATTAATTTTTATTCTTAACCACGACCCGTGTTCATACAACTCCTCCGCTTGAATGGAAACTCAAAACTCAAATAATGTTTAGTTGCATTCCATTGCAGTCATTTAATTTTCATAAAATAACTTAGTACACTCGGCTGCAAACAAGATAAACTGACTATTTCAAATAAATTATATAGTCATCAGGTTTCCGCACAATAACTTCAGTGCATGTGCTCTGACCAATGTTTGTGGATGGTTTCCACGTCTGGAAAAGAAGAAACCTGTCGCTTTGCGGTCAAAATGTTATGGGTGAAGATCACATTTACTGAACGAAGAAAAGTTTGTTCTGCATAATAGTTTAGTTCTGGGCCACAAATCCTGGACGTAATTTTTGAACAGCTTTCACTTAGGTCAGGAAGAAATATACTTTAAAAGTTTGAGGCCAAAAGGTCGAGAGTAAGCAAAGGTTTAAAGTCGATGTGAACATAAAGTGAAAACGTTTATGTGAAGTTTCTTCAATTACACGCCTTATTATGGCACCAAATCTTTAGGATGGATTGTTAATATATAGGTAAGAAAAATGCTCCATTTTTTTTTTTTTAGAAAGCTTAAAGGTTTAGATCACTATATCAACGTAAGTATAGTTCTTACGGTATAATGGAAATATGGGAATCAGTCTAGAAGTGGTTATTTCGCTAGCCAGGATTTTAGTAATAAGAATCTTTACAGACATGAGTATGGAAGACTCATTACGGAAAACAGCACCTAACTCTTTGTTGCGGTATTAAAAAGACAGTTGAAGCAGAAAATGCCGCGGCTCATATGGTTTTCTCTACAGAAGCTGTCGCCAAGAATGTGTCTATCTTGATAAATATACGTATGATCATGAGCACTTGGAAATTTAAAGTTATTGAATTTTATATCAATGTATTTGTATAGGCTTAATATGGGAATTAGTACTGAGTCGAATAACTGATTCATTTGTTATTACTGTCCAGAGTCAGCCATGTTTAACTAGTGCCTACATACAAAACTATTCTACACGCAGCGAGCGTATGGCTCATTCAAGGTACTTGTTCGCACATAAACTTCATGTAGGTATATTCTGACATACATAAATAAGTACATTATATATTATGAATGGATGGATGGATGGGCGACTGAACTTTAGTTAGAAAAATTATAATCACTATTTATTTTTCCACGCAATAGTATACGATAAGAAATTACTAAATTTCTTTTAGACTGATTGAAATGTGTGAGAATGGATAAAGTACAATAAGATGATATTTACGAGGAAAAAAGAAAACTGTAAAACGTACGTCATTACATGATTATAAGAATGATCAACCTAGTCAAAACTTCAAACTATTAACAATAATAACTTCCAATACGACGCGCTTTAATTTGAATTTTAATATCCAGTTCAACGAAGATACCGTTTGAAAACATTTGACTGAATTAAAAAATGAAAGGCAAATAATTTTTTTAAATATAGTACCTTACAGACTCGCTTACACAACGAGCCCAGCTACAGATCTGCCGTCGCATATTGCATCAGAAGATCTGGGTATGTGCAGTTTGTTAGGAATAATCAATAGAACAAACATCACAGACCCTGATATGCAGGTGCATTATGCCACGGAAGATCAGGGTCTATGTTGTTGGTAGATAAGCGAATATATATACGGTAAATTAACATAATGTTATATATGGCTTTTCCACGTCAGGCTTTTTGATTTGGATGGCTCTTGTAAGTGAAGAAAGAAAGAAATACACGCACGAAGGAATCACTTTGAGAAAGACTGACGAGTGAACGAATGAAAATTTAAATGAACGAATCAAATGAATCGATCAATGAATAAAATAACTGATTCATTAATGTTGTTGTTGTTATGTGTTTTAACGCCAATTTTCAATACATGATAGGCAATACATTGTGGCCATAACTGGTGGAGGAAAAACCCGGGGAAAAAAAATACCGAACCATAGGAATCTACTGGCAAACTTTCTCACTTACCCACATTAGTCAAGCACGAGTTCTCGAACCCACGCAGACAGAGATGAGATAGCAATGATCAAGGCTTGGGATATCCATTTCATGACGTAATTACAGGGGTGACCACATGTTGCGCACTTCGAACCAACTTTGCGGATTTGAGGCGGTATTGGCAATTTCACGCAATTTTATAATCATCTTAGTTGACTTTCTTTACACTGCAGTCAGTTTTCTAAGCGCGTTTTGCCAATAGAAACGAACAATTCATATTTTCATGGTTAGTTTTGTACAGTGCATGTAGATTGTTGTGTTATGATTCAAGAAGATAATGCTAGACTGCAGACACTAGCTAGGTGCGAAAAGTGCGAGCTAAGGGGGAAAAGGGGGTTCCAAACATTTTTTGTTCTTTTTAAATGGATTATAATTAAACCAGATAATTTAAAAAATACATGTTATTTTTAAAATAAATCTGTATTTTTCTTGAAATTATTCACAGAATTTCTTCAGTGATATAAAAATTATATTTTGGGAGTCCATCGTGCTTATTTCGCACCGGGTCCGCGCATCTCTGAAGCCGCCGCCGCCGATGCAGATAACGTTATATGTTTGGTCAGAACATGAACACGCTGATTTCGAACGCATCTTATTTTGGAAATTGTATAATTTGGATTTATGGGGATATTGGAGTGAAATTTTGCATCAGATTTTGTTGCGGTCACAGAAATATTACCGAGAGTGGAGGTGGTTTGCCAAACAAGTATGCGGGGCATCTGCGGGACGAACCCCTGGTTGAAGCTGCTGCACTTTAAGATTATTTCAGGATGTAATTTTAATCACGATTTTAACCATGAAAATGTAAAGAAAAGTAGTTTATGAATCATTATGTTGGGCTGAGTTGGGTAGGGGGAATGGCAAGCCACCCCCATCTGCTCTAGGGTTATGATAGAATGAATAAATGAATACATGAATGAGGTAAAGTAGAGAAGCAAAACTATGTTAAATTGGATTTGTTATAACCCTTCACACACTTGTGTTTTATAACTTTGCTCATTTATTTATATTTATGACATTAGATGAAAGAATCTTGCAGAGTTGCATCAAATGCCAGTCCGTTTGACCTGCCCATTATGTATTGAAAACCTACTGTAAAATAATTTGAAGTGAATATTACCGGTAGAGTGTAATCAATGTGGACATGCCTTTCCCGGTCTGCAAGGGCACTCTATTATGGAAGATCGAAATCAGCGTTATTGAAACGAGGTAATGACGTCAGTGTGACGTATATGGGGATCCATATCCTCTTAATTTGCTTCTTATACGTTCAAAATGTAATTAGTAAAATGGATAAAGTACTTTTGCAGACTGTGTAACACTGAAATCCTTGCAAATACAATTATTAGAATCCTGTAGGCGAGCGACCTTGTATCATCGTATAGGACGGAAGTCCAAGTATCATTGCAGACGACACTTTTATCGGTGATCGACAGCAATCAATGTTTCTAGGACAAGCAGATGCTTAGAAAGCCAGAATCTTGTAAACAACAAAATTCCTGATTGAACCGGCAAGGGAGTCTTTTGCCGCGGTGGCGTGGGCGGAAAGAAAAGATGCATTTAATTGTTAAGGTCAGAGAAAGGTTGCATGCTTATTGAGCGACTGAAACTTAAGCGTTCGGATCTGACATTTATTAACAGCATGTTCAGAATTCAGCAGGATAACACTGGCTGTGCATTTATCGGTGTTTACGTCGAAAAGCATGGGGACAAAAGTACTTTGGATGTCTCCAAGTTCCCACTTCGGTCATAACACCATTAACTGCGTCGTATTGACGTCAAATGAGAGTAGCAGAAATTATACATTGTAATTCATTCAAATAACTAGCTGTACCTACATTTAATTGTTTGATTGATAATAATAGCAATCTAATTTCCAAAACATTACACAAAATTACTAAGTTCAAAACGTTTGCATACATTTTTTAAAATCGTGCTCTGAAGCATGTGCCTGTAAATTCGAGGTTACTTATCTGTTCCATCAGATAAAGGATGTCGTTAATTGCGCGAGGACATGCATGCATTTGCTCCCTCGTACATCTTGTGTTTTGTTTTTTTCACAAAGGTTTTAAATTTTTTCTTGGGGGTGGGAGGATACTGTGTCACTTTTGAGTGAATTTTGAGAACAACTGAACAACAATTTCAAACTCAACGCTGTGGTAATTTATGGATTTAGCCGGCAATTACAGAATAGGATGAATTACGTCATTATGTTGTGTATGGAAATAAACTACTCCATAGTGTACGCAAGTTGACGCTGTCTTATTATGGAAAGTCCGTTAAGCATGAAAGATGCAAGGGGATGCCAGTTCTAGTGCCATTCTGGACACAGTTAGGTTAGAAATTATAAATCAATGATTCATTTGACTTACTTTTGTGCACTTTTTTATCATAGCAAACGTTTTCTTTATTGAAATCGGTAGAGGGGTGCAAACAATCGTGTTAATAGACTTAGACTATAGTACTAATAAATGGCGGTAAACCCACGAAACCAAACCAACTCAATTTAATGGCAGTTTATTCAAAAGTTTTACCTATTCATAATTCTCATAATGTAATCTAGATACTACTAGAAGTTACACTGAATTTATGATTTATATTTTATCCAGAAAAATCTATTATAAACACGGATATTTTATAAGGAAATCTCTATCCAAAGAGGTTATAATTTATGATGTATAAAATCATATAGGGGAAAATAAAACAATCTCCTTAATCTGCTATTCTAAATACGTTATCTCTCTCTCTCTCTCTCTCTCTCTCTCTCTCTCTCTCTCTCTCTCTCTCTCTCTCTCTCTCTCTCTCTCTCTCTCTCTCTCTCTCTCTCTCTCTCTCTCTCTCTCTCTCTCTCCTCCCCCAGCCTCCCCGGACACCTCGCGAACTGGTCGGTTCGGCCCGGAACCGTTTCGGACTGGAGTCGATTTTGCGCTGAATCGTTTCAGCCTACTATTCTTACGGAGTCGATTCGACCCGGAACCATTTCAACCCGGGTCGTTTCAACCTCACTGTTTTCAGAATTTTGTTGTTGTTGTTGTTGTTTTTGTTGTTGTTGTTGTTGTTGTTGTTGTTGTAATTGTTGTGATGTTATGTGGTGTGATTATGATTTTTAACGTAGCGTTAACATTTTTTCAGTCATATCGCTACGATGTCTGCAGTGTGCCAGTTTACAGTGATGTCTATCACTGGAGCATCATGCCGCAGAGATGTAGCATGATGTCACATCCAGTCACATTATCCTGACATCAAGCCGACCAGTCCTAATACTAACCTCTTAATGCTGAGCGTCAAGCGAGGCAGTTGTTATTGTTGTTGTGGGGTTTAACGACATTTTTCAGCACACGATATGCTATACGTGACTGTCAGTATTAATGATGGAGAAAGAATCTGGGAAAACCACGGAAAAACCCACTGACCCACTAGAAGCTACTGACAAGCTCTCTCACATACCCACATTGGCCGAATCCGAGACTCGAACCCGGGCAGACAGAGGTGAGATGACAGTTATCCGTAACGGAGAGCGCTTTAGACCACTCGGCCTCCCTATTCAGATTTTAATACACTGATAAAGGAAGAAAAGACAGACAAATATTTTATTCATGTTGGCGTTTTCTTTAAACAAACAAGCAAAAACAGTGTGAACATCTCGAACAAAACATTATATGATTAAAAGAAATGCAAATAAAATGACACAAGCCTAATACTCAAAACAAGGTGGGGTTTTTTGTTTGTTTTTTTTTTTTTGTATGCGCATCTTTGCCATGGCTCGATTTACTATCCTCTTAAATAATTTTGGTTTTAACAGGTTGTGTTTTTTAAAAAAAAAATGTAAAATATTTTTAACGTAGATTTAACATTTTTTAGTCATATCGCTACGATGTCTGCAGTGTGGTAGTTTATAGTGATGTCCAGCACTTGGCATCATGCTGCAGACACATAGCATGCTGTCCCACCCAGTCATATTTAGCTGACACAAAGCCGACCAGTCCGAGCACTGACCTCTTAATGCACCACATAAAAGTGAAGAAATATGAAATTAAGAACGTTTATACTATACATATGCCTTGTAGTTGTTAGGTGCACTAGTTCTTGTATAGCAGAGCTTATGCTCAATGGCCTATATTGCATTGAGTTTTATTTCAGTTCAAACCGGTTCATCTATCATCGGTACAGATGATGTAATTTTATGAGAAATAAAACAGTACATAAAGTTGAGTGTCAAACATCTTTCGGTGACAAACAATATGGGAATGGTGTTGAAAATGTATACCAATAGTGTTCAAACAATATAGGAATGGTGTAGAAAGCATTATATGAATGGTGCTGAAAATACATAATGATGTTGAAAACATACGTGAATGGTAGTGACAGTTAATAGGATTAGTGTTAAAATGTTATAGGAATGGTGTTGAAAATATAAAAAATATAATGAATATATGAAATTAGTTTGTTAAGATATAAGAAAATGTAGGAATAAAATGAACAATAAATGACCACAAATATAGGACAAATTTATCCTTCTCCACCTCTCACAAGTTCTGTCATTTTTTAGTTAGTATAATACAAATTTAAAAATCAACATACAAAACACTTTCTTACAAGATGTTACCAACAAAACACTTTTATGACAATAAATTAACTAATATGACTATAAACTGTTTAGATAATATTAACAATATAGGATACTAAGACCACGCTGAAAATGCATATAGTTACACTGCCTGTATTATTACAAAACAAACAGACAAACAACACGTACCTACATCAATGTTATTCTCAACAATCAATCATTCTTATCATAACTCTCAGATCAAACATTTTTTAATTTAGTTTAGTAATAATTTTTAGATTTTGTTTTACTTCAAAGCATACAATTCATAACCATATGTTGCTTTTCTCTGATTTATTTTAACCAAATTATGTAATCACCAATAGAAACGACGGAGTACTTTATTTTTAGAGAATGTATTGTGGTTGGATAAAGACATTAAGATGTCAGTGTATTTGACAAAGTAAACTCTAAACAAAATGCCTGATTTTATTGGTCTTAGGATGGTAGTAAGCAAGTAGTTAGTTCACTCTGATCAGCACACTCACATATTTATTGTTTAATTAAGACCGCTTATAAATATTATACGTTTCAATTCATAAAGAAATGAAAACTCAGTTTTAAGTTTAAATTTAAATTTAAAATAAATAATACTTAAGCAATTCAAATACTAAACAGTATTTTATATGCACCCAGTGATCCATATAGTGTTTGGATCGTCCGTGCCTCTGCCCGTCCGTGTGTCGGTAGTAAATTTTGTTTAAGTTAAACTTAGAAAACTATTTTTATTTTGCACTTTTCGTAGCAGGCTTGCTGCCGTCATGATTTTTCTACACAGAGCCACTACCTGTCTTCAACACTTTTATCTCTAACAACTATATTTTATTCTGTTCACGCTTGACATCTCCAATAGATCGTCCCACTCCAATATGGGGGATCGTGAGTTCGAGCGCCGGCCGAATATATCAAATACACTTCTGAACATTGGTGCTGTTGTAGGGTTTAACGCCATTTTTTAGCACAAGATATGCTATACATGGCGGCCAGTATTAATGGTGGAGGGAGAAACCTTGAAAACCAGGGAAGTACCACCAACCCACGAGAACGAGACTTTGACAGGCTTTCTCATCTACCCACGTTAGCCGAGTCTGGACTCGAACTCACGCCCCTTCTAAACATTGGTATAAGTGAAATAAAAATGTGACTTTTATATGAAGTTGTCTCACTATCTCTCTATTATCCACTCGAAGTTTAAACACTATGGCATTGTCATCAAATCCATATCTGGTCTCATACTCTTGGACACGGGTTCATTGCTCAGCTTCATGTTACGCGCGCGCACACACACACACACACACACACACACACACACACACACACATACACACACACACGCACACACACACACATCCTGCTCCGCCAGGGAACTATAACTTGCTTGAAAATGGACATCCTCTAGAAGGCCAATATCTTACATGTATATTAAATTGCAAATAATATACAATTGAGAGCACCTGTTGTGCTTTTCAAGCGAATGAACAACTAATATTATAATGCCTTTATATAGGAATATATTGCTGTGTTGCATAGTACTATAATTTTACAATAACTTTAACCATTAGAAGAAACAAAATCGGGGAAAACTCTTCCTCAGTATTAATGGCACAGATGAAATACATCGAAGGTGTATTTACTTTGTTTCATGGAGGCAATACTCAATATAAGGCAAGAATAAATACCTTTTTGTGGTAAACTTAAGAATGGCTTCTTAGCTTTCGACTTTATCACAAGGCCTTCATCAGAGGATTGATGTCTGGCATCTTCGCTAGCCAAAGTTCCAATGTGATAACCCTACCTACATCTTGGCGTATCGAGCAGATATTTCTGTGCTTTGGGTCTGTGGATTTCATTGGATGCGGCTGCAAGAATTTTATATATCGTATGTCATAATTATAATAAGAAATGTACGATTAGTAAAGTCAAATGCAATGTGCATGATAAGTTCTCAACCTGTATTACATCAATCTCGCTGTCTTTTTAAAGTTGCGATTCATTAAAGATTTGTCCTTTTTCTGATTTGACTTAATATAAAGTTCGGAGAAATCGCCCTTCTCAGACATGCTTTCTTTAACATCCTTGTGTCACATAAAGACTCACTTAACTTCAGACTGACGGACGAGCAGACAGACAGATAACAGAATAATACGATACCCTCATCTTTATGGCTGGTGTATAAAGATTATATAAGAGTTCAGTTTACAATATGCATATTTTATTTTTTTTACCTACATGTCCCGATACACATCTATTATAATCACATGATTTTATCTGCACACATACTCAAAGACATGTGTACACGCATATAGCATCTTTCTTTTAGAACTAGCTTAAAAAACTTCACTTTTAGCCGTGAAATTTTCGAAATTTCATAGTAAAATCAACATTATTTAAAACTCATGAGCTGAAACCTGCCTTAAACTGAGTTTTATTTTAATCTTTTCCAAACAGTGTAATGTTTTACTTATTATTCATGAAATATACGCAGAGAAAAAAAAAATCATGGCCACGCAAAAAATAGGTCGTCATACACAACAAGAGCTCTTTTAGTCCAGCATACTAGTTTTGTCAGCAATTAGCACAATGGCAATTTCAGCAGACTGGAATACTGCTTTTTTCCAAGAAAAGCGCAAGAATCGTCATCCTGAATCGCCATTTCTCAGAAGACACGGATGATAATTTGATTCTCATTTTCCATTAATATGCATACACGTGCTTGACTATAAAACTATGATAGTCATGGCCCACTATCAAAACTGGTCATGAAGGTAATGTGAGGTAATTTTGTCACCCGATATAATTTTATTTTTCCTTTCGGTAATTGCTAGGGGGTTTTGTTGGGTGGGGGCGGGAGCGAGTGATTGCTTTATAAAATTAGGTTGTTTCTTATTTTGATATCTCCCTATTTTTTAAGGTAGAAGGTATGATCCTAATTATCATAAGCCTAGCATTTATGAATTCACACAGAAACAAAATCTGTAATGTGATTTACATTTACTTAGAGTCGAGCTTGAAAATCGGTTGACTTGCTTGATGACTGCCTGTCACAGTTAGACCAGCATTAGAAATCAAATGCGTAACTTGGGCTGAAAATGAACAGCCTATTTGGCTTACGTATATACGTATGCCTGCTACAGAGGTAAATATATTTTAAAAAATCGATATGGTTGAAGGGTGATGAAAAGTATGCTAAGTTGTAATAGTACTAGTGAACTTTATTCATGCACAAGGCATATACCGATTCTTATAGCTGCATTGTCACAGGAAAATATTAAAAATAAAAATAGCTCTTTACTGTCAAAAATGAATATAAAGAGGAGTGGTTGCTGGCAGTGTTGTTCAGTATAAAATCCATTATTTGTAAAATGAATTAGCATGATTGCCTCATTCAAAATCTCACAAGCATGTTTTTTTTTTTCACTAAAAGCATTAGATTGCAATTGTATCTTCAGTGTAAGATTATTCTCATTTTTCACAATAGGTCATTGTTTGACGAAATTTCAACAGACAAACTGTCCAGTGAGACCTTACAACTCGCGTCCAGCATGCATGGCGGCCAAAGAAGATAAAGGATAGTCTGGTACCCTGGCGGTCTTTGTTACATTTCTCTCTATTGAGGAAAGGTCAAAATATCACACTAGATAAAGGAGTCAATCGGTACCTGATCCACACGATACAAGATATGTCTTCTTTTTTCTGGTGAAAATGAATCCTAGGCTACCCACAAACCTATCCTTCAATTTTATTTTTAAAAGCCCACCGCCCTAATTTATTATCCAAAATGTAAACGTTTTATGTAGTAATTTCAAAACACTCAGTCTAGCTGTCGATCTTTTCTTTTGAGCTCAATATATGAGTCTTATCATAACCACTGTTGTTCATATCACTATACTGTCAAGATTTACTTAAATAATGGATTTCAGATTTAATACATACCGAACAGTACATCTTATTCGTGTTCGGAAAATCATATAAACACATAAAATTGGTTCAGCCAGCTTGAACAAATTAATATGACAAATGAATCCGACGATATTAGAATATATGTTAATTTATATAAGGTACAGAGTAATAAGAAACATTGACAAAATTATTTGAACTGTGCAGCATGGGTGGTAATATTAAAGAAGAAACGAATTACAAATAAATTGAATATTGAAAGTAACATTTTATTTAAGTAAGTCATTTATGAACCGTTATTATCAATTATGTTGTATATCATGCAAAACACTCAGAATATGTAAATGATGAATGACGAAATCCTTCTCTTAGCCTTCCTTAATTAAGAAAATCACATTACAAATAAAATAAATAATTTTCACTACTTACTTCGTTTACATCGCGTTAAAGCTTTTTATCATCAAAAAAT
Organism: Potamilus streckersoni; assembly: GCA_016746295.1. Lineage (NCBI taxonomy): Eukaryota > Metazoa > Mollusca > Bivalvia > Unionida > Unionidae > Potamilus > Potamilus streckersoni. Next base: position 5,852,393 of record JAEAOA010001578.1, on the reverse strand, counting down.
TCGTCAACGAATATTATTTAATGTAAGAGTGTCCATCTAGATACGACGATTGTTTACTTTCTCAAAATGACACGTTTCATATAAATTCTTATCGTCAGTTTTGAAAATTAATTATATTTTTGTTGTGCAATTCAAACAGATATATGCATCTGAAGATTAAAAGCTTTTTTTTATTTCGTGAAGGAAAAAAATTAAAAACAAACAAAATAAATTTTGTTGCTTATTTTATTTCCATTGCATTTCATCTTTTATTGCGTATTTTAGTCATATCAAGTGGTGGATTCAAAACGTTAGACCAACCCCTTCTCTACAGTTCGTTGCTAGGGAATGACCTCCCGCGATGTAAGTTACCCAGTGTGGATGGATAGAAAGAATAATACAGATCTCTGAGCAAGTATATTGAAGAAATAAAATAATGAGCCCCCTTTCAATGAACAAATATAAACTTTAGTGTATTTAACAATAGAATTTCAAATGGAAAGAAATCAATTCCTTTTGCTACAAAAAAGAAAATGTACGAACATGTACTCAATAAAAGCAAATACAAATTTCACTTTACTATAAATTGTCGGCGACAGAATTAATACAGAGTTTCATCATAACCTATGAGTTGTGACCTTGTGTTCAACGCTGAATGACATCATCACCTATCTTTATCCGGAAATCGAATTTTCCGTTCCTTCCTGCACTGCCAACCTTTGTCTACTCGTCTTTGACCTGGAGCCTTGCCAGTCGACACTTGAAATGATTTGACGATAGTAACTGGAACTGGAATTCGGCTGTGGAATTCTTCTGATGAATTTTGCTGGAGAATTGGCCGCAGAAATTTGCTGAGCAAATTTGCTGAGGAAGTTGTTTTTATTAAATAAATAAAAAGGTCCTGCAATAGACAATATGTCACCTTTTTCAAGTGTGTGTGTGTATGTATGTGTGTGTGTGTGTATCCCAGCTCAGATAGTAAACTGCTTAATTCTGTCTTAAGTACTCACTCACTATTATTATGTTTACAAATAGAGGCGGCCATTATATGTATCCTGACATTAATTCAGAATCACGCTTAGCGTGAAATCATTAGCTTCCTCTACGACTAACACGTATGTTCCCGTAGTTAACACCCCATGACTTCATTACATTAAGCTATTTAATACAGTTTGGTGTTAAATTATAAATGGCTTAGCCCATCAATCTAACTATTCTAAAATAGTTTACTTGATCAATTATATATTACAAATTAGTATATGAATATACACTCAATACATGGCATACTACGCAGAGATTTAATTAGTGAATCTACGAAACATTACCCATCATGTATTAGGGTCAGTTCATGAAATTCTTACGCATTCCTACGTATCGAATATTCAATTACATGCAATCTTATCAATTCTCTCAATGAATTGATAGTTAGAAAATCAAAGAATAAAATGTCGTGGCTAACATTTCACTAAAACCCTGAAAACTGAAATCATACATACATCATAACATCAATACATTTGCAAATAAATCAACAAATGAAATAGTATATTAAAATCTGGAAACTAAGATTGCGTACCTTTGTTGTTTTATTCGTTGTTCCCACGAACTTCCAATGTATAATCTGTCGACTTTCTGAGACGACTAACTTGCCTTACTTCAGTCACGAGGGAACGTACTACTTGCGTTCGTCCTCCGGAGTCATGTCTGACTTCTTCCAAGCAAGAAGACTGAAGCAATTTTGCAAAGTAAAAGCACCCTTAAGTTTCCATTAACCAATCAGAATCAACTGTTTCCTAAAATATCCTACGAAGAATATTTGATTAACGAGAATATGCTAATCATGCCGCAATTAAATTTTCTTTTGAACAATCAATTATTGACGTGCTTTCCCTTTTACCTGGTGCGAGTTGTAGAGTGTTATGCCAAGACCTTTGTACCATAATTGATGACTAGGTCAAATTTCATGGTGCGAAACCATATTTTCGCTGACGTTTAGAGATGAAATGAGAATAATCATATAACTGTCTCTAGCCCTTTCTACTTTAATTAAATTAACTTTGGTACAATTAATATAATCAACACTTCTAAGAGTCTCAAAATTCGACACATCGCAAATCTATATTCCACTGATCACGTTTATAACAGCTAGACCGATTATCAAAGTCCTTACAGCATACTGTTTTATTTGTGAGCACTTCTACGTCCTTTAGGTACGTTGAGCTATCGGCCTTTAGAGAGAGAGAGAGAGAGAGAGAGAGAGAGAGAGAGAGAGAGAGAGAGAGAGAGAGAGAGAGAGAGAGAGAGAGAGAGAGAGAGAGAGAGAGAGAGAGAGAGAGAGAGAGATTTTCTTGATTGCGCCGCTGTATACATATGTATTTGCCCAGTCCTTTCCCACATACTAATTGTATACTGTGAAAGGAGTAGAAAGTACTTAGAACTGCGTCATGATTAACCTTACCAAATACAATAAAAAATAAAAAAAACATAGCAATGACGGATTCATAAGTGACCATAACAGTTATGTTCTTCTCCAGCGGCTTAATTACCAACCAGTTGTAGTAAATACCTAATACGAGAGGGTGATAACCAGCTTACCTAAAAGTCTGTACGTGATAATTAAGAGTGTAATGCAACCAACAACAGCAAAGAGCTAAATCAGTTTTACATAATTTGTAATAAATGTAATATTAACCTTATCTTGGTTTGGTTTATATTAATGTAATTAAGAAATATATTGTTTTAAATGGCCACGGATAATAAAACCATTAATCAGTAATTTTTGATGTGAATAGCCTACACGAAACAATGTGGCACGTACATGCAAATATCATATAATTACGTCATTATACTTGTGTCATTATAATTACGCCATTACAATTATGTTGTTGGAACAGTTAATTGCTGAAGAAAACTGCTTCTTGAAGAAATTAATAAAATGTTAAAGAGCAATGAAAATAATGGGAAGAATGTTATTATTTCTACGAGACAGCTAAGTACTAACAGTAGAAGAAATATCAAAGCCAGTGAAGGTAATAGGTCAAAAAATTATGTATTTCAGGTGCTCAAATACAAAATATATTACATAATATGTTTATACCGTTTGAAACACTGCAAACAAGTAATTTTAAAAGGCTAATTTCATGCTGAAATGGCTTTGACTAATGAAAGCAAAACAATAATTAGCACTCATTATGTACCAATAAATATATTGTTACAAGCCAAGGGTCTTTTGCTTGACCGAGCGGTGTCAAAACCCTGGCTCAAATCCCGCTAGAAGTCATAAGTTTACCCCATATTTCCAAAGACTTCTATACAACTTCAGTTGTAAGTTGGAAAGCCCGACGTGTCCATTCTGTACATAAATTTTACAATAATCAATACAAGACCACATTAATTACAACTTGCCAATTAGCCATCAACCGCACATCCCCACAGTTTCTCTACATTATCTTTCCGTTCTGGTAGTAATTCACACCGTATAAACTGTACAACTATCCCAAACACGGGGTACTATTTTAACTGCCCACCTGAGGCCAGTCGATCTACCATTTCAAGGCACATCACACCAGTAAACCTACATCACATTTGCCAATATGGCAACAAAAACGGTATTTTCCGAGTCATTTCTCATTTATCCCATTGTATAATTTACCGATTTACTACCATAAATAATGCCGATGCAGTCACAACACCGATGTACACCACTAGTTTTTATAAAGTGCTACATCACGAAAGGGACAGTCATGCGTATTGGGTTAACTACTCATTGGCCATGGCATCTCAGAAACTCAAGAACACTTTCTCTCCGTGACGTCTGCTCCTAATAATTGACTAATTATTTCGTGCTAAGGATCAAACATGTAATCACACAAACCTACAAATTGCTTAAACTAAATGGGCATCTCCTTAATTTTACTACAATATGTATATCAGAAATCATAAAGTTTAGGTTGTCCAGGTTTATATGAAACCCGCACGAGGATGAGTAGAAGGACGGCAGATGTAAGCAACATTAATAATACGTTTCAACATGCTGTCAATCAAGCACTGTTCCGTATATCTTTAATTCAGATAGTCGAGTGTTTCAACTTTTGTCTCGTGAAATGCCGAAGTTTTCATCTGTAATTCTATCTCTTTTCTTTTGTCTATTCATCATCTCAATTAGGATCAATAACTTGTAAAGAAAATTACTTCCTGTGAACACAAATCCGTCATCAGCTGCGCCACAAATGAGTACTGTTGCTTTTGACATTCTGTTTAATGATAACAAATTTTATACTACTTCCGGGTCTTATTGCACATGACATTTATCCAATGACTGTACTTGCCTTAATCCACGACGATAAAATATTGTTTTCCTTAAGGCAATAGGCACCTGACTCTGGTATGTTGGATTCTTTTGTCATTATCAGATAGTTTATTGACCTTTAATAAACAAGCAAGATGTTTATTCTTTGCTTTAGATCTAATAAAAAAACAAACAGTATAAAATTCTTGAATGTTAAAGTTTATAAAGAGGATATAAAACCTGATTTCATTATTTTTAATGACGCATTGATTCCATGCAGCTTGTATTAGTGAAAACGGGAAGTTGCATAGTTAATTAAATACATAATGTTTGATGTTTATATTGTTTTGATCTTTAAATATATCAGTCAAACTGTATATATCTTGTTACCATTTTTTTCCCAATCAAATGGATCATGGTTGACATAACACTGAATACCAGTTGATAAATCGAATTGTCCTGGTTCAGTTTCAAAATACTTCCATAAAAATATATTTCCAGGTTTTAGTTTATCCTTTAATCACTTTCTTCGATCATCCAAAGTTTTTAAACCTAGTAAATATTTGCAGGTGTTTAAATATTCCATTCATTTGTAAATGTCTATACGTTTTCTTCTATTTCTGCTTTAAATGTAACAGTTAAAGCTTTCTGTTCACATTGTATCCTTTGTTGATGTTTTTACCTATGTTTTAAAATTAAAGAAATCCTCTTCATTCTTAGCTTCTCTAAATTTAAATTATTATTTTATTTCCCTCCTTCAAAATGGTTCTTGATTTCTACTGTTGCTAACATTATATCCTCGTCTCGATAGATCCTTTGTACTCGTTAACTATCAAATCAAATTCCTCACGAATTTTTCATGACCGCTGATTGCCTTAATCATCATATATTTATCATATATTTAAAAATAGCCAGCTTACAGAAGAGGTTACAATCTGACCTTATTTTTAAACTTTCTTATATATTAAGCTTTCCTTGAAAACTGTTGCTACAACCCCAAGTATAGTTATACCAACCCAACAAAAAGCCAAGGGGATACAGATGGCTGGCATTCCTGTAACTCTTAAACCAGCATATGCTACACTCATGCCTCCTAATGCAGTTGCCTTGAGAGCCTATTCTGTTTTAAAAATGTGTTCATATTTTTTGCGCTTTAATTGACACGCCTCTAATTTCCCGTCTCTCGAACCACATCCTTCTCATCTCGTTGATCTTCATCAACCTGAAATATATCATTTGGCTTGGTGGTGTAGCTAAAGGTGGTTAATGACACACTGGTGGTGCATTTGTATTTTTCCCCCAAGGAAAGGTATAAAAAAGAGAGCAATTTGGAGATTTAGTATTTAAAACGCATTCATCTGATTTGTTCTTGTGTCTGTTTTGGTTCTGGTAACTCTCTAAATGTAACGAAATGGTTCGCTTCTCTATTAGTTTTTTTTTTCTGGTATGCTTTTAAACATTGACATTTAGCTATCCTCCTTAGGCCCATTAGTATTCAATTTGTAAACTGTTTATTGATTGCGTTATTTATTTACTTATTCAATTTGTCCTGTAGTATCCCGTGTGCTATTGGGTAAAAACCTGTCAACGCTCTCAGCCAAATCTTTATGACGTCTTCAAAATTCCATTTCTTTTGGTGAACCTATGGACATTTTAAATGTATTTTTCGAAATATAATATAACTAACGTTAAAGAGTTGTTCTAATAGTTGAATAGTAAACAATGTTGACAATGATACTTATTTCTCTTATTATTTATATCTGTGAGAAGAAAAAAAATTGCCCTATTGCAAACTCATTCTGTGGAAACGAATTTACCTGTTCTTTTCGTACAGTTATCTATTTTTCCTGGCCTTCTAAAACAGAATTTGGAACAGAGATGGCTGTACTCGAGTGTCAAACCCAAAACAACGACCACAGCACATATCAAGTAATACATTTTGTTTTGGCTATCTGAGCGTATATCATCTTGTGCTTCTTTCCTTGATCTTGTTTTAACCTCCCTGATTTAACTCTTGATATTCTTTTGAACGTTCTCCATTTTGGCTATCATGTTCAGCTCTGCGGGTCTCTTTTTTCTATTGTGAAGTTGCCTTTTTGAAAATCATGAATTGAATTCTATACAGGATTTTATTGAGAAACATAAGCAAAGAAGCAGGTGCCCTATAAACATTTAATCCCATGAACTATTGCAAAATACCGAAAGCAAACAAGACATTTAGTAGTTAAAGATAATAACTTTTGAGACAACATAGAAAAACCTAAATTCAAACATTAAATAAGCGTTAGAATTATGTGAAAGGGTAATGTAAATGTTCAATATCAAAGGTGTTACATTTACTACTATTACTGATGTAGTTATAATAGCAGTAACTCATGTTATCTCCATAACAAATAACGTCAAGGGTTTAATAGGTGGTGTCAAAATAACACGTTCTGCTGGTGATGCTTATGGTGATGATGATGGTGATGGTGATAGAAAAGGTAGCACAGAGTCGCTTGTGGACAACGTCAAATATTACATTACAATTTTTTGCAACTATTCATTCCGGCTAACAAAAAAGGCAATACCACTTCATTCATATTCACTAACCAAGGATCCGACATCATAACCCTTGCTAAACCTTGGAGGATCGATAAGATATTTATGTAGTTTGTCTTTGCGACATCTAAGGTGGATCTCACCAGTTTTTATGTACTTTTGAGAGAGTGAAGTTGCTTGCATTTAAAACATGCACAGTGGAGAGAATGTTGGCATACCTCTATTCTACGTTCATGTAATGTGGCTAACATTTCTTTCTATATTGAACTTTTGGAAATATTAAATATTCTTTGCACACTGCAAACTAAAATGACTGTCCCCTTGTGCTCCAAAAATCAACCTGAATTTGTGTGTAAAGTACACTGTCCCTGGCTGCTATGAAAACAGAAAATGAATTTTGCCAGACTAGACAATACCAGCTTCTTAAAGTGCAATGAATGAATTACCAGATACATGAAATGCAAAAAAGTTATCGGCTTTTTTTTGTAATTTACCTCTGAAATTCAGAACTCGAAAATGAGCAAGTGGAGCTAACACGTTTTTGGAAAGGCGCACATCTCGAGTAATGTCAAGCTACATACTCTATAAAACATATTATTTGAACAATACCCAAAATATACAAAGTCTTTTTTAAACAGCCAGTATAACTAGTGAGGAAACCCGGGGAAATTCTTTTTCTTTAAAATTCTAACCCTATGCCAAATGCGAAACTTAATAGATTTCGTAGTTGCGTTCCTTAATATGTAATACCAACAAACCAACAACGGCTAGCAGATGTGCTTTGTACATCGGCTAAAAATAGTAAAAGCAACAAATTTTAAATGGATACATTTCAAATTTAGCATCGAAAATATGTCTATGTACAAAGAAAGAAACCACTTATGTGTTTATTTGAGGGACAGGATGTATTTGTACATGGAGGGACCGACAGTGAAAAACTGCTTATGTATGAGTCCATTCCAGTTTTGTGCTCATCTTCTGTCGATCATGATGGATCAATCGTCAGACCTGAAAAAGTTGATTTTGATTGAATACGGTGATTTGCCTCCGCATTTAATGAAATTCACATGCCAGAAGCACCGAAATAACTTACATATCCGAAAAGGTGTAGATAGGGTTAACATACCGGGACCTTAGCTAGCAAAAATGGGTATCATTGGCAGTGTAATGACTAGTTGCTGGAAACAGCTGGATAGGTTTTTCTAGCTTAGTTGATCATGACATTTTTGCCTAATAGACTGGCTGTGGGCACAGCTGGGCAAGTTTTATCTTTCTTGGCTGATCATGACATTTTGCCTATTCTAGCATTTCTTGTCTACAGTGCTGATCGATAGAATGCACAGGAACAAAAATTACGATAAGATTAATAATACATAAAATCTGGAATTTCGCCAGTTCCTGCAACCATAGACTTAATTATAAACGCTTGTTTATTTGTTTCGTGATGTTTCTTTTAAATCAGGTGCTGTTGTTGAGGGGTGGTGATGTCACCATTTGTGTCCTTTTTATAGTTCATACCACGTTCATGTTGTAGTTTATCTTTTGACGATGTTAATATCGTCTGTTTATCAATTGCTTGTACCATATTCTTTTACCACGTTATTTTTACGACAGTGTTTATTCCCAGTCTAAAGGTACCTGGTGATGTTTTCAAGTTTTTTTTTAGCTAACTGTAGCACCTGTAAATAACGCCTTCAAATGTCACAATTGTCATTTGCGAGTGCAATCGACTGCACATTGTGACATTTACAGGTGATTTTAACACCAGTAAATGTCACAAACACAGGTAAGAGTCAAAGCAAGCAATGTGTGCAATATACTAAGTAAATGTCACAAGCGTCCGTAAATACCACAAATGATATTCAAGAAAGAGTCCGAAATACACAACGTTTTTTTGTTTGTTTGTTGGTTTTTTTTTTATTTTAAATTGCCGCCCTTCGTAGCTGTTGCTGTCCATCCATTTATTTGTTCAGATGACTTTAGGATATTCCATGGCCAAGACTAATATTGTTTTTGTCCCTCATAAATTTCGGTGATGCATTTAGTAAGTTTGTAATTAGGTAATCACTAAAGATTTCAGACTTACACGACGGTTATAAATATTATGTTGTCACTTGCACCTGTTTTTAAAATATCTTTGCAGCAGTTTTGAAAATATAGTATCAAATAAGAGTTTATAGCCCATTACTACATTAAAAAAACATTATTGTTGCTATATTTAATAAAATCTTATAAAATATATGCCATAGATGGATGGATGGATGCATGAATGGATGGACCAACTGCAAGAACGGAGATGCTACAAGGTTTTTCACAAACTGACCAATTGGTACAGTGTAGATACTTTCAGTTTTATTACAAATTGACCTAATGCCAGAGCAGATTTATAAAAGTTGTATTGCAAATTGACATATTGCCAGAGCACAGATAAAAAGTTTATTACAAACTGACCTATTAAAAGAGCAGTGATATACAAAAAAGTTTTATTATAAACTAACTTATTGCCAGAGCAGAGATAACCACGCCCTACTTAGCATCATAAACATCATGCAAAATCAATGTATTTTATGTTGCTATTTATTTAATGTGTTTATCCCTTAGTGCATACTGAATATTGCATGAAAAATGACTTGCAAATGTTTACGGTATACCAGTCTGAATATGTGTATATAGTGGCATCCTAATAGTTTTTGACTTTAGGCTTGAACGTCCGACAAGCTGCAAAGAACATGTAAATCAAGTGATGCTCACATCTTTGCCAACAATTATACTGGTCAGCGGTTCACACACACACACACACACACACACACACACACACACACACACACACACATACATACATACATACATACATACATACATACATACATACATACATACATACATACATACATACATACATACATACATACATACATACATACATACATACATACATACATACATACATACATACATACTGTGACAAATTGGCGGCGTGCAAACCACACCAACCTCTTCCACTACGGTTCGTTGCTAGGGAATGACCTCCGCGGTGTAGTTTACCCAGTGTGGATAGATTGAAAGAAGAATGCAGATCACTGAACAAGTATATTGAATGAAATAAACACGACGAGCCCCCTTTCAATGAACAAATATAAAATTTAATCAGTTTATCAACAGAATTTAAAATGAAAAGAATCAATGACATGGTTACAAAAGAAGGAAAATGGTACTAACATGTACTCCAATAAAAAAGACAATACAAATTTCTTTAAATGTAAAATTACTTTCCACGTTAATATACTATCTTCATTGCCAATGAGATGTGACCTTTGAGTGCAACGATGAGAGACTTCATCACCTTTTTATGCGGACATCAAGACTTCCGTTCGTTCCTGCTCTGCCGATCTTTGTCTAGCTGTTTTGTCTTGGACTCTTGTCCGTCGAACTCTGACTTAATAATCGTCTATGGACTTGGATTTCTTCGTAGAACTTGTTCTGGTCCTGTGATTGTTCAGGGATTTCTCATGTGAATCCAGGGAAGCTGTTTCCTTCAATAAATAAAATGTCTCGCAATAGACAATAGGTCACATTCCCAGGTATATTTATATTTTTACATTAATTCGGCTCAGAAAACAAAAGGCATAAATTCTGCCGCAGTAACTCATTTCTCCCTAACTTGTTTACATAAACGGTCAATGCTTGTCCTGACCTTAATTCGGGTCACGCTAGGGAAGGTCAATTAAATTCAACTCAGCCGTATGAACCCGTATGTAACCCCCACTCGACTGCCTACTCTACCAATCTAGCAGTGTTAAGTTACATATGGCTTAGACCCTCAGATCTAACTATTCTAAAATAGTTTACTCGACCAATTAAATATTACAAACTAGCATATTGATATACACTTAAGTGATCAATTAAATATTACAAACTAGTATATGGATATACATGTAATGTTAGGTCATACTCATTTTAAATAGAGTTAATCCATATAACTATGAAATATTAACCATCATTCCTTGAATCATTCATGAAAATTCCCAATCACTCCTATGTATTAAAGATTCAATTACATGCAATCTTGTCAACTAATCTAATGAAATTTTAATTACATTCAATCTTGCCACTTCTCCAAATGAATTGATAATTAGAAAATCAAAGAATAAAATGTCATGACTAGCATTTCATTAAAATCCTGCAAAATGAAATCATACAGACATACATCATATCAAGAATACATTTGAAATAGATCAACAAATGAAATAACATATTAAAATCGGGAAACTAAGATTGCGTACCTTTTGCCGTTTCTTTATTCGTTTCCACGAACCTCACGTAATTCATTCAACTGAGACAACTATCTGGCCCCTTACTCTATAATGAAAACGTACTTTTTACGAATTCAGAATGTAGAGTTTGCCTACTCGCTGAGACAAAACTCCCGCTTTACTGCCAAATCACGAGATAACGTCTTACACGCTCTTCCTGGAGTATCCACCACTCTTTTACAAGTAAGATTGAAGACTAAAGAATTTTCCTAAAGTAAAACCTTTAATTTCTTACAGAGTTACGCCCATAAATCCATATTAACCAATCGGAATAGACTGTTTCCTGAACCTGTTTCGTAGAATTTTTGGATTGACAAGACAACTAAACAACTAATCATGCCGTAATTAATCATTACTTTGAACAATCGTCTATAGCCAGCTCCCGCCCTTTAACCCGTCGATTTTAGGAAAGGGTCGTATGTCATTCTCTTGTACCATAGCATCTGACTCGGTCATGTTACGTCGGCTAGAACGAATTCCCTTTTGACGTTCAGAGATGAAATGAAAATAATCATCTATCTCTAGCCCTTTCTACTTTAATTAAGTTGACTTTGATACACTTCCTTTAACCAAAGCTTCTAAGAGTTTTCAAAATTCGACACATCATACATACATACATACATACATACATACATACATACATACATACATACATACATACATACATACATACATACATACATACATACATACATACATACGATAAGCTGCAAAGGACATGTAAATCACGTGATGCTCACATCTTTGCCAACAATTCTACTGGTCAGCGGTTCACACACACACGCACGCACGCACGCACACACACACACACACACACACACACACACACACATACATACATACATACATACATACATACATACATACATACATACATACATACATACATACATACATACATACATACATACATACATACATACATACATACATACATACACGAGTTACGGTCTAGATGACATTCGGCGGTACATTATTTATATTCTTCCATCCATAAGAAATGAGCTCTGTCTGATCAGGAATATTACTTCGGAGTGCAGAACGCTCCGGTGGGCTCAGTGGTTAGAGCATCCGCCTCGGATGCGAGAGGGCGCGGGTTCGAACCCTTGTCAGAGTCATATCATAAACTTATACAAATGTTACTAGCAGTTACTTCGCTTGGCGCTCATCATTAAGAGGTTAGTGCTAGGATAATGTGACTGGAATGTCTGCGGCATGATGTCCCAGTGTTTGACATCTCTTTAAACTGCCAAACTGCAGAAATCGTAGCGATATGATTCAGTTGTAAAAACTACCTTCAAAATCCAAACAATACACATATATCGGCGTGCTTTGGTATTATAGGTCTTAAAGTCTGCGATCTACCATGATTTCTGTTTTCAGGGTTTGTGACTGTAATGGTGAAAATAAAGGTGAATTTGCTGGATTGGATTCATGCGATGGTCGTCCGAGAGTGATGCGTTGTTACGTTACTGTTTTTTTTGAATGGATATGTGTAGTTTTTCAGTCTTCGTGATATTCTGAAGGGATAAAAGATGCGTGAGAAAAGTCGAATCGAGCGGAGGGTTATGATCACACTTGCATTTCTTATGTTAATTTTATAATACCGTTAAGGTGATTTCATGTTGTCAGAAATTTCAAAATTTTTGATAAAACTTCAGACTCCTGTGTTTACACAAAGTAACTAACTCTCGCGAATCTCAATATGACCCCCTACGTGACTCCGTTATAATATTATTTTTTCCATACTATATGCACATTTAGACGCTCATAACTTACACCTTCGTAAATAAAATAAGACATTCCACACATTTCCTCCATGTAATATTTAAGCACCTTACTGTTTTTGAATGGCAACTTTTAGGCAAAGTTTGTTAGGTCACTTCTTATTTTGCACACTGTAACATAGTCTGGTCCCCTGCTTAGTATGCTTCCTGCGTTGCACTCTGTTAGTATAGCGGAATGCAACGCAGGGAGCATACTAAGCAGGGGACCAGACTAACTATAACAAAAACTATCAACTTCTACAGTTCCGGTCTACTTCAGAGCGAATGCGACTATTGGGCATAATGCATACGAGCAACTAATACCCAGAAATAAGAACAATTAAAACTCAGAATAATATCATTTTCATTCAGGATAATTTAGTTACTATAATTTCGTATATGATTTCAACTAATCTGTTTATTTACTATATTTTAGGTTGTATTATAGAGGTCACGGGACTCAAACATTTGCATAAAAGAAGAGACATCCTAAATACGATATCTTATGAGAAGAGTGAAATTCGAGATAATTTTTAGACGGAAATCGCTAAAACCCAAATGATTAGCAACACAAAAAGCATTAAAAAAACCTGGTTAATACAGGGAAGATAGCAGGAATTACGATAACAACTTAGTATGTGCTGGCAATATTCTAAAGGTAAAAATCCTACTCAACACATCCCTAGCCTGTCGTGTCAACCCTAATTTAAAAACAAAAAATGCAATTGAGCCTTATTTAAAAATATATATGCCAATGGCTTGCCCTTTAAGGAAGATTGAATATATATATATATATATATATATATATATATATATATATATATATATATATATATATATATATATATATATATATATATATATATATATATATATATATATATATATATATATATATATATATATATATATATATATATATATATATATATATATATATATATATATATATATATATATATATATATATATATATATAATAGCAGTAACTCATGTTATCTCCATAACAAATAACGTTGTGATGTGTCGAATTTTGAAAACTCTTAGAAGCTTTGTTTAAAGGAATTTTATCAAAGTCAACTTAATTAAAGTAGAAAGGGCTAGAGATAGTTAGATGATTATTTTCATTTCATCTCTGAACGTCAAAAGGGAATTCGTTCTAGCAGATGTAACATGACCGAGTCAGATGCTATGGTACAAGAGAATGACATAAGACCTTTCCCGAAAGTTGGCAGGTTTAAAGGCAGCAGCTGGCTATAGATGATAGTTCAAAGTAATGATTAATTACGGCATGATTAGTTGTTTAGTTTTCTTGTCAATCCAAACATTCTACGAACATGTTTAGGAAACAGTCTATTCCGATTGGTTAGTATGGATTTATGGGCGTAACTCTGTAAGAAATTAAAGGTTTTACTTTAGGAAAATTCTTTAGTCTTCAATCTTACTTGGAAAAGAGTGGTCAAGACTCCGGGAGATCGTGTAAGACGTTATCTCGTGATTTGGCAGTGAAGCGAGAGTTTGTCTCAGCGAGTAGGCAAACTCTACATTTTGAATTCGTAAAAAGTACGTCTTCAGTTAGGAGACAGACTATACGTGAGATTCGTGGAAACGAATAAAGAAACGGCAAAAGGAAACAGCTTTCCTGGATTTACATGAGAAATCCCTGGACAATCATAGGACCAGAACAAATTCTACGCAGAAATCTAAGTCCAGAGACGATTGTTAAGTCAGAGTTCGACGGACAAGAGTCCAAGACGAAACAGCTAGACAAAGATCGACAGAGCAGCGACGAACGGAAGTCTTGATGTCTGCATAAATTAGGTGATGAAGTCTCTCATCGTTACACTCAAAGGTCACATCTCATTGGCAATGAGGATAGCAATTTAACGTTGAAAGTAATTTTACATTTAAAGAAATTTGTATTGTCTTTTTTATTTGAGTACATGTTAGTACCATTTTTCCTTCTTTAGTAACTAAGTCATTGCTTTCTATTCATTTTAAATTCTGTTGATAAACTGATTAAATTTTATATTTGTTCATTGAAAGGGGGCTCGTCGTGTTCATTTCGTCAATATACTTGTTCAGTGATCTGCATTCTTCTTTCTATCTATCCACACTGGGTAAATCACACCGCGGAGGTCATTCTCTAGCAACGAACCGTAGTGAAAGAGGTTGGTGTGTTTTTTTTTTTTGCACGCCGCCAATTCCCCACATAAGTGGTGCCTCGTCCGGGATATTTGAACAGTGGAAAAAAGCAGATCTGAACATGTATTGAAAGAAATACAGCACAGTATCATTGATAGATTTGTATATTTTTAAAAATAAGAAGCCACGAGTGTGAATTGATTCAACACCTATTCTTATATGTTTGAAATTATGCATGATTTGTGAATTGCTAAAATGTTGCATGACATTGTAAGAAATTAAGATTCCGTACCTGAAATTGCTGAAGCGTGGTTGGTTGTCCGTATCTAAGTAACCCATAAATATTTTGCCTTAGTACTCTTGCGAGAAGAGATCATTAAGGAATTATTCCCAGGGTTATTTGCACATGTGTTGCAGACGATACGAATTTAGGGAGAATTTATAGTTTGGTACTGCCTTAAAGCCGTTTAAATTACTTGTGTAATTTTTAAGTAAGTCTGTAGGTAAAACGACTTAGAATATTCGTTGATATTCATAGGGAAGTTGTTTTCTTGAAGGCAGAAAACAGGTTAGTGATACTAATCTAGGTGAGTTAGCGACAAGACAGACAAGAATGGCAACATTACGGCAACTTGCGCGAGAATTCAAAGTTCTTGGATCCGAAGAATTAGGTTATAAAGGGACACAGTTAACGGAATTTGTAGAACGTAGACTCAAAGAGTACAAAGAACAGCAAGCAGTCGAAAAAGAGAAGGAAAGAGAAGCAGCCGAAAGAGAGAAGGAAAGATAAGCAGCCGAGAGAGAGAAGGAAAGAGAGGCCGAGAGGGAAAGAGAGGTAGCCAGACTGCAAGCTGAAAGAGAAAAAGAATTTGAGGTAGCCAGACTGCAGGCTGAAAGAGAAAAAGAACTTGAGTTAGCTAAACTGCAAGCCGAGGAAAGTAATAAAGAGAGAGAGAACATACGTTAGTCATGGAAAGACAGCATCGAAGTGGAGTCTAGGAGGGGCGAAGAACTGAACGTACAGTTAGGACCCTCGAGCAGAAGAACTGAGGATAGACGTACCGTCCAGATAACTATGCCTATGTTCAACGACAAGGAGGAAATTATTGACAACTTTTTAACCCAGTTTGAAAAGTTAGCTTTAATACATCAAATACCCAAAGAAGAGTGGGCTATTAATATTTCAGCATTTTTGCAAGGCGCTGCCAAGGAGGTTTATCATAATTTGGCACCCGCTGAAATAGATGATTATGAAGCTCTCAAGAAAGCGTTACTACGGCACTATGAGCTGACAGCTGAAAGTTTCCGTAAACTTTTCAGAGAGTCATCTAAGAAAGCCACAGAGTCTCACGCGCAATTTTTATAATCGTGTACGCGTACTTTTCGATAAGTGGATAAAAATGTCAGGAGCCGAACTTTCATACGAAGGCATACGGGAAGAAATTCTAAAGGAACATGTCCTCAGCACATACCGTAAAGACCTAATAGTATTTTTAGCTGAGCGTGATTTCGCGACCTTAGAAGATATTAGTGTAATGGCCGAGCGATATGAAGCTGCACACTCTCGTCCAACCACATGGAGTGGCAGGGATCGAACCAGCGTCCCAAAGTTTAGGAGAGGTAATGGTTTAACAGCTATCAGGCGGAATGGTCAAAATGGTGGGAAGCCAGGGGCTGACAATCTCAGCCGTGATCAGTCCCGGGGCTCAGGTAAGTCCCAAGGAATGGACAAGATAAGCTCTGGTAAGAAAGAGGAAGTTGTGTGTTATGGCTGCAACAAACCCGGCCATATTCTTAAAAACTGTAGAAGATACCGTCCCACTGTAAATGTATTGACCCCAGATACTAGTAAACAGAGTAATCTATTGGAGTGGTCCAATACAGCAACAGCTACGGTAAATGACTTAGAGTTTACTGTGTTGTACGACACCGGCTGTAGTTATCCAGCTTTGGTGGACAGGAAGTTTATTGAACATACCGATTATACAGGTGAGACTGTAGAGGTACAATTTGCAAATAAGAGTAGAGATTCTCTTCCGGTTGTTTATATCAATCTTGATTCGCCCTATGTGAAGGACGAATTCAAGCAGCGTGCTTGTCAGGGTTGTCGCATGATGATTTTTTTTAGGATGTAGGTATGTATTGCCACAACCTAATCCTATGACTTGTACACCTGTATACGTGGGGTCTGTAGAGACTAGGTCTATGAGACAAAGGTCAGGGTCGAAACTGTTGAAACCCTCGACTTCGCCCATAGATAATTTGCTACCTGGCGAATTAAGGAGACTTCAAGAGGAAAATTCTACCCTTAATAAGATACGCGGGTATGCAAAGGACAAGTCATTGCGGAACTTACCCGACGGTGAGGTAGAGTTCGCACTGAAGCGAGGTATCTCGTACCGATACGCTTGAAAGGGGACAGAGATGTATAAGCAGGTAATTGTACCACGGTCTAAGCGGGATGAAGTACTTAGGCTTGCACATGAAGGTTTACTTCGTAGTCACGTGGGTGTGGCTAAGACGCGAGATAGGTTAGTTAGGGAGTTCTATTGGCCAGGTGTGTATGGTGATGTAAGGAGGTTTTGTCTGTCGTGTGACAAGTGTCAGCGAGTGGCACCTAAGACCTCACATCGCCCAGTGCCGCTAGGAACTACCCCTCTGATTGATGAACCTTTCTCACGGGTGGCTATGGATTTGATAGGTCCGATAAAGCCCGCAGCGGAAAGTGGCAATCGTTATGTGCTAACGATTGTCGATTATGCTACCCGATACCCGGAGGCCGTTGCTTTAAGGAACATCGATTCAGTTACGGTAGCTGAAGCGTTGTTAGGGGTCTGGTATAGAATTGGTGTACCAGACGAAATATTAACTGATCAAGGGACGCAGTTTGTTAGCCAGGTGATGGAGGAAGTAAACCGATTACTTTCTATCAGGCACCTGACTACTACCCCTTATCACCCACAGTGTAATGGTCTAGTGGAGCGTTTCAATGGGACATTGAAACAAGCTCTAAAAAAGTTATGCGAGAATCGACCTAGGGATTGGGATCGATACCTTCCCGCGATACTTTTTGCGTACCGCGAAGTACCCCAAGCTAGTCTTGGATTTTCGCCGTTCGAGCTAGTTTATGGGAGGACAGTGAGAGGACCCATGGCTGTATTGAAGCAGTTGTGGACGGATGAGAAAGCATCCGAAGAGGTAAGAACAACATATCAGTACGTTGTTGACCTCCGTAATAAACTGGAGGAAGTTTGTAACTTGGCCCAGAAAAATCTCTGTGATGCAAGGGGACGTCAGGCCAAGTACTACAACAAGAAGGCTAAAGAACGTAAGTTTGAGGTAGGCGACAAGGTGTTGTTGTTGTTGCCATTAGAACATAACAAACTCCAAGTGTCTTGGAGAGGCCCGTTCGTTGTAATGGAGAAGAAGGGTGGACAGAATTATCACATCAGGGTGGGCGATAAAGAAAAGCTGTACCACGTTAACCTACTTAAACGCTACCGAGAAAGAGAGTCACCTACGGAGTTCGTGGTTGCTACAGTTGTGACGGAAGACCCCAACGACAATGGAGGAGTGGCGGAAGTACTTCCTAGTTGTCCGTTGACGGGGAACGAAACTTATGTAGACGTCGTCCTTGATGTAACGTTAACGTCAGAACAACGTGGCAAGGTGGAGGAGATACTTCATGATTACGAAGACACTCTGACGGAGAAACCAGGTATGACAGATTTGGAGGAGTTCAGTCTGAAGCTATTAGATGAAACACCAGTAAAACTGAGACCCTATCCACTTCTGCATGCGAAGTTAGAAACCGTGAGGAAAGAAATTCGAACTATGCTGCAATTAGGGGTCATTGAACCAGCGGAATCGGCGTATAGTTCACCGGTTGTTTTGGTACAGAAAAAGGATGGCGATCACCGTTTTTGTATTGATTACAGGAAGTTGAATAGGATCACCGAATTTCAAGTAGAAATGTTACCAGATCCTGAAAATATATTTGCCGGAGTGACGAACGCAAAATACTTCTCGAAAATAGACCTGTCGAAAGGGTATTGGCAAATTCCTGTACGAAAAGAAGACCGTCCGAAACTTGCTTTCGCGACACCAGATGGAACATACCAATGGGTAGTTATGCCGTTCGGGGTCCAGAACGCACCCAGTGTCTTCACCCGAATGATGAGGAAACTTTTAGAACCTCTAAGAGGGAGCGGAGTCTCTAATTTTATGGACGATTTATTGTTAGCGACTGCTACTTGGGAGGAACACGTAATTCTGTTGAGAAAGGTTTTGGAACGACTCAAACAGGCAGGGCTCACCGCCCGACCCTCCAAATGCCATATTGGATTTCGTAAATTGACGTATCTAGGACACACCCTTAGTGAAGATACATTAACCCCAGACAGTACGAAGGTTGAGCAGCTACGGAATGCCGCACGTCCAACTACAAAAACGGAAGTTCGTTCATTTCTAGGTCTTGCAGGTTATTATCGGAAATATGTTGCCAATTTCAGTGCTATTGCTAGCCCATTGACCGACTTGACGAGAAAGAAATCTCCGACTAAAGTTGTTTGGACAGACGCTTGTGAGAGGGCATTTCAAACGTTGAAAGATAGACTGACGTCAGACGCCATTGTTAAGCTACCAGACGTGACAAAGGACTTTGTGTTACGTACAGACGCTTCTGACAGAGGTCTTGGTGCAGTTTTACTGCAAGAACATGACGGGGACTTATTTCCTGTTGCATACGCGAGTAGGAAACTTAATACCGCTGAGCGTAATTATTCAGTCACTGAGAAGGAATGCCTAGCGATTGTCTTTGGGATTCATAAGTTTCAGCGTTATCTGTATGGGCGAAAGTTTATTCTAGAAACCGATCATCAACCTTTAGCGTATCTTGCACAGGCTAAATTGACTAATGGGCGTTTAATGAGGTGGTCATTGTTTCTACAACAATATCAAGTCCAGCTACGTTACATTCGTGGAAACTCAAATGTGGGGGCAGATTGCATGAGTCGATTGCTTGAGTCTGAGGTGAAGGGGTCACTTCAGGACATGTAAACATTAAATTAAACTGTAACTTCAAAATTCGATGAGCAAAATCCCAGATTTTACTCTTAAAGGGGGGCCTATGTGATGTGTCGAATTTTGAAAACTCTTAGAAGCTTTGTTTAAAGGAATTGTATCAAAGTCAACTTAATTAAAGTAGAAAGGGCTAGAGATAGATGATTATTTTCATTTCATCTCTGAATGTCAAAAGGGAATTCGTTCTAGCCGACGTAACTTGACCGAGTCAGATGCTATGGTACAAGAGAATGACATAAGACCTTTCCCGAAAATCGGCAGGGTTAAAGGCAGGAACTGGCTATAGATGATAGTTCAAAGTAATGATTAATTACGGCATGATTAGTTGTTTAGTTTTCTTGTCAATCCAAACATTCTACGAACAGGTTTAGGAAACAGTCTATTCCGATTGGTTAATATGGATTTATGGGCGTAACTCTGTAAGAAATTAAAGGTTTTACTTTAGGAAAATTCTTTAGTCTTCAATCTTACTTGGAAAAGAGTGGTCAAGACTCCGGGAGATCGTGTAAGACGTTATCTCGTGATTTGGCAGTTAAGCGAGAGTTTGTCTCAGCGAGTAGGCAAACTCTACATTTTGAATTCGTAAAAAGTACGTCTTCATTATAGAGTAAGGGGCCAGATAGTTGTCTCAGTTAGGAGACAGACTATACGTGAGATTCGTGGAAACGAATAAAGAAACGGCAAAAGGAAACAGCTTTCCTGGATTCACATGAGAAATCCCTGAACAATCATAGGACCAGAACAAATTCTACGCAGAAATCTAAGTCCAGAGACGATTGTTAAGTCAGAGTTCGACGGACAAGAGTCCAAGACGAAACAGCTAGACAAAGATCGGCAGAGCAGGGACGAACGGAAGTCTTGATGTCTGCATAAATTAGGTGATGAAGTCTCTCATCGTTACACTCAAAGGTCACATCTCATTAGCAATGAGGATAGCAATTTAACGTGGAAAGTAATTTTACATTTAAAGAAATTTGTATTGTCTTTTTTATTTGAGTACATGTTAGTACTATTTTTCCTTCTTTAGTAACTAAGTCATTGCTTTCTATTCATTTTAAATTCTGTTGATAAACTGATTTAATTTTATATTTGTTCATTGAAAGGGGGCTCGTCGTGTTCATTTCGTCAATATACTTGTTCAGTGATCTGCATTCTTCTTTCTATCTATCCACACTGGGTAAATCACACCGCGGAGGTCATTCCCTAGCAACGAACCGTAGTGAAAGAGGTTGGTGGTTTTCTTTTTTGCACGCCGTCAATTTGTCACAAACGTCAAGGGTTTAATAGGTGGTGTCAAAATAACACGTTCTGCTGGTGATGCTTATGGTGATGATGATGGTGATGGTGATATAAAAGGAAGCACAGAGTCGCTTGTGGACAACGTCATATGACATTACAATTTTGGCAACTATTCATTCCGGCTAACAAAAAAAGGCAATACCACTTCATTCATATTCACTAACCAAGGATCCGACATCTTAACCCTAACTAAACCATGGAGGATCGATAAGATTGTTTTGCAGTTTGTCCTTGCGACATCCAAGGTGGATCTCATCAGTTGTTATGTACTTTTGAGAGAGTGAAGTTGCTTGCATTTAAAACATGCACAGTGGAGAGAATGTTGGCATACCTCTATGCTGCGTTTATGTAATGTGGCTAATATATATATATATATATATATATATATATATATATATATATATATATATATATATATATATATATATATATATATATATATACTGTGTATATGTGTGTGCGTGCGTGTGTGTTATTTTTTCTCTCTCCCATCCCAATCTTACTTATCGCTGAGGATTGTCCCGCTTCTAGATATTCACCATCCAGGACAGAATACCGGGATAGGTTATTGTGATTGTTCACCAGTATACGTTCCTTTCAAAGAGGAAGTGGTTGTGCCGTTTCAATGACAGTTTTATGACTTATTCGCACGAATTAGGAAGAAAATTTAAATAATCACAAATATAAACAGTTTGTAACCTGGTATGAAGTTATGTGCATTGCAATGCAAATTTTAACCTATGTTATGTATCAATAAATATTAATTTTATTCTGATTTGTTTTAAAATACATTATTTTAATTTAATGTTTTAAAAATCTTTTGTCTGCTAAATTTATTACATGATATGGACAATCACTAAAAGAACTTGGAAAAGAGTTCTGACCATATCACGTTTGGCAACAAGTGTACTTTTGTAGATAAGGCAAATCGACCTGACGCCTTGATCACCCCACTGTTGAACGGTACTAAACAGCCGTCACCCATAGCATGCATGCATTTTGGTTCTCTTAAAAGCTTTACATGTAACCTAGGGGACGGATGAATAAGTTTTTTGTTGTTTGTGTTGTTGATAGGTTTAATATCTAAATCATCGTATGTCATAAACTCATGGGTAGGGATCAGTTCAGAGAGAAAAAAAAACCTGGCAATAATTTAGAACATTTAATTATGCTGTCATTTGATAGAATATGTATATTTTCCTTGACATTCATCTGTCGATCTTTACTTCAGTAAAAAAAATTGAAATTAGCTCTCAAAATAAAATCACCGAGAATCAGGGAACGACGGAGTTGTGTAAACTTGTTTGTATACAAAAAATGTAAATAATTTGACATACCAGCACATAGTGTGGAAATACTCCACGTGCTAAACACATCCAGACAGTCGAGCACAGTGTCAAAAAAAAAGAAAACACATTCACGTGTTAACCTGCCGCAAAAGCTTTCACTAGCAGGTATGCGAACAGGTGTTGGTTGTTGTTGTTGTTGGGCTTAACGCCATTTTTCAGCACACGATAGGCTATTTATGGCAGCCAGTATTAATGGTGGAGGAAGAAACCGAGAAATCACCGGAAAGAACCACCGACCCCCCACGAGAAGCTACTGGCAAACTTTCCCACATATCCACATTCGCCGAATCCTAGACTCGAACCCACGCAGACAGAGGTGCGAACAGGTGTTGGGCTAGAGGACTTCGCTAGACATCCTTCTTTCTCCATTCGCTCAATCATTTGTTCGTCATTCCATCCATCAATGTCTAAACAGGAAGTGGAATGATAACAAAATGTGCACTATCTAAGTAGTGTAAACTGTTTACTACTGCCCGGTATATTTCCACTTTCAACACAATGAGCGATCAAAATATGGACTGGTGTTTTCTTTGTTTTGTTTTACTTTTAAACATCAAATTAAATATAAACCTATATATATTGCATGATGGAAAAAAAAAGTTATCTGACAAGATGGAATTAAATATGTCATTAAATCACTGGAAAATGAAAGCATAGATTTTGTTCAAGTGAAAAAAAAATAAACTGTTACATTTCTTTGTAAGATTTTTTTTGGAGAGCTGATAAATTCTAATTCGAAAGTCAAGGATAAAAATCCAAAATATAAATCATATCTTATGCATATGGCAGTATTCCATTATTATTTTGAAGACATTATTAAATACTCGTTATTCCCTGATTTACTTTTAAATAAATGTCTGTATTTCCGCTAGTATTATCGATAAAATGGAAATAACAAAAAACTCATTGTTCAAGATAACTCTTCGATGAGAAGCTGGGGGTGGCTTAGAGATTATCGTAAATACGTCAACGAAATAGTTCGAATCCTACCATTGACCGACCATATATCTTTGGGCAAAGCACTTTATTAAAACTGTCACGTCAATAAATAAGGTACTTGTGTTGCTGTGCATTATAATGTTCAGATCTAACCAATTTCTTCGGAAAGAGAATGAGTACGTTTCTATATCGCACTCTTATTTTATTCAGCATGAGTGACCGAAGTTGCAAACAATTTTAATAAATACATGATACTGACAGTGGCAGATTTGTTTCGCTCTAACGGAATAAAACTCGGGCCTCTAGTTTTATATTTCACAGTAACATTACAGCATTGTCTGATCACGTTTTTTGTCCCGGATATATTAATTCATTCTGGACTATAACGAAAATTAGAAACCTTTGTCGCAACATGTAGTAAAAGAATTTTATCCTAAGTACGCGTACCTGAGACACACATGAACATTGTCACAAGGGCAACATTCAGAACATGTATACAAGATGCGTCGGTTGCACCAGGAAGTTAGAAATCCATTATATTATAACATTGATGAGAATTTGTTTACACACTCGGCAAGTGACACGTGCGAATAGATCATCTTTTCTTTAATTGAAGAAGTGAATTAACATTTTTTTTTACGGATGTAAGAAAACAAGCAAACAAGTTAAACATAAAAGCGTCAGAAATCTGAATTATGTCAGAATCTCACTAACGAAGCATCGCAATAAAACAGATTACTTCAGAGGAGGAGAACGTTGTTTTCCTATTTGATTTATTCTTTCTTTGCTGTTGGAAAAGTTAAATACATCATCGTCAGAAAATTAAATTCTCATCAGAGCTATGTGTTCATGGAGAATTTATTTATGTTAAAAAAAAAGAAAAACATGTTAGACCTAAGGTCAATTCTCAAATTTTACCATCGACCAATTTCATCCCAATCAAAGGTCTGGCGACGATAAGCTTGATATATATCATGTAGCTTCTTTGTTATTGCTGTGGAATTGACGCTATATGTTATACATTTTGGCCAGTACAGCCAGTACAGAGAGAATCCAGAAAGAACCACCGACGCACAGAAAGCTATAGGCAAGCTTTATCACATGCCCACCTTGGCCGAATTTGAGATTCGAAACCATGCAGACAGAGGTGACCACTGGGCCACCCAGAACCCCTCCGTAGCTCCTTTAATTTCAATAAGAAAGATAGCCCTGAAATATAGCTAGCTGCCTTATTAGAAAGAAATGCGTTAAATGAGAAATATGATGAAGCTGATTCCAATCATTTTAAAAACTTTTTTCAATTTTGCTGTTTTTACGTGGAATTTGGGTCAATCTGAGTAAACCGAAACGTGGGCTTGTGTATGTAAAAATTATGGGTTCCTAGGATTTCCTTTGACCTGCGATACAGTACTCGTGTCGCACGTAATGTGTTATTAGTTCGATTCTTTGTGGCCACATGGAAGATCTATGACATGCTTACAGAAATTCGCTTTTCTTTAATAAAGATTGATTCAGTTTTCCAAACTTGATAATAGAAGTCACAGGTAAATATAACATATCAATCGCTAAAATGGGACTATAACTAGTAAGGCAAGTATACACACACAGGCGCACAGAGAAACCCATGATCGCTTAGTATAATAGACGAAGTAATGACAGTAGTGAAGTAATTTATAGTTTTTGGACCATCCTGAAATTCATACTAGCGCCATCGTTTTTGGTGTAAATTTTTTCTAACGCAGACAATAAGTACATCGATAATTTTTTTTAAGAAATTCACATTCAGTAGTCTAGTGCGACCAGCACTACAAAATCAATGGAGATGACAAAACTAATTTGTGGTACTGAAAAATCACCAAGCTAATAGAAGGAAGGAATTCGAAATACAAACTTTGCAGAGACTGTTTTTTTTTTTTTTTAGAAATCAGTTGGATTTAAGAAGATCGATAGCGTATTTGTAAGTGCTTGAATAATTTGACGGCCATAAGGGACATTTATTATTGTAGAGCCATCAAATAACGACATTTGCTCTAAGATATTAGAACTAACAGGCACACACGAATAAACAGGAAAAAGCAGGATTTATTCAAAATAAGATAGAAACAAAGATCAGAGAAGAGAAGAATCGTATCCCGATGGACACCAAATAGAATAAAGAAATGAATCAGATACAGAGAGAAAATTTGTCTAAGTCTACACTACGACTGGTTTAAGTGAATATTCATTAGACTACTCGTATTTTGTATATTATGGTCTCATACAAATGATACGACAACACTGAATGACAACTCACATAATGATACGAGAACGCCTAATGACAACTCACATAATGATACGACAACGTCTAATGACAACTCACACAATGATACGACAACGCATAATGACAACTCACATAATGATACGACAACGCCTAATGACAACTCACAAAATGATACGACAACGCTTAAGACACCCCATATGATGATAAAACAAGACTTGAAGATGACTCATACAATGATACGACAATACTTAAGAATAAATCGTGTGATTGTATCACTTTTTTAAGGATAACTTATATAATGATACGACATTTAAGCCCATAAAACATATGATTTAAAAATACCCAACATTCTCTAGACCATACTTGCATTTCAGGGCTAGACCAAAGTGATATAAAATACTGTGCAACTTATGTGGACCACTTCACGTTTTTAAAAAGCAAACAAGGTACTTGGACCATGTCTATGTTTGGTGATTATATATTGAAAGTGCTGGACCAATCATAATTGTGCAATTCAATATCTCTTAGATCCCTTGATTTGAGTGATACTTCGGAAATGGACCAAATCTATATGTCGGAATGGGAAATTATACCCACAGGTCCCTAATATATATATATATATATATATATATATATATATATATATATATATATATATATATATATATATATATATATATATATATATATATATATATATATATATATTCTTTTGTACAGTGAGTAGGCAATGGATTTAACCAACGTATGCAAATAAATAAATAAAAGTGATACAGTCTTTACGTAAAACATATGGAAATAAAACAGGTACATAAACAAACAAAACATTTAATTGTATATCTAGCATAGAATAAGCGTGGTGTAGACTGGTTTACGAGCTATAAAGTCTGATCCCGAAGAAAAGGTTAAGCTCCATAAAATGTTAACTCCCATCCGGATAGAAAGTGGGGAAGTGACGACTCGTGGTAGCAGAGAAACGTAGGTGATCATTTTACAAACGTGAATGACTTTATTACACACACGCACGCACACACAATGTCGAACACGAGATCAATCATGAAAGATTCAATGGTTATGTAATACATTTTGTTACTAACTGTTTAAATGTTTGAAACATGAGAACACGTCAGTGTTAAGGGTTTGTTATTCCCCTCTTTATGGTCTTGGTTGTAAGGAATTCGGGTGGGGTGCTTCCAAAATGTATTTAGATTATGGCAGAAGACACACACAGGCTCGATTATGGTTCAGAAGTTGGGTTAGTGAATGTTTTGGTGTATAGCTCTGAGCCCCCAGTCAGCGCCGATGATTAAATAATAAAAGGTACACAGGGTGAAATTCAATAACAACAGTTTAATTAACAAATAATAGTCAATCACTCGAATTTCTAAAATGCGCCTCTTTCGCTAGACCTTTTGAGCATTTTTCATCATATGAGTTCTAGTGTGAGAGTTTTCGACAAGTCCTTGGTTTTTACTCATCTCCTGATTTCACTTCGTCTCCTAATTCCCTCTAAGTTCCTTCTCCTACTCCTTCTCTTTTCGCTCCTCCCAGACTACTTTCCTCCTCCTCTGTTTCCCTCGTCTATCCGTCGACTCCAACTTGCCGACTTCCTCTCTCTCTCTCTCTCTCTCTCTCTCTCTCTCTCTCTCTCTCTCTCTCTCTCTCTCTCTCTCTCTCTCTCTCTCTCTCTCTCTCTCTCTCTCTCTCTCTCTCTCTCTCTCTCTCTCTCTCTCTCTCTCTTCCTTTGTTCAGAATTCTTTGTCCTACGTATCCCGCCAATTTACTTATTTTTGGAGGGTGCTTTCCTGGTTGATCTTTTCAGAGCATTTAGGGAGACTCTCCTGCCCTACTTGTAACGATGGTGCTATGGATCAAGGGTTATCTTTCTTTTATTGTTTGATATTAAGGCTTTTTTTTTCCTATTCAAGGCATTCGTCTCCTTCAAGGAGATATTTTCTCGTCTCGTTTTCTTCTTTCTTTTTCCTCCTTTTCGCTCTCCTTTTTCCCTTTGGGTCTCCTTATTTACTGCTTCTGACTGGTCATTCTCTCGTGTTCCTATTATTGCTAATGTCAGGGTAGTACGTAGATTTTGATTCAAGCTCTCTTCAATATTCTCATGTTGTTGATGTTGTAGTGTAATTTGGTCGTCTCTTAGTTGTTTCCTTCTAGGTGGAGCTTTTGGATTCAGCATTTTTTAAAATTCTTTTTGAAAATTTTTTGCTGCTCCAAACCCGCCAATTTACGAGTATAATCCTTACGACGGCAATGTCTTCCTCACAAATCTGCCCATGTATACTAATGAATTTTGAGCCGTGGTCCTAATATCTTTCGAATCTAAGATTTATGCCACCCTCTGGCTGAATTCCGATTGGATATTGTTGACTGACCCAATCAACCAAGCTGTCAGTGCTCCACTTTTGTCTTTCTACATGGCAGCTAGAACACACCCCGTTTACCCTGCGGACTTCCTTGTGATTCAATGTATAACACATGGGTGCAAGTTACAAGATTGGACCCCAGAGCTTAGTTTCTGGCGACTTACATAATTTCTTGACAAAGGCCGTAGGCGATGTTTACATCAAACGCGTTGAAACACCACGCTTTTATACATCCGGTTACCTACCTTGAAAGAACGTGACACTCATTATTAAGGCTTCCCCATGAGAAGACCACAATTTTCTTTTGCTGATCTAGTTTGCTCTGTTTACTTCTCATAATTTAGCCTTGTTTTCCCATTCTTATTTGATATCCATATGACTATTTTTTTTTGTTTCATTCTTTAAAAGTATATGTGTGTATGTGTGTGATGTGTCGAATTCCGAAAACTCTTAGAAGTATGGATTAAATGAAGTGTACCAAAGTCAACTTAATTAAAGTAGAAAAAGCTAGAGACAGTTATATGATTATACCCATTTTATCTCTGAACGTCAAAGGAAATTCAGTTCTGTTATGGTACAAGGGTTTTGGCATAACTTTTCCAAAATCGACCGGTTATATGAAGAAGAATGTCAATAATGGATTGTTCAAAGTAATGTTGTTTACGGCATGATTAGCTGTTTCCTCAATCGAAAATTCTACGTAATAGAATTTAGGAAACAGTCGATTCTGATTGGTTAATGGAAACATAAGGGCGTAACTCTCGTAAGGAATTAGTGGTCCTACTTGGAAGAAAAATTCTTTAGTCTAGAATCTTGCTTGAGGAAAGTAAGACTAACTCCGGGACGTAGAAGGTACGTTCTCGTTATTGAGTAAGTGGCCAGATAGTCGTCTCAGATAGGAGACAGACTATACTTGGGAGGTTCGTGGAAAACGAATAAGAAACGGCAAACGTACGCAATCTTAGTTTCCCGATTTTAATATGCAATTTCATTTGTTGATTTATTTGCAAATGTATTGATGTTATGAAGTATTTATGTATGATTTCATTTTTCAGGGTTTTAGTAAATGTTAGTCACGACATTTTATTCTTTGATTTTCTACTTATCAATTCATTGGGAGAATTGACAAGATTGCATGTAATTGAATATTCGATACTTAGGAATGCGTAATAATTCCGTAAAAATCAGCTTAATAAATGATTGGTAATGTTCGTAGATTTATAAGTTACATCTCTGTCTATTATGCCATGTATTGCGTGTATTTTCATACACTAGTTCGTAACATTTAATTGATCTATTGAGGGTATATTCATATACTAGTTCGTAACATTTAATTGATCACGTAAACTATTTTAGAATAGTTAGATTTAAGGGGCTAAGCCATATGTAATTTAACACTACTAAATAGTTTAATGTAAGAAGTCAAGGGGTGTTAAATACGGGCACATAGGGCTAGCGTGAAGCAAATCTAATGCATCCCCGCTAGCGCGACAAGAATTAAGGTCAGAACATGTTTGTAAACATAGAAATTAGTGAACGAGTGAGCATGACATACTTATGCATTTTATTTTCTGAGACGAGTTAATGTACAAATATAGATGTATACTTGGAAAGGTGACCTATAGTCTATTGCGGGACATTTTATTTATTTAAGGAAACTGCTTCCTGAAATGTCCTGAAAATTCATGCACAAATTCCAAGTACCAGAGCAAATTCTAAGCAAGAAGCCTAGGTCTACAGACGATCGTCAAATCGTTCAAGTTTCGACTGGCAAGAGTCCATGTCCAGACAACTAGAAAAAGGTTGGCAGTGCAGGAACGAACGAAAGATTTGATGTCCGAATAAGATAGATGATGATGTCGTTCATCGTTGAACTCAAAAGTCACGACTCGTAGGCTATGACGAAACTGAATTAATTCTGTCACTGACAAGTAATCCTAACGTGAATATTTGTATTGTTTTATGTAACTACATGTTAGTACATTTTTTTTTCTTCTTTTGTAACCAAGAAATTGATTTCTTCCATTTGAAATTCTGTTGCTGAATTGATTAAATCTTATATTTGTTCATTAAAAGGGGACTCGTTGTGTTTATTTCTTCAATATACTTGATCAGATATCTGCATTCTTTTTTCTATCCATCCACACTGGGGAAATTACACCGCTAGAGGTCAAATTTGGTGTGTTTTGAACGCCACCATTTTTTCCACTATATATATATATATATATATATATATATATATATATATATATATATATATATATATATATATATATATATATATATATATATATATATATATATATATATATATAATCTACTTCAAATGTGGTCTATTTTAAATACTCATGTGGTTATCAATTTATATAAATCTTTTACTCTGTAATTAAGATTTTGGAACACCAGAGCATTTTCCTTTCTATGACTAGTATAACTTACTAACAGTGTATTTTAATGGGACATACAAAACAACGTTGATTGGTTTTCATAAAGTTTCTTCATTGATTACCCGGCCTTTTGATTATGTTGTTTCCTCGCATTAAAATCCACATTTTTTTTGTTAATAGATATATTGGCAGTAAGAAGGTGAAATACTAGTGAGTAAAGATAGTGTTGTAAATAATTTTTCTGTGTTATCTTCTAATTTTGTTGCGTAGACAAATTCTCTGCATAATTAAATGTGCCATCATACTAAATGCATGCTCTTTTCCCTATTATGTCGTTCATATTATCAGTGGTCTATATTCATATTAGGCCGTTTGATATTATGCTGGCGACTCGGTTATAATATACAGCAATAAATGGTTTACTTCTGCATTATTGATCGACATTTAAAGCTTTTTATTGACTGTATATTAGGTGGTATATTTTAGTATCTGTTTATGCTCACTCAACGTATAAAGAAGAGGACAAGGACAAGACTCGATTTTTGTCTAATTAAGATAGGTGTTGTCCGGACATTATCTCCTGTCCTTCTCCAAGATTTTAAACGAATATTGTAATTATCCAGCACTAAAATATAGATAGAGTTCAGTAATCTTATGGATTATTTGTAAAGACAGGGAGCAAGTTAGAAATTTTCTGGTGTCGAGAGGCGAGATTTAAAAAATAAACAGTGAAAATGATCGATCACTGAAATATTGTTACATTCCGGATTTGGGGTATCACAATGGTCCATTGAGCTTACAATGTTTTGTTTATAAAAATATGATTGGTCAAGAAATGCTCTTAGGTAAAATTAGAAAATAACAATTTAAAAATAGGATGGTCTAGCACTGAAAAAAAACCTAGTCCAGCTCAAAAATTACTTTATGGCACTGATGTATGACTATGGTCAATTTCTAAAATATTAGTATGGTTAAGGAATCTTGGGGTGCTTTTGTTTGCTATTTCTGGCTGGTTGTCATTGCCACAGTATTTGTGCTTTTATATTTTCTGCTATAATTGTTTCTTTCCTGCCTGAATGTATTCTGTATTTCGTGTTTATATTCTGTTTCTTTGTGTTTTAACCTGTCATTGGTTATATATATATATATATATATATATATATATATATATATATATATATATATATATATATATATATATATATATATATATATATATATATATATATATATATATATAACGGTACTACCACATATACTCTAAATATATGCAATACTTCAAAATTTAAATAACCTCAGGACCTTCCTAAATGAAGCTGCTGAATTAATATTTGTAATGTTAGTATCTGGTGTTCATTCCATTTTATTTGGTATTGTGATTTTTCAGTGCCACAATTATAGCATTTCCTCGTCTCTACTTATTTAGTAGCGTAATTTCGACAGCAGAACAATAGAGGTTACACTAGAGTAATGATAATGGGTGCAGTTACGAGCATTGGAATTTGAATTGGTGGACATATTGCATTTAAATTAACGAGTGTGCAAAAAAAAACAAACCCAAAATGCCAGAGATCGTGTTAGTTTAATTTCACTTTGTGCTACACTCTCGGTTACTCCACCACTCATGAATAAACAGGACCTATATTTCTTCCTTTTAAAAATTACACATCCTTTCATTTTATCATGTGAAAATGAAAGATTTCGCTTCATGACCTGCGATGCCAGAATGTACCAGTTTCAAACCTTATAATAAAGAAAATATATTCAAAGATGAGTTTTCATTTAAATTTCGGTTAGCATTAATTTTGTCTCAGCTTGAATGGGTCACCACCTATAATCCTGATATTAAACACATGTGACATTCATCATATTGTCGTCTGATTCAATATATTACGTAAATGCAGCTTGTAATTATGAACACAAAAGCCTCTCAATAAGCTGTCGAACAATCATTGTCAATTTTGCAAACGAAAATGTCGCTTTACGAATACTACAAGCGTCCAAGCAACATTGTTCGAAGGTGAAAAACGTTACAAAACTTTGATTTCTATAGACTGGCTCTTACATTTGGAGTATATGTCTCCGAACGTAGACTAGTTGCCTGATGTTCAAATTCTGCAACTGGAGTGTTGTACCAAAACAAAGAATAGATGAGAAAAAGGGTATGAAGTACTGTTTACTGGGAAGCCTGGTTTTGCGATGAAAAAAAGGTACAGATTTGGAGACTGCGGAATGTTACTTGTATTTCCAAGAGGGATTTAAACCGTGTAGGCATTTCGCTGAGTGTTGGTTTGTATATCTGAATCCGTGTTCTATTCGCTTTTCGGTGAAACGTTCACAGTCACATGATTAAGGAAAAACCGATGATAACATACTCCCACACTTCACGAATCAAGTGCCTGTGTCAGTGTTGTTGTTTATGATAGGCTGGACGTTTTTAATTTTCACAACTTTAAAATATATGTATTGGAAGCACCTTTTCTGATGGCAAATGTTTAACAAAATGTTGTTTTGCTTTTTGCCGGTATCACTGTTTGTTAACTTGTCTGGAAAGGAGGTCAAAAGAGTGCAAGGTCATTGCAATGTAGGTGTACGTGACTTTGTCGATGTGCTTTCCAAATAAAGCTTTGCTTTTTTTGGATACATTACCTTGAGTGAAGGAAATCGGTAACTGAAAAAAAAATAAAACTCAAGAGTTTCTTCGACTGCAAGGATTATTTGGTCTCAGGGCGTTAAGAAAAACTTGGAAAAGCTTTACTATCCTAACATTTTATAACCCTCGCCCAAATAAAGTGCACTTACAT
Source organism: Potamilus streckersoni (assembly GCA_016746295.1). NCBI lineage: Eukaryota > Metazoa > Mollusca > Bivalvia > Unionida > Unionidae > Potamilus > Potamilus streckersoni. The sequence goes on along the minus strand of JAEAOA010001578.1, from coordinate 5,818,866 downwards.
CCTTATATATTATATTATATTATATTATATTATATTATATTATATTATATTATATTATATTATATTATATTATATTATATTATATTATATTATATTATATTATATTATATTATACACACACATGCGCACACACACATGCACACACACATGCGCACACACACATGCACACACATGCACACACACTGTCCTTTGGGTAAGAATGAAGCCTATTACTTTTGGATAAAGTCAATGTGACAGAAGAAAAGTTTTATACATCGCCTTTAGTTCTATATCATTTACCTCAACAAAATCTTGTCGATTTGCCGTATGAATTAAGCTTATTGACTATATGGTCAAAAGGTCAAGGTTAATGTTTCTGAAGAAAGACAAACTTTTTCGCGCAATAACCTTAATTATAGATCAGAAACACTAACTAAATTATGTCGATGCAGCGATGATTAGCTTATTGATTATGACGTGCAATGTATCACATATTTCACTTCCGAATCAGCAACAGTGCTTGATTACGGGACAAGAGCAGTTTTTATGTACAAAATTAATGCCGCGATCAGGGACTTAATATAAAAAAAATCATAAAAAATAAAATACACAAGTAATATCAAAAAGGTCCATATTTTTATATACATATATTAAAACAAAGCATAAGAATATTATCCACGTGACCAGAGAAGTCTATAGCAGTTCATAGCAGAAGAAGTCTATGCACCCCAACCCCAAATTTATAACTGCAATTTTCATGTCCGAAGGTCATTTTTCAAACCATGTGATGCTCATAGTGCAAGCACAAGTAATTTTCATAAACGGCAATTCTGCAAAATATTGTGTACTAAACAGGTTGATGCAAGTGAAAACAGTTGTCATCCAAGCCGTTTGGAGATATTCTACATAGCCACTCTGACTAATTACAGTTGTCATCCAAGCCGTTTGGAGATATTCTACCTAGCCACTCTGACTAATTACAGTTGTCATCCAAGCCGTTTGGAGATATTCTACATAGCCACTCTGACTAATTACAGTTGTCATCCAAGCCGTTTGGAGATATTCTACCTAGCCACTCTGACTAATTACAGTTGTCATCCAAGCCGTTTGGAGATATTCTACCTAGCCACTCTGACTAATTACTGTGCGCTATTGCCGAAATGCATATCAGCAACCACACCGTAGTGATTATATAGATTATATAGCAAAGAGTATCCTATTACCTTTAAATCAATACCAAGAATGCTATAATCCCACTCTTGTATCACAACCAAAATGGGGATGAAAAGGATGCTCAAAATTGGCTAGGACTATATTTGTGAGTTCTAAACCTGATGTTTTATTTGTGACCTGAGTCATATTAGGCCGATTTTTATATGGCCGATTTTTAGTTGAATTTTTATATATGCAATCCACATCTATTTCAACAAGATAAAAAGTATTTTTTAATTTTATGTCTTAAAGTTTGTAGAGACAGCTGTGAGAAAGTGTGTAGTGCAAGTGTGGAACATTTACTCTGTAATGTTTAGAGTGTCAGTAAACAACTAATTATTAGTAGTAATTAATAGTGCATAAAGTAACATCCTTTATTAAAAAAGCATATCAACTTAAGCCACAATGTCGCACTTTGTCAATGTCTTAACCAAAATTAACCATATAAAGAAATGTATTTTTTGTTAGATTTGCTTCATTTATTGCTCGCTTACTTTCCACGGAAATAGATTTGTGGAAAGTTTATTTATCCCTTTGACCTATATTTCGTTTGGCATTTTAAAATCTCTGACAGTTTAGAATGGTTTAGTAGCGTTTTCATCTATATATCTCATTCAGTACCATATTACAAACTTACTTATCACATACCACTCACTAATATAATCATAAATACATAATATGCTTTGACCAAAGGAAATATCGCGAATGATCTAAATGCATAATATCAACAAGAAAGATTTCTTTATGTGTTTTGAATAAGGTCCTTTTTCTGACTCCTAAAGATATTTTCTCTGACAGACTTCACAAATATCAGCCAATGCCAATGGTCTAATGTGTAGGAATACTTACTTGGTGATTATAATGAGTATGAACCTTATACACTTTATACATATGCATTTTTTATGAGTTATTTTCAAAAACTTCTTTTTTACCTAAATTTGTTTACATTTAAAGTTCTAAATTTTAATTTCATAATTATAATTTTAATGTCAATATTGTTATGAATATCTATGACATTATTTTATGATATAGATTTTATTTAAGTCCTTGGGTTAATGACATTTATTTTTTAATTTCTTTAATTTTATAATTGGACTGTGCTATAAGAAGAGCACATGTGTCATTTTTCCATTCATAAATTAGGGTTGAGTTGCCAAGGTCACGTCAACAACTATTTCGATCCAAGTATGCCACATCTTAGTTGGATGTAGGTCATTGCGTTATCTAGGAAGTATGTATGTACTGTAGATATGACATGCATTTCCTAGTTGTAGACTGGCTGAATAATTTAAAGAACCAGACCATGAGTGTTAAGATATTTCACAATAAAAATAATTTAAATATTCGGGAATCTTTTTTAGTGACTCAGATTTTTTATCTGACATCATTAGGTGACCATAAAAGAAGATCATGGGAGGAAATCTGATTTATCATAATTTGTTCATTGAAATTTCAGAGCGGAAAAAATAGTATAAACAAGCAGTGCTTGGATATTTAATTGATTTCGTTAAGTTACGTGAATCATTCAAGAAATTAAGTACCATTTAGCTTTCATTGGATTAACTTGAAGTACAACTGCTGAATATTAGAACAGCGATTCCTGAGTGGTGCTAGCATAGCACGTTTGCACATTAGAAAATTCATTCGAAATAATTTTAAATCGTTGCGGACTATTGTGAAACTGATCGTACATTTAGGAAACATAGCAATTCAAACATACTGCACAATACTTTGATTCTTTCACCTTCTTTGATTTTATAGTTGAGAGAAATAAATTTATATTTTGGAAAATTGAATGCTTGTTACGTTTTACCTTGTCTTGTTACATTGTTTAAGCCCAGAGGATAGAACAATATACACTATATATCAAAATTTCACGTGTCTAGCTTTAATAATAAACTCTGGATATAAATTTAAACTTCTATGGGCACGACACTGACAGGGCTCCTATACACTATATATCAAAATTTCACGTGTCTAGCTTTAATAATAAACTCTGGATATAAATTTAAACTTCTATGGGCACGACACTGACAGGGCTCCGATCAGCTATTTTTAATATAAAATTTCTACATTTGTTTCTTAGTACTGGACTTTCCACAGTGTCCTAAACCTAATGAATCATACGCCAACCTAAAATACATTCACAGATGAACTCACTGTGAAGTTTGTGACTGAGGTTATCAGTCATTTTTAAGAGGCTGGACTGTAATTAAAGCAACGTACACATTTCACTTCCGAATCAACATCAATGCTCTGTTACTTGCTGTGCACTGTTGCCAAAATAGACACAAACAACAACACAATAATACTCATACAAAAAAGAATAAACAATTACTTTTAAACAAATATTAATAATGCCCAAATCTCACTCTTGTATCACCACCAAAATCAGAGCGGAAAAGATAATCTAAAATAGACAAGGACTGTATTAGTGGGTTCTAAACTGGAAGTATCCTCCAACTTAGTGTCAGTATGGGATCTCCATACATATGTGTCGTGATTCACTGTTCCGATGTTACAACTACTAACCAATCACTATTGTTCGGGTAGAAGTTCCCAAACGAGCCCTTAATAGAATGAAGTCATTGTTATGCTACTGACACCAGTGACAAAACAGTCGGAAGACAATTTACTTATTACCCGCTAACGACATTCGCTTACTAATGTAGGCCGGGTACCAAGAAATCCAAAGATGATGATGTTTTTTTGTGTTCGTTTATAATATACAACCAACGATTATATGGAAAAACCATTCAGTTAATCATACACGCATACAAATATACATACAAAACTGACGAACATCGAGTAGAACACATATGACAACTGGGTCGGATGGGGGAGGGATAAGCTATCCCCCTCCCACTTGGAGTTTCCTTTATAGTTAGTTAAACTATGCTCTGAAAAGACTTAAAATGCAGAAGCTTTTGGGGCCTTCGTCCCCTGGGTTCCACAAAAGACATTATCCCACATACCCCTTGCCTACTTGTTTGGACCCCCGCATTTTCTGTCCCCCCCCCATTAAACAAAGTTTTTTTATGTTCATTGAATAAATATATATTCCACGCAACTCAATATCGCTTCCTCTAAACAATTGAGCAATGCACACGTGTCACTGTATAAAACATTTCCATGACATCTAGCAGTATTTTTGTTTTGTTGTGGTGGTCATCGTGTGTTCCTCAAATTACGGGGAAAATTTATTAGGCTGATATTTCAGCAACTCATAAAAGGTAGAATGTCTAAAAGAAAAAAAGCATGGATTTAATACTGTCTGCATGGTGTCAATAGACAAACAATGAACCATTTAATTGGAATACACCGGATCGTCTGAGGGTACATTTACAGTCGAGAAAATAAAATTAAAAATCAGCCCAAATAAAACTTCGTATGTTAGAAAATTTTAGAGTATTTTTCACCTTTGGTACCCATCCAACTGCAGACAAGTTAGGTTCAGATATATCATCGCATAATGGGTAGACGGATATGGTACTATTTTATTCACATCTGGGTTTAAGCAGGCAAGGTACAACAATACGGTATTCTCGTCTTCTTTGCCGTGTGTTTTGTTAAAGGTGTGCAACACCGTGCACCCACAATTTGTGTGTGTGTGTGTGTGTGTGTGTGTGTGTGTGTGTGTGTGTGATTGGATATCTAACGTAGCTTTTAACAAATTTTTCAGGCATATCGCTACGATGTCTGCAGTGTGGCAGTTTATAGTGATGTCTAGCACTATGGCATCATGCCGCAGACATATAGCATGATGTCCCATCCTGTCACATTTACTTGACACCAGGTCGACCAGTCTTAACACTAACCTCTTAATGCTGAGTACCATTTTTATAAGTCTTTGGTATCACTTGGCTGGGGACGCTCTAACCACTAGGCCACAGGAATGGTCCTACCCACAATGTCCACAAAGTCAAGACGGGATAATAACTTTTCTTCAAAACCAGAATATTTTCAGAGACGCGCAACAGTTTTGGAGAACAAAAATAGAAAACTTCAAGATCCCATTTAAGTAGACGGATAAAATGGCAGAGTGGAGACAATCCAGAGACAATTTTGGGCCATTTGAAAAAGGTATCATATTGAATTTTTCCAGAAACATAGTTATTAAAAAAGGCGGAATAACTTCGATGGTGTTGTAATTTTTTTACTCTTAAAGTTAATCTTGATTGGCTAATCTAAATGAGTGTTGTGTGTGTTTCCAAGACGACGTTCGCTGTTTTAAGCACTTTCTCTCGCGAAATTAGTCAATCTAAATTTCTGTAGGAAGCAAAAAGAATATGACTCCAGGAAGTAACAAGCAGTTCTCGGTTTAAATTGTCCAAAGGACATGTGTCTATAAGTTGAGGGACACGGAACCTGACAAGTACAAAGAGATTAGGCTACATATTAAAAAAAAAGTTTTGGGAAGCACTAGATTTGTCTCAATCGTATACGATTTGCTGTTTGTTTGGTTTTTTTTGTTGTTGTTGTTGTTTTTTGCTATATATTTGCAATTATATGTTTTAATGTGTTTGTTTTAAATTCATACGTAAATTTTCCTTGAATTCGGAAGTTAATTGTTTGCATTCATTTGTCTTAAATGTTATATATCACTAATGCATTCTTAGAATGACAAACAATATTTCCTTGATATGAGTTGGTTAGAATTTACTCTTTTGTATGTAATGGGAATAGCATCATCCATTACTTCCGGTTATGTCTGGAAAATATTTATGCCAATGCATTGCTAGTTGACAAGTAATATAGTTAAGACAATACGTGAAATCCGTTAATTCATTTATGTTTGAATTCGTTTCAATCGAGAATAGTACGCCTGTCGACCGACTTAGTCCAGTTAATGATTTATAACCCACAGAAGAATATTAAGATATCTAGTGATATAATAGTCCCGTTATGAATGCCACTAGCCGCTAGGGAGAGACATTAATTTTATGGTAACAGAGTCGCTAACCGCTAGGGAGAGACGTTAATTTTATGGTAATAGAGTCGTGTGTATAAGCTGTTAGGCTACTAACGTTCACATATTTGTGTAGTAGGGACATTTGATATGATTAAACTGTTTTCCAATTTTCTAGTCTTGTACATAGCAATATTTGATAGAATCCACATTTCAAGAAATGTTTTGCTTCTGTCTTCTAAAACAATACGAGCAGAATCTTTACAGCAAACTCACCCCATGGTTTTAAGGACATTAGTTATTTGGTTTAACAGGTCTAGCTCTTGTTCTATGTCGTAAATGAGAACAACAGTCATTTGTGTTGATGCATGTGAATGAAATGATTATTTACAGGGCTTAGCACCATCTGGGGGAAAAAAATCAACTAATTTCCGAGAATCAAGGCGGATTTAGATCCAAACGAACTACCCACCATAGATCAACTAGTCATATTAGAAGCCGACGATAAGATCGCCTTCAACGCCAACGAAAACGGGACAGGCACCTAATTGCAATATTTCTTGATCTTGAAAAGCATTTGATCTGGTCTGGACCACAGGCCTAATCTCGAAGCTCAACCAGTATGGCATAACAGGTCACATGTACCGATGGATCTCGAACTTCCTAAGGGGGAGACAAATCAAATCCAGAATAGGAGATGCACACTCCAAGACCTATACACTAGATAATGGAACCCCTCAGCGAAGTCTTATTAGCCCCAATCTATTTAACATCATGATCAACGAGCTCGGCTAAAGTATCAACAACACAAACCAATCGAACTCTCACAATTTGTAGACGATAGTGGAATTTGAAATGCGGGTAACCAAAACAGCCAGAACACTTTCAACGAACTACAACATAGCCTAAACGCTATGGTCTCACTGGATAGTTTCTTATTTTGACACCTTCCTAATTTTTAATGTAGAAGGCATGAACTTAATTATCATAAGCTTAGTATTTATAAATTCACACATCTGTAATGTGGTTTAGATTTACTTTGAGTTAGGGTTGAAAATGGGTTGGCTTGTTCGGTGACTGCCTGTCATAGTTAGACTAGCATTGTAGATCAAATGCGTAACTTGTGCTGCAAATGAAATGCCGACTTGGCTAACATATTTACGTGTGTCTGCTACAGAGGTAAATATCTAAAATCGATATGGCGAGGAGTGAGTAAAAGTATGCCAATTTATTATAGTACTAGTGAACTTTATTCATGCATAAGGCACATACCGATTCTTTTATCCGCCGTGCCATAGAAAAATCTTCAAAACAGTTCTTTTCTATCAAAAATAAAAATAAAAAGAGGGGTTGGTGGCACTGTTGGTTCAGTATAAAAGCCACCAGTTGTATAAATAATTAACCTGATTGCTGCAGTCAAAATCTCGCATGCTTTCTACAAAAATCATTAGTTTGTTTTTATTTGTATCTTCAGTGCAAAATGTTTTTCATTTTTTCTGCAACAAGTCATTCTCGGATGAAAATTCACCAGATAAATTGTCCAGTGAGACCTATTGGTAAATAGGCAGACAACTGGAGATTTAAATTATCCAACACCAAAACAGTAGGAATGCTTTTATCTCCACCCAACAATAGAACCATAACATACCCCAAACTATATCTACAAACACTCCAATTAACTTTGTAAAGAAAACATATTTTTTTAGGAATGATGTTAGATGAGAACCTTAGCTGGAAGTCGCATATAACAAACCTTAAAAAAATACAACCAAGACTTATACCTATTGAAAAGCATTAGGGGAAAAGCGTGGGTAGCAGATCAGCAAACCATCTAATGCTCTATATGTCATTAATTAGAGTCAAATTAGACTACGGTTGGCAGGTGTATGTCTCTGCAAGAAATAATTTGCTTATTAAACAAAACAAACATCCAATATAAAGCGCTAAGACTATGTACGGGGACCCTACCCAACATTTCGATAGAAGAACTACATAAACAAACGGAGGACCTACCACTGTATTTGAGACAGGAAGAACAACTACTAAGGTATGCCACCATGAATTCCATTCACAATGAAAGTAACCCGACTAAAGCGGTGATTACAAAGTGTAGGAGCCCATTAAGTAAAAAACTAGTCCACCATCCCCCAGTAAAATGATCCATACGCTATGCGAGGAATTAGGACTACCAGGGATGCAAGCAGAACAGCTCCAAGTTAACAATCCCTCTCCTTGGAAAAATGGAATCCACAGAATAAACCTAATTGCCCTAACATTTGGATCCAAACTCCAAAACCAATTAAGAACATTAACAGAAATTTAAAGAAACTATCGCAGACACATATTCAGGATACCTTAAAGTCTATGCAGATGGATCCAAATCTAAAGAATTAAACAGAACGTCAGCAGCAATAGTAATTCCGGAACATCACGTCAAATTTGGTGCCAGACTCCCCGACGGATGTTCAATTTACACAGCAGAATTCTGGGCAATAAATAAGACACTGAATTGGAACAAAACCTAAACCCAAAGCCACCGTGTTATTATAACCGACTCTCTAAGTGTAGCGGAAGCAATGCAATCCATTAGCGAACTAGAAAACAAACTAGAAAACAAACAACACATAATCGAATTCCTATGAGCACCCTTGCATATCAACTTGGCTGGAAACGATAAAGCAGACCAAAAAAGCAAGTACAATCTCATGTATGACACAACAGACCTCATATATATATATATATATATATATATATATATATATATATATATATATATATATATATATATATATATATATATATATATATATATATATATATATATATATATATATAGTAATACAGGGGAACATAGCAGAGAGAAGAAAATAGAACGTGATTTTTTTTTTTGCATGTGTTAGACTAAAATAAACTAACACAACCTAACAATACTGCAACTGACCCTAAATTTAACGTTAAATGTAGCTAATCCACCCATCAGGCCCGGTCGCACAAGGCGACAATGATGACTGGTTGGTTGAACGATATCCAGTCATCACAGATCTTAGCCCCTCTACCAGCTTAATATTATAAGGTGACCTAGGCCCAGTCATCAGCCCCCTTCCCCGCCCGCACAAATAATCAGTCCCCAATTTATCAATACACAACACGTAAAGAACCAAATTACACCAACTCAACAACGTCTCTCAGACCAATTGCTTCGTATAATTAATAAATAGAAGAAAGGGGCACAATTAATGTTGTTACAAATAGATCCAAAACAATACAACCAAGACTGTAGTGGCACCATTTCTATAGCCTTCATAAAATGAGAATCACGACATTCGTGATCAAAAAATCGAAAATCATCAGAACTAACGCGACTTAGAAGTTGAGACAGGAGCAACCAGCTTATCTTCCGGATGATGCCACCACTCCAGATATCCAACCGATAAATGAAGACCAGAACAACGACTTTCAAATCAGTCTGATTTCATGTGGTTGTTGGATACTGAAGACATCTTTTGGAAATAGCTCTATCCTCATTTTTTCGACCTGATCCTTTGTATACCACCGTCAAAATGAATGACTTTGAGAAAACTTTGTGTGACTCAAACATAAATGGGGTGATTGACACTCTGCTGATTGGAATTATTTTGAAGAAAAAGTACACTATGTTCACAAAATTCCAACTATTGTAAATGATAGTAACGAAATTTCTCAGACTTGTTGAATTTGGATAAATGCACATGTGGCTTACACACTACTGGAATATCTATAAGTTGTCCTGACAGGCCATAGAACACAATTAATTTTACTATATATTCTCTACAGTTGTTTCTCAGTACTAAACTTTCCACTGTGTGACAATCAATAAAAATTATATATTAATCTAAAATAACTTCAAAGATGACTTTACGGTGAAGTTCTTGTCAAGGGTTGACCAGCATTTTGTTTTTTGAGAGGCTGAATTGTAAACAAAACACACTTCAATGAAACACAAATTTCACCTCCGAATCATCACTTAAGCCTTATTACTCACTGTATACTGTCGCCGAAATACACACAGACAACCACATCATGAGCTTGTATTCTAAAGAATCAACAATTGCCTTTACATCCTTGACAAGAAAGCCTAAATCTAACTCGTGTATCACCACCAAACGGAGACAGGAAAAAAAAAGATCTTAAAATAGACTAGGACTACATTCGTGGGTACTGAACTAATTGTGTCCTGATGCCATTAGAATAACTGGACTAGATATAATTAAGTACGCCTTGACGTTTCAGGCGTTTCGGCTTTCGGGTGGAGTTTCGCCTCCCGCGGTTCCATTACTACCTTCCTCACTTACAAATAAAAGGTACGACATTCGAACATACAAGCGAGACCGTGGTGGCTCTTTTTCCACAGTCCCGACCAATTGAGAATCTTGACTTTCTAGACTTGACAAGTCGCAAAAGCACTAGTTTGCGTAGACGACTTATTTCTTTATTGATTGAGTGGTTAGAGGGAGATCCATTTAATTTCTGGGATTCATTCAGGCAGTCGACACAGAACAGGCAAGATCTGCGTACCAGGAGCGCAGTGAAAGGGCGAAGACGGCCAAAGCAGTGAAAACGTGCTACATATATGATCACAGAGCAACAACAACAAAAATTTAAAAAAAAAAAAACAATGTGGCCATCAAGCTGTAGTATGTTGCTAAATTTGAACGATACGACTAAATACACGCTGCTGATAAGAAGAATTCACGGAACAGCCACGTTATACCGAAAGACGGGAGATATTAGTAACACGACGAGACAGCCACCGAAAAAAAAGCGGAGGTAGCCAGTCTGTGTAAGAGACATCCACAAGTCGTGGGGCAGTTAACTTGTAGATAGCATCTACTCTGGCTGCACTGAACAATAAAGAAGCAACCATAAGGAGTTTTATGGGAAAGATTTAGTCATTAGGCGGTCGCTTACAAAACAAAGGGAGGCATAAGACCAGTACAGCCACCCGAAAAACAGAAATGGAAAGCCGTCATGTACCTAAGCGGTCTGATGCCTTGACCCCAGATAAGCAGTCGAAGAGAAGAAGAAAATGAATTACAACTGCGATGATTGCCTGAATGTACGAGGTTTTCGGGGTTTTTTGTGTGTTTTAAAATCTCTTGATAATGGCACAATTTTTAAACTGATTTGATCCTTTTGCACACCGCCATCAAAATTAATATCTTAGAATTAACAATACTTTACTCCTAATTATAGTTACTTAATATGACATGGGGTGGATTCAAAACATTAAACCAACCCCTTCTCTACGGTTCGTTGCTATGGAATGACCTCCCGCGATGTAATTTACCCAGTGTGGATGGATAGAAAGAATAATACATATCTCTGAGCAAGTATATTAAAGAAATAAAGCAATGAGCCCTCTTTCAATGAACAAATATAAAATTTGATCAATTTGACAATAAAATTCCAAATGGAAAGAAACCAATTTATTTTAATACAAAAAAGGAAATGTACGAACATGTACTCAATAAAAGCAAATACAAATTTCACTTTGGTATTAATTGTCAGTGACAGAATTAATACAGTTTCATCATATCCTAAGAGTCGTGACTTTGAGTTCGACGCTGAATGACATCATCAACTATCTTTATCTGGACATTAAATTTTCGTTCCTTCCTGCTCTTTCAACCTTTGTCTAATTGTCTTGATCCTTGACTTGGGACCTTGCCTGTCGAAACTAGAATGATTTGACGATAGTATCTAGAACTGGAATTCGGCTGTGGAATTCTTCTGATGATTTTTTCTGGAGAATTGGCCGAAGAAATTTGCCGATGAAGCTGTTTCCTTTGCTGTTTTGTTCGTTTCCCACGAACTTCCAATGTATAGTCTATTTACTTTATGAGATGACTAACTCGCATTACTTCAGTCAAGAAAGAACGTACTACTTGCGCTCGTCCCTCAGAGTCCTGTCTGAGTTCTTTCAAGTAAGATTGAAGACTGAGCAATTTTGTAAAGTAAAGCTTTTAAGCTTTTTCTTCTTACAAGAGTTACACCTTAAGTTTCCATTAGCCAATCAGAATCGACTGATTCATAAAATCTGCTACGTAGAATATTTGATTAACGAGAATATGCTAATCATGCTGCAATTAACTTTCCTTTGAACAATCAATTATTGACATGCTTCCCCTTTTAACCTGTGCGAGTTCGAAGAGTGTTATGCCAAAACTTTTGTACCATAACAGATGACTCGGTCAAATTTCATGATGTAAAACCAAGTTTCCTTTGACGTTTAGAGATGAAATGAGAATAATCATATAACTGTCTCTAGCCTTTTCTACTCTAATTAAGTTAACTTTGGTACAATTCATTTAATCAATACTTTTAAGAGTTTCAAAATTCGACACATCACACTTAAACTTAGCTGATTAGTATTTTTTTTTTGTAAATCAAAGTACACTTTGTACGCAAAAATTCCAACTAATGATGATTTAACTAAAGAAAATTGTTTGACTATTTTGATTTGGATAAATTGCACAGATGGCTAACACACAATTGGGTGTATTGATTGTCCATTGGAATAACTGGACTTAATTTGACTATATATGTATGAGTCTGGCGTTTCAGGGCTGCTGCTTTTGCGCCTTCCACCGGATCCTTTTCCTCCCTGTCTCTAATTAAAAAGTGCGACATTTGCACATAAAAGAGGGACTGTAGTGGCTCCATTCCTACAGTCCCGACCAATTAAAAATCTAGACTTTCAATATTTAACCAGTCGCAAAAGCATGAGTGTGCATAAGGTGGCAGGGTACAGTTTCGTAATTTGGCCTCTGGCAAATTACTTAACTTAAGGCTATGGTGTGACTTTTTCAGCAATTATTGTCTCCTAGTTAAAGATATGGGTATATTTGTGAGCAAGGTGGTTCGGGCTTGTGTTGTTCTTGAAATTGATGTCAGGCATGTACACCTTCCATAGTTACTCTGCCATATGTTGATAGTGAAATACCAATTGTTGGCTAGCAAGAAGAGCTAGCCTTCCATAGCAGTAAACACGTGGGTTTGGGGTAAGGAGAATATCTCAAAAACGGCTTGGATGACAACTATTTTCAACTGCATCAGCCTGTTTAGTACACACTGTTTTGCAGAATTTTCATCTAGGAAAAAGGCTTGTGTTTGCACTGTGAGCACCACATGGTGTCAAAAATGACTTTCGGACATGAAAATTGCAGGTTTAAATTTGGGTTGGGGTGCATAAACTTCTTCTGCTATGAACTGCCACTGGCTTCTCTGGTCAAGTCGATAATATTTTTATGCTTTGTTTTAATATTGTTATCTCAAAATATAGACATTCTTGACCCAACTTAGATTTTTTTTTATTTGATTTTTTATGATTTTTTTTTTGTACTAGGTCACTGATTGCGGCAATAAATTTGTACATAAAAACTGGCCCCTGCCCTCTTAAGCAAAAGGGATAATTTTTTTATGGTGTAGTCAGCCATGTCTATTATACTTTTCTGTTTCTTTGTATATATTTAAATAATTTTTGTGCATTAGTTTCATTATATTTCCTACATTTTTCCATATATCACGTACTGTTGTATGTAGGTAACTGTGTTTTATACCTCAATGTGAGAACTGTTTACATCATTACAAAGTAGCATATTTTGGACTTAACTTACTAAATATGGAACCAAAATGGTGACCACAGTGTATTGTATTGCTTTTCATGTAGTTGTCAAGGTTTGCACACCTATCTTTATGAATATTATTCACATTTTAATACAGACACACAGAAACATCTGCTTAGCATGTCAACGTGCATTCTTTAAAGTAATTTAACTCCACAGGAGCAGCTAGACTTTGGAGGAATCATGCATAAGCATACTCTTGTGAATGTTGAATGTCACCAGTGGTATGGTGTTATAAATAATGATGCATATGGCATATCGCTTGCTATATTTTGGTGAGAAGAATGAAAGTTTTAGCACTCGACATATTTTCAACCTTCATGACATAGTTTCAACCTTCATGAGCCCACTGTGAAGTTGACATGAAGTTCACATCTCACACTTGGGTGATAATAGGAAATGTTTCAGTGTTATAAATACATCTTGAAATTTTTAGGTTCAGTTCACAAAGGGGAAAAGCTTCAGATTAAGGGGCAGTTCATGCATTCATTGGACAATACTCGTACAATTTTTCCTCTGAAATTCTTATGTTTTCATTGAATGTTAAAAGTACATCAATTTCACTTGTTTCTTTTCTTTTTGTAGGTCTCAGTTTGCATAGTAGAAGATTAATCATGCTGAAAGAAACAAAAGCTTGAATCTCATCCGGATACTCATTCTGGTCTGTGTGCACAAGAGAGAGACTTTGACGGATAGATTTAGCTTCCGCATGAGTTGTTTTATGGTATGAGCTTATTAAAAGCCAAGCAAGTGAAATACTTTTTACCTTGAACTGAATTTTCCACTGTAAATATTTGATCTATACCTTATCTTCTTTTACTATGATTTTGTAAACTCCAGAAATCATTAAAGTCAGCTGTAAGTGAATTGGTGTCTAAGAAGAGATTTCTGTTAACTTGTATTGAGTAATTGTATATGTATGGTCAATTTCAGAGGCTATGTATCAATGAAGTTTTTTGATATGTCCCTTTGTATGTTTAACTGGGTCCACATATCTGTATATTAATATTCTAGCATGGTCTAATGTTGATTGATTAAATTTTGATCTTTCCAGATTAGATAGGCTGTTGTGAATAACCCCTCCTCCCCCAACACCCACTCACACAACATTGATGCTCCTATTAGCATCTTCAGAATGATAATGAAAAGTTAGGAATTGCTTGTTTATAGCAGTCTAAAGGTCTTTGTAAAGCACATTATTCACTTAGATGTATGATTTCTTTACGTTTGCTAGAAGAGTTTATAGAAACTTTTCACTTCTATCACTGACAAGTAACATTGCATTTCTGTTATTTACTCCTTAAATTTATAATTTCCAAACCTCTTCTTGACATTCATGAAAGATTGTAAATAAATTTTGATTCTGTCCTAACGCTATGGTGGTAAACAAAGACCAAAAGCAATGTAGGTTGGAAACAATTTGAAATCGTTCAAGAAATGCAGTCAGTCATAACTCACAATGTAAATAATGCAATGTTTTTTTGCCGCAAAGTAGTCACTTTCCTAAAAGCGTTATACCATTTTTAATTTTGCACCCAACTTGTGACCTATACCATTTTGAGCCAAATTCTTAAGGTGGCAGGGTACAGTTTCGTAATTTGGCCTCTGGCAAATTTCTAAACTTAAGGCTATGGTGTGACTTTTACAGCAATTATTGTCTCCTTATTTGTGAGCAAGGTGGTTCAGTCTTGTGTTGTTCTTGAAATTGATGTCAGGCATGTACACCTTCCATAGTTACTCTGCCATATGTTGATAGTGAAATACCAATAGTTGGCTAGCAAGAAGAGCTAGCCTCCCATAGGTAAGGAGAATATCTCAAAAACGGCTTGGATGACAATTATTTTCAACTGCATCAGACTGTTTAGCACACACTGTTTTGTAGAATTGTCATCTAGGAAAAGGGCTTGTGTTTGCACTGTGAGCACCACATGGTGTCAAAAATGACCTTCGGACATGAAATTTGCAGGTATAAATTTGGGGTTGGGGTGCATAAACTTCTTCTGCTATGAACTGTCACTGACTTCTCTGGTCACGTGAATAATATTTTTATGCTTTGTTTTAAAATAGTTATCTCAAAATATGGACATTCTTGAATTCACTTATGTATTTTATTTTTTTAATGATTTTTTGTACTAGGCCACTGATTGCGGCATTAAATTTGTACATAAAACTGGCCCCTGCCCCGTAAGTGACTTTAATCTTTGGATTGACTGGTTATGGGGAACTTTTGAATTTAAATTTGGTACAGTGAAAAAATATCATTAAAAATATATAGCCTAGACATTTGTTTGTTTGCTGTACAAGCTAATTCCCCAATGTAGCTGCAGCCTTTACCATACACGGCTACAACAGTTGCTTTAGTTGCTGTATAATTACGATAAGAGGAGTGAAAATATTGTTCGATCTCAAAAGGAAAGAAACAGAAAAATATTTATGTTGCGTATTTATTTCAATTAAAAAATGGCCCCTTATGTGCATCACGCAGTGGGGAAAGAGAGCAGACAACCAAATAAATTAGGTACTGGGGGGAATAAATTCTAAAATTTCAAAACGGTCCTGACTTTCCTCGAAAGGGTACCAAAGCAAAAGTCTACGTGTCTGTTTACTCAAGTTGTACATGATTCCCAATACTCATGGGCAAGAATAAAATGATGGTCACGTTTCATGTGATAAGTGACTGTACTTTTGTGTGTGCGTGTGTGTGTATGAGTGTATGTTTATTACTTTATTTTGTTTTGCAGGAGAGGAGAGGAGAGGGGAGGGGAGTAGAGGGGAGGGGAGGGGAGGGGAGGGGAGGGGAGGAAACCCTGGATGAGTCCCCACCCAATCCGGGCCCTGAGAATTCGAATATATATTGAACATTTTTCTAGAGTAATCCTCCCAATTCACGATCAGCTCAAACAGACAATGTGTATTGATAGACCCATTATAAATGTACAAAAATCAGTGCAAACCTCTTCTGTATCAGGTGCTTCATAGAAGCCCCATATTTAGAAGCAATAGTTCAAAACAGGGAAAACCTTTGTATCAGATATGTGAAGGAAGGTATGTCCAGGTAATTTACCAAATCCAGATAAACAACTATTCAATATGCATACGGCTTTTGCTGCTTGACAGGCCAATGTTTTCTGTAGCAAGACTATTTTGAAGAACACGTATAGGTAAAACATACAGTACGTATCGATTCCAATTTCAATGAGCCGTAGCACCATTTCTCATAGCTACGCAAAAATTGTTTGTTTTTTTTTCAAGATTAGCCGTTAGATAATAATAATAATAATAATAATAATAATAATAATAATAATAATAATAATAATAATAATAAGTAGTAGTAGTAGTAGTAGTAGTTGTTGTCGTATTATGATAATAATAATAATAATAATAATAATAATAATAATAATAATAATAATAATAATAATAATAATAATAATAAGTAGTAGTAGTAGTAGTAGTTGTCGTATTCTTATTCTTATTATTATTATTATTATTATTATTATTATTATTATTATTATTATTATTATTATTATTATTATTATTATTATTAAGTTTCGGCTAAAATGGAGAAAAAATGTTTATACTCCATATTATTAAAAGGGATATTCGTACCGAGGGCAATGACCTCGTGTTTGTTTCATTTTCTGACCCTTTGTGCTCTTGTACTATCTCGCTCGTTCAACTCCCACACTGTTTTCGGGTCAGGATCTTATGGTGCACCAATGACGTCAATGGCCTGTATGTTCCGGATTTATTTTACACAGCTTGTAGTGAAATTGGCGACTTAATATCGCATATATTGAAGTGAGTGGGCAAATCATTATAGTCTGAACGAGGCAATTTATTTGATTTCTTTAGCAGTTTTCGACTGTATCAATGTTTGTATTCATGAAATGTTAAAACCATGGACAGATAATCACAGCAATCAGGACTGAACGAATATTGACACAATACACAAAATCATGTATTTAAGTGCTATCTATGCCATTCAAACTGGAAGAAATAATTTCATAGAAAAATTCATTGGTGAGTGTGTGGCGGTTGAAATTGGTACGTTGCATGTCAATTGAGCCGATACTTATTCTCTGAATCTTGAATGATTTGAAATATGTGAACCCGTATATAGCCATACCCAACGTCCATGCAACTGTGAACAATGTAAATCCGTATCTGCCAGCGTAATATTTACCAACAAATCAGGGTCCATATATTTCGTAAAATTTTGTAATATTGTCGACCCAGATGTGCTAGTGCCATATGCGACAGAGCATCTCTATATTCTGTTCACAACTGTATGCGCTTTATAGACACGGTTTCGTATCGTTGCTTACATTTTACCGTCGTATATGTTCTATAATAAATACAAAAGAGGACATTTCTGTCCTTTCTCGCACGCTGATATTTCAAGAAACATTTCGTGTAGCGTAATAAATTTGGTACCGTTGTTTAGCTCAGGCATTCGACTTTGTATGCATATCTGAAGTTTAGCTTACTATTATATCTTTAAGGAATACCAGATATGTTCCCAAGGTACTGCCCGACATGGCCCTGATCGCGCTCACTTAATATTCAAGAACAACGCGCTGAATGAAATACTTACTCCCTTCTCATTGGCCAACTGAAAATGCAGTACGTCATTTTCTTTTAACCAATTAGAGGACATTATTCCATTCAGCCTGATTTCACTTGCATATCAAGCGGGCACAATCAGGGCCATGTTGGGCAGTACCGTGGGAAAATGGTTCGGATAGACGGATAATGGAGTAAAGATCGTTGCTGAAAAGGCTTTATCCCCTTTAGGATTTTACCATCTCTACATGATTACCATCTACTACCCAACGAAAACTAAATAATTCAGTGTAATACACGGCAGTTCTCTTTTGATCATAAGATATAAAAAAATCGTGCACAATAAATACTGCGTACTGTAGGCACGTGCAACTTAATACAGGGTCGGATAGCCTTGGATCTCTAATGGTGTAAACAGAACTGAATAGAAACCAGGTCTCGAGCCGCAAGTTACACATGCCCGGCTACAGGCTTATCGCGTTACATGAGCTGCTTTCTTTCAATGGCTGACTAGCTTACTTCTTCATACAGGACTCATGGTACTAATTCAGTTCACATGGTATACATATACAAACACCATGCTATTAAAAATTCAATAAATTAAAATTTATGAGTGCCCATAATCAAATCTATATGAGTAGGTCTATAGAAGAAACCTGGATGTCGGCTTCTGTGTAGACTAAAGGATTCGAGTCACGAAAATTTCTGGACCTACATGTGTTTGAACCATGTGCTTTCAGTTCCGCACCAATAAGTCACGTGATAATTTTTAGTAATTAGTATTCCAAACTCAAAGACTGCTAAAGACCTAGAATTCCATCAGTAAAACAAGGTCTCTTTTTTACTTACAACTAGAATAATCTCTCAAAAGATTATTTTTCCTTACACATAACATACATAATTAACCAATCATGGCTAACCAAACCCATATATACTGTATTTAATGTTTGCCGATTTCCAGTCTGGTTCCCATTTTTCCATATCATTAATACCGTGTGTCTTACTACCATAACATAATACTGGGTCGACACAATTCGCTTATTTAATGAATGTGCCTCGTCAATATATGCCTCATTTTATAATGATAGAGCCTCCTATGCATTGTTATTATTATACAGATACTTCGTCTGTCGCTAAAGCAAACAAACATATGTTGTTGGTTTTGTTCTTATAGAGTTAAACGCTATTTTTCAGCACAAAGTGGACTATACATAGCGGACAGTATAAGTCGTGGAGGAAGAACCAAGGAAGAACCACAGACCAGAGGCGTAGCTAGGGTGGGGCAGGGGGGTACATATGTCCCCGGGCGCCAAGGTACAGGGTGCCAAAATGAGGCTTACAACATTACATTATAATAAGTAAAATACAAAAATGTTATTAAACGGGGATGGGGCGCCAATTTTATAGTTCGTCCCCGGGCGCAAAATATCATAGCTACGTCTCTGCCACAGACCCATGGGAAGTTACTGGCAAGCTTTCTCACGTACCCACATTGGCCAAGCTCGAGACTCCAACCAACCCATACCTATGTAGGATGGCAGTAATCAGTAAAGGTGGGATGCTTTAAACCACTCGGCAACACCAGCATATAAACCACTCGGCAACACAAGCATATACAAATACAAATGAAATTTAATTACTCTGTATACAAACATGGAGTTGAAATACTGTTACTTTGATTACATTTTATTGGAATAGATTACTTTTGTTCTTCATGAAAAAAGATAATTGGTGACACACACACACACACACACACACACACACACACACACATACATATATATATATATATATATATATATATATATATATATATATATATATATATATATATATATATATATATATATCGCCAATAAATGCAAGAAAGCAACGCTATTAATGTTTGAATTAAAACAGACGCACAACGAAAGTACAAAAGTGCGAAGATGATAAAAAATGAAAAAGACAAAGTATATAATATACTGTTTACAAAATCATCATTTACGAGGTGTACTAAGATATTTAGGAAAATCCATTACACAATTGTTTACCCACACAGTAAACTCAAACGAGACTTTTTAAAATTCCAATAGATTGAAAAGGATAAAGAGGAAGAAAAAATGGCAGAATTAGTGTTTCGTTGACGTGTATCGTCTTACAAGGACTGAGTAGCGCTAAAAGAGAAGTAATGTCATATCCTTCTTTATGGCTATAGTTAATGAATCTAAATGAGAAAGATGCATATATTAATAACCTAAATGCAATCCAAAATAAAGGTGATCAGACTCGTGTTATTGTTCTACACGAGTCTTTTCTACTTTTATTTTATTTTTTGTCTGGTGGAGGTGAAGTGGCGATCAATGCACATACGAATATATAAATAGCTAACAAGAAGATAAATGCTTATTAGAAAGTAGCCTCTCATTCGAAGAGGGTGTACAAAACAGTGAATTAAATGAGACGACAAGAAAGCTATGAAACGTTGAAAATGATCACAATGAGAAAGATGAAGGTGACAGCGAAAACGATAACAAATACTGTTAGTCCAAACTACAACGATTCTTAGACCCACCACATACACTGGTGATTACGCGAAATCCTCCGACCAAATTATGATACACTTGTTAACTATAAAGCTGACAATGCAGATCATGTACAGCACATTATTGCAAATCTTAGAGTCGCTATTATAATCGTTTATGGACTCCGGAGGTATGTCATCAACCATGTCGTATCTTGTGATCACCACTGACTGGGTAGAACGCAAAATTATAACTACTTGTCTACGTGTCAGAGCACCAGTGAACGTGTTTGTGGGGTTTCAAAGAGGTGCGCACAGATAATTTGTGCGCTGATATTTTAAAGTTTAGGAGTCTGTGAAGTTTTGATTTATCCGCGATGACAATATCAAACATTTCCAATGAGTCATCGTGTGGGATGAACCTGCGTTGATGAAATCCCGAGCGTGCAAAACGGGCATCTTAGAAATGGGTTCCTCAACAGGACATGAAACTTATAAGTTGTTCAAATCTGAATGCTTTTCCTTCATGATCGAGACAATAAAGCTGTGAAGTTAATTGCCTTCACCAATTTCGACCTATGTACAACGCACCGCTGTTGAACGCTGTTGGTTAGTTGGCATTAAATACTAAGGGAAACAACTCATGAAATCCAATAGATGTCTGAGGACAAAGCACTAAAATATCCTATCAATCCTACAAGGTGTAGATAGGGTTAACATATCGGAACCTAGGTAAGCGAATATGTGGTTACCAGTCAAGCTGGGAAAGTGCGACATCTTAAACAAAAAGTGGTCTACTTATAGTTTTATAAACCTAAACCTGATATCTTAATGGCGATTGAGTCTGAATAGTATTTATTATATTTATCAAAAGTAATGTCAATGTTGGTCCCAATCGTGTTATTAATGCGTAGCGCGATAAACAACCAAAATAATGTTGACAGGTTTACATCAATGAATACGTATTTATTTAGAAATTATCGCTGCAGCGCAAAGCACTCTTAGTGCAAAAAGCAACCAGTAGTCGATAGACGTCGAAGATAAAACTATTACACTATTACTACGGCAGAATTCGATATAGCGATGGCGGAAATGGAATCCGACGATTTCGTGCACAGGGGCCCAGAGTGGTCTAAAGTGCTCTCCGTTACGGATCACTGCCATCTCACCTTTGTCTGCGTGGGATAGAGTCTAAGATTAGACAAATGTGGATATGTGAGAAAGCTTGCCAGTAGCATCTCGTGGATCGGTGGTTCTTCCCGTGGATTTCCCGGTTTCTTCTTCCACCATTAATAGTGGCCGCCATGTATATCCTATCGAGTGCTGAAAAATGGCGCTAAGCCCCAGAACAACAACTTCGTGCACAGATACAGAACAGATGCGCTAACAACCTCAAGGCAGAGCACAATAGGTGATTGATTTGCATGCAGTAAGATTATATTTAACGGTAACAAAGACGGGGCCCTTGTCGTCGCTGAGCACACGTGCACGCGAGATTTCGTAGAGGTTAAGTTTCAAAATCGCGAGGGTTTATTTTTTTTTTGTTTGGCCAACCACTTACGGGCAAATCTTGATCCGTGTTTGTGTGCCTATTGTATCTACCCCCAAAAATTAATTGCTTGTTTATTGGGCAAAAGATTAAAAAAATTTTACCGATGTGTAATTAGTCTTGTATATAGGTACTCCTATCAGTTTTAATGAATTGCAATGTATAATTTCTGCTGTCAATTTGCAACTCATATACCTTTTAGACAACATTATTTTGGACCGTCTGACGCATACATACCATAATTGCTCCCCAAAATGGCTTATTTGTTTGAATTCGTACAATAGGAAATCTTATATAATTCTATTTGCTGTAGTTGCAAGTTGGAACAATTTGAGAACACTGGTTGAAAAGTTTTCCTCAAATAAAAGCCATGCCACATTATAAGAGAAAGTTCAAAATAATATTTGCAGGAAAAGTATTCTTGAAAGTAGAGTCAGGCCATATTGACAATCTGCAAATGAGGGATATTTTCCGATAATACAAAAAATCAATAAATACATTAAACATTGTAGGTCTCAGTTTTATTTTAGGTCACGTGAATACTTCTGACGTCAATTTTGTTCTATATATTATAATCATAGTATCTTTTCATCGAGAACTTCTTACGTATTCGTGATCTAATGTATTAGAATCACGATTTACATTCTTTTTACGACTCTAATTAATTTGCGTCTCGCCTCACTGGATAATTAAGGCAAAATACAGTCTTGACAGGTCGTAAACAAACTTGATTATTGTCCGTGGTGTCACCCAATGCGTTAACTTTGGTGTCACCCCCATGGACCTCCTTCCGATACAAATTCAAAAAAGTATAGACAGTTAGGTGCGATAAATCATGGTGTCACCCTCATGGATCCCCTTCCGACACAAAAATTCAAAAACTCTATAGACAGTTATGTGCGGTAGCTCATTGTGTCACCTCATGGACCTCCTTCTTCCTCAAAAATTCAACAATTTTATAGACATTCATGTTGGTGTTTTCCCTTCTGATGGTGTCATCCGGTGCTGTCCGTATCCCCCTAGTGACGCCACTGATTATTATAAACAGCAGTATCAGAAGTTTCTTCTAATAAATTTGTACTTCATCTTGTTCGACTTTGTAGAAATTATTATTTTCTAAATACTGGACTCCTATGTTCAGCTACTCCAAGCGTTTTCTGTATATGGGAGACGGGTCGCGTGAAGTGTTTATGCATAGATAAGATGCTAGGATCAAAAGAATGCAGGCTTTCTTTTCAACACCACCCATCCTGTTTCATTTTTGACGACCATGCAGTAGAAGCCTAAAACACTATCTAGAAATGTTACCATTACAAATCCAGATTTGTTGAAAATGTTCGTTGTTCTTGTACAGTTTTCAAATAAAAAATAATCTGAATATAGTGAATATCAATTTGTCTTTGGGAAAGTAAACATAAAATACAAAGTCGGTATGTAAAGTACGGACAGGGCTACGAGTGGGAGAGTGGTCTAAACTTTAGACTCTAAAGCACTGTTCGTTACGGATCACTGCCATCTCACCTCTGCGCGAGTTCGAGTCTAAGATTCGGCGACTGTGGATATGTGAGAAAGCTTGCCAGTAGCTTCTCGTGGGTCGGTGGTTCTTTCCGCGGATTTCCCGGTTTCATCCTTCACCATTAATACTGGCCGCCATGTATAGCCTATCGTGTGCTGAAAAATGGCGTTAAGCCCCAGAAGAATAAGAACAACAACGGACAAAGTAGGTGATATAAATCGCCCCAAATGCTCACGCTGGGGTTTTGTTTCTTGACACATTCATGTGTATTAGAAGAAATCGATAACGCATGTCATAGACCTCTCAAGTTTAAGTCATAGGTAGTGTATCCACTTGTAAATACAAACAATGAATTCTTTTCTTTTTTTTTCTTGTCTGACATCTGTTCTGAAAAATCGTTTCTCATCTAAAATTATCAGTTGATTTTGATACATTTTAAAAGAAAAAAACAATTATGGTTTAAAAAAATTTTATATTAAAATTTGAAGTAAAAAACAAAAAAAAAATCGCTTGAATTGTAGAGATGATGCAAAAAGAATATTATCCTTCAAAAACTTTGTTTACATTGTTGACCGAATTATTTTACCTGAATGACCTTCACAAATGCCTTTAAAAAACTGTCGTATCACTAGTGGGTATAGCACGGATATTTGTCACTTGTGTTTTACAGTACGACCGAGAGTAAAGATTTACCGATATTCGAAATAATGACTAACTCTACATGACTCAGAGACATGCGATAACACCTAAGCAGGATTTTTAATTAAGACATGAATCGACACAGTGCTATTACTTTCTGAACAGTTTGCAATTGATCGATTTTTTTCGCATTAAAACCCATTCAGTTTATGGGAGTATCGTCTGTTTAACATCAATCACATGCAATAATACTTTAATTTTAATATAACTAAACAGGTGGGTAGGCGGTATTTGCCTTAAATCGCTTTCTATATGTTTGTGTTTCAGTGTGTGTGTGTGTGTGTGTGTGTGTGTGTGTGTGTGTGTGTGGAGATAGTGGCGTCACTAGGGTTGGTGTCAC
Source organism: Potamilus streckersoni (assembly GCA_016746295.1). Classification (NCBI taxonomy): domain Eukaryota; kingdom Metazoa; phylum Mollusca; class Bivalvia; order Unionida; family Unionidae; genus Potamilus; species Potamilus streckersoni. The sequence goes on along the minus strand of JAEAOA010001578.1, from coordinate 5,793,932 downwards.
CCAGTGCGTTAACTCGTGATGTCACCGCCATGGACCTCTTTCCTGCACACAAATTCAACAATTTTATAAACAGTAATTTTGGCGTCACCTCATCTGATGGTGTCATCCGGTGCGGTCCGCATCCCCTTGTGACGCCACTGAATATTGTAAACAGCAGTGTCAGAAGTTTCCTCTAATGAATTCTTACTTATCTTGTTCGAATTTATTATTTTCTAAATACTGAACTGCTACATTCGGCTACTCAGAGCATGTTCTATATATTGGAGATAGGTTGCGTGAGGTGTTCATACATAAAGAAGAAGTTATGATGGAAAAATGTAAGCTTTTTCGATAACACGTATTATAGACCTCTCTAGTTTAAGTTATAGGCAATGTATACACTTCTAAATACAAACAATAATGGGTCGCTGGTTCTTTCCGCTGATTTCCCGGCTTCCTCCTCCACCATTAATACTCGCCGCCATGTATGCCTATCATGTGCTGAAAAATGGCGTTAAGCCCCAGAAGAGCAACAACAACAAACAATAAATTCTTTTCTTTTTCATTTCTGACATCTGCTCTTAATATCTTCTCATCAAAAACTATTTCTTGATTTTGACTTAAAATATTTAAAAACAAAATTATGGTTCAAAATAATTTAATTTATTAAAATTTAAAGAAATAAACAAAAATCGCTTGAATAGTCGAGATGATGCAACAAGAATATTATCTTCCAAAAACTTTGTTTACATCGTTGACCGAATTATTTCACCTGAATGACCTTCACAAATGCCTTTACAAAGCTGATCATATCACTAGTGGGTATAGCACGGAAATTTGTCACTTGTTTTTTTAAAGTACGACCGATAAGAAAGATTCACCGATATTCGAGATAATGACTAACTTTACATGACTCAGTAACATGCTTTAACACATAAGCAGGATTTTCAATTAAGATTTGAATCTACACAGAACAGTTTGCGATGGATCGATTTTTTTATATTAAGACCCAGTTTTCAGTTTATGAGTATCGTCTGTTTAACATCATTCACATGCAATAATAATTTAATTTTAATATAACTAAACAGGTGTGTAGGCAGTATTTGCCTTAATTCGCTTTCTAGGCGTGCGTGTTTCAGTGAGTGTGTGGAGAGAGAGAGAGAGAGAGAGAGAGAGAGAGAGAGAGAGAGAGAGAGAGAGAGAGAGAGAGAGAGAGAGAGAGAGAGAGAGAGAGATTTGATGATGACGATAGTTCTGAATCAACGAAAATGTGATTTCCGCACAAAACTGTTTCTTTAGGAAACGTGTTCTGTTACTCTCTTCTGACCCCATATATTCCTCCCATCTGCAAAGCTGGCTAAATTCTTTTTCCGTGTATTACCATCACGATGTAAATTTCATATTCGCTCCTTTTATCATTTTTAAGGAATGGCCAAAATTATCAGGTATTGCGGTCAATACCTGCACGATAACGAACGTTCTTTTAAGAAAAGATGTTACCATCCTGTATGTAGGTGACAAAGACATTAGAAGTATTACTTTGACGTGAAATGGATGAACGGACAGCCCCAAATCAGGTGATTGATGCAACCATGCTTTGTCGGTAAACAAGCGTATCTACACGTGATGTAACATGTACATCAACTGTGCGAACACCTGCTTCAGATCATAATATTATCCATTTTTAATTTGCATTGTTTGTTAGTAGTGTTGTTTTTTTAAGTATTTTATTTCATTATAAGCTATTGTAATGTTGTATTGTATGTTGAATTTAACCTTGTCCAAAATCAAGTTTATTTTCTACTTGACCTGAATTATTGATATATTTTATTCTGTAAACAACTAATGTATAGCTTAAATATTCTCGACGAGTATGGGTTTAAAATCAGACTCATTATTAATAGAAGTAAACCTGTTTCTATGGGTCTGGGTCAAGGTTATTGGAATTACCCAACAATTTACCTGGCATACCTGACATGGTCCAGGTTATATTATAATTTTAGTACCAGACTTTCTAATTATAGCTAAAATTTAATTTGTAAACATTAAGAAGTATCTAGAAAGTTATTTCCATTGGGAAATATTTTTTTTTAAAAAAAAAAATAGAAAATGCTAATTGTGACGTGGGGGCAAGTAGGGGACTATATAATCTTGTCACTGGAAAAAAATATTCATTATTTCTTAAAATCAAGCAGAATCAATTTTGTATTAATGTTGTTTCCAGAAGTTCACTTAGGTTGCAGTTTATTTTTTTTAAATTATTTAATTCAGTTAATTCTTTCTGTGAAAATACTAATTGCTCATAAGAAAAAATATTCTTCGACAGAGACATTCACTGGGATTTATAGTGAACTCATACCTGGAATTATATTACTGTGTTTGAACAAAAGACTGTTGGTACAACAACACGATACTGGCCGCCAAAGGCACATCAACACCTTTAGCGTTGGATTTAATTTGGATTTCCACTAAGGGTTATTCAGAACTTTTATTATTAGGAATTTGGCGTCTGTAATGTTATAATTAGTTATGGATTTTATTCACAATACCGTAAGTTCTTTTTTCACTTTGTATGATTGGGAAACAAATTATTTTTTTTAATTTTACAAAATTTATGCTTTTTTTCACTTTTTCTGTTATTTTAAGAGCATAGGCTCTTAACAATATATCAAAACTATTTAGCTACACGACCTACCTTATACTAGCTACAAGACCTACATTATACTAGCTACAAGACCTACATTATACTAGCTACAAGACCTACATTATACTAGCTACAAGACCTACTTTATACGAGCTACAAGACCTACATTATACTAGCTACAAGACCTACATTATACTAGCTACAAGACCTACCTTATACTAGCTACAAGACCTACCTTATACTAGCTACAAGACCTACATTATACTAGCTACAAGACCTGCATTATACTAGCAACAAGACCTACAATATACTAGCTACAAGACCTACATTATACTAGCTACATGACCTACATTATACTAGCTACAAGACCTACATTATACTAGCTACAAGACCTACCTTATACTAGCTACAAGACCTACATTATACTAGCTACAAGACCTACCTTATACTAGCTACAAGACCTACCTTATACTAGCTACAAGATCTACATTATACTAGCTACAACACCTACACTATACTAGCTACAAGACCTACCTTATACTAGCTACAAGATCTACATTATACTAGCTACAAGACCTACATTATACTAGCTACAAGACCTACCTTATACTAGCTACAAGACCTACCTTATACTAGCTACAAGACCTACCTTATACTAGCTACAAGACCTACATTATACTAGCTACAAGACCTACCTTATACTAGCTACAAGACCTACCTTATACTAGCTACAAGACCTACATTATACTAGCTACAAGACCTACCTTATACTAGCTACAAGACCTACCTTATACTAGCTACAAGACCTACATTATACTAGCTACAAGACCTACCTTTTACTAGCTACAAGACCTACCTTATACTAGCTACAAGACCTACCTTATACTAGCTACAACACCTACCTTATACTAGCTACAACACCTACCTTATACTAGCTACAAGACCTACCTTATACTATCTACAAGACCTACATTATACTAGCTACAAGACCTACCTTATACTAGCTACAAGACCTACATTATACTAGCTACAAGACCTACCTTATACTAGCTACAAGATCTACATTATACTAGCTACAAGACCTACATTATACTAGCTACAAGACCTACCTTTTACTAGCTACAAGACCTACCTTATGCTAGCTACAAGACCTACCTTATACTAGCTACAAGACCTACCTTATACTAGCTACAAGACCTACCTTATACTAGCTACAAGACCTACATTATACTCTTGAAATGATGGCAAACGTGGAGCAACAAGTTAAGCGAATACTTGTCGGTAGCGGATATTTTCAGTAACGATTTTTTCAAAACTCGGAATCTATTAAAAGTTATATTTTTTTGTAATTTGCTTGCTGTATATGAAGTTTGTTAAATAAATTATTCAAACTATTTAAACTTCAGAGACTTAAAGAATGTAATATATATATATATATATATATATATATATATATATATATATATATATATATATATATATATATATATATATATATATATATATATATATATATATATATATATATATTTCAACAGGGTGTAACCAGGATTGCATCTTGAAAAAGCACTTAATACGTTCACGTGATTATTTATAATGCAAAAATAATGATAATTGATTTCTTTTCATCATAGCTCACACCCTCACTTCTACCTGTCACAGGCTATAGAGTGTGTTTCTAATGTGCACACTTTTTGAAATTCGAGATAAAATCTAAAATGGGTAGATAGGGAATTGTACATATAGCAACACTAAGAAGTAAAAAGGATAGTAATTATAGTCGGTATATTAAATGTCAATTTGGTTTTAGAAACATTGATATTAATATAAATTTCAATTGTATGCAGATTTAATAATTTATTTTACACACGAATAATTTATGTAATTTCATGATTTTTTTCAAGATTTAGTATAATATAGATTACAATGGATAGCTTCGAAAACGTGTTTGAGTCATGCCTCTAATACAAGAATCTGTATCGCTAGATTTTAATTTTATGGTTATAAGATTAAGGTACTTAATTTAAATTTATTTAAAATGTATTACATTGTATGATATTTCTTTCGTTGAATATTTTAAAAATTGTTTGATTTGCATTAATAAAAAGTAACCTTTTTAAAAAAAACTTTGACACTTAAGATTTTAATTCCTCAAAAGATCAAATAGTTTCAGAATGTGCATGTAATTCAAGTGGGTAGTTTGGGATTTTCATCTTCAAAAGTGGGAAGATAGGTTGAAAAGAAACGTTCATTTAACAGTCTTTGTAGACTGTATTGAATTTAGGGGCCAAATTTTAATATAATTTTACATTTGAATTGTTAAACAATATTATTTGAAAAAGGATGACGTTAAAAATATGATACGCAATACGTTTTATACAGAGAGAAAGCAAATGTAATGAGGTCAGGGGGTTATATCGAAATACACTCCAGATAACTTTGAACCCCTGAGGAGGCCGAGCTAGGTATGTTGCGGGGAAAATATCACTGTGAAATTCACATGCCAGCTGGTATCATCTCAGTAGTATGTGATACAAAACCTAGCTAACTGTGATCCCTGCAAAGCGGCGGAGCTTGGTGTGACGTGAACTCTGGACTATATTAAGATTAAGGGTGATTTCCAGGTATTGTTCACACTCTAACACTTATTTCTTCAGGCATCATCTATCATCATCTTCATTAAGTGCATCACCAACAATTAAGCATTTCCAAAGCGGATGTAACAGAAACCAATGACCTAACTGGATACTTAGAAGGAAAAAGGACATCCACATGAGAATTAATCACTTACGTTTACTAATTATTAAGAAAAGAACATTGGATGACACTTAATGGAACTAAAACTAAGTTGAATTATGAATGCTCTTGAGCCATGCTTATATGAATCCTGTCTTTAGAGGTCATCTGCTCAAACTGAACACCTGTCCAAATCCACGACGGTTTAAAGTCAACGCATGCCCATAATTACATCTGCTTAAAATGAGCTCATGTTCAACGGTAACCTGCGTAAGTAGAACCCATGTTCACAATGTTACGACTCTTTGCTCTTAAAATAAGTAAGAAAAAAGGCGAAAGCCAACAAGTTATGTAAACTTCAAAAAATAAGTTACTTACCTAAAACACAAAGTGAAAAATTAAAAAATAACTTACAGCATGGTGAATGACATCCCAAATAAACCTAAATGTTCTATCATAATTCAAACAGAATCTAGTAATTCAAATCCGTTCCATTGGTATTCTGAATGAATTTCGCACTATTGTATTGATGTGCCAATATTACTGATGAATCACAATTATATAATCCAAAATGTCTTCAAATGAATTCACACTAGTTCCCAAACTGCTATTAAATCCGAATAATATGAGCAATTTAAAATCCCAATGATGGACAGAATTAAATAAATAATTTTTTTTCAATGATTACAACTAAATGTCTCCTCTAAAAGTGATGTACATGCTAGAAATTATATATATATATATATATATATATATATATATATATATATATATATATATATATAGTTTAATACAAACATATACTATCATACAGGTTAGAGAAATTAAATTCGCACTCTACGGAGTTTCGAACCCAAGTCTTCGAGTAAATGGCACCCATCGCCTTGCCTACACACAGTCGTTCCAGATTCCTATGAAAGAAATCAAGGTATATAGGATTTTTGTATTACAAATAATTATAAATATATACCAGACAGAATAGACTGTGCTATCGCTGGATTCTGTAGTAGAATCTTGATAATAGTGGGCAGAAATAATAGTTTAATGCAAGCAATACTATCATACAGGTTAGAGAAATTAAATTCGTACTTTATGGAGTTTCGAACCCAGCTGCGCGAGTAAATGGCACCCATCGCCTTGCCTGCACGCACCAGCCCATATACCGTCACGACTAAGCACGCATCACCAAAAAGTGATGGCACTGATTCGGTGTTATATAAGCTCGTGCGTAGCAGACACACTCGCATGACGACCTAGTAATTAATTCTCATATATATATATATATATATATATATATATATATATATATATATATATATATATATATATATATATATATATATATATATATATATATATGTATACACACAGTCGTTCCAGATTCCTATGAAAGAAATCAAGGTATATAGGATTTTTGTATTACAAATAATTATAAATATATACCGGACAGAAGAGACTGTGCTATCCCTGGATTTTGTAGTAGAATTTTAATAATAGTGGGAAGAAATAATATATATATATATATATATATATATATATATATATATATATATATATATATATATATATATATATATATATATATATATATATAATAACAAGGACTTTATATAGCGGCTAATCTTTAGAAGCTCTAAACGCTTTACAACATTTGACAACGCTTAAAAAGATTTTTTTTAAAAAAAAAAATAACATAATGAAATGATTACAAGAATAAAACAAACACAACAAAAATTAAAAACAGAAAAATATGCTGCAAATTGTTAAGGTAAAGGTACGTTAAAAAGATACACTATTAGGTGTTTATGGCTGTTCTTGCAGTTGAAATAGATTAATTTTAAGGGCGCTCCTGAATGATATCACTTTGTCTTTGTCTTCATAACGGACATGATCGAAATATGAATAGGAATCGAAAATGATTAATCAAAATCAAAGTTATTTATTCGCTGTGTTTGCTTTATCTATCAGTGTACAGAAATAGGTACACTTCTAATCCCCTTACAAAAAGTAGAAGAAATGGGATATATTGATAGTATCTGTCGATCTGTCCGTCCGTTTATAATATAGTTGACCGCAATATAAATTCAATCAGAATTGGTCTTTTCTGAATTTGAAAACCACACATATGAAATTACTTATGAATAGACGCAAAATCCAAAAAATATTGATGCTGTTAGGATCCAGGTCAAAGTCACTGGAAGATTGTTTTATTTGTAATAGCTTTGGTCGGTCAGAGGCTCGGACAATCTTCTGACTGGTAGCACGAGTTGTTGCTAAAGACATCTTCGTTTTTACCCTTACTTTTCTTACATTCCATATACGTCTTATGAATTTTGGAAGGTTTGATAAATATAAATTTGAATTGCAACAAAAATTACTTTTAAGCTGACTGTTAAATAAATTTCTTTGTATTCTGTGCTTAACTTTTGTCCATGATTGAGAATATAGTTTTAATACGTACCTGATTTTAGTCTTGTTTGTAAGTAATAAATAGATGTTTATATGGTTTTGAGTTCAACGTTTTGTCTTGATTATGACGATAGAAGATTCTAGAAGTAAACTTGTTTGCGAATTTGATGACAAAATGACCAACATTCTGGTCATTGTATTGTGTGTTAGGTTTTTGTATGAGTGTGTTGTCAACAGAATTATTAATTCCTATTTTATATCAGTCCTTGTTGGAGTAAATTTTAGATCTCTTCAGATATAATTTGAGCAATCATTATTTAAATCATTAATTGGAGCTACAAAGTGCTCATTAACGTTTTGAGAGAAACCATTTTGGGATTATTGAGGACTCATTCATAATGAATTATATCATTGTAATACATCAGAGATATTGGTACATCAGCACATATATCATTTGGAACAGTTTATAGTTAGGATTGAACTTTTCGGATCATTTGGGATTTAATTCACAATAAAGTAAGTTCCCTTAAACTTTGCATTCTTGGGAAGTAAAGTATTTGTTTAATTTTACTCAACCTATTTTTGTTGGTTGTATACTCTCTCTCTCTCTAGGACCATAAAGTCGTCAAATGGACTCATTTTTTACTTCAAAAAGTATAACATAACATTAATTTTAAATAGGTAAATAAAACAATGAATACAAATAATGGAAATACAAAAATTGGTTATGGAAAATATTGCTTAAGGCATACGTAAGATATTGAGAGATGAAAATAAATTTAAGTTTTACAAGTGGAGAGAAGAAAATATAATGCATTAAATACAAGCGTGATAAAGATACCAAACGATAAATTGATTAAACAGCTGTCAGAATGCTGAACTTAAGTACATTAACAAAGTCAAATTTTATGTGAAATTAAAAATGCGCAGTTTGTGTCTGTTGATACGATTAAGTTTACAAAACCCGAAGGTGTAAGTGAAGATGACTTAGATGTTGATCGTTCAATTCCTTGTGTAATATTTTATTTCAATGACTACGAACAAAATAGAAACTGCTTTCATTGATCGCACAAGCCAGCGAAATGGAATTGAAAGAAAAACACTTTAGTGTTTTCCAAGAAAGGGAAGAAAGTACTCTAGAAAAAGTTGAATAATTTAAGATGTCTAATTTCATTGTAACGGGGGTGGGGTGAGACTTTAAACATTAACGCCTCTTTAATTAACTTAACGATCGTTAACTAAGGAATGACCTCACATGGTGTTAGTGCCCAGTGTGGACAGATAGATGGAACATAGTTTTTCCCTGACCAATTGGGCATGACTGTTCCTAAATTTCTCTCCAAGTAATCATGTGTTTTATTAGATTTCACCAGCCTAAAATATGCTGCACTTAGCTTTGATTTGAAAATCAGTTATTTGACGTGCGGACATCTATGAACTGATACGGTCGGTGTTCTAATGCAGAGTATGTCACTGTATCTTTAAAACAACCCAGTCAAAGCTACTGAAGCTTAAACGTAAACCCTTTTATGTTTCAGAAATGAAATAAGAGATTAATCAGCGAACCTTATCAAGACCTTTCTGGCTTGACTATGATAACTTTATAGCAAAATTTATTCAACCTTAAATTTCAATAAGTCTTCAAAATTTTCCACTTTACATAGGCCCCTCTTTAAGAGTAAAATCTAGGAATTTGCTCTCCGAATTTTGAAGTTGCAGTTCAAATCAATATTTACATGTCCTGAAGTGACCCATTCACCTCAGAATCAACTAATCCACTAATACACTCCTCTTCTACATTTGAACTTCTTTTAACGTAACACAGTTGAACTTGATGTTGTTGAAGAAATAAAGACCATCTCATTAAACGTCCATTCATCAATTTAACTTGGGCCAAATAAGCAGGGTGTTGGTGGTTACTTTGAAGAATAACCTTTCACCCTATACAGGTAACGCTAGAACTTAGAGATTCCAAAGATAATCGCTAAGCATTCTCTTTCGGTAACTGAATAATTACGTTCAGCGGGATATAACTTCCTCCTACTATATGCAACAGGGAATAAGTTCCCACCATGTTCCTGCAGTAAAACTGTATCAAAACCACTGTCAGAAGCGTCGGTACATAAAAAAGTCCTTTGTCACGTCCGGTAGTCTCAGTACGGTGTCTGACGTAAGTCTATCTTTCAATGTCTGAAATGCCCTCTCACAAGTGTTGGTCCAAATAACTTTCGTCGGAGCCTTCTTCCTTGCCAAGTCAGTCAACGGACTAGCAATTGCGATGAAATTTGCAACATACTTACGATAATAACCTGCAAGTCATAGAAAAGATCGCACTTCCGCCTTTGTAGTTGGACGTGCGGCGTTCCAAGGCTGATCGACCTTTGCACTGTGTGGGGTTAATGTATCTTCACTGAGGGTGTGTCCTAGATGCGTCAATCTCCGAAATTCTATGTGACATTTAGAGGGTCGGGCGTTGAGCCCTGTCTGTTAGAGTCATTCCAGAACTTTTCTCAGTAAGACTACGTGTTCTTCCCAAGTAGCTGTCGCCAGCAACAAATCGTCCATGAAATTCGAAACTCCGATCCCTCTTAACGGTTCTAGCAGTTTCTTTATCATTCGAGTGAAAATACTGGGTGCGCTCTGGACCCCGAATGGCATGACTACCCATTGGTAGGTCACATCTGGTGTTGCAAGGGCAAGTTTTGGACTGTCTTCCTTGCGAACTGAAATTTACCAATATCCCTTTGACAAATCTATTTTCGAAAAATATTTGGCGTTGGTTACTTCGGCCAACATGGACTCAGGATCTGCTAACTTTTCCACATGAAATTCTGTGATCCTAGTTAACTTCCAATAGTCAACACAAATGCGGTGATCACCATCCTTCTTCTGTATTAAAACAACTTGTTAACTATATGCGGATTCGGCTGGTTCAATGACCCCTAAGTCTAGCATAGTTCGAATTTCGTTCAGCACAGTTTCTAACGTAGCATGAGGAAGTGGATAGCGGTTCAGTTTCATAAGCGTTTTATCCAGTAACTTTAAACTGAAGTATTCCAAGTCCGTCATACCTGGTCTTTCGATTAAGACACTTGCGTAGTTTTGAAGTCCATCATCCACCTCTTCACGTTGTTCTAATGTTAACGTTACGTCAAGGATTATGTAGACGTAGGTTTCATTCCTCGTCAAAGGACACCTAGGAAGTACTTCCGCCACTCCTCCGTTGTCGTCTGGTTCTTCAGTCACAACTGTTTCAACCACGAATTCAGTAGTTGACTCCCTTTCACGGTAGCATTTAAGAGGGTTAACGTGATACAACTTCTTTTTATCTCCCACCTTGATGCGATAGTTCTGTCCACCCTTTTCCGTTACAACGAACGGTCCTCTGCATGATACTTGGAGTTTGTTATACTCCAAAGGTAACAAAAGCAACAGCGCCTTGTCACCTGCTTCAAACTGACGTTCCTTCACCCTCTTGTCGTAGTATTTGGCTTGACATCCATATTGCGTTAAAACACCCCGGTCAAAGCTACTGAATCTTAAACGTATACCCTTTTATATTTCAGATCTTTCTGGCTTGACTATGATAACTTCAAAGCACAATTTATTCAATCTTATGTTTCAAAAGGTCTTCAAAATTCGCCACATTACATTCATCCTATGGATGATTTTAAATTACATCGCTATTAAAGAAATCTGCTACAAAATCATTAAACCGTACAATAACAACAACTGAATTAGTTGGAGTATTTTGCACCTATTGCATTGGAAATGATCTGATACATTTTGATTATTTCTTTCTCGTCCATTTTATCTAGATGTTGTCTTGTCATACGTTTATTCTTTACCTGTTGGTATTTCCATTTCCAATAACTATTTTCTATTGTTCTCCATTGTTTATTTGGACTAAATATTTTCTTCTCTAAATATTTTGACACATCCAAAATTTTCTAATTCTTTTCCCTCATGTAATTTGTCCATTTGCCAGTAATAAAATTTTCCATTATTAGATAACTGAATAATGTCTGAGAGTCTAGGTGATGATTTTAACCTACTATTCAAAAACTATTTTATATGATAACCATGACATGGCAGATGTACGCTTTTAAATGAACGATGTCTATACTTTATCAAGCTGACTACTTTTCGCAATATACAATAACAACATGTGAAGCGAAACAAAAGACATCACTAACACAACATATAGCAAAGTATATTAACCTCTACCCTTACTGGTGCATGCAGTAGTATACATAAATGAGATTTCTAAATCAAAAAGGGGTTTGCAGTAAGAAAAACCTCACCCGCTCTAAAATAAATATATTCTGGCATAATTTTGCAACCTCAGAGACCACTCTCCTTTAAAAAAAACACATTATTAACTCATAAAATGATGAAATTTTGAAACCCAAGTGGGATTCTAGCTCAATAGATCTTTTCTTATTAAACATATCAATATATGGCATAAAAGATGGTATATCAAACTATGTGAGTACGACATGTTGGATTTGATATGACAAACAAATTTTGTAAGAGATTTAATTCAATTAAATCTGCTTCAAGCTATACTGGCATAACAACTAAAATTATAAGCAAATTTATATATAAAAAATTGTTGGTTATCATATATCACCAAAATATGGATCAAGACTGAAAATGAAATTGTTTGAGATTATTTGATTATATACATATTGTCATTGATACGAAACTCGTATTAAATAGTCCATATCATGTGTGGTTCCACGTAAATAAGATTGTCTCTGTTCAAGTAATCTTTTTATAAATGATACTTGCTCAATTTTTTACACGCTGTTGCAAGAGAAACACCAGCACCGAATATCATTGATAAAAACGGATTTAACAATGTTCCACTTGAAATTATACCAAATGTAGTCATTAGCAGTGGTAAATATTATATCATTCGAAGTATTTTGTTAAAGTATTTGTAACATTTTTACGCCTTTTATGGTAATATCTGTAATATTGCATTAGAGCCTCAACATCTTGTTTTGGAATTTTATCTGAAATATGATTAAAATCAACTATACGTTTTTATTATGTAATATTTGTTTACAGATTTCATACAATAGTACCAGTCCGTGGATTTGATTTATTATAATTAACTTAATTTAGGTGTTTCAGCTACAAATTTCAGACAACAATAGTAAGACGTTGCGGTTACTTTTTATTAATGGTTCTAGTATAAATGTTTCTTCTGCATCTCTATTTAACAAGTGTGATATTACTTTGTATACTATATTGATGATCTGCTTGCGAGAAATTTTAATCAGATTAGTTATCTCAACGATATTAGAAATGCCACTGACAATTTCGTTAGTTTTATGTTAATGCTAGCAAGTTGAAAATCTACAACCGCTGGACTTAAAAAAAGTCATTATTAGACCTGTTCATATTTCTACGAAAATTCAGGAACGTTTGTATGTAATTGGAAAAATTAATTCTAAATGTGGCAAATCCAGCGTTGATTATTGTAAATAATACCACAAACTTAGATTTTTTATCATCGACGTATATGTTTGTTGCTGCTTCGACATCTGATTCTGGTGTTCTGAAATGGTGAATCTCCTAATGATGTTCCAAACTTTGTATGATAGCTCTTTATTTATATATTGTCTGATAATTTATGCAACATCTAATTGTATAGCAATAATGGCAAATCGTCGATATTAATCTTTGATAGAGAGCGGTTAGTGAACCATAAAAAACGTACTTCCAGATTGTCATTATCTTATTGTTGGAAAATCTCGATCTGAGAAAACAAACTTGCTTATTAATTTACTTCTTGGAGATAATTTTAAATACAATCGTTTTATATTTACCGATTTAATCCACAACAGAATAACGACGAACTACTTAACAATTACGATGACAAACTTTTTGATGATCTTTAGACTGGTGATGATTTTTTTTTATTATCAAACTACCAGAAGAACTTGTTCCAATTAATCAACTTGATTCGTCCGAACACAAGATAGTTGTTTTGACGATATTCCCATAAACAACGATGAAATGAATAAAAAAAAGATCATATTTTTCATTATCATGTAATAAAAAATAATTATATTTATCTCGCCTGAGGTTTTTATAATGTTTACAGATTTATTAGGCGATATACTGGAATATTAACGTAAGAAATATCGCGAACGAACATTGTGGTGATGTAAAAAAAGATAAATTTATTGAATTATATCATAAAGCAATGGCAAATAAATATGACCTTTTCATTTATTAAACTAACATTTGATAAGAGTAAAATGCTTCGATGTTGTATTGAAAAATATCTACAGTAATTTATTTTTTATACAAAATAGTATATAATCAATGGAAAGAAAAGCAAAGTATAGGAAACATATGGAAAATCGAAAGGACTTGTTAAATCTAAAGCTGAACTTAGCCAGTGATCTAACAAGCACAATGTGGTCAAGTGGCTGGAGCTGAAACAACAGCATCTGTTCTCAAACCAGTTATAGAAGCATTACTTGGAAAAGAGTCTAAAACCAAACCATTATCAGAAGAACTTAAAAATTACAAGAAAAAGATTTGCTATGATTAAACAAAGAACAACAAGAATCTGCTTTTGGAATAATTATTGAAAGATCTGAATAAGAAAAAGAAGATTAGCCGAGGCACATACAACACATATAGCTGATCCTGTTGCAAGACAAGATGAAATAGACTGAGAAATAATCCAATGGAACTTCAACAAAGATTATCAAAAGCAACAGTTGTTACACCAATCAAAAGAAGGTTAGAACAAACTATGAAAACAATCAGATGAAATGTAAGCATATATCTATGCCAAAGATAAAGCTAAGAAATATATATGAGGAAGAGAACATTGATTAAATATTCAAGACAATGAAAGACTTGAATCTGCTTTAGAAAATATAAATGATAGAAAAAGGGACCATGAGTATGAAAATTTTGATGAAAAATATGGTTTTAAAAAGGTAAAGTACGAGATCTTAAAAAAGATGATTATGAATTCGAAGAAAAAATTAAACATCTAGAAACAACTACTGAAGAAAGTAAGATACATCTTAACGATGTAAAATTAGAAATTGAAAACTACTACAACAGTATTGAAAAATATTGACGTTAGATTATTGCTAATCTTTATGTCAAAGTTAGAAGTGGAATAAAAAAAAACATACGAAAATACTAACCATCCTTTGAGTACTGAGGCAAAAATTCTACATGAAAAACGTATGAAGGCTGATACAGTTGTCTCAAAGTATATGAAACCTATCGAAAGACAAATTGAATAAAACGATTGGTAGATGATTATAGAGAACTTAATGAAAGGTTAGTTGAAAAACACAGGAAGTATAGTCGAATAATCGCATCAGTAACTGAAACGATTGGCAGATTAATGCTTTTGATATCATCAAAAGAAGCTGGAAATGTTGGTGCTGAAATTGATAATGAAATTATTGACATACTTGATAATTTGTGATCGGAAAATTTGCCAACATCAGACGAATACAACACTTTTATTGTGATTTAATTTTATAGAAATATAGTACTAACTGTCAGTAATATAAATACTGTTCTTTTGCCAATCTGATAAAGATAGGGCAAATTTTTTGGTAAAATATATTCCGCCAATAAAATTAGATCGTAAAAGACAATATGAAATTGAACTAATTTCTTACACATGTTGGCATGCTATGGCTAATGTAAAAACTGGAATAAATTATGATTTCATTTTTTACTATTCCTATATGCACTTTACCATTTATTACGTGGAAAACAATTAACATTCCATAGGAAGTTTATATTACTGATTTTTTTAAAAAAATATCTTGAAAGAAAATATAACAAAAATATAGGTAAAGCCGATACTTTTGATTTTACACCAAATTTTAATACGTTACGAGCCAGAATGACATTAAAAATATAACAGTTGGTTTATGGCCAAGAAATATTGTACCACTGAGAGGCTTTGAATATGAAACTGAATATGAAACATATCTTGCTATTGATCCTGATGATAATCCCATACCGTAAGACAGTCAACTGACATAAACACAATATGAATAAATTGCTCTAGTGCTTCTGAATATTACTCAGCTAAAGGTAGCAAAAGACACACGATATACGGGTTTTCACCAGAAGTTCCACCAGGTTCTTTTATGCAAATTAATCCAAACCATATTGTTCATTATCCATTAAATGTTGAAAATTAAATGACAGAAGTAAATATTCAGTTAACTGATCAGTCTGGAAGACAGTTTGATTCAAATAATGAAGTTGTTACTTATTACCTGCACTTGAGCGAACGATAGTAAACATATTTTGTAAAAGATATGACAAAAAAATTATACAACCTCAGATGACAGATATTATGAAACATAAAAAGTTTAAAGAAGAAAAATAGTCGGAAGATTTTTTGGAAAATATATTTGCTACAGTTTTAGAAAATGTTCCTGGAACAGCTCATAAAATTGTATCAACTGCACTTAACGCATCAAAAGCTTTTGCAACTAGAGCTGCATCTGCTGCTTGAACTGCTGTGAGACAAAAAACAGCTGATAAAATAAAAGGTGGTGTACCGACAATAAAACAAGCTATTTCAGAAATCGCACCAGCAAAAGAAACCGAACGCGCTATGATAACAGCAACAAAAAATCTTTTATCAATAAAAGGAGAACAAATAATAAAAAATAATATCTAAAGTGACAATGCCGCAATAATTTTGTGTACCCTAATAAATAAGAAAATTTCTGCTAAAATTATCTCGATTTTGCAGAAACTTATGACACAGACGACGCAGTAACATAATTTGAGTATGTTGAATATCTCGATGAAAATTCTAACAAACCTAATAGGGCTGACGTCAGAACATTTGAGACTCGAGACGATGACATATTTCTATTGCCTCATAAAGCAATGTTGGATATTCGTGGCCAGATTATGGCAGTAGCTGTTCCATCTGTGGCAATAGCAGTAAACGTAGAAGTAGCTCTTATAAATGAATGTTGGTGTTTATTGAAAAGTGCTAGATGGCCAAACTAACTGTCGAAGATATTTCAAGTCAATTTCAAGTTGTAAGTACAATCTTAAATATTATTTCTTTTTCCGATGATTTAGTCATAATTGTCTTTCTCTGAATCTTTAGAAAATATCATTAGTGAACATATTTCAAACAAAATCTGTGAACTGTCAATAGTGACGTTGCTGATTTAGTTACATTGTCGGCTACAAATTTTGCTACACGTGTATTAATTTTATGATATTTTTCTGCAGATACCATTGATCTTAATTTTATTTTTCTGGTCTTGAAATTTAGTAAAATAACTGATCTTTTGGCTTTTATAATTAGAACCATCACAACAAGCTCCACGTCTTGTGTTTTCTTCTTTTGGCATAACCAAATCTAGTTTTTTTTTTAGACGATTATCTGCTTTAAATTTCATAATATGATCAACAACTAAACCAGTAAAAATTAGCACGTTCAACGTTTTAAATACAAAACAATGAGATTGATAATAAATAAAATTATTTTTTGTTCTATGTATCCTCGATCCAAGATATCCACTGTTTTGCAAAATTCCAACAACTTTTTTGTTCTTATATGTCTAATATTTATATCATTTGTTTAATATAAATCAAATACATGGTGAGGCTTAAATTCATTTTGTAATGCTAAATTGTCAAAATTGTCATTATTTATTGACCTCCTTACTCTATAGACTCGTTGTTCATCTGGAATTCTAAACATTTAAAATCTTTCTTTATCATAGCCTTTTACTGAAATTAACATAGCAGCTGTTGTTGATAATCAAACATATTTTTTTAGACTTTGTATTAATAAGAGAACCTACCGTATTTACTGCATATAAATTGTACTTTGGGTGCACGTGATAAAATTCTTGCTCTTCCGCGGACAATCTCAGAGATCTTAAAATTTATGTCATTATTCTATAAGGCTTTCATATCTTTAATTAAAAGTTTCAATTATATATATATATATATATATATATATATATATATATATATATATATATATATATATATATATATATATATATATATATATATATATATATATATATATAATATTTTAGCTTATTTTGGCTCCACAAATTATTTTCATCTTTTGCAACCAAAACTTGCTGCTGATTAAGTATTAAATTTATAGTCCAATATCATGGGATTTTATTAAAGTTACACGCAGCTGAGGATGTACTTGATGTAGTTTTAAAAAGAAAAAGTTTTGACACCGAAATTTCAGAACCATACTTAACGGCTAAATCGAGAAAAATAATAAATGCAACAAACATTGTCATGGTCGCCAATGAAATACACCAAGAAATGAACAAAATATTAGAAGAATTGATACATCAGGAAGCGAGATGGAAATTTAAAATGATTAAAGAAGTTTTATTTCACATAGCAAAATATAACATTCTTCGTAGTAGTCTCGACATCGATCTACCTCAAAAAATTAAAAACAAAAACGCTATATAAACGTTAAAAACAATGATAACAAATATTTTCAATGGTTTATTCTTTCCGCGATATTTCCAGTAGAAATACATGCCACTGATGCATGCCCGTTCTTTATCGATGTTCCCGATCAACTCCTACAAGGCTTGGGAACAACTATCACTTGGTGGTGCTTACACCATAAATGACAA
The DNA here is from genome assembly GCA_016746295.1 of Potamilus streckersoni. Taxonomy (NCBI): domain Eukaryota; kingdom Metazoa; phylum Mollusca; class Bivalvia; order Unionida; family Unionidae; genus Potamilus; species Potamilus streckersoni. The sequence continues at coordinate 5,775,500 of JAEAOA010001578.1, read as the reverse complement.
TGTCGTGACTCCGCCGAAGATACCCCTGTATCCACTGGCATCGTTATTAGGCAAGAGGAAAGGGCAACCCCTTGTCATTCGACGAGCGGAAATATCGGTTTCCAGGGAGAGATGGACAACAGGTTAGTTTCTCTGCCCCATCTGTGCCACTATCCACTACCGAGTGCGGAAACGGGTCGACAAACCCTCAGTCGTAACGGACCTTCTACAAGGAGTGAATTGAGACGAAATAATCCAGTCTCCCTTCGGGGGTGAAGACAGGACGAGGAAGAGTCAATTTTGGTTGCCATTTGTGACTTTTGAGAAGAATTAGTCACAAGTTCTCAGTTCTCTCGACTGGGTCTCCATCATCGTTTCACGCTGCTGGTTAAATGATGGAGTAGGAGGTGAGGACCTTTTGGTAAATCTTTAATTAATGTTTACCCCTCATTCCCCTAAGACTTGTGTCCAAAACCAGCTGGATATTTGGGCGCTCGAATCCTTTCCAGCTTGGAGAGGTTCTACACGACAAAATCGAAATCAACCTTTTGACCCATGTCTACGCTTTCGTTTCTGATTTCAGCTTCCATTTAAAGTCTCCTTTTGTCCGTTTCGCCACTTAAGCCTCCGTACTCTGGAGCTTCCATAGTTGGCATTAAGGCAGTGATTTGGGTCTCTCTATTCATTAAGTCTCTTGAGGTCTTAGAAATGAAGGTTCATACACAGCTTTTAGCCTCCAATGCCAATCTTTTTATGGCTGCTTATTTCTTTCTGTAAAATGCATCCTTGCAGACCGTGACCAAGACATCGAGACACACGCTGTCGATGCCCTTGGTGTTCCTTGCACATCTTCTTTGCCTCATTAAGGAAATTACCTTGAGGAGATCAATGTTTTGCGGGAGCACAGCAAAAGCCTTTTTATGGCAGACGAGTTTGATTCAGAGACTTTATTTAGATGGTCAATCTGCATAACACTTGTCCATGGCCGCAGTATCAGACATGACTACACTGACGAGGAAAGGTACATTGCTCAGTGTTGTAAACGGATGAAGCTAGTAAACAAGCAGAACAATTATACCGAGATGAAAACTCCTTTTCACGTGTCTTTAACACGACGAAGTGAACAGAGGAGCCATTGGAATGGCCCATAAATAAGACGGAAATCATCCTTAGAAAGTCGTACACACACCCGCCACGCCAAGTCTCCCTCTATTTCTACTTTCCAGTGGTTCAATATTGAAGCCTTTCTACAGACTTAGTCAGACCTTACTTAATCTGCAGTGTCCTTTCCACAATAAAGGAAGCTTACCTAACGTTACAGCTATTTGAATGACTCCATTTTGGTTCTACCACTCCCACCTGGTATCTCTACGGGAAGATGTACACATCCATCTAGAAAAAAGGGCACAGAAGAGACGGTAAAGAGATTTCGTTTCTGAAATTTATTACCGAATCTTCTCAGGTTCAAGACAAGTTAGCGTGGCAGTCAACATATTTCCCTTCCGACAAGTTTCTTTAGAAATAGCGTATCAAAATGAATTCACCCGCCTCAGACAGGAGATCTTTCAATTTGGGTCTTTTTGTTTCAATATAATTTCTGCTAACAGAAACTTCACTAGCATGATGGGTGTAATAGCAGCTCATTTAAGGTCTTGGCGGCCTTAAGGTTTCAAGTGCTAGTTGATTCACAACGTACCCAGATATGACCGTCAGAAGGATCTGTCTGATGTTGTTTTTGGGCTTAACGCCATTTTTCAGCACACGATAGGCTATTCATGGCGGCCAGTATTAATGGTGGAGGAAGAAACCCGGAAATAACCGGAAAGAACCACCGATCCACAAGAAGCTACTGGCAGGCTTTCTCACATATCCACATGATGAATTATGGCCATCTCTCTCTCTCTCTCTCTCTCTCTCTCTCTCTCTCTCTCTCTCTCTCTCTCTCTCTCTCTCTCTCTCTCTCTCTCTCTCTCTCTCTCTCTCTTCTAGAAAGGCTTTAGAAACGGCTTATGAAGTTATTGTTGTTGTTGTTTTGAGGCTTAACGCCATTTTTCAGCACACGAAAGGCTATACATGGCGGCTAGTATTAATGGTGGAGGAAGAAACCGGAAAATCCGCGGAAAGAACCACCGTCCCACACGAGAAGCTACTGGAAAACTTTTTCACATATCCACATTCGCCGAATCTTAGACTCGAACCCATGCAGACCGAGGTGAGCTGGCAGTGATCCGTAACGGATAGCGCTTTAGACCACTCGGTCACAGGGGGTCCCTATGAAGTTATTATTGATAGCAAACTGATGGCAATTCTATGACCATCTGTCCTCAGTCATCCCTTTTTCATCCAAATTTTGTCACAAACTTAGTGGAAGTATCAAAACATGTTTCTGATCGAACTTCCTATTCAAGGACCTGAATACCACTCCCTCCTTTGTATCGACGCCTCAGATACAGGTGCGCACCTAGAGCCCGAAGGGGTAATGAAGCTAGGCTTGTGGTTTAGTGAATAGTCCTTCCTTCACTTCAACAGTCTAGAAAGTAATCGCTGTGTCAGTGCGTTACGGACAACACTCATGCCTCTTCTTTCTACTTGAAAGTTTCGAATATCCCCCTATTTCAGCTTCGGAGGAGCGAGTTATTCTAGACAATGGCGAGCAGTGATCACGGCAATGTAAACTGCATCAATTGGTAACGGTGCTCTTTTTCATCTGTGGAATAACCAGTGGTAGATTTGTTCGCAACAAGGTTGCTTAACAAGAAACGAACTCCCGCTTTATGTCTCAAAATCAAACTGCAATTATTAAACCGGCATTCGTTGCATCTGGTTTGACTTGACCATAAGAAAAATACAACACGATATTCAATTGAAAATCAACAGAAAAGAAAATATTGATGCTTACATATATACATTCAAACAACAATCATTTTTTTCAATTCTCCGTTAGATATGTAAACATGCATTTGAAAGACCAAAATAGCATAATTATTTGTGTAGCTATTAATTGTATTTAAACATTAGTTTATACAAATATATTAAAAATGAATAGAAAGAGGGTTTTGTTGGGAGGTAGGGTGGCTGTCAATCACAGCTTCGCCATCTGTTCGACTTCTGTCTGCAAGAAGACATACGACAGAAGCGGATATTCAAATGTGAATGTGATATTGAGTGATCCTGGTGACAAATAAATAAGTGGCCTAAGACAACAGTGGATACGTAGCAAGGGACCAGTTTGTTGCTTCTAACTGATACATTTAACAAAATATCACAGGCACAATCAGGTCAATAGTCATAATGTATACATTTCGAATCTCATCAAAAATGTGGCACAACATCAGTGTGTTCCTCACGTTGTAATCGTCATGGTCACTGAGTGTGTTGAATTTCAAGTATGACATCACATATTGATAATCGTCATCATTTTTATTTGGATACTTTGATATTAACAAAACTTTTATATGGGTCTTATAGACGTTTCATTCAATCGTTCAGAAGTCTAAGTGCCTGTGTAAAGAAATGCCCTTCTTAAAATATGTAGGTTGCGTGTTTCTAAAAATAATAGTTCAAAGCTTCAATTTTAGCCAACCGTTCTAAGGACGGTTGTGCGAACCTAAAACTAACTACAAATGGAATTGTATTTTAAATGTTGTATCCTTTCAATCCTTAATGTGGTTTTTAATATAAAATCCTGATGGATATTATTATATTTACCATGTTTTGATGAACAGATAACTGTTAGAACTTCACAAATTTATGGATAAATGGTAAAGTAATGCACTCTGAGAGATAAGAAGCTGTTCATATAATTATTATGTGAGTCTATGTTCATATAATGATTATGTGAGTCTATGTTCATATAATGATTATGTGAGTCTATGTTCATATAATGATTATGTGAGTCTATATTGACGTCATCAAAACATTGTAAAGCTATGATATTCACATATGAAACACGAATTATAGGAAATCATAATGTGTTCACAAAACATGAATTTATGTTTATATGAAATAAGGCGTTCATCAGCTGATACGAAATTATTACATATGTTATTAAAATAACAAACTTGAAATTATAGCAATATACCGTACAATAATATGCCTTTCCTGCTTTTTATAGGGCAGACACAAGGAATTATCCTATATATTAGAACTTTAAACCTGCGCAAATAAATGATGAAACATGAAAACCGTCTATCCCAAGAACATAAACCAACAGTACTTGTTTCAATCACTACAACAGGAGTCAGCTAAAATATAAACAAATGAATGTAGGTATAATGCATGAACCTTAAAGTTTAGTGCATTCTAGTACAAAGCACCTCTATACATATTATACACGCGTGAACATGAAAGAACCGATTAAATATTAAAACATTTCTCCATTGCGAATGCCAATAGAAAAGTATATGATAAACATGTTCCCATATCAATGTATCTCCAACAGAAATAATCACAATAGAATATAGTATATTTATGTACAATAATTATAATTTCAACCGATATTATCAATTTAAAGTTAATAAAAAGACTGTACCCTAAGTCAAACTATGTTAAATCTGATATGATTGTTTTGAAGATATTGTTGTACCTGAAGGAAATTTATGAATGCCACAATAGTTAGCGAAATATATATATATATATATATATATATATATATATATATATATATATATATATATATATATATATATATATATATAATAAAGACACCGATGTTGAAAAGAAAGAAGAAAAAAATGTCTACGACTATTTCGCACCTTTACAGCTAGCTGGAAGATCTCTATAACGATTAAAACATTCTTTTGAAGAAAAAAAATCTGTACAAAAATTAGCACTCACCACACTTATGCGTAGCGATTTTCTTGAACGGTAAACACGAGATAAATTGGCCCTACGACCGGTATTTTGCACATATCACAGCAAGTCGGTTGCGCATGTAATGAGCAAACTATGTTACAATTTTTCAACAGATTTAACACCTACATAAGCATTGTGCTTACAATATCCTGATAATTCCATGGACGTCCATAAAGAAGGGTTTGAATTTGACAAGTAATATATATGTTGTAATAGTATTTTATGATCTTTTAGTTTTCATATGAATTGAACAGACCAAACATATGTGTATAAATATATTCTGTTTGCTTACTCGTGATGATGCAACTTTGATAAATCTTTTATGCCAACATAATGGTGCTTTGTAAAACTATAAATTGATTTTGCTCCAATTCTATAAAATAAAATGAATATATCAAGACGACTGCTTTCTTTGGCTGCTACACTAACTGCCTTATAGTATTTCTATTTAGGTATTTCATGTACATGTTCAAAGATTAAATATTCTAATTCACCTTTCTAAGAATTGTAAACTAATATGGCATCTGTCGAACTAATGAGTGTACCTAAACAATATTTTAATTATTTGTATACACGAACCCTTATTATTTGCATCACAAATTTTACAACATAAATATCAATCATCAGTATTGTTTTACGTCTATCCATCCATGCACGTTTGCTTTTCACCCCTTACATTGAGTGAAACCTGTCAATCTGCACAGTTATGAAGTTGATCTTGTAAAACACTCACCTAGTGTGCTCGCTTAAATCCTGTCTGATTTAAATATGTAAATAAGAATTCAATTACATCATCTCTTCGCTCATTATTTTCCGCTTATAGATCTTTTACTATAGTAAAATGCTCCGTATTTATCCTTTTCTGTATACTGGGCTGCTCTTTTTATGTGTTTAATAATTAAGGTAGGTTCAACCTTTACATAACCGAATTGATGGATTTTCCGAATTTTGACTTTCTTCAAGTATTTGTACAGGTCACTGAAATATTCATATATCATGAAATCTGTACCCGTTTATGTTTTTATTGACGGAACCTCGGTGTCTTTTAGTGATGAGTCTATTTACATTTTCCTTATTGATATGTATCAATTCTACAGAATTCTAGTTGAATTAAATGAACCTTAAATGTGTTTCTAGCGAGCAGTATAATAGGTTTGATCAAGTATAGAAAAGTTCATCTCTGGTTGATGATCTGGCAAAATTCAATAGATTTGTTTTAAACTTTTAATGACAAGACAAGATAAGACAAGGAAAGACAAGAATAGACTAGAAAAGACAAGACGAGATTATATTCAGGTTGTAAAGGTTACAACATAAGAGATACATAAGAAAAAAACACGAATATATATAACATGTGGTGATATTACATAATGTTTAATAGGGTTTACGACATACATACATACATACATACATACATACATACATACATACATACATACATACATACATACATACATGTGTTATTTGTTTGTAAAATGAGAGTGAAATAGAAAAGTTTGCTCACTAAAAGGCTTTATGTACATAAGTGTACATATGTACACAAACAGCTTAATATCCATATACTCACGGTAATTAGAAATCGTTTATTATTTTTTAAATAATGGTTCTGATAGATTTTGTCGTTTCTTAAATTGTTCAGTGTTTGTTTAAGGGTAGTAAAAGGTTTATCTACATTTTGTTTATCTTAAATTTCTGACATCACTTTTTGTCCAAAGGACAGAAACTCATTCTTGGCCACGCACATCAATTATTCAAGTCTACTTCCAACAGTGCTTGAGTTTCGACGTAAAATAGGACGGCTTTCTGATTGTGCGTCATTAGCATTTAGGTGCCCAAGGCAGTTTTCGCGCGTGCTGAAATCAGCTATGCAGTTTATTTGCTACAAGTTTGAGTGGGCAATCCATCCTCACGTCTGGGCATTTTATTACCAGGCAATTTATCTTTCGCTTACGCCAAATTTCAGACGAGTCAGTATGTATGACGTCAACAAAGGCTGACTACAAATCTAAGCATTCATAGGAGCTGATCATGGCAATGACCTGATGACATTATATTTACATAGGGGCTTCCCAGCAAAATGAGACATCAGGCTAACTTTCAAGTTTGTGTAATTCATGTGTTTTAATGGTAGAAACATGACCTATACATATATAGCAGCATTTCAGTCTATTTTAGAACGTTACGCAATTTATTTGTGAGATCTGTTAAAAATATGACCTTTATGCACAAAGAATATATATATATATATATATATATATATATATATATATATATATATATATATATACATACATACATACATACATACATACATACATACATACATAGGCTTAACTCATGTGGAGACAGTCAGGTATACATACATACATACATACATACATACATACATACATACATACATACATACATACATACATACATACATACATACATACATACATACATACATACATACATACATACATACATACATACATACATACATACATAGAGAGAGATGATTTTTAAAAAAAATAAATTAGGCAACCAGTTGATTGTTTATCACTTCGACTGTTTATAAAGTTTACTTGACTCTAGTGATGTATTATGTATTAACATCATTGTATTTACACCTCCGCCACCATAAATATTGACCGGGTCAGGGATGGACCATACCAGACAATATAACGTAGAGCAAATACGCGGTGGGCAGGTTAATTGCTGTATACACTAATAAGAAGTGCAGAACAAAAATGGGTGGTGGTCGATGGATTCGCTGGCATGAATCTCACTCGGTGTGCTTCAAAGTTTGATTTTGCTTTCGTGTGCCGCGGTGGTTAAATGGTAAATGTGCCCTATGGAACGGGTACAAATTTTAGCATTGGATCAGCCCATTTGGACTGCCCTGGCATGTCCCTGGGTAATACACTTTATATCAGTTGCCTCAGCACCCGGGCCTATTACCAATTTGGCAGAGTAGGCACCGACCTATGGGCCTCACACCTGTTTGGGAACCCCGCAACAACAGATCAACATAACGTATATAAGAAATAATGGGGGGGGGCGGCTTAGATTTCGTGTGCTTAGGGATTACCACAGAGTTTAATCCGGCACTGCTCGGCACTAAATAACGTGTTGCTTTGTTGCAAAAGACTAAACCAGAACAAATAATTTTCCTCGAGGATGCATAATATGTAAAGTACTTGCAGCTCCAAAACATTTTTCCTTTTTATTTAATTCCAATTTTTATAGAAAAGGCATACATTCAGCAGGCCAGGTCTATTTTTGTCCTCTCCTTCATGCATGACAGAAAATAAATAAATTGTATATAAGAACAGAAATACGGAGCAAACATAATCAATAAATACAATAACGGCAATGTTAATTATTTAACTCTCAGCCTGAACATGTTCACATAATTTCGATTTTTCTCCCGCAAAATTGTGGAATCGTCAGTGATTTTCACGAAAGCGAGAGTGGAATTTGGACAAAGATGAATCCTTATGTCGAGAATGCCTAATTATGATCCGGTCTCAACAGACAAAAATTGCAACATAGGAATTAATAAATATGCAATAAAATCCTAATCGCCATATTTATTTTAGAACGTACTGGAAGCAAATGGCATTTCTTTTATTGAAAGCATGTACACGTTTACATGATATTAGAAATAATGATCACATCTCATTCTGAGATGAAAATAGATAACCGCAGTAAAGTGAAAAGCCTTAAAAATCTATAAGTTTTAACCTGGTCAGGAATGCTTTCGGTTATGAGAGGTTTCAATGTATTACTATGTGATCGCTTGCTTTTTAATCATTCTAGGAAGACACAAGGCATTTCGGTGACCAGATGAAATATATCAGTTACTTGATTACAATAACTCATTTACATTAAATTTCACATTTGGTTTAATAATTATACATGGCAAATATCTCGATACTGGATGGCGATAGAATCCCCTTAAATGTTGATATTCTAAATTATGTATTCATCTACACTTCATACATTAAAACGTTCGCCCATCAGAGCCCGAGATTGCGGCTACTTCTCTTTTACAGCCCCCAGCATGTGAAATAATAAATGAATCCACTTTGGTGTCGTTCAGTTGTTTTCATAACCATTGCTTTTGCTTAAAATTTGGGGTTTAGAACTACTTGTACATACACGCATGAAAAACAATATTTAGCAATATAAAACTAACTGTTTTGCCATGTATAACTACAGTTTTCGCGCAACATATAAGTATACCCGTACAGTTAACGCTGAGACGGGGAGACCTCATTAACTCGGGATAAATTGATATCAATAATAATTGTTAGAACTATTCATATATCTTATATGTTTTGTTAATATTAAAATAAAAACGCGGGGGAGGAAATTTAATATGTCGCATGCTTTAAAGATAAAACAGAGCAAATTTGTTTTTAAATTATGTTGAAAAATAATCCGAAGAAAATGTCGAGCTCTCCAAACCAAAATCCCTCCCCATTTAATGATTATTCATTTTTCGTTAAAAATCTGAAAGTGTTGTCAGGTGCAGCCCACTAATGCAATGGAACATTTTATAATATTTTTAGACATAAAATATTATCGTGCCTAAGATTTCCATGGTATGCATTATCAATAATAATAAAACAGGAGATCATGCGTAATAAACTATGCCAGTGAAGGCGTGGAATGACATTATTCTCACACTTACAATTAGCATCGTCAGTAATAAAACTGTACAAATAACGCCTCTTTTGTCATATTAACAAACATCACTCATCCCGAATCACATTCATTAGTAGTGGTGGAGGAGATATTTTTATGAACAGGTCGTTTGTATCGCATAAATGAGCAATTTAGAGAGCAATCAATCATTGTCAATGTACTCCGTCCATCTATTTCATCAACATTAGTATTTCGTGTTACATTGGTAAGTGTTAAGAACGTTAGTTGAATAATTCAAACTGCATTTACTTTTTTCACTTAGAAGGACTAAATATGGACAGTAGTGTTCTAAGGAAGGTTGGTGGTTGGGACGGTACCAATGGTCCTGATGCGCGAACACCCCTTTGGGCCTTCGTAGTTGGCCAGGGCTCCGTTTAACCTTAGTACACACTGAGTATGAAGGTAACGTAGTTAACAACAGGTAGTCACCCTTACCGCAATCTATATTGCCGTGCGTGTCACGTGTAAATTTTATATGGACAAGTGCCATTATCAATCGTTATGTCCTCAAATGTAACTTCATTCCAACTGTAAAACAAAAAAAAGACGAAACGTGAGACTATTCCCACTCGTTAAAAGTTAACAGGTGCCCCGATGAGCGTGTAAACACGGAACCGGGAAGGGGGGCTATGAGTGGCTTGTTATCCTCAATATGGGTCTTTCAATAGATAGACGATGGGCATGTGTGTTTCCTTTCCCGCCCACCGTATGTCCCGTGGGGCACAAATGTTTCCGAATTGGATAAAGTAGCACACTTTGTGTGCATAAATGCGCTTGGGGATGAAGCTCTTTTTCCTTCCTCCGCGATTAATTAATCAACTGCCGTTCGGGCATTAACCTGTTGCGCATGCCTCTAGGCGAATGTGGCGCAAACTAAAGTCAGTCAGTCTGGCTGTAAGTAGGCGTTCGTACTCATGTCATCGAGTGCAAGTTAATTTCAAGAAAACCGTAACACGCTGATTTTGTCGTCCATTATAGCTGCATCCATATTTCTTTCATAAAATACTGATTATATATTGATATATTATTTTAATAATGCAAGTTTGGAGGCTGAAATCTATGATGTTAGCATTTAAAGTTATTAATGATTACACAAGAAATGTTGCTTACCTCAAATTCGGCGCATCTAACGTTGACCTACCTCCTACTCCTTGAAGTGGAGTGTTAACTGAATATGACTGAAAAACAACTGTCCTACATTGGTCCAACCTTCCGGTAAACTAGAAGACTAAAAAGCTATTCCAATAAAATAACAGAAAAATAGTTATTTTCCAAAATTATATATATATATATATATATATATATATATATATATATATATATATATATATATATATATATATATATATATATATATATATATATATATATATATATATATATATATATATATATATATATATATATATATATATATATGTATATATATATATATATATATATTTTTATATATATATATATATATATATATATATATATATATATATATATATATATATATGTATGTATGTATGTATGTATGTATGTATGTATGTGTGTGTGTGTGTGTGTGTGTGTGTGTGTGTGTGTAAGAATGACTGTCACATATAGTCTGAAACAAGCAAGTGCATGTTTACTCTAAGGCCTGTGATCATGTGTAAATTATAACAAAAGCAAATGTAATAAAATATATGATATGCTAGTATATGAATGATGTTAGGATGTAAATGATATGTTTAGTATGTGAATGATATGTTAGTATATGAATAATATGTTAGTATGTAAATATGTTAGTATTTTAATGATATGTTAGAATACATCAAATTGTACTTCATTTTGTGCCAATTATATTCTCATTTTATCCAAATCTGCAAAAATACTATTTTATCCTTGGAATGCGCAAGAGCGAAGATATCTTTCTTTTGGTGATACTTTTGACGACGATTGTTCCTATTTAAATGCAAAGGCCAGAGGTTTATACATAGAAGTCATTCAAAACCGTTATTTCATGAGCTCGTGACGTATCATCTTTTATATTTATCACTGCGCCCAACAATACAGACACGTTTAGCCATCCGCGACTGACAAGTCAGGCCTACTTTGTGTAGATGTCACTGTTCTGAATGTGTTTTTGATGTCAAACCTTGTGCTGTCAGATGTACAACCACAAAATGGACCTTTTGAAATAGTCTTCTAAACATTGTACCTGCATTTTATGGATATCTTTTGACCGCTAATCTTTTTTGTTTTGTTTATTTTGTTCTGTATTGTTGTTTGGCAGCTTAAATAACACACAACAATAATATGTCGCTAACAAATTCTATATTAAACTTTTAAGGATGACAATCTAACGCGCATAAAATGATTTGAATACGCCTTACCTCACGTATGACGTCAATCTCTTTCCTGTAATGATAAAATATTCTTTGAAATTTTGAATATGAAAATAACATCCGAAACTATAGATTCTCTTTAGAAAACAAATGAGAAAAGGAAAATTGTAAAGAATATTGAACACAAATTATCAAAAATTCAAATGGGGTTATCGATTAACATACAAAAGGAAACTCTGAAAAATTTAGGTGAAAAAAATAGAAAACAGAACAAGTGAAATCTGGGGAAAAACTTATTGAAGGTGTTATCTTAGATCCAAAGCTAGATGGTGCGAGTTCAGGAAAAAAAAGCATGAACTATTTTTTTAAGTCTTCAAAAAATAAATTATGTCAATAAGACAATAAAATAAACAAATTTAGCTAACGGGACAACTATATCAGATAGAGATGTCTTAGAAGCCTAAAAACAGTTTTATATGGAAGTGTACAAAGGTAGAATTGCTTAGCTTGATGCTAAGGGTATGTAAGAAACTTATAATATTTTAATCACAACATCAAACTTGTCAAAAGGAAAGAGAATCGTGCGAGGGTCTACTTACAATTAAAGAATAATGTAAACCTCTAAAACGAATGGAAAATGTCCTGTCTCACATTGATTTATTGCAGAGTTCTATACATTCTTTATGGAAGACTATTGGAGGATTTCTATGCAGATCAACAGATTGTCGATATATTATAAGAAACGTTTGAGATTTTCAGACTGGATAAGTCATCACATGACTTCCAAACGAAGTAAAAGACGAAAAACATTTTAAAATGTTGGAGACCTATATCACTCCTAAATATTTACTATAAGATTGCTTCGGGACTAGTACAGCTAGGATTGGAACAGTTTTCCGTAAGTAATCAGACATACTCAGAAATAATCTATGAGGAATAGATTCATTTGAGAAATACCAGACAATTATATTATATCATGGATTAACAAGAGAATGAAGTTAGTGTAACAAGCCAAATGGTCGTCTCTTTACAAAGTGAATTCAACCCTGACGTGAATCCCGCTAGAAGTCACTTGTTTTTCTCTAATTTCCAAGGACTTGTTTACAAGTTCTGTTGCAAACTGTAACGCGCCCATTACTCTAATCAATGCATGCCTACACATATCACAACCACACATTTTCATCACAACTTCAAACTTGCCTGCCAACCTCACAACTACATGGTTTCTCCTCGTTACATTTCTTTAACACAGCGCCAGTATTTCACGCCAAGAAAATCTACAACTCAAACACCAAATACAGAAAATTACTTTCCATACGCTATCCTCTGTTAGACAAATCATGATTATATGTCATATTTCGCCTGTAACTCTATAGCAGCAGCTTCTCAATTATTATATGGTACAATGCACCAGTCCCCATCACAAGTACCTCACAGTCATTCCACACAGTTAGATTTTAATAGGAACTACTTGGCTCCAAGAACTCTCTGGCTCAACTGAGCTCACTACAAATTTAAACCATGCCATCATGAAATTTCATCAACAATGCACTCTGTGACGTTTTCCCTGGCAATTTGGCTAATTGTTCTGACTGAGGACTATTTCCGCAACACAGACTTCCCAAAATCAAACAAGTAATCACGGAAATCTAAGAAATCTTTATTATGGAGAGCTATATGCATACTCCAAATTTATTACAATAAATATGGTTTATTATTTTCTAATTGACTTTGATCAAGCCTTTGACTCATTGTGCTGGAGGTTGATGATGAAAGCTTTACAATCTTTTGACTTTGATGATTTCGTTTATAAGTGGTATTTATAGGTTACTGCATTTGCATGGGAAAGTATGAAGTAGTTTTTCGGGTGGTTATCCTGCACTCCCAAGGTCGTGCAGTATATCATTCCGACAAAATGAGTTCATATTTTCCCATAAAATACAGTAACCTTTTTATTAAATGCTCAATTTTAATCTTCCCAAGGCTTAAATGTATAAACAAAAATACACTGCAAGAAGCAAAGTAACTAAATGTATGCGGTATTCCAAACTAAATACATAAGTGTAGATGGATCATTACACAACATTATTAATGAGCGCATAACTCTGCCCAGATAAATATGAAGTTGGTTGCGCGCTAGATGTAAGTTTTTAAAGAAGATGGCGCTTCCTCTACTTAAAATTGAAATCTGGAGTAATATTTTTAATGAATACGCATTGTAGCAACTTTTCCATTTGATCTGGAATGAATACGTTTTAGTATTTTTGTCGATTCAAAGAAGTCTTTTGATTATGGGCTGGAATTTTCTACATGAAGTGACTTGCTTCAGATTCTAGCAGCGTCTGCCAATTTAATCGTTTTGAATTGTGTTGACATCGTCATGCGTGTTTCTTTTCTGTCATTTAATGATGCAGAACATAATGTGGGAAAATTATGACGCCTTTCCATTGCAATAATAGAAAAGATGCTGTGGAATTAGATGTTTATTTTGGTTTGAGAGCAGTAAGGATGTAACTGCACTTGGAATATACTCGAAATTACAGTACAATTTCAAACTGTGTAATCAACCTTGAGAAACCATGACATGGTTTAACTAATTCAGATTTACAGATCTACGAAAGTTTTTTTTCTTTTGGAGGAATTTCGGGATGTAAAATTGTAAGTATATTTTGACCATTTTTATTAACAGCTAAAGAAGACAGTTTATATATATTGCATATTATTGTGAGGACCCTGTATAACGTCTATATGTAGCTAAATTTTAAACATTGTATCAAAAAAGCAAACGCGGAATATGCCAAAGCAGTTTGTATGTGTCATTCTATGAAACATTTGCTGGTATGTGACCGTCCAAGAAATATCTGCTTTAGTTCATTCATAAAAAATGTAAAAAAAAATGTTTACGTTAGAAAATAGTTCCTTTGCGCGCGGAATGCAGTAAGAAGGTGTTCAATATATATAATCCGTTAACTTTACATTGTCAATATATATATATATATATATATATATATATATATATATATATATATATATATATATATATATATGTATATATATATATATATATGTATGTATGTATGTATGTATGTATGTATGTATGTATGTATGTATGTATGTATGTATGTATGTATGTATGTATGTATGTATGTATGTATGTATGTATGTATGTATGTATGTATGTATATATGTATGTATATATATATATATATATATATATATATATATATATATATATATATATATATATATATATATATATATATATATATATATATATATATATACAATGTAAAGTTAACGGAGAAAAAGATGAGCATATATGAGCATATAATAAATACTGTTTTGTAATAATTTTAAATGTTGTGTTATAGACAATGTAAATATGTCACCATTTTTTATACTTGAAAAAGATTATCGTCAAAGAGATCCTTTTGTGCATTATTTGATCATCATCAATGTTCGAAACTTTATGCATAACTTTAAATCAGAATGTGGATAAACGACGTCTGATTTTTTATGTTAACTTGTATAAACTGGGTTTGTTTGCCGATGACATTTCTATTCCTCTTTGTGGATCTCAACATTCTCTTAAAACAACTATGTATATCTCGTAATGCATTTTACTATTATCTGGACTTAAATGCAACAGAACAAAAACAAATGCTATTTATAATGGAAACAAGAAATTTCCCAATGAAAGGATATGCACCAATGCTGGTCTAAACTGGTCTCCTTCTAACTGTTCATTCAATGGCAGCGATTTTTCTCCAAACTTAAAACAAATTATGGAAAATAATTATAGAAAGAAACTACAAAGGCAAAATAATACTTGTAAGCTGGAGCCAAAGATTTCTTTCAGTAGTTGATGAAGCGATTGTTGTGAATACCCTTGTTCTACCCGTATTCATACTGTTACACACACACACACACACACATATATATATATATATATATATATATATATATATATATATATATATATATATATATATATATATATATATATATATATATATATATATATATATATATATATAAAGTGCTTGTGTGTAAGTTTTTAAAATCTTTTTATTTTAGTTCTGTTTCTTTACATTTTATTGTAATGATTAATTTCGATATTTTTTCAAGTAAATTCTGTTTGTTTAGAACGTAAAACTTATTACAGAAGCTTTATTTGTAGCTCACTCTGGTTCATGGAATTTGTAAACATCGGGTGATAACGATTGGCTCTTTCCAGGGTTATGTCGGCTCTCGTGTTACCCATGTGTAAACAACGTTTTTTATTATTGGTTCTTAATTGAATTACAATGGCGTACGTGATAAATGTCTTGTAGTAAGTGACCACGTGACCTACTGAGTGATCTAAAATTGTGTGTTAAGACTAATGTCTTTTTTATTTTGAGTTAGTCGTAAAATAATACTTTTGAAGTTCAGAGGTATTTTTGTTGTTGCTAGATAAATTTGTTTGAGAGTTTTTCTGTTCTTCGGAATTAATAATTAATTCTCTAAAAAATTACAGAAGTGCTCCATATTTATAAAAATTCTTGAACAAAGACATTAAGTGGAAATTCTGTGTAGTTCCAAAGCCTTAATATTATTCCTAATTCACCGATTCAACATGGAATATATGACACATCAACACTGCATTCAACTGACGTTATCGTCCGCCATCTTTAGAAATTCATCGAGACTAGAACCCCGATTCAATTAGAATTGTTTATTGGTTGGACTTACAATTTTAAATTGTAGGATTAAAGTTTTGGATTATTTTCACAAACCGTTAAGTTATATCTTCTATTTTACATTGTTTTCTAGGGAAATAAATTAGTTTCTTAAAATTTACAAAGCTTGTTGACTTCACTCTTTTCTTTTGTTATATTTGTACGAGCCTACACGTAACAATACATCCTTTTTAGAATTTCGAAATCCATCAACAAAAAAAAATAAAGTAGAACTAAATCGTACCTTATTTAAGTTTGTACGTGGTGTGGACAGAAGTAAACGTTTTATACTTATATCCCAGAGAATAAAGGGGGAATTAAATATGATAAACAGTTATTCATTCATTATGTTCATTAAGATAAGATTGGTTAACCGATTTTAAAACAATAATGATGGAGCGTGGAAGAATCTAGCAGATACAAGTATATTCAGAAATTTAAAAGATTTTTGGAATTTATGCAGGAGGAAGTTAGAAGAGTTTGGCAGCTCATTAAAAACTGTTGTTGGAGAGATGTAATTGTGGCAGTATCGAATTGGAAAGTTCCGCCTAGATTGTTCTATCAATACAAATCCTGGAAAGAAGCCGGTATTGAAGTCTTTATCGATATTGTTGATGATGACGGTAAATATAATACCTTTGAAATGATAAAATACACTGTAAACTATGGAAAAGGAACATTTAGAGGAAAAGTCTGAAAACTAATTTACTGTTCAGCTTTATATCAATATTCGCATACGACACACTAGATTGTGTCGCTTTCAAAATTGTTCCATTGTTTCAATTTATTTTGAAAATTCAAGTTAAAAAAGAATCAATGCCGGCTACCCTATGTCTGCCTATATCATAATAAAATCGGCACACTTAAAAGAATCCAAAGATACCACATTTGGCTTTCTTATGTCGGCCGACTTCATAATAAAAAAAAAACGGCACACTTACAAGATACCGAAGTCAGTTTCAGGAGTTGGTTTGATTT
This sequence comes from Potamilus streckersoni, assembly GCA_016746295.1. NCBI lineage: Eukaryota > Metazoa > Mollusca > Bivalvia > Unionida > Unionidae > Potamilus > Potamilus streckersoni. The sequence goes on along the minus strand of JAEAOA010001578.1, from coordinate 5,757,961 downwards.
GTAATAAGAATAAATAACTTTTGTATTTGATATCCTGTCGGTTAGGTGTAAGGTAGGTGTTTAATTCTCGCTGCCGGTTGTGTTTATTCATCGCCCGGGCTTCTATTTGTTTGCAATAAGTAATCAGTTTTAACAAAGTTTATGTTTATAAATTTTTTATGTACCGTGAGGTGGGGGAGGGACAAATTCAACACAAAAGTATTTCCTTTCTTATTTGTATGGAATAATGTAGCAAATATGATTGACAATATAGACTACTAATGACAAGCTTGTAATTTACGCGCGCACACGCTAAGACAAATTTAAAAATAAAAACAAATAATAAAAATAGCTAACAAGAGCTTCATATTGCAGCAATTAAACACTAGCAAAATGCTCAACATTACTCTCTCTCTCTCTCTCTCTCTCTCTCTCTCTCTCTCTCTCTCTCTCTCTCTCTCTCTCTCTCTCTCTCTCTCTCTCTCTCTCTCTCTCTCTCTCTCTCTCTCTCTCTCTCTCTCTCTCATGTGTAATCGAGTGGGTGTTGTATGCAGCAGAGTTACATCCTGAAGCCCAAAACTGAATATATTTTTAAAACATCTCATGTACACTACACTTTAAAAAAAATCTATACGTATTCTGTAGAATATTATTTGTTAAGTATTATTGTTTTATAAATCAATATTGATAATTTGAACAGAATACATAAATAAATTGAGAATGTGGTTGTGCATATGCATATATTTTTAGCATAATTAGAACGAGCAAGATACGTCAGTTTGTGTTATCTCTCTCTCATATATATATATATATATATATATATATATATATATATATATATATATATATATATATATATATATATATATATGTGTGTGTGTGTGTATATATATAAATATATATATATATATATATATATATATATATATATATATATATATATATATATATATATATATATATATACACACACACGTTACGAAGTATGATTATTTTCTATGAAAGAATGTCAAGATACAAGATATTTTGTTTAAATTTGGTTTTGTTTCCTAAAACCTATTCCTAAAATCTATCTTACATAGTGTACATTTTGAAGAAAAAGAACTTGTTCAAACTATTGTTACGTTGGGCCGAATTGTTTTTTGAATGGGGCCGAATTGTCTTTGTGCCAAATTGACTATAATCAGGAATAAATTATAAAACTTTCCCATCCCTCACCCTATTCGATAACACAGCTTAATCCACTATTTTAGACAATATGATCTTTCGAGGAAAAAAGAACCATATTTTCCGTCATCACTCTTTTGGTTGCATCCATGTGCAACACAATGCACCCCATTTACTGCACAAAAACATTAGCGTAAGATACATCACATAGGCAATTACGAGAGGAAATTAAACACTGAATGACACGGTTGAATAGAAGAGATAAATATACGTCATATCCTTTTTATACACGCGGAAACTATCCATTGTTTTCGGAGATTGCCGAATAATTTTTCATTTTAGAAAAGCGGATTTTTAAATTGAATTAAACATTTTTATGGTGTGCATACATAACAAATGTGTTTTGTTTATGACAATTGTAATATCACACGTTTGTACAATATAGATGGCCGGTGGCCTTTATTATCCAGAATTCCCAAATAATTGATGTCCTTTAATTTAAAATAATTTTCAAGGTTAATTGTCACGAAAATGTTTTTTTTATAAAAGACTTAACATTAGACGACGACAATATTTACTTTCAGTTTAGACTGAGAACGAAAGTAAAGAATATATGTTCCATAATTACAATATTACTTTAAAGTTTCGGTACTGTTTTATTAAACGTTTTGCAACTTGTTGTCCAGATAATGTACTTTGTTTCAACAAAAAAGTTTTAGAAGAGAACAATTAGACCTTTTGTGTAATCTCTTTCTTGTTTGGGCTAAATATTATATTTACACTTGCAGATACAATATACATAATATTTCCATTTATGTGGTTAAACAAATAGCTGAACGTGTAAGAACATTTTAAAATACACTGCTAAGTTAAATAAAAAGAAGACCAATTTATGCGACAATGGAACATGTAACTTGTACAATTCTTTACATTATCTGGTCCGATATGATGGTAAACATGAACAAATAATGTAGTATAGTACGGTCTATGTCATCTAGATGATGTGTATTCATCGTCTATCTAATTTGCATGGCTAATAGTATCACCTGCTATATTCACGTGTGTATGTATGAGGTTCGTTACAAAGAAAATTAGAAGTATCAGTCAATGAATCGAGGGATGGGAGGTATAACATGTAACAATATAATGAATCCGTACCCCATGGTAGTTCCAACCCTGCTAGTTTATCCTACATGTGTCTGCTAATTTCCAACTTAAGCCAGTTGTATTCAAGAATAGTTCAATTTTAAAAAGATCTCGATACACTTCGTTCCGTTTGGGACATACTGGAGAAAATGCAACAATTTTTCGCCGATTGTGACATCTGGACAAGCACAAGTTTGACAGTGCATTCGGATAGTCTTGGATCACCATTGACCGAAAGATAAGATCCAAACAACCTCGAGTCCGCAGTAAATATCGTTAAAAATGTACGTTGTGGTGCGTTATAATTTTGGTGGCAAAAACAAATATTGATTCTGGTAAATTTAGTGCTGATTGCTGGTTAAATTATTGAACAGAACATTTTCAACCCATGAAATAGACCTATTGTTTGAAAATACATGTTAGTACTTATTGTAATCACTTAAACAGTTATAAATTTTGTGTTTTTATTGTTGTCCGCTTATTCAAAGAAAATGGATGAGCAGCAGTTGCTAGTTACGAAGATCGCAGAGAAAGGTCATTATTTACATTTAAAAGGCTGTTATGGAACTGGAAAAACATTCACATTTAGTAGAATTGTTGATAAACTGACTTTCAGTGGGAGGAGGATAGCTTTAACCGCATCTTCTTGAAAAGTTGCAAGTGTATTAAGACAGTACGTATGTACTAAACTAAATGTGACCACAATTCACAGATTCTCTCCCATCAAAGACAGACGATTTCGCAATGATGAAATACAGAACCTATATAATGATGATAATGCAATATTTTAAATGTGGACGTTGTAATCATAGACAAAGTGTCTATGCTAAAAGTCCAATAGTTTTCAGTCAAATATAATTTTTGTTGAAACGTGTTAGGAGCATTGATAAACCCTTTGGAGATATACAGTTGGTATTGTCTGGGGACTTTATCAGTTTCATCCTGTTCCTACCCCCAGTATATGGAGATGATGGATCCTCTATATTATCATCCAGTCTAATAGAATATTTCCATCACATCAGTCTACACATAGACAAGATAAGCCAAACCTAATTGCAGAAATTTATGAGTTCTCCAGGTACTGAACATTTTTAAAAATATATTACTTCGGTTTGTTGTGTGCAATTAGTCCATTTTCTTAATAGAACATTATACTTTTTAAAAGTAACAAGGACAACAATTTCCAATTAAAATGAAGGAACGTGTAAAGCAACAAGTTCTTTTTGCTTATAAAGACACATATTTTCTGATTATCTGGAGTTATAACCACATCTACTGCAAACCCATAATTGACAGGTTTGATAAATAAAACCTAATCACTCCATAACTCCCATTTACATTTTTCTACCTTAAAGTCATCAAATGATTCATTCAATGAGTACCACTTTTTCCCACGTCGTTAGTTGTGATAATGTTATGTGAGATCTTTAAATTGAAAATATTTTATATTCCTATGTACAATATTAGCCCTGAGTTATTCATAAATTTGGACATGGTTTAAAATATGGTTTAAGGTTGAACTAGAAACATTTGTAATAAACATATGACTGATTAAGATAAAGAAATTTAGTGTGAGGTAATAACACCATAGCTTTTTGTCATTTATTTTACAAATGTAAGTGGCAACTATTACAAAACGTTAAGTTTCATCTTAATGTCATATAAATAGTGGTTGTAAAAAAAATTCACCCCAACATGTATGAAAGATGGTAAATGGTGATTACTGGTGTATTGTATTAATCACATCATACACATTTTAGAAGGCTTATTAAATGTTTAGGTTTACTATATCCCTTCTGGATTATCAATCGAGAGATCTTAGATACATAGATATATGGATACTACATTCAGAAATACAGATGGATTATGACAAAGTTTGTCATATCAATTTCTCTTTTGTCATCCCTTCCAACTTGCTAAACACCCAAGTGAGATATAATGGTACTAGTATTTAACATATTTGCCCTCCATGAGATTATCCATGGTTTATAAAGTCAATAGTTTACTGTAGAAATAGCTTACATCCAGTGGAAACGTTGTACTGTATATAGATATATCTAATTTTGAACACCTTTCACAAGTCCCTTGTCGTATATAGCCATAGACTTTAAAAAAATTTGCGTCATTTTAAGTTTAGAACTGAAACATATTCCCATGTATATTGGTCCAAGAAATTTAAAAAATCTGTAACACAGATTGATGTTTATTTAACATAAACTGTATAATTGTATATTGTATTGCAATCATACATGAAGCTACTGGCCAATTAAACTGTTCTTGATGTAGTCTTTAAATTGACCATTTTGTCGTAATTCATTATTACTGATAAAATTTGCAACAAAAATGTGCATTAAGTTGTGAAAACTATGTGACAGTAGTCGCACAATTTTTAATCTGTTCCAAGTGAAAGGCAAATACAGTTAATCCTAAGTTGAAAGACCGCTACAGTGAAAGATCACCTGTCTTGAGAGACAAGATTCGCAGTATACAGATTTGTTGATTATATAGCATTATAAACTGCTAAGAATGTCATTCGGTTTTGACATGGAATGATTAATAGGCAAATGAGGTTGTCTATCAGGACAATTTCAACTTTATAAATTGAATAAAAATCTACATATTCTTCTCAAACATTATAAATTATCAAGGAATAAAAATTTTCTAATGGAATATGTAAAGTACAATCATTAAGTTGAAAATAACATTATGTACTGTATGAGTTAATTTATTATAACAACCAGTAATTTCGCTGTTATTTAGAAACGGACTTTTGCTTTGCAGAGGTATGTAACCTTGGCAACTCAAAAGCTCATTCCTCGTGTGAGACGGACATTATAACCTGAAGAGAATCCATTGAAGGAGTTTGCCAGGAATTTCGAGGTCGATCTTTTGAATGCCAGATCTCTGTGTGAAATGGAAGGTTTGTTCAGGAAACATAATCATTGCATGCCAGTAAGATAACATGCAATGTTAGTTTATTGTTGTACAGAATAGAGTTAGCATTGACTTGTAAGTAATTTTTCTGGACCTATGTTATTAAACTTGATTGTTAGTTATGTCAGTCAGTATCTTCCGTTTCCTCGGTACGGTTCGATCCAAGTCAAATTTGTATGGGTCTGCTGCTAACATGCCGCACAGGACTCTCGACCACGACAATTACTAGACTCCCCTAAGATAATATTGTTCACGGTGGACAAGTACGTGCTGTAATTTGGATTAGTTAAATTGCCATTGTGCATGCCTCTGGTTTTCTATAATATCTGGACAAAGACCCTGAAATGGGAAATCTGTGATACTTATTTTACTTAATTCAGTAAGTGCAGAAATTAAACTCTCTGTGTCATCGATATAATGTTTACTTGGAATCATTTTCCATTTTCCTTTTTTTCTTGACAGTGGTTTTTCTTCTATTTCCTCTTTCCATTATTCTAACCAAAGCAAAATGGCTAATAAGGACTCTAAACCGTAAATTGGTCTTGGAACTTTGAAAATTGTGATTAGCTTGCTTGTATTGTCCGTATATTGAATAGTACTATCCAGAACACAGCTATTTATTAATCAGTCTGGGTACCGTTGGATCAAGTCTAACTTACAATGGTTCAAAACTTCCTCACCAAGGTGATTTCTCATTTTCTTTGAAGAATCTGGATGTAGATTAAGATAATTTGTGATGAATTTTGCGAGAGTTTGTATCCTCATCCCATTTGGCATCATTAATCCACTGGTTGCGTAAAATGCATGATCTGACATGACTATCATCCTTGTCTTCAAGGAATGCATTCCACTGCTAAGTAATGCATTCCTCAGTTTCTTCATATTATGAGAGAAATCCTGTCAATGTGCTATTTTTTACTGGATTTGCCATGATGTAATTTTTCATCACAGCATCATGATCATTGTTGAAACACGTCTTCATAAATTCTCGGTTTTGGTCACCTCCATCTTTAACAATGTAGTTAACTGAAACCCAATACTGTAAATTGGAAATAATGTCCCAGATTAAAATTAAAGTTCAGACGTTTCTACGCCTCCAGTAGGATAATGAGCAATGGGAAATCGGAAACCAGTGTATCCCCAAAACGACACCTGTAAAACATGTGATGCACGTGTTTGCTTTACTTTATTTCTCCTTTAGAATTCTTAATGCTTCCGCTTCATGTCCAGTATTTATCCATCCAATTAGATTATTTTCATTATGTTGGATATTTTGTCCTGAATAAGAACTTCATCAGGACTTAAACTACCAAAACACCCAGATGGGAGGATATTTATCTTTTTGGCTGTATTATACATCCACCTGAAGACGACTTGCACGATGCCTGCATTTTGTGGAACTATATTTTTATATCTTTGTAGTTGGCTTTCAGATTCCAAAATGAAAATGTTAATGTCTTTTAAGTCTTGAAATGATTGGGGAATTCGGGACCAAAGACTTTAGCATGTTTTAACAATAGTTTTGTCCCATCGGAGCTGTCGTACATATTTTATCTTCAAGGCATCATGCTGACCTTTCAAGAATAATTTCATTTCATCTGTGTCACTTACAAATACACTATCCAAACAGTTTGGTAAATCTTTATCATTTGTACACTCTAAATTTATAAAATTACCCTGATTCGATTTCTTAAAGTCGCAAAAACTCTTGAAACAGTTTCTACAAGCATCACCAGCACATAACATATTTGCAGGATGAACATCTCATTTTTTTTGAAGCGGATGTCTTTGTGTTACATGAGACAGAGGCATCAGCAACATAGTGCACTTTCCGCTGCCTCATGAAGTTGACGTCCATAATTTTTTTCCCGGGCCTTCTGCACAACAGTGAGGAAACATTAACCCATAGAAAATACAGCTATTGCATACATTTAAAGACACATGAAGGTAACACGCCAGTGTGTGGAATATCTTTGGAGCAAAATATGGCCACAATAGGAGAAGTACTTTGTTTGCACACAAGCAGTTGCGAACAAGGATTATACGGAATTTTACAAGGAGCGTAAGCAAGTGCTTTTAGGTGGCGAGTACCAATATAAAGTCAACCATTTGTTTGGACAAATTCCATCTTTAGGACATTATAATGTAATATTTAAACTTCCATGATCTATTCGGAGAGAAATCCTAAACATTCAGACAGAGTCAATTAGGCAATGTGCAAAAGAACAAGAAGAACAAGGTAGAGAAAGAGAGCATGACGAATCATCAGGTGGAAGAGGCAAAATAAGATACATCTCAGGTTGGTGCCTACTTACCCGCAAGAAAAGAAGAATGAAGTGCAAAATATGGCCAGTCGCAAAAATAAGAAGGAAGTGGAACAGTTGGTATTAGATGTTATGTAGATGTAATTTAATTACTTGTGTGTTAATTTTAAATTTTGTTTATTTCATTTTTATTTCATTACATGTTGTTGTAATGATAACGTTATTCAATGGATTTGGCATTTTTTCGGAAAATTCAGTTCAGTTCACTTTAGATCTAATAAATGCATTGATTCAAACCTGGTAAACACTTTTTTTATTTCTTTCCCAGAGTGAAAAATCATAAGTCGTAATCAATGTCATACATGGCTTGCGTGTCAGTTCTATGTAAACAACTCTTATTTTTTATTCAATCTTAAAGATTCGTTCAGTAGAATCAAATCCGTCCATGGCGTACGTGTCAGCCGGCCTATGGTCTTACTTCACCATTCGAACTAAGTGACCACGTGACCCTATTACGTAATCTAAAATTGCGTTTAAAGCTAACGTTTTTTAATGATTTTTTTCAGCTGTAAATCATACCTTCGGAACTCAAAGGTATTTTGTGTTGTGACCAGAAGGAGTTGAAATTTTTATTTAAAATAATTTTCCTGTAAATAGCTAGTGCTCATCAAAATTTTTAGACAACGACATTATTCGGAATTCTAAAGCCGGAATATTAATTTTAGTGATTCAACAAGGAACTGGTGACACGACAACATAGAACAGATTATAGAAGATGTCATCGCCATCCATCTTGGAACTTCATCAGGATTAAAAATTTGATTAATTTAAACGTTCTAGTGATAGGACTTATATTATTAATTCTATGATTAATTTTGGATTAGATTCACAAACCGTAAGTCATTTTCACATTTGTATTTTATTTTCTAGGGAAATAAATTATTTTGTTCAGTTTTATAAAGCTTGTTTGCTTCACTCTTTTTTTTAGTTACTTTTGTTCGAGTCTAGGCACATAACATGGAAAAGAAACTTATTGATCACTTGGAAGCTGAGGAAATGGATTTAATAGACATTTCAACACAACAGAATTCACTACATGACATTAATAGGAAGCAAAATGTAAGAAGAGGACTCATAAATGTCAGTGATCTGTTTTTATGGCTCTTGGCAAGTAATTAGACGTCTTTAGAGAAATGCAAATTTTGAATTTGCAAGATTCCAAATTTTCGACCTTTTTGAACTTAAAGTTAAAGAATGATCACACACAATGAGATATGGATTAACTAATTTGTATCGTTTGATGGCAGTTTTGAAGATTAAACAATTTCTAAATACTCACTGATGAGCATTGTTCAGCTAAGAAAATAGTATCTAAAAATGAATAAAACATTTCGCCAGCAATTAAGAAGGAAGATGGTGTGAAAAATTCAAAGTCCAGTCCAGTCTAAAACGTAAAGTAGATAGCAGTTGTAAAAAAAAGGCAAAAAAAAAACAGTGTACAGTTCAGTTTCCTTGTGAGGTCTGTGGTAAAACTGCAAGTGAAAATTATGCTGCTTGTGATAATAAGAAAGAATCAGAATAATGTCTGTGAAAAACAATAATGCAGCTATTAGATTGGAGCCTACAAGAACTGACTGATTTATTATATGGATTATTCCATGATAACATGCTTAATTACAATGGGGACGACAAGTCACCAATGAAGTCGAGCAAGGCAGTGTATTGGCTCCGACTATCGTCAATATGATGTTCTCTATCATGTTTACTAATGCCTTCTGTGACTATTACACTATGGCAGAATATTTTTAAGTCTGCAAATCTAAATGCTTGTCTACAAATCCATTTTGTCAGTGTCCTTGTTGAATGCTTGTGAAACCCGGACAGTGTACAGATGTCATGACAAGACAGTAAATCGTTTTCCCATGGGCTGCCTTTGGGAAATCGGCGAGAATAAGATGGCAGGACAAGGTCACAGACATTGAGGTTCTTACATAGGCAGGCATTCCATGCGTCAACATTGATAAATTGCCAATCTGATTAGCATCAGCTCTCCACTGTCCTTCACGTAGGACGGTGGAGATCTGATTTTAACCTGATTGTTGACTTGCAGTACATCCTCAATTAATCAAGTGAACCAAAGTCATCTCCAGCCATCTGTGTCACACACAGTTCAGAACATAAATTGACCTGCCAGGTCAGTCATTCACAGAAACCAAACATATTAATGATGTAATAGTCATCTTCGAAATCAAAGAGCAAACAAGAACGAATGAAATTGCCTGAGGATACACATGTTAGCACTTTTACATTTCTTTATAGCGGACTTTGCATGCACAAATAGTAGGACTGAAAACCACTTATTACACAATATAAACTGATGCATTAACCCTCCTTTGATAGCTCAGCTTAATTAGTTTGACCGAGAATCACTAAATGTGGAATCCAAAGATACATTGACAATTAAATTAAGTTCAATATGAATGATAAAATAAACTTGACCAGTATAGTATAATTTCACCAATATAATTTCAAGTCATCCATGAAACACTTCAACATTAACCAAGAGTGTTGGGAAGATATTGGGTCACTTCACCTCGGATATTCTCATCCATACTGTATCTACTGACTTGAAAAGGGGGTGTGAGAACTGAAGATTCGATGCAGAAGCATTAGTAGCACCAACCTGAAAATTGTAGCACATCCTCAGTTTGCCAAGCAATTCAAAGCAGTTTATTCTCTTGAGTGTGCCAGAGAAACTTGAGAGCATAAAAATTTGTAGGATCAGGAACTCACATGCTTACGGAAACCAAATTTGTTAGTGATGTCATTGTCTGCTTCGAATTCCAAGGATGAACAACAACCATTTGCCGTGATCAATGACACGCTTGCAAGATGTGTTACATTCATTTTCAGCTGACTACGATGGTAGGAATGAAACCCGCACCATGTCCATGGCAAGTTACAAAAAAACCAATCACTTTACAAAGCGAAGTGATACATGACTTCTCTTCTTGCTCCTCTTAATTAGTAGGACTGTAATCATTGAATGCGAATTCCAATGATTTCATGAGAATGAAATAATACAACCAATGGAAAAGAACTTGACCAGTATAGTCCAATTTCAGTTGACTTGTGGATTAAGTGTATCTATTTTACATCTGAACATCAGAATTTGCTGATCGCTTAAAAATATATTTGGAATATGAGGCAGATAAAAATGGCTGCAGTATTTCTAGAATATTATTATTTGTACTTTAAATATGACTTTGCTAAAGGTTGGATTACATGTGGTGTGAGCTTTTAACTTAATTAGAATTCATAAATGAGCGGTGGAGAGTACAGTTTTATTCATCACCAGCAATATAAATACATGACAAGTGAAAAAGTTCACTTGCAATTGCACAGATCAGTTTATTTCAAAGTGCTGTATAAATCTGAAGACACTTTTATATAGACACTACTAATGAAAAGCTTATAATTTACGCGCGCATACGTTAAGACAAATTTTTTAAAAAAAATAAACAATAAAAATAACCGGTAAGAGCTTAATATATATGTGAATGGCAAAGCGGCCAATACTTCTCCCATTAATACAAATTTGATTGATCCGCAAGTGAATCCCAATGGACAATATCATTTGAATTTAAGAAATATTTACAAGAGACGAGTATTCAGTCATGTTTGGCTCCTGAAGTGCTTATACTCGTGTCTTTCGTTGAGTTATATTGTTTAATGTTTGACCTCCCTTCCCTTAATTCATTGACTGATACTCGTAATTTTCTTTGTAACCGTGCATGCCAGTATGTGTGCGCGTTTTCTTTTCGTTTTCTATACATATTATTTATTGTCCCTAGATGAACTGATAAACATAATTGTTTAACTGTAAGGCGACCCTTGGCTGGTGTTTCCCGACCCAGTGGTCTCAGTAGAAATGACATGCCATCAACGTACTTCTACATTAGTGACTGGTTGACTCAGACGTATAGATAAGGTGGGGCAGGGGGTATATATGTCCCTGGGCGCCAAGGTACAGGGCGCCAAAATGAGGCTTACAACGTTACCTTATAATAAGTAAGATAGAAAAATGTGATTAATCGGGAACGGGCTGGGGCGCCAATTTTATAGTTCGTCCCCGGGCGCAAAATATCATAGCTACGCCTCTGGGTTGACTTGATTCACGTCAGACATAAGCACAAACCGATTGTTAAATCGCACATTAGCGGTGATGTCTTACACTCAAGACGATATATTATGGGTCGATACGTCTTAGATAATAACCCAATCAGGTAATTACAGCTGAAGAAAATCACGCATTCGGATGTACCCCGAGGCTTGAAATATGCACCCAAACTGGCGAGACATCCTCTGTTTTCATCCTACAGGAAGATCTCTCTCTCTCTCTCTCTCTCTCTCTCTCTCTCTCTCTCTCTCTCTCTCTCTCTCTCTCTCTCTCTCTCTCTCTCTCTCTCTCTCTCTCATTTGCATATGAGTGGTAATGATATAGAATATAATAACCGTTCCGAATTCACGGGCTTTTTGAGAGATTTGTGTTTGTCAGACAAAATTATGCAGGAAATAGACTTGACGAAACTCGCTTCAGCAAGTCAAATAAACTGGCCAAGCGCTTTCAAGATTTATTTTACCCAGTACAAATGAACACGACGCTTACGAATAACACAGACACACAGACACACACACACAGATATATATATATATATATATATATATATATATATATATATATATATATATATATATCATTGATGGTGAATAAAATATAACACTCCTGTTAAAGTCGTACTACCTGCCTCGTGTGTATTTCTTTTACTTGGGGTGCAATATTATTACCTAGGAATTGCATCACTGTTGTTGTCGTTACCGGATTTGACCATTGAATCATAAGTACTGTAATAATACTGAATACAATTATTTTTCACTGACTTCTTCTAGAATGAAATAGCAAATTATACATCCCTATGAAGAACAAACGAACACAATGGACTAAAAGCTGTTTATGGAAACCATGTGATATTCTAAAATGCGTTCAATATTGTGCAGATTAAATAACTTGCGTACCAGTATTTTGTGATTACTCGCTATAGATCTAAACTTTCATACTGAATCATCCATGATACCCTGCTTTATATATTCTCACACCGATCAATGACCACACAGCATTATTTGTAATGAAATATTCTGGAATCATTCAGCTATCGTCAGTACCAAAAGATTCTATAACTGAATGGTTACGTTTTTAATCAGCTTTCTTCTCTTACTGTTTACCACCATATTATAATAATCTCCTTTCGACTTTGTTTCAAAACGATATTTTAACAAATGATCCTGGTACAATTATCACGTTATGCTGTAATAAATTCTGTATTTAGAAAAATCAAAAAGCATCCCAGCTTTCAAGAAACCAGTAGCCAACATAAATATCAACACCTGCAATTCCAATAGATACATACATAGTGACCTGAGTCGGAGAAGGCTGTTAACGTTGCTAAGCAAGGATCCTCTAGGTTTCTCTTTAAACAGTAACAGGGTGTGTAGAAGCACAATCCTTACTTGTATAACAACCTAGTAACGAAAACTTTCTCTTTCAATCTCTTTTGCAGGTAGTCCAACATCTTTGCCCTCCTCTTGATTTTATTTTTGTTGTGTATAATTCTATCTTAATTGCTGCTCTTGACATAGTGGTATTTAATGGTAACACATTGAAATACCGCCTCCGTGTAATCTATTTTAAGTTACAGACAAAGGCAGTTTCTATTTAAACATCCCACGACTCACCCAAAATAGTGTTCTCTTCTATATAGTATGTACTTCTAATTCAGGGAGATCCTTTTATTTTTAATCGATTTCCTATTTGTATTCATCCATTTAATACCCATTGCAGTATTAATTGTCGTTTATGTGCTTGATTCAGTTTTTGAATGTCTCGTTATGAAAGCATTTAACTGATGTGATGTGGTGTGTGTGTGTGTGTGTGTGTGTGTGTGTGTGTGTGTGTGTGTGTGTGCTGCTATGGAAAATCGGTATGTTTCATTTGCAGGTGTGTAATTTGAATCAACAGTTGGCCGAAGTAGGACAATATCTATGATAAACAAGAAACAAAGCACATGGAAATTAGTAATATCAGTGTTATTTTTTGAACTTGCCACCATTGTTACGTAAGTTCATGTGATGGTAGGTTCCAGGGAACTTAGTATGCATGTTCTGATTTTTAACAAGGAAGACGGTTGGTGTCAATAGGAAATTGTGGAGCGACAAAGCTGACATTCAAAACAGAAAATAAACACTTGTTCAATAATATCGTCTTAGCATATATACCATGAAAAAAATATAGATGATAGCATAAAGATTTCTGGCATAAAAAGGAGCGCAACAAATATAAGAAAGTTATCATTCAGTGGTAGACATTATGGAATATTTCTGTAGGTAATGATATTGTTCGTAACTTCCGGGAAAACGCTTAATTTGTTTCTGTATTGTACAACCAAGACATCAAAGTTGTAGAACTTATTTTGGACGAAAATGACAAAATATAAGATAAAATAATAGGCGAAATTTTGGAACAGTTAAACCCATAGTAAATGTAGAAATTTATTAATGCGTTTCGATTATGCTTTTGATTGCAAGTTAATAGATTATAGACTTTGTCATCATTTATAATAAGCAAAGGTAAAGTATGTTTACTGTCCACTACATATATGTGATAATTTTATGCTGAAACATCACCATTATTTAACGTCATAATAAAGCTTGCGACTGTATGATATAACTGAATTCATCTGCTACCGATTTCTAATTTATTTAAATAAATAATCTCGTCAGCTCTGGCAGCGTGTGGCTAACTTCTATGTCCATACCAGTTTTACATATCCGTAATTCTGCGACATGTATAGGAACACTTTCTGAAATGACGTTTGTCAATAGCATACCTTTCGTTAAATGAGATTTGGAACATAAACGCAGCATTTCAGATTCTGCTCAACATTATATCACCCACTTTTTACCTTGCATCTCTCTCTCTCTCTCTCTGTATATATATATATATATATATATATATATATATATATATATATATATATATATATATATATATATATATATATATATGCAGCAAGCCGACTAAGTCAATAGATTTTATGATTCATTGGTGCTTGGAATTTATAATACAAGAAGTTTTAAAATTTGTACACAATATTACAATATTACATTACCAGTCTACTCCTTTCCATGTACACTGAATGGTACTGCATAATTAAATAAATAATCTCGTCAGCTCTAGTAGCGTGTGGCTAACTTCTAAGTCCATACCAGTTTTACGTTCGAATTCGTGTCTAAAAAAAACCTGGTAACATTATATGCATTGAAGTGACGCCAAAAATAGTATCTTTTTTGTAGCCATCTGTCTCGTGAAACTATATATTTTTCTTTCATATCAATGCAAAAGTTATGTGTTTAACATCAATACGTATCGAATTTGAATCGCATCTGGTGTAATTATCCGGACTTGTTTATGGTGATAACTCGACGTGATCTAGCAATCAAGATTGAATTAAATTAATGCGACAATACTATTTGTACATGGTGGTTGTGATAAAAACGATCTTTTCTAATTTTGTGGTAACTCTTATCTTCTCTGGTAATTTCGTTTTCTTTAGTAATATACTTTTCACAAATATGATATATTAGTAATAGTATGTGTTTTTTATCCTCGTTTTCTTAACAGTTTCTGAAATTAATTGCGAATATTCTCCTCTGTAAACGATATTCTCATAAGCTTTGATTTTTAGTGTAAACTAAAGGAAAGATCCTGATGAGATGTGTTTCGGTGTATTTAATGTCAATAAGTTCCAAATTACAATCTGGAACAAAAAAAACTTTAGTTTGTGTTTGGTACTTAACAAAATTTAACTACAAAAACTCTTTCCTGGCGTTACATCGATTGTGGTATATTTAGCTGTATAACCATTTTATATTCATACACTTTTAAATCAAATAAAAATGATTTTGACTTTACTTCAAAGGTTTTTTTTTCATCTATGTTCACTTTACACTCTATAAATTTTCACAAATCCCCTTTTCCACAATAATAATAATTGTCTGGGGTGTGTTTTTTTCCCCACAGAATACATCTGTGTTCAGCGCGGGACTGCAAAAGAGTATTTCGTTCTTTCATACTCTCAACTGTCGGAGAACTACACCGAACCAATGCGCCGAGCATTGGATGAGTCACGTGAAACGATAAAAAAGAACGGATAAACAATATATGCTAATTACACACACGCATGCAGACACACACACACACACACACACACACACACACACACACATATATATATATATATATATATATATATATATATATATATATATATATATATATATTTCTTTTTATATATATATATATATATATTTGAGAGAGAGAGAGAGAGAGAGAGAGAGAGAGAGAGAGAGAGAGAGAGAGAGAGAGAGATCGAGAGATCATGTTTGCATTCATCTACACTTCTTCAGGGGCAATTTATTTGCCAGCCGACCGATAAATATTTCTTAACGTTTAATGAACGAGTAAAGAAACAACCAAGATGAAATAAGGCATTCTACCATGAGAGAGTATATATCGTTTGGCATTTCATTATAACATTAGCAGTCATTCTGAGAAACCGTAACGTGTGGAGTAAAAACATTTAGTTAATAACGGTAAACTGTTATGCACATAAAGACATATAAGATATTTAAAGAATACAGATTTTGAGAATTTGTCAGCTACATAACAAACGATTATTTAAATAAACGTCTAACAAGCAAGTATGAATAAATGAGTAAATAAACCCGCAAAAAGGAAACATCAGATGAATACATAAATGGTCAATGAAAAATCCCACAAACTTGAACACTCATTGGCTTTTTGCAATTTTTTAAAAATGATATTAAATAATTACACGCGGAAATTATTATAGCAAGGTATGGTCCAAAATATCGAAATTATGATGAAATTATTACCTTTTACATTTACCTTCCCCTTTCCTACTCTCCTTTCCCATCCTCAAAGATTGGAGCTCAATTGCTAAAACGCTATAAGAATAATCATTTAATATAATTACATACTTATATATTCTCTAGTTGATGGTGCGAGAGTTTACGTTCTCCTTTTATTACTGCATTTTGAAAAGTAATTAATTTCAAAGACACGCCGATGGTAGCTTGTAGGACACACAGTACAAATTGTATTGAAAAATGGGAACCAGCCTAGAAATGGATGAACATTAAATACAGCATATACGGGTTTGGGTGACAAGGATTAGTTAATAATGTAAGTAATGTTTTAGAAAAAGAATCTTTTGAGATTTTATTCTAGTTGAAAGAAAATAAATAGAGACAATGTTTTATTAATGAAATTTTAGTCCTTTAATAGTCTTGAGTTTGGAACGCTCATTACTAAAATTAGCACCTGATTCTTTGATGCGGAATAGAAAGCACATGTTTCAAGCATAGGCAGGTCCAGAAAATGCCGCGACTCATATCCTTTCCTCTGCACAGAAGCTGACTTCCAGGTTTCATCTATACTGATAAATATATGTTTGTTCACGAGCACTCAAAAATTTTAAATTAATGAATTTTTTATATCATGGTGTTTGCATAGGTTTACTATAGGAACTGAATTAGTACCGTGAGTCCTGTATTTCCTGAATGATATTGATACGGCAACTAATTTTACCTAATATACACTCTTGCGGCGTGGTGTCACCTGGCACTAACAATACCAGATATACTTTTAGATGTAACTACAATACAAGTATGTAAGTACATGTGTAACATGGGATAAAATTAATATACAGGTTCAAAATAGAAACACGTGCTGTATATTTATCTTTACAGTTATATTATGGATGTTTCGTGTTCTTATTTATCTTCCATACCATTGGTTGTTTCTATTGTAGGCTATCATTTACAAGTAATTGCGTTAAAACTATGTTCTCAACACAATAGGCCCAGGTATTACCCATATGTGAAATATAATTTCGGAAGTAATGTAACAAAAACTAGCTAAGATAGGAATTATTGCGTCATTAATTTTCGTGCGGCAATGAAATGAACATAGGAATTTCATGAGACACCACATTTTCATATGGTCATTGAAAGATCAATAGAAGAAGAAAATAGACAATTATTGAAAAGAATTTCAAAAATACTGTGAATTTAAAATGCATAAGAGCGATCGTGGCGTGTATTATAACATTTATATTATATAATCCACACTGGAAAAAAAACATCAAATTCCTAGAAAAAAATATATCGACAATAACTCTTCGAAAATAAACTGGAAATCTTCTTAATCGTATAGGGGGACTATGCCCGCTATAATAATCATCATGTATCTTAACATAATTTCGCTGTGTTCAGCTTGATACTTTAATAATCTTGTTTACTTTCACAAATCTCTGAAGAAAGAATTAATAAAGGTATATATTTGTAGTTTAAACGTATAGATCCTATGGGAGGTGCGAGTTCTCTCTCTCTCTCTCTCTCTCTCTCTCTCTCTCTCTCTCTCTCTCTCTCTCTCTCTCTCTCTCTCTCTCTCTCATATGACTGCTTAAATAGTACATTTAATCCTTTCTTTCAACTTTTCTTGGGGAATCTATAATTACGTTATCGGCTGTAATATGTTTGAAAACAATCCGAACGAGCAAAGCAGACACTTCATCATAATATTCCACGGTCTGACACATTATATTCGGTGTATCTCTAATTTATTTATCTTCCCTCACTTACATATTTATATTAGAAGGAGATCAATCGTTCTTTGCTTTTTTCTTTTCTTTCTATCACTATATAAGACATTATAAGGCATTACATTCGCCATGTAAACTTGAAATGACATGCAGTCAATGCACTGTGTGACTGTTCAGGTTGATTGACGTCACACAGGGGTGGGGGTTTACACCAAAATGACTATATAAAATGTTTGAACTTTTTTTTAGGAAAGAGGTCCATGGGGGTGACACTATGAGTTACCGCACTTGGTGACACCAATCTGTGACACCACTTGTCACACTTAAGAACAAAACAGATTGTTAAATCGCACATTAGCCGAGATGTAATACAATCAAGACGATATAGGATGGATCTTTACATGTGAGATAATAACCCAATCATATATTTACAGCTGGCAGGAGAGTTTAATGGCTTATTCGCTATGCAGGAAGCAAAATAGTATACATGTCGGTATCGTCAATATTCAACTTTATTTCCAGAAAGTTAACGTTGTAATCCAGAACGAATAGTTCCCAAAATTACGGTGGGGTTTTTTAGTTGTTTTTTTTTTTTTACCGGCTGAACAATTTTTTCTACGGAAGTCCTGTTACATCTCGCTTCTAATGCTAAACATTATTTGATTCTTTTCCTGCAGCTCATACGGGTTGTTCATCACCATACGGAGCTTTATTTACTATTTGTTACTAGAAATGCATGTAGCATTTTCAATTTCCTTAGGTTTCAAATAGTATGTAAGTTCTATTGTATTACGCTATGTGACGCAACATATATCCTATATTGGGTTTTGATGTATTTTTTTTTTTGTTTTCCTATAAACTAATCATAAGCGTTTAAACGTTCTTAGATCTGACGGCCTGATTCTGATGCATTTGAACAAATTACCGAAGTTGATTTGAACTGCTTTGCTTTGGAATGTTGAAACAAATTTAAATACAGTCAGAAACAGCCCTTGAAAGTCTGCAATCTCTATGAATACTTCTTCAAAAACAGCTCAACGATTATAATCTTGGTGCCAGACTTGGGATGTGAAAGTTAAAAGACCAGCCTGGTTATGATGGCGATGATTGTACTGATTGTGGTGAATGATTGTGAATATGAGTTACGTTGTTTTAAGTCTGAGGTGAGCCTTTGCGATGTATGCACGTTCCAGATGTTATTCCGTTGATATTAAACATAGACAAAAATTAAACGGGTAAAATACTGTAATTACCAGGATGGTCAATATTAAAGGGGTGGGGGTAAATAGTTAAACAATTAGGGGGTTTAAAAAAGATTGAAGTAGCGTAACAATTGATTCTATCTTTTTTAAATTCTAAAGTAAAGTGAAAGAACCAATTTTAATATTTTTTCTGGGTTAGATGTTGTAATTATTTTCTTTATTAAGCAACTGCTTAGTCTCTTCAAGAAGCATTTGAGCAATATTTATTTTATGCTGAGATTGCCTATGGTTAGTTCATCTAGGGATCAATTATATAACCTGGAACCCTGCAAGAACAACAAACCTCAACAATTTATGCATAAAAACTAATTTAAATGCCATTTTCTTCTACATCATGATGAGTTTTGCCTATATCTGCTGTTCTTCGATTATACTGCAATAGATGAAGTTCTCTCTCTCTCTCTCTCTCTCTCTCTCTCTCTCTCTCTCTCTCTCTCTCTCTCTCTCTCTCTCTCTCTCTCTCTCTCTCTCTCTCTCTCTCTCTCTCTCTCTCTCTCTCGCATCTTTCTATCCATTTCCTCCATAAATGCTGATATCGGTAAACTCATCCTTGTCAGCGTACGGGACTAGTATCTGGCTGGTACTACTGTCGTGGACAATGTTTATATATCAGGATATCACAACGTTTATGATGGTTTAACTGTCGCCCACCCACCCCTCCGTATTTTTTCTTCCATCGCGTGTGAAAAGCAGTATAAAATCCATTTACGAATGTACATATATCATTTAAATCTTTAAATTCCAAAAAAATTTCCTTTTAAAGCATACGTTTCTGAATAAAGTCGACAAATAGTCGAAAATGTTATTTCATTAGACATTTTATAGAAGTCATAATAACTGCGCCAAAGTTGTTGCAGTTTCTCATAGTTCATATTGTACGCAGAATGCATATCGTATGGAGTGCATATTATTATATCGTGAACTGAAGAGTATGCTTATCGTAAATTGCAAATTCTGATATTTTGGCAAATTAAATTGCAGGTGTGTCAGGATTCAAAACTTATTGTTTTTAGTTCAAGGTGATAAATTTTCTTTGAAACTCACATTTGTTTAATTAATGATAAATCAGCTTTACTGCTTAGTTTCATGTCACAGTTGTGACGAAATTATTATGATGGAAATTTGCTATTTTGAGGTAGATACAACGCAGTTCAGTTTCATGCATAACTACTTTTGAAAAAAAAAAATAAAATACGGTCTTCTACTGAATTTGAGAAGTTATTAACAAGTTTACAGTGCAATTATGCAGTACCATTCAGTGTACATTGCAAGGAATAGACTGGTAATGTAATATTGTAATATTGTGTACAAATTTTAAAACTTCTTGTATTATAAATTCCAAGCACCAATGAATCATACAATCTATTGACTTAGTCGGCTTGCTGCAGATATATTATTTTTAGATTTTATTAATTGTGTACTGATGCCTGAAAGGGTCAATGTTTTTGTCAAACTTTTATATTTGCATTTATTTTTGCATGCCACTACTATTTCAACTTCATACATAAAGTCTTGAAATTTCCTTGCAAGCAAGACATGTGACAGCTGTCAGAAAGTGTGTAGTGCTGGTGTTCTATAGGGTGCAATTTGAGGTCCAATTGTTCTTAAGAAACCAAAACTAAATTTGCTATATCTTCCTTAATTAAAGGAATTTTTCAATGCAGTAAAAGCCTAATTGTAATAAGTGATAAGGCCTGTCTGAATATATGCTTGAAATTAAAAAATATTGATACAATAAATTTAAATGGAAATTTAAATAAATATTTAAATTTTAAAAACTAATTATTTTTAAAAATTTAAATTTTCTTACAAGTTATAATATTCAGTTTGACAAAATTTAAGGCAGCAAAGTTGATTAATGAATGGTGTTTAAAACAAATGGTATTTTGGGTCTGTACAACTGATAATATTATTCCCAGGGGTACTGAAGCATGATAGCTTAGTGATTTTGACAGCATATTGCAATATGCCTATCCAGATGCATAAAGGTGTACATACTAAAGAAACAATGACAGGTGCTATGTTCCACATTTATTGTTTCAGGTACTTGGGCAGTTGTTTGTATAACTAATAGCCCACTCAAGTATAAAGTTCTGATGGGACCAATACCATGTTTTATAGCAAATATGCATTCCATTTTAATGTCGATAGCTACAAAAGTCAACAATGCAATATGAAAATACAGTTTCAGGGAGGATCCTCCTTACTGAACAATGATGTGAATCTCTCTCGTGAAGATCTAAGCCATGTCTTTGAGATGCTGTATATCAGTATACTGATATGAACTCATCTTGGTCACTTACAGCAGCACACTGCACATGTCCTTATGAGACCTTGCTATCACCATTGGACTACTGGAGAGCTTCCAAATTGATCCAACTCTAATAATTTGTTCCCGATACCAGGCTAGACCTGAAAAGATATAACATGTATCACTTAATTCTAAAAAAGAAAGATGTAGGCAAATGAATTTAAAATGTGTTAGATATGGTGATTTCAAAATAACATTCAGGTTGCAAATATGGGTAAAAAAAGGTAAACTTGACAGAGTGATACTCAAAGATGTGACGCAATGGGCATGTATTAAAGTGATAAATGCATCCTAAAAATAGATGAAGTTTCTACAAGCATATTTAGCCATTTACAGGTTAAGTAACTAATCAGGTAGAGTATGTATCATAAAGTTTAAGGCAATGTTGGAACGGTGAGGTTTGATCATTGGTGCAATTATTGATACATACCAGTATTCTGGAAAGTCAAATGACAATGTACCAAATTAAAATTTATTACTATATGCAATCCTATTCATTAAGGAAAAAAAAAACAATTTTAGATATTGCGAGTGAATAAAGCGAAATGTGGCAACACAGATCAACTATAGGTACCAATAAATCCTATATCAATAACTAAATTTGAAATTTTCATTCCGAAAAATTGTAAACAATGATGGATATTTGCATGTGTGGGACATATGCAATGTACTTGTTAAAATCACATGTGCAAACATGATTCAAATAATCTGTTTGAACATTTTTAGTCTATTTTTAAGAGTGTTGGCTACCAAGTTATTATGCTCAATGATTCAATGATTCAATGGAATCAAATATCAGCTGATGCTGCAATACCGTCCTCCGTCTAAGTACTAAAATAAAATGTGTTACCATACAGAGGCATATTCATGATGAAAATAACATCTTGGGATATTTTATTTTATTTTTTCATTTTTTTAAAAATTTTATTGAAATTTTTTAAAATAAAAATTATTTTTCATATTTTAATTTAATTTTTATATTTTTTAAGTCAATATACATAACATATTAAAATTTCATGTGTATATCATTAAAAATAAAGATTTTATATCAGTTTAAACTTTACTCACATGCTTTACTGACAAGCAATAGAACACAATTAATTTTACGATATAGTCTCTACATTTGTTTCTCAGTACCGAACTTTCCACTGTGTGACAATCAATACAAATCATATGTTAATCTAAAATATCTTCAAAGATAAATTTACGGTGATGTTCTTGTCAAGGGTTGACCTGCATTTCTTTGAGAGGCTGAATTGTAAACAAAACACCATGCAACGGAACACAGATTTTACTTCCGGATCATCACCATGACCTTATTACTCAATGTGCATGCCGCCTCAATACACACAGACAACCACACCATAAGCTCACATTCTAAATAATAAACAATTGCCTTTAAATCCTTACCAAGAATGTCAAAATCTAACTATTGTATCACCACCAAACGGAGACAGGAAAAAGTGATCTAAAAATAGACTGGGAGTACATTCGTGGGTACTGGACCGGATTTTATTAATTGTGTACTGATGCCATCAGGCAAGGTGGAACTATTTCCGGTTAACAGCTGTAGCTATGTAGGTGGCGCTCTACAGTTTCGAATTTTGTAAGCCGTTATAATTTCAAAGAAAAAGAATTTCCCCGGATTTCCTCACTAGTTATACTGGCTATTTAAAAATACCTGGTATATCTTAGGTACTGTTCAAAGAACCTTTAATTCCCTCTATTTTGGTGTACGATTGATGAGTGTAATATTTGTTATAGAGTAGACAGCTTGGCCTTACTCCAGATGTGCATCTTTCAAAAAAGTGCTAGCTCCACTTGGTCATTTTCACTTTCTGAACTTCAGAGACCAATTTAAAACAAAAAAAAAAAACAAAAAAAAAAAACACAGAGCCAATAATGTTGTTCTAATACAGTTTATAATTTGGTAATTCATTCATTTCACTTTTAGAAGTCGGTATTGTCTAGTCTGGCAAAATTTATTTTCCCTATTTTAAAAGCTGCTATGGATAATGTACTTTAGACAAATTCAGGTTTATTTTTGGAGCACGAGGGAGCGGTAATTTTAGCGGTGTGGTAAGAGCATTTACAAATTCCAAAAGTACAATATATAAAGAAATGTCAGGCACATTACATCAAAGAAGCATAGAGGTATGCCAACATTCTCTCCAATGTGCATGTTTTAAATGCAAACAAATTCAACTCAAATTCGTCACCCTCTCAAAAGTACATAATGACTGGTTAGCGCCCCTATAATCTCAGATCAAAAACTTGTAGCTTTATTTAGTTTCGAAGGAAGTTTAGGACAGAAGAACAACACTCTAAAAGGCAGATTTATGATGGGATGAAGGTGAACTGTTTCGTGGCGACCAATAGCTTGTGTATAAAAATTGGAAATACTCAAGCTGTCGGTTGATTTCTTACATAACTCAGCTTCTGCAATTAAACCAATCGGATTAAAATTAGACCTTCACTTTCAGATTTTGAAAGCTGCATTTTCACTGGTTTAATTTAAAGGTCACCAGAACATGACCCATAAGCGGTCGTCGTCGGATCTCCACGTAGGACAGCTGAGATCTGATTTTAATCAGATTGGTAGGTTAACCACAATTACACTGCAATATCAGCAGCTGTTGCCAAGGACATTATATTTTAGTTTAGATATGTTATTAAGAATTAGAACGTAAGCCATGACTGAAACACTTCATCTCCTTTTAAGATAAAAACAACTGAAAATGGGCTAAATCGTATCGTACTAAAATGGTTGAAAACTGGAATATAACAAATATCAGACTCTAATATCATTCCATTTAACTTAAAATTGCATTGCACTTTGTAATGATAGATACTAATGTAAATATACCTAAACATGATTATACATGCTGCTTTTCTATTTCAAAGTTCCACGAATGCAATGCCATAATTGTGATAAACATGATTGTATTTAAGTACTTTCTTAGACTAGTAATATATTCTGAAGCATTATTTTTAAAACAGGATCATCAACAATTATCTTGCATGAGCAATTTTTTTTTAAATAACACACGGATATTTGTCGCACTTATCACTACTTGTTGGCTTTAATATCAGGTCAGTCACTCCCAATTGGTAACAAAAGCTATTTGTTGTATCAATACAATCAACACGCTAGATATTCCACGTCATGCTGGCCTTTTTATGAACGCTTCGAAATATTTATCCTGGTAAACCACGTCCGCTATACAAAGTTCCGGTTGCCAGAAAGAACGTCTCTAGCTTCATCCGGTCAGGAAGGAAGTTTCCGACTGAAAACAACAATCCGTTGGTGGATACTGACTAGTGTGAAGGTGAATTAGCTAGTGGATAACATGCGTTTGTAGGCAACGATAATAACAATAAAGTGTTCATGCTCATTGTATTATATCAATCACGGCGGAACAATACATAGTGACGTGTCCATAAACAGAAGAATTTTTAACCCACATTTGCTTAGTTTTGATGGATTCATTTTTTTAGTCTAGAAATATAACATTTACAACTTATAAAAAAAAATGAAAAATCAAGGACTGGAACGAAAGTCAGTGACGTATACAATTAATCTAGAAAAAAATTAAAACAGATGTATACACAAAGATTGACTAAATTATACAATAGAAAAATATAGTGAACCCTGACAGACATAAACACAAACCTGAAGAACTAAAGAAAAATGGACATTCTGATAAAACGTGACAACTCCATCCGCCATCCAGATGTAAGAACTAACAAAAAATACACGTTTTCGCAACACCACGAAAATGTGCACGAATGTATTCTCAAAACCAAATATTATCAATAAGACAAGAAAACTAAACACAGGCAAATATGAAAAATGTAAACTGTGAATGCAAGAAAACAAATAAGAAAAGATGATAGTAAGAAACTTAAATGAATATATATATATATATATATATATATATATATATATATATATATATATATATATATATATATATATATATATATATATATATATATAAAGTATTTCTCCTTACATTTTATATAGAAATAAATAAACGCAATCGGGTCTGATCACATGATTATGTTCTGGCCAATGGAAACCTTCCCTTCATTTACCAACTGATGCCTGATGCAACTGCATAAAGAATACAAATGAAATAGCGAATAAATATCCTTTCAAGTGCAGTCGATCCAGCAAAGGATCACGTATGTCGGGAATTGATTAAAATAAATGCAATAAACTGAAAAAGAACAGAGCAAAACTAGTATCTCTTTAGCCTCAGCGATTTTAACTCGTAGTCTTTTTACATGGCAAATACAAAGCATAGACATGACAAACAAACAAAACAGAAAAACCGTTGTGTTTGCAAACTTTGCGTGACTATTTCTAAGGTATGAAACCTTTAAATTTATTATGTTTCACCTAGTATTTTTTTCAGCTTGTTGCGGATGCTGCAAAATGTTATAAAATGACATAGAAAACGGTGGGTCACAACGACATTTGCTATCCTATGTAAATGTATGTTACCGAAAATTTTATCCCAGATAGTTCATCGTTATATTAGTAATTATATTCTATTGGGTGACTAAAAAGTAATATAGATACTTATTAAAATAAATTGTGTCGGCTGCAAAAAAAACCACAGCCATGCTCAAATAAAATGATCTTTTTACAGCCCCCCCAATATATTATATATATATATATATATATATATATATATATATATATATATATATATATATATATATATATATAATAATAATAATAATAATAATATTGCTTCCTTGTGCAAGAAATTGGAGTGAATGTGCAAGTTACAATATTTTTTTAGAATCATCCACTAATCCTTTAACCAGACATGTCAATGTGAAGAGCCCATTTACTTCTAATTCTTAAATCTTAAAGAAATCCATTTACGGCGTAGAAATACGAATATTTGCTTTACGGGATGACGATACAAAACCATATAAGAGTATTGAAGAAAGTGAAACTAGAAGAGTCTTATGGTTGGGATATGGCGTTCCTTAATACCGAACGTACTCGAGAAGAGAAATTGTTGTATACTTTCTAAAGAGACCCCATCCGTACGACGTACATGTAAGTACATATTTTAGAAGTAGATGGAGATTTGTTCTTAAGTCGAAAATAAAATTGGAAATTTACGCGTGTCCTGCAATTTTGCCTGGAAACGCAACATTAATATTGTTCAATTTTTATTGTTGTTCATTGAGTCACCTTCACGAATTTCGCCATGTAAAATTTTACATTCTCAAATAAACGAGGGAAGAAATTCATTGAAATAAATTCTATTTCTAGCATCTGTTACTTGGAAGCATTACATTACGTAAGTTATAGTGCGTAATGTCACCGGTGACAATGGATATATTTCGTGAATTTCTACAAAAGTCCACGATATTACTTTAATTTAGTGATACAGGATCAAAAGGGGCAAACAGTTCGAAAATGGCGGAGAACTAAATCACTCGAAAAAGGAGGCTATGCAATAAGGACTGTCATAAGCATCGTGATACCTTAATTGAATTGAAAGCATCAGTTTAGTAAAAGTGCATTCATACTCCAAAAAAATAAATAATTAAACCGGTGGAATGTAGTGGCCGTAAGGAACGCATGAAAAAGTGTGACTTGGACAAGACGTCACTTCATTAATAGGGTACATCTCTGTGCAATAGCGACTACTCTATTATTTCAAATTTAAGATATAACATATTTCAGTTAAATTAAAGTTTAACTGAAAATATCTGGAAATTTCTGATATCTCGTGCTTGTAAATATTCTCTAATCTATTACAGTCTATCACAACTCTTATTCATGGCGTTTATATCATTTTTGTCACATCAGCTGATTGTCGCGTAACAACGTTATTTAAAGTCAATGTCAATATGGTAATGTAGGAGCCTTTACCGACTTAGATTAAATATTAATCGTTGTTCTAAAATGTAATACTTATGTAGGTTAACCAAGGATTTTTTCAATATTGATTATTGAATGCTCTGAACCTTAAAGGTCATCATGAAACTTGCAGGCAAAATTTATTGATCGCTCTGTACTTTTACAGCGGTGGCCAGTTACTAAATTGCTTAAGAGCATGTCGGGTATAATCGTCAGAATATAGATTAGAATGACATTTAGCCCAGTTTGTACTTTTTCACAACTTTTCGTTGACCTGGACTAAATAATGTCCACGTGCGTTTTTTAACTGCGTTTTCCCTTACGCGTTTCTTGGGCGTGTAATAATAACCTTCGAAGGGAATATGAATCTATGAGGATTCAAAAATATAGTGAATAATCGCCATGTACTGTTCTGTTTAAAACAATGCACCCATTACTGAAATAGTCGATCCTACACGGATACACGACCTGTCTGACTTTTACTTTAATTATGCGTTGAACATGTGGTTAATCTATCTGTCAATTTATCTTCTATACTGTGCTTTTCACTCCTTTCTAGTTGGTCGAACTGAAAAGAATAAACCTATAATAAAATTTGAACTAAATACAACAAATAATATATAAATAAAATGCTGTAAGCTTTCTAGAAAAGATGTAAGTTTTGACACCTGTGTTTGAGATCATTGTTCCGATCACTTGTGGGGGTGGTGCAAGATTGCAAGTTCACTACAAGTCTCCGACGTCACGTGGGCTCTGACGCCTACCGTATAAATGTATAGTACTCTTCTTGGGTTTACAAAATCCTTGTATTATACCGTTAGATTTTAAGGCTAGAATAAATATAAACTGCTTATCTAATGCAAATTCAGCTTAAAGTCATTTTTATTCCGCCTACCCAGGCTAATAAACACCGTATCAGGGCTAATAAAGTGCATTAGCTGTATTAATAGCTTGCGCTACGCCACAATATTAACGCTCGGAAACTTCTTAGGTAATTAACTGTTCTTAACTAGTCCGTTATACGCGTTAATGAGTCTCACGAGGCGATTAATGAGAAATATAGGGACAGCTGATGTGATGTCTACCTCGAAAGAAAAACAGCCCTTCTCCAGATTTTATTTACATCATATACAAAAAGGTAATGAGGTTAACACTCAGAAATATATTGAATGAATCGTTGTAATAAAAAGTGAATTATATGTGGCTTTTGTGCACTGTCTGGTTGAGCATAGAGGGTAGTGTTAAATGCAGTAGATTAGAGTTTCTAATTGAATTTTAGAATACGCATTTTCGGAATTGTATTTGGCAGCTAGAAATATTTACCAGCAAGACAACCTCTTCATTGTCTTGTATGTTTAAACAGGTATCGAACTGATAATATATTACAACCACATCATAAAATACTCCATTAGAGGAGGGTTTACACGGTTTGTTTGAAATCGTTCAAGGAACGGGCAGCATAAACTCTGAACTGCTGGAATATTATGTAATGGCAGATCCCAGTCTGCTATTTGCATTGGATGAATATTTTCAATTCGATGGACTGTATAACAAGAAACTTATATTTTCTTTTTTAATCACGAAGACTAAACGGGTGCTGATTGAAAGCTTCCAAAGTCAGCGATCACTCTTCCGTATATTATTGAGACTCACTGACTAATTATGAAAAACATCCTGTCTAAGTCTGGGTCACATCCACGGTTTTAAGCCCCAAAAGGATTCATGGATTGAATAGATCCGGAGTTCAAATGTCAATTTTACGCTTTTCTTAAGTGCTTGCTTGAACTTCATTTACAATTGTGCTACAGAAAGAGGGTATGCACAATATTATCTGTATAAAACACTTATATAAAAACAGTTATCAAAAGGTTTCGTGTCAAACTTGTGTTAATACTAATTTAGCCTTATGTTGATTATTTTTCTTTGCTTAAAACACTTGCTCAAATCAGCGAGGCGCTGTCTCTACAGATAAAAAGTTGATCTGTGTTTCTAGAGGGGTGAAGACATGTATGGTACCATACTTGATAGCACTGGACAGATTCTTTCAACAAGGGCGTACGTGTAGTCTGTTCGTCTACACACGATCTTGCGACTGTACAAATAACTGGTATTTAACCGCCTTAATCTAAGTCATAAAAATGTATTAAAGAAATAAACAGACTTGCGTCACTGTCCTTTGCGTATGTAGAGCGAACAGAACACCACTTGGCCATTTCAGTCAGGTCATGAACTAACCTCGGAAGTACTGGTAAGAATACTAACCGATTTGATGAGTTTGGTGATTTGTTTCCAGCGAAGAGCACTAAATGTCCAAAAATGTTTAAATTGTGAATCTGTCTCCTTCCGGCACCTTATTCTCCAATGTGAACGAATGGCGATGAATATATAGACTTGATGGAAAAGGCAGAGTGTGTTCCGATTAGTATGAAGAACTTCATCTCTATTGAGGCCTAATGACCTTTCAATTCTGGTCAGTTAATGATTATATGTATCAACGTATATTTCGAAGAGAATCAAATTTTGTAAAACTGTTCTGCTTAAAGTGTGTTAGAGAAATTCGCAATGCGTAGATAAAAGATTTAATTTGTTACCTTGGACGGTGAATATGATATTAAAAAACACACTTTTTTCTCTTCCCGGTATGATTCTTTGGCAACAAGGTCGTTATTTTGATAATACCTGTTGTCACAAGATCTCTATTAGATTGTTTTCTTTTATATAAGGTCAGTCCAAAATAGATCCGTGAAACCTTTCATCGATCATGTTAGAGTTAAAATTAAGGTGAGACTTTAAGGAACACTGCTTTACACATTTTCATAAATTATACTTAGAGTTTGGTTTTTATCCGATTCAAAAAGTCTAAAAATAAGGAAATTATTTTTTTGGGTGGTGGTGCTGCTGCCATTAAGTCGCTGCAGATAAAGCAGAAGTAATTAAATCATGGGATTTTCAAACCAAGAAGAGGAAACCCATTAATAATATAAATACTATCACTGATATCATATTCGCCGTCCTGGTAACAAAATAAATATTTTATCTACACATTACGAATTTCTCTAATTGGATCTCAATCGTTCTAAAAAGGCCTACAATCGCGTTGAAAAGAAAGTAAAGTTTTCATGTAGATAGGGTTTTCCCCGTCTCAAAATAGAACATTACGGCGAAGACTACTACGCCTCAATGAGAAGTCCAAAACGCAAAGCGCTTTCTATGGTAATAAAAGGATATATATTTCTGTCGCCATTGGTACGAAATTGTTTTAATGCGTAGTAATGTATTTTATACGTGTCGCAGAAATTTGATGCGTAGTTTTTAGAGCAAAATATAAAGCAAGTCATTCACTACGTAATGGGATTAAAGAAACCAGTTTGTATGGGATGTTAAAGAGAGAGAGAGAGAGAGAGAAAGAGAGCAAGTCACTTATCTGTGTAACAGGATCGTGGAAGTCAATATGTTACGAAGTGAATGTTTAGGATATAATAGCTCTCTCTCTCTCTCTCTCTCTCTCTCTCTCTCTCTCTCTCTCTCTCTCTCTCTCTCTCTCTCTCTCTCTCTCTCTTAATACATACATACATACATACATACATACATACATACATACATACATACATACATACATACATACATACATACATACATACATACATACATACATACATACATACATACATACATACATACATACATACATACATACATTCATCCATGCATGCATGTATGCAGGTGTGCGTACGTACGTACATACACGCATGCATGCATGCATGCAGACAGACAGACAGATTCCATATAATCAGAGTAGGAGTATATTTGTTCAAGCTATTTGGGGATCTCAGTTTGTTTGGCTCTTTTCTAAATGAAATCCCAGGACCTTCCTACCCAATGTCTTCACTCTCTGTCGAAAACTAAATGGTCGATATCTATTTTGTTAACATATTTTTTCATTCTTGTCTTGCACAGAAAACTATTACGTTCTGCGAGGACCTCCTCCCCATCAATTAAGCAAGCAGAATGTTTGATTAGATATTTCTGCTATGCAAAACTTTATTCCGAGGCACAAGTGTGTGTGCGTGTGCGTGTGTGTTGTGTGTGTGTGTGTGTGTGTGTGTTGTAGAAAAAAAACTCTTCACAAAATCTTATATATTTTCCACGTAAAACGTAAGATTGAGATAATGATGACAGTACCGCGTTTTATCTCAAAATAGGATAGGTTCGCAATTGGAATGACACGGGAAGTTTATAATAATAAACATTCGTCGGTGAAAATAAAACAAAACAACATTTAGCCCAGCCCCGCAATCATTATACGCGTATCCTCTACATCTTGAATCTGTCAAGAAGTGCTACTTTTCATCTGTTGAAAGCACACCGTACCAGTTTTAGATTAAAATGTATAAGCATGAAGGTCTCGTAAGTGTATACAAGAATGTCCTTTTATCATTTAAAATGGTAGTAAACACATAAAACCACCTTGAAAAATGTATATGAGAATTTATTGCAATATTTAAATTTAATGTCACGGTATCATACAATATTTTGTGGTGACATTGTTAAATCTACCGTTCCGGTGGCCTAGTGGTTAGAGCGTCCACCTCGCATGCAAAAAGTAGTGGGTTGGATCCCCGGTCGAGTCATACCAAAGACTTACAAAAATGGTACTAACAGCTGCCTCGCTTTACGGTCAGCATTAAGTGGTTAGTTTTAGTGTTAGGACTGGTCGGTCTGGTGTCAGGATAATGTGACTGGGTGGGATATCATGCTACATGTCTGCGGCATGATGTACCAGTGCTAGACATCACTATAAACTGCCACACTGCAGACATCGTAGCGATACAACTGCAAAAATTGTTAAAGCTATGTTAAAAATCATAATCACATCACATTTTTAATCTAAGCAAGAGCTGAACATGTTGCCTTTTTTAAGCAAAGAATTAACTGAAAATTTCAAATAAGCATTGACAGATTTCGAGTAGGTCTCTCGAGAATTCGACAGAGTAGTTACGGTTATTTTCGACTTCGTATCTCGAGATATAAACTCTAAATTTTAAGTCAATAGCTCAGAATGTATAACTTATTATCTCCAAATTTCGAGTTTAGATCAGAAAACTTCGTATTGTCATTTGTAATATTTTCATTAGGTCTCTCGAAATTCTAACTAATACATACATATATATATATATATATATATATATATATATATATATATATATATATATATATATATATATATATATATATATATATATATATATATATATATAATAAAATAAAATAGAGACAGTCATACATACAATTATAGTGTTATAAAAGATATACAATTTCACAATTAAAAAGAAAATTATACAATTTTATATAATACATTGGTATTAAGGCTATTAGGATACAAAGTATCTAATTTATGAATCCAATAAGTCTCTTTTATAAGTCTGCTCAGGTCTCCATGCACAATATCTATTGGCATGAAAGAAAAATCGAGTAGACAGTGATTATGGGTGTTAAAATGTGTAGAAATATTAGATGAAAACTGAGGATCTTTATAATTTTTAATATGAAAGCGATGACTATTCATTCTTTTAGAAACTTGTTGAAGTGTTTGTCCAACATATTGCATGTTACATTTTTGACAGAATTTCTTATGAAGTTACGTAATAACATAATTGTTATTTTAGCCTGTAAAGACGTCATCTGTTTATTTCAAAACATTTTGTGCCTGAAGAAACATATATTATATGCGAAACTAGTTGCACGGAATTATCGGCGTTTGTGTTGTTTTTTAATCCCAATTAACTAATATATATGACATTTGGCACGTTGAAATTTAGAATTATAAAGACTGATGATAACGGTAAATTAAACTTTGACGTTAGGTGTGTGTGTATGTGTGTGTCTCTGTGTGTGTGTGTGTGTGTGTGTGTGTGAGAGAGAGAGAGAGAGAGAGAGAGAGAGAGAGAGAGAGAGAGAGAGAGAGAGAGAGAGAGAGAGAGAGAGAGAGAGAGAGAGAGAGAGAGATTTATTTGGATTTTTAACGTAGCTTTAACAGTTTTTCAGTCATATCGCTATGATGTCTGCAGTGTGGAAGTTTATAGTGATGTCTCGTCTGAGTTTCCTCTGACCATTGACACCCCATTTTAGATATTTGGACATTTATGTTGGGGTATAGGGTCAGACTCCACTTCTTATCGAAAAGTTGGAATTCGCAGACACCATATGGTGTCGGCATAGGGTAGCCGCTTACTATCCTGACTAGCAAACTTTAGCGACCTGTAATCGAGAAAGACCTGCATTAAATCAATAGGAATATAATTCTTTTCTCAGAAAATGCGACTAGCATTCGTTATATTTTCAATCCGCTGACAGACTAGCCGCATGACATTTGACCTGCAACTCGCCATTTGATTATCTATTTCTTTAATCCTGCATCGACTTTTACGATGCACAGGATATTATCTTATTTGTACGTTCTTCAACAGTCTAAGCGATAATTGTCGGTACCAGTGATCTTGTTAAAATTCAAGTTAAGCAGTTAGTTAAACGTTAAAATCTTGATTGTTCTTAGAGAGCTCGAATTTAATTTCCAATTTTTATTTAACAAAAGTTTTAGAAGTGCCTTTATAATCTTTGAGTTCACGTGGCGAATCGTTTATATTTGGCGTAATGAAGAGTTGTACCACAAATTCTCAGAAAATGTTGCACAAATACGACAGCTAAACAAAAGAGTTCCTAGTGTCAACATTTTCTGAATAAATTTTTACTTTGTTTAGTTATGGTTTATCATCGTCGTTCTGCGTAATTTTATTAAAATTACCCCCCCCCAACTTTATGGCAACAGCGAATCGGTTACACCAATGTATCGACTAAAGACTGGATGTGACTTATGGAAGTCATTTCTATATTTAATATGGCGACTTTCGTAGACAAAACTATCGACGCAAGTGCTTAAATTTAATCGGCTATAAACTGACAACAGCTGTGCGGATCTGAATAAACGTGTGATATATATATATATATATATATATATATATATATATATATATATATATATATATATATATATATATATATATATATATATATATATATATAAACTTCAATATTCATTACATGAACATTATCAAAAAAGACTTTCATTTTTTTAATTTAAAGGTTTACTTCATCTAGAATGACGAGAGATGAACTTAGAAATCACGATTGTTTGGAGCATCTGCTGACATATATTACCTGTAGCAATGTTAAACTTTACCGTTTTGAAGAAAACGATCCGTTCACCGACATTTTCGTTTTACTTTCTATGGCGAAGAGACCAAGTATCGAATATGTTTGGAGAAAGTATCGTAATTTCTGTCATTATACTGCACGCGATCTGTTGTCTTCACTACCAGATCGGCTAATGTACATGATCATTTTGTTATGTATACCTGTGGTTCCATTTCAATGCAAAAAAAATCTGTTAATATGGTTTTGATGGAAGGTAAATGTTATTATTGTTTGTTTTCAAGGATACAAGCCCTAGTTTGTTTATTTCTTTACGATTATCCTTGGAGTTCACACACACATAGCAAACATAATATTCATCCACAAATGTTACTTCTATTTTCAACAATTTTAATTTTTCAATTGTTTCAAACATTCATATGGTCGATTCAATAACCATATTTTATACGCTGACTGATAATGTGCTGTTTTGACTCTGACTTTAAATTCTGTGTCTGTTTTTTTATATTGACCTAGTAAAGTTGATGAAATCTTCAAGTTGTATCGTAAATTGAACGGTATGCAAATCGGTGTATTTATTTATTTATTTATTTATTTATTTATTTATTTATTTATCAAATACCATATGAAATCACTATGCATACAGTTTGTCTCAACACTGAATTCAATCTGTAAGTCAGCCTCTCTACTGAAGCACTGTGATGCATCTTTTTATTTAGGAAATCAACATTTGTTCTCTGATTTATCGTGTCTACAACAACCGCATTATAATCCCATCCAAACTTAAACGCAAGTACTCAATATGTATTGATATGGAGACTGCTGTTGTTATATTGCACTTACTGATTGTTATCTCTACTACTTTTTAGGTGATCACACAGTATCTTTGGTCATTCATTTATGTTATACAAATTTTTTTTATTTTCTTATTGTGATTTTTAAAGGTCACACTTATACCATTCTATCATCTCCATTTAATGCAACCATTAGATGTCAATAGTACTGGTATGATTTCAGTAGTAAATAATATTAGGATTTATGAACTTCTTTTGAAACCCTTCAGTGTTTGAGGAAGTGGCATGGCAATCGATGTTGTTTCTTATTGTTAGTTAGTAGCAAAAAACTAAAGTGTGTATATTGGCTCGTAAGAGAGCTGGTTTTGCATTAACCATTCAATCATTTTTTTAAATTGTTGTTGGCCACGCCAGATGCGCTTTTAATTTTACTTATTTATATATTATTTCAGCGGTATAGTGCTCTCCTAACCAATACCGATTTTGTCTCAGATTTTTTTCAACAATAATCCATTGATTTTTGTGATTCAAATGGCCATAGAACACAATTAATTTTACTATATAGTCTCTACATTTGTTACTCAGTACTGAACTTTCCACTGTGTGACAATCAATACAAATCATATGTTAATCTAAAATACCTTCAAGGATGACTTTACGGTGAAGTTCTCGTCAAGGGTTGACCTGCGTTTGTTTTTTTTTTTTTTTTTTTTTTTTTTTTTTTTAGGCTGAATTGTAAACAAAACACCATGCAACGGAACACAGGTTTTACTTCCGAATTAACATTGCATTAATACTGTGCACTGTCGCCGAAATACACACAGACAACCACACCATAAGCCCACATTCTAAAGAATAAACAATTGCCTTTAAATCCTTACCAAGAATGCCAAAATCTAACTCTTGTATCGCCACCAAACGGAGACAGGAAAAAATTATCTAATAATTTGACTGGGAGTACATTCGTGGGTATTGAACCGGAATTATTAATTGTGTTCTGATTCCATATGCTCGTCGTAACAAATTGGTGTAAGCGTTATGTACTCTGGCTTCGCGTATTTATTCTTGTCTCGCGTTGGGCAGAGTTGTGCTAAAGGATGTATGACAAAAGCTGTTAAAATTCGTTGGTTTTTGTAAAGGACCAAATTTTTAAGTCGATCTTTGTTTTGTTATTGTTAATTGTGGTAGAACACATTTAGTTGAACACATGTACCATTAACGAGATTTATTGGTAAATGGCCGCATTTTACACGCCATAACGTACGGATTGGTTCAGACAAAGTCAGGAGTTTTTTATTTATAATTAAGGGCTTGGCTTGTTCAAAATTACCGGAACGGAGGTAAAGTTATGATTTTGCATGGAAACTGACAGTCGGACATCGACCAGGGACCAGTTGGTAACCATTTGTTGATAGACATAATTCAGTGTTTTGATGATAGGGAAAAGTGTGGTTTTGTAATTCTGATTGGCTACGCTGTGAAGGGGCGTGATTTCACAAAAAAAAACTAAAGTTTAAATGTACTGCAGTGGACTTCGAACTTCAGTCTACATTTCTC
Source organism: Potamilus streckersoni (assembly GCA_016746295.1). Lineage (NCBI taxonomy): Eukaryota > Metazoa > Mollusca > Bivalvia > Unionida > Unionidae > Potamilus > Potamilus streckersoni. Next base: position 5,720,703 of record JAEAOA010001578.1, on the reverse strand, counting down.
TTGAGAGAAGAAAAAAAAAGACATGGAGATTCCGGGGATTTCAATGAGTAAAGTTCTCGTTAACCGAATTGTTATCCAAGGAGGAGATGTTTGTCTGTAGGATTTGACAGACACCAAAAGCTTGAAAAGCAAGATGAGATAGTTTAGAAGAGACACTTTTGTAACCCAAATAGAGTGGAAAGGAAAAAGTGGGACAATGAGGACCGAAAAGCGCAGACACCTAGAATTTTGGGAAAGAAAGGAAAAATGGAGCGAAAGATTTACTGATGCAACGGAACCAAAGGTACAGTCTAAGAGGACCTGTGGAACGGAATCGGACACCAGGTTATGAATTGATTAAAGTCAGTTATTCGATCGTACACTTGGACTCATAAATGATGATTTTGATTCAATCGCAAACAGAATCGGCTAATTTTATAATTTTATTTGCATTTTTGAAATTCCTTATTTAGTTTAATACGAAAAGAAAGAAGTGTATATTTCAAATTGTAATGTTCATATCATTTGCTTGTAGAATTTTATTGTTTCGAAATTTTAATACATTTTGTATTTATTTGTAACAGGGGCTCGACTTATTCTGTTTTATATATTAGCTCAGATTACATATTTATTCCATCCGTAAGTTCATACTTTGTATTGACTTTATTCGATACCCGGCCAATTACATCGTTGGAGATCAAATCTATATACGAAGTCAAACCATTAAACCCGCCATAAATAAGTTGAAGAAAGGGGAGTTACCACAGTTTTAATAAAAGCAAAATGCAAAACAGGAAGAGATTTTTTTTTTGCTTTTGATAAGAATGGCAACTAAATATATTACAATTTACCACACGGACAGCTTGATAATATCTTAATTAAAACTATGCAAACTATTGGAACTTATGCAACTATTTAGAACAGCAACAGCAGAACCATAACCACCACTACCACCAATAAACACACGCACACACACACATTATATATATCCTACATACAATTACTGACACTTGTGCAAATATAAATATAATTTTTCAGTATTATATAAATCGTAATTGAGTTGAGAATATATGATCATGGCAAAATGAAAAAGATAGAATAGTTATTACAATTGCAAGGAAAAAGCAACGTATACTATTTACAGAGTGGTGAAAGTGACAAATCATAATTCACTCATTTTAAAGTAACATTTTGGATGAAAACAATTGCACTGTTTGCATTATTTACCGTAATTCTCCATGATCTCATACAGATAAAGAAATAATAGTAATAAAAGACAACGGCAACAAAAAGAAAAACAATAATACTAATTATAATGATGACGAAGCACTTATTTTCACCATTGATTACTTGATTATGATAAATGTAATCTTAACTGGTTGTAAGGCGTTGATATCGATGCTCATATTTCTTCCTCTATCTGAAGCAATGTGTTCTGGACTTTTTTTTAAAATCCCTCTCGTAATTTTACTGGCTTATTATGACGCATAAACACTTCCAACAAGAGAGATGATTTATTGACATGCGTGGTATTTGTATCACAACGGGGACAAATGCAGGATAACATCACCGGCTTGAATTGCTTCCTGATCAAACAGAGATAGTCATACTTTGTGCAAGCAAACAATCGTGTGTGTGTGTGCGTGCGTGCGCGTGTGTGTGTGTGCGTGCGTGCGTGTGTGAAGTCCTTACTGTTATTAGTTACAAACTACTACTGTCATGGGACATTACATTATATTCAGTCTTTATAAGTAAAGAATACGAAAATGGGTTTGGAGCAATTCGATAAACAAATAATGTGCAGATGGAGATCCATAAGAGAGTATTATCACATTAAATATATCAAGTTGTTGGTACTACGGTGATTGATATATATATATATATATATATATATATATATATATATATATATATATATATATATATATATATATATATATATATATATTCAGCATTATCTTAGGAAAAGAAAATATCTTATATTGGGGTGGGTGTATTTAACACCATTTTCAGCACGTGATAAACCATGATATTTGTGGAAGAAGAGTTCGGTTTGAATAACTTACTCACACGAAACGAATGGTAAGCTTTTTCGCATAACCATGTTGGTGAATAGGAATTAAAACAAAAGGCGTGCCATTTCATAGAAATGGGATAAGTAATATGGGAAATTATAAACAAGTATGAAATACCAATGACGGACACTGGTCAATCCTACAAACGAGAAAACTTGAAATGGAACAAGGCGATGAAAATGACGTTCCCTGCCTATGTTGCAAATAGATGTTCGACTGGTTATTAATCACATAAGCGCTCTTTTCTCTCTCTCTCTCTCTCTCTCTCTCTCTCTCTCTCTCTCTCTCTCTCTCTCTCTCTCTCTCTCTCTCTCTCCCTCTCTCTCTCTCTCTCTCTCTCTCTCTCTTTACTAGGTACGCTATTACTTTTCATCGTAATAAAAAAAACTGTCATTCTTCTTATCATAATTAGTGAATTTGACGCTTGTAACGCGGATCATACTCTCTCATCGTCTATTAATTCGGTCAACGTTGATTATATTTCAAACATTGGTATAATAGCCTTTTTAATTTGACTGTTCCTTGAAAAATTTGAAAGCATATGCTCACAGATTGCACTCTCCTGGGTACAAAAATATTGCACTCACTTGGGTACAAAAAATAAGTCATCTGGAATATTACACTCATTGGATCACCTCTACTTGTACACTCTTTTATGAGGCGCTGTAGGGGCCACAAGTTGGTCTAACTTGAATCTCACATCTCGATAATTACAGTTTCACACGAATCAAATTGTTGGTGTCGACATTTCTATTTCATCTGCAGAGAGTTTTTTGATTGTTTGTTCGTTTGTTGCTTTTTTTAAATTTGATGGATACATAGGTGATTGAAAATTATATTTCTTATGTTGAGGTTTTAGATATAATCTGTTGACTTGAACAGCAGTAGTTGAAAGTTCCATTTTCTTATTTCATTTTCACACCTTCAGTCAAATTGTGTATGTTGATAATATTGATAGTTAAGTACACAAATGGAAGAAATTGTATTTGCATACATACATGTACATAAAGAAGATGGCATTAATTAGGTGTGTTTAAATTTTGTAATATTTTCATGTGTTCTGATTGTAAATATATTTTGATTGGAATTTAATTGGACGTATGAAATAGGAATTTTCAACATAGAAAATGGAACTTACAACTACCGCTGTTTAACTTTAACTGATTACATCTAACACCGGGTCATAGTAAATATAACTTTCAACCATCGCCATGCAATTGAACAGCTAAAATCTGTGCAATTCAAAAGTTAATATCTAAAAACGATAGGAAATGGAATTTTCAACCACGGCTGTCAACAGTTAACATGTCAAAACTCTATATATGAAATGGCACTTTCAACACAAACGTTTTGATTCTGCATGTGAAACTGGAATTCCCTATATATTATATTGAAATATTCAACCAAAGCTGTTGTGTAATTCAACCGATAAAATTTAAAAACTCAACATATGAAATCATACCTTCAACACCAATAATTTTATTCAGCATTGAAATTGGAATTCTCGATACTAGAGATTGAAATTTTCAACTGCTGCTCTCTCGTCGGACCAACTTACAGTCTCATTAAAATCAGATCACCACTGTCCTACGTGAAGATCTTGCCAGCGACCACCCAGGGTTTATGTACTGGTAAAAGTTGAAGTAGCCATTGGAAATGCAGCTTTCAGAAATCTGAAGGTCAATATGATGTTTCGACATTTAATGATACTATTCAGCCATACTGCCCAGTCTTAGAATTGCGACGATATAAGGAGGCAGGGTACAGTTTCGTAATTTGGCCCCTGGCAAATTTCTTAACTTAAGGCTATGTTGTGACTTTCAGCAATTGTTGTATACTAATTAAAGATAGGGATATATTTGTGAGCTAGGTATTTTGGGCTTATGTTGTTCTTGAAATTGATGTCAGGCATGTACACCTTCCATAGTTACTCTGCAAAATGTTGATAAATGAAATACCAATAGTTGTCTACGAAGAAGAGCTAGCCTCTCGTAACAGTAAACATGTGGGTTTGGGACAAAGAGCATATCTCGAAAACGGCTTGGATGACAACTATTTTCAACTGCATCAGCCTGTTTAGTACACACTGTTTGGCAGAATTGTAATCTAGGAAAGGGGCTTGTGTTTGCACTGTGAGTACCACATGGTGTCAAAAATGACCTTCGGACATGAAAATTGCAGATATAAATTTGGGGTTGGGGTGCATAAACTTCTTCTGCTATGAACTGCCACAGACTTCTCTGGTCACGTGGATAATATTTTTATGGTTTGTTTTAATATAGGTATCTCAAAATATGAACATTCTTGACCTCACTTGTGTATTTGATTTTTTATGATTTTTTTGTACTAGGTCACTGATTGCGGCATTAAATTTGTACATAAAAACTGGCCCCTGCCCCCTAAGACTTCAGCTGATGGGCTGATAAAATTAGCGACAATGGAACTATCATAGGTCACCATAATACGACTCCTAAGCGACTCTGGAATAAATTTATGTACGAGATGGAGATCTGATTAATTTGGACCAACTTATGTCCCCTATGGACCTCATATTTAGGTACAGGTTTTTCAGAGTTGTGGACTAAATACGTGTTATTTGCTTTCAGGGCCGTAAAGAGCGATCACGGGCCCTGGGATACGAAACACCCATGCCTCTCCTATGTCTTGTTTAAACAATATTTTTCTTTTACAAAATTAAAAGTGTTGTTCGGCTCGGGACTCCTTACGGGCCAGGACCCCGTCGATATATCGCCGGTTCTCTTCACTGTTACTATTCTCTTTAATCACTTTTGTAACGACGCAGAGCTCAAGTCTTTCTTATATTTAGTTTTCAGCCACGATCGCCTATTGACAATGTCTATTGACAGTCACACTGACTCGTCCGTCTATGTTCAAAAACAAAGGACTCAGAAGATATGTATATAGGCCTGTACTGATCGGCTACGTACGAATCGATGGGGAGTTGAAGTCCGATGAAAGACTCCGATTTACAGCTCTTTGAATGTGCCGTATTGACTTGAGTGCCTTTTAAATTTTGTACACTTTTCTACCTATATACATTTGGGCGTTAAAATGGTAATTGAACTGGTCGCATCGTTAAGTTTTGTATGTGATTAATCGTTCTACTCGTCATCAAGAGGATGTATCAACTCTGTACACACCTGAATGTACGCAGTGTCCTAAATCGTGTTAAGTTACCTAGCTGTCAGTTTAAGTCATCAAACAGTAAATCTATTTTTAGCAGCCTATGTTGAATGGTAGCTTTTATAAAACTATAAATAGAGATAACAGATGGAATGGAATAAAAGACGTAGCCATGTAGGTTCAAAAGGTACATAGACAATGACAACTGTGTAAAAACGCATTTATCTGTAACTGAACTTATGAATTCTCTCTGCACGCGACAGCCAGCTGAGGACCGAAACGTGTTCACGAGTCTATATTTGGAATAAATCCCCAAAACAAACCAATTGAAGCCCTTAACAAATAATATTAAAATATGACAATGTGAAAATGTTAATCTGCATTTTATAAACTTTACCTACTGACAGAATTTAAAAAGGATGTCTAATACTAATAAGGCTTAATTAATATACATTTCCATATAGGTCCTGGTCGTCAAGAAAACCCCAAAAATCTCACAATGAAATAGAAACTCTCGCACTGTAATTAATATTCAAACTACATACATACATACATACATACATACATACATACATACATACATACATACATACATACATACATACATATACATACGTACGTACGTACGTACGTACATACATACATACATACATACATACATACATACATACATACATACATACATACATACATACATACATACATACATACATACATACCTTGAATATTATTGCGTATGTCCCTGTTAGGTATACCCGGAATAGTTTGCATGCCCAGAAGCTACGCCACATACACCACATATTCTGCGGACACGACATTACAGTATATGTTTTCTATTGGTGGGAGCGGGTAAAAGAGAACGAGCTACAAAAATGATAAAAATTACTATAATCTCATCAAAAAGTGCCCAACAGCGAACACTGAATGACGGTTTATTTTCTCTATTTTCTCTCTTCTTATCTTCACTTACCACACCATTTGGTGCATTTAACCGTGCTGAAAGGTGAAAGGTCAACCCGATTATTAAAAACAGGCACCATACTGTCTAAGACAAATCGATTGATTTACGTCAGCACGCCTCTCCAGCTCGTCCTGCTAATTTTATCATTCCCCACTTCTACTGGTCCTTCAATCACTCCAGCTCGTGTACGTTATCTTCAGCAGTGCCGTTTAAAGGCATAGGCACGCGAGACACGTGCCTGGGGCACAACGCAGTAGGGGGCGCCGCGCAGCGTCGGCCCAAAAACAAAATTTTGGTGTTGGTTGTTTTAGCAGCTTAGTACTATATTAATAAATTTAACAAAACGACACACATGCACATGAAAAGGCAAGCCAATACTTTATATCTGAGACTGAGAGATTGAGACGCAATTCAGGTTACTTTTAAGGTTAGAGTTTGTGCCTAGGGCTCCCAATCTTCTTGAAACGACTCTGTTCTTACACTCGTCCTGCATTTTTTGAGGTTCACCCTGCCATTTCTCTCGATCACCATTTGATTTCTCCAGCTCGCCTGCGATCTCACCAGCTGAACATGATTTCTCCCTCTCACAATCGCTTTCCATTTTACGTCGCTCTTGATTACATTTTCCCAGTACTGGATTTAGACATAAGCTAAACAAGCTACAGGTTAGGGCCCCAAAGTCTGAACTCAGTCTGAAGGGGCCCCTCAATTCAAATTTATTTTATACCAAATATGACCTCTATAGCTTCCCATCGCTTAGGGCCTCGCTTTGTCTAAATCCGGCACTGCATTTTCCTATAAATTCTAAACATGGTAGCAAAAAATTAAGGGACACTTAAGCCCAATAATTTGACTTACCTTCAGGCAATCTAGACTAGGTATATTCACAACTCCGGTGTATTTGACCCGTATGAGATAATCTCATGTTTGGTTTTACCTTTTTCTAATAAATATGGTTATACTTATTCAATAACGGCTTTTGCTTGCTGCTGGTGTATTTCTACGGCTTTGGTGCATACTACGGTGGTGCTGCTCTACTGTTTCTACATGAGTGCTGCTACGCCCTGGAGCCAAATCAATGCAAAAATCCCTACAAATATCCCCAATAAAGGCTCTGGGGCAACTCAATACTACATCATCAGCAGACTTCCAGATCTCCTTCGCCTTCCAGATCTTCCTTGCTGCTACGTCCTGGAATCATGTTCACCAAGAAAAGAACTTACGAAATTGCCTACATTTCAAATATGCCTAATTGGTGGTGCGTGGTTCTAAGGCAATCACTTCAACAACTAAAGCATCCCATGCAGCAACTGCTACATTCAACACTACAACTACCTTTACAAACAACATAGACTGCTGCTACGCCCTGGAGCCCTGGTCAAACCTAAATCCCTTATAAAACATCCCCTATTAGGGCTCTGGGGCAACTTATAACTGGATCGTCACTCAACTCCCAGAACTTATATGCTGCTACGTCCTGTAGTCATGCCCACTAAGAAAAGATATTACAAAATTGCCTATATTTCATATATGCCAAATGGTGGTGCGTGTCTCTGGGGCAATCACTTCAAAAACTAGATAGTACATTGTGGACTTCTGTGGGCCCTGCTTTGGTGGTGCGCTTGGCCTGCTGGTGACTTGGGAAGTGTTCGTTCGGTGCAGAGTATTTGAATGTCAAAGTCTTAAGGTCAGGTCCGAAGCGTCAAGGCCCAGCCCTGGGCCAAGTGCCTTCCCGTGGATCCGGGCCGACGGCCAACCACAGAGGAAGTTAAAGAAGATCCACCCTTCGGGTGGGATCTCTGGTCTCTTAGGAGGATTTAAAAGTCGTCAAGCAACCGCAGGCGCATATACGACTATAATTGCTCAATCGAATCATACCACATTCTTCGTTCTATGTGGCACTATATGTCGTAAGTCGAGAAATTCAATATCACGTGTTGGATCAAATTGCATGTCCTTAAAGTTCCATTTTCTAGATATTTTAGATATTATATGTAGAATTGGTAGTTTAAAAGTTATATTTCCTTTGTCGACGTTTTACATATTTTGAATTTCACAACGGTAGTTGAAATTTCATTGTCATATGTCCAGAAACCCTAATTCACACGCTGACAGATTGTGATGAAATTTTCATTTCATATGGTGAGTATTTAGATTACATCTGTTGAATTTCATATCAATGAGAGCCAGCCTCCTTATAAAAATCATAACGTGGCTCGTTCACGAGAGCTACCGCTAGCGACGAAATTCATAGTAATTCTCGATCTGTAAATGGTAACCTTCAAACTGTAAATGCATGAAATGTAATGTTATGGCGGCTCATAAGTGAATACATGAATGATGTATCTTTATACTCGATATTATTTTGACTTTTTAAAGTGGACATTGTGTAATGTTACTTTCAGCACCAACATATCATTTCAACATATAAAACTAGCAATTCTAACAAGCACAATAAAATGTCCAGTCACTGCTGTGTAATTCAATATATACAATCTAAAAGCTCAACATACGAATAGAACTTTCGGCACAATCAATGTGATTCAACATGTTAAATTGAAAATCTCGACATATGACATTAAAATTTCAGCAACCGCGTGTAATTTAGAAGATAAAATCTAAAGACATGACCTTGGACATCGAATTTTCAAAAAGATCTGGGTAATTCAACGCATAAATCTAAATACTCGACATATGAAATGGAACTTTCAACATAAACTCTTTGAAACAATACGCAAAATAGAAATTCTCGACGATTGCATTGAAATTTCAACCTCCGTCGTGTACTTCAAACGACACAATCTAAAACCTCGACATAGAAAATATAACTTTCAACCACTAATGTTTAATTCAACAGATACAATCTAAAATCTTGACCTAGAAAATGGAACTTTAATGACAAACATTTTTGATACGACATGTGAAATTGGAATTCTAGACATATGACATTAAAATTTTAACGGCAACGTTTTGATTAGACCTGCCTTTTGGCAGCTACGGCGTCTCATAGCATTCAATCATGTTTTCTCACGTGCTGCTTGTAAAATGTATGGTTATTATTCTGTTAATATTCTTAAAAGGGTATTTCGTCTTGAGGCGTATTTGCTTCAACAAATTCTTGATGCAGTAATTTTCTCCTCATTTCTGAACTCTTGTATTATGGAGATGTTTGACTTTCTACTGTTACGTGACAAGGGCTCGTACTCAAAAACAAAGGAAAGAGTGAAAGCCAACATGCTTTGCATATTTTAACAAGACAATTTATTTCCCTAGACAACAATGTAAAAATTGTTAAAAAGGACTTACAGTTTGTGAATATAATCCAAAATTTGATCCTAAGAATGAAGAAAGTCCTATCACTAAAAAGTCCTATTAGAATCCAGGTTCGAGTCCCGACGACGTACAAATATTGAATGCCATGACGTCAGATGGGGTCCAATGTACGAATATCCACAATTCTTCACTTGAATTAGTCTTTGTTTTCGAATAATTCCAGAATATATTCCATGAATATCTTTCAGAATTTTAACTTAAAAAAAGTCAATTTGTTGAGTTTCCAGGTGAACAAATTATTAAATCCAAAAATCAGATGAAAACAAACAAACAATATGGCAACAAATAAAAAATACACCTTGTTCCTTTAAGATGTTAGAACGACTCTGCCCATAGAATATTAAAAATGCGTATTTAAAACCAAAAAACTTCTTTTTAAGTCTCGCGAGATTGTCATGTGGTCTCTTACTACACTAACGTACACCAATTTGTCCCCACTTAAGAACCAATCATAAAAACGTTTTTTACACATAGTGATCACGCAAAGAAAGTATACCCCTGATACTGACCAATCATTTTGACTTCCTGTTGACGCTGTTGCTAGCCCAAGACAAACTAGAGTAACTAAAATTAATTTTCACGTAATACGTCCTCGTCTTAAATAAACAAACTTTATTAAAAGAAAATATCTCATTACTGAAAAAGAATCCCGAAACCGAAAAAAATATTCATTACAATGCAATGAAACAAAAATGAAACAGAAAGAATTTTAAAACTTACACATAAGCAATTCAATCACATATACGTAACACTACCCATACAAAGCTTGCTTACAAGAGATAGTGTGACGTGGGTGTTTGGCTGTAATTATCTTCTTGTCTTATGCCAAAAGAGAATGTCATAGGTCTTTTGTCTCTTTTTTGTCATTTTCTTTGCATTTTGCTCTATAATTTACCAAACAAAATTAAGCACAAAAAGATCATTATTTAAAAATAAACTGTTTAGTTGAATACAAAACACAAAATGATCAGAACGACAGATACATAAACACAATGAAAACTGTAATGTATTATATATCCCGCAATATATATATATATATATATCGAAGGCTAAAGGACCTCTGTGATGTGTCGAATTTTGAAAACTCTTAGAAGCATTGGTTAAATGAATTGTATCAAAGTCAACTTAATTAAAGTAGAAAGGGCTAGAGACAGTTATATAATTATTTTCATTTCAACTCTGAACGTCAAGGAAATTCGTTCCACGCGCCGAAACTTGACCGAGTCATATGCTATGGCACAAGGGTATGACATAAGACCCTTTCCCAAAATCAACTGGTTAAACGATGAAGCTTGGCAATAACTGATTGTTCAAAATAATGTTGTTAATTATGGCATGATTAGCTGTCTTGACAATCAAAAATTCTACGGAGAAGATTTAGGAAACAGTCGATTCTGATTGGGTAAGAGGGATTTATGGGTGTAACTCCGTAAGGAATTAAGAGTTTTGCTTTGGAGAAATTCCCCAGTCTTCAATCTTTCTTGAGAGAAGTTAGACGGGACTCCGAAAACGTAGCAAGTACGTTTTCGTTATTGAGTAAGGGGTCGGATAGTTGTCTCGGATATACGTTTGAGGTTCGTTGGAAACGAATAAGAAACGGCAAAAGGTACGCAATCTTAGTTTCCTGATTTTAATATGCTATTTCATTTGTCGATTTACTTGCAAATGTATTGATATTATGATGTATGTATGTATAATTTCATTTTTCAGTGTTTTAGTGAAATGTTAGTCATGACATTTTATTTTTTGTATTTCTAATTATCAATTTATTTGGAGAATTGCCAGATTGCATGTAATTAAATATTCATTGAAATAATTGACAAGATTGCATGTAATTGAATATTCGATACATAGGAGTGCTTAGGAATTGTCAAGAATTAAGCCTAATAAATGATGGATAATGTTTCGTAGTTTTATGAATTAACTCTATGTCTAGTATGACATGTATTGAGTGTACATCCATATACTAGTTTGTAATATTTAATTGATCACGTAAACTATTTTAGAAAAGTTAGATTTGAGGATCTAATCCATTTGTAATTTAACACTACTATATAGTTTAATGTAAGAAGTCAAGAGGTGTTAAATACAGGCACATACGTGTTAGCGGCGAAGTGGAATTTAATGGAATTGGACACTAGCGTGACCCGAATTAAGGGCAGGATAGGTAATGACCGTCTATGCAAACATAGGAATTAGTGAACGTGGGTGCAACAGAATTTATGCCTTTTGTTTTCTGAGCCGAATTAATGCAAAAATATAGATACACTTGGAAATGTGACTTATTGTCTATTGCGAGACATTTTGTTTATTGAAGGAAACAGCTTTCCTAAACGTTTTCCGAGATTCGGAAGTTCCTGAGATTCCATAAAAGTTCCTGTACCAATTCCAAATATCAGAGCAAATTCTGAGCCGAAGTCTAGGTCTAGAACGATCGTCAAATCGAGGTTCGACTAGCAAGAGTCCAGGTCCAGACGGACTAGCAAGAGTCCAGGTCCAGACGACTAGACAAAGGTTGGCAGAGCAGGGACGAACGGAAGTTTCGATGTCTGGATAAGATTGGTAATGATGTAACTCATCGTTGCACTCAAAAGTCACATCTCGTAGGCGATGATGAATTGAATTAATTCTGTCCTTGACAAGTATTTGTAACAGTAAAGAAAATTTGTATTGTTTTCTTTTATATTTGAGTACATGTTAGTACATCATCCTTCTTTTGTAACCAAGTAATTGATTTCTTTTCATTTTTAAATTATGTTGTTAAACTGATCAAGTTTTATATTTGTTCATTTAAAGTGGTCTCGTTGTGTTTATTTCTTCAATATACTTGTTCAGAAATCTGCGTTCTTCTTTCTATCTATCCACACTGGGTAAACTACACCGCGGGAGGTCATTCCCTAGCAACGAACCGTAGTGGAAGAGGTTGGTGTGTCTTGAAGGCCACCAATTTATCACAGACCCAAATTCAAGCTTCTTGAACTTTTTCTTTCAAGAAATTTGATTACACAGCATGCGAGATTTGAAATTTCAATGTTTCAATGAATCAAATATTGACAACGTTTTGGCATAGTGAATCTTTTGAAACTGCGTTGAATAAAGAAATGCAGTATTAAAATTTTGTCAACTATCTTTTATTGATTTCAATACGTATTATGTATTGGATGATACATTTTTATCGCATTTCTTCATCTTGCAAAACGACATTCATCTCCTTGCCATTTTGTCTACCTCTAAATACATATACCTTTGTAAATTATCCACACAGCAATGTAATGCATCACAAACATGGTAAATGAAGAGAATGTATTTACTATGAAACACATGGCACCTTGTGATTCGTGCGAGCCCGTTTTCTAACGAATTATTTCGCTATGCTAGTATTTAGATCGAAACATCGCTCGGTCATTTCCGCCGAAAAAAAAATTAGTTATATGAATGAGCACCAATTTTGATGTGTTGGGTGATTTGCCTCAGGCGGAGTCCACTATACATGTTACAACATCAAAGACTGACGATATTCCGAGTGTGACTTCGTCTCCTTCTATCGTCATATCGTTCCATAGGAACAAAAAAAAAACAGTTTAGAATATAGTTCTAAATGCCGACGATACATGTAATAGCACAATCATTATAATAGAAAACAACAATAAAATCAAGAACATCACATCTTTTGGCAATTATAATATAAAAAACAGGAGGGCTTTCCTAAATGGTTTGAAAATATCAACCACGAGGAGAACCCTCCAAAATAAATAAATAAATGCCGACGAATTTATTTCTCTACTTTAAGGAAAAGACCGAGGATGTTCCAATTCATGCGTTATCCATCATAAAAAAGGTTAAATGCGTTCGAAATGAATGACAAATATCCGAAATGCGAGTTGCAGTCATACATGCCAGGCACTTTCTCTCAGTTCGTAAACAGCATCGGTTAGATTACTTGGGAATCAGAGTATAGGTACTATTGCCGGCTTGGATAGAGATCTTGGGAAAAAAAAGTGTACGCACCATTGCAGGCTTGTATAGATTTTTTGGGGAAAATAGAGTACGTACCATTGCAGGCTTATGTAGATTTCTTGAGGAAAACAGTGTGCGTAACAGTGCCAGCTTTGTAGATTTCTTGGCAAATAGCGCGTACGTACCATTGCACGCTTGAGTGGATTTTTTTTTCGGAAAATAGTGTTGTCACCAGGGGAATGCGTTGGGTGCGGATCGCACCGGGTGACACCATCAAAGAGGGTGAGACCAAAATACCTGTCTATAAAATGATTGAATTTTTGTGCAGGAAGGAGGTCTCTTTGGGCGACACCATGAGTTACCGCACATGACTGTCTATAAATTTTTTGAATTTTTGTGCAAGAAGGGGGTTCATGGGTGTGACACCATGAGTTATCGAACTGGGTGACACCAACCCTAGTGATGCCACTGAAAATAGTGCACATACCATTGTCAGCTTAGTAGATTTCTAAGGAAAATAGTGTGCACGCACCATTGTCGACCTGGTTAGATTTCTTGGGAGAATTGAATGTACGTATCATTGCCAGCTTTGTAGATTTATTAGGAACAAAGAGTGTACGTACCATTGCCAGCTTTGTAGATTTATCAGGAACATAGTGTACCTACCATTACCAGCTTTATAGATTTATTGGGAACACAGAGTGTACGTACCATTGCCAGATTTGTAGATTTATAATGAAAATACTGTGCACGTACCATTGCCGACATTGATAGATTTCTTGGGAAAATAGAGTGTATCTACCACTGCCGGCTTTATTAGATTTCATGGAAAATAGAAGACATGAAAAATTGTTGACTTGAGTACATTATTGGGAGAATAGAGGACCAGAACCATTTCCGAGTTGAGTCCATTTCTTTGGAAAACGGAGGACAATAACTATTGTTGACTTGAGTACATTTCTTGGGAAAATGGAGAACAAGAACTAATGTTGACTTGAGTACATTTCTTTGTAAAATGGAGGACAAGAACTATTGTTGACTTGAGTACATTTCATGAGAAAATGGAGGAAAATAAGTATTGTTAACTTGAGTACATTTCTTGGGAAAATGGAGGACATGAACCACTGCCGGCCTGAGTACATTTCTTTTGAAAATAGAATACAAGCATCATTGTCGGCCTTGAGTAGATTTATGGGAAATAGAAGACAAGAACCATTGCCGGTTCATTTATGATTATTATTCTTATTAGCTTCCAATAAAAAATAACTGGAATAAATATTTTAATTTATTATTGTGTCACACATATATACTAAAAAAAACCGTTCCGTTGACACGTGCATTGCCTCTGTACTTAGGGATTAATATAAATGTGTGTTGAGAAATTGATTCAAATCGGCTATACTCAGATTATTTATTATCTACAATACACGTATTTCAGTTAGATGCAGTGGCGTAGCAGGGAGGGGGGCGTAACAGTTGTCACGGGGCGCCATGTGCCAGGGGCGCCATAATGAGGAAAATACATTGTATTCGTTATCTCAGACGCACTCGAAGGGGGCACCAAATTTATGTATTGTCCCCAGGCGCTAAGTACACTCGCTACGCCACTGACGATATGCTAGGTCACTGCTCGTTGCTTGAAAAGGACATACCGTATACTCTTTTCTTACGTTGCATGTGTCGCACGGTCATACTCTAATAATTAATTTCTAATTACTTTACTGAACCAACCGAAAGTCTTTCCACGCTACCTGCGCGTGACCGTATTCTTCACACAAATATAGTTCTTTGTTTTGATAGTCCTGGTCCAGAAATGATCATAATTACAGACGAAAATATAAAGGTTTGTTCTCAAATATCCTCCAACGCAAATGCTGAGCAAGATCGACCGTACATTCTCTGTAGTATGTTGTATACAATGACGTCAAATCTGACGCAATTATTGAATTTGCACATTATCATGGTTATATTAGTGTAACAATAGGGTCACAAATTATTCACCTTGGTAACTGAGCAAATCACTAACATGAAGTCGTTGGACTAAATAACTCAGTTAACTCAGTCTGATTAAAGTTAAATTAATAATTATATATGATGACACAGATACTAGTGAATTTTATGTTTCTCTTTTGATTCACTTATCAAACTTCAGCTTTCGCATTTATGAAAGTTATAAACGTTATTGGGAGCATATCGTAACTTATACAACTTCCTAACTAACAGTGCAGTGTTTTATTTGGTAGATTACTTAATATATGGGACAAAGAATTTATTGGTCAACAGATCATGAACTTATATATGTGTTTGTCAGATATCATTTGTGTCATATATCTCGATAATAAAGGGACGTAGTTGTATAGAACCGTCATTAAAAGAAAAACCGCTTTAAATTTTCATATCATATAAAAATGCAATCCCTTGATGTTTGCAGATCTGAACAGAATGAAACTATTCGCATCGATAGATAGACCTATTAATGTCTGAAAATAAAGGAAACGAAAAAGTAAAATCGATATATTGGCTTGCGAGTTTTACCAAGGAGAGAGAGAGAGAGAGAGAGAGAGAGAGAGAGAGAGAGAGAGAGAGAGAGAGAGAGAGAGAGAGAGAGAGAGAGAGAGAGAGGGGGGGGCTGTTTTGGGGGTATTTTAGAAAGTATGTGTGTTATATAGAGTTTGTTTAGTCACTCAATATATATTTCAGCGGTTCTTCAAAGTTCTCGCTTCAGAAGTTGTGAACGACCTCGGTAAATCACTTCGCAAGGTGTACTATTATCCTGGTTCACTGCACAAAAGGTCAAGCGTTATACAATATAGTGCATGCCCTTTTGTGCAGTGAATCATGTTAATAGTTAGGCATATGCAAAAATTGTGCCTCGATGTTATACATGTATCTTACGCTTTGAGCAAACTCCGTTGTATTATCAAGAAAAAAGAAAATCGAAGATTCTAAATCCATGCATCTTCTGAAAAATCTGTTATTATCTGATGAACATAAACATTTCTTGCTGAAGTTAACATCGCTTGATCATAATAACAGCATTTTGTTGTGGTCCTCAGAAAAAAACATCGGTATTTATATTTAGTGGCGTCTTTTTTATATACTTATTTTTGTGATGTGATCTGGAAAGCACAATGGAACAGACTGCCGTTCATTGAGTATAATATGCAATCAGTCTTGCCAGAGAATGCAGTGACGGCTGCTTCAGAGGTCGCAATCTATGGACTTCACGTCACAACTGAACAGATGGTCAAACAGTGCTTTACTTTCATAGTATTTTCAGTTATAGGAAATCATTTTTTTTCTATATAAACAAATGTTAAAAAATAAGATAATAGTAATATAAGTTCTCTTTCTTTTACGTCTTGCATATACAATGTTAATATTTGCTGTAGTAGAGTCTTTGGAATGTCAGAGAAATTCCTTCGCTAATACGCGTAGGGGTTCCGCTTTCAAAGTCTTTCATGCAGCTATAACACTTCAAAATCTGACATAATTTAATAGCCACGCATCAATGCCCTCTGCCTTAATACCACGATCCTCTTACAAAGAGGCTTGAGTATATCACCTTTCAATATTTTATTTGTTCAACCGCATCCATCATCTCGTGAAATCAGATTTAATTAGTTTCATTCTCTGGTATAGTTTGGCTACTTATGTATTCCGCGTTTGTCGTATGCTCGTTTATTCGATAATAAAGAAATCGTGATATTATAAATTCCAAAGAACGAAACATCAGCATAGGCATGCCCAAAAAGATGGCAAAAAGGTCTAAATTCATAGGAAAGATGGTAACCAGTCACATGTGGCTACACACCTCGTGATATATGATAAACATTATCGTTCCATCGAAAACAGATCCATTGCCACTCATTTCTGACTCGAATTAAGGCATCATTCATTTATACTCCTTTCACAGTGAAACACACATTAAAAGGCTATTGACCAAATATTGATATATTTTTCAGGCTTTCAGTTACGAAGTTTTTTTTTTTATTGAAAGTTAAGTATCTGACAAGAACGAACGACCATATTCAGCCATTTCTACTACCACCAAGGCCATGAACACCACACCACAAAAGGAGCAAAATGATAATTCTATAATAAGCAAATATATGAAGTCAAGGCTCTTTATATGGATTTCACAAGCAAAACTTAAGTCACGGCTTAAATTGAAGCCTAAAATACAGCAGAATAATTGTTACAGATATAATGTGACCTTATTCTGAGCAAAAATCAAATACCTGAAGTATACACTATTACTTTATGACATGTTGGTGAAATTTGAGCCCCGTTTTGAAGATGTCTCAAGCTTACATGCATTGTATTTGTACAAAATGCAAACACAACAGTATATTACTAGCCTAGAACTCTTGAACATAAGAAAAATTGTGGATGTGTGATCAGGTGTGTGTGTGTGTGTGTGTGTGTGTGTTTATTAGAAATTGCAATTTCAATCAAGTAGATTTTCACATGTCTTCGGCAATGTAAACAAATAATATCAGTCAGTTCTGTGTACGGGTTTTTGTAAAAAATAGAATGTTATGAAATTTCACCCTATTTTTGAATTTTTTAAAATAATAATAAATTGTTTGCACACATATAATTAACACAACATTGAGGAAAAATTTTGATGTATTCTGACGTCACAAAAGAAACCCACAGTAAGTAAATGTATTGAATAAAAAGAAATAGACGTAAGAATTTGTAACGTTTGGTATTTGTTTTTTTTATATCTCTGAAATCGGATAGAAGAACTAGTAATAATCGTTTGTTTGCATATATATGTTTTTATTTATTTAAGAAATAGTCCTTACAATTGCAATGTGCCGTAGTAACGCCATTTCATGCGTACCTTTTCATGTCTGTTTTCAATCAAGGTATGAAATCTGACTTTGCGACGTCAACTACAATAACGTAAACTTCTTAGATGAATATAGTACATCTTTGTTTTGTTTTTTGTTGTTTTTTCTGTTTTTTTTTTTTTACAAATCCTCAACTATAGAATAAATTGCGGAATGTATTAAAGCTTTTCTTCTAAGTTTAATTTTGTCTTCGTGGGAAAATTGTTTTTACATAAACGGAGTTTCCTCATCAGAAAAAAAAATGGGGCTCTTTAAATGTGATACATACTAGGAATAAACACAATTTTCCGTACCTTCATTTTTCTTAGTCTTGACAAATATGTGTGCATCTTTTGACCAAAACGTGACCGGGTAAAATCTGATGACGTCAAACTTGTCCAGGCAAAACCTGATGACATCAACACATGTAATGATCATTCCACTTGTTGGCTCTGAACTATTCCCGTATAGGTAGTTTGCCTGTTTGTACATTTTTGTCACGATTTTGACATTTTCGTGTGTCATGGAGAGATTTGCTTATTCTATACGTGGGCATATATAGCTTTGTACTAATACGTATATTATTCGATTTTTACAATTTGATTTTCATATTTATTTTAAAACTTTTGGGTCCCTAATATGAAACCGTAAGCGACTCTTTCTAGGCAGAACCGGATTAAATCACCGTCAAAATATGGCTATAACCTTAGGCCTTTCTTGCAGGTTTTTCAATAGACCCTCCATTCAATATTGACCTTCCCGGCCATTAGCCTTAAGCCCCTCATAACCGGTCCCTGTCTCCATGGCTATCGGAGAGCCGAGTGGTTTAAGGCGTTCGCCTTGGAGATCAACTCGTTCATCTCATTTCTGCCGCGTGAGCTGAAGTCTCTCTTCGACCTTTGTAGGTAGGTCCGAAACATTGCGAAATGCTTCCATTGGGGTCACTATTTCCGTGTTCTTTCCTCATCAAATATACAGACCGCCACATATAACCTGTTCTGTGCCGAAAATGGCATTAAACCCCATAAAAACAAAAGCTAAACACAATGTGGTATTTTTTTTTAAAAAGACCACGATTTGATATTACATATTTTTTTAATCATGTGTTTTCAATATGGATATTGCAGCCAAAATATCACGTATTAAAGACTAACTTTTTGGGTGGTTGGATAAGTAATAGTTCAAAGTACATTAAAATGTTTTCCTTTATTTCTCGCTAACCTTTATGAATCTTTTCCTTAGCGCCTTACACACCTTCTTTTATCTTAGCGCCTTACACACCTTCTTGCAAGTTCGCAACTCCGTAACTGGTTATTAACCCGATAAGAATAAATGTTGTATCCCGAGGCATTAGGGAATTTGAAGTATGGTAAAGTTTATTCGTTACAAGTTATCTTTAAAATTAGATTGATGTTTAACATTTTAAGTAAAAATTTTTGTATCATTTTTGTTTCCTGTGGAAGCCCATTAGCATTAAGGGGTCAGGAAGCCGCCCCAAAATCCCTAATTTATTCGGCATTAATGGGTTTCAATATTTTATCTTAAGACTAATTTGAATTGGAGAAACTTGGTGCTAACGGATCTTGAATGGTTGTACAAGATTCCTAAGTTATAAAAAGCAATGGCTTGCTCGTTCCGACTTTGTTGACGCATAATGTTATATTTATAGCTTCCTGTCAAGAATTTCCCATTTTCTCACTGACGCAAATATAAACTAATTCCTTTCCAAATATAGACATAAAATCTAACTATGTTATGCATGGATGTCTACAAAACATGAGTTATAGTGACGTTGATCTACCAGTGACACATTTATCTTACTCAGTTTATATATCCGAGCATCGACTAAATCAGACCTTACGACGTAAGCTTTGTGTTTCAAATAACCGAGATTTCTGATAATAGGACCTAGGTTGACAATTTAAAAACTCAAGAAACTTGTACCTATTTGTTGACCCAAAATAACGACTTTTATTGTTTGTGTTTAATACAAAACAAATAATGACTTTCACGGTTAAAGATAATATGATATTCATCTTCGAATACATTATAATAAGAACTGTATATAACGGATATATATATATATATATATATATATATATATATATATATATATATATATATATATATATATATATATATATATATATATATAATTTTGATAATGTTTTTTATTTTGAAACTGCTTTTTCGAAATTTTGTAGCAAAATGTAACTATATTTTATATCCGAACTCCAAAGAAAAATTCGCATGTATCCTATTTCTTGAGGATTCCTTTATCATTGAATGCCAGTTTTGAACAAACTAGTCACCTAAACGGTGTCTGACAAGTGATAAAAATACATTGGTATTGATAAGATGATGGAAGCTTCTACAAGCCATAGCAATTGTCTTACGAAAAATTTCCAATATTTCTTTACATGGTACCGTTCTAAATCATGAAACATTAAACTGTGGACTATATAAATATATTTCCCTTTTTCGCACACACACACACACACACACACACACACACACACACACACACACACACACGGATAAAAATTTGGCCATATACTTTGAAAAATTGGTAGTACCTATTTGTCCGTACAGACAGTCTCCTCAAATCATAAAAACAAAATCATTTGGCTACATTTTATAACTCAAAAACACTTTTCCTTAAAAAATTTTAAGAGTGCTCTCTCAAAAAAAAAAACGTTTGCTTAAATTGACATAATTATAATTGGTACAAAGAGAATATCTAATACACTGACAACTACATTATGAGATAAGTCACCTATTTGTACAAGTATTATTAAATAGAAAACAACTGCTTCAGGCGTATCGATCCAGGGCTTGTTTGCTTCATTAAATTCACCACCTGACCTAACAACAATACCAAGAAGACTAATATACTGAATACTTTCTAGGCTCGTGCCCTTATAAAAGAATTTATCACAGAATTTTTATACTTTTTGCAAATGCCATAACTTCCGTCTCGTTTTTATTTACTTGTAGGCACCACGCAATAGTTATCAGAGTATTATAAACCCGTTGTAAGTCTTCATTTGTTTGGAGAAGATTGCTATACCATCTGCAGAAGGAAGCAATATCACTTTCTTTGCAGTTAAATTTATCCCTTGAGTCTTTTTTTTGGTGAAAATTTCATTTCGAGACAAGACGCGACTTTATTGCACTCTGGTTGTAAAGTTTTCAACATAAGAGGTATAGATAAAGTGAACACGTATGATATCATAATATTACGTTTAACAGAGATTACAAAATTTGAAAAACATAGTCGTTAGAACTTGCAAATTATTTTAAAGATTTTAATCTAATGTCCATTTCTTGTCATAATATTTGTCACAAACTATATACTTGATAATACAGGTCTTCTTCATAACCACTCCATAATACAACTCAATAGTTCATCATGCGAGTTCTAGTGCTAAAATCTCAGTGGTTACAACCTTATTCACAGTATACCAATTATAGAGGGGAACAGTGATTGACATTCAATATATAGAGGGGTACGGTGCTTGACATTCAATAATACCTCTAATAAAAGATACATGATTTTTGGGACTATATCATGTGTTACAAATCCTCAAATCTCACAAGTATAGGTGAAAATCGGTATAATAGTCTCGTCCAATTGGTTTATCTGTCAATTAACAATTAAATGTAAATTGTTTATACTCTTCTAAGTACATACATATCTTTATTTATAAGCTATAGATGCTATATTTTTCTGTCCACTAGAGAATGTTCCATTCTTGTAAAATATAAGCCCTATGTATCTATTTTCATCAGCAGTCGCATTGTTGGTATTTAATTTTATGTTAGACCGTGAACTACTGGATTGTCCAAGAGAAATAATTTCGATAATTTACTGGAGTGGAATATAAGGAATACGTTTCTCACTTTCCTGCCAAAAGACATCGATAACATTATGTCCAAAAAGTTTCAACGATATTTACACGCTTGTGTACTCGCATCATTTTCCGACAAATCATATTCAAATCCCATAAAAAGACTCGGGAGCTCGGATGTTGTTGGTTTTTCGTAATTTTATTTGGTCTTTATGTTACCTTGAATTCAGAAAGAGAATTGTGGTACTACTGATATTTGCTGTGCAAATATATACAAAGCACAGGAGAGCATAAATGGTAAACGGCTGGATACAATAATAAATCTTTGACTTTCGTTCATTACTTAGACTGCTAGCGGATGCATTTAAGCATAAAATAAAAATAAAATTAGATTGAGTGAATTACGGGTATTTCATCTCGTGGGTCATCACAGATACTTAATATACCATAGAAACATTTTCCTCTAATGCCAGTAAAACAAAACTCGAGTTATAATCCGGTTCTTTATACGATATATCAAAAACACTATAAAATTCATCAACTTGTTCCAATGTCTAGAAAAAAATTTAAATAAGGCTATATAAAAGAAATACATTGTCTACCGTGGGGTAGCTGATCTCTAACCCAGTTCGAGTTCGAGATAGTGTAATATTATCATTAATGAATTTAGTGAATTTTCATTTCCTAAATTTATTGTTGCGGTAAAACTTTCTAAAAAATTAATTTAGTCTAATGTTATAGGTATGTAATTGTATATAGCAGTTTTATTATAACTATTGTTACAAAATGACAAAATAATACCTTTATTTTAATCATCTGGAACCAAGCCAGTATTCAAGACTGCATCAAAAAGGATTATAGACACATATAAAATTTCAGCAATTGAGTTTTTATTTTAATTCCATGTATTTTCAGCTGAGCTTTATCATTTATTTTCCTATATACGTGGTATAAGTTTCTGGCTTTCGATTCATTGCCAATCCATTGTTTAAAATCACATTTTCTTGCATTCATTTTTCACTTTCATATCCTTTATGCAATAAATGTCAGTTAAGCAAAATTTGGAAAGTGTGAAGCCCTGAAAGTTCCTGCATTTGAAAAGTTTCCAGAGCACATTTAAAAAAAAAAAACAACATTTCACTGTGATGAAAGTTTATCATAAGAAACAGTCCAATTTTTTCATTCTTATTTTAGAGAGTGGATCCCCACCATCACTCCCCCACCAACTCCGTACCCAACACATGATCCATTCCTGACAGCTGAAAGGAATATCATATTTTCGTATTCGAATATTCCTTGAATGGTTCGAAAAGTATTAGAATATTCGTTGATTTTAATAATATGATCAAATACATCACGGGTTACTGACATATAAACCCAATAAATTAGCACTTTCGTCTAAAGCGCAATTATGTTCTATTTTCCATGTATGCCGATGAGACCTACGAAGCAAAGCTATAAAACCAGAGGTACAACTATACAACCTAAAACATGCAGACAGTCAGTAAAAACGGTTGCCAAGTTGTTCCTGTACTATGTGCAAATATCATATCTTCTATCGTGCTCTAATATTCTACATTACTATTATTAACGAGGATTTCCTCAGAGAGATCATACACTTGAGAGGTGGTAAAAAGAAATACAAAGCAACATGCACAGTTTTGTCTTGGATAGAGGTTACTTTGGATGCAGTTGTAGATGGTATGGCCTAATAAGAGGTGTATAAGGTGTATGCAGGAATACCTATTGGCGTAATTGTTCCTTTGCCTTCTAGTGGGTTCAGTGCAATACTGGTATGAATTGTTGTGCAGCTTTGAAATAGAAGCTGATCGACAACCATTTTCAGAACTGAATGAAATTGTAACATTGTGAACCATGTTTGGGTGATATTGCAAAAGTTCAACTCAATAATCAA
Organism: Potamilus streckersoni; assembly: GCA_016746295.1. Classification (NCBI taxonomy): domain Eukaryota; kingdom Metazoa; phylum Mollusca; class Bivalvia; order Unionida; family Unionidae; genus Potamilus; species Potamilus streckersoni. The sequence continues at coordinate 5,696,647 of JAEAOA010001578.1, read as the reverse complement.
ATTAATCATCAACAACATACATTTTGTGTTGCTTCTTTTCACAGCAAGGGAAACAAACAAGAAAAAGAATCTGACTGAAAGAATTAATGATATTCAAAGGAAAAAATATTAATTGTTGAAACTCTCAAACAGAACAAACGATATCAATAAATGACTTCATTTCAAATGCAAGGTGCTTACGCATTCCTAAGGTAATATATTTTTTAAAATAATTGTTCGTGTGAATCAGTAACCCTCTTTCAAATTTTTGTTCATAACAGATTTATTCTGTTCTACACCCTTTCTTTCCTCTTTGTCCGTTGTACTCTACATGTAGGAGGCTTTTATGTCTTTTAAGAGCTACTGTGAAGGCTCCAGGACTCTTTAATAAGAACACTATTAGGCTCTTACCATCAAATCCAGGAATTTTCTCATATATTTGTGGTAAGCCCAATATAGTGTTCTTTTGGGATGCCAAAGATATCATAAAACGTAATGTTCTCTTTCGTGGCTTTAAAGCTGTTTTCTATTCCGAAATGAATGCATAAAGAACCAGAACTATTTATGAGTTGGTTCATTCTGTACCATATTTGATTTTCAATTTGTAGTAAAATTCATACAAGAGTCATAGGCTTAACTCTCCAAAGCAGTAAATCCAGCATTAGTTTTATTACAATCATCTTCTTCCTTTTCTAACACTCTAAAAATAAATTTTCCTCAATAATTATTCTAATTGCATACATCTTTCTACTGGTTCATAAGCACATACTTTTACATGGTTCTTTTCTTTGAATTCTCAATCCGTTTTCCAATTTCTACATTATTTGTTGTTTTTTTTTAAACGTCTCTTTTGATATTTATGTGTTTTGTCTCTGCTGAATGCAAGATTTGTTGTTTAAAAAAGACTGATCTATTTGTGTTCAGCTTTAGAATCATCTTCGCTAGCCATGAGTTGATAATCCACTATGTTCGACATCAACCGTTGGAAAATGTTTGCTAGGTGAAGCTGAGTTTTGAACAATTAACCTCTTGCATATAGCCGAGTACCTGCCTAACGAATCAATGACCAACAAGAGAGGACTCACTGCTTAATCTATTAATTTGTTTGTTTGATTTTTAATTTAAAAGGGCGATCCCCTCAACATCAACATGCAATGGTTTGAAATTAAAAGTTGCTTAAAATGCAGCAACTTTATTGTGACATGTGTCCTCCTTTACATAGGCCGCTATGATTATTCCTACCAATATTATTTAAATAAAAAAAAGGGATTTGATTGGAGTAGTTTTTCATTTGCATCCAATCAGAAAGCGTATCAGAATATATCGTTTCAGCAGGCTAAATATGCCAGTGACTAAATCTGGAACAAATTGGTTCAGAGATATATTGCTAACGAAAATGTTTTAAATGGAAATGTAAGTGAAGTGTCAGATTTTTATAGTTAATGACATACTTCTCTTTGCTTTTTCATTGTCCACAATACGTCTGATACATTTGTTTTTACCTGTATAATTGTTTATCAGCTCTTTTGAAAGGGAGATATTTCTGTTTGCTTTTCAATGTATATCACACGTATGGTACTTATTGCTTGTGTTTGGTGTCTTTTTACCTTCATATTCGTTTATAAGAAACGATAATACATCATTTTCATGAGGTATTAAAAGTTCAAGAACCCATTGGACCATCTTTTAAATGGTCATCTAGATGCCATGAAATGTGCAAAAGTTTAAATATTCTAAAAATTAAACATTACCATAGCCAACAGATATTTCGAATATATATCTTTCCATCCACCTAATTTGTTCATCACTTCGGAAGCTTTGTCATTTAATTATTTACCTTTACATTTTTTACTAATACATCCCCCAATCATATAGGTTGGTAGTGTCAATACACCTCTAATTATCCAAACTTTGAATGTTGGTGTTCACCATTTGTATCATATATAATTGTCAGAGTGGCATTTATAATTTGTTTTGTGTTTCTATGCGGTGTATTCTTGGAAAAGACTAAACGAAATTCTCGCTTTTTTCCATTTTGTTCTATGCAATAACTTAGATGGTCGTTGTAATTGTCGTCGTCGATTTTTCTTTCCCTAGCAGAAAAATATAATGACACGTATCATCGTTGTCCCATGAGTGCTCTGGTTCTTCTTTCCCTGGCATTAAATTGTCAGGAGCAAGGTAAATGTTTCTTTAAACCGTATTTAATTAGCTCCCATTGGAAAAGGAGCTCTATACCTACAAACGTCGAATAATATATAAAAAACTAGCTGACTGATGTTTAAGAGACAGAATAAATTCTTGCATTCATGTTGGACAACTACGATCTAAATGACAAAAAATACCTTTTGAAGATGGACAACTCCAATCAGTCTTATTCAAATCAGATCTCAATTGTCCTATGAAAAGATCTAACAGTTACCAATTAACGAGCATGTTCTGGCGACCTTTGTTATCATCATAATCGCTAATTTTATCAGCCAATCAGATGAAGTCTTCAACCTATGCGTTTGAGAGACTGAGCAGTATATGGCTGAAGACCATCAACGTGTGCCGAACGATCTAATTCACGTTTAGATTTTTGAAAAAGCTGCATTGTGACAGACTAATTCAAAGGTCACTGGAACGTAACCTCTAAGCGCTCGCTGTCAGATCTTCATGTAGAAAAGTGATGATCTGGTTTAAATCAGTGTGGGCACAACTCCTGAACTCCAATCTGATCACACTATCCTGTGTGAAGATCTGACATCTACCTCTTAGGGGTCATGTCTGGTAACCCATGATATTACCATAATTGCTAATTTTATCAGCCAATCAGATGAAGTCTTCGGCCTACTCGTTTTGGAGACTGAGCAGTATGGCTAAGATCATCAATGTGTGCCGAACGATTTGATTCACTTTCAAATTTCTGAAAACTGCATTTTCAATGGCTAATTCAAAGGTCACCAGAACATTGACCTATAAGCGATCGCTGTCAGATCTTCACATACGACAGTGGAGATCTGATTTTAATTAGATTGCATGGAGTATGAAAACGTTCCAAACCATATCCATTAAATACGAATCACATGATCGTGATATATATTTTGTTCATAGGATGGTGTATTATAGAAGGTGTGGAGTAGGGTTGCTATTTCGAAAGGTCCAATTTCAACGTATTCGCTGGTATCCAAAATGAAATTTGAAAAATTGTTCATAAAATATTGCTTGCACGCCAAACTCACGATCAAACCTCTCAATTTGAAAAAAAAAATATGCAGTGGGTATCCATTACCGTAGTCTTGGATGGCACCAGTGTCTAATGTTGCTCTGTAAATTAAACTTACATTCTATTCTCTACATTTAAACGTCCTTTTAGTAATACACGAATCCAATTGTTATCATAATAGACATGCTCTCGCAAAAGTTACTGTTCCACTATTCCAAAAACGTCTACCACCAAAATAAATGGATATAAACTTATTAATAATGAATTATAGTGGTTTCTTTCCAAGCTGTAATGCGCCATTTATAGCATTTTTGATACCTAACTACTGTTTCTTTCTAAAGCTGTGTTCTCTTCCTTTTTTGTCAGTATCATATAGAATTGAGTGCTCTCTACTAAAAAGTTATGTTATTGTTATTAAGCCATCACGACCCAACCGCAAGCGTGCGTAATACGTAAAGAGAAGTATTTCAATATGATTGAAGATGAGGTACAGTGTGACATGCTGAATGTTGTTGAGCATGACAACTGGACGAGAATTTTTTTATACTATATCTATTTAAGAAAGATTGTATGGATAGAGACTTGTGCAAATTACGCCACAGTAAGTCTAGATTTGGATGCTTGTATTTCATGATGATAGTAATGCAGGTAGGTTGTTTATATTTAGCGTAATAAAATATTATCTTACGTATTATTGTGGAATTATTGCCTGTTTATAGCATCGGCAGTTGTCATCGTTTTATTCATTGATTCCTTGATGATATTTGCCTAACAATACAAAATGTTTTATTTCAGAAGATTTTATTTTTCGTCATCACAGTTTGCTAAATATACATGTTTGACGTCTTTATGACAGTGCAGGTGTGTTGTCAATAATTTTCTGTGGAATATCGATAAAGATCACGATATCTTTGGTCATTTTTTTGTCACGAAGGGATCTTTTATATTGAAATATAGCATTTTCATGTCACATCCTTCCAAATGTTGCCATCATTCTAATCATTTTGCCCATTAAACGCCACATAATTTTTCGTATGTTCTTCGTCATCACGTCCATTATATTAAATAACTGATGCAAAAATATTTCTTGGTGAGCTATCTGTATTAGGTGATAAATTTTCCTAAATATATTCTTACAAATGCCAATTACCACTAATATCCTCAACATGTCTAAATGATGAAGTAATAATAAGACTTGGAAATCTCTAGTTAGACATTTTTTAAACCTCTGACAGTACTTCAGCTTTAACAATATCTTATTTATGTGCATTGGGATTATAATTCTTACAGTTGGAGACCACGAAAAATTTTGTACAGCGGTATACTGTGCTGTTTCTGAACGTACGCGCGACACATACCACGATTAACCGCTGTTGTATTTAAGACCAACAATTGAGTGTTCTGACTCGGGAGCCTGATACTTTGTTGTTTATAAATATACTTATCCACTTATACATAAACTTATCCACGTATACTTATACGTCTCCACTTATACCCATATTTATCAAATTTTGCTTATACAGCACTTATGCACTTTACTAATCCACATAAACTTACACTTATCCAATTATACTTATCCACTTATACTTATAAATTATATTTATAGTTATACTTATACTTATCCAATTATAACTATCCGCTGATACTTGTCCAATTATACTTATCCAATTACACTTATACTTATCCACTTAGTATACTTATCCATGTATTTATCCATTTGTTGCGTTTGTTTATCCACCTTTACATATCCACTTATACGTATACGTATCCATTTATAATTATCCAATTATGCTTATCCATTTATACGTGTACTTATCCACTTATACTTTTCCAGTTATACTTATCCACTTATACGTATACTTGTCCACTTATATTTATCTATTTATACTTCTCCACTTATACGTATACTTATCCACTTATACTTTTTCAGTTATACTTATCCACTTATAAATATACTTCTCCTCTTATACTGATCCAGTTATACCTATACTTATCCACTTATACTTATACTTCACCGAAACGTATACTTACCCACTTTGTCAGCATTACAATCACTATCACCTTTCCGTCTTTGAATACCTAATCTGATATATGTCTTCTTGCACATAAAAATATGAAAGATGATAATTATGAGATCGAGAGGGAAAAAACTTTGTCGATATCAGACTGAGTACAAAAAGGTTTTATCATACCAAAAACAATCGTGTTATGGGGTTCATAAGTCTATATATTTTGCTCACGTCATACGATGCCTTTTGTAGCTCAGGCATGTCCAGGCATTACTCCGGGCAGGTGGCGTAACTTTTGTGGAACTGATACAGCTTAGGCATGCCCGGACATGCCTAGGCTTGATAGATGCTTCCTGAAAAGGCTATAAAAGCAGTGTGCATACGCAGATGATAGCCTACATATTAAGTTGATATCAGTTTGTCTATATCATATTGAGACTGTTTCAATTAATATCATTGTCTAATGTAAGTTACAATGACTGGACTTGTTAAGAAAGCATATGAACTGTACTTTGTAAGATTGGTGATCAAGACAAGGCCTGGGCTCCTCGCATTTGTTGTGCAATATGTGCTGTCAATCTTAGAGCTTAGCTCAGAGGTACTCGGAAGCAATCTTGTTTGCTGTCACGATGATATAGCGAGAGCAGAAGGATCACGTGACAGACTGTGACTTTTGCCTGACTAATGTTTCTGGTTTTTCTGCTAAAAATAAGAAATCGATTGAATAACCAACTCTGTCTTCAGCCATAAAACTAGTACCACATGACGACAGTCTTCCAATACCAGAAACACCAGAGAAATGTAGCTTAGACGAAGCAGACGAAGATGTTGCAATGCACAATGTGATGTGTCGAATTTTGAAAACTCTTAGAAGCTTTGTTTAAAGGAATTGTATCAAAGTCAACTTAATTAAAGTAGAAAGGGCTAGAGATAGTTAGATGATTATTTTTCATTTCAACTCCAAACGTCAAAAGGGAATTCGTTCTAGCCGACGTAACATGACCGAGTCAGATGCTATGGTACAAGAGAATGACATAAGACCTTTCCCCAAAATCGACCGGTTAAAGGCGGCAGCTGGCTATAGATGATAGTTAAAAGTAATGATTAATTACGGCATGGTTAGTTGTTTAGTTTTCTTGTCAATCCAAAATTCTATTAACATGTTTAGGAAACAGTCTATTCCGATTGGTAAATATGGATTTATGGGCGTAACTCTGTAAGAAATTAAAGGTTTTACTTTAGGAAAATTCAGCAGTCTTCAATCTTACTTGGAAAAAGAGTGGTCGAGACTCCGGGAGATCGTGTGAGACGTTATCTCGTGATTTGGCAGTAAAGCGAGAGTTTTGTCTCAGCAAGTAGGCAAACTCTACATTTTGAATTCGTAAAAAGTACGTCTTCATTATAAAGTAAGGGGCCAGATAGTTGTCTCAGGAGACAGACTATACGTGAGATTCGTGGAAACGAATAAAAGAAACGGCAAAAGGAAACAGCTTTCCTGGATTCACATGAGAAATCCCTGAACAATCACAGGACCAGAACAAGTTCTACGCAGAAATCTAAGTCCAGAGACGATTAAGTCAGAGTTCGACGGACAAGAGTCCAAGACGAAACAGCTAGACAAAGATCGGCAGAGCAGGGACGAACGGAAGTCTTGATGTCCGCATAAAATAGGTGATGAAGTCTCTCATCGTTGCACTCAAAGGTCACATCTCATTGGCAATGAAGACAGTATATTAACATTGAAAGTAATTTTACATTTAAAGAAATTTGTATTGTCTTTTTTCTTTGAGTACATGTTAGTACCATTTTTCCTTCTTTAGTAACTAAGTCATTGCTTTCTTTTCATTTTAAATTCTGTTGATAAACTGATTAAATTTTATATTTGTTCATTGCAAGGGGGCTCGTTTTGTTATTTCTTCAATATACTCGTTCAGTGATCTGCATTCTTCTTTCTATCTATCCACACTGGGTAAACTACACCGCGGAGGTCATTCCCTAGCAACGAACCATAGTGAAAGAGGTTGGTGTGTTTTGCACGCCGCCAATTTGTCACACACTACCTGAGGACTGACAGTGACATTAATCCGGATTTTGAACCACACATGTCTGGTGAACCTCATCTAATAACACAGTCAAAATTAAACGACCTGGTGAGGGACTTAGGTTTGTCAAAGCAAACACAGAACTACTGTGTTCAAGACTGCAAGTATGGCGTTTGCTGTCAAAAGATACAAAAATTTCTGTCGTTCGATGTCACCAAGATGATTTAATAAAGCCTTTTACACAGGCTGACAACCTCGTATTCTGTACTGACATTGAAGGGTTGTTCACATCTTTGGGTTGCCAGTATGACCAACAAGAATGGCGTCTCTTTATTGATTCATCATTGTTAAACCTCAAGGCTGTCTTGTTACACAATGGCAATGTTCACCCTTCAGTACCTGTTGGCTATGGTGCACACATGAAAGAAACATATGTAAACATGAAACTGTTGTTGAAACACATCCAGTACACCAAGTACAACTGGAACATCTGTGGAGATCTAAAGGTAGTTGCTCTGATACTTGGAATGCAGGTCGGATATACCAAGTACTGTTGTTACATCTGCGAATGGGACAGCCGTGAAAAGAGTCACATTACATTAAAAAGGACTGGCCACTTCGTAAGAATTTGGTTTCAGGACAGAAAAACGTGGCACATAAACCACTTGTTGATCCGACAAAGATATTTTGCCTCTTCTTCCCATAAAACTGGGACTAATTAAAAATTTTGTGAAAGCGATGAACAAGTAAGGTGAATGTTTTCGTTATCTGAGACAAATGTTTCCAAGAATTACTGATGCCAAGATTAAATAAGGCATTTTCATTCTGCCACAGATCAGACAGGTCATCAATGACAAGCGGTTCGAAGATCTCTTAGTGGGGCCAGAGATAATCGCCTGAAAAGCATTCAAGGATGTCGTTGAGAATTTTCTTGGCAACCACAGAGCACCAAACTACATTAAGCTGATTGACAAATTTCTTAAAGCATACATAACCATGAAGTGCAAAATGCAATGAAGAAGATTTATTCCCTGCATTCACACTTGGACTTCTTCCCCACAAATGTTGGATAAGTCAGTGATGAACATGGTGAAAGGTTTCACCAGGACATAGCTACATTGGAAAAACGGTATCAGGGCAACAGGAATCCATAAATGCTGGCTGACTATTGTTGGACACTGCAATGAGATAAACCGGACACTGAGTACAAACAAAAATCAGGAGCAAAACACTTTGGGCCCCATTAAACTTATGCAGCGTGTCAGAAACTTTATGCGATTAAACACGTTGTAGTCAATAAAACTTAATTTCATGTTTCAAAAAAAATCTTACGTGACACAGTCAATCTGAAACTATATTTGTGTTCACTTTGACGAGGGCTATCATAATCACCAAACACTTTTCAGGAAGCAAAACTTTTCTAAAATTTGTTGTCCAGTGATATCGGTGTAATATTAGTTGACACTTATGTTGCTCATTTCTGTGTTTTGATGTTCACCAATGAAATATCATGTTGCTCATTTCTGTGTTTTGATGTTCATCAATGAAATATTACGTTACTTCGATGAACTGGTGCATTTTGAAAGTACGTGAATAAACTGTTTGACTGTTCTTTTGCCAGCGAGATCTTGTCCATTGCCATTAGCATTCAAGCTTATTATCGTAGAATCAAGAGTTTTGTTCATTTAATGTGTACTGGTTGCCCCGTCTCTAATTTTCTCTGCAGTGACTTATTCGTTAACAAAACTGGGTCCATTTATTCGCTTGTCATTCGTCGAATAAGTAATTGCATCGAAATCAGCAGTATCATACGGGATTTCCCATTTCGTCGTGTTGATTTTCACTTTCTATTACTTCGGCCACTTAAGCGAGTATAATGTTAACTTACTTTCATTTTTAGCTCATGATACCCTGCTCAGTCATGTTTTGTCTTAAGCAATACATGTAACCACTTTGTCGCGAAAACGTTTAAGTTATATATCTTTAAAATATCATCGTTTCTATCTGATGTCTATCACAAGTATTCTACCAAAAAATGTTTACCACTATATTTTAGCATACTCTTTAACCTCCTTGTCCAACGACACGAAAATACTACCTAGTTTAAAAAATATATTTAGATTCAGCCTCGGTCTGCAAAACTTCCAAAGTTGGTTTTCGTTTGGTGCTGCTGGATGGGAGAGTAATCTTATCCTTTCTTGCTAACAGTTATGTTTTTACCATACGTCGACATCTTTGGTTCTAATTTGATAACAAATCCTAACAACACTTTCAGCAACATACTTGCTAATCACCATTACAATTGGAACGAAAATACATTTACATTTATTTAATCCTTAGCTCTGGTTACATTATTTTTAAATTTTTGGATAATTTAAATGATGAATATCGTCTATCGCCATCACTAAGTGCAGATGCTTAAAACAATAAGTATCGTCCATGTTCAAGAAATACCGAGTAACCAAACATTGTGCTCTCAATTTTCAATCAAGTAGTTTGAGTCTTGGTCCTGCTTTCATTACAATTTTCATTCATTCTCTGGCATATCTCTGTTCATTGGCCCTCCTCAATTATATCGTTGTGTCTGATTTGTTCATCACCTTCATGATGTCAACTTTGGTGTTGCGTCCTGCGTAAACCACTATATATTGTCCCTCCAATCGTTGCAGCAGTCATTCGTCGTCTGCGTTTTAGAGTAACAGTTCTGATGCAGCTGCCAGTGTTTACTTTAGATATCTTCCAGATAATATATACGTGTTTCATTTACGCCGTAAAAATGTATCACAGATTCTTGTTTAACGTTTAAGCAATACGCAGAACGTTGGTTGCGGTTATTTTCATTTAATACAATGTAAATGCCAGTATTAAAGCCAACCTATATTTAAATTGTGGAGGTTCACTAGCCATGTAGACAAAAATCGTGTATAAACCTTACTGAATGGTTTGAGATACATAATACTCTACCCTATCTGATCTGCAACTTGAATTCAGCAAAACGTGAGCACAGTCAAGACTGTAAACATCAACTAATTGTTTTGGTGATGGGGTGGTAGTGGTTGAATTTCAAATTTCAATAAATACAACAACCCTTGTTTACCTAATGCTTCCTAAAGCAGCCGAAATCGGGGTGTTTGTATCTGCAAAATTAACACTGAAATTAATGCTTTTTGCGTGCTTTCAGAATGTAACATTTTTATGTTTGAATCTGTGACGCAAATCTGTTCAATGTTTTGTTGGTTTTTTTTTAATACGCAAGGGTGAAAACGTATTAGAACCGTTCATGTGGCCTAGTAGTTAGAGCATCCGCCTCGGATGCGGGAGGTCGCGGTTTCGATCCCTGGCCGAATCATACCAAAGACTTTTACAAAATGGTACTAACAGCAGTTACCTCGCTTGGCGCCCAGCATTAAGAGGTTAGTGTTAGGACTGGTCGGTCTGGTGTCTGGATAACATGACTGGATGGGATTTCATGCCCCAGTGCTGGACATCACTATAAACTGTCACACTGCAGACAACGTAGTGATATGACTGAAAAATTGTTAAAGCTGCGCTAAAAATCTAAATTACACACACTCACACACATACACACAAACAGGTGCTAGTGGAAGCCGTGGTCTTGTCGTTCATGTCAGTAATCTATTCAAACCATTAATTATCATTTTAATCTCGTGGTCGTTCTACTTGGTTTCGTTATTCGAGTCTGTGTGCATCTCCTCCAAATAATATTGTACAGTACCTAGTTCTCCATGTCGCTTTTCAAGATATCTGTTTCAATATTTAGTTTCTGTTCTAGACATTGCTAACCAACGGTAGACCATCTGCTTATTTTCCTTCTTGAGAGTTGGGTCTTTAAGGCAATAATAGAACACTTAATAATCTCCGCTAGAAAAAAGTCTTGATCTTCCAATTTCTCATCAATCTTTATCGTAGCTCTTCCCTCCATTTCCTTTTGTCTTTCAATTTCTTATCAATAAATATGTTTAATATCTGGTTATAAACCTTTTTTAAATGCAGATATTTTATTTGCAGCATCAATTAATTTGTTAGGGACAAATACATTGACGACATTGTATGTATCTCAATATGTAACGGTTTTCCTGGACCTCGAAGTGATTTTTTTTCAAGCCAATTTATTTACTCTTTGTCAAGAATATGTGTTACATTCTTACTACGAAATTCTATTACTCTGCCATCTTTACCTCTTATGCTGGTACCCAGCCTGTTAAGTGTATCCCTCTATAATGGTTCGGAATTGATATAAATAAAAAGTTAATGAAATGTGTTAACTAGTAAATTCTCGAGTAAATGTGAATAATACCCATTATTATAACGCATTTTTATATTTCTGATTTGACGAATAAAAATGTATAGAATGCGGCGTTTCCGAAACTCGCAAACTGTATTTGATTCAGCAAGTACTTGATTAGTCTACTGAAGGATAACATTTCAACATTGCTGATGGATGTGCATACCGTGTAATTATCATTAGTAGAGACTTAACTTTTGAGTTGTGGTTCTTACGTTCCACATCAGCACTTTTCATAATTTGCAGTGGGTCCATCTTTGACACTTTATTTATTTCGAGTTCAATCGAAATGTAATGCTCATCAACAAAATCTGTTCTCTGTAACGAAACAAATAGTCTGATATTTATGTTATCAACTGGCTCTCTTGTCGTCAGAGTAGTCCAAAGCGCTTACTTTTACAAATCATTCATATCTCACCTTGGGCAGCTTTGGTTCTTGTTTCGGCTCGACCAGAGTGGATATGTGAGATTTCTTATCAGTAGCTTCCTGTGGGTCGGTGGTTCTTTCCCGGGTCTTCACAGGTTTTTCTTCCTCCAACTATATTGGCTGCGTTGTATATCCTGTCACGTACACACTCAAGCTGTTGAAATGCCTACGCTAACTGACACTGATCCCCTACTGGCTTCTAACAATATGCAATTTTTGTATTTCGTTCTGCATTTTGAATGTTTAGATCTCCTCGACCAAATCATTTTAGACAGCTGCAACTTTTCACATACGTTGAGCTGTTGTTTATTCAGAGAAAAACTTGGGCATCTGGAGAGAATAATGAATGTTCTGTTATATATGTATATATTTTTATTTAACATTGATTGTATGGCGTCAATGTGCTATCAGTCAGTCAATTGTGAACAGTCTGAATGAAACGTCACGATCAGTTCTGTGGTTTCGGTAATGTTTTTTGGTTATGGTGTACCGATTGTAAATTTCAAAAGCTTTTTTGAAGGATATTAACTGCGATTTCAAGAACAGATTTAACTGTCGTATAGTAAACCGAATTATTAATGTTTTTGTTTCTTACGAAATGCTTCTGTTTATCCTGCATAAATGATTGGAGAATAATCGTAAAGCAACACTGGAATTTGGATGTATGATACTGTAATGCTTATGTTTTCTTTTTACTTTGGTTCATTCTTCGTTGTTATTTTCAATATCTTGCACAGTGTATGTTGAGAATGTACGTTACGTTGAAATCAATTTAACAAGATTCGAAAACAGTAGTTCCGCTATCTATTAAACAGTATATTATGGTATCTGTGTTGGTTTTAAGTTCTTTTCGTGTGATGTTATGTACTGCTCTTGTGTCGTGTTCCTTTACAAACATTCACCTTCTGCTCTATGAAATCTCTTTGAATTTTTACCAAGTGCTTTGCAATTTCATCACCTCTGCGTGGATATTTTTTTGAGATGATACTTTCTTAATTCTTTCCTTTTTATATTGTTCGACGCATTTTCACAGACCATATGAAACACATTTCAATTCTATTTCGACATAAAAAGTGTACTTTGATATGACTTGTAGGGTCATAATATTTAGATAAACTAACTTGAAATTTAGTTAGGTAAATAAAGGTATATATTGCAAAACAATCCACAGATGTGCAGACGTTAAAAGCAAAAGCATGGCGTGTCACTGACTCAGCTGTTACTGGAAACCTTACTGAAAACAGTTAGTGAAACTTGATCTTAAAATGTTTGGAAAGGATGCGAAGAGCTAAAAGATGACAAAAGCAATGAAAAAGACGTAAACAAAAAGGATGAATAACAAAAGCAGTTGGAATGGGTTGAAATTATATATATATATATATATATATATATATATATATATATATATATATATATATATATATATATATATATATATATATAATTTCAACCCATTCCAACTGCTTTTGTTATTCATCCTTTTAACACATTTGGGTATTAGTTTCAGAGAAATAATTTTAAAAAAGCAGTTTTAAAGTGTTGGGGAAATTATAGGCAAGTGATAGACTGAAACAACTGCTTAAAGAATTTTTTTAAAGAAGTTTGCACATCATATAAGGACGAAAGCACCCCATATAACGAAGGTTGCACATCATATAAGTACGAAAGCACCGCATATAAAGAAGTTTGCACATCATATAAGTACGAAAAAACCGCATATAAAGAAGTTTGCACATCATATAAGTACGAAAGCACCGCATAAAAAAAGAAGATTGCACATCATATAAGAACGAAAGCACCCCATATAAAGAAGTTTGCACATCATATAAGGACGAAAGCACCGCATATAAAGAAGTTTGCACAACATATAAGTACAAAAGCACCACATATAAAGAAGTTTGCACATCATATAAAGCAGCCGAAATCATGGTGTTTGTATCTGCAAAATTAACACTGAAAAGAATGCTTTTGGGTGCTTTCAGAATGTAACATTTTTATGTTTGAATCTGTGACGCAAATCTGTTCAAATGGTTTTTTTTATACGCAAGGGTGAAAACGTATTAGAACCGCTCATGTGGCCTAGTAGTTAGAGCATCCGCCTCGGATGCGGGAGGTCGCGGATTTGATCCCTGGCCGAATCATACCAAAGACTTTTACAAAATGGTACTAACAGCAGTTACCTCGCTTGGCGCTCAGCATTAAGAGGTTAGTGTTAGGACTGGTCGGTCTGGTGTCAGGATAACATATTAACGATAGGGTTTAATTCTAGTTTGAACGAGTTACTTGATTTCTCTTAAGTGTCAGGCTCACCTGTCAGGCTATTGCCTTCTTGCATAAAAAGGTGTGTCCATCCTGTCAGATATTCTTTGTCTGCCATAGAATTCATTTCATAAGTTGGTAGTGTTCTCTGGCACTCAACAGTACTAACCCCATAGTTATGTTTGCTTTGCAGAATGCTAACACAACATCTGGTGTAGGTTCCCCATAACCTTGGCGTATAAGTTGTTTTGGGGGTGGGTGGGCGGGGGCGTTATCGATTAATTTTTTGTTTGCACTGATGTATCGATCACTCAAGTGGCCAAAGTGGTTAGAGCATATTCCTCGGATGCGGAGGTCGCGGATTCGAACTTATATACAAATGGTACTAGCAGCTGCCTCGCTTGGCGGTCAGTATTAAGAGGTTTGTGCTTGGAATGTTCGGCCTGGTGTCAGGGTAACGTGCCCCAGTGCTATATACCACCATAATGCAGACATTGTAACGTTATAAATCTAAATCACACACACACACACACACACACACACACACACACACACACACACACACACACACACACATACATACATACATACATACATACATACATACATACATACATACATACATACATACATACATACATACATACATACATACATACATACATACATACATACATACATACATACATACATACACATATCTCCAGTTGTACCGTGATGAAAGTTTGATGTTGTTTCAAATACGTGTTGTTTTTATTCCATTTAGACACGTCTTCATCAAACAGCAATTTTTGCAACTGGAGATAAGCGTGTCATTCGCAGACTGATGTCGCTGATTCTTCTATAATTTTGGCTTTCAAAGGCCAGTATAGGATATTGCAACCAGATGATGCCATCCGCATTGTCCAGTTTTTGTTGCTTCTGGCAAAATAATTCTGGTAACATTACAATTTGCATTATTTCATTGATTTATCATTGTAAACATTAGAGTGTAGTTTTAAAAATAAATGCTCAATGGTCCGCTTGTGAATGATGTAAGCTTTATTCTGCTAAAGTCATTTTGATGTTTTCTTGGTTGATGTGAGTTAACCAATTGAATTCTTTAAACTGAGTTGGTAGAATAAGGTAAGCAGTTGTTTATAAAAATAAATTGTCAAAATCTATATATCTGCACGCATAGAACCGTGTACTAGCTTTTCACTTATGATGTTATTTTTTATTACCATTACATGAAATTGCCTACACCGATGTGACCTTATCAAGCTTTTCTTGACCTCTGACCTTTTGATCAATACTGACATCCGTGCATTGCGTTCCCACCATCTATGAAGAGAATCCCTCTCCGAGTGTCCTAGTCTTTTGTATTTACAATATTTGTTTGTGGACACGAGTGTGTGATGCTTTAGAAAGCCGGAAGCATTACAAGAGTAACGATCAGATATTTCTTAGAGATCAAAACTTTTATTCTTTTGAAAACGATAATTTCAGTAAAAAGTCTAGTTCCCTTACCTAACCATTCTACATATAGGAGCGTTGTCTTTTTTATGTTGTAATTTTTCCATATTCCAGAGATTCTAATTCTGGATTCCATATTCCAGAGATTCTAATTCTGGATTCCAGAGTTATCACAAATGGAGCTGTTTCACTTGTTGTCTATCGTTCACAGTATCATTGTTAACTGCAGCCAAATCTACCGCATGTATTGCAACACCATGGATGTTTTTTTTTATTATAGATATTAGTATTATGTGTGAGTATGTGGGTGTGAAAGAAATGCATATGATAAATTCAAGGTGATAATTACTTCATACATTCCTGTACAAGAACATGTATACATAAAATTTCTGCCGCTCTCATGGATAATAACGTAAATATTATATCTATGAATGTTAGAGGCCTGCAAGGTTCAGTTTTTAAATGAATGGATATTTTTCACTGGGTAAAACAAAACAATGTATCGATAGTATGCTTGCAAGAAACTCAAAGTACAAAGAAGGATGAAATATATTGGGCATCTGAATGGGGATACAAATGCATATTTAGCCACTGCTCTTGTAATAGTGCTGGGTTGCAATATTTTTTTATAAATATGTTCAAATTTGTAATTCATAGAGAAAGATGTGACAGTCAAGGAAAATTTATTATTTTAGATATTACAATTAACGACAACAGAATAACCCTCGTGAATTTGTATGGTTATAATGAAGATAATCTGAGCTTTTTTAGAAAGTTAATGGAGGAGATTTTATTTCAGTCAATTATAATGTGCGGAGACTGGAATACTGTTCAGGATTTAGACTTGGATACTTATAATATTTTAAATGACAAACACCAACAGTCTAGATCAGTGATCCAAGACCTAATGAACGAATTGGAACTAACTGATCCCTGGTGAAATTCGAATCAAGACTTAAGAATGTATACCTGGAGGCCAAAATCTCCCTTGAAACAAAGTAGATTAGATTACTTTCTCGTATCTGAAGACATTCATATGATTACGGTTGATGCGTGTATCTTACCTGGATATAAGTCTGCTCATTCAGTTATTGCTCTGAGTGTGGCTTTCTCAACGTGTTCAAGGGAAAAAGGATATTGGAAATTTAATGCCCAACTGTTAAAGAACATTGAGTATACTGATTTAGTCAAAAAGTGTATAGCTGACACTGTAAATGAACATTATGTTGGCGGAAATAAAGATGACTCCCTTCATGTTTCTCTTTCCTGTAATGATAAAATGTTCTTTGAAATATTGAAAATGAAAATAAGATCTGAAACTAAATGTTTGTCTATTAGGAAAACAAAAGAAAAACGGGAAAATTAAAGAAACTTGAACAAGAAATAATAGAAATGTATGGGGAACTGTTGAATAACACAGACGGGGAAACTCTAGAAAAGTTACAGGAAGAAAAGCAGCATTAGAGGAACCTAGGAAAAAGTACATAGAGGGCGTTATCTTAAAATCTAAAGCCAGATGGCATGAATTTGGAGAAAAAATGCACAATGCACTTTTTAAATCTTGAAAAAAAAATTTAGTCAATAAGACAATAAAGTAAATTATTTTAGATCATGGGACAGAATTATCTGATCAAATAGATATTATTGAAGCCCAAAAACAGTTTTCTATGGAATTGTACAAAAGTAGAATTGTTCAGCTTGATAACGAGGAGACTCAAGAAATTCAAAATAGAATATCTTACCAAAATAGATTTTTTAATCATAATATTAAACTCAGTCAAGAGGAAAGATAATCGTGCGAACGTGTGCTTAGATATAATGAATGCGGTTTGTCTCTAAAACGGATGGGAAACGGAAAAAGTCCCGGCTCAGATGGATTCACTGTAGAGTTCTATAAATTCTTCTGGAAGTCTCTTGGGGGATTCCTTCGCAAATCAATAAATTACGGATACACTGTAGGAAAACTTTCAGATTTTCAGACTTAAAGAGTCATAACATGTCTACTAAAGGAAGAGAAAGATAGAAGATTTTTCCGAAACTGGAGACCTATATCACTTTTAAATATTGACTATAAGATTGTTTTGGGAGCCATTTCAGCCAGGATCAAAAAGTTTCTTCACTCAGTAATCAGTGATACACAAAAAGGATTTATGGAGGGTAGATGTATTGGAGTAAATACCATTATACGATATCATTAATCAACTTGAAAATGAAAATATATATGGTTTATTATTACTAAAAAAACTTTGAAAAAGCCTTTGACTCAATTGAATGGACCTTTGTGGAAGAAGCTTTACAATCTTCCAATTTTGGTGATTCTATTTGTAAGTGGTTTCGGCTGTTTTGTAATGACTGTAAAAGTTGTTTTATAAATAATGGGCATATGTCATCTTTTTTAGACTAGAAAGAGGATGTCGTCAAGGAGATCCGCTTGCACCTTACTTGTTTATTATTGGGGTTGAGATTTTAGCTATAACTTTAAAGCAAAATGTGGAACGGGGACTGATCTTTGATGTCAATGAATATAAATTGGTTCAGTATGCCGAGGACGCTTTTATTCTTGTTGATGGATCTCAACTTTCTCTTAAAGCAGCTATGAATATCTTGCAAGTTTTCCTTTTATTAATTGGACTTAAATGTAGCATAACAAAAACAAAAGCCATTTGGATTGAAAACAAGAAATTTTCTAATGAAAGAATATGTCCCGATAAGAGCCCAATTTGGTCCTCCTCAAACTTTACACTCCTTGGCATAGATTTTTTGTCAGATTTACAACAAATGGTGGAAATTAATTATATGAATAAACTAACAAAGGCAAAACGAATACTGGCAAGCTAGAGTCAAAGACATCTGTCAGTTGTTGGTAAGGTAATTGTTGTAAAAACCCTTGTTCTGCCCATATTTATACATCTTTTCTCAGCACTTCCAAATCCATCAGCCAAAGTTGAAACAGAACTAAATCATACATTATTTAAATTTGTATGGGGTGGGAAAGTAAAGAGAATTAAACGCGATATATTAGTAGCCCAAGAGAACAAGGGAGGACTCAATATGATACATATATTCTCATCTTTTAGGTATATTAAGATAAGATGGGTAAAAAGATTGCTGGAAAATGAAAATGGTGCTTGGCAGAACTTGGTCAATACAATTACACTCAGAAATGAAAAGGATATTTGGAACTTCAGGAGACGGAAATTAGAAGAATTTAGTAAGCTCATTAAAAACAGATTTTGGAGAGATGTCATTTTGGCAGTATCTTATTGGAATGAGGAACCGCAAAGTGAAAATGAGTTCTTATCCATTAGTATTTTTAGTTTTATCCCCCCCCCAGAATGTTCTATCAATACCAATCCTGGACAGAAGCCGGTTTTGAAATTTTGAAATATCTAGTAGACGATCATGGAAATTTATTACCTTTTTAAATGATAAAACAAAAACTAGAAGAGGTGACTTCTTGAAATATTTCTCCTTGATATCCTAAATTCCAAGAGCATGGAAAGAAGCCATAAAAACCATTTAGCGCATAATATTTTTGTTAGGCAGGAGGATAAAATAATGGATTTGAAAAAAAATAATTAACTCAAGTTTGTTTACAAAGATCTTTTAAAAAGGGCTAAAAGGCAACATACTGCTAAGCAAGAATCTTAGATGCAAGTATTAAATACAAATATAAGCAGTAAGAAGTGGTCTGAGATTTATAGCAGGGCGAAAATTTGTACCAAGGGTATAAAATTAATCTCTGTTATCATTAGATTAATTTACAGAATAATAGCTACTAATGATTTTTTGAAAAGAATTAACAAATTGGACATTAACAAATGTACGTTTTGCAAGAGAGAGAGAGAGAGAGAGAGAGAGAGAGAGAGAGAGAGAGAGAGAGAGAGAGAGAGAGAGAGAGAGAGAGAGTATTGAACATCTCTTCTATGATTGTAATATTACTGCACAATTCTGGTACAGTTTTATTGAACATTTTGCACCATCTTGCTCAAATATTGTACATTTGTCCAAAAAATAAACACTTTTAGGAAATGAACAACTGGACAGTTTGTGTAATTTCTTGCTTATTTTGGCAAAATATTAAATTTATACTTGCAGATTCAATATGCAAAATCCTTCCATCTATGCTTTTAAGCAGAGAGTTGTAATGTATAAGAACGTTGAAAAATATGCTGCTAAGGTAAACAAATAGAGGACCAATTTCTTAAGAAATGGACCTCAACAGATGAATAGGTAATTTTTATCTGACTGGATGATAAACCGAAACAAAGAACTATTATCAAAGCTTATGTCACTACATGGGCATCTAAAGAGATTGCGTGTCATATGCATGTGTGTGTGTGCATGTGTGTGTGTGTTGTCTTTTTTAAATATTGATTTTATTTACTATACCTAATTTATCTGGAAACAAGAAATTTTGATTGTAAGGTGACCTTGGGATGGCTCCCCGACCCAATGGTCAACCTATTACGGGAATAATAAAGTAAAAAAAAAAGTATATAAAAAAATAAATATGTATTCCATATTACAGAGATTCTAATTCTGGACTATTGCAATATTATACAGGTAGTTATAAAGTACCATGCTTCCAGTATTTGTTTATTAAAAGGTGTTAACGTTTGATCACTTCAAATTTTCTTTAAGAAAAGTAACTCCTCCAGCTTTCTAGAAAGTTTATAATGCAGCAGTATTATAGACGTTACCATTATCTTGATTCAAAAGTCTGTGTAGCCAGTGTGTGTGTGTGTGTGTGTGTGTGTGTGTGTGTGTGTATATATATATATATATATATATATATATATATATATATATATATATATATATATATATATATATATATATATATATATAACTTACCACCTTCCAACTTTATATTGCTTCACAATTATATTTTATCCGACTAAGATCTCCATATAAACTGAGTGGGGGTGTGACATACGGTCTATGGAAAATCCATTCAAAAAGGTCTCGCGGCACTATGGGATCAAAATGTATGGGGTCACGTAGACTTTTATGTAAAAATATGGTTCCGGCACAATGGGGTCAAATGGGACTTTAACATGGGCCGCTTTAGGGTCTATGGGAATTGATGTCACGGTACTGGACACTGACAACAATGTTACAAGTGACTGAACTCAATCGGGCAGAACACTGGCAACAATGTTGAAAGAGGCTGATCTGAATACACACTACTCTAGGTAGGGACAAATACAATAGCGACATAGACATAGAAACATATACAGAGACAAAGACATAGACAAATAAACAAATACACAAATATAGCAAAGAGTGCAAATCTTTTCGAGGCAGTCGACTGGCACTGAAAAGGGCCTTTGGGTTACTTCTTTGTCTTCTAAGTTCTTTTCCGCCACCAACTTCTTTTTTTCTCTCTTATATTCTTCTTTTTCTTCTTATTTACCTCCTCTTCCTCCTATACTTCTCCTCTTTTTTTCCTTTTTTGATTCCCCTCTTCTTTTCTAATTTTTTTTTATTCAAGCTCTCATTTTTATCATGTCACCTTCGTCCTCCCTCTCCTTCTTTATATTTGTTTCATCAATTTTCTTATCCTTTCCTTCATCTTCTTTAAATTGTTTATCTCCATCTTCAGTCTGTGTGAACTATATTCGTCACACTGCATCCTCACCAAAAATTCCTCCAACATCCCCATATCATCTTCTGCATCTTGCAGTGTCTTCATTACGTCTATTTTGTTAAAAGCCATTTTTTGGACTTCCGTACTTTTCAAATGTCTGTCAGGAAACGGAAAGGATGTTACGCTAACCACTGATCTTTATCGTCTTGTACGCTTCAAAATGCCCTGGCCAATTTATACGGGAATATGTCAAATTATGTTAGTTGTGCTAGTGGACGTTCCCTATCCCCAGTGTTTCTAGGCGACCTGTGTAATTAACCTAATATCGGAGTTGAAGATTGTCTACTTGTATAGCATAGTTGAAACTTTGTGTACTATGCGTACGTTTAATAGCGAAATTAAACTAATCAGCCGGTGTCAGCAACCCTGTGTTAGTTGTTTTGTGGCAGTAGTGCCAAATGATCAGGGTAGTTGTATATCGTGGTGTGATTGAATGAGGTCTCCAGTTACCAATAAAAGTTACCGCTCATGTAAATTAAGGGAGAGAGGGTGGGTGGTGAGAGTGAGTAGATTATGGGTTTCTTGGCGGAAGGTCTGGGGACAACTCATGCTTGTTGTCTCTAGGATTCCACTCAGGTGTTCGCTAGTATATTTTCCCTAGCACCTGTTTTAGACCCCATGTGTTAGTAGAGATTGAGGGTGGGATAGGAGGGAGTTGAAGAAGGACTTATAGTGGAATGTCTGTGCTTGTTGCACGCAGGATTCCACCCAGGTGTTCGCTAGTATGTTTTTCCAAGCACCTGTTTTGGGGCCCTTTGATTAGTATGGGAGTTAGAAGAGGGTGAGTGGAAAGGATAGTTTGGATGAGCTTGTGATGGAAAATCTTTTGCAACACGGGCTTGTTCCTTTAAGGATTCCACCTAGGTGTTTGCTAGTTATTTGTCCCTAACACTTGTTTGGGCCCCATGTCATCGGAGTGGGCAGGTAGAGAAGAGGTGGTAAAAGTGGGTATAAGATTAGATGTTGTGAGGTAAAGGAGAGTTAGGGCCTTGTGGCTTTGAGTTTACGACAAAAATTCCTTCTTAAGAGGTAAATGTGTCACTCGTTGCCTTGATTGTTTGTCCTCTTCGCTTGTCCGGTAGGCCAATGCTTGCCCGAAATTGTGGCAGAGATTGTACAGTTAGTTTTGCTTGTCCATTAGGCCAGTGCCTGGCCGAGATTGTGCCAGAGGTTACACAAGGAGTTGGGCTAGAATGTTTGCCCTGTGTTTGGGATTGTTCCTTCCGGTTCAGTTCTTACGGTGTTGGGGGAATAGTGCTTGTCCTGTGGAGGTTAGGGACCTGCCTTGTTCAGTTCTTCCGGAAAAGCTGTTTCCTGGTCGGCATTTAAGGCTTAGGTTCTAGTTGTTTTCATGCGCCTCCTTCGCTACTCTCTCTCTCTCTCTCTCTCTCTCTCTCTCTCTCTCTCTGTATATATATATATATATATATATATATATATATATATATATATATATATATATATATATATATATATATATATATATATATATATATATAGTCTCAGAGGGTACCTTTATTGATTTGT
Source organism: Potamilus streckersoni (assembly GCA_016746295.1). Lineage (NCBI taxonomy): Eukaryota > Metazoa > Mollusca > Bivalvia > Unionida > Unionidae > Potamilus > Potamilus streckersoni. Next base: position 5,673,782 of record JAEAOA010001578.1, on the reverse strand, counting down.
GTTTTTAATTGTTTGGTTGAGTGGTAGTAGGGTAGTGTTGTTTTAAATCTATCGCATTCTATGTACTGAGTGTATGGTGTTGTCTCGGTTGTTTGGACTTGTGGACAGCCGTCTGCGGCTCCGTGTAAGCTCTTTCATTGGTATCGGTTATCTCATTGTTGTGACTTGCTTTTTAGCCTGCGTTTGCCATAGTCCTTGCTCCTACTAGTTGTTTCAAGGTCTCGCCTTTTGGTTTGGCTCATGTTTCCATAGTCCTTATTTCCAAAAGCAGTCCTGGTTCTCTTTATGTTGTCGTTCTTTTGCAGCTATTCGTTTTTAGGTTTGGTTTGAGGACTTTCTTTTCAGCCGGCTGTTGCCATAGTCCTTATTCTTTAAGTTGCTTTACTTACCATGTATCCATTATTGATCACGATGTGTTCATACTTGGTTATCTATCTGATAATTTTGGTTCGCTCGGTGTTCTGTTGATTTGTATTTTTTGTGATTTTTTTATGTCTTAACCCTTATCCGCATTTAGTGTTACTTACCCTTATTCCTTTAACTTTGGTGTTAAGCCTAATTTGCCCGGGAAATATTTGTAAATGTTTATTTGTTAGTTGTTAATCAGGTTGATGTTAGTGCTGTATGTGGGCATTTTGGTATTGGGTTTTTTTTGTATGTCTGATGTAGATATAGATTTCTTCTCGTGTGTTGTATTTAACCTTTGATATGATTATATTTCCCTCACTCGTTGACCTGTTTTAGGTATGATACCATGCTTTTGTAGGTGGCTTCTAGGCTTCTATTCTGTTTTTTGTCCAGTAGTTCCGGGTACGTTGTAGGTGATCCTATCCTCTTTAAGTATTCCTTGAGGTTGCTGCGTTGGGTTTGCTATCTGGCGTATATGTTGAAGATGTGGTCCAGTGTTTCCGGGACTAGGCAATACGGGAAGTTGTTGTTGTGGTTGCATTGGTCCTTTAGGTATTTTCGAAGATGTCTTTTAATAAGGTTTTACCTGTCATAAGACGGATGATGATTCTTACGTCTATTACCTCCATATCATTTAAGACATTGATTTTCCTGGTGATTTCTTTTTGTAGTTGGAATAGATGTCTTCTTTTATTGTAGGTGTTCCATATTTTTGCCATTTCTGATTAATGCTTTGTTTTACTTGGCTGTATCGTTCTTGAATGCCATAAAGAGTGGGTATATGTCTTTGTTGATGAGGTTTCTTTTCGCTACTAGGTCTTCTTTTTCGTTTCCGATCAGGTTGATGTGCGATGGGACCCATAGAAATTCAATGGATTGTTGTATTTCTTCTAACTCTTTTAGCTGTAGCATAGTTTCTTCTAGCATGTTTTCTCTGCTTTTTGGTTAATCCAGTTTCAGTAGATTTCAGGATGCTTAGTGAATCTGTGATGATGACATGTCTGAGGTGGGTTTGTATTTGAATCCACTTCAATGATTTGTTGATTTACCAGAGTTCAGCTGAGTACATGGAACAGTCGTCTGGGAGTGTTACGTCTATATGGGCTTGTTTTTCGGGTATCACCATTGCTCCTTGTGTTCTATTGCGTTCCTTGATTTTGGATCCATCTGTATATATTTGGCATGATCTGCATAATTTCCCAGAGTAGTTTTTGGATTTCCATGGATTTTGTACTTTGTTTCCAAATGTTTGTGCAATTAGGTTGATTTTTGAGGCTTATTCCTCCATGGTGTGGAATCCTTGATTACGAGCTGTTCCGCTTGAAAATCCTCTTGTTCTGTTTCTTCACGAAGTGTGTTAACTCTGCTGGACCGGTGGGAAAGGGTTTGGGACCTGGTTGTAGCTAAATGGTTGTCTGCATTGTTGAATTATTTGAGCTTTTTTATTGGGTTTGTGTCCTCATGTGTAGATTTCCTTATTGATTGTCGCAGAATATGATCTTCCCGTCTTAGCTGGAATGGTAGTTTTCCTGTTAGAACCTGTAGTTTATGTAACGATGTGTTTGGAAGTGTTCTGGTGTATAAAGTCTTAGCAATCTTTATTGTAGTGCATCTAGTTTTCGGAGTAGCGCCTCGTTGGCTGATGCATATATTTGACACACGAAGTCCCATTTAGATCTTATGAGTTGTCAGTATAATATTTTTAGTGTGGTTTGGTCGGCTCCCCATGTGGTTCACTTTAGAATCTTTATTAGGCTGATGTCCTGTTGTGTTCTCTTGATTAGTTCGATTATGTGTGGTTTCAAGTTGAGGTTTTCATCTAGTAGCATTTCCAGGAAGTATGCTTGTTTGACGAATTGCATTAGTGTTCATTGGATGTATAGTGTTGGAGACTTTGGTTTGCGTCGACTATGGTGGTGGGAGGGAGAAGAGCATTCCCACGGTTTTGTTATCTGCGATCTTATTTCCCCAGTTGTCCGCCCATCTGGTCATAGCGTCTAGGTTTTGCTGCAGCTAGGCTATGAGTTGGTGGTTGTTAGGGTTCTTTACTTTCAAAATGCCGCTATCGTCGGTGAATTATGATAGGTGTACTGTATTATGAACATAATCCTCCAGGTTGTAACCATAACGTTGAAGAGAGTAGGACTTATAACACTTCCTTGTTGGGTTCCATTATCCAGTGTGTATATCGTCAAGTATGCATCTCCAACTCGGGTTTTGATTACTCTTCCTGTAAGAAAGTTTGAAATCCATCGGTGCATCCGTCCTGTTATCCCATATTGGTTGAGTTTGACTATGAGTACATTAGTCAAAACTAAGTCAAAGGCCTTCTCTAAGTCTAAAAATATGGATATTAGATGCCGGTTCCTCATCGCTTTGCGTTGAAGGATACTTTTATATTGGTTTATATGCGCGCAAGTTGGTACAAGGTGGAGCGTTTATTCCTACCTTGATTTTCCGAAATTAGGCGGGTTTCTTTTCCAAGTTTAGTCGGAATCTGTTCTTGATCATAGTTTCTGTGATTTTGGAAACGGTAGTTGTTAGACAGATAGGGTGACATGAAGAGGCCATTTTGGGTCTTTTCATTGTTTTGGAATATCGATGACAATTGCTTGTTTCAAGGCTGTGAGAATCTGTCTTGTGCTCAAGATAAGGTTGATTAGGCTGATAACTATCCACTGCATGTTGATTGGCAGTTACTTGTATATTTCATAACCTGGATTGTCTCCCACCCCCCGATGAGGTAGATTTTTTTGTTGTTCGGTGCTCTGATCCATTCTTGTAGTTGGAAAGAGTCGTTTAGTGGTGAGTTATTATGTTCTTGTTCCGCGATTTGGTCCTTGAAGAGTTGTTGATATTCCTGCTCCGAATTTTGTCGTTACATCATAAATGTAGGTGTGTGGTTGTTATTACTGCTGATATGTGCAAAGTGATACTATGACGATTTTTATTGTTTGCTTAGTTTTGGTTGTTTTCCATAAAGATACCGTTGACTTTTAGTTGTATATCGTGCACAACAATATTAATAGGCGATGGCTGTGATTTTAACCATCAGTACGTATAGCGACTGATATACATCTTCTCTATTTAATTAATTGTGTTATTTTTTTTTCTATTTCTTTTCTGATTTCCTTTAGGTATTTGGTTATGGGTGATGTGGTGATTTTATCCGACTTTTTGCTGTTGTTGTTGTTGTCTTGTGTAGCTGCTGTGTGTTACTTGTGGTAGTGTCGTGAGGTAACCGCCTGATTGGTTTTTCTCCTGATTTGAGGGTTGAGGTGTTGTCGAGAGATTTTGTAGACTGGTTGAGTTTTAAGATGGTGGTTGGCGATGTAGGTTCCTCTTGGTGGTGCAGGTATATGGCGTGTCTTTTGATTGGGATCTGTCGACCTTGTGGTTTCCTTTCATTATCGTTCAGTCTTGTCTTAGTTGGTGTAGTTGATGCAGGTATGGTGGTCTTTGGTGCCGAAGGGTTTCTTGTTGTTGCTGTTTTCGTTGTTGTTGTTTTCCTTGGTGGATTAATGTTTCTGTTGTCATGATCGTGTTTTGCCTGATTGTAGTTTTTTCCTTCCATTAGTATAATCCTTTGCTCCCTCACGGTGTAAGGACCTTCTATTGAGTATGGGGAATGTGGTCCTTTACAGTTAGCACATTTGTAGGTATGTGCTTTGCATTGCCCTAGGTGTTGACCTCCGCATTTGTGGCAACTTGCATGATATCCTCATGCTGCCGTAAAGTGCCCCCATCTTTGACATCTGATGAAAATCGCGGTTTGTTAATGAATTTATGTATTTTTGTTGTTCTCCTTTGGAGTTCAATCTTTACTGTTGGTGGCGGTAGTTCCTTGAGCACTAGCAACACAGTTGCTGTTACCGTGCCAAATTTGTTTCTAAGTTTATTCTTCTAGTTATATGCGATATTTTGCTTTTCCAGGTGGGCTTGCAGTTCCGATGTTGATACGTGTGTCAGTGGGCCTGTCAGATTAAGTACAGCTGTGTATCCATGTTCAGGTATATCGTTGTTTTAATTCGGTTTTGGTATTTGCTATTGATTTATTGTGGGTGGTGTTATTCTTCGCATTGTTGATGGAAACCTTTCAAATGAATCAGTTCTCTTATATCATTCAGGCACAAGTAGTTCCAACATTGATGACGTAATAGTTGAAATTGTTATGCGCATTTCACTTGCATTTTTACCAACTCTCAGTTTCAACAGTAGATTCTAAATGTCCTTTTCTAAATTGTACATTCACAGCCACGTCTTTCTTTTGTCAAAGGTAATAGGTGTAATTTTTGCACAGAGCTAATCGTACTCCAGTAGTGAATCCAAATTTAGTCACTAGTTCACACACTACACATCGCACACAATTTTCCTCTACACACACAATATGATAGAGTAAAAGATTTTGGAGATCCTCTTAATCTTCCTCTGGAATTTGTTGTATATGGCAACGCTGTAAGAAAAGGATGAATAGCATCCAGTCTTCTGGTCATCGTCCAGTTGAACAATGTCTGATCATTGGAGCGCTTTCACATGAACCAGTCCTCTTATAGCATTCAGGTACTAGTGGTTTCATCATCAGTGACGTAACGCATGCAATTGTTCTTTGCGTTGGACTTGTATTTTGACCAACTCTCGGTAACTGCGTTCTCTTAACTCCACCTGCAAACCACCAATATTCTCTAGTAAAGGATCCATCTAAAGATTATTAGGGTCCCACTAAAGTTACGTAGAGAAAGTGCGGAGATCGTTGAGCATCTTCCAAGGAAGCGGAATCTTTCTGTTCTCGCTGAAGATGTGACACAATGCAACTTAAGCACTTGACTTTATCCCCTTCGCCCAAGTAGATAAATCCGGCTCTGGCTAATTTTTCGGGGGGAGAGGTAGGCCCTACCCTGATATTAAGGCCATTTTCCTCTGAAGGTTTTGAATCGACTTTAAACGTTGCAGTATTCAGGCAAACGTACAGGGAACGAATATTCGTCTTTCACATGTTCATTTCGACGAGGATACGGTGAAATTTGTAGGTATTTGCTCAGCGTTGGATGACATCCGTAAGATGGTGGTCGCATGGCTTGGCGTGGAGGATGACATTCATAATGAAAGCCAGTAAAGTGAAAAGGTGTGCGATAACGAGTGGCATAGCTTTCGCATCCGTCAGGTTTGACACGCACAGCATCACTTTCCATGGGAGGTGTAATGATAGTAGTAGTCATAGCAGATTCCCATGATGTGATTCTGAATCACAGCGTACGGCATCCCTGTCACAGCAAGGCACAGCATCGCAATCGAGTTTGCTCTAACTTGATATTTGCTATTTGAAAGTATTCATCTTTCTCACTTGGAGTTGGTAGTTACAATGAACTATCGGTTTGGACGTTGTAAAGTGAAGTGGTTTGGAAGCCGAACTCTTTTCTAGTACACGATTTGATAGACTTTTCCAAGGCTCGACTGACGATTCGGTGTGTGGGTAAACGTACAATCTTGTGAGGTTCGTAGGTGGTCACTTTAAAGTTTCCATCCTGTCCAAACTGCAAGGCTTCTTTCAATACACCAAAGTTCACAGGTGCGATAATTGAGAGTCAATAATTTCACTTTACATTCCGTGTGCACTTTCTCTTTGTAGGTCATTGGATTCGTAGCGGTAATTTTTGGGGCAGCCACTAGTAAAACTTAGAATTTTGTTGTTGGGGTGATCATCCGTCCAGGCTCCTAAACGGTCTCCTTCGATTTCAGGGTGTTAACATAAAAACCAAAGGCCGTTTACATGGCTACTCCACTGCTTCGAAAAGATTTGCTCTCTTTGCCATATTTGTGTATTTGTTTGTTTGTCTATGTCTATGTCTCTGTACGTGTTTCTTTGTCTATGTCTCTGTTGTATTTGTCCCTACCTAGAGTAGTGCGTCTTCAGATCAGCCTATCGCAAGATTTTTGCCAGTGATCTGCCCGATTGATGTCAGCCGCTTGCAACATTGTTGTAAGTGTACAGTACCGTGACATCAATTCCCATTGACCATAGAGCGGCCCATATTGACCCCATAGTGCCGGGACACCTTTTTAAATGGTTTTCCATATACCTCACGTAGCACCCCTTCACTACTAAACTGGAATGTTTTATTTCAATTCATTAATCATTTCAAGAAAAGGATCTGACAAGACAATTAGGGAATTGTTAGGATGAAAATTGTCAGTAAATTATATTAAAAACAAATTTTTATTCTTGTAATATAATTGTGTATTATTTCAATGCAGGGTATTTTTCTCTATGTGAAATCCTACACATTGTATAAAACATAAGTTGGTAAATTTAGAATTTTAAAGCTACAGTGCTCGATAAGAAATTCTTTAATGCTGAGTATATCACAAACGTTTCACGTGTTTTTGGAAATCTGTCTGATGACCTGTATACCCAGACGGTAGTCGGGAAGAAAACGATGAATCCTCACTTTGAGATTATGGCGAAATCCAAGCACCTAAACGAATGACCATATTTGGCCGCTTCTTAAGAAACCTGTGTATAAGAAGCCAAAGTGCTTGGCAAAATTAGTCTGTTTCGTCAGAACTCAAAGCGGCTTGTATCATTTAGAGGTAAGCTACCGTCTGCGTACAATTTTCTATATAGCGTAAAGAATTTTAGTGTTAATATGTTAAAGTATGAGTTCAGTTAAAGATCAGTACATTTACAACATTGGATTATTTTAATATTTCTTTACTATTCTCTAAAATAATGCATTGGAAAGTTTAGTCCTTTGAAGAACGTATATTTACTTGTAATTATATTATTGATTATTGTAAAGGGCGACGTTCGTTACCAACTTCATTTCCATTAAATATTTTTTTTTCAGAAATAAAATACTCTTTAAATGGTAGAGTTTAATATGTTGGTATTTTAGATTAAATTCAGTAAAATATATTTCTACTAAATGATTGCGGTATTATTCTGAAATATTTAATTTTAGATTCATTGCTATGGAGCATATATTTGATATATAATTATTTGTATGCTATTCTAAAAAATAGAAATTATACAAATCTATGATGTTGATAAGCGAAACAATATCGTAGTTTTGTATGTTTATCTTATATCCGTAATTTAAGTTTATGCAGATTGATATTGGAATTTAATTTTGTATATTGAGTGTTTCAATAAAATCAGCACGTTTCGTCAGAACTCAAAGAGTCTTGTATCATTTACAGCATCCCGTACCTTTGCTTTGCCGAGTTTTCCCCCCAAAGAATATAATCGTATATACACCGTTATACGTGACACCTTATCTTTAAGAGAGCCGAACTTTCTTCTCTCTTTCTCTCTATTCATGGGTCAGGGCATCTCTTAAAGATACAAGTGTTTGCTTCTCATAGCAGGGAATGAGAAGAAGATTATGATAAAAAAAAATCTTATCATAATAGAGCTATTAATTTTGGGAACGCGCAAATTTTAACTCTATTTTTCCGATCAATGAAAGATTCTGTAACCTCCCAGATATAGTTTAAAGTAGTCCAGTTTATTGTTAGCGTTATATTTAGATAAAATATTCCAATTGGTGTGGAATTGTATTCTTAATGGTTTTTTTTTTCTCGGAAGTCCACTTAAATAGTTTTCTAGGACACTACACAACTCTTTCAAACAATATTTATAAATCTGGCAGAGAATGAAAAATAATCTAACTTGCACAATATGAGAGAAGTATGGTTTTAATTCCGTGTATATTGCTTAACCCCAGGATCAAGATTATGCCACGTATCAATAAAACATCCTAATCTATCAACTTTATTACACTTTCTATGATGCCTTGTTTTAGGTTAGCATCTCCGTGTCGTGTTATTTATCTAATGTCAGATCAATTATGGCATCAAAATGCCCATAATTTACAAGCAGCTGTGGATTAATATCATTTGTAAATTGTTCCACCTCGCCAATAATACCTGATCATCATATTAGACATTTCCACCTTGCCAGTGAAACCTGGATCATCAAAATTAGGCCATTCCACCTTGCCAGTGAAACCTGGATCATCAAAATTAGGCCATTCCACCTTGCCAGTGAAACCTGGATCATCAAAATTAGGCCATTCCACCCTGCCAGTAAAACTTGGATCATCAAAATTAGGCCATTCCACCTTGCCAGTGAAACCTGGATCATCAAAATTAGGCCATTCCACCTTGCCAGTGAAACCTGGATCATCAAAATTAGGCCATTCCACCTTGCCAGTAAAACTTGGATCATCAAAATTAGGCCATTCCACCTTGCCAGTGAAACCTGGATCATCAAAATTAGGCCATTCCACCTTGCCAGTGAAACTTGGATCATCAAAATTAGGCCATTCCACCTTGCCAGTAAAACTTGGATCATCAAAATTAGGCCATTCCACCTTGCCAGTGAAACTTGGATCATCAAAATTAGGCCATTCCACCTTGCCAGTGAAACCTGGATCATCAAAATTAGGCCATTCCACCTTGCCAGTGAAACCTGGATCATCAAAATTAGGCCATTCCACCTTGCCAGTAAAACTTGGATCATCAAAATTAGGCCATTCCACCTTGCCAGTAAAACTTGGATCATCAAAATTAGGCCATTCCACCTTGCCAGTGAAACCTGGATCATCAAAATTAGGCCATTCCACCTTGCCAGTAAAACTTGGATCATTAATATTAGGCCCTTCCACCTCGCATATAAAACGTTGATTATCGATATTAGGCCATATTCCACCCTGCCAGTAAAACCTGGATCATTAATATTAAGCCATTCCAATAAAACGTGGATCATCAATATTAATCTCTTTTACCTTGCCAGTGAAACTGGTTCTTCAAAATTTAACCCTTCCACCTTGACAATAAAACCTATTTTATCAACATTTGGGCCTTGCATGTTTGCAAAGATGGTATCTAAATCATCCAGATTTTCGACCAGAATTAGAAACCTCACGAGTTTTACCTTTAGTTGAGGGGCCCCAAGTGGCCTAGTGGTCTAGAGCGCTCACCGCTACGGGTCACGGCCATCTCACCTCTGTATCTAGTCTAGGGTTCGGCCAATGTGGGTATGTGAGAAAACCTGCTAGTAGCTTCTCGTGGGTCAGTGGTTCTTCCACTTGGTTATCCTCAGCGCCCTCTACCTCACCCCGTACTAAGCATTATTCAGCATTAGCGCGCCTCCTCAGAAATCCAACTGCAACCCCATCCCACTCATTTAGACCAAATTCTTCCTTAACCATGAATGTCAGAACAGCGAGTATCATAGTAGAAATATCTTAATGTTACTTTGGCTGGAGTATTTAAAAAGATATGATGGATATAGGACACAGCACTAATTCTATTGAACAATGGTAACCAGCCTAGAAATGGGTGAATAGAGCATAAATTAAATAGAGCATATACGGTTTTGGCTGACCAGGATTGGTTAATAATGTAAGTTATATTGCAAGAAAAGAATCTTATCCTAGTTGAAAGTGAATAAACATAGAGACATTGCTTTATTGATAGAATTTCAGTTCTGTAATAATCTTGAGTTTGGAACACTCATTTCTAAAATTAGCACATAACTCTTTGGTGCGGAATTGAAAGCACGTGTTTCAAACATATGCAGCTCCAGAAAATGCCGCGGTTCATATCCTTTCCACTGCACAGAAGCTGACTTACATGTTTCATCTATACTGATAAATATAAGTTTGGTTATGAGCACTCCAAAATTTTAAGTTATTAAATTTTTAATATCATGGGGTTTGCATAGGTTTACTATGGGAACTGAATTAGTACCGTGAATCCTAAAATACCCCATTTCAACACATGATAAGCTATACATGGTGGTCAGTATATTTGGTGGATGAAGAACCAGAGAGAACGCCGGAAAAAAAACAAAAAAACACCGACCCACGGAAAGCTACCGGCAAGAAATCTTTCATACTCAAGTTTTCCAAGCCTGAGACTCGAACCCATGTGAGCATGGATGAAATGTTAGTGATCTGTAAAAAACAAAACTAGCATCTTAGAGCGCTCAGGCACTCCGAAGCTCTGCTTATAAGCACATGCCATGCCAACACCAAATCTCTGAACAAGCAAAAGAAACAATCAAAAAATGTCATTGAGGAAGTGGACTCCTGACACAATAGCGTATTTCTTCCATATAGCACGTGAAGAAGTGGTCAATCAATATGTGCTCGGGATCTCAGTAAGTTCTTTGCGCAGTAGTAAAGAAAGTAGTTCAGCAATTAGAGGATAATCTTTGAGAAAGTAGAACTAATAATTAAACAGTGAATCCTTTTACTATATCTGCTGTGTATGAACTGTGCGCATGGGCGACAGCCCACAGCTACAAGATCAAGCCATTTTAAATTTCAGCTATTCGTCTCTTATAGTCATACACTACCCACTTACTACTTTGCGATTCCAATGCTAATACAATAAAATTTCTCATTAATATTTGCCCGAACCTCGCGATTTCATTAATTATCTGTCATACAAGTAGTGACATCATACGGTCAGTGACCAACTTTGAAAAACCGAATACATCACAAGAATACTGCTTCGGGATTGGCACTAAATGTCAGGGGAGAACGTTATATTGCCCAAATAAGAAAAGTTCTGTCCTGAGACATATCATCGTTCAGGGCTGATAAAATAAAAAACTCACGTTATAGCGTGAATATCAAAGTTGATACTCCAGAATTATAAACAGTGTGATTGTGCGTCAGTATGGTATAAAACACTGTAATGATTAATGCGATCAAATTCTTTGTCGAGACAGTGTTAGAAATTATGAATGAGATTATTGATAATCGTGGATTGTGGTGCTGAGCAAAAACATGCCTCTCTCTCTCTCTCTCTCTCTCACACACACACACACACACACACAAACACACACAGACACACATACATCACTAATCTTGTCTATATTTGAAGATGCCCTTTATTTCATCTGAACTTCGCACGGCATTATAGACGATATGGCATTTCGACGAATGGCATCATATAATAATACTGCTACTAAATTCACAGGCCAGATAAAATGCAGATGCAATCGCACCCTTAAATTACAAAAATACCCTGGCTAAATAATTTAATTATCTTATTTCTTTCTCCTTGACATTATTTCGCCTCCATCTAAAGAATGTCGTCTCTTTGGGGTTCCTACCTACGCTACCAGCACGAAATCGCTAGAAAACGCTGCTTCGCAGCCCGACATACTTTCTCTTCTCTTTGTATGTGATTTGGTGAAAAATGTTTCCATCCATCTAATCTGTAAAGGCTGCAGATTTATAAATAATTTCAAAATGTTCTTGAAGGTATGTTTATAACTAATCCATCATTGGCGAGGTAATAAGAAGCCTGAGGAGTACGTTGTTGAAAAATTCGTCATTCTGAGTACAGCGGTGGCATCGTCATGGTTACTATTTTTTAGGGTTCATTCTGACGAGATAACGTTTCCAATCATTTATTTATTTATCAAATTTTGACTATTATAATAAGTTGCACCTTTCATATTAATTCCTATACTTGTTGTATACATGAAATTTTGCATATATTTTCACTCTTCCTCGTAGTCAATTAAAAAAACAACAAACAATCTGCCCCTTTCTTTGTTGTTTATAGTCTTTCTTTTTCGGAAGACATACTATAAATGGTCGCATCTTTGGATGACTCCTGTGAACCTGTAGTTAAATAAGAATTTATCCACGAAACCTGACTAATGTGACAAAGTGTCTTAAAAGAATCCTAGTGTTATAGGCATAATTGTCGTGGCGGAAGTTTTAAAGGATGCATATCCTGCGTACGATCATTCATTTTAACCAGTGACATAAATGTGTGTCATTATTCATAACTAAAATTGTATGATTCAAATGCAGACACAAATACATACGCACACACGTGTATGAGTTATTGACCATTTCCGTTACTTAAATGTGTTCTTCATACTTCACACACGCGTGCGCGAGTGTGCGCGCGCGTGTGAGTGTGAATAAATTTATGTAACGTAAATTTTCGATACCACTCTTGTTCTGACCAATTGCTTTCATGATACCCCCCCCCCCAATAATATCACTTAGCTTTCATTCTTGCATTTGTTTTAACGTCCTCTTTTGAAACGAAATATCACGACACTGAAAATTACGGCACTTAACCCTACCGCTAAAAGTGGTACTGACCGTGTAAATATTTACGACTGTTTTCAATGAAAGATTTGAAAGATGTTGAATGAATCTATTATTTCTCTTGCTTGTGTGTCATTTACATAGAAGCTGTGCGTTGCTCAGTATTGGCATACCTAATTTGTGACTAGAAGGGTGCGGAATCTAGTCATAGTAATAATGGATGGACCCGCGTAGGTTGTCGAGTTGTGTTCTTGGACATCTGACAATCTTTTCATGTTGCTGTGCCGTAACACATCAAACCAAACCAAACCTGTATTTTACAGTATATTGTGAATGTGACAAAGTAATTTAGTGATAAAAAAAATGTATACATATATGTATGTAGTTGTAGTAGGGTTTAACTCCATTTTTCAACACAACATAGGCTATACATGACGGCCAGTATAAATAAATGGTGGAGGATGAACCCGGAAACCCCACTCCCGATCAACGAGAAAGTACTAAAAAGCTTTCCCACATACGTATATTGGCCGAACCTAAGACTAGAGCCTACGCAGACAGAAGTGAGATGACAATGATCCGTAACGGCGAGCGCTTTAGACCACTCGGCCACTAGAGGTCCGTATGTATGTATGTATGTATGTATGTATGTATGTATGTATGTATGTATGTATGCATGCATGCATGCATGCATGCATGCATGCATGTATGTATGTATGTATGTATGTATGTATGTATGTATGTATGTATGTATGTATGTATGTATGTATGTATGTTAGTTACGATGTCGCAGCCTCAACTGGTTTTGTTGTGGTTGTCCACAAAAGGACTAAGGTACTAATATTAGTACTAGCTAGTATGTATGTATGTATGTATGTATGTATGTATGTATGTATGTATGTATGTATGTATGTATGTATGTATGTATGTATGTATGTATGTATGTATGTATGTATGTATGTATGTATGTATGTATGTATGTAATAATGGAATATCTTCGAAGCCCTCATATTTTCACTTACCGTACCTGCTTGGCTTATAAGTTAAGTCAAATTTCAAACAATAAATATCATTATCATCTATAATATAATGAGCCTGCAGATCAGGGTATATTTGGTGTGTTCTACTAATTACTTCCTAAAACTGCACAGACCTAGATCTGCCAGTGCAATATGCTACGGTAGTTGTGTACTGAGCAAGGTTATTTCTGCGATGACAAAATAACGGCATCATAAGCATGCATGTAACCTCTCTACGATTGCAGATTATCTACAGACTCTTAGGTCATACCTACTTACTTAATTGTTGCATTCTTTTGGAAATAAACATGCGAAAGAACAAATAAAATAGCACGAGTGCATCTGATGTCATAGTTCTTCAAATATTGCAGTGAAGTAGGCTATAGGCGGTGGGAGTTTCTTGTGTTCTGGCGAAGCTGTGACGCAACCTTCGGAGCCTACGTCAAACTGTATTAAAACGCCACCACCATGAAAAATATCCCAAACTTAGGATCTATGAAAGTGCCAGCGCATGTAATAACTATTAGTTCTTACCCCCCCTCCCATAACAAGGCACTCAAAAAAGAGGTCATTGAAAATTGTCTGCCTTACAACTGCAGGTATTGGTGTCTTGGTAAAATTATTTTAACGGGACACCCCATCACCACATCCTCCCAAAAACAAGGCAGTCTATTATTGTATCAAGCAACAATCCAGCCAGCCAATCAAGCAAATAAATAAACATATCCGATTACATGCATGCTTATGATATTGCCTATGATGACGCCTGCAAAAAAAGTATTTTTAGTCTAATAATTCATTGCATCCGGTGAAAAATAAAACATAAAGTCTAATAATCACCAAAACAATACTATTTTCAGTCTTGCTAAACCCAAATAAAGTCAAGGTCTATGCATAATACGTATACTATCTTAGAAATTCCACATATTTTACTCTCGGTAAAAAAGAAGCTTTCGTAGTGTATTTGTAACTAGAATTGCTGCTGGAAATCTGGTTTATATCCCTCCCTCTCTACTACATAAAAAAGTTATACCTTTTCGAAATACAGGAGTTCGTTTATATTTTTATAAATTCCTGTTACTTCGTACATTTTGTAAAAGTGACAGTACAGTAAGCAAGATTTCACGAGTTGTTCTCTATACACCCGTGGTTCATCGCCTGCAAAGTCACAAAACAGAAAAACCAGTAATAACGGCCCTGTTGTGAACTGTCACGTGATAAGTGACGTCAGAAACCAATATCTGAATGTTGCCAAGAGCGATGATGAAGATCAAAGCTGAAGGTCATGCAGATCAATATTTCTTTGGGACATAAATTTATTGTAATGGTTAAATGTAAACAGTACTTCATTCAGTAAAACATGATATTATAATTTGGGGCGACGTACAACTGATGCATGGTTTATTAAATGTTAGGGATATTTTGATAACTGATTATTGAAAATAAGAAGATTAAGAGGCTGAAATCAACTGTAGAATGTACTCATCATTCTGTCAAAACACATGCAACAATAATATCAGTATTAACGACCATTACCTTCTTAATAAAGGTCGATGCCACATAATATATGTAATGCATACGTCATCAGGCTAAAGGTACATGATTTCGTAACATAAATCGATAGTTCACAAAAACAAAATATATATTTTTAATC
Source organism: Potamilus streckersoni (assembly GCA_016746295.1). NCBI lineage: Eukaryota > Metazoa > Mollusca > Bivalvia > Unionida > Unionidae > Potamilus > Potamilus streckersoni. Next base: position 5,658,615 of record JAEAOA010001578.1, on the reverse strand, counting down.
TCCTACCTCCAAAAATATCTTTGTTTTATAGACAAGAATATCATATATAAATTATTAAAGTAATAACCTCAGTTTTATTGATACGCATTGCTGCCAAGATGTCCATTGTATAGATAAAATTTGTAACTACAACATCCGTGTTAATTACTGTTCGCTGCTGACTGACGTCAGCATGTCAAGTTCTATTGGTTATGCCAGAGAGCGCCGATCAATGAAATCCTACTTGCTAATGCAGGGCTTTCCTTTGCGTAAATGGTGTAGTAAATGAATCAAAACAAACTGACAGTTTGCCTGTGTGTTTTGTTGATCCCATCTTGCCGACTTCATTGATAACAACAAATACACGTGATTACGCATTGACGTCATTGGTAGTCTTTGGGAGACTAATAGGCGAAACTACTTTTTTAAAGGTAAGTAGTAAATAAATTAATAGTTCAATTACAATTTAAGTTAAATTATCTTATCATTTAAGAATGGAATTTATTTTTAAATTAAGTTGAAAGTATATAATTTAATATAAACATTTGTTCTGCGAATTTCACAGATGCTATACCTAAGAACCAGCTGTATTTTAAGTTGTACACCCCTGCAATAGTGGCATTAATGAGCCGACCCAATTTCGAGTGTCCAATAAGAATGTTTCAAGACCTTAACTTACTGATAGTGTGAGATAGACCCTTTGAGCTGTAGCATGGTGAAAACTGTTTATTGGAAACGACTTTAAAACAGTTAAACTTTCTTTTGGAAACCAAATATAAAAAGAGAAGAGAGTACAATATCATATAATTAACTTGGATTGTTGTATTATTATCTACACAATGGCGCTCGGTCATGAAAGTTCAGCAACACGGGAAATGAAATTAGTTGTATGTCCCGTTACTGGAGGTACAATCGAAATGTGTGTTAAACAGGAAGACACATTGTGCTATCTCCGAAATATTCTTGCAAGAAAACTTCACCTACATCCTGAGAAAATAATTCTGCTCCACAAAGATAGGTGAGTTTCTTTTCACACTTTTCTTTGTTGTATCGTGTATTCCAAAACTTGACCAATATATGCCAAACCACGGGGTCAACGGGAAAGAAAGTAAAGTTTATATTATTAGAATGCTAGGACTTCAATTGTGTTTGAAGAAACAAAATGAAAGAATCTTATAATTTTTCATTCATGTGGACATTAAGGTATACATGCTGGTTCTGATACTTGTATGTCGATAATTACTTGCACCTGCTGTACTTCATACCAGCGTTTGTACATGTTTTCCATATGTGTAATTTACGACAGGTAGACTAGTCACGATTTGGAGACACGCCCTTTCAAACATTACCCTCGGTCCAATCCACAGGGCCGAGAGGTATTTTATTGTATGTTTTGTTCGCCGTCTGCAAAGTCTTTCTTGTGATCTGGAGATAATTTGATTTCCTCCCACATGTTCATTCTTTACGTGTTTAAAAGAGAAAATGTTTTTAGTCTTTTCCAGTGTCACGTTATATTTTGTTAACACAGTTGTAAAATGGTAGAGACCCGTGACTTGTAACCTGCATTCGTTACGAAATTATGTGTGTGTGTGTGTGTGTGTGTGTGTGTGTGTGTGTGGTGTGTGTGTGTGTGTGTGTGTGTGTGTGTGTGTGACTAAATGTTAAAGACTCAGACATTAGTTTGTTCCTCCAGGTATGTAATGATTGTAGACAGTCCTTCTCCATTATCTCCCATCCAACATGGCTAGATACCAATGTATTTGTAAATACATTTGCTCAGTTGCACATGTTTGTTTCTCAAGAAGTTTTGTTTTTATGAATTCTAACTTGCATGTATGAATAGTTTGCATGAAGTTTGTATGAAGCTGGAACAGTCATTTATGAGAAATGGAAATGTAAGACTGCATAGTCTATAAATATATTTTGCAACATATTTGCTGATAAAATATAAAAACACTGGGTTTTATTCCAAAAAGGACAGATAAACTTTTTTTTTATATTAATGCAGGTTTTGAAATCTTTATATTACAGTTTATATTAATTTTTGGCAACAGCAATGATTGTCACAGATCCTAAAAGTGGAAGAAAAAGTTAAGTGCCTTAGAAAATTAATTAAAAAATATATCATAAGGTATCAGTTCCAACCTCAATGAGGTACTGATGCTAACCAGCACACTGTTGTCTCCCTATGAAGTCATTTATATATGCTTGATGACATGGTTGTACTGTTAATGTGCCGGAAGATATGCTAATACAGAAATAATTGCAGGAATATTTATGATCATTGAATCATACTTCTACAGGCCTACACGATAAGGATTATGTGACATTTATTTCCTTTTGTTCTAATAAACGATTCATGTGATATTCACCCACACCATTATTTTCGTTGTCACAAAGTGTCCTTTCTTTAACTATTAAATTAAATTTATTAAATTCTGCAGTGCAAATTGTACATGTTTCATCATTCAGTCAGTATGTCTGGCTGGCTAAGTGAATGTCTTTGATATAATGTTACATTCTATTGATAATTCAAATTAAAATTTCTTATTGCCAGTAACTGCCTTGCCTGAGTACTTTCCTCATAGTAGACCATAGTTTCTTGAGGTGAAAGTACTGTAATACACTTGCAGGAGGGTTTGTACAGTAATTATTGGAAAAAATCCCCCCATCCAGCAGCGACTTTGGACAAGGTTAATTGCATATTTTGTTGTTGTGAAATTTGTACACTTAAGATTTTTTATTGCTTCATCTATCTTTCTGTCCATTACTCATTTTTTTCCCAATCCACTAGATGGAAATTCGCCAGCCTTGATATATATATATATATATATATATATATATATATATATATATATATATATATATATATATATATATATATATATATATATATATATTGACCACTTACTGTGAGAGTATATAGATGCTGATCACTCTATGTTACTTTGCTGATGTCATTGTTGGGTCAAGAGATGGGTTACTAATTTGTCTGTGTGTGATTTATATTTTTAATGTAGCTATAACAATTTTTTAAGTCATATTGCTACAATGTCTGCAGTGTGACAGTTTATAGTGATGTCCAGTACTTGGGAATCATGCCACAGACATTTAGCATGGGAAAAAAGATTTTCAGCAGTTTTGTTCAAATTTTGACACAAAAGTTAAAAAAGATTTTAAGCCTTGCTAACAACTACCGCCAGTGCCATCCATAACTTAAAATTCTATCATAGTACTGTTTGGAATAAGTGTCCTAATATTTTGAATATATAGTGCAGTCAAAGAGAACTTTTATCCAATAATTTGGTGACTGCTGGCTTATGGCTTAAGAATATATATTTCTTTAGATTTCAAATTCTTGTGTGACCATTAACATTGCTTACATTTCAGAAGAGTGTCTTCTTGTAATTTTTGGATTGAAGCTGGGAGATAAGGAAACAACAAAATCAATACAAGCAAAAGATCTTGTATGCTATATAAAAATTATTTTTATTTATTGTATCCAGTTTATACTAACTTGAGTGTAAACATAATATTCATGTATTAGTGTATTCAGTTGATAGCCTTTTTGAGTTTAAAATTTTAAGTTGTGCACAGAGCATCTGATAAACATACAATGTTTCGAGTTATGTACTCTGTGTCCCTGTAGATTATTAACTACTGAACTGAGGCACTTATATGCTTCGTAAATTAAAAATGTTTGATTTTGTGTTTTAATTATTTCCAATACAGTATGATATATTTAGTTTTCTTTGCCATTAAGCCAGTTGTATTCTCTTAAGATCATTTCTGTGTCTTTGTTTTGATCATGTTCCAAAAACATCTGGCTAATATTGCATTTTTTAGCTTTTATTTTTGCTGTTGTGATGCAAGGGAGGCAACTCAGATAAAGTTTTCTTCTGCACTGTTAAATGGTATCTAATTAAACATACAAAACAGAAACATGTGAGAAGTATTGGTTTTTTTTTGTGACCTAAAACAATTTGTTTCTCACCAAAAACATGATAATTTTATGAAAAGGGATCAATAATTAACACTGCACTGGAGTTATTACTGCAGTCACAGTTTTAGAAACACTCCTGTTTTCCATAAATGTATTTTTTTGTTACTCATTTGTAAAGGAAAGAGTTTTTATTCTGGGCAAAGGTCATTTTTCTTGTATTTGGAGCATCCACAGTTGATAAAGATCTTTGTACTTAATAACCTCTCCAAACCCTTTATCAGTGACTAAAAGGTCAATTATTAAGCACACCTTTATCAATAAATCAAAGGGTTTGGAACCTCCTGTAAAACTACATCATGATTTATAAGGTAAGCACATAGGTATTGCACTGAATGAACCTACAAAGGGAAAGTGGATTTCCTTTAATAGTGATGTGAGGTGATTATGATTTTTAATGTAGTTTTATCAATATTGCAGTCCTTATCATATCACTATGTTCTCTGCAGTGTGGCAGTTTTATAGTGATGTCTAGCACTGGGCCATCATGCCAGACATGTAGCATGATGTCCCACCCAGTCACATTATGCTGACACAAGGCTGACCAGTCCTAACACTGACCTCTTAATGCTGAGAGCCAAATAAAGCAGCTGTTAGTACCATTTTTGTAAGTCTTTGGTATGACTCTACTAGGGATCGAACCCACTATCTCCCATATCCGAGGCAGATGCTTTAACCACTATAGAGGTCACTTTTAATTATTGATAGTAGCACAGAGGGAAACGTTAGTATCCATTTTAAGGGATTGTTTTTCTTTAAATCACACATGTATATTTCAAAGTTCTATGTAAAATTGATGATAGTTAGAAATACAGTATGAACACAACTGGTATGTCAATATTGTGAAGATTTAAGAAGGAATGACGTTTATTTTTGCTGAATATATTTGACTCTAAATGGATTCATTTTGGAGGTTTCTTCTGTAAATCTTATGACTTTACCAAATTTTATTTCTGCTGAATTGAAATACAATTGCATGAGTAGAGTCCGCAGTTTTAGACTACTGGTTTAATCTTGATCTGTTTACCATAGCATGGTACCTTCAATGAATATGATCTTTTTTAAGGGCTTGTACAAATATTTTGCCTGAAAATTTGTTTTGATAGGTAGGTTTCTTCTGTTAAAAAAATTGTTTTCATATTTTCATGATTATTTCTGATTGTTAAACAAAAGAACTCTAAAATTATTGTGGGGATCTTTGTTATTTACAGCTTGACTTATGAACAAGTATATACATATCTAAATGACAAAAGTCAAAAGTTGTAGTAGGACAGATTTTGAAAATATCTTTCTAACATACAGTACACTAGAGGTTCCCAAAATGGGCAGTACTACCCACTGGGGGAACGGGCAGTGGGAGTACCGAGGGGTTGCTAATGATGAATAATGTTTCTTATGGGGTAAGGTCTGAGGTGCCGAGGATTAAATGGGGTGGGTGGCCATAAAGTTTAGGAACCACTCCTGTACATCTCTGAAAAGAATGGAATGGGAGAATGTTGCAAATATTAATTGGGTTACATTAAACACTTTTTTTTTACTTTGGCATAAGTGATTCAATGTTCCATATGTTTATCAGTCTCTGCAATTTACTTTAGGTTTCTAATGGCTACAGTTTTTATGATATTAACGATAATGATTTAATGTTCCAGTTAGCCTTATGAAACAGTGTGGGAGGTTGCAGGTTTGAACCCCCACCGAATCATACCAAAGACTTTAAAAAATGGTACTAACAGCTGCATCAATAGGTGCTCAGCATTAAGAGGTTAGTGTTATGATTGGTCTGCCTGGTGTCAGGATAATGTGACTGTGTGAGACATGATACTACATGTCTGTATCATGATGCCTCAGTGCTAGACATCACTATAAAACTCACATTGCAGACATCATATCCATATGACTGAGATAGTGTTAAAGCTATGTTTAAAATTTAAATCACACACACACACCCCTGATGAAACAGACTATGTGCTGGGTACATTTATCTATAGATTTCTGGGTTGTTGCAGTAACTCAAGTATTTGAGTGCCAGAGTAACTGGAGTAAAGTGCCTTGACCAGAGACATACCATGCTATGGCAACAGACCCAGGCAGGAGTTATTGTAGGATTTGAACATGTACTCTTTTAGTTGCATGTTTAGTGTTCTAACCTGTTAGCCAGCTTGGCCCAAAAGCAGCTTATTTGTGCAGAGTTTCTACAATGATTTTTACATTAAAAAAGCATGCACACCACCAGACCATGGTACTGAAAGAATCTAATCAATTCTGCATCACTTCATTTAAATTGATCTCTGTTTCTATTTGTTTTGGTTTAACAGCCCCATTTGTTTTGGAAACACCTGTTGAGCAGTAAGATTATTTGCAATTTCTGAAGGGCAGGTAGATGTGTTTTTTGTGCTGTTACTCCCACATAATCTTCCTATAACCTGATCATCAATAATGACCTTGGATTTGCTACAATAGACATAAACCACATTACTTCTGTATAATTACACCCTACCGGGAATAAACTACACTCAGAATGCTACCTACATGAAGTTTTCCCCATGAGATGCCCCATTTTGTGAGGACTGATAGACTTACAAAATTCTGTCCAACCAATCAGATGTGACTATAAGTATGTCCATAAGGGTGAATGTTGTATTCCTCTGAATTGGTAGGATATTTAGAAAGAATTAATTACTCACTAATAGGTGTGAACCCAACTTCTCTCTATTTAACACATGGTTGAATAAGCAAAGAAGTTAATGGTGCACTAATCTCAAATATCATTTAACTTCCTATCAGTGAACAATTTGGGGCTTCCAATTTTTATTGCAGGGACTTCCCCAAAATATTTACCCTGGAATTAATGGACTCACTGATGTATAACCATTGATTGTGTGTGTGTCTGTGACACATGTATATGTTATATAAAGACATCAATATCTGTTCATTAGTGTGCCAGTCCCAAGCATCATTGAATAGTGAACTTGTTGGTAGTAGAAACAGCAGGTGCTCTCTTAGTCATCAACCTAAGGTTCAGTCTGAGTGCTATAATTTGTCACCATGGGGACAGGTGTTGTTCTGTTTTGTTGTCACAGCAAGTCCCTCTTAAATCCTCAGTAGTGGTAAGAAGGTCACATGCCAATCCAACCTTAACAGGCTAACATTGATGGACCACTGACCAGTATATGCTGATATTAATGAACCAATGACCAGTTTAATCATTGGCAAAGGTGTGAGCACCACTTGATTCACAGGTGCACTGACACTAGGGTGTGGGGACTAAGTGGTCTAAGGCACTGACTTTTGATCTAAGTTCACTTGGTTTGAGTCTTGGCTTGCCAGCATCTTCCTTTTGGCTGGTGGTTCCTTCTGGGGTTTTCCCTATTCTGCCTCCACCAAAACAAATCTACTGGCCACAGTATGCATAAGAATGATGTTAAAAGAGCAAAACAAATTTAAATCATCATAACTTGAACATATTTGAATCAAATTTCATAAACTTTTCTATCTGCACAATGATTTTGCACTGATTTACATAGGGAAGTGTCAAGATAAAATACTGAAATTTTATATGGTGTGCTTAGCCATTGAATATGATTGTCTCTACTACAGTGATAAGTGATATGAACCATCTGGTGACCTGGTTAGAACAGAAGCAGTAGGTCATGGGTTTGAAGCCAGGCCAAGTTAAAGCTACCTTAAAAATCTAAATCAAACTATAGGACATGATAATTCTATCTGCTTATGCATTAAGCAACCATTTTTGCTTAAATGTGAAGAGGATGAACCAATCGTATCAATTATATTTCTCATTTTTGATTTAGGTATGTGTAAAAGATTCTAAAATCTTTGTATGACATGTATTATCTTAGTAGATGTTTTTAAATCTTATTTTATAAATTTAAAATTTTATATGAGAGTGATGTAGAATACTTAGAATTTATTTTAATACTTTTGTTTCCTTCAAAATTACCAAGCTAGACTTTCAGGTATTGTTGTCTTAAAGTCGAAAACATATTGTGTGTCAAGCTAGTACATTAGTGCTTATTTCATTTCTTTTTCTCATGTCGTAGATGAGAAGTTATTTAAGTGAACACTGTTGGTAGATGTTGTTTCAGATAATGATGGGATTAACACTTGTACAAGTATGATTAACTTGTGAAGGTTTATATCATTTTATTTAAATTTTATTTTGTATGACCTTTATCTGTACAATGTTTTGGTTTCGGTGTATAGTTTATGGATATGCTATACAACCCACATGAAAGGTGTCTAAACATTTCTTTAAACTGATCAGTATCTTGTTTCTTTCAAAAAAGAATAGGGTCTCACAAGTGGGTGAATTTTTTTACTGAATGGACAAGGAAGTGCAACAACATCGATAGCATTACATGTTTTTGAGTATTGACCAATCAAAATAAAGACAAACTGTTCTTCTGTTTGTTCACCCATTATTTAATTTTTGTCACAATATGGGCTTTGAAAGTGTACATGTGTTTCACAATTGTCTCAAATGTGCCATTTTCTTTTTCTGCAAGTAAATATTCAAATGTTTATTGCCTTTGTATGGAAATCCTGTTCATTCTTTAAAGCCTGTCATATTCTGTTGGAATATTGGGGTGGGTGTCATGAATTATTGAAGAGGCATGTGATAAAAGGCATTCACAACAAAACATAGATGGTAAAATTACAAAAGTGGTCTGGAAAAACAAATAAGCAGAAACACCCACCCACCCACACAAAAAAATTATTATTTTAAATTGCATTAATTATTTGGATTGGGTTTTTTTAAAGAATATTTTACACTTTTGTGAATTGATAATCTTGAAATCTGGTAAATATGATGAGAATACAACTTAAAAATGTGAATCAAAACTTTGCAAACCTTGAAAGTTCAAAAATCAGCGATGAATACATATCTCTTGAATGAATGATACAACTTCAGTGTATTCACAAAAGTTAACATTTAAAAAGTGCGTTACGATGCTCCACAAACTCCAATTTGTTTAGGTGTTATTTTCGATAGCTTTGCTGTTTGCTATAGCCAAAGGTTCAAGCTTTATTCCTCAGTAACCACTTCGAATTAATGCTTACTAATTATAGAGGGCGGCAAACAGAAGTATATAGGTAGGATGTTCAAGTGAAAGCAGTTGGTGTGGAGTGTCTTTACCAAGGATATGTCATGATAGCCCATGTGAAGCTGATCCGATGGTATGATTCAAACCTGTATCCACATGATCATGAGTTGGGCATGCATACCACTGAGCCACTGTGGTTCCTGATTCCATTTTTTGCATCATGAGGCATGCATGAGGGTGCAATAGTCCTGTTGTACATCCTTTTGAGTCTACAAGGCATCCAGGGATGGATGTTAGATATTTTTTTTAATTTGTTTGGATCTGAAATATAAAAGGCTGATGTAATAACATTAATTAATACCATTTATATAGCTGTTACAAAATTGCATGTAAATTATACTGTCAAGTCAATTGCACATCTTGTTTTTATCTTTTCCAAAGTGTTGAATACTACTCAATACCAGTCAACGATGTAGTATACACAGGCTGTGAATGAAAATCCAGTATACTTACTGTCTTTTCACTTGTGGCATCACAAAATCAGATCTCATCATATTTTATTGATATATAAAAACTTCCTTACTTAGTCTGTGAAATATGCTCTTGCACATCAAAAGACCAAAATTTGTATCAATCAATAGGTACCTGAGTTTTGAAGAAGAAATTTGATTGGCTTTGTCAACAAGAAAAGTCATATTGGATAAAGCAACTGAGGCAACTGAGAAAGTTTTACTCTGGCTTGCAGTGATTGTTTTTAAGAATTATGCCTATTCAAGGGAAATAAGCAAATCTTTTTTCAGTCATTTTTCACATGAGGCTTGTGAAGAAGTGTCAGGTTTCTTTTTCAAAAGCATTTTATGAAGCATTATTGGTGTAACAACCTCAATGTGCAGGACTGTATAGTTAAAACTTTGTGTTCATTAGTGTGAATTTATCAGCAACATGATTTACCCATTGCCAGGTCTCAAGAAAAGTAAATTCCTAGGGAATAATTTCTTGTTTTGTCAGTAATGTTTTGGTAACTGAGCCAGCTTGTGTTTTTAGGTGTGACAGATGATACCATCTATAATCTTTGTGTGGATTTAGTAAAAGTTGTTTTATCTCATTTTGTGGTTTGAAGGTTAACCACAATCTTTAATGCAATGCTCTTCAAAGAAGGGCAGTTGATATTACATGTTTATTATACCTGTGGTTTCAAAATAAGGGCTGGAATATTGTAATCTTGCAATAGATGGTGAAATTCTGTCAGTGATAGTCCTACTGGCTAGATTATGCTAAAGTGAGTTTAATTGTTTTTAATTACCTGGAGGGAGTTACAGCTACCCTGGTTGGATTCTTTTTACAGATTACCTATGACATTATCTTTCCATATCACTGATTCTTGAACCATTAACATGATGGCAAGTTAAAAAAAAAGACTTAGTATGGAATAGGGAGATACATGTACTTGCAATTTTCAAACAAAAGGTAATGAAGTTTGTCAGTTCTTTTAATGAATGTAAAGGATGCTTGAACTTTTAATCTTGACATTATAACAATAAATGCATGAAATAAATCAGTTTTTTAAAAAATTATTTTGGCTTATTCAATCAGTTTTTAACATTTCCCATCTTTCTTTGTCTTCCATTGAGATAGCAGTGTGACAACATGACCAATCACTAGAGGCCTAATTTAAATTAACTCCTGCATGTATGAGAATTGGCAGGTGTAATCAGTGGCCAGGTACATGTATCAACACATGCCATGACCATGCCAGCTTCTCATAGATTTGTGGTTCTTTCTGGGGTTTTCCCAGGTTCTTCCTCCATTTATACTGCCTGCCATGTATAGCCTATCTTGTGCTGCAAAATGGCATTAAGCCCTACAACAACATGATCATGCCTGTAGACTTTCTAACATTAATGACTTAACTCCTTGGATCCTACAACAAATTGACTATTGACATCCCTTGGGACTTTACACCTTGGATCCTACAACAAATTGACTATTTGACATTCCTTGGGACTTAACTCCTTGGATCAAACAACAAATTACCTATTGACATCCCTTGGGACTTTACACCTTGGATCCTACAACAAATTGACTATTTGACATCCCTTGGGACTCTACACCTTAGTCATACAACAAATTGACTATTGACATCCCTTGGGACTTTACACCTTGGATCATACCACAAATTGACTATTGACATTCCTTGGGACTTAACTCCTTGGATCATACAACAAATTACCTATTGACATCCCTTGGGACTTTACACCTTAGATTCTACAACAAATTGACTATTGACATTCCTTGGGACTTTACACCTTGGTCATACAACAAATTGACTATTTGACATCTCTTGGGACTTTATACCTTGGTCATACAACAAATTGACTATTGACATCCCATGGGACGTTATACCTTGGATCATACCACAAATTGACTATTGACATTCCTTGGGACTTAACTCCTTGGATCATAAGACAAATTGACTATTGACATTCCTTGGGACTTTACACCTTGGATCATACCACAAATTGACTATATACATTCCTTGGGACTTAACTCCTTGGATCATAAGACAAATTGACTATTGACATCCCTTGGGACTTTACACCTTAGATTCTACAACAAATTGACTATTGACATTCCTTGGGACTTTACACCTTGGTCATACAGCAAATTGACTATTTGACATCTCTTGGGACTCTACACCTTGGTCATACAACAAATTGACTATTGACATCCCATGGGACGTTATACCTTGGATCATACCACAAATTGACTATTGACATTCCTTGGGACTTAACTCCTTGGATCATAAGACAAATTGACTATTGATATTCCTTGGGATTTTATACCTTGGATCCTACAACAAATTGACTATTGACATTCCTTGGGACTTTATACCTTGGATCCTACAACAAATTGACTATTTGACATCCCTTGGGACTTTACACCTTGGTCATTTAACAAATTGACTATTGACATCCCTTGGGACTTTACACCTTGGATCATACCACAAATTGACTATTGACATCCTTGGGACTTTACACCTTGGTCATACAACTAATTGACTATTGACATCCCTTGGGACTTTACATACAATTTATGTCTGAACATTTGAGATTATTGTCTCATTTAAATATATACACCCAAAGGGCATGAAAAGACAAAGGCTGTCCTTATATACACAGGCTGTATATACATGTTTCACAAATGCCCTTTTTTCATAATTTTTTGTGTGTGAACAAATATGTAACCATCACTGTGATTTGGATCGCCTGGCATCTTAGATTAGTCCAATCTGACAATGATATACTGCAAGAATTTAGTCCCAAATGCTTTGCTACAAGAATTTAGTCCCAAAATGCCTTACTGCAAGAATTTAGTCCCAAATGCCTTACTGCAAGAATTTAGTCTCAGGCAGGTACATTTTTAAAGTACACTTTAAAATTGAAAAATGCTGTTTTAAAAGGAGCAAAATCACTTATTACTTGTAAAGAATGCTTCCATACAAATGTCAACCAGAGGGCTTAGGGATTTTAATTTACATACTTTTTACACATATCTCACAAAATCTGTGCAGTGGATTGGACCACACTAACACATTATGGAAGCCCCGAGGAGTGGTCTATGCTGACCTCGAAGTCCAAAGAAAGACTGCCAGTAGCTTCTCATGGGTCAGTGGTTCTTCCCTGGGTTTTCCATGGTTCTTCTGCCACCATTAATACTGGCCACCATGTATAGCCTATCTTGTGCTGAAAAATGTTGTTAAACAACAACAACACATTATGAAGTCCAGTCAGACACCTGTCCAATGGTAAGGTTATTAAGTTTTATTTGCCTCATGAAAACATGTGTATACAACCTGGTAGATCAGGATCTGCATTCCTAGCCCCAATCAAATAGAGTAGACCACATTATCAGCTGGCTTATCAAAATCTGTGTTGTAAGTACATGTATCTTCACATACATGCTGGTGGATGGAGGTCCTGATCCATGTTGGTAGTTCTCAATCTAACAGAGTAAACCCAGATGTGCCATCATGGATCTGCACTTGTGGATAAAAATCTGGGTCTGTGTTGCTATTTCTCACCTAAACAGTGTAAACCTGCAGTGTTATCACATGTGATATGATGAATAATAATTTAGATCAGTTGAAAATTATAGACCCTAAAGGGTGTGTCCAAACTGTGGCCCAGACCTTCATATTGTGCAGCTCATGGTCATGTATGCAGCCCTTCTTAAAATATGTATTTTAATTACCAGTAAAATGTATAATTATTGATAAAGAACTGTTCTTTCTCATGCTGCTTGTAGTCTTAAGCTTTTTTTTTCTGTTTTGGCCCTCAGCCAAGAAAGAAGGAATACTCTTGCCTTAAAATGTGAATTATGGACTTAGATGGGATTGACATAACTAGTTACAAGTTGAACATTATAGACCCAGATGTACCATCACGTAAATCCAATGGCAGATCAAGAGTTTATGTTGCTAGTTACAAGTTGAACAAAATTGACCCAGATGTGCATTCATGGTTATCTGGACCCATTTGTCATTTTTCCTTCAAGTTTAAAGATGACCATGGGATCATGTCACAACTTGGGGGATGAGTGGGATTTAAGTGATGGAAAGTTGTGTAGAGTTTGTTCTGGCCTGTTTCAGTCCAGTAGCAGGTCAGAGATCTGGAGACAGGTCCAGAAAAATTCTATGGACATCAGATCCTATAGTGCCTGAGCTGATGCCCTGCATTGTGGACACAGTTCTTGCCATCTGCCTTCACCGATGGGGATGAGCTGACTGGTTGCCTAATCCACCAGACATATCATAGGGTGCCAGGTATACCAGTCCACTCTGGGTCAACAGTCCCAGGTAGTACCTATTGTTACTCACTACTCACGGTTGCAGGTGAATTATTACTATTGGTTGTTGTTGTTATAGGGTTTAATACCATTTTTCAACTCAAGATAGGCTATACATGACAGCCAGATTTAATGGTGGAGTAAGAACCAGGGAAAACACCAGAAATAACCACTGACCCACGGAAGCTACCAGCAAGCTTTCTCACTTACCCACATTGGCCAAGTACGAGACTTGGACCGAGATGAGATGGCAGTGATCCATAATGGTGAGTGCTTTAGACGACTTGGTACCCCACTACTGCAGTTGTACTTTACATAATACTAATTGTAATGCAAATCGGAAATGCAACATATTTTATAGTGTACAAATTTGGAGAGGGTTTACTGAGCTCAGTCAATTGCCTTTTTCAGTCAAGAGAGTATACTTTTTATGCATTAAACTTATAAAGGTGGTCATTATAACCACAAATGAACCACATATTTAAAATTGAGCTTATTAGAAAATTCTGGACCAGACACAGTTTATAGTATAGGATAACATCATCTGACCAGAATAAATTCCTTCAGTCAGAAAAATTATATGCTGCTCTTTTCTACTTCCACTCCAACCTCCTGAAGTTCCACTTTATTGTCCAGATTTGAAATGGCTATTTCCCAAGTGGAAAATTTTAAAAGCCATTAGTGTCAATAAGTATTTTCTTAAAGAGGACCTGATACACAATCAGTGTGTAGGCGGAACACCTCAAAAGGTTGGAGTTTTGCCAGCTGGGATCTAGCTACCACCTACATGAAGTTAAATTTGGCTTGAGAAGGTACATCTATTTGCACATATGGACCTCCTTTTGGGACAGAGTATATTTTACTAACAAATACCTACAGACAAACAGCATAGACTTCAGAATCCCCTCACCTGTGGAGTAGCTACCCACACTAAGCCATGTGCAATTATTTTGCATGGACCTCATGCTTAGTCAAGGTTAAGATCTGTCCTTGCATAATGTGCAGGCCAATCTGGATATTTGCAGATTGTTAGGATTATTCAGTAAAACAAACAATATAGACCCAGATCTGCATTTTCATTATGCTTTGGCAGATCATGATCTTTGTTGTTTGCAGTTGGATTTATGTATGAGGGTAGATAGTAACAATGTACCCTCATTATAAAGCATCTCAGCAAAAAGTATTAATGTACCCTCATTTTAAAGTACCTCAGTAAAAGGTAAGTTACAGTGGTTCCTCCTTGTAAAGTGCTTCAGTAAAGCCAAGTTACAATGGTCCCTCATTTTAAAGGACCTCAGTAAAACAATATCTAGGCAGATATAGTCATGTATTCCATTACTTAATGTAATAGTAATGTTTTATGCATCTCAGTATTCAGTATAGATGGAGAATATATGGGCAGAATAGATGTTCAGTTTATTATAACCAAAGTCCATGAATATAGCTACCTTCCATATAATGGCCAAGTGCTTGACTTCACATATCAGTGACATCTCCCCACTTTCTCTCTGGGTTCATGAATTAAGCTTGGCCAAAGAATATGTGAGAAAACATGCTAATAGCTTCTGGTGGGTTGGTCACTTGGTGGCTTCCTCCACCATATATATTGGCTGCAATGTATAGCCTTTCATGTGCTGAAAAATGGCATTAAACCCATAACAAGAGCAACAACAAATCAGCAAATATATTCATTTATATAAAATTAAATTATAACTATAATGTAAACTGGTGTTTTGTCCCTCTTCCTTATCATGTATGGACTTAGTGGATAAATATGCAATGTTCAGCACACAGACAGGTATATAGTCTTGTAAAGTTTGGAGTTGGGTCAGGGGACAAACTGTCACAAACAAAAAGTAAAATTGGTTTTTTAAGCTGATACATTTAAAATACATGACTTTATCTCTTACTGAGGTAAGTTTCTTATCCCACTCAAACATCATTTTAGAATATGTATATGTCACATGTCGTGTAGAAAATGTTACATGTATAAATTATATAGAGATACTATATTAATCAAATTTCAAATTTGCAAAACTTAGGGGTCACAAAAGTGATTTTTTTTTAATTATTAGAAACTGGATGGATGCCACAAAGACTTCTCTGTACACATGATGTAAATTCAGCTGTGAAAATATCTGTATTTTGTTAGTTTTTATGCCAGGACAAGTCCCATGGCCACTGTCAGTGGTGAAAAAATTGTGTTTTATTAGTCTTTGTGCCCAACAAGTTTCATATGCACTGCCTTGTCAATGTTATGTAAAGTGGCAGATGGACAAGGCTTTGCAGTAAGAATAGAGGCAATAAGGTTGTTATAGACTGGAATATATATTTATTTTTCATATGGGGAATAAAGTACCTATATATATTGAGTGGTGTAGATTGTAATCAGGGGTATTTTTGAAGTAGGCATATATAAAAACTTTTTTTAAACTACAATGTAATCTTTAAAAATCAAATATTCAGTTTTATTTTCAGTTTTCATTTCATTCTCTTCTCTGTTGCCCCCACCCTCCTCAAATAATTCTCCATCTTGGACTTGGAATTCAGGGTTTAAAGATGGAAATTCAGGGACGTCAGTGTGTATAAGTATTGTTACTAGCAGTACAATAGTATGCATAGTTTGCAACATTGCACACCTACACACAGACATAAATATCTTGTGTTTGGGTTGGAGGTAGGTGGGGGAGGAATCTTCCTCACAATTTATCTATGTATAATGTCAACTCTGAACAGACTGCTGTTTGCATAGATCCAGATTTGCCATCACATAATGAGCTGACATCACATACAATATTGTTTGCATAGATCCAGATTTGCAAATTCCATAATGAGTTGACATCACAATGTTGTTTGCATAGATCAAGATTTACCATCCCATAATGAGTTGACATTACAGAAAATATTATTTGCATAGATTCAGATTTACCATCCCATAATGAGTTGACATCACAGACAATGTTGTTTGCATAAATCTAGATTTGCTATCCCATAATGAGTTGACATCACCGACAATGTTGTTTGCATAGATCCAGATTTACCATCCCATAATGAGTTGACATCACAGACAATATTGTTTGCATAAATCCAGATTTGGTATCCCATAATGAGCTGACATCACAGACAATGTTTGCATAGATCCAGATTTGTCATCCATGACAGTTAGCTAATCATAGGGTATGTTGCCTTTGCATAGAAGCAGATTTTGTTATTATTGTATTTATTTGTACAGCAGAGAAAAAGGAATTGAAATGTAGAAAAAAATTACTCAAAACAATGGTAGGTAATCCAGATGATTCCTAGAATTTGATTCATGCCTTTGTTCTACATTCATTCTTCAAATGAAAAACACAGTGACAAAGGTTCTCAAAATACTGAAGACTTAAATAAATGGTTGGTTGTTAGAGGCATTAGTTAACTTCTGTATTGGTGTAGTAACTTCCCAAGAATAACTAAACTGTAAAAAAGAGAGACAATCTGATTTTTTTTATTTTTAAATATATTCATTGGTTTACAGTATAAAGGGAGTATTTTGATAGTGTATATTATTTTCTCAGAAAGAAAATACAGGAGTACTGACTTAACGTTGTAGGTACATGATTTGTTTTACATTGTGTTTACCACTACACCCCCACAAGTCTTGAGTCATTGGAAGGGGTGAATATTTTTCCATAATCACTTCAGAAGTAATGATTATTTAGACTGGTTCATTCACTGGCCAAAGTCAAAATATATATATATATATATATATATATATATATATATATATATATATATATATATATATATATATATGTTTGGTCTCAAAGACAGCAGTCAAATGCCTACACCTCAAAATCATCATCTTGTTTTTCAGAGCAATATCAGCTAAAGAAAACAAATTGTTTTGAAGGGCAAATAAAACATTTCTTTCTTCTAGCTGTTTTGACCAGAATTAGTCACATATTTTCCCAAAAACACTAGGCATGGAAAAAATAAAAAGGGTCCCTTGCCAGATTCTATTGATCCTTAGCAAATAGTATTTTGTCTAACAAAGGAATTTTTATTTGGTTTGATAGTTTTTTTTATTTCTTTAAAACTAAATTGTTGATAAAGGACATACTGTCAGTGCTGTGTATAAGTTGAATTGAATTGCAAACTGCAAAGGCTTGGAATTGACATCACAGTGCACAATTTAGGTCTATATAGTTTGTAGGAGTAATTACTTGAACAACATTGACACTGATATCCTGGTGCATTATGCAAAGACATATCCGGGTCCTCACTGTTTGCAGTTTGACTTATAAATGAGTTTATACAGAATGTGCATCGTCCATCCATCCTTTTATTATTACTCCAACTAAACTACTTGGAAGATTAACATCTCTTGATCAGCGGTTCCAAGTGGGTAAGTGGTCTAAAGCCTATCTGTTATTGATGTGGATATGTGAGAAAGCTTGCCAGTAGCTTCTTGTAGGTCTGTGGTTCTTTCCAGTGATTCCCCCATTTCTTCCTCCACCATTAATATTGGCTGCCATGTATAGCCTATCGTGTGCTGAAAAATGGCATTAAACCCCACAAAAAACAACAACAACATCCCGTGATCTAGTTGGTCCTAAATGAAAAAGGTTAAACACACATCCAGTATGGCCATCACAGTGACCCTCTTGAAAATGTTACTTCTCCTGCATGACATATTAACACAGTGACAAAGGTTCTCAAAATACTGCTTTAAATGACTTATTTTGATGTATAGTTGGTCCTAAATAAAAATGGTGCCAATCTGATGCCCAGTATAGCTGACTCACTGGCCATTTTTGAAAATCTTACTGCAGTGCCTGAAAGAATTGTTATACCAACATAGGGTTTTCACTAAAAGACTCTATAAGATATCTAGCATCCATCATGAAGTATAATCATTATAATACTTTGTTGCTCCTACATGAAAATTGTGCAAAGTTTACATGAAGCATATCCATGGCAGCATTCAATTTATTGTGATATTCCTAAAGTTCAGTTTTGCTGCATAATTTGAAAAATTTCAAGCATATCCAAGTTTCTGTAATCAAAGTTACACAGTTTAAATGCAAAGCTTATCATTGTATATGAAGATTGTAACACTTAAATTTTAACTTTCATGTGGAGTAGTTTTAAAATGTCAGAAAAGAATGAACTTGCCTTGGATTGGCATTTTAGTTGGAGAATATTGATTTGTAGAAGATGATCCAAGTTTATTAGATATTTATATTTCCTTGTATGGTTGTATAGATGTAATAAGTAACTTGAATATGTATCAGAACTGATGAGACTGTTTCATTTGATGGGCTTAATTCAGATTGATTCACCTTATTCTGCAGAATTTTGAATTCATTACTGAAAAATTTATTTTTGGCAGTTTTTGTTTCTTGACTGCAGATTACAAGTTTTACTTAATTAAATATGAAAGAAGGAAGGGTGCTGATGGAAAAGGGCAGCTTGCCTTTCAGGTCAAGTCACATGTATATCATTTTAAAGTGCAGTTAACCTTGCAGTCAGATCACTGTTAAAGGCAGCTTGTGTTACAGACCGGTCACTTAGATATTAGGGCAGTTTGTTTTGCATGCAGGTCAAATAGAGGTCACTATCAAGGGCAGCATGCTTGCTGGCAGGTCACACATATCAGTAACAAGGGCAGCTTGCCTTGCAGGCAGGTCACACCTATTACTGTATCTCAGTTGGACATAAATATTTATGTATGTAATAAATGTCATTAGTAATTAAGTACAACATGTTCCATTAGTGACCAACATCAATAAAAAATCAATTGGGACAAAAAACTGCACCATACAGTGAGTACACAAAGAGCCACAAGATACTCTTTATAAGGGAAGAGTACAGTACTCTCATATTTTGTCTAGTGGATATGCTACAGTACTCCTATTTCATGTCTAGTGGATATGCTACAGTACTCCTATTTCATGTCTAGTGGATATGCTATAGTACTCCTATTTCATGTCTAGTGGATATGCTACAGTACTCCTATTTCATGTCTAGTAGATATACTACAGTACTCCTATTATTTCATGTCTAGTGGATATGCTAGAAAATACATCTAGAGAAAAGAACTTTTTTACTTTGTCACAAAATACCACAGCTTTTTTTTATTGTGTTGTAAACTTTATCTGGCTCAATAAAGACATTCATACAAATCAGTAGATGAGTTTAATACTGACCAGGTCAGATATCCCTTGTCTCTAATTATATGCTTTATATAAAATTTACATTCCTGAAACAAAACCAATATGTGGTAGCTGTTTCACTTGTGGACATTTGTTATGGGTGATGTTAAATAAGGAAGTTTGTATGATGTTACATTTGATGTAGGTCACTTAGATAACATTTCATATATACTGTAAGTTACATAAGAATGGAGTTCAAATTTCAAAGCTAGCATAAGAGATCCTGTCATTGCCAAGCTATATTCAACATGCAAGACTGTGTGTCAAGCTATATTCAACATGCAAGACTGTCTGCCAAGCCATATTCAGCATGTGAGACATGTTTTCTACTTGCATTTATCCATAATTTGTTACATGGGCCAGTCCATTTTCAGGTTGCATGTTCTAGCTAACATGTATCCTGCTTTACATTCTCCAATGGCATAATCATAAATCTGTATACCAATAATTTAGAAGTCCTGGAAGAAAAGTTTATGTGATCCTTAAACAAAAGAAGTATCCTAGAAGAATTTAATATATCATAAACATAAAAAGATTTCAAGGGATAAAAAGCGATATAAATCACTCCTTCAAATGTGCATGAGGGGTTTGTACAGGTTTAACACCATTTTTCAGCAAATAGGCTACACATAGCAGCCAATATATTTGGTGGAGGAAAAACCTTCATAGGAAGAACCAATGAACTATGGAAAGCTGTTGGCAAGTTATTTCACATTCCCATGCTGGTTGAGCCAAGACTTTGCAGAAGTGAGATGTGTGCATGATCTGTAAAGGCAAGTTCATTAGGAGAACTCCAAATTTGCAAGTGAAGCCCAATAGCGTTTTTTTGGTGCAATGATGTTTAAAGAGTAAAGTTTTTATGAATTGGGCAGCAGGAAAGTTAAAGAAATGTCATGGACTCTAATATTGTGCTTTTGAAAAACAATTCCTTAAGTAACAATTTCTGGCCCTCAGATTGTTTTTTTTCTTCTGTATTCAAATCAATTAGTGGCAAAGTGTCCCTGCATGTATTAAAATGTCACATGTTAGTTTGCTTTGGCAAAACAACTTCTCAACTTGTTCTACACTTGTTTCATTATCCTTTGCTTCCATATATGCTTTATGGCAAACAACAAAGATCCTGATCTGTAGCAAAATTCACCTGCCTATTATGTTCTATGTTCCTCATTGCCTAAGGGAATAAATACATTATTTATTTTATTTAGTTTGTTAAAATGCATGTATTCTTTGTTCGTTACATGTTATTTTAGGGTTCAGAATTATTGTAAGGATATCATGTTTTTCGAGGCCAAACAAAATTTAAACTTTTATTGATAGTGTGACAAAATTTATTGTGATTTTTAGGGATGTTCTATAGAACTACCATTCATGCTGACCGATTTTGTAATATTTAAGTATTAGCTCATCTTGGTATTTATCACACCCACATTATTTAACACCTGCATGCATGAATGCTTTTCACTGGAAATCTTTCGTTTTGTAATACCTCCTGCTTTGTCAGATTGAGTGTTATTTTTGCTTGTTCTATAAGTAATTGACCTATAAACTGAAGAGTTGACCTTTACAGACCACACTGTACTGAATAATGTGTGTAGGTGGATTATAAAAGGTGTACTAGTTTTCTATCCTTCTTACTGCCAGATAATTACAAACATTGATAGTTACTGCAAGTGTCAAATCATGTTTGGTAATTTATGGGGATTCTGGTATATGGAGGCAGTCTAAGAGAGATAAGTGGTCTGTGCAAGAACTTTTTTTGGGTGAGAGTACAAATACAGCCTCATCAGATAAGAAAGCAATAAATTTGCATGCTTTACGTTTTCATATCAGCAAATAACCTTACTCAATGGCATTCAAAAGATCAGATCACATAAGTAAACTGTTTAGAAAGAGTGCCTACATGGGTAACACAAAGGTCATTGGAAGAAACTTTGGCCTCCTTTTGGATACATACATTGATAATAACATATACAATGGCTGTGTTTTCCACTTAATCTTTGCTTGTTTAAGTGGCAATAGAAGAAAACTTAAACTTAAGACTGCTTTTTAAAAAAAAATATTGTACCAGAGTACATGCAATTTAATTGGTTTTGTTTTGTGGGGTTGAATTATGTTTTTAGCACATGATTGGCTGTTCACACACATGGCTCCCAGTATAGATGTGACTAGGGAAAAACCATACCCATGGGAAGCTACTAACCAGCTTCCTTGTATGTCCATATTGCTTGAGCAGAGATTTGAACCCACTAGAAGCAGGTTTGATGTTAGTGATCTATAAAAGCTAGCACCTTTGACCACTGGGCCACCATAGACTTCTACAGCAAATTTAAAAATCAGGTGGTAGCCCCATTGCATACACACACATGCACACTGGTTGCCAAGATCAAAATTTGCTACCCCCAAAAAAGCAAATAAAGCATTTGAATATGAACTGTTTCATAAATGAACCCGCTATGTGAACTTGTGGTTCATAAATATAAAATTGATACTGAACAATATGGCTGAAAGTGATGTACTGAGAGTGCATACATTACATTTATCCCCTTATTTAATTATTACATAATCATACTCTTTAGCACAAGCCAAGACAGAAAAGAGCAAGCCAGCTCCAATTAAAGAAAATAATTATTTAATGTCAGTAAAATTAATAAGATATGTATTTTTCACAAGTCATGGGCTTGAAATTCATGTACTGATACTGTCAGGTTAATCAAGAGTTCATGTTTGTAATCTGTGACATATTTATATACAATATAGGACATATTAAACCAGCTGTCTTATTTCATTTAATTCTTATTTTGTTTAAATTCCAGTCAATTAAGAGTTTCAAAATTCAGAAATTTCACAGGATAGTATTGAGGGATAAAAATGAAGCATTGTTAAAAATTTTTGCTCAATTAAATTAAGCTGCTGAACATCAATAAAATTTTTATTTGTAATAAACTCAACATAGACCTAACATTTTACTGTAACCATATTCTTGGAATATAATGTTATGAAAGATTATGCCAGTGTTTATGATAGTCTCAGTGTAAATTGCATATTTATAAGTATTAGACCTACTGTATATATCCACATAAAAAAATTAACCCAACTACAAACTGCACAGACCCAGATCTGCCAAATAATGTGCCAGAAGATATGGGTCAGTGCAGATTGTTAGGAGTGATCAGTTGAAAAAACAACATAGACCAATATCTGTAGGCATATTATACTATGGCAGATGAGGATCTTTGTGTTTTGCAGTTTGACTCAACTTATAAGTGAGTAAATAAGGTATTACTGCCAAGATAAATCCCAAGAATTTGTAGATATAAATGACATTTTACAGTGTCTTGGTTTCAGATTTATCAAAGTGGTCCAATGCAGCACCATAATCAGTGACAGATGCATAGAGTCATGATACCATTTAAGTACCATCTTTTGAGGGGGAAAATGCTATATTTTTGCATTAGGTGCCATACTTCATATGAATTCTGACTTAATGAACTGAAGGAGCTGGATGATTGACTTGTCTTTCCAGGAATTCAGTGTTCTTATTGTTCAGCATCTACAGGATGCTGGTTTTGTTTTCTTCCTCCAACTGATTAATGTCATGCATTTAGATTGATACATAATGCTACAAAATTGTTTGAATTTTGTTACAATTTATTATTGCTGTAAACTACAGAAATACTACTGTAATCATGTCTTATGCCATCTCAAATGCATACTTGAAATACAGAAAAATGTTCAAAGGCATGTTTCAACAATAATGTCATTTTTCCCAAAAAATGTTAGATGTGTAATGGCCTGGGTAAAATAATGAGGTTACCATAATAAAGTAAATTTTTGTGTGTATATTATATAATTTATAAATATTTTCTTTGCTTTCAGAATTCTAAAAAATGGGACAGTTTCAAGCAATGAACTTGCTGATAATTGCCAACTTACCATGCTTTTAAATATGGAGTCCGGAAATAAGGTCAGTGGATATTTCTTGTAGAAAAAAAAGATGATTTATTTACAGTAGCACTAGCACTAGCCACTAATGTTATTTGAAGTGTTGGATATTCAGATTGTACCCAATCTACATGATTCTATCATCTTAGAATACTTCTGTATTATAACTATTGTCTTGGGGATTATTCCAGTAAATGCAGTTAAGCTCAGGCTAAATATCTACATATCTAAATATCCATATCTACAACTATACAAGAATCCAACTGCAAAACAACAGCAATCCTTATCTACTGTTGCATAATGTGCCTGCAGATCAAGATTGTTACTCCTAACAAACCACAGGGACTTATATCTGCTGGCACCTTGGAGATTTTAATCTGTGTAGTATGAAGTAGGTCCTGACATGTAAACAAGGGCACTGTAACTGTACAAGTAACTAAAAAGAATTTGGTCATTTCGAAATGCAGATGAACAAAAAATAATTTAATTCAGTTCGGTTTCATTGATTAGATTGAGCAATTAAGTGAGATGACCATTACATTGATAATGACTTATGTGATCAAAATTAACAATGCTGCTGTTCTTTACAATTCATGTTGCTTCAGAATCTGAGAAACAGAGACCAATTTTGGCAGGGCTCAAAGAAGTTTTGTTTCTGTCAAAGGAACTGGGCAAGTAGCTTGAAAACATCACCTGTCCAGACTTAGAATCTGCAAGCCTGACAAGGCCATATTAGTTTTATTGTTTTTTTGACAGGGACAACTTTATCTGGAAAATTAAATGGTCAGCCCCCAATATATATGATAATATTCCTGAGACTAAACCCTCATTCACATTCTATAAATAGAAAAGCTCACAACATGCATAGATTCTACCAGTTTCACAATTTTGTGATGCTTGTGTATGGAATTCGGAATATTTTTGGCATACAGCTCAGCTCTTGCAACCAAAGATTGTATGCCCTCAGCTTTGCCTTCGGGTCATTGTACAATCTTTCTATTTCATCACGATCTGTTGAATGAGTATTCAAGGATGTTGAATTAGTTTTGTTTCTTAAATGCTGCAAAACACAAAACTTTTGTGCAAGTTGAACACAATTGAAATCAGAGTGGCATTGGTGTTTAAAAAATGGTAAAATCAGTACATGTGGCTTCAAGGTTTATAATTTGTTCAATACTAATTTGATTGTGTCACAGTAAAAAATAGAAAGACACAAACTTTGTATCAATAGAACCTCTTGTGCCATCTCAGTGAACTGAATTGAATTGGATATAATTATAAATGATTCTACTTTACTAGTTGAAGTTTCCAGGTGGTCTCAATTTCCATTGGCACCTGGGAAAGTTTAATTTTGAAATATCCCAATAGAAAGTTAGTAAATCTTAGATGTCAGAACTTCCCTCTCATTCCATTCATACTTGGTACATGTGTTCCTGGATTAGAACCATAATTTTACCTATTTCCTTGCAGATGTCATCTCAATCATGCAAAAGTTTGGCAATTATTTTAAGTGCATTAAAACATAAAAGCCATGTCCCAAGCTTGACCATGATGTCCATACAAAATTAGTCCTCCAGCTAGAATAAGCTTAGTTGGCAAACAAAGGGTGAAGTGGATGTATTATAAATTTTTAAATATTCACTTGAGATAAATACTTTTGCATATTTCAAATCCGATTATTAAATTATAATGAAATATTAATTGGATTTTTAACATAGCTCTAACAATCTTGAGGCATATTATCATGACTACAGTCCATAGTGATGTCTTGCACTGGAACATCATGCTGAAGACAGGTGGCATCATGTTCCACCCAGTCACATTATTCTAATACAAGGCCGACCAGTCCTAATACTAACATCCTAATACTGAGCTCCTAGCGAGGCAGCTGCTTATTGCATTTTTATAATCCTTTGGTATGATTCTGCTGGGGTTCTAACCCATGATCTCCTGCATCCAAGGCAGACACTCTAACCACTTATGCTACCAGAGTGTCTATGATCTAAGGTGAGTTTCATCAGAATCTTTTCCTAATGGACCCTCTAACATAACATATTCCTCATGTAATTGGAAAATTTCATTTACTAGTTTAGGACAACACATAAAAATTGTTGGTAATGGTCAATAGACAGTTTTTATGTATTGAATTGTTTATATTCAACACATGGTCAGAGATTCATTTGCCATGGTATGTTTGGTCTAGTGTGAAATCACTGAATCACATATAGCAACCCTTGAATCCATTAAAATTGGTGCCCAAAAATGCAATATATACTTGCTGTCATGTCCAGCTGCACAGAACCAAATCTGCCTCACATTATATACCTAAAGATCTGGGTCTGTGCAGTTTGTTAGTAGTAATCAGGAGAACAAACTGCACAGACCCTGATCAGTTGTTGCAATATGCAATGACAGATCAGGGTCTATGTTATTTTTGGTTGAACTCAACTTATATCTTATTATATACAGTACACTGTAGTTAATTAACAGAATGTAAAATATTGTACAGGTTGTACTTGACAGTATCACATATGCTGAATATGTTTTGGGTAGTTTCCCCATTGCTTAAATTGATATCATCTTTACCGAAATTTAATATATTAGTCAAATATAATTTGAACTCATAAATATACTCATATTCTGTTATTTTTTTTTTGGTTACAATTTTATTTTTCTTGAAAGTGCAAGTATATTATAGTTATTGACCTGCCTAATTGACCATCAACTTCCCCCCTGGTGGGGTTAATAGAGGTCAGCTGGTTGCAGCCCAGGGACTGGCAAACTGGGCACTATGCTGACAGTTGGTTATCAGTACATACAGATCATATTTCCACCCACACAATCATTGACTGGTTTACAAATCATCTATCATCTGATTCACCAATATTTTTCTCTCCTATGTAACAGATGGTTGCACTCAGGGGCTGTTTAGGCATTCTTCAGTGTGGTGATTTGAAAAGAAGACAGAATTTGTTATTAAAGTGATCCATCTTTATCAAAGTATATTCAGGGGCATCATACCATGGATTTGGGTTGTAAGTGAGATGTCCTTATATGGATTGATCTTGCAAGGAGACTAACTTGAGAGTACATTAAAACACAAATAGCAGTTTATGATTCAGAATCATTTTAAATTAGTCGCTGTGGGCAAACAACTAAAATAAAACAAAACAAATTTGGTAGTAATAATTGAACAGAATTTGACTGATTTGATGTTATCATTTCATTACTCCTGTTATATAACGAGGTGGAACCAGTTGGTCAAGTCGTCTGAGATGCTTGTCTTTAAAGAGCATGGACATCTCTCTTCTCTCCACATGGTTTCAGGTTTTGGCTTGCACGTAGTGTACATGTGAGAAATCTTGCCTGGAGTTTCCAGTGGGTTGGTGGAACTTCCAGGAGGCTACCCAGGTTCTTCGTCCACCAAATGGACTGGTCACCATGTATCATGTGCAAAGAATTGGCATTAAACTCATGAATCCAAAAACTAAACTGTTACAGGAGAGTCACTGGTATACTTTGGGACCTAATTATGAAGGACCATTGAATTTTGTTTTGGTACCATGTTTTGTAGCGGTTATGGTTGCTACAAACCATAATTTTAAAGACCCACCAAACAATTATTTATATATGAAAAGTGATAACAGTAATACTACATTTATTCACATCTAGGAAATAGGGTGGTTCCCCATTAAAAAGACAACACATCAAAGGTGGTTCCATATGTCAGAAAACAGCCTACAAACATTTAGAGTCTAGTTTCATTAGCCATAATTACTAACATATATCATGCACATAATAATTGTCAATGTTCATGTAGCCTCAAACTCTGGGTCTATTGGTCGGAAATCATTATTAGAATAAAGTGTACATCTTGATCTGATAGCATATTGTGTGACTTTTATGTTATACACTAGTAAAATTATTCTGATTGCACATATTAATTTACTGATACCAAAGCATTTCTCCCACCTTGCAGGCTCAACCACCTGATGCTAGAGTTATGCAAGCAATAGAAAGTCTTACAGACTCACAGGTAAGTGAGCAGCTAATAGGTTTGAATACAGAAAATGGCTGTTTTAGGGCCAAAAAATTTTATTCAAGAAAATGAATCCTTCAAGGGCACAGTATTAATTAGAGTTCATGACATTTCTTTATTTTCCTTCTGCCCAATTCTAAAATTCATCATGCCAAAAATGCAATAGATATAATATCCAGTAATCTAGGGCATTCACCTTTATAGTAGGGCATTCACCATTATAGATCATTGACATTTCACTTGCATAAATTTCAGTCTTGGCACGCTAGTGTGGTTAGTGTGGGTATATGAGAGCATGCTAGTCGGTCCGGTGGTTCTTACAAAAGTCTTCCTCCACCAAATATAGCCTATCATGTGCTGAAAAATGGCATTAAACCCACACAACCAACCATCCATCTTTGATCAGATTAATTTCATCCTGAAAGCCTATGATGCACTGAGAAATGGCACTAAACCTAAAGCAACATGCATGCACGTGTGCGTGTGCACACATTATGGGTATATTGCTCTCAAATGCTTTTTGATATTGTCCTTGAAAACTGTCACACTTACACAGACTTGTTATGAGAGAAGATCTATCTTAAGGGAGCACTTTTGTTATTGAGACAGGTTTTGTTGTAAAAACTTTACAGCAATGCTTTTTTTTAAGCAAAGGCATTGCATGCTTTTATAAATGAAATATTTCAATTCTTGAGAGATGGGGATAATGGGCTAACATAGGGACCTCCCATTGTTAACTGTTTATTTCACAAGTGTATATCAGACGCTTATGTAAGCTTGATATACACCTGGATGTGTGGGGTGCTGAATTAGAATCATTTTAATTGCATAGAAATGTTGCCACAGCCATGAAGAAATTTCTAAGTTTAGCTGCTTTTGATGGTTCTATATTGTGATCACTGATTACCTCCCTTTGTTGATATACATTTGCCAGCTTCACAATCCAACTATTGGTAATGCAAGACATATTTATGTTGGGGGCAAAATTCTTTTAAATGTACATATTAATGGCACATGTTGGATAAAAGAGGTGTTGTTTTAGGCAGAGATTCAGAAACTAACATTGAGTATTACAATTTCATGTGGTTTTAAAAATATAGAAAACTGATTACACAACACACTTCTGCACAGGGTTTGCTAATGAAATGTTGTTTCGAAGTGTTGTAAAATAGCAGTTTTGGTGTATAATTTCATTATTAATTATGCATAGCACCAGTCTTGTGCATGTAGTTAGGAAAGGTTGGATAATATGCTTAATACTGGGTGATAAGGCCATCAAATTTTTTTTATTTTTGGAGACTTTTAGCAGCGCTTTCAACTTAAGCATATATTGTTTTATACATGTTTGGAATTTGTCTGTTTTTGGGAATCTAAATTTATCCTGTGCTTGCCCAATGTGAGACTAATTAATTTAGGGAACTTTTTACCAGTCCTCCACTTCAGGGACATGTGATGAAGCACGCCATTTTGATTGTTCAAAAGGTTTATAGTAACTTTAGTCAGTAAGTTAATGCCTTGTGCACTAAGTCATCTAATGCGTAAAATTGTTTTATTTTTGCAAATATTAATGATTTTGTCCATGAAAATGAATTGATGTTCTGAGTTGCATATATTACTTGTCTGAGTTTTAAAATTAGGAAGAAGTGATTTGGATCTTTTTATTATTTGATTTTTAAAAAATCTGATTCGAAAGCGAAAACTTCATTTTTTACAGCCTCATTTTAAGCACCTGTAAATGGTTTTAACTTAAAACCCAATTAACTATGATCATTTTGATCACCCAGACTTGTCATCAAATGAAATTACCTTGATGCAGAATACAAAATAATGAAATGGATCACTTTCTCAGTAAGAAGAAATGATAGTTTTATGACATAAAATAGAGTGCACACCTGTTAAATTAAGCTGCTCCAATTACTATGCAAATATTGATTTTTTTTCTGCACTCAGATTTTTTTTTCTATTTAGAAATACTATTCATTGGTGCTTTGAACTGTATCCTAATAAGGAAATGTTATCCTTGAGCCACATGCTCAGCTCGCTGAACCAGGTGTTGATTTCAAAGCAGATTGTTGATAGTTGTGGTGCAGTAAAAATAGTTGAATGCAGTAAAAAGCCATCATTTGTGGTATCACATACCAATTTATTTATGACATTGCTTAAAACAAAAATCTCTGAAAACAACTGGTAAGATGACAAATATGCTTAAAATGTTTGGGAATCTTTGCAACATTAGTTGATGATTTAAACAGAATGTATCTATAGATTTAAATGTGGCTGAACCATTACAAATTGCTTTTTAAATTGGGAAAAATCAAAACTTTTATTTTGTTTCAGCAGATTTTTAGTGTCTTGTTTATTAAATTTTGTTAGCAGGAAAACAGAAAATAATTCTTATGGCACTGTTATTATTGGAGTGTAGGAGTGTTAATAATCAGTTAATTGAAATCTTCATTTCTTGGACATGTTGGGACTAAACAATTGTATCCCTTATCAACAGATATTGTATTTAGGACATTTTATATGTGTAGGAAATCAACAGTTTTTTTTACTGTTTTTTCAAAACAGATTTATACTTGGGCAATTTTTATCATTCAGTTTATGCACAAGTATCTATGGTCCTGTTTGATAGAGGACCCCTCTCCCCCATTACAGAGACCTCATCTCTGTTGGCATTGTTTTGAAACTTAGTTCACCAAAGGTGGATGTGGAGGAAAGCATGCTAATGGCTTGCTGTGGGTTGATGGTTATTCCTAGTTTTTCCCAGGTTCTTTCCCCACCAAATATACTGATTATCATTTATGGTATCACAGTACCAATTGTTTATTCCATTGACCTCAAGGATAATGTTTTGTGAAATAAATATACTTTCTATACGACTTCAGCATGCATGTCACCCACTGTCACAGAGAACAATGTTAGGTTAATTTGACAAGGACAGAACTAGGTACTCCATTGCATGTAAGAGAGATAACTCTGATGGAACTAGACAGAGGTAAGAGTTGTCTAGTTACACCAGACACATTTTCAGCCATGTGTACCACATTTTAAAAAATCACGAAAACTACAAAATGTGATATAGTTATGAATTAACATAATCTCACTTGTTGCCAAGAAGCTCAAAATTTTTTTTAAAGCCGAACAGAAAGTACAATTCTTACATAATGCACCAATCACATCTAGTTTTGTGGTTTATTTCTGAATGCAGTGTGTTCCCTACACCTTAAGCATCTCCTACCAGTGGTTGTACAATTGGTACAGTTATACCTGAATTATAGCCCATTGTGTACTGAAAATTGGCTTTACACCCACAATAGTATAGTTGTCTGGTACTCAGTTATCATTTGTCCTGCATTCTATCTGTGTCATCACAGTGTGGTACCCCACATTTTCTGAGTAATAGCAACATGGCACATTATGAACAGAAGTGGGCCATTAAACAAATAGCACCATAATGAATTCATTAATTCAAAGTGCAGATAAATATCAATATGTATGACTAGATATGGATCTGATGATAGGTTCACTACTAAATGTATTCAGAGATGGCTGTAATTAACAATCCACTTGACTGCCATTGTGCCTGTCTTTGATGTTGTACAAGATAAAAAATGTTATCTGTTTAAGACACCCACCTGAACATTGTATTTTCCACCACTTCATTAGTTTGTAAATGTAATTTTGTTTAGAGAAAATAAATTCACCATCAATAAATGACTAAATCATGGAAATAAATGAATCTGAAGACATAACTTGTATACTGTATATACTCACTTTCAAATCTAGTCAGACAACAAAGATCAAACTATGCCATAGCATAATGTGCCTGCAGATCAGGGTCTATGTTGTATTTTAGGAGTGAAACGATTCATCCATATATCAATACATTGATACTTTCACTGCAACAACACGTATATCAATACAAGAGACTGAGAATCGGTACAACAGGATACTTACCGTACATCTTATTTTAGTCTTCAGCAGTCATGAATAATTATTATTAGTTGCCTTGTTATTCTGTTAAATGATAATCCATCTGAAACAGCATTTGAAGTTATAGGAACCCTTGTTAGTAAAAACAAAAAAGATTATTTGAGAATACCCACTCCCCATCTAGAATTTAGCACAAAGTGACATGGTTCATAATCTGCCCCCTCCCCCTTTACCATTTACTCATCATTTAATAACCACTTTCATGTGAATTTTCTACTTTGAATTTTACCTTGACTTTTGGTTGATTTAAAGGCTATGCTACTGGTATGTTGCATGTTGTTTTGCTCCAAGTTAAACAATAACCACCAATCAGAAATCAGTATAGCTCATCCTCAGCGTGATAAACAGGACATATTGGCGGAGCAAGAGATTCTTTGCAGGGAAAATCATTAGTACTTATGTGGAGTACATATGTGGAGATGCTGCCATTATGCAAATTGTGCAACATTTTTACACATCTTCATGCTGGGAGAACAGTGAAACACGAACACTCCCACAAATTCACTGAATGTTTCACATATGAAAATGTGTTCAGCGCAGTATATAATTTTTATTTAACCATTCTTGTCAAGACATTTGTTTTTTATGTAGCAACTGTTCCACATCTGGGTTTTTCAAGCACAACATAAATGGTTGTGAAACAAAATTTGATTAAAAACACAAACCCAGGATTAAAAATTGTAGTGTAATTTGAACCATTCATAAAGAAAGTTTTACAAATGTGTTTAAAATACGGGCAATCTGCGAAACCCAAAATGTCTATTTCCTGGCATGGTTCCATAGTTGCATATGGCAAATACTTGTTGAAGATAGTGATGATGGCAATACTTTTTAAAGTATATCAGATTATTGGAGCTGGAAACTTGATTTGGATACCAATGAGTGATTTGGATACCAATGAGTGATTTGGATACCAATGAGTGATTTGGATACCAATGAGTGATTTGGATACCAATGAGTGATTTGGATACTAATGAGTGATTTGGATACCAATGGGTGATTTGGATACCAATGAGTGATTTGGATACCAAAAATGTGTTAAACACAAGTCAGACATACATGCTGGATGGGCAAAAAATACCCTTAGAGCATTATTTCCAAATTAAATGTACAAAGGACAGAATATTGAGACTTATTAAAATATGCTATTTTAATTTTATTTAATTAATCCAATCAAATTTTCCAAGCAGATCATATACTACAAAATCATATACATCCATATCAGTGGTGAAATAAACTGAATAAAAAAAGGATTAATTAATGCAATTATCAAGTAAAGATATTTTTAATACCCCTATCTTCACAACCATTAATGGACTAAATACCCTTATACAGCATTATGGAACAGACAAGAAATGTTGCATAGTAGTCAGCAAACTACTGATTTAACAAAGGAAGTTTATGTTAGTGAAAGAAAATCCTGTTTTGGAGCAGATCTATCCAAACGATAATATCTGTTATCTCTTCAAAATTGAACATAATAGTCACAAAGATCAGTTTTCCATTATATTCAAGCTGACAAAGCTAGCTATGTATATGTCCCTTTAGAATAAAGCACAGAACAAAACTGATGCAAAGCAAAGGAGCAGAGTATGCTCATAATTGATTAACAGATTAATGCTTATACAACTACTAAGACATCTGTCAAAGATGTTGACTTCAGTATAGCTGTAAGAAAGTGGAGCAGAAAGAAGACAGATATTGAAGTTTAGATAAATATTGACTTTGACCATATCTTTCTCCCCTCCTTTTTTTAATTGATAAAAGGGGGAGGTCTCAGTTAAGAAAAAATCCTGTCATCATCTCTCCTTAAATTGTATATGAGAAACAAATGTGGAATTTCTCTTTCTTCATGCAGAGATTTTTAACAAGTGAATGAAGCTGCTGATGGAATAAATGAAATTAGCACAGAATTAGTCATGCTCAAGTTTATCACCTTGTGTAAATTGAAAGAAAATTTCTTTACAAACAAATAGAAGTACCTGTGGCTAAAGTAGTTTTTCATCTGCAGGAAATAAAATGTGATAGATTTTGTTGGTATTCAACCATATTCCCAATGCACAGATTTGTTCAAGATAAGATTTTCTTTGTGTGAGAAAATTGCATTATTTCTTCTGTTTTGAAGATAATATCTTCCAAGTGTAACTAAGATAGGAAACTGGTAATACATGTAATATGTTTTCAAAGCATTCATGTTGTACAAAACAAAGAGAGTTAAATGGTGGAGCCACCATTAATTGGCCTGAAATGTTGAATAAACCTCCCTGCAACTAACAGGTAGTTTTTTGAAAATATTGTTGATATCTTATCACTGAAAACTGGATATTAATATATGATAAGAATATGTCTATCTGTAGTCTGCATACTGGAAATACAACCACGAATGTCAACATACATACATGCAAGGACGCCATCTACCTTGATGGAAAGACCATAAAGTTCATATGTATATTGATATGTATCATGTCACAGGCTGTGTATCCTGAATCATATTAGATATGTGGCACATGTGTATCATTTCACCCCTATTGTATTTATTACTCCAGATAAACTGCACATGCCCAGATCTGCTGGTGTATAATGTGATGGCAGATCTGGGTTTGTGCAGTTTGCAGTTGGTCTGGTCCTATAGGTGAGTATAGACAGTAGGGAGATTTAAAGCAATTCAACAGCTGTTATTGAATACCAACTGTATAAAGTAAACTTTGAATATTAATATAAAAAGTAATGCAGAACAATGCTCTTAAGAAGAATCAAAAAGATCAAACTTTATTGTTTTGTCAGGATTTGAATTAATTAAATGGGTGCTGGATAGTAGGGTAGAGTTGAATCATGAATCAGACGTTGTATTAGGGACTGTTACTGTACATTAGTTAAACTATTGTATTATTTTTAAACACATGTTGATAAAATAAACAGATCTTTGCTCTAATGTGGCAGCCCCTAGTCCTTTGTCAGTGTCTAATGCTTTGTCTCAAAATCTTCAGGTGGTTAAATAGGGCAAGACCTAATTGTTACAAATGTGACAAGTCAGAATCCATTGTCAACATTTATGTACAGGGATGAAAAATTAGATTGATCATTGTAAGGGAATAGATACTGTAGGATTGTAGGACTGTGTGGGCTGAAGCCAGAGGATAATTACCCAGAGGGTCTGGAGGAGTGAATAATGATAAATGTGGTGGTTAACCACAGGAATCCAGTTCACTGTGTCAGCCAGTATGAAAGAAAAAAAAACAAAACAGAAGAGTGCCAGAAGTAAATGCTTGATCTGGTATTCCCAGTTGAGATTGTTTTATTATTTATTATTTGTCTTGTGTACATAGTTGGTGCCTGATAGTAATCCATGTAGGTACATATGGTAATAGTAAAATCCTTTGTTATTCTTATCATCCTATGGCCCTAACAGTTGACCTTATGGACAAAGTGGGTTGAAGTAGACCACTGTATGGTGCAACAGAAAAGGAATTATAGGTCTGGTTATGAAAGGGAAATTAATTCAGTGCTAGTGGCTGTTGTAAATTCACACCTTAACTGTGTTAATGTTCCTACCTTGCTTTCAAGGCCACATTTTTAAACTAAGAAAATTATGCTGATTGTATAGTCATTCTGGCAGCTCTTTCTTAAAGGTTGGGGAAAAGCATGGCTACTTTGAAAGAGAAGTTTGGAACAAAGTTGGAGCTAAAAGGAATAATTTATAAAATAAACTATTGTGAAATTTACTTAAATTGAAAAAATAAAATTTTTCTTGATTTGATTATATAAACTGGAGAAAAGCAGGATCTTCAATTGTCAGTATCATCACTACATTACTATGGTATGTATAAAGGACTACACTACTATTCTTAGGTGCTTTATAGGTAAGAGACTATTATACAAATGTATGCTTATGTGCATGTGTCAGCATATTATGTCACATGACTAAAATCTTTCAGACCATCTTGAAACCTTTGGATAGTGTGGGTGCTTTGATGTGGCATTATAAATGTAAAACCTTGGGCTTATATAGAGCTAGGAGATGACTTTTGTGGAATGAGTCTAAAAGAAAAGATAACAAAAGAAAACCTTAAAATCAATTATGTAAACATTTATAGCTCACCTGTATGAAATATAGATAAGCTTCTCAGTATCTGCCTATATATATATATATATATATATATATATATATATATATATATATATATATATATATATATATATGCAAAGTGTACATCCTCAATGAATGTCAACCAGTCCCTAATTCCAAGTCCTAGGCAGCAGTTTGGATTGGATTGGGTTTATAACACCTACATACACCACCAGGAAAGGAGGATGAGGAGACAAACTTTGTACATAGATGGGGGGGGTTTAATTTTTTTTTGTATTTAGCTTTGGTTTTACACACTATATCAATGCTGTTATATCTAGCATAATGAGACATGCTGAGGGGAAGTATCTTGATTACTACACCCTAATCACAAAAGTAGGTAACACTGACTTATATTTCATGCTTCATGAAAATGTGAAATGTAGGTCATAGTGACATTTGGGATAAGTGCTAATAGAGATGCATATAGTAATCAGGTTTGATGATTCCAGCAGGAAGAAAACCTGAGAAGTCATAAAATTTAATTAAATGTTTTAATTCAAATCTTTGCAATGTATGTACATGTTCCAATGTGAAAATGATCCTGATCAAACTTCCAATATGGCCACCATAGTAACCATTTTAAAAATGTTATCATTGGTTCTGATGGTCATGTAGGCATGAATTAAATCACTTCTGATGTCTATCTTGGACTCCTAATCTATGGAAAGCTACTGGTAGGCTTTCTCACATACCTGCATTGGTAGAGCCAAGGCTCAAACTGGCAATGACAGAGGTGAGATCTGGAAATGAAGGCAAGCACTTTAGACAACTCAGCCAGCTTGGCCCTAGGGTTGATTAAATAAACTCTCATTGCTTACACTTTGCATAAATGTGGAGATCTGAATCAATGAGAGATCCCTTTCATGCATGTGGAAGCTAATAATCTTAAATCCATTACAGTAAGTAAGATCACAGTTAGGTTTTATAGTGTTCTTAAATACTTGTGTTAGAACATAAAATATGTTGTGCCAAATTGGATGTGTGGATGTTCTCAGGAATTTCAGAGATGGTTTCAATTATAAACAGTTAAAAAGAATGAATGTATGGAAGAAACTGACATATCTTAAATTCATATAATTCATTTTGGGCAGTAGAGCTGTGGTCTTTTCGAGGAAAGGGAATGGGAAAGGTGACCACAGTGTGGTGGGGACTATTGTACAGACACTACTCTAGTTGCATTTTGGCAACTAATCAGGGCAGATACATTTCATTATAAACAAAGCAAAAAGCTAATTTATGTGGTAGTTCATGGTACTAATAACAAAATATCTTGCTTTCAGTAGTCTTGTTTAACACAAGCGACTTTATTTTATCATACTGATACCTATTTGGCAGAACATGTGCACACAGTAGCTTTACAGTAGTCCAATTACATCCCTCCTCTTCATTAATGGACATTTTAGCCACATCACAATCAGAATATGGCCTTGATCATTTTATCAGTTGTGCTCTTCAGTATGTGGGCAGAATTACTAATTGAGGTTTATGTTGTCCTAGGAATAATACATAAAGATCTGTGTTTTTGTGAGTGGTGTATTGATTCCCTTAATGACCCAGGCAGTCACCAGATCTTGCTGCTGTAGAAGAAAATCAAATGAATAAACCTTCAGCTTTATTGCCACTTGTAATTTTTAGCCAAGAAAATGAAGCTGGAGTTTTCCTGAGAATTAATTATTTCTCTTAGTTGTATGCTCAGTAAACTCTTTAGCTGATATTTTCTACCAGATATGTATACCTGATAAAATTAACATTGTTAAAATATTAATATATTTAAAAGTACAGTATGACTTGCTTTATATTTGTTTATTTAATAATAAATTTGTATTACAATCATTTTTCTGTATAGTTATTCCGGTATGAACATTAATGAGTTGCTGTACAAAATAGCTGTAATTGAACTAGGATAGTTATGAACATTTAGACAGTAGGGTTGTCAGAATTCTGATTTATATTATGATAATGAGTTCATTAGATGGAATTACTGAATGAAAAGCAAGATCTGTAATTGTATGTACTTTTCTTTGCTTGAATTATAATTTTTGTGGATACATGAAAAAATATGGAAGAGTGTAATTGAAGGGAGATCATACTTTTTTTCCTAGTTGGATGACTTCTTGACTGGTCGTGCTCCTCTTTTATTGGCTGTGAAGCTAGGTGACCACATGATGTTTATCCAGCTACAGCTGTCTGTTTCATGCCATGTACGCCGCTCAGTGCCACTGGGAAATGGCTCAGCATATGGAAATCATGTACAGGGTGGAGCTCCTAAAGAGGTAACTTAAATTTAAAAAAAACCTTAAACAGAATATCTTGATGACATATCCAGTAAAGGCTAAAAAAAATATATAAAAAAATTTGACCTTTCAAACAAATGTAAGAAAAGTGGTTGTAACATTCTATCATAGAGACAGGAGAGTCTTAATGAAAATGTAATTTTTTTTTGTTAAATTAGCATAATCATAACTTAAATTAAGAATTTGTAAGTTGTAAGTATTACATCAGACTAAATTATTGTTTTATAACAGACATATTTCGTTCATGTATTAACATTTTTTTATTCAGCAGTGTATTCATCACGATTCTCAGGTTGGATCTCAAGCAAATGGAGCAGTTATTGACAGTATCAACAACTTGGGCAAAGGTGTTTATTCAGGAACATTTTCAGGTACACATACATGCTTCTCAAGGTATTGTTGGTCCTAAATTAATACCTGTGTATATTCAGTATGGTCACCTGGTTGGCCTTTATGCAAATCTCTACTATAACCTGACTAAATGGTGGTTCTTGTCAGTGTAGGTTTTTCGCTAAAATCTTTTAATAAGTTTTAGTTGTCTGGCATCCAGTATAGCAACCACCTTGGCCATCATGAATATTTTTTATCACTCCTGGATTTTCATATTGACAATATGGTTGTCACTAAAATGACTTCTTATGATGTTTACTTGGTCCTGAATGCAACTCATGCCCAGTATGATCAACTTCATAAATATCTTGAAAATCTAGTTTTTTTGATGGACAGACTGTCATATCAACATGTGGTTTTTCACCAAAAGCTTCTCATGTTGTCCAAATGATCATAAATGCAAATGGTGCAGAACGGACATCCAATATGACTGCCATAAAGAACATCATGAAAATCTTGTTATCACTACTTTTCCAGAACAATGGTCATATTGACATCAGGTTTTCGCCAGTAGGTTCGATTATTGTATTAGTAACTTCTAAAATTGGCTATAAATTGAACATATTATTGTGTATATTTGTAGTGTAAGGTATTAAAAAATGTGTGCGTGTGTATAACAATATATTTTTTATTATTTTTTCATGGTGTATTCTTTTTCCTCCTCAGGAACATTAGATTCATCCAGTCAGGATTTTTTCGGACGTCCACGGCGAGATGTAGGAATAATAATGCAAATCCTGAATGATCTTCTGGGAGCAGCGCCACATTATCGTCTTCTTCAGCAGTGTAAAAATAAAACTCAAATAAAGACACAGGTGATGGCGCAGAAGTCAACAGGTGAGCAGTTTTAGGCACAATCTGATAATTAAATATTCTAGGTACACTATCAAAAACACATTTAAACTTTATTTTACTGTTCTAAATCATGTGTAAAGAGAACAACCCAATGGTTACAGCTTAGACCTGGGTCATATCTTGTGCATCATACTGGAGGATCACATGGTGACCAAATGGCTTATATACCATGATCTAATAACTTATAGACTCAAACTTAATAGCTTATAGACCCAGATCTAGCAAAGTTATATACCCAGTTATAATGGCTTGTAGATTCAAGTCTGATGGCTTATATTATTGGATTTAATAGTTTATAGACCTAATGCTTATAGTCCCTGATCCAATAGCTTAAAGAACTTGATGTAACAGCTTATATACCATGATCTAATAGCTTATAGACCCAGACCTAATGCTTACAGACCCAGATCTAGCAACTTATAAACCCAGTTATAATGGCTTGTAGACTCTGGTCTTATGGCTTATAGTAATGGATTTAATAGTTTATAGACCCAAACCAAATGGCTTATAGAACATGGTCAAACAGTTTATAGACCTAGACTTAATGCTTACAGACTCTGATCTAATAGCTTATAGTCCCTTATCTAACAGCTTAAAAAACTTAAATGTAACAGCTTATAGGTCTGGATCTATCAGCTTATAGACCCAGACCTAATGGCTTACAGACTGTAATGTAATGGCTTTTAGGCCCAGATCTAACATCTGATAACTCCTGATCTAACAGCTTATTGATCCTGATCTTACAGCATATAGATCCTGTTGTAATGGCATATATAGCCTGATCTTACAGCTTATAGACCCAGACTTATAGAACCTGATCTATCATCGCAGATTCCACAGCTTATAGAAACTATTGTAATGGCTCATGGACACTGATTGTACAACATTTGGATGCTGATCTAATTGCACATTATAAGATGACATACATAAGTCACTATTCATTATTGGGTTTAATGTTATACACAAGCATAATTGATATTTGTCATTGATTCTAGGTGTTGACAGGATGCGTGTTTCTTTAATTTATGAACACCATTCTCTTCCATTATTCAGTAATAAATTAAATGGTATTTTATTATTGCTTTAAAAGGTCTGACAAGTACATGGAACTTGTATCTTTAACATTCATTAACATCAATACGGTAAAATGTTATATGTTACAACATTTTTGGACAAAAAATAATTTGAATTTAGAGTAAAAATCCTACATTATAATGGATTTGTCATATGGTTAAGAAAAAACAGAATTTGAATTCATATTTATATATATATATATATTGTTGTTGTTTGGACTCAACACCATTTTTCAGCACACAATAGGCTATACATGGAAGCCAGTATTAATGGTGGAGGAAGAAACTGGGAAATCCCCAGAAAGAACCACCGACCCACGAGAAGCTACTGGCAAGCTTTCTCACATAACTGCATTCACAGAATCTTAGATTCGAACCCACCCAGACAGAGGTGAGATGGCAGTGATCCGTATCTGAGAGCACTTTAGACCACTTGGCCACTGGGGGCCCCAATATATATATATATATATATATATATATATATATATATATATATATATATATATTGAACTCACAACAATTCTATACAGGCTGGTTGAGATAATATATTTATAGATTTAACTCTGGAGACAGCCATATAGAGTTTTACAAACGTTTTTGTGTTTATTTGTTTGTTTTGTATATGTTTTGTATTTGCCTTTGAAAAAAACTCATTAAGAGTTGAAAGTGCTCAAGCTAGTTAGTTACTAGTTTTGCACTGTTCGTTGTCAGTTTATTGCATCTATCTTAATCAATCCCTGACCCACGTGATCCCTTGGTGGATCCAGTGCTGGATCCAGTGCGCTTGAAAGGGTTGTTATTTGCCATATGATTTGTATTCTTTATATATATATATATATATATATATATATATATATATATATATATATATATATATATATATATATATATATTGTATATATATATATATATATATATATATATATATATATATATATATATATATATATATATATATATATATATATTATATATATATAATTGTATGTACTTGATAAACCAAATATAGGTATTCATTCCCATACTTTTGTGTGACACATTCAGAGTAGTCCTACTTGAGTGTCCCCACATCAATATTTTTAGTTTCTGTGTATCAAACTTTTATAAATCTAAATTTGTTTTAAATTTCATTTGTAATGTAAAGCTACAAAATATTTCAGATGTGTAAAGGAGTGGGTATGTAATAAAATTC
Organism: Potamilus streckersoni; assembly: GCA_016746295.1. Lineage (NCBI taxonomy): Eukaryota > Metazoa > Mollusca > Bivalvia > Unionida > Unionidae > Potamilus > Potamilus streckersoni. The sequence continues at coordinate 5,616,624 of JAEAOA010001578.1, read as the reverse complement.
AGAATGATATTCAAGTTTTATTTTAGGTTGGTGGAAAGGATTTGCTTGATATGGGTTATGAATATACCTAGATCTAGTGGTTTCAGTTTATTCCTATGCTGTATCAAACTCATTTTTTCTAACTATTCAAAATAAAACAGGTAGTTTTGCATGTGTGTATGAATGTGTGCATGCACGCATACACACACACACTCTCTTTCACTCTCTCTTTTATTGGCTCTAATAAACTCTTTTTTCATCTCCATAGATTTTCCTCCCTCAAGTTCTCCACCTGTGCCAACAGAAGACAGTTCATTGCGGGAGAAAATACAGCGCCTGCAGATGCAATTGGAAGAAAGAAAGTTACGCAGGAAAACAAAACGCAACATGCGTTCACCTTACAGTTGGCCCATTAACCGAACACCATATCATCATTTAGGACATCATCACATGAAGGGAAAGCAGTATTCAAATTTCAAATCAAACACATGCCGAGAACAGATTGCCAAGGGAGATAACCATGCTAGTCCAGCTACTACTGCTACTACTGCAGCTCCAGAAGTTAGCAACTTCCAAACAGCAGCAAAAGGGATCCAGCAAGGTGGTGTCTTTGTATGAAGTCTGCATGGAAGGCAGCATTTGGTTTTCCTTTGGCAGCCTTCTCAAGGCTGAAATTTGTTTTTCTCAGCACCTCACATACTAGTGGTGTCTTGTCAAGGGGCTGGTTGTTTGAGGTGACCTGCTTTGACAGATGAGTGGGTGGCAGATTTTCTGTCTGGCAACAGTGTTAACGTCTACTGCTGATGGAGAATAAAAACAATATTTTTAGTAGTATTGTAGACTGTGCCATATGTAACTTCATATCAGTTTGCTGCACTTTGTATGACCATCTTGTGTGCAGAATTTTCATTTTGATGGGCATGGAGTTTTGAAAACTTGGAAATTAAAATTGTCAGTCTTGGCAGTGTGCAGCTGATGAGTGACAGGTCCTTTAAGCTGCAGTTTTTAAGTATGTCAAGGCAGTATAAAATTGTTACATGGCACATGATTTTATGAATGTTACCATCTGAATTTACTGTTTGCGGGAAGGACTTGTGTGTAATATATTAAGTACTTTGTAAACCTTTATATGTATATTTTATTGTTTCTCAACTTTTACTTATTTCATTATCAAAATATAAAGATTTTCCTCAGAGAAATATTCTTGTGCAATTTTTTAATGTTTTATTAATGTAATTTATTTTAAATTGAAGATATTAGTTGGCACTAGATTGTTGGACTTTTATAAAAGTTTCCAATAGTTAACCATTTGTAGGCAGTTGAAATAGTCATGCTTCTGCTGCTGACTTTGCTTAGAATTAGAATTTTAAAATTGCTTAGAGAAGCAATACAAAGAATGAAATTTTATATTAGAAAAGAGTTGAAGCATTTAGCATTCTAAGGATGTTCACCATGCAAATTGATACTTTACTGCCAATGGACATCATATTTGGTCCAGGGCATTATATCTGGTCAAGTTTTTGTACCAACCTTTTATAATACATTTTGCTATTGTTATCCTTGATTTCTGCAGGCAAGACAAATTAATTAGGTGTACATGTAATCACAGCTGTGGTCAGTTAAAGAAAAATCAACTTTTATAACTACCATTTTTTTTCCAGGTTAAATGGTATTAGCAAATGAAGTTCTATGATTGCTGAGAGGGTTAAGGTGTTTTTTATGGTTAAAGCTTGTATTTGAACAAATGATTGGTCTGCATATCTTGTGAGACATGCATGCTCAAAAGAAGCAGAATGGCTGTTTAAGGCACAAGACATTGAGGAAATAGTTTTATTTCAGTTTTAAAAGTGAACTATGTAAAGTAGTTTTACTATCAAAATAACAGGCACATTAAATCCTGGATAAGGGATGGAGTCATTTTAATAGACTAATTTATAATTGGTATGAATTTATGTTATTGGGTTAGTACAGTCCAGTTAGTACACATGAATTCTAGCATATTGTAACATTGTTCAGTGGGGTCATATTACTACAATTCCAACAATTTGAACAGCCTTGTATCCAAGAAACTTTCAAGTTGTACACAAAACTTGTAACTGAAGCTTTCATTTGGAACAATTTGGGCAAACTGCCATGAATCTTTCATGATTGTTTAAAATTTGGTACAACTACAAGCAGGCTAAATTTATTCACATGTATGAAAAATTACATATTTGATTGTGGAGTTCTTAGTTTAATTCAAGTTTCAGTGATTGGGGTCATGTGTTAGTTTTGTAGGTCTGATTGTTCAGTACTGTATAATTATTTTTTACAAGAATGAAATTAAAATGTACAAGTTTACTAATTGGTTTTATTGTCTTGTTGGGAAAGAAAATATACCTATGGTTTTAATTTGTTTTTGTGTGCATACAAAATTAGATATTACTTAAACACAGGTTGTATATATTTTTGGCATCAGTTATCGACAGGTTGGATCGAAAAGAGAATCTATTTTTTAAAAAAGGAATTTTTAAAATTTTTGTATATTTGATGTGAACATGAAAAAATTTTTGTACAAACAAAAAAGAATAGTCATTTTAACAAATTATGGACGTGATTTTATTTTGGAGTGTAATTTTTGTGGATTTCTTTATTGCAAGAAACTTTGATTGCCATTATCCAGTGTACAATCTGCCTCTTTGTCCATCAAACTTGTGTACACAAATTTAATTATCAGTAAAGAATCTTTAAATCAAGAATCATTCAAAATCAAGTCATTAAAAATTGAATCCTCAGTACTGCCTAAGAAATATCATTTGGATGTTTTATATATAAAGATAGATAGATATGTAAGGGGAGATAACCTATGCAATATTACTTTGGTCATATTGATTCAAATACCCAGCAATTCCAATAACAGCACATTTTCAGATTGTTCCATAACAGCCAAGTGTGTCTGCATGAAGAATGCGGTTATGATTTGGACAGACACATGTGTTTTAATACATTTCTACTTTAGTAAATTATTATACTTGTAACCGTAAATTTTCATGTACTTTTGGTGCATTAGTAAATTATTGTCATCTCGTCTACAATTAATGATATTTGGTTAGTTCAGTTTAAAAACCTTTAATTACTGGTTCATGTTGTTAAAATTGTGCCTTTTTTTTATACAAGTAATTTTAATTTTGAATCACTAGCACATTTTCTGCTTGTAGTAATTCAAAGTTTTCCAGGGTGCCGATCTAGAGTTATTACGTTACTTGTCTTTTTGAAATCTTTTCTTTGTGAAATAAGAAAGAATGCTGACTGTGAAACCATTATTTCTTGGGCATCAATATTCACAATTTTGTATGTAAAAAAAATTACATTTTAGCAGTATTTGCTTTAATGAATTTGAGAAAAGGCTCATGGTTGTTTAAATTTTACACAGAACAAATGGTTTTTAAATTTATTTATAATAGCCACAAAATCCATGGAAATTAAAACTCTTAAAATAGTAAATTCAGTGTTTAGTCCTTTTCTCTTGCCAAGTTAGCTTATGATATAGTCCCACATCACATATGTATCGATGAGGTGATCTTGCATCTGATTTGCTTATCCACTACCTATCAGGAGGCCATATTTCTCATCCAGTTTAAATAAAACTTAGAATATTTCATTAAGATTTTAGGAGAATCTGATGACGAGCAAGCTCTATGCATAGTAATGATTTACCTTGCATCTGATTGGCTGACTCTGGATGTCATATTTTTTATCCAGTTTTGGTCAGACTTGTAATATATGTTTATATCGTTAAGATCTCAGATAGGTTTAATAATGAAACTTGAAATATGGTCTGGGATGGCTTCAGTAATGAGTATGAGTCATGCATATTATTGAAGTGATCTTGAATCCAATTGGCCAAGCTTGTTACCACTCAGGAGGCCAGATTTGTGATCCAGTTTTGATCAAACTTAGAATGTATGCTTATATCATAAAGATCTTGTGCAAGATCTTTCACAAGTTCGATAATGTGCAGGGTTAAGTCACATTAATGAATGTTTTTCATGTGATTGGCTGGACTTGTTGCCAATGTAAAGATTGGATTTCTGAACCAACTTAGACCACATTTTATCAGTAGATTTAAATCTTGAACCTATTGGATGAGTATGATTATGAGAGGGATCCATGCATATTAATGAGGTAATTTTTCTTCTTTGTTGAGTTGAGCTTGACAGCATTATAACAATTTGTTTCTGATCATATTTTATTAAAATTGGTAAATAGGCTTATTATTATGTGCTATTTATTTTATTCGATTACATTTATATCATATGGGTACATTTAAAAATCACTGTCTGGTTCATGCCCTGGAGGAAGCTGCACATGGCAGTCTTAAATGTTTCCTCTAACCATAGCTGATTAATACAAAATGTTTTAGTGGGACTTATTGAATTGTGTTAACCTCTAATATTCTTATTATTTAATCTGCAGTCTTGTGTCAACAAGTATGTGTAAGTGAAACAAGAACAAGGAAATATTTTTTCTATTTTTTCTTGTTTCTCATTAATATGCATAAATGATGATACATCATCAGGAACACAATAAAACAAACTCTTGCACAACAGCCAAAGTAATCTTTGTAGTTGATGAACAAGTGGCTGTATTTGGAAAAGTTACTTTGGCTCATTCTGACTGCATGAAAGATAATGTTGGGTTAACTTTCTTATAAAATATAGATGGGTAAACAGGTTTCTGCATATTCACTAGAAACAAGGAAATCATATTGCAGGCAGTCAAGTGAAAAAGTGTAGCAGATTTTTGCATGTGGCTTAGGTTGTTATGAGCCAATTATGTATTTTCAGAGCACTCATTAGCATATGTTTGTGTACAGTCAGCACTATTTATGGCAGTTTGGTCTGAATATTCCACAATATAGGTAACTTTGCTTACAGTGTGGGTCTATTTGTGGTTTCCATATTGAAGAGATATAAAGATGGAGCATATATACAAATGACGACACAATCCTTGTTCAGGAGAAGACAATCAATATGAATAGCAGGATGGTAAATTTAGCTTGCTGGCTGTAGATACAATTAACAGAGGATTACAAAAATCATACTAATTTCATCTGAAAGTTATGGGGCACAAACTGAATACTTTCTGTGTACATAAGGGAATTGTAAACATTTCATAATAGAAAATGCATATAAAATAGATGTTAGTATAGATAAATGATGTAGTATCATATATATATATTTGCATGCAAGTTAAGTCCAACTGCAAACAAATGCAGACCCTGTTCTGCTGCTGCATAATGTGCTGGTAGATCAGAGTATGTTGTTTGTTCTACAGGTACTCTTAACATACTGGAGAGATCCATATATGCAGGACATTATTTGATGACAGATCTGGGTCTACCAAGTTTGTAGTTTGAGTAAACTTAGAAGCAAGCATAGACAGTTTCTTTGTTTTATTGGATGTATGAACATAGTGCAGAATACCTGAAATATGCCAAAGGTTAATTTTAGTTGTAATATCCCATGAATTGAAGATTAAAAGAGCTAAGTAATTAAAAGTGTTTAAAAGTAATTTAATTTAACTGTTAATGAGATAATTTTTGTAAGTTAGGTAGCAGCTGTTTTAATCTCCAGACAGAAAATGGTCAAATGACTAAGGTCTGCTATAGTAAAACACTAGGGACTTGTGGAAAGCACATTTAATGTGGAGCTGACAGAATTTTGTATCATTTTCATTTACGCTGTGTAATCCAACTTTGCTGGAATGCAACTTTTAGGGTTTTTTATTATAAAAAGTCTTTCCATTTGGATATAGTCTGTATATTTCAATGGAACAGCCCTGACCAGAAATGTTTTAAAACAAATATTAAATTGCTATGCTAATCAGCTTTCTTTATATATATATATATATATATATATATATATATATATATATATATATATATATATATATATATATATATATATATATGCATGTGTATCACATATTGAGTTGCATAATATTGAATAGTTTACTTTAATGTCATATCAGATATTTTGTCTTGAGGACTGATGTCTTTAAATAAATTATTATTATTATTATATAATTTTTTAATGTCAAATCATAATGCTATTTCCAATATGTATAGGAAACTTTTGTATTCATGAATGTAGTTAGATTCTGGACTATGCTGTTTAGTGTTTTAAGATTGGTGTAGTATGCAGCATTTTTAAATATTATACAAGGATTGTCCGTGTTTCTCAATATCTTCACTGATGAGTTTTCCATGAAAAGATACATACCAATAGGCATTGTATTTAAAAATATTTTTATTATAGTTATTATTTAAATTAAGATTTTGCTAGCTTTCAGATTTGATTTGTTAGACATATCATCCAGGTGATAAATGATAGTGCTTTCAGTAGGTGAAGTCAGAACTTTGAAAGAAAATCTAATCAGTGGCATAAAAAACTTAAATACATCTAGTCACAGTGGCATGAAAAACTTGAGTACATCTAGTCACAGTGACATAAAATAACCCAGTACATCTAGTTTGATTAAGCATGATTGATTATTTTCTACTGTGAACTGATAACATGGTATGGTGTCATTTAACAACTTCACAACAATAATTGCATTGACAGAAGTTCTTTTTCTCTAAGGCATTGCCTTTACAGGTGCTTCTTATAGTTGAAAGAATTCAGAAAATTTTCATATCAAGAAATATACATATATATATATATATATATATATATATATATATATATATATATATATATATATATATCTATCTATATATATATCTATCTCTGTGTGTGTGTAATTATGTCAGATAGTACTTAGTTTACTTTCAAATTTGTATCCATAACTTCTGGGAATTTTTTTTTAAAATAAATTTTTGAAAAATTACTTGTTATGACACCATTACAGAACACTATTTCACAAGGTTGCACCCTGTTTTTTTTTTAAAAAATAAAGTAGCATGATTTATATTTGTGGTCATCAATTTTCTTGATTTTATTAAATATGAGATTGTTATGAGTACTTGAATGAATGCATTCAATAAGATTCCTATTGTTACCACAGAATAAGCATGATTAACTGCATCTTTAATTTTGTGGTTTGCTGTAAACATGATCAAAATCATGACTCCCCACCCCAATGGGATTAATTGGCAACCTAATAGTGAATCAATTGTGTAAAATATAAAGAGAAAGAAATTTTACAATTTTTGGTAAATGAAGTACAATTTATTATGAAAGCTAGCACTGGATTTATTTTTTGGCATGAAATACAAATTTATACCAATTTAAAAATCAATGTTCAAAATGAAACCATGAAGTGTCAAGAGATGTGTTGAAGATTCTGACTTAAATAATAGTTTTATGAAAATGAAATCATAGTACATTTAATTTCAAAATGGTATAAGAAAACATATCATAAGTCTTGAAGAAGTGCACAGTAAAAAAAGTTTAGCAATTGACAAATGTAATGCATTTTTATTTTCAAAAATTGTTACCATATGTATTTTCTTATAAGTAGATTCCAACTGCAAACAACATAGAGCCTGATCTTGCATCACATAATGGAGTCAGCAAATCAGATTCTGTTGTTCTACTAATCCTAAAAAAGTGCAGAGACCCAGATCTGCCAGCACCTTATGCAATGATAGATCTGGATCTGTGCAGTTGGACTAGACTTGTAAGTGCGCATATACTTTTTAGTGGTTATTTTCGTTTCACTTCTGTAATTAATTTATCTCACTATGACATTTTGACATTTTCCTATTACCCCAAAAAGGAGCAAATTTTGCTTTAACGAAATAAAAATAATGAACTGGTATTTTTCTTCATTTCTTTTTAGACAAGTACTGTATATACTTGCTTATAAGTCAAGTCAAACTGCATAGACCCAGAACTGCCATCACATTATGTACAGGCAGAGCTGGTTCTGTTCAATTTGTTAGGAGTAATCAGTAGAACAAACAGTATAGACCCTGCTCTGCAGGTTCATTATGTCATATCAGGATCTTTGTTGTTTGCAGTTGGACTTGTATGCGTGCCAGATTACATGGCTGTACCTATAATTACCATATATACTCACTTTTAAGTTGAGTCAGACTGCCATCAACCAAGTTCCTGATATGCCACATAATAATGAGCCTGCAGATCAGGATCTATGTTGTTCTACTGATTTCTCCAAACAAACTGTACCAACTTAAATCTACCAGTGCATTATGCAATAGTTGATCTTTGCCTTTGCTGGATGCAATTGGGCTGATCTATGAGTCAGTATATCCAGTAACTATTCCTAAAATAATGTATACATTACACTTCATGGGATACAGGGCTGATCAAATTTTTTATTTTTTTATGAACCTATTCCACCTACCTTCTAACTTGTACCAAAATTGAAATCGCTCAATTTGATAAGACATACACTTTAATGCATAAAGAGAACAAAATAAATAATGTACAACATGTGTGTTTCTTCAAAGGAATTAATTTGTTCATTTTTCATTGTCCAGGTACATGCATCTTGTATACACTATTTGTTTCTCTGATATGGTATCATCAGTATTTCCATCAGCAAGAATGGAAAGGAATTTACTGAAATTCCGTAACTTCTTGCAGGACTTATCAATGACTGTACAAAAGTCTTATACCCTGAGTGTGTTCCGGTAATGAACATTAGGTTCAAAAAAACATTTTGCTACTGGAGTGCACACATGACTTCTACATTAGAATATGGTTTCCCATAACTGGCTAGGGTGTAGGTGATAGTAAAGAGAGATCTCACTGTATTGCAGTTCATTCTCATTTCATCTTAAAATGTCCTTTCATAAAGGATTGAAAACAATCCCAACTCTTGGGAATTTCTGCACATACTGGCTAGTCTCACATACTGTTATGTGACTTTATTGGGTCAACCCTTAATTTGTTTGTTTTGAATTTACAACCAGTCTCAGTTGGTCAAGTTGGATGATAATCCGAGTCAATGAATTCAAGCCAAGGATAATTATCAACCCAATGTGCTGAACATTTCTTTGTCTCTTTTATGTATTATATTTTTTAAATACTTTTAGTTCTACAGGTCACAGACAAAAAGAGCTTATGGGATGGTCTATCATCTGCCTTTTAGCACAAGTTTGTTATCACTCTTCCTGTTAATTTACTTGGACGGTTACCATAAAACTACACACACATTCGTCCCATGGTCTAGTAGGTCCCAAATACAAATTGTGCTGCTCAAAATATTCAATAATGGAAACCAGAGTGGGCATCTTGAAAATGTTATCAGTACTCCTCATGAATGGATCGTTATCAACAAAGAGTTTCACTGACAAATTTATTTTGAAGTCTAGTTGGTTCAGGGGTCCCCCAGTAGCTGAGTGGTCTAAAGCACTCGTCATTATGGATCACTGCCATCTCACCTCTGCCTGTGTGGGTTCGAGTCTTAGGCTTGGCAAATGTTGGTACATGAGAAAACTTGGCAGTTGCTTCTCAAGGGTTGTTAAACTATCTGAAGGCAGCTTTTTCGAGTGTTGGAATTTTTGTGACTGAAAAATTAGCATATCTCATAATTTGTTTGAGTTTACAGTTTTCCATGCATGCACCAACACCACTAATCGTTCGCTGTTAAACTTTTCATCTTCTGGATTAATACCATTTCATAATTAAACTACACTGCAGTTTAAATGTTTTCACCTCCAAGGAAAAAGATTTGTATTCCACAAAAAGTGAAGTATAGATTGGAGTACACCAAACTTTGGCATAGCATTCAGCCATCAAACATCAATGTACTTATGCATTTCACGTTTTAGTGTGCCAAAAATTTTACATTTGGAAATGTGCACAAGGGCTGGTATTGTTGCTTAGTTTGCCTATCATACATGTACCTTGTAGTAATATTATATAGTACATGTATGACATAAATTGTAAACTGATATGAGCCCCTGTAGGCATGTGGCAGAACAATGTGAAAAAGCACACTGCACACAAGCACATTGGCCATCTTGAAGACCTTGCTATTTTTCCAAGAAGACTGATATTGTGTTTACGCCATAATGATGTAAATCCTAAGTGGAATCTTCTATCCAATATGGCCACAATGGCAGTCATCTTGAAAAACATGCTATTGTCACTATTCCAAATGGGAAAGTAATCAATAAGAGGTTGTCACAAGATTACCTTTAATGTCTTGTTGGCCCAAAAATAAAAAGGTGTTATCTGATATTCAATATGGCCACCATTGTGGCATTCCTGACAAATCCTGTTAATGCTACTCCTCTTAAATAGAAAGACTTTTTGACATGGGGTATTCATCTTTTTGATGTGGGGGTTTTCATCTTTCTTGAGGTGGGTATTCATCTTTTTGATGTGGTATTAATTTTTTTACATGGGGTATTCATTTTTTTATGTGGGGTATTCATCTTTTTGACATCGGGTATTCATCTCTTTGATGTGGGGGTATTCATCTTTTTGACGTAGGATATTCATCTTTTTGACATGGGGTATTCATCTCTTTGATGTGGGGGTATTCATCTTTCTAGAGGTGGGTATTCATCTTTTTGATGTGGTATTCATTTTTTTACATGGGGTATTCATTTTCTTATGTGGGGTATTCATCTTTTTGACGTGGAATATTCATCAGAAGACTGCTTATGGTGTCTAGCATGTTATAAATGAAAATGTTGCAAACTGACTCTCAATATGGCCACCATAGTGGCCATTTTGAAAACAGCATCTCCACTCAACCAAAATAGATGGCTTTATCAACATGGTGTTTTCAAAAAAAGACATTTTTACAACATCTGGTTGGTCCTAAATGAAAATGGTCCCAACTGTACATTCAGTATGTCCACCATTAATTTGAAAATCTTTTTATTGCTGATTAGAATCAGAGATGGTTGTAACACTCAGCAGTTTATAAGGAAGAAAGGTTATTATTTTGAATTTCTAGAAATTATTTTTGGCCAGTAGTGTCAGTTCTTTTGATGGCTATTATTTTACAGTCTCACTGGAGTAACACTTACCTGATCAGATTAGCTTGAGGAATATAAGCCCTACTAACTCCCATATCCAACCCTTCCCAAACAGCTTGGTGCTCAGCATTAAGAGGTTAAGTGTTAGGACTGGTTGGCCCGGTGTCAGGATAATGTGACTAGATGGGACATCATGTTACATATCTGTGGCATGATGTCCCAGTGCTAGATATCACTATAAACATGGTGACATGACTGAAAAATTGTTAAAGCTACATTAAAAATTGCTCGCTCACTCGCTTGCATTCACACACACATGCACACACAGAGCAAGATTGCATAGTATGCTGGTAGGTGACTGTAAGAAAAAAAATGTAACTGCACGAGTCACTGATTTTGGCTGATATGCCCTTGGCAATTTCCTTAGTTTTTCCCAGACTGTGGTGGAAGATGGAAGAAAGGGTTGAATTCCTCATCAAAACTGACTGGGGTCTTGACTCGGTATGCTTGTGTAGAGAGCATATTAATGGTTGCAGACATTCTGAATTCGGCAACACTTCACAAATTCCTTTATTGCTGTCTTAAATCGGTATTCCATCCATTCTATGGTGGGATCTCAGCATGAATTATCAGGTTTATCCCCAAAACAATGATGTATTATGATTTTTAATGTAGCTTTAACAATTTTTCAGTCATAATGATACAATGTCTACAGTGTGGCTGTTTATAGTGATGTCTAGCACTGAGGCATCATGCCGCAGACATGTAACATGATGTCCCACCCAGTCACATTATTCTGACACCAGGCTGACCAGTCTTAACACTAACCTCTTAATGCTGAGTGTCAAGCAAGGCAGCTGTTACTACCATTTTTTAGTAAGTCTTTGGTATGATTCAAGAACAAGATAAATATCCAGATAATTCCCAACGTCACAGATTAGGTATGACTGCCATCTCTAAGACTGTTACAGTACTGTCAAAGAGGGCAAGTCTTGAGTAAATAGTCCAGTACCCTGACTGTCTCCTCTATGCTTCTCTTTATATTGAGAATAGTAAACTCAAGATAGGGTTCCAGACTATTTAGTAAATAGCTATCCATATTAGCATGATGAACTGGTATGAATGACTTGTCAAAACAAAAAACAGCCAGAACAGTCACATTTTATTCCCCCACTTTCATATAACTTTTCCTTCTCTGCATCCTCATTATTAATGACATTGCAATTGTTTTAGTAGACTGATTTTATCCACTTAATAAAGATCACCTCACTACTTCTTAAGTGGTCATAACATACTTTTTGTCATTTAATATAACCACAGGCAGCTCCTTAAATTAACTGGCATCATTTTGTTTCAAACACTATATGTGGAGGTTTATATAATGTAATATCAATTAAAAATTAAATAATCATTACTGTTATTTAATCACTTTATGAAAGAAACCAATGTTAATATCAGTAACATGTCTTTCACTACTTTAATTGCATGAATGAAAATTAACTTGTATCTGAATGAAGTGAGCAACAAAAAATTACAGGCCGATTAATCATAGTGGATTGGCTTGCTTTAAGTATTTTTAACTGGCCGATAATTTTGTCTATTAATATGCAGCAAACAGTCATAGAATGAATGTGCATGCGATACTTATTAGCGACCAAACTGTAGTTGTGATGTTTTCACAGGATATTAATGGGCAGAGATAGATTTAAGCATTCAGTGCATCTAGAAGTCATGAATGACCAGAAAAAAAAGTAGATATAAAATTGGAAAAAGCACTTGTACCAGAATGAAGCTTTGAAAATGTTTATTTGTCTGACATTAAAAATGAATAGTCTTGGTCATCAGGCTATGAAATTTTATCAGCCTTGAAGGGATATGCAAATACACTTTTTACAAACAATACATTTTGTTGTATCCATGTTTGCAGTAAGCATGTTTTACTGTATGAAGATGATAAAAATGCAAACATGTAATTATTATGTATAAGAAAAGTAACATTTTGACATAATTTATATTGATTTATTTTACACAGGTTCAATCTTGCTAAAAGTACAGTGATGGTTGTCATAAAGTGGTACCTAGTTCAAGCTCTCTCCTTTAACCTCTCTTTTCATAAACCCACAAAGATACAAAGTATTCAACATGTAACTCATCTCCTGTGGAAAGCAAATAACAAAAAATTAACTGAAATTCTGGTATTTAACCAATCTGTACTGGAACAATAAACTTCTTTAGATACCAAGCTTAACCATGAAAAGTTATTTCCCTTCGCCTTATCACTCTGTCATGCTTGTAAGGTGTGATAGTCAAATTACTGTTGATACTAACTTGCTGATATTTAAGGTTATGTTTTTAATTCTAATTTTATTTAAGAAACTGTTGACAGATCTGGATATAAACCTGTGTCTGAAATGCATGACTTTTATCTGTGGTGGTGAAGCTAATACCGTATATACTCGCTTATACAATGAGTCAAACTGCAGACTGCACAGACCCATGAAAAGTAGCTACCTGCAATAAAGCTTGTTGAATCCAAAGAAAAATGTCACCGAAGTGTTTAAAGCAAATTCAGTCACCTGCAAAGATACTGCACCTAAAACTGGGATGTTCCATTCAACTAAGTCTCCAAGAATATTTATCAGTGAACATGGCAAATTTATTATTCTGAACTATTTTGTTACAGAATAATTTTGAACATAAGTTTTAAAAATATAATTGCTAAACATAATAACCTTAAAAGCTGAATTCTTTAGTACAGTTGCATCAACTGAGATAATTGCAGTTGAGCTTTAATTAATTCAACCTCTAGTTTCAATGGACACTACTGCTCCTAATTTTCATTATTTTCTCTGAATGTTCTTTTGAATTCTTGGCAAATCCACTCTTCATCACCTGAAGTGGGTAATCCTTGCCACTGAGGTAAATTTTGTTCTTAAATTCTGATAAACCACCAGCATCATCACCATTTCCATCATATGTAGCAAAATACGTTGCCATGATATATCCAGTCATAAAGGCATCAAACCCTGCACGATGTCCGCCACTGAAACTAACATTACTTCTCTCTGATTGGCAGTTGCTACTGGAAACAGAACTGTTTATTCCTTGACTCCCATCACTAGAAGGAAAGGAATCATCATCTTCACATTGTTTTGCAATCTTTGATACATTTTTTGCATTCTCAAAGTAAATAGTTTCTGTATCCGATAAAGTTTCATCTGTCTCCATGGTAACATTATCATCAACAGATGTATCACCTGTCTGTCTGTTTCTCCTGCGTTTTCTTTTCCGGCTTTTTTTAGTTTCTTGAAGGTGGTCAAGATCAAGAATGAGATCAAGGTCATGGGATTTTTGGCACTTGTTACCTTGGTTACACCATCCATGACCCTGGAAAAAGCACAAATATTCATTCATTTCATTACATGTATCTTCAAAATTTGTTTTCATTGCTTGTCTTGTCCATGTAATGTTCGTACTTACATACTTCCCTGTAACAATCATTTGGAAAAAAACTGGGTTCTTTTAGTCCACAGCTAGTTCCTGTGGCAATATTAACTTCCATAACAAATGTTGTTACTTCCATAATAAATAGTTACTTTCATAACAAAAATTGTTACTTCTATAAAAACAATGTAACTTCCATAACAAACATTGTTACTTCCATAACAAACAATGTTCAATGTTGCTTCCATAACTAACAGTTACTTCCATAACATTGATACTTCCATAACAAACATTGTTACTTAAATAACAAACACTGTTACTTCCATAACAAACATTGTTACTTCCATAACAAATATTGTTACATCCATAACAAACATTGTTACTTTCATGACAAAAATTGTGCTTCAGGTTCAAAACTCTAATAAATTTAAATGTCAAACCAAGTGTCATAGAATATCCCTTTTATCACAGACTGGACAAAAGACAATAGGCCATTCCAAAAGCTCTTCTGGTATATGTCCAGCAGAACTGAAAAATTATGACTTTTAATATTATTGTAATCACTAGTTCCTGCCATTAGTACAAGAGAGAGAGACAGAGACAGGAGAAAGGGACGAAGCAAGAGTCAAACTGATCTTTAATACACTGCATCAATGAAAACGTTTATGAATCTATTTTCTTTTACACAAATAGTATACTTTTATCCTCTCTGAATAAGGAGACAGATACACGATACATAAAAATGTGATACAACTGAGAATTAGTGACCTACTCATAAAAGTCAATAAAAATGACTGAAAAATCAAATCTGAAGGAAAAAAAATATTTTCTTTGAAGCATTTGATACACTTAAAATATTTTTTTTTTTTACTTAATGCCTTAGCAACATCGTATATCATTGTCTGTACACCAACAAACAATGATGACAATTACACTGATAAATAAACAGCACACCAAGATTCTGCCCTTAAATCCATTGGTAAGCAAAAAAGAGTTTTCACTAGGTGCAATTTTTGCTTACTTAACAGTTCAGTAGAGGGTCAGAAGCTGATGCAGTTGTGATTATTGTTGATCTTCACACTCATCTGAGACTGGATGATACTGTTATTCAAACTTTCCTGAAGATCTTGTTGAATTTTTCACAGCACATAAAAAATGATCTTTGTGCAATGGCCACACTCCTCAAAGTAGATGATATTCTTTTTGCTACTCTAATTCACAAGGTAAAACTCCATCAGTCATGAGTTCTAAGTTTAGTTTTACTGGGATTTACTAGTTTTTGTAATGTTCACTGCTGTGTTTCAATATTTTGCCTTAAGAAAATTAGTCACATTTCCTTTTTTTCCAACTACCAAATAATCATATTTTGCATTTTATATATACAGAGTAAAATCCAACTTAACTATTAGCTGGACAATAACCTTTTACAAAGATGGCTTAAATATTATCATTCAAGTTAATATTTCCATATGTATTTGCCTAACTCGAAATGAACAGACTTGTTCCACTTTGTTTACCTTATCAGTGCAAATGAGCCTAATGGGCTCTCCCAAAAGGAATCACAACACAATACCATTCTAGGTATACTCAGTAATTTCAGTAATCTGTGGATTGGTAGTTGTTTAACAAGAAGTTTTTAATCACCTCTATGACAAGTGACTCTACATACTGCCCACTGGTGATAGTTATCCATGAATAGGAAGAACAACTGTTTATTGTTTATACATGTGACAGGTTTCTGTCAACAAAGATCTCTCTCATTTCTGTCATAGAATTACTGGAATATGTTTTTATAAACACATCCATGTCAGATATTTAATAGTCAAAAAATCTTATTTTTCATAAAACATATTCTGGCTGGAATGCATCAGGTTCACTTTTACCACATTAATGAATTTCATATACTTAAGCAGGCAAGAAAAGCAAATTTCTAGCAACTTCTAGCATGACATCATATAAAATTCAAATCTATTGTAATGACATTCTAAATTCTTGCATGACAGCATATACAATTCAAATCTACTGTAATGACATTCTAAATTCTTGCATGACAGCATATACAATTCAAATCTACTGTAATGACATTCTAAATTCCTGCATGACAGCATATACAATTTAAATCCATTGCAATTCAGCATCTAAAATTCAAATCTATTGTAACAATATTCTAAATTCTTGCATGACAGCATATAAAATTTAAATCCATTGCATATCAGCATAAAAAATTCAAATCTATTGTAATGATATTCTAAATTCTTGTATATCAGCATATAAAATTCAAATCCATCATTATGATATTCTAAGTTCATGCATATCAGCATATAAAACTCAAATCTATTGTAATTTTAACTTAAACTTAACATCTACTGCTATGTGACCTTCAAACATTCTCCTTAATGTAATTAATATTATTGACAATGGTGTGTGTGTGTGTGATTTGGATTTTTAACATGTCTTTAACAATTTTCCAGTCATATTGCTACAATATTTACAGTGTGATAGTTTATAGTGATGTCTAGCACTGTGAAATCATGCCACTGACATGTAGCATGATGTCCCATCCATTCACATTATCCTGACACAAGGCCGACCAGTCCTAACGCTAACCTCTTAATGCAGACTGCAAAACATGGCAGCTGTTAGTGCCATTTTTATAAGATTTTGGTACAACTCAGCCAGGGTTCAAACACACAACCTCCCGCATCTGAGGTGGATGCTCTAACCACTTAGGCTACTGGAGCAGTCATTGACAATGATGAAGCTTATTGTCTGCCTAAACAGACAAGATGGTTAGGAAGGGAACTCATTTTCTATTGGCACATAACTTTAAGATAATATCTCTTAAGAGTGTGATAAAATTTCAATACAGACCAGCAACAAATGTAACATATATGAGACTTTCAAAAACTTTAACACAAAACTTCCAACTCTGTTTACAATGATGAACAAAGTTTTCTGATTAAGCAGGCGACATAAGATAGACACTCCTAACATATAACATTAGACCCATAGAAATATTATCCTAAATATAGAAAATTTTTTAACCTAAATACAGAAATATTAACCTTAATATAGAAACTTAAAGTTTCAGTTAAATAAAGCCTCTGATCCCAAGGATATCTAGTTTCAAAAACATCAATTCAAAACCTTAACAACAGTTCACCATTATGCAACAAACTTTCTGCCTGAGCATGTGAGACATTCAAATTAGGAGCTACAACCATAAACTTTAGACCAAGAGTGATATCATCGAGTTTCACTTGATGCAACAACAGGTGTAGAAGATATTCACCTTTCAAAGACTTTATCATGCAAATCTCTACAGTGCAAGTTGAAAATTGATTTCTATATTCCAACATGCTTATGCTTGATTTCTGTATTACAACATGCTTATGATTGATTTCTGTATTCCATCATGCTTATGCTTGATTTCTGTATTACAACATGCTTATGCTTGATTTCTGTATTACAACATGCTTATGCTTGATTTCTGTATTACAACATGCTTATGCTTGATTTCTGTATTACAACATGCTTATGCTTGATTTCTGTATTACAACATGCTTATGATTGATTTCTGCAGTCCAACATGTTTATGATTGATTTCTGTATTCCAACATGCTTATGCTTGATTTCTGTATTCCAACATGCTTATGCTTGATTTCTGTATTCCAACATGCTTATGCTTGATTTCTGTATTCCATCATGCTTATGCTTGATTTCTGTATTACAACATGCTTATGATTGATTTCTGTATTACAACATGCTTATGTTTGATTTCTGTAGTCCAACATGTTTATGATTGATTTCTGTATTACAACATGCTTATGCTTGATTTCTGTATTACAACATGCTTATGCTTGATTTCTGTATTACAACATGCTTATGCTTGATTTCTGTATTCCAACATGCTTATGATTGATTTCTGTATTCCATCATGCTTATGCTTCATTTCTGTATTACAACATGCTTATGCTTGATTTCTGTATTACAACATGCTTATGCTTGATTTCTGTATTATATCATGTTTATGATTGATTTCTGTATTACAACATGCTTATGCTTGATTTCTGTATTACAACATGCTTATGCTTGATTTCTGTATTACAACATGCTTATGCTTGATTTCTGTATTCCAACATGCTTATGCTTGATTTCTGTATTCCAACATGCTTATGATTGATTTCTGTATTCCATCATGCTTATGCTTGATTTCTGTATTACAACATGCTTATGCTTGATTTCTGTATTCCATCATGCTTATGCTTGATTTCTGTATTACAACATGCTTATGCTTGATTTCTGTATTACAACATGCTTATGCTTGATTTCTGTATTACAACATGTTTATGCTTGATTTCTGTATTACAACATGCTTATGCTTGATTTCTGCATTACAACATGCTTATGATTGATTTATGCAGTCCAACATGTTTATGATTGATTTCTGTATTACAACATGCTTATGCTTGATTTCTGCAGTCCAACATGTTTATGATTGATTTCTGTATTACAACATGCTTATGCTTGATTTCTGTATTACAACATGCTTATGCTTGATTTCTGTATTCCAACATGCTTATGCTTGATTTCTGTATTCCAACATGCTTATGATTGATTTCTGTATTCCATCATGCTTATGCTTGATTTCTGTATTACAACATGTTTATGCTTGATTTCTGTATTACAACATGCTTATGCTTGATTTCTGTATTACAACATGCTTATGATTGATTTATGCAGTCCAACATGTTTATGATTGATTTCTGTATTACAACATGCTTATGCTTGATTTCTGCAGTCCAACATGTTTATGATTGATTTCTGTATTACAACATGCTTATGCTTGATTTCTGTAATACAACATGCTTATGCTTGATTTCTGTATTCCAACATGCTTATGATTGATTTCTGTATTCCATCATACTTATGCTTGATTTCTGTATTACAACATGCTTATGCTTGATTTCTGTATTCCAACATGCTTATGCTTGATTTCTGTATTCCAACATGCTTATGCTTGATTTCTGTATTCCAACATGCTTATGCTTGATTTCTGTATTCCAACATGCTTATGCTTGATTTCTGTATTACAACATGCTTATGCTTGATTTCTGTATTACAACATGCTTATGCTTGATTTCTGTATTATATCATGTTTATGATTGATTTCTGTATTACAACATGCTTATGCTTGATTTCTGTATTACAACATGCTTATGCTTGATTTCTGTATTCCATCATGCTTATGCTTGATTTCTGCAGTCCAACATGTTTATGATTGATTTCTGTATTACAACATGCTTATGCTTGATTTCTGTATTCCAACATGCTTATGCTTGATTTCTGTATTCCAACATGCTTATGATTGATTTCTGTATTCCATCATGCATATGCTTGATTTCTGTATTACAACATGCTTATGCTTGATTTCTGTATTACAACATGTTTATGATTGATTTCTGTATTCCAACATGCTTATGCTTGATTTCTGTATTCCAACATGCTTATGCAAGTAAGACAAAATCATAAATATATCACCAGAAAAAATAAAAAATTATTTCATGTGAATCTTAACTACAGTGAGGATGACAAATGGTTTTGGATTGTTCCTTACTTAGTGAGATATCAACACTATGAATATTCAAACTTAAGTCAACTGACCTACTAATTAAACTCCCATATGGTTGAAAAACTTGGCCCTGTACTTCCATTTTCAAACTATGTGTATGTGTAACAAAATTCAAATAAGATTATTTAATAAAACTTACAGCATAATTCTCACATACCACCTCTTTCAGGACCTGGACCTGTTCAACATAATCCTTATTCTGTGGTAGAGTTTGTTGGGGTCTGGCTGCACACTGCCTGTATGTCACATGCCTACTGCCTTCTGGGTAATTCAGAAATTGCAATTCAATGTTTGCCAAATGACCATATGTGTTCTCTCGGAGGCTAAAACAAGAAAAACAATTATTTTTATGATAAATACACAATGGACTTAAAGGCATGATTTCTCTTTTAGTCCTTAGAAATGCATATGATGATGATGTTGCCATAACTAGAAGACCACAGTTCAAAATCTGCATGAGTTAACCTAAAAATAAAAAATTACAACAGGTGTCATGGGGAGTACCCTAGTTGCATAGGTTATGATATCATGATTTATTGTAGACCCATATGTAAGATATCTGCATTGGGTAGTTCCCTTGTTTCAAGGACTGTGACATCATCGTGACTTATCATAGACTTATATGTAAGATATCTGCATGGGGTAGTTTCAAGGACAGTGACTTATCATAGACCCATATGTAAGATATCTGCATTGGGTAGTTCCCTTGTTTCAAGGACAGTGACTTATCATAGACCCATATGTAAGATATCTGCATTGGGTAGTTCCCTTGTTTCAAGGACTGTGACATCAGCGTGACTTATCATAGACCCATATGTAAGATATCTGCATGGGGTAGTTCCCATGTTTAGGCTGACCATACACTTTTCTGAGTAAAGTGAGCATCACTGGATCAGAATTGTAAACTACTCATACAATCATTCCAGTATCATTCAGACTTGGAATCAGTGTGATGCTATTTCAAAAGCAAGGCGAAAAGATTCAAATTTTGAATACAAACATCATAATTTTCACCCATCTTAACTCTTCTGTGCATGTTCTGACACACTAACAAAGCCCACAAATTTTCTTTCTGGACATGTCATCAACAAGCAATATAAAAACCTATTTTGTAATGACCTAAAAGCCCTATGTGAAATGTGAATCACCATGACTTTCTTTGGTTAAAATAGTATATCTGTATACAATTATCAAGTCTGATGATCCAACCATGAACATAACTAGAGAAATTAAAACAAAATTTAACCAAAGTATAAGTGATTCATGAAATATGGGTCACTGTGACTGAGGGAGTAATATTCAACAAGATGCATCTGCTTGCAAAGTTCCATTAATCCAGGCATAACAGTTTATACCATATGCAGAGTGCAAAAAACTCCTGTTGGTCACAAGCAAAATGCAAAAACTTAAGCTAAATTTATGTCATAACAACCTTCCCTTGTGGTGAGTGTACAGAACTAATAAAAATGCATACAATTATCTAATTTTGAGGTTTCATGCATAAACAGAGCTTGAAAAAAAAATTTAGTCATAATCAGTTAAATGTAGAAGTTTCTTGATTCCAGGGATGAAATATTTACATCATGTGCAAAATTATCAAGAGCTAAACACAAAAACTTAATCAGGAACTAAAGTGTACACAAGTACAAATTTAGCCACCTCTCCAGGGAACAGGTGCTATGCAAACTACTCCCAACTACTGCTTAATTGCCTTGGAAGAAAGAATGATGTACATTCAGTGAGGGTGTGTATTTATACACCATTTTATATGTGTGAATGCAAACATTGATCATGGGGTAGTACAACAACCAACCCAAGTATAATCAATAATTACATATCATAACTCACATCTTTATCACTAGTCTCTTATAGATTTGTAAACATTATCAAAAAGAAAATAAATTCAGACTAAAATGACCTTTGTCACTTTAATAAATACTTTTTGGCAATTTCTTTTATCTTCACATCAAAAGTTTTAATCATTTTAAAATTTAATTACTGAACTATTTATTGGCACTATGTAGTCAGTATTGTGTTGACATACCTGCCCACCAACCTACCAACTGTGACAGCGCATAAAATAAAAAAAAAATAGATGAAAAAACTCTTTTCTATTATATCATAGT
Source organism: Potamilus streckersoni (assembly GCA_016746295.1). Classification (NCBI taxonomy): domain Eukaryota; kingdom Metazoa; phylum Mollusca; class Bivalvia; order Unionida; family Unionidae; genus Potamilus; species Potamilus streckersoni. The sequence continues at coordinate 5,594,498 of JAEAOA010001578.1, read as the reverse complement.
ACATGTAAAATCTTGATAATAAACAAGTTAATATTTTTTGTACTTTTTTAAAATCACTGTTCCTACATACAATCTCATTGAAAAGCTATTATTATTTATTATTATTATTATTATTATTATTATTATTATTATTATTATTATATTATTATTATTATTGTCCATCCCCAGAAGCCTGATTTCACTTGATGGAAGTCACAGGCTTTGAGTAACATTTTAGCGACAGCCAGTAGTACATAGTTCATTACCTTAAATAGCCACTATACGTGGTCTATCATGAAAAGCATATAACATGTAGATCACTCACCTATATTTATTCACACGGCAAAAATTTATCAAGATGCATCTATTTGCCAAGTTTCATCATTCTAAGAATGATAGAATACATACAACCTGCCACAATATCATATCTTCACCAGCTAAACACAAACTTTAAAGCAAAGACAGTTAATGATGAAATGTAGATCATGATGACCTTCAAATGTTTAAAAAGTGTGGTAGTAAAAACATTTATATTATTATGAATTTGATGATTCTAGAACAAACAGTTTCTATGAAATAATCATTCAACTCAAAATTTAATCCAAAATCAGTCACGTGGAAAAAGGTGAGATGGCAGTGACCAGAAAAAGTGAGCACCTTGGACCATTCAGCCAACTGGGCCCCAGCTTGTAAAACAAACTTAATACACAATTTAAACCAAAGCCAATGCAGTATTAAATATAAGTCACACTGACCTACATTTGTGATGAAAGTGTAATACTCATCAAGATATATCTCCTCACCAAATTGTATGAATCTAGGTACACATATAACAGCAGATATATATGGTGGAAAAAACCTGGTGGTCATTCAATATGACTTTCTGATCAGGAGGAGTTTTTAAATAAAATTTTTTTAAAGATTGCTGTTGTGATATCCAAGTCACAATATTTTCAATTTTATGAAAACTAGACATCATAAAAAGTCTTTTATTGAAAACCCCATGTGAATATGATTTTCACTTTGGCATGCGTAGAGTACCAATTTAACTGAGGATCAACTAGACCAATGGGATGAATGTGTGTGTCATGGCAGTCTATAAAGCTTAAGAGGAGTAGACAAAAAACTTGTTCTAAAAGATTGATGGATGATGAACAAAAGGCTAGCTATGAACATTTTCTGGTCAATAACCTGCAGAACTAAAAATAAGTCATGGTGTCAGCAATGAAAGAACTTTATTCATTATACTGAATGCTTTATGAGTCAAATTTGACAAAAAACAGTAAATGTTATTCTATAAGGCTGCACAAAAAGCAATTTAAATAGACTACATATCTGCAGTTCATCCCCTTTCTCCCACACATTACTCACAAATGTTTCATTTAGTTATTGTTGTGCATGATAAGAAACACACTGGGTTTCCATTATTTTAATCTCTAACTGAATAATATTTAGAACGTAGAAAGTAAAGCAAGAAGGCAGAAGTTATTTACCATTACCATTTCTAAATAACAAAATTGAAAACTTAGAACAAAATATAGCACGGAATTCTGCCTGCCTTTAACCATTTGAACAACTGGACTTAATTGATAATCATGTCTGTGAAAGGTAATGTGAAGAAACCCCAACTTCAAACAACTTAACAGTCAATTCAAATGTTGAGCTGCGTAACAATAATTAAATCACAAGAAATATACCTTGTATTCTGAAAATGGATTGCTGTCTCCCTGTATGGTTCAAATTGAAAGGAAGTTTACAAAGAATGGTTAGTCTGGTAAATGTGAATATACATCAAGTTAATCAACATATTATGATACAGATGATGTACTTGGTTAGCTGAAAGGCTGCAAAAGATGGAAAGTTTGTCTACATCAGTCTAACATATTAATGTGAAAAAACATCAGCTTTGTAAATAAGTTTTTTGTCAGTGTGTATTTTACCTTTGACCAGTGAACCCTATTCCAGGATTCCCATAGAGGAAACCAGTTTGTTTTTGTTTTTTTTACAAAATCTAGCATTTGGTTATCATACAGACAACATATGTACCAAGTTTAATGAATGTCCACCCAGCATTAAAGGAGAGGACAGTAATGAAGATATAAAGAAGGATCACAATATCCTCAGTGCTAATACATATCAAAGAAAATAAATTAAACTTGGGTCTAACATTGTCACAAGTACTTTACAAAGCTAAACAAGAAACAAAGACATTAATAAACTGCTGATGAAAAACATGGCAAAGGAACACAACCCACCATTTTTTGAAAACATACTCCAGATATGATGCCGTCATTCTGTAGGCAAAATCTGTGATGTATTTGGTGTCATAAATACCCTCATGAAACATTTCTGATAAATCGGCTGAAAATGTTGACATGGAAGTGGGTATGTTTGCATACAAGTTTTGGTACAAGAACATTAGGTCAACCAGACCGTTATGTAGGACAATTGGGGTATTTGCCATGATCAGCTCCACTAACAACTGGCGCACAGACAGGTTGTCCTTTTCATTTCCCTGCAATGATATAAAATGGAGGAACATTTTATCACACTAAAATAAGTGGAAATGAGCCAGAGAAGGACCCAAAGAAACCCAATCAAACTACACAAAACTGCAGCAAAGTTTAAAGATGCATTTTCTGTTAAAACCACTATTAAAATGCACAGATGTTAGTGTTCTTTATATGGTTTATAACATCATTGATCTCCCTTTACAAATCACTCCAGGATAGCACTCTTCCCTTCTGATAATATGAGTATAATAATGCATCCCATTAAACTAGTTTCTATTCTGATAATCAATTTCATTTAATTTTTATTCTTACCTGTAAAAAAAACCAATCATGATGATATGACTTCAAAATGTGAAATACTCTATATTCTTGATGGAATAATACACAAGTATAAGGTGGCTTTACTTATAATGTACATCAATTTGTAGTTCCTATGCAAAATGCTAGAGAAGATATACACCATGCCACATACTGTAATCTATCTCTAATATTATGCAAGCTGTCCATGATGTTTCATTTTTTTTTTTTTAGCAAAGACTTACATGTGGTTCCTCCTTTGTACTATAGTAGACTGCAGGACCACCCTTTCTGCCATTAAATTATGGTTTCTCAAGGCAGGTGGTCTCTCATAACAGGTCACAATGCTATATAATCAGTAAACTTGTGCATAGAGAATATGGTCTCCCAAGATTGATGGTCTCACACAGCAATGGACTTTCAAAACAGGTTTCACTGTAGCAAGCATAACCTCACACAGTACATTTGTTACATTCTCTCGCCATCTATTCCAAACAGGAAATTTAGCTTAAGACATGAATTATAGTGAAATTATTCAATGATTATGCCAAAATAAAGCTCATACAAAGTTTACTAAATGAAATATTTGCCAAGCCCCAGTTTCACAAAAAAGCTCAAATTTTTTCCTGAGACTGAGAGTAAAGAACATTTTCCAATTGTTAGGTTGTTGAAAATTAATGTTTTCGCTGAACACTCAGCAGGCATCAAGGAACAAATGTTAAATGATGTATATTCAATCATCCCAAAATTTTTTTAAACTAAGGCTCTTGTGAGGATTTTCTCAAGTTTAATACTTTTTTAATTCTTTATCAGAAGAATAAAATGATTTCCAGAAACACAACTATCAAGTCAGAGTTATTTTCTTGCTTTCAAAGCTATCTCTGATAAAAGACCCAATATTTCATGAATAAAATTTACAAAATAAGAGTTTTTCCATTTATATTTACATGGAATGGGGAAGAAACAAATTTTTTCTAGTAGATTATGTTTCTTCAAGAATATCTGCCAAATCATGATACCTTAGTAAAACTACTAAACAAGCTCTCCCAGGTTAAAACCTTTTAGCTTAAATGAGCTAAAAGTTATCTGCCCACCTAGATGGTGGTCAGGCAGAGTGATCTTCCTTTAGTACATGGATTGGTGCCAATTTTTAATAATATCTCAGTTATTAATGGAGCGGATGGCACACTATATGGATGTAACTACAGGGAGGCTGGGAGAGTGCATGTGTATTATGATTCGGTAAGTATTCTTGAAACATATTTTACTAGAAAAAAAAATTGGTTTCTTTTTTAAATATGCTACCATTCATAATACCTTAGGAAAATAGGTAAGAGGTGGAGGGAGATACATCCCCTTCCCCAGTCTCATGAGGTATGTGCGGCAGTTTCAAGAAAACTCAACTGGAGAAGATTCCATCTATCAGGGAGTGGTTTCCAAAGGAAAAAGTTTCCCTCCTGCAAATCCAGCAGAAGTCATGAAGCCATGTCTTATCATGATGCTGTAAAATGACCTGGAAAGGCATCCTGTTGTGCCATGGCTATAGGTCCTACCAGGTCAAGTTGAGCCTCCTGGGATGAAGGATCTCTTATATAAAAATTGGAGATTGTCGACTCTGATTTCCATCCCATGGCCTGAATATTCTCACTGATGTGACAATGAAATCTAGTTGTTTTGCTAACCTTACTATTCTTATCTGTCTGGTTTTTTCAGTCATGGACTCTACACACTATGAAATACTTTGTCAAAGAAATCCCTATTATCTTCTACAGTGCCTGACAAAGTAATAAAATCGAACAACAACAGATATGTAACAAAAAGAAATTCACTCATAAAGCGACTTAAGGTCTCATCAACTCTGACAACACACCATACAAAACAATTTAAGAGAAACAGACACACATGCAAATGAAGCTGTGTTATTTGGTATTATGCCAGAAACTATACACAGCATGTTGAATTTTACCCTGTCACTTAGTAAAATTTTTACATCAGTGTCAATGAATGTAGCCACAAATAATTAGTTTTAAATATTTAATATGAAACAAATTAAAAACTTTTAGCTAGATGTCATTATGCTGACCTGAAAATTTATGGAGCTGCAGATAGGATAAATTTATGATGCTGTGTGGAATGAACTAAAAGAGAGAACACTACTCCAGAGACAGGCAATACACATCACTGACTACAAAAATCCAAATTTTCTCAAGAGCTACTGCATAGGTGGCAACAATCAGAAATGTACTATGTCTGACCTGAGTTCTTCAAACTTTGTCAAACAGCTCCAGCTTAATCAAACATTGTAAACAAATGAAAAGTCCCGCACTAACCATTCAGAGTGGTTCATTTATCAATCCAAACACTATTCCACAGACAATTTCCATGTAGCATGTCAATGTACCAGTAATAACACTTGAATTATTTCCAGGACAGAAAATATAAATTTCCATGAATATCATGAATTATAGTCTCATCACATTCATTACAAAAACTTCATCAGATTGAGCTTTATCATACCATAGAACTTTCTTCCAAATTAGAACTGATGAAAGCTAAAAGTTATATGTATAAAAGATATTAATAACTTATTGTTATTTGCACATGATATGAATTAAGTTTGATAATAGAGTCATAATATCAAATGATATTATGTTTATGGAAGTAAATGGAAGCAGAACTAATTTTCACCTATATCAGAACTGTAGAACTGGCAGCTGAGGTCAAGAAAGTTCAATGGGATTGAGTGGTAAACTTCAACTTAACCCTAAAACACAGTTTCACTCATTCAAGTAAGATCTAATGCTGATGAGAGAACTTGAATGCCAGCACTGTTGTCTACAGAGGAAGATAGTGAAGTCATTGTCTTTTGCATTACCTGCAAAGTAGTTGGAGAAGAATGTTGAAGATAGTGGCACACCACACTTGCAGTACTTATATTCCCATTACTTCTAACATGCCACTAAGTAGAGCCTTTTGGATAGCAGAGGCTGGAGGGGAAGTGAGGCCCTAAAATAGACATTAAAAGTGTTTTGTTGTGAGATACACTGCATGTCATCCACAGAAGGTGTTTATTTATGAAAGAGAATGGCAGCACTATGCAAGTGGTGGAACTGGACAAATTGGTTTTGGCTGATGTCCTATGACGGAATTGTGGTCATGACCCATTTTATTCAGAGTTATATGACATCTTAGTTGTCCAGTTCTTGAGGATGGAATGGGGTACGGGATGTTTGGTCCATGTATCCAATCCATAATTCTGATGAGAGCCTGTAACTGATGCTTGCTGCTGCTCTCCATCTTGCTGCCTTTGTATGCAATCAGATGTATTTTTCTCCCAAAGTTATGACTGACTTCTGTCCATAATATGAAAATCCTGCACAGAGTCAAGGGGAACAACCAGAGAAACTAGGCATGTTGAGTGGTTGTCCAACTGTCGTGAGGTGGTAGTTCTCTTAAGGTATTATGACTGGGTAACATATTTAAAGAAGAAATGCACTTTGGGAGTATGGGACAATGGTGGTGGTGGGTGGATGGGATACCACTGTGAAAAAAATTAAAATTATACTGGATAAACCAACCAGCATCAGACCCCATTCTCTACTAAAAATTAAAGAACATCCCTCCTCCCCATCCCCAATAAAATTCTCAATATGTGGAGAAATTTTGAGAAATTGGTGAAACATAAACAGGACTATGAACTGCCAGCTCTGCCTTTGGAGTTCAAAATATTCCTTCATTTGTTGCCAAATGTTGTATTTCCCAAATTGTGAATGTTAATTTTAAAAACAATCATGGTAAGGTTTGTATTTCACTGAAAGGATGCTTAAAGGTCAAAAAGTAAGTACAAGTCTCTCAGAATCTGTGTTACTAAGTTTTGTTATAGATGATAACTTCAAACAGTGCTCTCTTTCTGTAATATTATTAATACAGATCAATAATGACCTACAAAGGATTCTAAACACCATGCTATAATTAAACAAGATGTAATCATTAAAACCACTTTTTTAAAAAATTCTTTGAATGCTGACTGTAAATGAATGAAAACAACTATTTTAAGATCTCTCTAGTTTTATACTGTTGTGTATCTATGGTCTTAAAAAACTAAGTATCAGAAAAGAGTGAAAAGCAAAATGTTTTGTAAAATTCCATAATTTATTGATGGCAAAATCTATCACTTGTACATACATGAAAGCTCATCATGCCATGATGCTTAATGTCAGATTTTGTCACATTCTGCTGAGTGTTTTTTTATTTTTAAATCAATGGATTTTATATTTTTAGTGCCAATGGCCATATTTAATGTTGAATTTGTATTAACTGTATAATGTGGAAAGCCTTGCGTGCCAAGATGTTTTGCATCAAATTTGGTCAAATTCTGATAAGCAGTTTCTGAGAAGATATTTACTTGTTTCTTTTAAGTAAAGGTGACAATATCTGAAGGCAGATTAGCTTCATTTGCAGACAAAAAAATGAAGGGTTGTTGTTGTTATAGGTTTTAACACCATTTTTAGCACAAGATAGGCTATACATGGTGGCCAGTATTAACAGTATTAATGGTTGAGAAGAACCCAGAAAGAACCACTGACCCATGAGAAGAAACCAGCATACTTTCTCACATAACCATATTGGCCGAGCCTGAGACTCAAACCCAAGCAGAGGTGAGATGGCAGTGATCCATAATGGTGAGCGCTTTAGACCACTCGTCCACTCTACAATGAAGTGTATTCATGCCTAGATGTTTGTGTTAAATTTAGTCAAATTCTGTAAAGAGGTTTTGGAGAAGATATCATTTACAGACATTTCTAATTTTGTGGCCATATTTGACAGTGAATCAGCATCATTTGAATAAGTTTTAACGTCATTTTTGCCAGAATGCTTTCTTTTATAGTTGGTTCAATACTGCTGGGTGGTTTTTAGGAAGAAGTTGTTTAAAGCTTCTTCTATTTTTAGCAATGGCAGCAATATATTTTTGCCTTTAAAAATCTTTTGAGCAAACAAATTGTCACATTAAATCAATTTACAACCAATTACTTCACCTTATCATTTCCTCTGTAATATGGAATACCAGAAGAATACTGCTTGTTAAAATCAAAACCATGATCCACCAGGAATCTTAGTGAGGCAGGTTCTACCACATATTCCTCACTACACAAGAGCATTATGTTGAAGGTCTGAACAAAGTAGCATTGTCCGGCTGTTTGCTGATTCTTATCATTTTCTACCAGATCCTCTGTTTCATTTTTGACTGGTTGGAAGCAAGAAATTCCAAGAGAAAGTATGGCTCGAGTCCGTGCACATTCTGCTATTCCCTTGTAACGATCATCAACTGACCTGGAAAGTCAGAGATAAAAGATTATAAATATAAATATAGCTCTAGTTCCTCTGTCGACAAGTGTCACACCCAACCCACCCATGACATTCTAGTGAGTCTCATGGATCACTTGGGATCTTTCAAGACCCATGCTGAATTTATTAGCATGATTGCCTGTCTTTGTTGTTAGCATCTACAGTATTAAGTTCTGCCATATTCAGTGGGGAATATCCCATATTATAATCAACCAGATCCAATGCTTATTTGGAATGATGTTCAGTTGCTAAAACCCATGTGCCAATAATTGTTTTCCAAGTGATTTTCCCTTTTACTCTTTTTAATCAAACATATAGCTCCCCTTATTTTGTATGACTGTCACTGTTAATATACACTGTATGTTTGAAACACTCAGAAGTTACAACTTGTATGAAATTATCTTTCAGTTATTGAATTTTCATGAGAATATTAATACACAAAACTGTGTATGTTTTTTGTTCAGAATGGTCATAAAGAACAAATCTGATATGGCATCGGGACACACTGAAGTTGCCAGGCTTTGATGTATTCACAAGCCATATCATACAAGTTCTTTTCACCAGCTTGGAACAAAATGAAAAAGTGCTTTTGTACTGAAACAACTGTATCAAACACCAGCTTAAGCATGTCAGATTAAATTGTGTGTCAGACAAGGGTTTTTCCACATTAAGAAAAAAGACATTTACTACAGCAACAGGCCAAAGTGTAAAAAAAAGAGTTTTCTGGGCTTGATAAATCCTTGTCTCAATCAAAATACAAAAAAATCAGTAATTGCTTCATTATACGACATCAATTTCTCAATGTTATCTTTTTATTAGCATGAAAAAAACATTAATAAAACTTTCAGTGAAGTTTTCAAAATTTGCACAGCAGCAGCTTGACGAAAATAAGACTTTCAAGTTTATTCAAAAAGATACAACACATAGTGTGAATTTTAACAATCAGAATTATATTTCTGTTAATAATGGATGTCGGATCAGCATCATTTGTACAAATATGAAAACCTGACCTTCATACCAGGATGCTATCTATTAAATTTGGTAAAATTCTCATGAGATGTTTATAACATAAAATCATTTAATTGATTGTATATTTTCCCTCCATGATGCATTGTGTCAAATATGATCAATATAAGTTTTTGTATTTTGAGTAATGGTGGCAATATTGGATGAAGGATAGATATTATGTAACACACATGAAAGATCTTGATACCAGAATGCTTTTGGTAAAATCATGTACACATTAGAAGAAATCGTAAATAACAAGATGATGCACAACAGATGACAGACAAAAAGCATATGACTGGATTAGCTAAAAACAATAGACAAAACATATGCTAGACTGCATTGTAGTCTTTTGGCAGTGATTCTCCTTTCCATAAAATTTTCTCTAGCCTGAAGGACCAGCAACTTTATAAAGCACCTGCTGGTCCTATAGAAGATTTACAGGTCCTCCAGATTTGCTTTTTACTAGTTTTCCATATTCTGAGCTGGCCACACTTACATGCTGCTTCCATTCTTCAAGTCCTCCAGATCAGAAACTTATTTTCAGTGGGCAAGTAGGAAATGCTAATATTCAACACTGCTTTTCTAGGAATATTTGAAAACAAGAGGTCCAAGTGGGTTGAGATTGCTCATACGGCTGATATCTGCCTAATAGACATAAGCAAGCAGTTGGTCAAAAAATGTGAGTCAGTTGATGCTTTCAGTACATATTGTTTCCAATGATCTTGACTGAATATGTTTAAAAAATAACTATTTCAAGTCTCTGATTTTTCAGCTATTTTAATGGGAAATCAGCACCATTTGACAAAATTGAAAGGTCTTTAAATGTCTGGATACTTTCTGTCAAAGCTTGACCAGTTCTCTTAAGAGGCTTTTACATAATATAACCCGAATGTTTAGATGCTTTGGTAATGGTGGCCATCACTGATCAGTGCTTTCTGTCAAATTAAAATTCTGTTTAGTGGTTTATAAGAATGAGTCATTTCAAGGTTTATCTATTTTTAGTAAATGTGGCCATATTTGATGGTGGATTGACATCATTTTCAAAGCTGTCAATGCCAGGATCATCTTAGTCTAATTTTGTACAGTATTTTGAGAAGAAAACAAAGTTTTTCCATTTTAGTAACTGCTGCCATGTTTGTCACGTAAGTATCATATGTAACAAAATTAATTTTTTCAAATGCCAGAATGCTTTTTGTTAAATTTAATTCACTTCTGTTACAAAGTTCTTGAGAAGATGTTACGGAAAGATTTTTAGCAATAGTGACCATATTAATGGAGGATTTGGCATTACATGTATTTGTTTCAACCTGAAATCCCTCCCCTCAAGAATGCTTTTTTTAAAAGTTTGGTCAAATTATGTTCAAAACTTTCTGTTAAAAAAGGTAATTCAGAAATTTCTATTTTCATAATGGCAGCTAAAACTGATTTTCGATTGGCATCATTTAAAAAAAAAATTTAAGTATCTCATATCAGGTTTCTGCCAAATTATATAAAGTGGATTTTGAAACAAAGATCATTTTTGTAAAACATTTCTGCTCTAAATAATGGTGATTTTTTAAATGTTTTCTTGTTAAGTAGTGCTCCCAACATTTAATGGTGGTTTGGCATCATTTGTGTGAATAACATAAATAGTCATAATATATATAGTCATGATGGCCATATTAGACAGAATGAATCCAATTTATCAAATATGAAAGACCTTGATGCCAGATTACTCCCATTATGATTATATACAAATGATACAAATTGGACAAAGAAGTGTGCTATAATATCTTTTTGCCTTGATGCCAGTTTACTCCCTCTATTTTGATTATATACAAATGATACAAAGTTGACAAAGAAGCATGCTATAATCTCTTTTGGCCTTGGGACCAGATTACTCCCTCTATGATTATATACAAATGATACAAAGTTGACAAAGAAGTGTGCTATAATCTCTTTTGGCCTTGATGCCAGTTTACTCCCTCTATGATTATATACAAATGATACAAAGTTGACAAAAAAGTGTGCTATAATCTCTTTTGGCCTTGGGACCAGATTACTCCCTCTATGATTATATACAAATGATACAAAGTTGACAAAAAAGTGTGCTATCTCTTTTTGCCTTGATGCCAGTTTACTCCCTCTATGATTATATATAAATGGTACAAAGTGGACAAAGAAGCATGCTATAATCTCTTTTGGCCTTGGGACCAGATTACTACCTCTATAATTATATACAAATGATACAAAGTTGACAAAGAAGTGTGCTATAATCTCTTTTTGCCTTGATGCCAGTTTACTCCCTCTATGATTATATACAAATGATACAAAGTTGACAAAAAAGTGTGCTATAATCTCTTTTGGCCTTGGGACCAGATTACTCCCTCTATGATTATATACAAATGATACAAAGTTGACAAAGAAGTGTGCTATAATCTCTTTTTGCCTTGATGCCAGTTTACTCCCTCTATGATTATATACAAATGATACAAAGTTGACAAAAAAGTGTGCTATAATCTCTTTTGGCCTTGGGACCAGATTACTCCCTCTATGATTATATACAAATGATACAAAGTTGACAAAAAAGTGTGCTATCTCTTTTTGCCTTGATGCCAGTTTACTCCCTCTATGATTATATATAAATGATACAAAGTTGACAAAGAAGTGTGCTATAATCTCTTTTGGCCTTGATGCCAGTTTACTCCCTCTATTTTGATTATATACAAATGATACAAAGTTGACAAAGAAGTGTACTATAATCTCTTTTTGCCTTGATGCCAGTTTACTCCCTCTATGATTATATACAAATGGTACAAAGTTGACAAAGAAGTGTACTATAATCTCTTTTTGCCTTGATGCCAGTTTACTCCCTCTATGATTATATATAAATGATACAAAGTTGACAAAGAATTGTGCTATAATATCTCTTGGCCTTGGGACCAGATTACTCCCTCTATGATTATATACAAATGGTACAAAGTGGACAAAGAAGCATGCTATAATCTCTTTTGGCCTTGGGACCAGATTACTCCCTCTATGATTATATACAAATGGTACAAAGTTGACAAAGAAGTGTGCTATAATTTCTTTTGGCCTTGGGACCAGATTACTACCTCTATGATTATATACAAATGATACAAAGTAAGTGTGCTATAATCTCTTGGCCTTGGGACCAGATTACTCCCTCTATGATTATATACAAATGGTACAAAGTTGACAAAGAAGTGTGCTATAATCTCTTGGCCTTGGGGCCAGATTACTCCCTCTATGATTATATACAAATGATACAAAGTGGACAAAAAAGTGTTCATCTCTTTTGGCCTTGGGGCCAGATGAGCTAAAAATCAGTTTCTTAACTAAGTTCATGAAAATGCCAGGACCTAGATTGAATACAAAAGTAACTTACTTTGCCTGCAACATATTTCTTCTCCCAAGACCACTAAGCTCCTGTAAAAAAAACAAACAGTTCCAGTTATTTACAACAGTTCCACAACATTTCACAGTTTTGGTATGTTAAATGTTATCTAGTCAAATTAATGGATAAAAAATGAAGAATGCTAATATGTGAACATCAAATGTAAGTTTGATGGAATATGAATGTGAAAATTGTGAAATTACACTTTATCACTTTTCTTATAATAGCGAAAAAGAGATGAGGAAAGGAAGACAGAAAAGTGACAGAGCATTAAATGCACCTTATTTGATACAAATGGTCATGCTGAAGATCAATTCTTGTTTTCATCCTTTGAGTGCAATGGAACCAAGACAAATCATGGAAAATGGTTGCATTGAAAAGGTGGCCTCTCTAGGCAGTGCTTTTATACAAAAAAGTTTATCTGTGCATGAGGATTATTACTGTAATTAAATTTAATATTTTAATAAATTTCTTCATACTTGTAGAATGAGAAATTTACTGATCCTGCTGAATCTCTACCAGTCCCTCCTAAAATGTTTTACGAGTGACAATTTACAATTTACTAGCCATTTGACTACTGAAATTATTGAAAATACTACTTTGATAGGAAATTTACTTCTCTTGGAAAACCGCTCTGGTTGTCAAGAGGTTAGAGTGTCTGCTGCCTCAGATGCGGGAGGTTGTAGGTTTGAACCTTGGCCAAGTAATACCAAAGACTTCTAAATAATTGTACTAACAGATGCCTCACTTGACGCTCAGCATTAAGAGGTTAGTGTTAGGACTGGTTGGCCTGGTGTCAGGATAATGTGACTGGGTGAGATGACATGCTACATAGGACAAAACTGATTTGGCAGCTAATCATGCTGTTAAAATATAAAACTATGATATGGGTTGGCATACTAAGCAAAAGTATACATATGCACCAGGGAGGGAGAAGAAAAAAGTACATGATGCAAAAAGGAGGGAGGGGTATAGAAAATGGTTGATTTTTTGCATATAGACTAAATGGTAAGCCACTTTGCCCTTTTGTATCACACAATTGTTTCAATGCTTTAGTCTCACTGCTACTTTGGATTAAACTGTCTGGAAGAATTGAGATGAGCTTTTAAGATTTAATTTTTAAAAGGAAAGTCAGCCACATGTAATTAGCAGCAAATATGTCTGCATTTATCTGTTTTACTTAGATTATTCACTCAGATGGATCATGACTGGCTGAATCTTAAACTGGAGTGAATTGCAGAAAATAAAGAATAGAATAGAGAATAATGAATAGAATAGACAATACATAAAACTTAGAATAAAGAACAGAATAAATAAAAAATACAATAAAGAAAGAATAGAATAGAGAATAAAAAATACAATACAAAATAAAGAATAGAATAGATGATAAGAATAGAATAGAGAACAAATCTTGCCATTGATATATTGTAGTGTTTTTGACAGCATTTTTCTTTTAATGAAGGATCAGTGTAAACATGTATTACATTTAGCATGCATATACTGAATCCTTATTTCTTTCATTTTTAGTAATATTGGTATTTATATACTTTGCCACCATTATCAATCTTATCACAAATATTCATTTTAAGTGGAAAAGGCTTCTAACGGATGCTGTATTCATACAATAGATTGAAACAATTTCAACTACTTTATAATTCTCTTTTGAAAATGAGTTGGAATAAAACAATTGCTGGTAAAAGATAATATTTTGTCACAGTAATAATGCTGAATTATCAAACTTTGCTAACCATTTCAAATGTGCCAGTAACAACATGGGGAAACAGGATTTCTGTATCATATGTGACACCTTTTTCAATGGGTCTTTAATTTTGTGGTACACAAAATCCACAAAAACTGGCACCCCATTGGCAAAACAATAAAACCAAAGTAAATGTTTTATGAACCTGCAGCATGAGAAGAAGTCTTCATGGACAGGCAGCATCCAGATTTACACCTCTCCCTCAATAATTTAGACACACAATGGGGTCCACAAACACAGACCATACTATAAGCTAGATGGGGTTGGGAACTAGGCTTCTTAACGACTGAATCTTCATTTTATAATCACATTGATAATTACTGTTAATAATGTGCTGTTTCTAATGAAGCTGTTCATTTTTATTGCATAAATAACATTTATTTTCAAAATGTCTAACATGTGAAATATCATTCCAACTGGTTTCAATAACTATCACATGTACACAAAAACATCTGTGAATTATGTCACTGCTTTTTGTTTTGTTGATTAGTCTGGTTTTTGGAGTGCATTTAATAGTGTACTGCCAAGCTGGAAGTCAAAGTAGCAGGGAACTAGACTTGCTGTTGATACACTACCAAACAAGATTTCTTTTTTAAAAAAAAAAACTAGTGTCATTTATTTCATGAGATAACTCAATTTTTATATTCTTCAATTAGCACAATATTGATGTGATTTTATTGGAAGTAAAAGTGAAACTTCTTATCATCCTTGAAGATCTCTCTTGGTGCCAGTTCAGGAATTCTCTGAAACTTGTTTGCACACAATGGTCAATATTTGTGAAACCAAGCTCTCTAGTTTATGAAGTATTTATTTTGCTTGGTTGCCTTGCTATCTTTGACCATAGTTATGAATGTTGTTTAATGTAATGAAGTTTAATTGTTATATACGCAATAACATTTATAATAGTGTTCAGCTGCTCAGATGAAGTGAGTTCATCTGACACACAAGTAAGGCCACTAGATTTTAAGTATGTAGGATTTATATGCTGTTCAACTTTTCTTTTACTCCACCTCCTTCTTTTTATTCAAAAGACATGATTAACATGATAATAAAAAGGAGAACAGCTTTTAATTCAGTGCAACAATACAAGAAATACTTCCACAGGTCAGTTATCAAAACAGAGTCGCTACTTAATTAGGTTCTCAGAGAAGCACTTGTGGAGTTTGGTAGATTGACACATCTTATGTTTAAATACACATCACATTTATGATGATTACACTTAAGAGGAACCAAAAATATAGAATTAAAACACAAATTTCACTTAAAAATTATTTAATTGGCATTTAAATATTAGTGTACTGACTACACTAGGTATAAGTCATATTTTCATTGATTGAAATTTCCTTGAATATCAGTTATTAGTGTACAAAGAATGTTGTTTGGAAAGTAAATGTAATCAATTATATGACTTCTTATTACAGGCTGATAATTTCAAAATGTTGATTAAAATTTTCAGGTCCTATCTACTGTTTTCAACCATAAAGCAAGTGATATATCAATGTTTCAGTTACCAATTTTTATCACAATTTTCTTAAAGTTCAATAAACAGGGATCAATTTTTGAGGTATTATGTGGTTTTAAAAAATGGGATCCATGCCTGACCTAATGTTATAAGTAGGTTCGCGAGTTATAAGGGCACGAGTTATCAAAGGAGTAGTTAATTAAATATAACAAAGGGGAATCATACTTTACCTGTCAAACAAATTAAATAAAATTTGAGAATGAATGCTTAAGCCATTAATATTATGGTGTAGTGAAACATTTGTGACCAGTAGCAGTGATTGTTTGAAGTCAATTTTAGTCCAAATATTAATCACAAAACATGACTATTTCAGTAGTCGGAATAATGTACAAATGTAGTTCATTTATCCCTCACACTAATGCAGATGCAGAAATAATTATTCTCTATGCTGCAAAAAATGAACAAAGTCTTCTGGGAAATTTGAGCACCCCATCTCAAATGTGTGCATAATCAACACAAATTACATTTGTATTACTTTCCAACCCCCAAACTATTGAGCTGCAAACTGGCATCTAATTAAGAAAATATTCCACTGTTCAATGGCTATTAAAGAGACAAACTTGTGTGTGTGTGTGTGTGTGTGTGTGCATGTACACATATATACATTTTATTTCATGTCTGTGTGGTTGTGTTTATGTGAGTGTGGGTACATGTGATGCATGTGGTGATGATATAAGACATGCCCCCTACCCCCATGACCTCAAGTATACAAAAGTTCCCAAACTACCCCAGCACTGTGGGAATATGGTAGGTATGCATATATCAAGTGGTATCAAGTGGTAGTAATAACCATTCAAGAGGTACTAGGTAATAATAATTATAAGACAGGTACCAGGTAATAACAAACATTTGAGAGGTAAACACTGGACAGGTACCAGGTAATAATAACCACTTAAAATACAAATAGCAAGTTTTTCCTTTGCTAATTATGTATGCAAAAAATAATGCCCGATTTCATTCAACAGCAACTTTATATGCAAATATGTCTGAAATGCAAAGATAATGCACGGTAAAGGCTGTGTTTTAAAGGACCCATCATCTTGTGGACCTTTAATAAGTTCCACATGAAATTGTCAAGCAGTGCTAGTGATTACAAATCTGCTGCAACCAACATAACCAGGCTACAATTAAAAATGATAAATATTTCAAACTGAAACAATATATGTACAGATTGATGATTTGAGAACTTCAATAGATCACCTGTACTGCAATATGCCTCTTTCTAACACTGTGCATTAAAAGTGACCCATATTGTATGTGAGGAAACCTAATGCTGAGGGATGTTCCTTCAGGACTCTGTCCTAATAGTAATCAGATCACACAAAACAGGGAAATTATTCATGTTAAATCTCATTATATTTTATTCCCTCGAGCCAAAAACTGAAAAAACTATATAGATCAAGTAGCAATGACAAAACAAAATTTGACCATTTTAATGGAATTTACAGCTATTCATACATTATAAGTGGGACAGCATTAAGTTGCTACTATTTGTGGGGAATGGATTTATGGATTATATGGTTTGTTACACACCATGAATATAAAGATGCAATAAAAATAATTAAGTGGATTTAATCAGACTCATTTTTCATTCAAGTATCAATGAAGATGTCTACAGCCTCAAAAATTGATAGCAATGAACAAAAAAACAAAACAAATTCACAGTATGTGACTGGATAATTTGTTTTACCTTACCAAGTCAAGAGCAATAAATCCTGCTGACCTGATGGCCAGAATCAAAGAGGGCCAACTCTCCCTGAAATTGTCAACATGAACATCTACAATTGGAATCCTGTCAAAGTTAGTCATCTTGGGTCTTTGTTTGCAGCAAAACACCAAAGAATCTGCAAGAATAAAATGTTACATTTCTTAACACCAAATCTGTCTGGAGAGGTTGCCCAAGGACTCGAGCAAGATGGCCTGTACAGGGTTTTCTATACAAACAATTAAATATGTTGTAAATATGTTGTGTTCACAGCTACTGGCAAGGGACAATTAAATATGTTCATGGTTGTATCTACTGCATTACTAATACATAACATTGCTGAACTTAAAGAACCTCAAAAGCAGATGACATTGCATCTCTGTATCTGCCAGATATTGGAAGGGGGGGGGCAGGCAGGAGTAGTGGGCCACAAAATTTCAAATGGACAAAAAATATCCTAACATTAGCAAATACTTGAAGCACAAGTAGTGGTAAAAAAGGGACACTTTACCCTGCTTTGGCAGTTATGCTCACCTGTAACAACATTGTCTACAGTGCATTCTTTTTAGTTGATGCAGGTTATTTTAATATTCAGTAGTCATTGAGAATTTTATTAGTTGTCTGCCTTGTTATTCTTTAAATTATGAATTCATCTGAGACAGCTGTTCCAAGGACAGGCACTCATTTTCGCTAGTTAAAAAGAAAAAGATTTGACAACACTCACTTGCCATGTATAACTTAACACAAACTAACATGGTTCATGTATTTACTTGATTGCAAGAGCTTGTTTGACATAAAGTCATCACAATTTCCTGACCCTTGCTATCCCTTCTTTGATATTTGGACATTTATGTTGGGGTGTAGGATAGAAACAACTGCCTATTGAAACATTGGAGTTCGATAACACCTTGCAATGTCAGCATAAGGTAGTTGCCTATTTGCCTACTAGACAGCCTAGTAAACTTTAATGCAGTTACCTTGGACCATACCTGCATGAAATCAATAGCAAGATGATGTATTTTCTCAGAATTTGCAAGTACAAAATCCAGTCAATCTTTAGTCTGTTGACAAGATAAACGAAACTACAGCATTGATGAAATTTGACCGGGAACTCAATTTAAGAATTGCTAGTCACATGACATAAATCATTGTTTAACCAAACTCAATTGGACATTTTGTGCCCTGGAACAAGCATTATTTTGTAGCTTGAACTATCATTAAAGGAAGTCTTACAAATGCATGATAAGATACCATCTTCCTAAAAACTCAATATGACTGAATCCTAGCATGGTTCATCTTCAGATAAATGTTTTGTTTGGCAAAATACTTATTATGGTGACAATAATGTTTAAAATTATGAAGTATATCAGATTATCAGAGCTGGTTACATTGTTAATTGAGATACCAGTGGATTATATATAGTACATAAATATATTTAAATATGGGTCTGATTTATATGCTGGATGAACAAAAATAGACAGCATGCCAGTCAATCCCTTTTTGGCAAATGTAGCAAAGCAGAATACCTGGCCAAATTAAAATTACAGATAATTTAAAAGCAGAATGCAATTTCAATTTCATTTCTCAAACAACTTAGCCCAGCAGGATGATGTGCTACAAAACTACATTCCCCTACTGGGTTCAGATAAACTGACTAAATAAGAGGGAAATAAAGACACTAATAAGTAAAAATATTTATGTGATCAAATATCTCTATCTGATGGCTAAAGTGAGTCCTGCATCTAATCAAATGGAGCAGCCTTGTGTGGCCTAAAATATTCAGTACAAATCAGTCACAACTTACAGGAAGTCTGTTTGAAATGATTTTTATTATCTTGTCATGGTTTAAAATGAAAAAAAAAGGCAAAGTACAAGCCTGCTTGTAATTTGATCACTGGAAATACAACAAGTATATCATAAAATAGGGTACCAACACCCACTGAGAGACCTTCTAAAGATGGAAAGACCATCGAGTTCATATGTGTTTTGATAATGTATATGTATCATAAATCCTATTGATATACAGCATGGGTATATTGTTTTACAACACATTTTGTGACTGTCGAGCAAGAGAGAGTCTACATTGTTTGCAGTTGGACTGAACTTTTAAGCAAGTATATAAGGTTATGATGTTATTAAAGATAATAAAGGCTAATGTTTGTTAATCAAAGAACAACATAAAACAATGATGGTCAGCAGAGCGGAAACACTCATATATTTTAAAGGGAGCCTAATGGGTAAATTAAATAGTTGCCAGATCCAGAACAAAAAGTTTTAAACTTTTAATATTGATATTCATTGCCTTCTATTGGTATTTATTACATTTTGTAAAATAGCTATTACTAGTGCCAACAGATATGATTTGACTTTCATAAAATTAATGAAAAGGTGTAGGCATGGTTTTTAATTTCTTTCTAAAAGTGTCACGATTTGTGGTACATAGGACACAAATTAGAGGAGACCTGTAATCCCATGTCCGATGTGCAACACTAATGTCATTTATTCTTAAGTATAATTGGCATCATCAGTGGCCAAAAAGATTACAAACTTTAGTTTTATTATGGATAATTAAAATAAATTCTTTTAATTACTATATAATTTTATAAAACAACCATCAATTGGAGAAGCAGAAACATACTTAAAAGTTACATTTGTGTTTATAGAAGTAAATGTGTGATAATTTTTGTCTCAGTGAAGCAAGCATTTGGTTGACAAATAATAGACCAGCATTCTTCTGTACTAAAGCACTGCAATACCAATCATCTGCTATAATACAAGCCATGCATTCATTACTTCTCAGCTCCAGTAATGGGTTTTGGGTTTTTTTTAGAATCTTATTACACATATTTTTCAAAGGTTGTTATTCAGTTTATTTGGATCATCATACATCCATATTCTTTTGGAAGGGCGATTGCTCCAGTGGCATAGTGGTTAGAGCATCCGACTCGGCTGCAGGAGGTCATAGGTTCAATCCCTGGCCAAATCATACCAAAGACATATAAATATGGTACTAACAGCTGCCTCACTTGGAGCTCAGCATTAAGAGGTTAGTGTTAGGACTGGTCAGACTGGTGTCAGGATAATGTGACTGGGTAGGACATCACGCTACATGTCTGCAGCATGATGCCCCAGTGCTAGATATTATTATATATTGCCACACCACAGACATCATAGCAATATAAATGAATAATTGTTAAAGCTACATTAAAAATTAAAATCACATCCACTCCTTTTGGAAGATCATTATTTACACATAACAATACATACAACAAAAATCAATATTAAAATATGTGGACATTTTTGGACCATGTCAAACTAAAGGTGTGATCCCTTACAAACTGACCCATTGCTGTACACTGATGCCACAATGATAGCTGCGTATTTACACTGTCAGTTTCTTTGACTCAATTTAGTACCAACATGAAATAAAAAAAGTCCAAGGAATCAATATTTTCGTCTATAAGTTTTTTTAAATACTTTTAAAGCGTGGAATATTCAACAATCCTGACTAAAATGAATTTGGCTACGCTGTGTTTGTATTACATTTTGAAAAATATGGTTTACGTTGTTAATGAAAATAGGTAACACCCGCGAAAATACGTAAGATTATACTTTATAAACACTTCTTGATCCATAAGACAAAAAAAGCAACTAAACAGTTGTGTTGCGTACAAAATATACCTAAGTTGATAGTCTTAATGGAATGTTTGTCTTCCTTTACAAAAGCAGTCTGCTCATTTTCAGTCGTACATTAACAAATGTATCAACAGTGTCTTGCAGTGCACATCCATAAAAAGAACCGGAAGTTCACAGCTACTGGCAAGGGACAAGTTACCGCCATTTTAACTGGGTTTCTCAAGGTGTTCTTAATATCTTAATAATCAGGAATATCTGAACTCGTTATTCTAACTAATTATTTTCGACCTATTATATTTCCACACTGGACCAACCTTTGAATGCTCATTTTCAGCCAGATATGTATTTTCGTTTTAAAAATCGGGGTATTTTGTTTAAACTATGTAATATATATATATATATATATATATATATATATATATATATATATATATATATATATATATATATATATATGTATATATATATGTATATATATATATACACACACACACACACATATATATATATATATATATATATATATATATATATATATATATATATATATATAATACAAATCATAAGGCGAATAACAACCCTTTCAAGCCTACTGGATCCACCAAGGGATCACATGTGTCAGGGATTGATTAAAATAGATGCAATAAACTGACGACGAACAGTACGAAACTAGTAACTAACTAGCCTAAGCGCTTTCGACTCTTAATGAGTCTTTTTCAAAGGCAAATACAAAACATATATACGACAAACAAATAAACACAAAAACGTTGTGTTTGTAAACCTCTACATGGCTGTCTACACGTGTGTTAAAACTATAAATACAACCAGCTTGTATAGACTAGTTGCGGAAACTGAAAACGGTGTATAATTCCCTAAAAGTCTACAGGCCAAAGCGACATCTATTTTTACTTTTTGTACATTTATATCCCGGATATTTGATTCTATACCGGTTATTCTTATAGTAAAAATTGAAGGATAATAAGAAGATTTAGAAAATGTTAAATTTTACTAGTGCATAGTTTTCATTTTCTAGTCTTCTTGGTTTAGACCGCTTGGTTTCAATGTTCTAAGGCGTCGTATCTAGTATGATTCCTTTTCCTTCCTGGTTTCGGAACTCCAGCTGTGGTTGTTAGCAATAGCGATAAGTATTATATCACTGAAAGTGTGGCCAGGGGAGGAGAAGTGTTCTGCGACCGGGCTTCTGTACAGCTTTTTTGTCATCCAATCAGATCTATGAAGGTTTATCCTTTTGTGTAGCTTTTCAGTTTCTCCGACGTACTGAAGGCCACAGATCTTACATGTGATGAGATAAATCACATTCTCTGTTTTGCACGTTTTGTTTGGACCATGTATGTTTAGTTTTTCTTTAGTCACTGTGCTAGTGAATGTCTTGGTCTCTATCATATGTTGACAGGTTTTGCATCTTTTATCGCCACAGGGTCCAGATTGACTAGGTTGGTTTTGACTAGCGAATGCTGACTAAACATTTAATTTACCGAGGCTACGACCAAGACCTGATTGCGGAGGCAATCCAAAGGGCCAAACAAACAAATCGTGATGACCTACTCAGATATGGACAGAAAGAAAAGGTTGATAGGATACCATTTATTCTGACCTATCACCCAGACAATCCCAAAGTAGGTAAAATCATCGCAAACCATTGGCCAACCGTGCAATCGTCAGACATACTAAACCTAATACTTCCGAACAAACCTGTAGTAGCTTACCGGAGACCAAAAAACCTAAAGGACATCCTAGTCAGGGCATAGCTAACGCCAATCGCTTTCCACCCAGCTCATCACAATTGCGACATCCCTGTCGGATTTCTGAGCCTTGGCGAATTCTTCTCTACCACAAGACGTCTGTAATATCAGTCGCAGCACTCCAATCCTTGTTTGTCGCTGAATCATCGCTGCTTACTTTCGTTTCTTTCTTTTCGGTCTGTGTCTCTACTTGAAAGCTGCTTTGCCTACATGGGCATCTAGATAAGGTGTCAGCGTTACGATTCAGTCTTCCTGGACGATGTTGAATCTCAAACTGATACTGCGATAGGACTTCCATATTGCGAGTTGCTCTTCCGGATTCTTGAAATGCAATAACCACTATAGGGAACTGTGGTCTGTCCTAATGAGGAAACGTCTTCTATACGGTTAATGCTTGAAATATTTCACAAAGAATACGACAGTCAACAGCTTTTTCATCGTAACGCAATATCTTCTCTAAGCTTTCGTTAGCGATCTTCCATCATATTCTACAACTCTCGCGTCCGGTGTGAACTTGCGACAGGACAGCTCCAAGTCCACTATCGCTAGCGTCTATGCCAAGAATAAAAGGCTTTCCAGGGTCTGGGAAAGCTAATATAGGGCTTGTAGTTAATCGCCTCTTCAACTCATCGACTGACGACTGACAATTCTCAGTTCAGACAAAAGGTCTCCATTTTTCTGTCAGTTGGTGTAAGCTAGCTGCGATATCGGAAAATCCCTTTATGAATCGACGGTAGTATGAGCATAGTCCTAAGAAGCTGCGAAGTTCTGTCTGCGACGTTGGGTTTCTCCAATCAACGACATCAGACACTTTCTCTGGATCTGCACGTATCCCTTCCTTTGACAAAATATGACCCAAAGAAACATTTCTTGGGTTTGAGTTTCAGACCATCTACCAGCAATCTGTCAAAAATCTGTCTCAGACGATCTAATTCCTCCTCAAATATGCGACCAAAGATGATTATTTTGTCGGGGTACACCAAACATATCTCCCACTGCAGTCCCGCTAGAACTGTCTCCATCAGTCTCTCAAATGTATCGGGTGCATTACAGAGTCCGAACGGCATGACATTGAACTCGTATAAACCTTGCCTAGTCGCAAATGCTGTCTTCTACCGATCTTCTGGCTCCAGTTTTTACCTGCAAATATCCGCTCATGAGGTCTAAGTCGAGAACTAAGTTACTCCCGATAGCGAGTTAAGCGACTCCTCGTCGATCCACTGTAGACGGTATGCGTCTTTAAATCACTTCATTCAATGCACGGTAATCGATGCAGAACCTCGTTGTGCCGTCCTTTTTCTTTACAAAAACCACTGGTGACGACCATGGACTAGAAGATGGCGAAATTATCCCTTTCTTCAACATTTCGTTCACATGCTTCTCAATTTCTTCTCTGGTGTGAATCGGAACTCTTCTCGGGGATAGTTTTATTGGTCTCGAGCATACTGTTTCAATTCTGTGTCGCGCCTTTGTAGTCCTTATAAGATCAGCATCAGATGCGGAAAAGAGTGACTGGTAGACGCAGAGAAACCTATCCACCTGTCTTGCCTGTTCTTCAGAGAGTGGTTCTTTTGATGCCTGAGTCAGTTTTTCCAAATGGGACGGTAGTAGAAGCTGTGACTCGTCTTCCGAAGACAACGAACGGTCGTACTTCTGTCTAAGTCGACGACCTCTCCGATTTCTTCTAAGGTATCTATGTTTGTCCCAGCATAGAGCGTCTGGTTATCTACAGTCTCATTCGGTATCCACACTGTTAATTCCCTTCCCCGGATCTGACTTCTGATACTACTCTATCATTCAAATTTAAGGCACTGCTAAAGACGATAGTTTGTCAAGTTTTCCTGGGACAATCATTTCGTCCATCGCTGGGACGTTCACTGTCTCTGCGATAATTATTCTGACGCATACTACTTGTCCTTTAATCGTACAAGGTAAATTCTCCTTGCAGATGGAAAGGCGACTCGTGTTCACGTCAAGTCGACACGAGTTCAACTTAAGAAAGTCTAAAGTCATCTGACGATCGGTTTCCAAGTCGATAAGAAAATTTATCCCTCTTGCGTCTCTGTCTCTAGTTCCTGTCGTATCTCATGTGACCCGTCGTCTGTGGGCTCCGTTGCGAACCATTTTTACATGACTTTTTTGCAGGGCAGTCTTTCTTGAAATGTCCCTGCTGGCCGCACCCGTAACAAACAAGGTCGTCATAGTTTCTGGTTTTGAGTCGCTCTGGAACTTTCCCCGATTGTTTGGTATTCCTAACTTCAGTCGTAAGTTCGGCGACCTATCTTGTCAGTTCTATCATTTGATCTCTCAGTTCTCTGATTGATGACACTTGTTCTTCATCCTGCTTCGACACACCACGGACATGCTTTTTTTCCTCCCTGTCGTTGTAGCTTAGCTCTAATGAACGCCTCTAACTCGACAGCTATCTGTACCACATTGTTAATCGTAGCGGGTCTCACCTGTTGTACTTTTAAGCGCATGTCAGAATCGTCCAGGGCATCGATGAATTGTTCTTTAGCGAGCGTATCAACCGAAAGAAAACTGGCCTCAAGGTAAGCTAAAATCGTAAGCCCCCGTATAGCCTGAGTAAGCTCTGGTAAAGATTCTCCGTTCTTCCGAGGTCTACTCCTTAGCTGAACTCTGTATAACTCGGTCTGGTTAGGGGGTGCGGATCTCAGCTTCAAAGCATTCAACTAATTTAGCATATTACTTCTTCCCAGGCACTGCCAACAATTGTTTTGCTTGACCTCTCAGTGCAACACCTAAATAGTTTCTTTTCTTCCTCTGTTAAAGAATTTAGAGTTGAGTACATCTCGAAGTGAGTGATAAAATTCAACAAGGGTGTCGTTCCGTCGTACGACATCGGAGTAACGACCGGCCTCTTCAAGGTTCTTTGAGGTAGATTAGTCATTTCGTGACTCTCTTCTGCAACCGTTCACTTGCTCTCAGATCTCGATCTGTCTTTGAGAGCTGCCTGCACGGCATCTCTTTTCGCCGTGGAATCGGCTATCTTCCTGGTCTCCTGCGACTCCGAGGGTGTGGACATCGCCTGTTCCTGGTCGTCTGCACACTAATAGCCATAGTCCCCTTCCTTGTAGTTGGGTTTTTCTATAAATCTTTGCATTCCTTGGTCAAAAGCTGAATCTTATCTTCGAAAGGAATCGCTGTCTTTACCTCAGTCTACGGGGTAAGCATCAGTTGCTTACATGTGACACTCCGTAAGCAATATTGATTCTGTCTTCTACTCCCTGACCTATGCCACTGTTGCCAGCAATTTGTAGCGGAACATTCCCTCTGCTAAACTGGCCTGAGTCTCGCTATCTCTGGTTCTTTATTATAGGTCTTGTATTAGGAGTGATACCAAACTTAATCTGTCTGATGATTGGCACTCCAGAGTGTGACAGATTCCTACCTCAGCAGGATACAGTCTTATTCCTGGCTTGGTTGCAGTCTCCGACTGGTTGCAGACTTGTCGCGGTCTTGGTTGCAATCGCCGACTTGTCGCAGGGTCGCCGACTGGTCACAGACTAGTCGCAGGGTCACCGACTGTTGCAGAATCGCGACTGGTCGCAGTCGCCGACTTTGACTTCGAGCAAGGTAGCTGACTTGGTCGCAGACTTGTCGTAGTCGCCGACTGTGTCTCATGGTCGCTGACTGGTTGCAGAGTCGCCAATTGTCTTTCTTTTAGTCTCTGACTGTGTCGCTGTCTCAGTCGCAGTCACCGAATGGGTCACAGGGTCGCTGACTGTGTTGCACGGTCACCGACTAGGTTTCTGTCTAGGTCGCAGAGTCACAATATCCGCTCTAGATCGATAGAGAGAGAGACCATAGTGCGAAATGATGAAAGAAGAGCTATCCTCAGTCTAAAACGTGTATTGTCGCAAGACCTCTGTGTTTCTTGGACGAGCCTTGTAGCGCCGAGCTGCTGATCGATGAAAGAACTTGTCCCGAACCTTTTCAGATTCCTGGCCTGGCTCTCTTCTACCAAAGGAATACGACCAAGTGTGCTTGCTCTGTAGGAGTGGTTATACTGCTACACTGCAGGAGACGTCCTCACTTTACGCTGCTTCCTAACACACCACCATAGCAACTCAACTCAACTCAACGGATTAGTCGTATATGCACGTTAGTGCTTCATGACTGGTTCAAGTCCCGAGCTGGACCAGAGGCCTCTGCCGGGTGCTCTCCTTTCCCTAGGCTAGGTGATGACCTCCTTGGAAAGTGTTTAACCTAGGCTGGATGTCAACCCGGGTGGGTGACACCGCTTTTCCAAGGAGGCACTTAGCCTTTTGTGCTAGGCCTTAAACCCTAGTGCTGAGCTTTTTCGCTTTTTGACCTTTGACCATTTGGCTCACCTACTTCTCCCACAGACAGAACACGAGCGGCCGAGGAAAGGGCGGCAAAACACCAGTCAGGGCAGGCCTCACAGCACTCTTTGTGTCCTTCTTCCTTCCCAAGCGCCGTAGCACGAGCATATCTCTATGTTGGTGTTCCTGGAGAACGTTGCTGTGACTGCAATGGATGTGCTGTTTCTGTTCAAATTCTGTTCAATTTTGCTAGTGGACATCCTATTTTCAATATTGTGTAAGCCACCTGTGTAATTGAGTCACATAGTCGAGTTCTTTGAATTTTGATATGTTTTGAATTTTGAGTACAAAGTGTACGTGATTAGTTCTAAATTTTTTCCAATGATTGGGCTAAGCGCTGCTTTGATTTCATTTGGATGATTTGAATAATGTGTAAATTTTTGACGGCGGATCTAAAGGGTCCCGGTAATTTGAGGGCCACCAAAAAAGAAGGTCCTGTTGTGCCAAAAGAACCTAAAGTTGTTGTATCGGTAAATTGACAATTCGAAAGCATAAATCTTTTCACTTTCCCACAGTCGTGTAACAGTGGTGTAAATGGCGTAACAAAAGAACGAATCCTTTCAATTGTCCCACTGTTGTGTAACAGCGGTGTAAATGGCGTACCGAAAGCAAGAATCTTTTCACTTTCCCATTGTTGTGTAACAATGGTGTATATGCCTTTTCTTCGGTGTAGTTGTTGTCCATTGGTTTGCTTCTTATTTTCTTCCTTCATGTTTCTTGCTTGGTTTTATTTAGGTTCCTCTTCTTTTCTTTTCTTCTCTTTTCCTTGTGCGCTTTCTTTGTTCCGATAGACCGCTGTTGAGAGTCCTTTGTTCCATTGTCTCGGTGAGCTGCAGAGAAAACGTCCTTTCTCTTCGAAGGCTGCCACCTCCTCTCATACCCCACCACCATAGCAGCCAGTTGGCCCGTGTATATATATATATATATATATATATATATATATATATATATATATATATATATATATATATATATATATATATACATACATACTCAGGCTGAATCACGTGACCCAAAGTTAAATGTGTCCTTTTCGCAAAAAGGACTTGCCATCTGCGAAAGGTCCCAGTGTGTTTTTACTAATACTTTCAATCAATATTTCTATTTCACAATTAAATTATGTATTATCTCATTCTACATAACATTTAATATTTCTTATTAATATAAAGTGTTAATAAAGAGTCCTTTTCATGACTTATCATCTGCAACAAGGAGTCAGTGTGTTAGTACATTTTCAATTAATTTTTTTCCCCAAATGAAATTAATTTGTGTACGATTTCACTGTACATAGCATTTCATATTTCTTCTTGGTTCAAATTTGGTTATGAAGTGATCAGTTTAAGTGAATTAAATATTTAAAATGACATGACTGGGGTAAGTGGAATGACAGTAGTAGCAGAGAGGGAAGACCCTATGGCCTCACTTTGATATTTATTTTGTAAAAACACTGCTTCTATGCGAAGTTGTCCAATATTATGATGCACTATTGGGTATATACAAATATATGAACTGCTTATGGGACTTGATAGTTATTTTTTCAGTCTGCCCTCCCTGCTGATATGGGAAACCAATCCTCCAACTGTAAGTGAAATCAAATCCAAAATAAACCTTGTACAGACGGCGGTCTCTGGTATTATTTACATGGCAATCGGTCTGTTATTGTTTTCACGGCAATAGGTACATTATTTCCCATGCCGAGCACATTCATTGGCTGACCAACTGACCTGCCGTGAGCACCAGCCAGTTAGTCACCTGCGTTTGTTATTGTTTATGTGTGTCAAGCTCGGGGCAACAACTCATCCCACCTTAAAGTGCTTTCTTGTCATTGGGTCTCACTGGACAGTTGTTTTGGCAAATTTTCATCCGACGATAACCTATTGCAGAAAATGATCATAATTTTACAATAAAGATACAAATAAAAACTAACTAATGATTTTTGTTGAAAGGATGCTTGTAAGATTCTGACCAAGGTATTAAGGTTAATTCCTTATGCAACTGGTGGTTTTGATACTGAACCTATATACTACTACCAACCCCTCTTTTTTATATTCATTTTTCACAGAAAAGAGCTATTTTCAACCTGTTCCTGTGAAAAGCAGGCTAACAGAGTCAGTACGTACCTTATTGATCTTAAAAGTTCACTAGTACTATAACAAATTAACATACTTTTCATCACCCTTCAACCATATAGATTTTTAGATATTTACCTCTGTAGCAGACACATGTAAATGGCCATAGAACACAATTAATTTCACTATATTGTCTCTACATTTGTTTCTCAGTACTGAACTTTCCACTGTGTGACAATCAATACAAATCATATGTTAATCTAAACTACTTTCAAAGATGACTTTACGGTTTAGTTCTTGTCAAGGGTTGACCTGCATTTTTTTGAGAGGCTGAAATGTAAACAAAACACCAGGCAACGGAACACAGATTTCACTTCCGGATCATCACCATGACCTTATTACTCAATGTGCACTGTCGCAAAAATACACACAGACAACCACACCATAAGCTCACATTTTAAAGAATAAACAATTGCCTTTAAATCCTTACCAAGAATGCCAAAATCTAACTTTAGTATCACCACCAAATTTAGACAGGAAAAAGTGATCTAAAAATAGACTGGGACTACATTTGTGGGTACTGAACCGGATTTTATTAATTGTGTATTGATTCCAAATACATAAGCCAAGTCAGCTGCTCATTTGCAGCCCAAGTTACGCATTTGATCTCCAATGCTAGACTATCTGTGACAGGCAGTCACCAACAAGGCAACCCATTTACAAGTCTAACTCAAAGTAAATGTAAACCATATTACAGATTTAGCTTAGGTGTGAATTTATAAATGCTAGGGTTGTCATAATTAGGCTCATGCCTTCTACCTTCAAAATTAGGAGGTTGTCAAAATACGAAACTATCCAGTGAGACCTTAATTGTTGTTGTAGTGAGTGAAGTATTAAAACAAATGTGAGCAATGGTCTGTAATTAAATATGTTATTATATTAATAACAATGAATTTTATTTTTTTATTATTATGACTTATTTAAAGAGGGTAACTCAATTAGCTAAGAACTAATCTACCTTGAGGCCATCATTTAAAGGAATTTACTTACTTTTTTTGCTGCATCTCTGAAGCCACTGTATATACTGGGTTTGGAAAAAGGAAATATATTGGGCAACTCTAATCTCAACTGGAATACTATTCCAGAGCAGAGTTCCAGAGTATTGAAAACCTTTTTAAAATAATTCCTTTTTCGGTTTGGAAATTTTATAATATTTGGTAGACATTGATCGCAGGTTGGGAGCCTTTCCAGGTAGCCTATACTTGAATAGTGATTGTAAATATTCAGGAGCACTATTATTGGCTATCCTGTACATTAATTTGGCTTTTCTCAAACATATTCGGTCTTTAATAGGCAATATTTTTAACTTACCAGCTAAATTTTCCTTGCTTTCTTTCTGGATTGACATTAACTCAAAAGCTCTTTTTGGAGATGTGACAGCTTTGCTAAGTTTTTATCATTTGAATTACCCCATACTGTATTACAGTAGTCTAAATAGGGTTGTATGTAACTGTTATAAAATAGTTTTCTGTGATGTTCTGGGAGAAAGTGTCTTATCCTACTGAGAAGCCATAAACTTGAATTGACCTTTTTACTGATATGTTTGATATGTTCAGTCCATGATAGGTTATTATCTACCAAAACACCAAGTAGACTATCATGACAGACCATTTGCAACCTTTTATCCTTCCATGTCAGACATAGTTCATCACTATCAAGTTTTGTTCTTTTGTTCCGTGTTAAGATAAGTAAGATTTTAGTTTTATCAGTATTAACCACCATGCCATTGCATGTGCACCAGTTGTCCAGTTTGTTTAGGGCATTCTGTAGAGAAATTTTGAGTTCTTGCTTTGTGTTTTGGATGTCTGACAATGTTGTGTCATCTGCATAGAGATCTGTGGATGATACTGAGTCCTTTAGTACAAGTGGTAGGTCATTAATAAACAAAATAAACAGTAACTGACCCAGAATTGAGATTTGTGGTACTCCACATCTAATTGTTCCAGGTTCAGACAGAACATTATTTATATAAACATGTTGTGTTCTTTCACTTAAGTATGAAGAAAACCATCTAACAGTGCTTTCATCACATTGGTAGATTTTCAGTTTCTTCAAAAGGATTTCATGATCCATGTCAAAAGCTTTCCTGAAATCTACAAATACAGAACCTATTATTCTACCTTGGTCAAGTGCTTGAAGCTATTTATCAGTTAGGAAGATCAAGGCAGTCTCACATAAATGTTTCTGTCTAAAGCCCGATTGATTAAGGTGTAACAGAAAGTGTTTGGTTAAATATGATATGAATGAATGAATCATGGACATGCTTTTCAATCAATTTTGACAAGTTTGGTAGTATTGAGATTGGCTGGTAGTTATCAGCATCATCCTTAGGACCAGATTTGTGAATTGGAGTTACTTTTGCAGTTTTCCATATTTTAGGGACAGATGAGGATGCAATGATTAAATTGATTATGAATGTTATGCTATCTACAATAGCAGAGGCAGAAGATTTATTGAGTTGTGGACCAATCTGATCAAGTCCTCTAGCTTTCTTAGTATCAAGTTCACTGAGACATTTTTTAACAAAGTTTTTAGATAATGGTGGGATAGAGAAAAATACCTCCTTAGAGATTTTGCTGCTGCAGAACATTTTTAGTTCATTAAAATTGTTTTCAATCACTGGTTCTTTTAACTTTGTGGTAATGTTGGTGAAAAAATCATTGAAAACATTTGCAATGTCATTGTCATCAGTGACTATGGTGTCATTCACCAGAAGTGAGTGAATTTTATTTATCTGATCTTTGTGTGTTCCTCCAGTGAGTTCATTGAAGACTTTCCAAATGTAGTTTTTGTCCCTCATTTTGTTTTCAAGCTATGATTGATAATAATTTTGTTTAGCTTTTTTTAATACTTGTTATTTTATTTCTCAATACTTTATATTGTGCATGGTTTCCCATAGCCTTTAATTGGTCTCTTGTTTACATAGCATCAAGGATTGGATTTTAGTTGTAAGCCAATTAGGTTGGATTTCATTCTTTACTTTCAGTGGTGCCTGCTTAGAGACTACATCCATGATTCAGTCCACACCCTCAGAGCTTCATCTGTCATCCAAATTTTAGATCATACTCCATGGAACTTTATATAAGACCAACTTTTGGTATGTTAACACAAGTTACATTGTCTGGTAGGTTGGTATAAATGTGATTAATAAAAGTGCTTGATTTTTTTGTTACCCTAGTGGGGTCATTTACCATCTGTATTAGACCTAATGATTCAATAAATTCTGTCCAGTTCTTCCTTATTTGAGTATTGAGAAGGTCCTTATTTATATCACCGAGTATATATGTTTCTTTCTCCTGTGCAAGAACATTTTCCATTTGTTTCAAAAAGTTATCATTCCAAATTGCCTTTGAGGAAGGTGGCCTATAAATGAAACCAACTAGAAATAATTTTGCATTATTTTGATAAATTTCCATCCAAATACTCTAAATTTCTTGTTACTCCAAGTCAAGTCGCCTTTCTGCATTTACCTGTTCCCTAATGTATACAACAAGACCTACCACTACTGTCTGTCTGTCACTGCATAATGGTTTATTATAGCCTTGACAATGAAATAGATCATCATTGTGGTTAGTATTTAGTTTGGTTTCATTGAGTCCTAAAACATCTATATTATTTTCCTTGGAAGACAACATTAACTTAATTTGGTCTATTTTTCCCACTATACCCTGTACATTTAAGAGACCTACATTAAAACCTTTTGCATTTAGTTTCATATCAATTATATGTATGTCATGCATTATGTTACCCCCAGAAATTGTCTCCATATTACTTTTGACAATCTTACATTCTATTTCCATACTTAAATGTTCATATATATATATATATATATATATATATATATATATATATATATATATATATATATATATATATATATATATATATATTAGCATCTTCAAAGTCACATATGACCCTGAAAATCCATTAACATTTACATTTACAACAGTGTCAATTGAATAGTTAGAGTCAAGAGTCTCTCTAGGTAAATTTTGATTTTTTATGGATGGAGCATTGGCATTCTCCTCTTTGCCAGCTCTCTAGTATGTATAATACATTGATTGACAGTCTTTGTTTGTGTCCAAATTTATGGCATCTGAAGCACTCAATCTGTTTGCCATGATGGCATACCTGTATCATATGGCCAGTTTCCCCACAGTAGAAACAGTACTCTTCATTATAGTGTTTGAAAATGGGGGTATACATGTTGATATTTCTCAGTAGTTAAGAGGTTCCTTTTCTGCTTAAATGAATTTTGTCTCTCTGGTAGAGAACTTAAGGTTTATATCCTGTTTCTGAAGAAAGAAAGATGTGTATTGAGGAATGTACTGTAGGTTGAAGTCTTCACATAGGTCAATTATCAGATCATTGATTTCTTTCCCCCTGGTGTCCACACAAGGTGGTAGGCCTGATATGATTATTTTACATGTATCTGGACTGCAAAACCTAGTAGCATACAGTAAATTTTCAAAATCTGTTCTGATTTGGCTAACTGACCTTTCATCCCTGGCATCATTTCCACCTACTAAAATAATAATTTGGTTGAATTTGGTTTAGTTCAGTATCCATTATTGTTTCCATGATACTATTGATTTTTGCACCCCTTAGAGTTTGTATATCTGTTTTAAAAAGTCTCCTTCATATTATACTTTTCAATATTGATGAGCCAATTATTAGAGACCTATATTTTCTGGTTTGTGATTTTTTTGTTGGACTCTGGTTTGTATTTCAGACACATCTCTTTGTGGAAGGGGTGTTGAACTGGATGTTTCCATTGTGTGAGTTAATTTAGCTGATGCTGACACATTTGTCTGAGCACTGGGAAGTGCTATTGTTGGTGCAATGTAACAGACTTTTCTGAGCTGAGGTCCATTTGTGTACATTTATTGCAGTTGCAGGTGTGACACATGACTCAAAGGGGGTAATCTTGTTTGCAATGCAGGATTACTCTGAAGCAGAGAGGGATTTGCAGAAAGTGCAGCAGAATTATTTAAACCAGTTACAGAGGCCACTAAAGCGACCACAATGGCTACTAAAGCTCTTCTTCCAGCTATAGAGTAAACCACAACTGGGAAAACTACAAAAATAAAAAAATAAAAAGATTCTGGTAGGACCTTCTGGCCAAGATAGAAGAGGTTCAACCAATGAAAAAGATACTTGAATGTATTGAGGGGGCTCACACTAAAATAAGCAATATAAGGGGCCATCTGCCAGAGCCAGAACCAAAACAAGCAAGAGCCAACACTGAACTGTTGAATAAATTTCCCATATATGTAATTACTAAAATAAAAAAATGACAAATCTGTAGGACAATTAGTTGCATTTTTTGTAAGAAGTTTTAATTATAAAAAAAAAAACAAATTATGAAGCACAAGTTCACTGGGGGTAATAAACACGGCAAAACCTGGTATAATTGGATATTTCACATTCACTACAACATCGATCAAGCCAGGAGTGATGTAAGATATAGTTTCTCGGTGAGATAGATAATTATCTGGCATACCTACAACAACCACAATAACAAGCCAGAAAGAAACAGGTAAAGCATTGCCCCCAGTGTAAAAATGTCCCCAAGTGACAATATTGCCAGTAAGCCATGATAAACTTCGCCCCAGTAATGTCCTTGCTGACTTTGATTGACTAGAGATACTAACTGGTGAGCTGATAATAATTCCCTGAAATTATCAATGAAGCAGCTGCTATTTGTCAGTGATTACTTACTGGTGGTGCCATTAATATTATTGTTTATTGGTCACTTATCAATGAAATTGCTAAAGATTATTAGTGATTCATCACAATTCCATCACTGACAGGAAAAAATAACATGATCATACACAATATTCAGTCTACCTACTCTGGTCCAAGTGATAAATTCATGGTTGCCTGTATACAAAGTGATCTAATGAGATGGACTCGGAGATGTTATTCAGGGTCTATTCAGAAGGATGACCCAAAAGTGATACCGATAGTAAAACAATTAGGAATAAAAACTTTTGATATTGTTCATGATAAAGGCATTAATACTGTGACCAATGTTGCTAGTAAAGCATTGTATGCAATCATAGAATGACTATCACGTTTAATACACAGACGAAAACCACAGCCAGTTACACTTCCAAGCACTGAAGTGATGCTAGCCAATGTCAGTAAAGTAATAAATCAAGCTGCAAATGAACAGTTGAAAGAATTAGCTGGTGAAGAGGCTCAGAATAATACTATAAATCTGATAGCAGGAAGTGGTCTTCATGTTAGACGATAATGAATTAATGATAAAATGTTCAAAAGTGTATCTGATTGTACATTTGACATGGATGCCTCAGTCCTCAAAGATGAGTCTGTGCATGATTATCGGTATTATTCTTATGAAGCACGAGACCCAAACCAACGTGGGTGAATCAAACTACATGTCCAAGACACATCCAGGTATTTCTTGCCTGCTGAGGCATTTTTTGAAGTTCAGGATAGATTTTTGAGAGATAACAATACATACACTGCAAATGACAAATGTGGATTGTTAATAATGGTGTTATGGCATTATTTAAAAGTGTCGTGTATATGATTGATAGTAGACAAATTGAACTATGCCACAGTATTACTTATTGTTCTAGCAATCTCAGTCCAGCTATATTGGCAAAATGGTATACACTTTCTTTAGAAGTTTTCTCCCAAGAGAGAGAGATATTTATAAACTGGAGGATTGGGGAGAGATTATGCTGAACTACTGATGCACAGTGGAGAGTGGTTAAATCCAGATCATACCAGTTTGTTCCAGATCAGACTGGGTTCTTCTGGATCAATCTTAATGTCCAGACCAGACCAGATTATTCTCAATCTTACCAGGCATAAACCAGTTAGATCCAGAATAAACCAGTTTGATCCAGAATAAACCTAACTCTGTTCCCTCTAAGGTGTGCTGCTGTGTGGCAGTGCAGCTCAGTAGAAAATTTTGTGCACAAGTTCTGGTAGCATATACATATGCTGTGCAGCAGTTTCAAAATTCTGTGCACACAGGAAAAAATATTAGGTAACATTGCTGACATAACCAGTTTGATTCATAACAAACTGGATTGGTGTAAACTTGGTTGTTGGCATGATACCAGTATGTTCTACAACAGATGGTGGCTCAATTGGCAGGATCTGCTTGGTCACAGATACTGGCTTGGTTGGCATGATATGCTATATAACAGATACATACTCTATTGAATTGATAGGCACTGGCTCTGTAGGCATGGCATGCTATATGACAAGTACTGGCTCAGCTAGCATGTGTTCTATAATCTTTTTACATGCTTTGACTAGACTGTGGAAGGAATAAGTTACATGTAAATTACAGTATAGTGATATGAATTAGTACTGAAAATCATTTGAAAATTCAAGATTGATGATTGGTTCATCATATATGACCATATATTGAGTTTAATTGGTTTGAGATAATTAGCCCTTTTTTTAACATGCGTTGTGCTGAAAATCAAAATGCCATATATTGAGGAAAGTATTATATCCAATTTTTCCATTTCCTTCAAGATAGTCCAAAAAAAAATGTCAAAACAAAAGAAAAACCACCAAAACTAATCATTATAGCTGATGTTGGATTCATTTGACTTGTCTCATTATTCTTCAAATAGTTTAATTCATTTAACTATTCCTACCAATCTTTAAGCAGTTTGATTCATTTGACATGTCTAACCAATTGTCAAGTAGGTTGATCCATTTAACAAATCCTATCAATCACTGAAGTTTGGTTCATATAAATTGTCTAACCATTGTTCAAAAAGTTTGATTCATTTGACTTGTCCTATCAATTTTCAAGTAGTTTGATTCATTTTACTTGTCTTGCAAATCTTCAAGTAGTTTGATTCACTTAACTACTCCTACCAATCTTCAAGTAGTTTGATTCATTTGACTTGTCTAGCAAATCTTCAAGTAGTTTGATTCACTTAATTATTGCTACAAATCCAAGTAGTTTGATTTAACTATTCCTACCAATCTTCAAGTAGTTTGATTCATTTGACTTGTCTAGCAAATCTTCAAGTAGTTTGATTCACTTAATTATTGCTACAAATCCAAGTAGTTTGATTTAACTATTCCTACCAATCTTCAAGTAGTTTGATTCATTTGACTTGTCTAGCAAATCTTCAAGTAGTTTGATTCACTTAATTATTGCTACAAATCCAAGTAGTTTGATTTAACTATTCCTACCAATCTTCAAGTAGTTTGATTCATTTGACTTGTCTAGCAAATCTTCAAGTAGTTTGATTCACTTAATTATTGCTACAAATCCAAGTAGTTTGATTTAACTATTCCTACCAATCTTCAAGTAGTTTGATTCATTTGACTTGTCTAGCAAATCTTCAAGTAGTTTGATTCACTTAATTATTGCTACAAATCCAAGTAGTTTGATTTAACTATTCCTACCAATCTTCAAGTAGTTTGATTCATTTGACTTGTCTAGCAAATCTTCAAGTAGTTTGATACACTTAATTATTGCTACAAATCCAAGTAGTTTGATTTAACTATTCCTACCAATCTTCAAGTAGTTTGATTCATTTGACTTGTCTAGCAAATCTTCAAGTAGTTTGATTCACTTAACTACTCCTACCAATCTTCAAGTAGTTTAATTCATTTGACTTTAACTAACCTTCAAGTAGTTTGATTCATTTAACTGGTCTTATCAATTTTCAAGTAGAGTGATTCATTTATCTATTCTTGTTAATCTTCAGGTAGTTTGATTCACTTGACTGTTCTTAATAATCTTCACATAATTTTTTTTATTGTTATGCCACTAATATGTGAAATAAAGTTGAATTGGAAGCACTAGTTCTTCAGCTGTTTCATACTGGATTGAGTCTTAATTTGCAACATTTTCCTGTATTTATGTGTAAAGGACATGTAACACTTTCCTATTACCTTGAGATGTTGCCTTGTAAAAAGTGTATTGGGTGGGGAACACACACCTAAGCCATACAATGATCACTTTTGTTATTTGAAATATTGGTTTCACATTTGTTTCTTGCTGGCACATGGATTCCAGCCTTAAGTTAATTTATTGACATGTTGCAATTCATGGCTGCACTGCTAGCAGACATATCATTTACCTGAAGTGTTTAGCAGATAATTTGGCTCAAACTGCAACTGGCTATTTTCAAGAGGGTGTAAGGGTATTTAGCATGCCATCAGGAGTTTGAGCTAATAAGGGAGTTCAAATATTTAATATCTCCTTTTGTCATTAACATGAAATATGTTTGCAGATGTTTCAAAACATCACTGAGCATCCACATTTAGTAAAATAAGGTGACTATGGGCAGTGACAAAGTATAGTCAAGCTTTTGGAAGTCACTCACCAAATTTATGGAATACTCAGGAATTTTTGCCATTAGGATGAAGTAATCTTTACTTCTGGTATTTATTTTCTGACTCTGAAATCAGTGCTCTATAGACGACTTCCATAGTTAATGGTAAAATCATGGAGCAAGTTAAAAAGGGCCATCAATCTTCCCTTTCTGTTTGAAAGCAAGGTGTCCTACACTCAGCCAGTTTGTGTGATGATGTTACTGGTGTACAGAGTTTTGGAATCTGGCACCTGGACAATGTTCTCCGTAAAGACCACTGGAAAGAATGATACTGAGAACAATGTCCAGGAGCCAGATATGAATATGTCTTTACCCACAAATGCATTTAACCTTCTCCAGGCCCTGTGTGATTCTGTGTGATAATGGTAATCATGTAATAAACAATATATGCACATAAAAAGTTAAGTTATAAAACTATTGACTTGTCATAAAAAACATTTTAAAAATCTTCTCTTGCTCCTAAAAGTTTTGAGGTGTTGTCAAATTTGTTTTGCATTTTTTATAATTTACATCATAATCCATGCTAAAAAAAATGCTTTGCCAAGTGCCTTGTTGTAGATTTACATCCGTATAACAAGGACACCCCAACCAAAGTAATGCAGTCAGGGACAATGTTCAAAATTACAGGGGCAACAACTCCCTAAAAATTTGCTGTAAAGAGTCAACAATTGAGTTTTACCTAGTTCTAATTAATAGAAAGCATCATGCTTCATTTGATTCCCAATCATGGAACCATTAATAAATGTTTAAGTGTAATCAAATTCAGGACAAGGTACTAATTCAAATGGGAGCAATCAGGACATAAAGGACATCACAAGGCTTCTGTGTTGGATGCTTAGTGCCACAGTAAATGTGATGGAAATTCATTAATAAACCACAAAATGCTTTGAATGAAACAACATTTACCAGATTTAATTCATAATGACAAAGTAAAACATATAACTTTTTTTATCTGATAGCCAATAAAAGAAATCATTATTGTGATAAATATTTTTCAAATATAAACACATATCCTGCCATCACTTTATTTATTAGTATGTAGTGCATAAAAACTAGGATTAAGTCTATACAGTCTCATTAGGAATTGATACAAATTAAACTTCACCTATGTTTAGTAAATATAAATTCTTACCCAAAAGTTAGTTTTGATTCATAAAGTACTTAAAAACTACTGGGATGATGTACATTTGGGATAGAAGAGCATGATGGGACAAACATTTATAGACATGTCTGTCTGTCTTCTGCTCCATGATCAGTCGAGTTAAA
The DNA here is from genome assembly GCA_016746295.1 of Potamilus streckersoni. NCBI lineage: Eukaryota > Metazoa > Mollusca > Bivalvia > Unionida > Unionidae > Potamilus > Potamilus streckersoni. Next base: position 5,554,461 of record JAEAOA010001578.1, on the reverse strand, counting down.
TACACAAGATTATCATTTTTTTCTTCTCATTTTAAGCAATGTTTAGTTTAGTACATCTTCAGAATATACAGCATCTACCTAAATTTTGTACACAACACACCTTTATTCCAAGAAGCACACACTGAAATCAGCAATAACTGCTGTAAGCATGCTGGAAATTTAGTTCTAACATGATTTTCAAGCATATGTGTGATGCAAACCTGAAAAATAAGTCACCAAAAACCTAGTTCACTACACACTTTCATATTCCAATGTACCAAACACTATTCCAATGTACCAAACACTATAAGTCTAGAGAATTAAAAATAATAAACCTTGTAAAGTAGGTTACAGCAGCCCAGTTTGAGAATTCAACACTTCCCTTGATGCCCTCATTCTGTAAGATTTATGTGCACAAGTTATAACCCAAACAGACAAATGCACAGATACAGAGCCAGTGGATATATATTGTCTATGTCTTCTAGTGTATTAGGTAACAACAATAATGATATTAAAGCTAATATTAATACAATAGCATTGTTTCACATTCATATCAGATCCCTTTCTTCTTGGGCCTGAATTTCACATAGCTCAGAAAAATCCTTTAACACTAGTGTGTGAACAAATGTATGGATTATGTTGAACTTCTTTCAAAGCAGACTCCATGCTGTGTCAAGCTTCTATCAAGGTAGATTCAGTATTTTGTCAAGCTTCTGGCAAGGCAGACTCATTGCTGTGTCATTCTTCTGCCAAGGCAGACTCACTTCTGTGCCATACTTCTGCCAAGACAGACTCACTGCTTAGTCAAACATCTGTTGAGGCAGGCTCAATGCTATATCAAACTTGTGCCAAGGCTATGAAAACTTCTGGCAAGGCAGACTTGTTGTTTTGTCAAGCCATTGCTAAGGCAGACTCACCACTATGCTTCTGACAAGGCAGATTCAACCATAAAACTGTTCTGGATTAAGTCTGCAAGTGCTACTAAACAAGAGAAAATGACACTCAATATCATGAAATACCTATGACATATAGAATCTATCTTGGGGTTTGGACTGAGACAAAGAAATCCCAGTCCAATGGTTACATTAGTTACCTCCCCATGAGGCTTGCTGAGTGGGGAGACATATAATGTAACCCATGACTGGGATTTCCTTGTCTTGGTCCAAACACCAACATTGATTATTTTTCTCACCCCATATATTCCTTTAAAGTAAAAAGAACTCTTCACTAGTGTAATATAGTTCACGTCCAGATGTTTACATATGGCTCATTAATACAAATATGTTAATGAGGGCTATGGTGTGACTATTGCATCCGTAGTACACAGCTTATACACATAAGCAAAGAAAAATAATATAAAACATTGTATAGTAATGAGGTATTATCACATTTAATATATGGATGTTATATGTAATTAACAATAAATAATTAATATTTATTACAAAAAACTTTCATTTTCATCAGTTCCAATTTTGATGAGTTGTATTGTAAATAATGAAATGATACTGGGTACTCAGCTCTACTGTAGCACTACTTAGTACAAGCTGTAACGAAGAATAACATCTTCCATTAGATTATTCATGGGTAATTAGAAATCTGTCACTATCATATATAACTTTCTTTTTCTTTGGAGGAGGTGAAACTGTTTGTGAAATACTTATGTTTTTCTTAATTTTGATTGTAACATTACCCTGTGTATCAAAGACCCTCCAAATATGGATCCTAGCTGATAACCATGTGCTAAACTTTAAAGTTCATGGATTCTTTGAAAATTAATTTGTATGTCTTGGACTTATGGCAAGTACTATAGTGAAATTTTCTTATGGATTAATGTGTTGGATAAATTATTCCTTCTGGCTGATAAGTGCATTATTTGTCATTAAATTTTGTAGTTATATTTTTTATTCAACTGGCACACAATGGAGATGCTTAACAAAATTAGAATCAAGCATATTTGCCATAACACATTTCTAGCCAGTACTAAGTTTTCTTTAGTTGTTGAGAGAGCTGGGAGGCTATGAAGTGTACAGGTCTATAGTCTATGTGAATAGATCAGTGTTATATGTCATAGTTCATTTCACACAGCATAGAGAATTTTATCCTATCAATTTTCAGATCAGTGTCACTAAATGTAGCTAACAGTATATAATTTGTTTCACAAGAACTGTTTAAAACTAGTTAGGTAGCTTTATTTACATTTAATGACGCTGACCTAAAAATGTACTGACCTAGGATTGCATATTGAATAAAATTGACCATGTTGTGTGGAATGAACTAGCATAATACCAAAAGCTCAACATCATGTGCATGTGTGTGTTGTCTCTCTCAAAATGTTTTTGTTATATATTTGTTGTTGTTGTTTGATCTTATAACAACTACATCAGACACAACTGAAGGCAACAAGGGTTTCTTTTTTTCTTTGAGTGTGTGGACACCTTGACTGAGATGACTGGTCTGAGATGACAAGATTGAGATAAAAATAGTCTGGTTAGCAAAACAGCTAGATTTCTCTGTTGCATGGGTGAGAAAAAAGAAATACCCCCAAATATATAAATGACAAAAGAATTTAAAGCTGAAAAAATTGTCTTTTCTAAAACAAGACACATTCCAGTCTGATCACAGCTAGCACAAATGCCTGCATTTTTTGGAGTTCAGGTTTAACATTTTGTTAAAAAGCAAACAAAAGATTGGAAAAATGAAAGAAGTTGAAATTGACCAGGCAGACATTGAGTATTTTATACATGTTTTTTGTAACACAATCACAAGACCCGAATAACACAAAAATATGAATCATACTGTCAAGCACATGATGAGAATACTGTGAGAACAACCTCAATGTAAAAGGTTTAGCAAAATAAAAACTGAGACAACCAGACAGAGATAAGAAAATTAAGGTTAGCAAAACAGTCAGATTTCTCTGTCACATGGGTCAACAAAGGAGTCAAAAGGTTGCCCTCTAAAAACTCTGTACTTCTGAGGTGAAAGCATAGTTTCTCACAGAACCTGAGAACAGATTCAGCAGTCTAGCCAACCTAATGGAAACAAGCTCTGCCACTCCTAAGACACAATCCAAATGGAATTCAATCTCGGAAATATACAATGAAATAAGCTAAAAGATACTGGGTTTCAGGCAAAGAAATATCAAGAAGTGGTTATTATGTGAGACTGCAAGACAGTCCATGTCAGAAAAGATCTGAAATGAGGACTATTGAACACCAAGTCTGCAAGAATTATTCTGGAACAACAACTGATGGTCAATAAACTGAAAGACAGAGAAATAAAGAGAAGTGCCACAAGAGTCTAAAGTGTTTATCTCGACAGCAGAAGTTGAGCAATCAGCCGAATGGGAGATGACCACTATCTATAAGATCTGTGCAGAGTCAAGGTCAACAAAGGAATGGCAATCAAAGACTGGAATTGCAAACTTATCTCAAGCAAGAGACAACAGGCTGAGAGATGGATACAACACTTTAAGGGATTCTGAACTGATTGGAACAAGACATCTCAGGAGATCCAGTTACACGGTCTCACAAAACACAGGCAAAGTCCCCTACAGAGACTGAAATAAAAAATTCCATCAAGTCCTTGAACAACGGATAAACTCCAGGATCAGACAACATTCAACTTAAGAGTTTCTAAAGGCCAACCCAAAAGCAGTAAAAAACAAAACCTTTTATCTCTTTACCTGTATATGGACTAAAGAATTTTTTTTCTAAAGACTGGACCAATTGACTCATCATCCAGAGTTCCAAAGATATTGGAAAATTGTGACAACTGATATGGCATCATTGTCCTCTCTGTGCCCAGAAAAGCCTTCTGCACAATCCCATTCTATGAATCAATCAGGACATCTGTATTCCTCCTACAGTGGAAGTGTCTGACTCAGACTGGGAAGAGGGTGGACATATAAATGTATTTTGCAGAACATCACAGAGCAAAACCTTAAATGGAATGCTCAATTGTACATCAGCTTAATTACATTTTATAAGGTCTTTTGTGGCATACCATGCAACAGCTTGTGGAAGATTTTGAAATCATGTTGCATTCCTGAAAAATTTTATATGTATTTGCTTATAAGACAAGTCCAACTGCAAACTACACATACCCAGATCTGCTGTCGCATAATGCAAATTGCACAAACTCTAATCTACAATGGCATTATAATAAGGTAAATCAGGATATTTGCGGTTTTGTAGTTTTACTTGACTTATAAGTGAGTATATACAGTTATCAAGCTAATAAAACTGTTCTATAAAAACTTTGAGTGCAGCATTATATTTGACAAGTCTTTGTCAGACTATCGTCCATTAACTATTGAAGCTGAACAGGGCTGCATCCTCTTCCTGATTTTTTTTTATAATTACCATACATTGAATCATAAAGAAAATAACAGCAGACAGATCCAGAGGAATCCAATGGACTCTTCCATATCTTGGAGAATCTAAATTCTGTTGAGAACCTGATGCTTGATTTTATCTCATCACACTAACATACAGGAGAAAATTAACAGATTATATTAATTATTTAAACAAGCTGGCCTCAAAGTCGTCATCCAGTAGAAAACATAAACTCCTCTAGCCATCAACAAGCAGGTAGTGGAGGGCACTGAGAACTTCATACCTGGGAAATACAGTAAGCAGGTCAAGAAGCATGAGCAAGGACATCCAGTGACTGATAAACAAAGCCCAAAATGAATGCTGTAGACCACAACCCATCTGGATATCTCAGCAACATGACCTTGAGACCAAAGTAAAATTTCTAAAATGCCTGCATTAAATTTATCCTCCTCCATTGATTATAATAATGAAGCAATACAAAAGATATGAATACGTTTTCTGTTTTCCACAATGGATGTCTTGACAGATAATGCTGGATCTTCTTGCTGAAAAGATCACAAAGATCTTGACAAATAAACCAATTTGTTGTACATGCCTTTTAAGATGGCTGGGAATGTTCTATTGGGAGACAAATATGTCTCCCAATAGCATTTCCCGAGCAGTAAAGAAATGGATGTCTCAGAGTCAAAGAAAACAAGGAAGGCTGAGGATGACCTGGCAACACGCCATAATGACAGATCTACAGGAGATGGGTCTGAAATAGGGTGAGGCAGAGATGGCAGCTAAAGTATGGGTGAAGTGGAGGAGGTTGAGCATTATGATACAACAGGATTGAGTAACTTTAGTGATAATTACCCCAAGGTCAAAGGGTTAAGTATATTGCAAAATGAATTATGTTAGCTAAATAATGATTCATGCCAAGTAAAATGATACTATTTCATGGGGTTTAGGAAATGTCAGCAAATGAAAAAATATAACCACAACCATAACTGCAGATTTTGCCATCATCAGCAATGGGAAACTGCTTGTAGGCTCAACAAATCAACCCTCATGATGACCAATGGGCCACAGCCTTATAAAGTATTGCATAAATATGAGGAACTATGTCATTTTGGGCCACACAAAAAAAATCTGATAGCCTCTTTGAATATTGCTTTTAGAGCAAACAAATAACATATTCTTGACAAATGCTTGTCTTGCAAATAGTCCTAGGACCATTCCAGGAAAATCCCTTCTAAATATAGAAGACTTCCTTGAGAATAAGATTTCTAATTTCAGAACCAGAATGCCTGGGCCTGTATGTCAAGCCCACGATCACAAAATATATTGTAAATAATATGACCTTGATTTCATGGCCAAAAGTGGGGAGTGTACATGTTGCAGAATTAACTGTCTTAGCTTTATAACGATTCATCTAATGATCAACAAAATCCATTAATGGCTTTCGGAATATAAAGTTAAAGATTTGTAACTCAAACGTTCATGCAAATTATCTGTGACTAGGATCTTCACCCCAGGACCAAACAATGGGAGTGAATGTTGTAGAGTGAAATGTCCAAGTTTCATAGTGATTCATTCCATGTATGAACAAGATCCATCAAGAGGTACAGGAATATAACCAAATGAATAAACTTTAAGAAAAACCTTAAATTTAATTTTGCATGACTATGACCTTGACTCTATGGTCATATATGGCAAGTAATTTTGTCATGAAAAGAATTGCTTTTCACTTCATAATGAACCAAAACTCTAACATATACTGATGCCATTAAAGCTGCCAATGTTAAAGTGACTGCTATGTCTCACTTCTCACTAAAAAGGGCTTGGCAATAAAGCAGCTCAATCACAGCTAAAGGCTGTTCTAGTAAAATATAATTGAGATAAGGGAGAGTACTCTACTTTTAATGTAGAGTAATCATCCCTAGATAGAATTTACAACTCTATAATTTCATATGAACTCTTGAGTAACCCGAGTACCCTGGCATACATTTTTAAAAAAAATGAATCTTCCTTGGTACCATGTATGTTTAAATGGAACAGCCCTTGGTACCATGTTTGTTTAAATGGAACAGCCCTGGGTACCATGATTGTTTAAATGGAACAGCCCTAATTGCATCTTTGACTCGATAAATGAAATATACTTTTTACTTAAGACTATAATTCTCTAAAGATGCAAAATAATAGCCCATCAACTAGTCATTCCCCTAGAACAACAGAATCCATGAGTAATGTCATTGAGGAAACTGCCTAAATACCAAACTAAATTACTCTTATCAATACTGATTATACTATTTTAAAGGATGGTTTAAAGCAAATTACAATATTATTTACAATACTGCATATGAAACTGTACCACATCCATCTATATTCAATTCAGCCAAAATATCAAATAAGAGTTAACCTGACATCACACACTTAGCTGACATCTTTCCAACAGCCAGAAGTAAAAGAAATAGACCATGAAATCTGGATCAGTGTGATGTCTTGTATGTAAATTTCTTCCAATTCAAGTAATTACATATGTTGAAAAAACAATTTTTTCTGGGGTCTTCTTAATTTTACCATCTTTATCCATATGTTATGCAACATCAGCATCATTTGTCTTCTTTTGAAAGGAATTTAGGCTGGAATGTTTTGTCAAATTTGGTTAAAAAGTTTTTCTATGTTTTTTTTACACTGCCATATCTGATGGCAATTCAGCATCATTAGTCAAAGTCTGAAAGGCCTTGAAGACTAAAAGATTTTTGTCAAATTCTGCTTAGTGCTTTTTGTGAAGTTGTAAAGTTTTGCCATTATTTTTAACAGCAGTCACAGTTAAAAAAAAATTGTCATCATTTACATAAAAATGAAAGACCATAATTGATAAGGTGTATTTCTGTTTAATGGCATCAGAAGTTTTAATTCTTGTCAATTTTTAGCAACATTATCAACTATCTGAAAAATAAAAAAAATAATTATGAATGATGGATATGCTTCACAAAGCATGCATAACAAATCAGCCTGCTTAATTTTTTCTGAAACTCTTTTTTAATACAATAATATATTTATTAGTGTTTCCACACTGTTGCCACATTTTGCTTCAGACCAAAATATTGGAAACACATGAAAAGCACTGTATATAGTATTCATGTGTATTTCATCTGATGCACAAAAAGTTAAGATTTGTTGATTGTCTATACAAAATTTAAAATGGCAGACTCAAATCAAGAGTTCCCACTCTGTGCTAATATGCAATCTAAAGACAGCAAAGCATGAACAGTTTGTGTTAATATACAATCTAAGATAGCAAAACAAAATTGCTGTGAGGTATCTAAAGACAGCAAAAAGTATGAAAATCTGTGTTAATATGCAATTGAAGGAAAGCAACAGATGAACAATGTATTAATATCCAATCTAAAGACAGAAAAGTATGAACAATATGTTTTAATATGCAATCTAAATACAGCAAAATATGATCAACCCGTGTTATTATACAATCTATGATAGCAAAGTATATTGCTATGTGCTAATATGGTATCTAAAGACAGAAAAAAGTATGAAAATCTGTGCTAATATGCAATTGAAAGACCATTAAGTATGAATAATATGTGTTAATATGGTATCTAAAGACAGTATAGTATGAACAATGTGTCAATATGCAATCTAAGATAGCAATGTATATTGCTGTGTGTTAACATGGTATCCAAAGACAGTATGCAATTGAAAGACAGCAAAGTATGAACAATTATGAGTTAATATGCTATCTAATGACAGTAAGGTATAAATAGACTTAAGTCACCTCAAGGGTTAACAGCCAAAAAATCTCAGCTGCAGTATTAGATATACGTTTTAACTGAAAATGTAACTGAACAAAAACAAAACAAAACAAAACTAAAAACAAAAATGAATAGTCCTTTTGTCTCTTTTCTTTTTAGCTGACTGTACATAAACTAGTCTATGTTTGTGATTGTCTGTGCATAATAACTTATAGCACTTAAAAATACTGCAAAAAAACATATATACTAATAGTTCAATCACTGTAATGTTGTTCAATTATCAAATTATCTTTCTTAAAATACCCCTAATCAAGCAACAATAGTAATTGATATGGACACCAGTGATACCACATGGTATTTCGGATATGTTATCAAATTCAAGTTCACTGTGAAACATGGTGCAAAGTTAATGTCCAGGGTCACATTATGTTCACTGCTTTGAATAAACTGTCTTTTGCCAGCCAGTCGATACATTCCGCATCCGAATTACTCTATGATGGATTTAGCTGTTCCTCTCTTATTAGGGATGCCAGTCTCTCAAAGGCCTGTAAATAAAAGTGCCACTCTCAAAACAATTTACTGAACAGCTACAAAATACTTATTGTTATTTATTCATGGGGCATTATAAATATTTGCTTTTAAGTCTATCTATAAACAACACAGATCTAGACCTGAAAATAATGTTACAGTAGATCTAGGTCAATGATGTTTGTTCTATGGTTAATCCTAACAAACTGCATAAACCAAGATCTGCCATAGCATGAAGTGATAGCAGTTCTGGGTCTGTGCACTTTGCAACTGGACTGAATTTAGACGCAAGTATGAACACTCCAAGTTTTCATAGATTTTAAGCACAAACCATAAATTCTTATATTAATTACAACCATTTTAGAAAATATCCACTATCTACATTCTAAAACCAATAAAAACATCCACAAAAAATTAACAGTATTTTGCATCAATTGTGTGTATGAATATAGAATCTATTTTAGAACTGAAAATTTTGCAGGGTTGTTACTTCTCCATCTGAAACCATGAGAAAATGGTTTCAAAATGATGTGATTTTTGCACATTTATTTGATTTTTCGTGCAAAGTTTTAGAAAACAGCATGAATCAAGCAAACATATTTCCTACAATAGACCATGATGAGTGATTTGTCTTATGAGAGACCCTGATAAGTGACATGTCCTATAATAGACCCTGATAAAGTGGTGTCCTACAATAAACCCTGACAATGTGTCCTATGATATACCCTGATAAATGATGGGTCCTATGATATACCCTGATAATTGATGGGTCCTATGATATACCCTGATAAATGATGGGTCCAATGATATACCCTGATATGGACACAGATAAGTGACAGATCATGAAAAGTGATGTCTTATGATTAACCAGTGGTTTCTAGCCCCCAAATCATGACCCAACTTAAGTTTGTGAGGATATCATGGGGAGGGTCATCAGGATTTTTTAGGATGGCAAAAATTTATCAAATTATGGAATCAGGGTCATTATGCCAATGTCACAAACTGCAATTTTATTTTCCTTATTGGTGGCAAAATATACCATCTGGCAAATCTTTTATTGGCAACCTTGCTGGCTGTTTAAATTTGTATATACAATCATTGGTTTGGAGTGGAGAAATTCAGAGGCCACATGAAAGGAAGTCACAAAGTTGATATAAAATGCACTGAAATTTATTGTAACACAATCAAATTCTTTGTTCATATTGACAATCCATCTTAACAGTGCATTGGTTATATTATATATCATAATCTGCTTATGTTGACATCTAGCACAAATACTGTATGTTTTAAGATATCCACTTTTTTCTTATTTACATTTCTGGTAGCAGAGATCAACCGAATGAGGCATTATCTCATAATCTATCTTTTGTCAGATTTTTGGCCACTCGCTACTAATTAATATATTTACATAGACTGATATTTGTATGTGGATGGTAAATAAAACTCAGAATTAAATCCTTCAGAACATTCACATTCTCTATAGTAATCCCTGTCACCAGACCAGAACACCTTCATCTCTATCACCGATTGACCCTTACTTTAAATTTCTGATGCATGTGTGGAAGGCAGCATCACTCAACTACCACAAATGTAAAAAAAAAAGAGAGAAAAAAATGAAAACAAGCTCTCTCACTTGTCTATTCTGTAGGCAGCAAGGACCAGTAATTACAATTGAACATATGAAGGCCAATTCATTTTTTAAAAAAGTGTACCCAGATAAAATAGTTTGCTGAAAGAAAATATGACCTTTAAAGCACAGATTGTTATGAAGACATACAAACATACTCAGCAAATGGGAAAAAATTCAGTCTCAATAATGCAATACAATTTTTTAAGTTGCTGCCACAATAAGAAACAGGTATTTGTCTGGTTCTTCAAAGCTGTCCTTTAGCGGTGACTTCAATAATGAATGCACCCTTCATCAAAGAAAGCTGCCTACAATTTTCCATAAAACAAAGGACCATTCTTGAAAGGAAGTCAGTACTGAACTTAAATAAAAGTAACAGAATCTGATGGATTGTTTCATTTTCCAATGGACTGCTTCGGTGGCCTAGTGGTTAGAGCATCCGCCTCGGATACTGAAAGTTGTGGGTTTGATCCCGGTAGAGACATTCCAAAGACTTACAAAAATGGTACTAACAGCTTCCTCGCTTGGCACTCAGCATTAAGAGATTAGTGTTAGGACTGGTCAGCTTGGTGTTAGGATAATGTGACTAGGTGGGACATCATGCTACATGTCTGCGACATGATGCCCCTGTGCTAGACATCACTATAAACTGCCATACTGCAGACGTCATAGTTATATGACTGAAAAATTGTTAAAGCTACATTATTATTGTTGTTGTTGTTTTGGGGTTTTACACCATCTTTCAGCACACGATAGGCTATACATGGCGGCCAGTATTAATGGTGGAGGAAGCAACTGAAATCCGCAGAAAGAACCACCGACCCACGAGAAGCTACTGGAAGCTTTCTCACATATCCACATTCACCAAATCCTAGACTCAAACCCACGCAGACAGAGGTGAGATGGCAGTTATCCATAATGGAGAGCGCTTGAGACCACTCGGTCACTCAGGGCCCAAAAAGGCTACGTTAAATTTTTTTTTAAAGCTATGTTAAAAATCAAAATCACATCACAACGTGACTGGAACCCTTTTACTGTGCCATGAAAGTTTCCTTTTTACAGGAAAAATGTTTATGCTTACGAACTCTACCAATGGCAATTAAAACACAAACTTTTACCAACTTGGGACGTACTGAAAAGTAAATGTGCTTTATCATTTTTTTTACATGATTGTGCTATTTTTTCCACTGAATTCTGACCTATATGACCTGTTGCAAAATTATTGAATACTTTAAATATCTTTGTGTGCATATTTTCAATGAAATTACTTTTAGTGTGGATTTAACATATGTGACATGATTTGCAGGTGAGTACGGGGTGTTCATATTTTATTAATTGCTAAATATTAGACATGTATATATACACAGGATACATGTATATGTACCAATGTATTGTTCTCTGAATAAAGTAGAATGTTATATATGCCTTCTCTGTTTTTTTTCTTCATTTAATATGCATCGATTTAAGAGAGTAATTGTGCCAATGAAGCACATATTTTTGCGAACCCATTTATTACCCCTCCCATTTTCTTCAGCTAACTGACCTGGCTGCTTTTAACACAGTTATATCTATAACATGGTCAGATTCTATGGCTCCCAACTACCATGTTATAGCAGGGGTCACACTGTACCATGTAATCAAACTGTAATTAGGAAATTATGTAAAAAAGATAAAGGAATTGTTATGTATATTTTTTGTAATTTCTGGTACATGATTTTATCTAAATTTTTTTATTTTTATTCATGGCTGTAAGTTGTACGATTATTTTTAGTTAGATTTTGCCTATGTCACTAGGGTCTGTTAAGAGAGTAAAATTACATCAGATCTATAAATATATTCTCATGTATGTGTGGACAATTACTAATAATAATCTTAATAATAAGACTTAATGACAAGTTTAGGTTAATTTCTAATTTGCTAATGGGGTTTGGATGGTTTTAGAAGAATTCAGTCACTTTCCTTTGGTTAAGATAGGTAATTTAAGTTTTCACATGGCAATACTTTGTGTACTGAAAGCTGCCTCACCTGGTGCTCAGCATTCATTAAGAGGTTAGTGTAAGGACTGGGTGGAAGATCATATTATATATCTGTGGCCTACTGCAGACATTGTAGCAGTATGACTGAAAAATTGTTAAACCTTTATCTTATGTAATACTTTAACACTTTATCTTATGTAACCACCTCTGGACACCTATACTACATTCTCATGGAAGCACCTTTGGACACCTCTACCCAATTCACACTGAAGTGCAACTGGATGCCTCTACATCATTCTCATGGAAGCGTATTTGGACACATTCTGTAAACATCAGCAGTTTTGAGCTGGCTTTCATAGCACCAACTTCACCGAAAACCCTCTATTAGATACTTCATTCAATGATGTGAATGACCATTATGTCAGATCATGTGGTGACTGTTTAAGCTTTAGTCATAAATCACTACTATGAAAGCTTCAATAACTTAAGTAAAGGCTCTCATATTGCTGTAGGCAACACAGTTTTTTTTATCATTTTCTAATGACAGTTTGATTGCATTGCAAATGATAGTTGCTCTCTGACTTCTGCCTTCCAAATGAGGTTGTCAGCTTTAAATGAAAAAGTTTGCAAGGGAAATCTTGCCTAAATATGAGTTTTGACCCACCAGCTTATTCAGGAAGAAAAGTGGAATTTGTACTTTACTAATGTGAATTTTTAGATTCAAAAGTTTTCTCACTTATCAATTGGTGGTTTTTTTCTCACTTCTCATATGAAAGGAAAGGACATACTCCCCCAGTCTCCTAATTATCTATTAACTTATTACACAACACACTCAATGCCATGAAATTATCCCCTATGAACTTTCTAATCCATGAGTATTTGGGATCCAAATATGGTTGAATATGTATTTTCCCATCATTAAAGCAAACAGCGTTCACCAAGCTTAATTTACCATTTGTACTGAATGTACATGAACAGTAACACCTACATTATACTTTTAGGATGTTCTAGTAAAAACATGTCAGCCATAGTCTGACTATAAAACAAGGATAATACTGAAGATACCCATTGGAACATAAAAATGAAGAATAAGAATAATCATTACCACTGTTTTCCCCAAAAACATTGAAAACAAATTAAATATTAGTAATGCACCTAATACATGCAAAATTCAACAACATGTAAATAACCTCGATGGAAGTTTAAAGTCATTTCAAGAGTTTTTATACAATTCTAACTTTTGATGGTTTTTAAAAGCCAGATTTCAAATTCAGAGATCCTTCAAGACCCCTGCTAGCCATGGTCAGAGATAAAATCTGCAATGTTTACACAGGTAAATAGCTTAGCTTAGTCTGCTGCCATAAATATTTGTAAAAATAGTTAAGTGAAGACACAAACATGCATATGGCTGTCAGTGATACAGGAAATACCTATTCAAATTAAATTAGATATTTCTACCTCTCTGCTTACGAGGACTGTTCCATGAGATTTTCTGGAAATTAATTTGACATCATTTTCAAAAAGCCAAAGCTGATGAGAATTAGTATTACTGCACAATACAGAACATTACATATCAAGCATGGTTTGTTGACAATGCTGACACTAAATTTATACATTATTTAACTCTGAAAAATTTTTCCTTAACAGAACATTTAAAAAAACTTTTTCTCTCTCAGAGAATCACTATTTTTTAAGTTTGTAAGCCACTGGAGAATTTCTTAATTGTTTCAGACTTTACAGAGCATCCATTGCTTGGATATGTGTGTGTAACAGTAGAAAACATCATATGTCTGGACATGGAAATGTAACAGGAAAAACCATCCTATGTCTGGATATGTGTATATTTAGAGTTAAATAATGTACAAAGCATTCTATGCCTAGATGTGTGTGTGTAATAGTACAAAGCATTTAATTAGCCTGGACATGTGTGTGTAACAGTAGAAAGCATTCTATGTCTGGATATGTGTATATTTAGAGTTAAATAATGTACAAAGCATTTTATGCCTGGACATGTGTGTGTAACAGTAGAAAGAATCCTATGTCTGGACATGGAAATGTAACAGGAAAAAGCATCCTATGTCTGGATATGTGTATATTTAGAGTTAAATCATGTACAAAGCATTCTATGCCTAGATGTGTGTGTGTAATAGTACAAAGCATTCTATGCCTGGACATGTGTGTTTAACAGCACAAAGCATTTAATTAGACTGGACATGGGTGTGTAATAGTACAAAGCATTTAATTAGACTGGACATGGGTGTGTAATAGTACAAAGCATTTAATTAGACTGGACATGGGTGTGTAACAGCACAAAGCATTTAATTAGCTGGACATGTGTGTATAACAGTACAAAGCATTTAATTAAGCTGGACATGTGTGTATAACAGTACAAAGCATTTAATTAGGCTGGACATGTGTGTAACAGTACAAAGCATTTAATTAGACTGGACATGGGTGTGTAACAGCACAAAGCATTTAATTAGCTGGACATGTGTGTATAACAGTACAAAGCATTTAATTAAGCTGGACATGTGTGTATAACAGTACAAAGCATTTAATTAGGCTGGACATGTGTGTATAACAGTACAAAGCATTTAATTAGGCTGGACATGTGTGTATAACAGTACAAAGCATTTAATTAGGCTGGACATGTGTGTGTAACAGAGTAAAGCATTATATGCCTAGACATATGTGTAACAGATGTCATGAATGACAGCTAAACTCCTTCCACATGCGTTGTCTCAGAAAACTGCTCCACATCAAATGGCATGACAAGATTCCTGACACAAAAGTCCTTCAGAGAGCTTGAGAACATCCATGCCATGCTCAGAAGATCACAGCTCCACTGGGCTGGCCATGTCTGCTGTATGCCTGATGAGCGCATCCCGATGAGACTGTTTTATGGGAAAATAACTGAAGGCATGCGTTCCATAAGAGGCCATAAAAAGCAGTACAAGGACATGCTCAAAGCCTTAATGAAGTCCTGTGGCATTGATCCAGACAGTTGGGAGCAGCTTGCCGAAGACTGTGATGCCTGGCGCAAACAGATCAATTAAGGCTCTGCTGCTTTTGAAGAGCAATGGATCATCAAGGTCAAAAAAAGACGCTGGCAGAGGAAGTGCAGAGACAGCGCCAACCCTCAATCAATCCAGGCTCCGGCAATTCCCTGCCTTCATTGCCCTAGACACTTCAGAGCACAGATTGGCCTCACCAGCCATCTGTGCACTCACAGACTAGCCCATAAATGAAGTCATGGTCATCTTTGAGAACAAAGGATGAACAACAACAACATATGTAACAGTTAAAAGCATCGTATGCCTGGACTTGTAACAGTACAATATATCCTATGCCTGGACATGTGTATGTAACAGTGAAAAGTATTCTATGCCTGGACATGTGTGTGTAATAGTACAAAGCATTTAATTAGGCTGGACATGTGTGTGTAATAGTACAAAGCATTTAATTAGACTGGACATGAGTGTGTAACAGTACAAAGCATTTAATTAGACTGGACATGTGTGTGTAACAGCACAAAGCATTTAATTTGGCTGGACATGTGTGTGTAACAGTACAATGCATTTAATTAGGCTGGACATGTGTGTGTAATAGTACAAAGCATTTAATTAGGCTGGACATGTGTGTGTAATAACAACAATGCATTTAATTAGGCTGGACATGTGTGTGTAACAGTACAAAGCATTTAATTAGACTGGACATGTGTGTGTAACAGCACAAAGCATTTAATTTGGCTGGACATGTGTGTGTAATAGTACAATGCATTTAATTAGGCTGGACATGTGTGTGTAATAGTACAATGCATTTAATTAGGCTGGACATGTGTGTGTAACAGTACAAAGCATTTAATTAGACTGGACATGTGTGTGTAACAGCACAAAGCATTTAATTTGGCTGGACATGTGTGTGTAATAGTACAATGCATTTAATTAGGCTGGACATGTGTGTGTAATAGTACAAAGAATTTAATTAGGCTGGACATGTGTGGGTAATAGTACAAAGCATTTAATTAGGCTGGACATGTGTGTGTAATAGTACAATGCATTTAATTAGGCTGCACATGTGTGTGTAACAGTACAAAGCATTTAATTAGACTGGACATGTGTGTGTAACAGCACAAAGCATTTAATTTGGCTGGACATGTGTGTGTAATAGTATAATGCTTTTAATTAGGCTGGACATGTGTGTGTAATAGTACAAAACATTTAATTAGGCTGGACATGTGTGTGTAATAGTACAAAGCATTTAATTAGGCTGGACATGTGTGTGTAATAGTACAATGCATTTAATTAAGCTGGACATGTGTGTGTAACAGTACAATGCATTTAATTAGGCTGGACATGTGTGTGTAATAGTACAAAGCATTTAATTAGGCTGGACATGTGTGTGTAACAGTACAAAGCATTATTTAGGCTGGACATGTGTGTGTAATAGTACAAAGCATTTAATTAGGCTGGACATGTGTGTGTAACAGCACAAAGCATTTAGTTTGGCTGGACATGTGTGTGTAACAGTACAATGCATTTAATTAGGCTGGACATGAGTGTGTAATAGTACAAAGCATTTAATTAGGCTGGACATGTGTGTGTAATAGTACAAAGCATTTAATTAGGCTGGACATGTGTGTGTAACAGTACAAAGCATTTAATTAGGCTGGACATGTGTGTGTAATAGTACAAAGCATTTAATTAGGCTGGACATGTGTGTGTAATAGTACAAAGCATTTAATTAGGCTGGACATGTGTGTGTAATAGTACAAAGCATTTAATTAGGCTGGACATGTGTGTTTAATAGTACAATGCATTTAATTAGACTGGACATGTGTGTGTAACAGCACAAAGCATTTAATTAGGCTGGACATGTGTGTGTAATAGTACAAAGCATTTAATTAGGCTGGACATGTGTGTGTAACAGTACAAAGCATTTAGACTGGACATGTGTGTGTAACAGCACAAAGCATTTAATTTGGCTGGACATGTGTGTGTAACAGTACAATACATTTAATTAGGCTGGACATGTGTGTGTAATAGTACAAAGCATTTAATTAGGCTGGACATGTGTGTGTAATAGTACAAACATTTAATTAGGCTGGACATGTGTGTGTAATAAATAGTACAAAGCATTTAATTAGGCTGGACATGTGTGTGTAACAGCACAAAGCATTTAATTAGGCTGGGCATGTGTGTGTAATAGTACAATGCATTTAATTAGGCTGGACATGTGTGTGTAACAGCACAAAGCATTTAATTAGGCTGGACATGTGTGTGTAACAGCACAAAGCATTTAATTAGGCTGGACATGTGTGTGTAATAGTACAAAGCATTTAATTAGGCTGGACATGTGTGTGTAATAGTACAAAGCATTTATTTGGCTGGACATGTGTTTGTAATAGTACAAAGCATTTAATTAGGCTGGACATGTGTGTGGTGTGTGTAATAGTACAAAGCATTTAATTAGGCTGGACATGTGTGTGTAATAGTACAAAGCATTTAATTAGGCTGGACATGTGTGTAACAGCACAAAGCATTTAATTAGGCTGGACATGTGTGTGTAACAGCACAAAGCATTTAATTAGGCTGGACATGTGTGTCTAACAGCACAAAGCATTTAATTAGGCTGGACATGTGTGTAACAGTATAAAGCATTCTATGCCTCGACATGTGCACATAACAAAACAAGGCATCCTATGCCTGGACATGTGTATACAACAGTACAAAGCATCCTATGCCAAGGATTCTAGGACCTCTCCCCACCCCGGACATTTCCCCCAGACTACCTGCTAACATATCCCCCCAAGACTTTTCCCACCCATCAAATAGGACTTACCCCTCACAGTCATTTCCCCCTCATGATCTTAAAACTTATTTCATTCATTTAATAAGACATTTTGCCAATAAAATATAAAAACTTACATTATGTTAAAAGAAAAAGGTTATTTGAAATAAATTTCAGTAGTAAGTGTTAAACAAAGTTAACATTTTCACATATTAAAAAATGTATCGTTTAAAAATTAATGTTGTGAGCAATTGCTTTTAAGTATTCTATGATGTCAGGATTGTCTGAAGTTGGTGACTATGTTTGTAATTCTCAAAGAACAGTCTTTGTACTTCTTTGGTTGTTACATCATAATCCGCTTATGGCAACATCTGACCTTCCTAGTGTACTGAAACAACTACAATTAATTCAATGATGGCTAATCTATCTGTTGTTTTTCTTAAATATACCAAATATGCACAATAAATAAAGGTTAGACTCAAGCCTCTTCAACATATTTCAAAGAAACCTGTTCCACATTCAGTAAAAGCACTAGCTATTGATTGACAAATATACAATGCCCAGTTTTGTTATAACTAACAATGCTTAAAAATGGGTGTAAATTTATGTTCACAGTTCAAATGTGGTGTCAAAGCTACACTTAAGATCCATGATTGTGTGTGTGTATGTGTGTGTGTGTGTGTGTGTGTGTGAGAGAGAGAGAGAGAGAGGTTGGGAAAGTAGATATTTTACATCTGATAATGCATTTATTTCAGGTGACAACAGTCATACCTATGCACTAATGGTGATGCGGTATGCAAGTATACATCAAAGCTAAATGTTACAACATATAAATAAAGTAAAAATAAAAATAAGGTAGTATAAAGATAAGGGGGGGAATGACTGGGGGGGGGAAAGTCCTATTTAATTGTGGGGGAGTCAAGGTGGGAAACGTCAGATGGGGGGGGGGTCAGGGGAAATGTCCAGAGGGGAAGATGTCCTGATACCTATGCCAAGACATGTGTATGTAACAGTATAAATTATTTTATGCCTGGACATGTATGTGTAACATTACAAAGCATTCTATGCCTAGATGTGTGTGTGTGTGTGTGTGTGTGTGTGTGTGTGTGTAACAGTACATGGCATTTTAATAAGGATCCTATGGAGGTGTTAGATATTGTCAGATATCATTAAGAAATGTTTTGCAAACAAAATCCTGTTATTATAACAGCTAAAACACATACAACAAATGAAACAATTGCCAGATGAGCTAGTAATGGCACTTGCATTATCAGTGGCTTACATATAAATAGTTCTCTTCTGCATATTGGGGGAATGGAAGTGTTTAAAATAATTTTGATTAAATGGCTAATTACTAATTAAGTACCATGCACTATTAGACATTTTGGTAAACACATAAAGAGAATATTTTATATTGGGATTATATGGTAATTTTAATTGATGCTAAGTATGTGACTTATTAATGCCTCATTTATCAGAGTTTTACTTTTTCTTTTCATCTGAACATAATTAGGATATTTATTTTAGAATTAAATAGTCATGTTTCTTAAGATTTATAGATAAGACTTTAATTGATATTTTTCCAATATGACTTCCATAGATCATGAAATGGACATTTACTTTCAAATGGGTAATAAAGACACCAAAATATATCTCAATATAGTAATATAAAGATTATTTGGGTGAGGGGTGAGCACATTATTTGCACATCTGTGACCCCTGGTTTAAAACCTGAAAATGGCATGTACAAAGGTTAATGGTTGTCCATCCAATCCATGGTCAGTATCTTCTTTGCAATTCTACAGGCTCCTAATCCTCAAATGTCACCTAATGTCATTAACTGTGGCATTGAATAAAGTTGCTATGAACTTGTACAAAGCATGTGAAGAATATAGAAAAAAAATTAACAATGCCAGATCCTGCATTCTGAGCCCATGATAAAAGCAATTCTTAAAAGCCTAAATGTGAACCGAGTGCATTTCCCAAGGAAACACTGAGGCAAGAGACCTAAACTGGCATGGGAAGGTATCAAACCCATCAGCCTTGGATTACAAGTGGAATGCTTCACCAAGATAGCTACCACAACTTCAAACATATTGATGAATGAATTGCCTTAGATTTATGATGATTCATTTGGAGTATGAAGGAAATCCACCAAGACCTTTAGGAAAAAAGAAATCAATGAAAAACTTAAACCAAAACTTACACACAAATTTTCTATGACTGTAACCTTGACCCAAAACTCAAAGGTAAAAAAGCATTCATCAAAGATTGAATTGTGTTAGTTGCTTAAAGACTCCTCTGAATAAATCCATTATATGTTTTTGGAAATAAAAGTAAATGGAAAAAACTAAAACCTTGACACAAATTTTCTATGACTGATGTTGACCCCAAGATAGAAGGGTGCAAAGGTAAAGAAAAAGAATTATTATTATTATATTTGCAAATAATTTTTTTCCTCCCAAAAGCCTTTAAAAAAATTTGGACACTGCCAATGACAGAAAAGTGACTACCAAATCTTGCTTCCCACTAATGTCAGATTGACAAAATTAATACCACATACAAGATCCATCTGTTCTGCTGTGCACATAGAATATGCTGCTCTCACATACTGGCTTGGGGCTTGGTCATCCAACATGAAAGCATTCCCAGGCACAAATAAAACATCCTTCTCACGGGCTTTCACTGTAATCATCTTGAAAGTATCTGGCACTTTCAGCTTCAGCCACAAAAACATGCCACCAGAGGGCTCTGACCATTCTGCCAGTCCTACAATATGGTTTCAAGATGAGTCTATTTTCACATCATGGAACACTTTACCAACATATGAGAGAGAGAGAGAGAGAGAGAGAGAGAGAGAGAGAGAGAGAGAGAGAGAGAGAGAGAGAGAGAGAGAGAGAGAGAGAGAGAGAGAGAGAGAGAGAGAGAGAGAGAGAGAGAGAGAGAGAGAGAGAGAGAGAGAGAGAGAGAGAGAGAGAGATGGATAAAATGCAAAAAAATACCATTATTGATCAAGGGCATGCAGATGAAAATTTAAATTTGCTGATTTTTCAAGACCAATATAACTCTACAAGCTTTTACATACAATGCAGGAAAATTGTTAATCTCATAAATATGGAAGTGATTTTAATGGTAGGTATCTACAGACAGATGTCTTACACCATACATAAGTGGAACCAAATTTATAACAAAGATTGTGATTCTATTATATTAAATCTTAACAAGAGCCTCAAGTGAGTCTGAAATTGCTCTCCAATCCAGTTCCTTCATTTGAACAAATTTAAAACAGATGTAAACTAAAATGCTTTTAGTCAAATGGGTCAAATTTGTTGAACAGTTCTAGAGAAAAAAGTCATTTTAATGTTTTCCTATCTTTGGTAATGGCAACCATATCTTTTGGCAGATCAGCACCACTGGAATAAATCTAACAAAGCTTTAAAATTTGTCAAAATTTGTATTGATCAGTGTTTTTGAAAGTTCTTAAAATTTTGTTAAGCAGTTCACAAGAAGTCATTTAGAATTCATTTCATTTTAAGCAATGGTGGATAAATCTGAAACAACTTCTGACCAGAAGGCTTCGTCAACTTTGGCCCAACTTTGCTGAGCAGTTCAAAAGGAGTCACTTAAAGTTTTTTTTTCCAATATTCAGTAATGGTGATCATAGTTGAGATGAGATCTGCATCATTAGAATCAATCTGAAAGAGCTTCATGCCTCGATTTTTATTAAATTTGGTACATTCTACTGAATGGTTTTTAAAGTTGTTTAAAATTTGTTGCTTTGTTGTTTTTAAAAATTTAAACAAAGCTGATCATATCTGAAGGATAATCTATATTATTTAGCAAATTTTTACAGAGGGTCATGCTAGGATGCTGTCTGTCAAGTTAGGTCTAATTCTTCTGAGTGGTTTTTGAGAAGCAGCTGTACATGACAAATGTAAACAGAAAACAAACAATGGATAAAGTTAATGTTGTTGTAGGGTTTAATGCCATTTTTCAGCACAAGATAGGCTATACATGGCAGCAATCATAAATGGTGAAGAACCTAAAAAAACCCAGGAAAGAACCACCATTCCATGACAGGCTACTGGCAAGCTATCTCCCATGCCCATACTGGCAGAACCAGAGAATCAAACCCATGGAGACATGAGATGAGATGACAGTGATCTGTAATGATGAGTGCTTGGGACCACTCAGCCAACAGTGGATAAAGAACCATATCAAAAAGTTCACTTCACTGCAAAACTTGATAAAAAAGAGTGAAGTTCTAAGAAAAGTTTCCATGCATATGTTTCACTAGTTTTGTATTTAGTGATTAAAAACAAGCGCAATTTGCAAGTCTACTTGCAATAAGCGAAAATATAACAATCCATTGGTTCTAGATTTAATTCTACAGTTTTAATGTTGATGCTGGTTGGTTTTCAATGGCCCTTTGAACACTATGACACTTTGAGCACTTCATCTGAATGAGGACATAGGAGCTAAGTATCTTTCCCATGGACACACAAATCGAGCAGACCCTGACTGACCTGGATGGGTTCATCAATAAAAACATATTTATAAATGTTCCCATAAATTGTCATTTCTTTTTGCAAAGTTATGAAAATGAAATTGATACAAGAAAAATGTAAGTAAAGAGAAAGCTTTTAAAAACATTACCAGTTAGGTGCTTCTTGGCTGCTGCAACACAATGATTTTTTCTCTCTCTGTAGAATTCAGTCACTTTATCAGCATGCTGTTTGAATCCTTCATAACCCCATCCTTGGAGAATTTGCAGAAGGGTTATCTGAAATGTACTAGAATTATTCTGGGGACTTCTGGGGACACATGGATAAATATATGGATAAATATTCACTGTTATTACAAATTATATAGCTCACTTCTATGAAGCCACTGGTGGCTGAGTGGTCTATGGTGCCTGCCTTTATCAATGTGATCTCACCTATGTCCATGTGTGTTTGAGTCTTAGAGTTTTCCTGGGTTCTTCCTCCACCAAATATACTGGCTGTCATGTATAGCCTATAATGTGCTGAAAATGGCATGAAACCCATAACATCTGCCATTGATCTTGGGCTACAAAAAGTGAGAAGGCATAAAAACAGAATAAAAGAGAACTCTCTCTCTCTCTCTTTATATATATATATATATATATATATATATATATATATATATATATATATATATATATATATATATATATATATATATATATATATACATACATACATACACACACACATACATACATAAGCACAAAGTAAATCCTCTCTTGCAAAACCACTATGAGACCTCCTATCTTGTGTGTCTGCATGTGTGTATACATATAAAATTACTGACATTGTTCATAAAGATTATTTCTGAAGCTATTATCATTGTCCACCTCAGAAACCAAATTTTTGAAGCATCAAGAAATGAAAGCATCCCAATGACTGGGTTATACTAAGGTCGGGTGTAATGTCACTGAACCAATCATGGGGTTCACAAATTTAAGTCAAATACTGACTTTACAAGTCAATAGTTTGTTATGCTCAGCATCACAATAATACATGTGCATCTGTAACTCAGTGGATTTGTGCACAGATGTTTTCAGTACCATTAAACATCAACACACAGAACAACCCCACTCATTTGAAACCTGCTGAAACATGGTGTTTTTCTTACATATAAAGTTTGGATGCCATTATGACCTCTTTAAAAGTCAATTATTGAGCTTTCATATGTGGCTTTTAAAGCTGTTGATGAGAACCCTGGTACCTATTTAAAAAAAAACAAACATGTTTCCAAGTTTAGATTAAACACATCAAGAGAGAGATAAAAATAATGATTACAGTTCAAGGTTTGTATTGTTTGACGATTGGCTGCTTCACATTCTTCACTGTCAGACCTAATTTCCTTATTTTCTATTTATAGTAACTATATATGAAACAGTTAAAAGAAAACAATCATGCTTCTTTAATGAGAGACCATGTTACACAGATTCAGTCTATTTTGATACACAAGCATCTAGTAGATTTGTCTAAATTAAAAAGTTCTAATGGTCATGCAAATCAGAGATTTTATTTGCAGAACTGTCTAATTTTATACACATAATACCATATATATCATCATCTGCTTTTATACATCATCTGTTTTAATAATTAAAGCATGAACAGTGAAGCCATGTTAGTGAAGCATGAAATTTGGATCAGTGACCTACTTTTATAACAGTGGTATAGTACTCATCCAGATACAAATGTCACAAAGTTAATGAACTGTGGTATAAAAAGCATTTCTATAAGGTGCTAAAAACTTGTTTGGTTACGAGATAAACATAATAATTTGAAGTAAAATGTGAAATGTAGACCATCATGACCATCTTTTGTTTTTGTAGGTCACCATGACCTAACAGATGCCAAAAACCATCTAGTTTGATGATTGTAATATGAACAGAGCCCAAGAAACAAACTGAAAATACGAAACTGAACAAATGTCAGTGAAACATGAAATAGGGGACAATGTGACCTACATTTGATACAATATTGATCCTCTCATCAAGTCAAAAGAATCTTGGTATAACAGTATGTATACAGGTGCTAAATACCTACTTGCTAATCAACTAAATACAAGAACTTAATATAAGCTATTACAATGTGGAATGTGGGTCCCAGTAAGTCTTTTCTGGTATGGTACTAACAGATGTATGTAGTCATTCAAGTTTGATAATACTATCATGACCAGAGCTTATGAAGGACACTTTAACAAAAAATTTAACCAAAGCTGCAACTTAAGTATGAAATAGGTCAGTGACCTATGTTAGTGATAAGGGAGTAGTACTCATCAAGTTGCTTGAATCTTGGTATAACAGTGTATATACAGGGTGGTTTAATTTTTTTTGTCTGGTTTTAACACATCATTGGTCTTATTATGCCAATTAAATAAGAGTTAAGTGTCTTTCAGAGGAACACCTAAGAAGCCAACTCAAGCTGTTTGCTAGGTTTAAAATTATTTGGTCATGAGTTAGTGCAAAAACATAACCAATGCCAGTAAGATGTAAAATATAGGTCACAGTGATACATTCTTTGTAGTAAGGGTATGGTACTAATAGAGATCATATAATCTTGAAGTCTGATAATTCTCACTCACAATGACACAAAGATTAGTTTATTTTTTCTTCCTTTACTACCCTAAATTCTTTATTTGGTGCAGTTTCCTAACTTTATGAAGCAAGGAAATTTGATAGGTGGCAATATGGTTAGTCTTGGAGATTTCAACTTTCACTTTGTTAAAACTCCTAAGATTCTTTTCACATTTTCAGCCTCAAACAGTCAGTTAGCCAACATAACCATAAACACAGTCACATGTTATACTGGATTCTTCAAAGACCTGATGATATTATACAGACTTCATTAGTGTCTCACAAACTTGCATCAGATTATGTCTGCATCATATGCCATCTCATCATGTCAGTCTCTAACCTTCCATCTCTGTTTGCTACTAATAAAAACCTCTGTGATAAATAAAACTCAACCTATGTATGACATCCAAGCAAACATAGCAATTTCATTGCGACCTACTGCAGTACAACTCAATAAGTGCTCGTGTTTATCGCTTGACAAACATGCCCCAGCAACCAAGTGCAAAGTACCAATTCAAAAGCTATTTTCCATGATATAGTACTGTAAGGGACCAGTTTCACACAGCTATATAGAGTATTTAGCTATATAGAGTATTTAGCTATATAGAGTATTTAGCTATATAGAGGATTTGGCTATATAGAGTATTTAGCTATATAGAGTATTTAGCTATATAGAGGATTTAGCTATATAGAGGATTTAGCTATATAGAGTATTTAGCTATATAGAGTATTTAGCTATATAGAGTATTTAGCTTTTCATGAGATGATTATTGATAAAAAAAATCTATGAAACTTCAAGAAGACTGTCACATTGTTCATTCAGCAAAATCAGCCTACTAAAGCACTAAGATCACATAAAGTACCAGTTGCAAAGAACTCCTCAATCAAGCTAATTTCAAGGAATAAATGTACACCATTTCTAATGACCTTTTCTCCAGTAAACTTTCCTGACTTGTTTGCAAGTTTCTTCCATGACAAAGTAAAACTCATCAGAAATAAGATTGACAAAACAATTTTCAATTAACTCAGTATCACCATGTAGTTGTGATACAGAAAATCAACAATAAACTTTCTGAGCATTTTAACCTGTCTCTATGGAGTTAGTACACAAAATTGTGATGAAGAGTACCCCAAAGTCATTTAAACTCTATCTGTTTCTGACATCACTGCTGCTTTCATGCTTCGATTCAATAATGTCTTCACTAACTGATGTTATTAATATTTCTCTCTCATCCAGGGAATTTCCATTATTTTTCAAAACTGCCATTGTAAAGCCTCTGCTGAAAAAGTAATCATTTGACCACAACAATTTATAGAACTAACGCTACATTTTCTAATCTCCCATTCATGTCCAAAATCTTAGAAAAAGCTTTTCTATTCCAACTTGTATCTCATATGAATTCAAATAGGAATATACAGTCTTCATATTGCAATCACCACTGTACTGCAACTGATATTCAATGAGTAGTTAACGACCTTCTCTCTGCTTTGAATTATGGAATGATTACAGTCCTCACCCTCACTGACTTAATTGCAACATCTGACAAAGCAGACCAAGATGTATTATTTCACCATCGCCAGCATGTATTTGGTATTCACAATACAGCCTTGCTATGGTTCAAGTCCTAGTTTTTCAACAGGACACAAATTGCATCCATAAATGTGAAGCATTCCAGCCCAGTTGATCTATGTTTTGGTGTTCCATAAAGTTTTGTTCTCGGCCCAGTTCTCTTCATTCAATACACTCAAGCCTCTCACCAGTGTCATAGATCAACATCCGGTGTCTCACCAACTGTATGATAACAACACTCAAATAAATCCAGCTGCCCAAATGAAGTTGTGGCTACCATTTAAGGTGGAGGGAGGTATAGAAGAACTACCATTTGCTATGTAACCTCCACTGGCCTCCTGTTCAATCCAGAATCAAACACAAAATTTATTCTCCATGCTGTATTTCATTGATTGGCTCCATTCCAATTTATCTATCTGACCTCGCGAATCTGTACAACCCATCAAGAAACTTATGTTCCTTTTCCGACACTCATACACTCATTATACCCACTGTTCAAACAAAGTCATACCATGTTCTTTTGTGTATCAAGGCCCAGCTATGTGGAACAAATTGTCCACTGATCTTAGACATAAGGACACTGATCTCTTTCAAGAGTGGTCTTAAAACTCACCTATTTTGACTACAGGAACTGACATAAAGGGCTTAACAACATTTATTTCCTTAATTATTGCCAACATGCTTTTGTTTTGTAATTTCATAGTGTTTGTTTTTATAATCTTGTTATTGTATGCTTTTATATGTTATCAAATATTGTGAAATACTTCAAGCTTCTAATGATTAGATGTTGTACTATGATTAGGTGCTGTACATTATTATTATTATTATTATTATTATTATTATTATTCTAGCAAAATCTGAGTTTGAAAAATAAACTTACAAAATTTAACCAAAATCAGTAAAGCATGAAAAATGCCTCAGTGACCTAATTTGTCAAGAGGGTTTTTGTCCAAGGTGAATGATTCCAGGTATAACAGTAGGGTCTATCTAAATAGTGTACAAAATAACCTTTGCTAACACAAGAAACTAAACCAAGAGTGTAGAATATACATTTATCTGTTGCCAAGGACACAGGAATATAAATGGTTGCCATTCAGAGAGTATATACATACACATATGCTTTTATCTGTGCACTGGTGCTAAGGAATACAGGAGCTTACCTGTACTTCACTGAGGTGAACTAAAACATGGCAATGGGTAACTTCACCTTTAAAATAAAAACATAATTTTTCTGAATATAGATGTGAAAATACATCTAGATCAAAATTATTACTCAATATATAATCTAATTTTAACTTATTTTTCAAAATCTAACTATCCAAATTAACTGTAGAACATGTAACTTGCTGCTCTTCCTAAAATTTGTGTTGGCCGGTATTTGCATACATGATTAAAGATTACCTGGGACAAGCCACTAGCATGCATAACTGTTGCCTGCATGTGCAATTGCATCCTCTCAATTATAGGTTTGGGTCCTGATACAAATCCAAGTCTCAACCTGAAATAAAACAAGAGCATCCTTGATTACTACAACTCTTGTAACACTAGCATCACTGTAAGGGTTGTACCATCTATACTAGGCTAATAAGTTGAGTCAAACTGCAAACAACCAAATCCTGATCTGCCATAACATAACCCAAGTAGTTTAGAGATGTAGTAATAACATGTTTGTCATAGCTGACAATGGCCAGATGATGGTCAACATGCTATCCCATAACTTTTCTGGTTTTTGACTAGTAGAGATAACAATTATGGCAATTATTATTATTATTATTATTATTATTATTATTATTATTATTATTATTATTATTATTATTATCATCATCATCATCACCATTATTATTATGAAACTACAATATGTTGCTTTGGTATTATGGTCAAAATTTATCAAGTCTCCATACAGTCTTTCACTTCTCTGTTTTTAGACAAAATTTACCTGTTGTGGGAGCCTAGGATGGTCAATGGGCTATGTCCTTTAAAGTACTTAATGTTAGAGCATAATTTTCAACATGCCAATCAATTGTATGGACATATGCTCTAAGAGGCTGCAGTTTCAAAACCTCCCTCAGTGTGTGTGTGTGTGTGTGTGTGTGTGTGTGTGTGTGTGTGTGTGTGTGTGTGTGTGTTGGTTTCCTGTTTGGTTTCTAACATTTTAACACATTATGTGTTACATCATGCTGAAGTAGTGGGAGCTAACTGGTTATCCAAGAACAACTTGGACCTTACGGCAGCCATTCTTAGCTGACCTGTATCTAAACCCATTATCCACTGATTATAAATCTGGTGCTCTATAAACTAAGAGGGTGAGGTGGAGGAAAGGAAGGTCAGAAACACGGTACATGGTATAAAGGCACCTCTGTCAAAATTGTACACATTTTATCATCTCTATTGTGCAGTTACAGATATGGTATTTACAATAAATATCTTAAAATCAATTGATAAAAACTTTTTTTATGATGTCATTACATGAGGTTCAAACATTTAGGACTGTAAATATTTTGCCACATTTAAATCTTACCCTGATGAAATAAGTTTAGAGAAGGAATCAAATCTGATGACTCGACCATCTTCATCCATGGAAAGAAGACTGGGAATGCGAGGCTGAAATGTAAGAAATGTAGACATATGTCGAATGTGGCAGACATATATATATATATATATATATATATATATATATATATATATATATATATATATATATATATATATATATATATACATAAAATCATAAAAATCTTAAAAGTTACAGTCTGTATTCTGTATCGTACCAATACACTTATCTTATCCCTTATGTACCATTACATAATGAGCCTGCAAATTTGTGTCTATGCTGATTGTTCAACTAATCATTCCTAACAATACCACAGGATCAGATATGCCAGTACATTATGTAACTGCAGATCTGGATCTGTGCCCTTGCAGTTGACTCAATTTATAAATGAGTAAGGAAGTAAAGACATAAGTTGCAACTGAATTTAATAACTGGGAAGTGCAAAATGACCTCTTTGGAACTGGACAATTTGCACGCTTCATCATCCTGTACAAAAAGACCCGTTTAGGGACTCAATAAACATTATACCTGAATGCTGCTTGTTTTCTAAATGCAAATAATATTCTTCAATGTGTAACCAATTTCCAGGAAAAAAAATCAGAAAAAAATATTGAACACATTTATTGTTGCAAGTGACATTTCTGGAACTAGATGATCACACCTGTTAGCTCTGCCGTCAAACAAAATAGCCCCAAGTCTAAACTCAATAAACAATTTATTTTCTGCTTTAGAAGCAAATAATACACAAATTTTTGTTTGTACATTTAGTATTTCCATTTATGAAGTGAATGTAAATATTATTAAAAGGTTTAATATCACTTAGTGCCTTAATTTAGCTGTAAATCTGGGAAAACAAAATGTATTAATTCAGTTATAATCTCTCCATGCACCATGTTAGACTATAGTGATATAACTGTGAGGATATTTCAGAGGCTGCAAGAGAGGAATTACAAATGCAAACAACAAGAGTCCCTTGAAGGAAATGATGCTCAAATGTCCAAAAAGAATTTCCAGGAATCCAAAGACAAGATCATTTCTACCTTTTAACTGCTAAGTATTGAAATCATCTTGATATTCTCCAGTGTAAAATGATTTTCATTTAGGAGAAGCAATGAAAACAAGATTTTCAAGATGGATGCCATGGTGGCATATTCAGAAAGCTTCTATTTTGTTGTTGTTGTTATAGGGTTTAATGCCATTTTCAGCACAAGATAGGCTATACATGGTGGCCAGTATTAATGGTTGAGGAAGAACCCTGGAAAACCCCGGGAAGAACCACTGACCCATGAGAAGCTACTGGCAGGCTTTCTCACTTACCCACGTTAGCTGAGTCTGGACTCGAACTCATGCAGACAGAGGTGAGATGGCAGTGATCCATAACGGTCACCACTTTAGATCACTTGGCCACTCAGGGCTTCTATTTTGTATCAACTGATATCATAAAAAAAAAACTTTACATGAGAGCAAAATATTGAAAAGAATAGCCATCTAGGAGAAGTTGTGATAAAAAGATTGTCTAGGTAATCATTGTGTTGGTCATATTAGAAGCAGGATTGGCACTTTGTTTCATTTACAACCAACTAAAGATTATAAGAAGTCTTTCAGTGAGAATCCCATGCTGATATTCATTTAGTAGAAAAAGCTATAACAAGATTTTTTTTAGATGACCATTGCATCAGGCACAATGAATGTACGAATGGCACCATTAAGCAGCTAGATATCATAAGAAATTGTTCATTGTGAAAACCCCATATTGATATGACCATCCATTCAGGAAGAGTATTACTAATATTTTCATGATGGCCAATGGTCAATATTGCAGCCATAATGGACATCAGATGGACACCATTTTCATCTTGGAACAGCTATGCATCATAAAAACCCTGTGGCAATATTACTTTTCATTCAGGAAGATTAGCAAACACATGCTTTTCAAGATGGCCACTGTGGCAGCCATACTGGACAGATCAGCATCACTTAGAACCAACCAGACATCATACGAAGAGTTTTAGTGAAAACTTTATGTTGATATGACCATTCATTCAGGAATAATAGAGATTGTGAGGTTTTCATGATGGTTACTGTAGTGGCTTAGATGGGCATCATTTTCAATTAGGACCAGCTAATTACCATAAGAAATCGTTTGTTAAAACCCCATATTGATATAACCATCCATTCAGATGGAGTAGTGATAAAAAAAAATGTTCAAGACATTAGAGTGGCACCATAAAAAAAAGATTTTCAAGATATCAGAGTGGCACCATTTTTCTTTAGGATCAATTAGACAATGGAATGAATGTGTGTGTATAAATTTTCATGCAACCCTCCAACTAGTTTAGGAGAAGTGCTAACAGTTGGATGGACAACAGACCATTATATAAGCTATTCTACACTATGACCAGTTGAGCTACAAGAACCTTCAATTTTATACATAAAGTTTAACAAGAGGCTCATGCTAATAAAATTTATAATTTGATGATTTTATTGAGAAGGCTCAGGTAGTATTCTAAGAACACAGCTTGATGAAAACTTATCTCCTCAACTTCATACCCTTTTTTTAACCTATTTTATTATATTCAGATAAAAGTTATTTCTCTTGCTTATAATCAAATTCATTCAAGGTGTTGATGATATAACCTATTTACCAAGTTTTATCAAAATTTGATCTTGCTCATAAAGTCATCCAAGATGGCGATGATATAACCTATTTACCAAGTTTTATCAAAATATAATCTTGCTCATAATCAAAGTCATCCAAGATCTTGATTATAAATCTGATACAAAATATTGCCCCCAGAGTGATAGCAAGCAAATATAATTGGATAGATGACAGACACATTACAATACCATTGATCCATGCATCACTTTTCTTTTCTATCTTTGAAACAAAAAGGTAAATACAAAGATTTGGCAATCCTATGCCTCATGTCTGACACTTCACATGCTTGATATGACATTACTTAAAGAGAAAAAGAATACCAATTATTTACATTTAGTGATTTCTTTTGCAGAGATACTGAAGAAAGGATAGGTCAAATCAAACTGATTTTCTTTAACTTTAAATCTTGAAAATGAAATAGAGATATTTCCATTTTAAATGGACAAGTAAGGGTTTTGTCTGCATTTGTGGTCCCTCTTGTGCATCACCTACCATAATCTACTACAGATACTTTGAAAAGATACACTTGAAAAAATACATTATACAACTCAAGCACAGAACCAAAGAATGTGATCTCAGTTTATCATGCTGTATGCACTTTACCATTTAAATTCACTTTTGCTAAAATGACAAATAATTCAATAATCTATCTAAGACAAATTTTCCCTGCATTGATGGAATATACTGTGGTCAAAACTTCATAATGTAATGCAGATACACTTTAAATAAGTAGTTTACAGCCCTTTTCTGCTGTGACCCTAAACTGACCACGAACTGGACCTCCTGACCCTCAGGCTACTTTTCAGCATTAAAAAAGCAAACAAAGACTCTACATGACCCTACTAAGGATTCTCACCTGAGGTTGGGAACTGCTGCTTTATATGACCTTGAAACAAGATTTAAGATGTACCTTAGAAAATTGTAAATAATAATAAGGGTCATCTTCCAAAATCAACAAGCTGTATTCTCTTGCAAGCTGATAGATCTTTTTCTTCCTCTCAGCAGTCAGTCCATACCCTGTGGGATTGCCTCCATTTGGAATACAGTACAGTAACTTAGGAATATCACTGCTTGGATCCAAGGCATGGGATGGTTTCCAATTTGAAAGTATGTGCTGTAAATGATCAGGGTCCATACCATGTTTATCTGACTGGACTGGTAGTAATCTGCACCCCAGGGGCTTCAGCTATAATGATATGAAAGTACTTTATGACTAAGAATCATGTTATAGGTAAAAAAAAAAAGGCTGATCAGAAGTTCATGAAATAGGAAATGTGTTTTCTTACAAAAGAATAGGTCTATGATACTATGATACATGACGACGAGTCCACCACGACAATAAGGATAAAGGAAGATAGGATAAACAAAGACATGGATACATTTTGGTTCAGAATTGCATTACAAATTAAGAAACTTTAGCTTGTTGAAACTAATTTACTGACTGTACACAATAATATGACAATTTACTTCAATTAAGTATATTATTTGAGGATGCTGAATTATTTGATTTTCTCATTCAGTTAAACATGACTGTTTGCATTTGCTTTTCTCTTTTTTGTAGCCAATTGGACAATGATTCAGATACTTTCTGTTCTTTCTGTATATGCCATTATGTCACCATGCATGAAACCCAAACACATATGGTTCATTCGGTTTACAGCTGTTTGGATTCGATGGGCACAAATGGACTTCAGTGAGCATTAAAGCAGTTGTTGCTACAATGAAGTTGTAGTTTTTTCCCTTTCAGTTAGACTTAAAATGAACCAAATATATTTACTTAAATATTAAAGTGGCATAATTATGTTAAGGGTGTATTGTTTGTATTATTACTCCATTGTCTATCTACCTGTTGTTCCAAAATTACCAAGTTATTTTATGTAATTTGACACTTTCACTATCATTAAAAATTCATAAATTTATTAGTAAACCATTTTATAAAGTTATCTGTCGAGTTATCTGGACTCCAATTATACATTAACCTTTAATTTGCTCCATTTTCACTGCATACACCAACTTACATTAACACATGTAAGACACTAATCCAAAGATGTAGTAGTCTCACAAACTGAGCTTCTGACATTCTTGTTCTTTTCGCTTTATCTAAATCTGACCAGCTTTGCAATATTACACAAAACTTGACAACTACATCAGAATTTGTACCAACAGCTCCAGATAAATATCAGCTTGATCAGTCTTTCTATAAAACAACCACACAGAAACAAATGCACCTCAACCCCATTAGAATACCATACAAAATCAAGACTTGACAGTGCCTTTTAATCCTCTCAAAGTTGGATCCATCCATTAAACTACAAGTCTCATAAGTATGAAATACTGAGATAATGTGCTGCAAAACAATACCAAGTTAGGATGGAGAGAAAGACTGCTGCCTAACCAGATAAAGTTAACACTAATTTCACATTTATTGTCAATCATACAAAAATGAGACCGCTCCAGTGGCCTAATGGTTGTAGTGTCCACCTTAGATGCAGGAAGTTGCAGGTTAAAACCCTGGCTGAGTCATACCAAAGACTTCTACAAATAGTACTAGCAGCTGCCTCACTTGGTGCTCAGCAATAAGATGTTAGTGTTAGGACTGGTCGGCCTGGTGTCAGGATAATGTGACTGGGTGGGTCATCATGCTACATGTTTAAGGCATAATGCCTCAGTGCTAGACATCACTATAAACTGTCACAGTGCAGACATCAAAGTGATATCACTGAACAAATATTGAAGCTATGTTAAAAATCCAAATCACACACACACATACACACACACACACATACACATGAAAACAAACAAAACACATGGTCTTAAGTAACATGACCTGATAAAGCAAGAAAGAAAAAAAAACTATATTCTTACACTGCTCTGGTGGCCTAGCAGTTAGAGCATCTACCTCAGATGCAAGAGGTCATGGGTGTGAACCCTAGCCAAGTCATGCCAAAGACTTATTAAAAAATGGCACTAACAGCTGCCTCACTAGGCGTTCAGCATTAAGAGGTTAGTCTTAGGACTGGACAGCCTGGTGTCAGGATAATGTGACTGGGTGGGACATCAAGCTATGTGTCTGCAGCATGATGCCCCACTGCTAGACATCATTATAAACTGTGACACTGCAGACATCATATCAAAATGATTGAAAATTTTGTAAAGCTACGTTTAAAATACAAATCAGACACACACACACACACACACATTTAATTTTCACAGTTCTAAGAACTGTTTAATGAGGGCTTGCTGTATATAAGCCAGTCATGCAAGTTTAATAATTCCAGGTTTTGATGAAACACATACAGTCATGGTTGCTTAAGCAGAAATTTTGCTGTGAATTTCCACTGTTAAGTACCATAAGTCTTTTATACTTTGGTCTGGTAATGAGGATTTGATTTCTTGGATTATATTAGTTCTGATAGTGACATTGACATACACCAATGATTGAAACATACACCTGTTGTACCACAGGGATATTGTTTGTGGAATCTGATTACCTGGAAGCCACCAAATTATTAAACAAAATCAATTTCATATAAAAGTGTTTTTTATAATTCACCAGCTGACAAATGCCCTCATGTATGTGGTCACTTTCATCTAATGGTAAAATGATAAAAATCACTGGTTTATCTTTTTTTTTGATGGTAATATGTATTAATACAATTATTGTTTCATGAAAATTGTATTACAATTACATGAGTTCTGACAGTAATCATACCAGTAAAAACTGTTTACTACATCTCCAATGTTGTCAACATGGACAAGTACATTAAGAGACTGAAAAAAAATATAATTATTTTTTATTCAAATGTTTTGAAATAACATTTTTTGGATATAATGTTCTAAATATCCCATTTTCCTGTAAGATGTTATAAAACAATCTTTGCTGTATCTTATTCAGTTGTAACATTTTGTAAATTCAAGGTTTTGAAACAAATTCCAGGACTTTTCAAGAACAAAAACAACTTGTTCAAAAGTTTTCACATCAACCCCTCATATTCAAGGACTTTTCAAGATGGTATGAATCACATTATGCAAACTGACAATTGATTTTTTTCTTCTGAATTATATCAACTTAGATCATCACTAAGGATATAACTAGTTTACTTACATATTACCAATCATCATTTAAATTAACATAAATTAAAAAATGTATTTGAAACATATGACCAAAAAAAAATAGGTCCAGCAGGCGAGTGAGAATACAAGTATAAAAATGAATGAATGAATGAATGAATGAATGAGCTAATATGCAAGAAACAAATAAAAGAAGATATTAAATCACAAAAAATGAGAATAACAAGAGGATAAAGAAATGATTATAATGTGTGCAAGATAAAACAAATAAAAACTCACTCATTTCTACAAATGACACTGCAGTGTGGTCATTTCACTATAGTGAAATCAAGAAGTGAAATACAGTTGGTATGTGTAACAAAACTGATTTATATTACTTTTGAATATGGATTATTGTTTTTAATTATCTTCTACGCAATAACCGCTGGGTGCACACAATAAATTTTCAAAATACCTGACAATACCCTTATCACGTCTAATTGGAGGACCAGAGACAATAAACCAAGTCTTGAATTTATTTAATATGCAACATCAGGTGTTTTATTTAATCTGCAACATCTAGTGTTTTATTTAATCTGCAACATCAAATTTTTTTTTACAGGCAACATCTAGTGTTTAATTAAATCTGCAACATCTAGTTTTAATTTGACTGCAACATCTAGTTTTATCAAATCTGCAATATCAAGTGTTTTATTTAACCTGCAACATATAGTATTTTATTTTGACTGCAACATCAAGTGTTTTATTTAATCTGCAACATCTGGTGTTTTATTTAACCTGCAACATCTGGTGTTTTATTTAACCTGCAACATCAAATGTTTTATTTAATCTGCAACATCTAGTGTTTTATTTAACCTGCAACATCTGGTGTTTTATTTAACCTGCAACATCTGGTGTGTGTTTTAACCTGCAACATCAAATGTTTTATTTAATCTGCAACATCTAGTGTTTTATTTAACCTGCAACATCTGGTGTTTTATTTAACCTGCAACATCTAATGTTTTATTTAACCTGCAACATCTAGTGTTTTATTTAACCTGCAACATCTAGTGTTTAATCTGCAACATCAAATGTTTAATTTAATCTGCAATGTTTTATTAAATCTGCAACATCTAGTGTTTTATTTAACCTGCAACATCTAGTGTTTAATCTGCAACATCAAATGTTTAATTTAATCTGCAACATCTAGTGTTTTATTAAATCTGCATCAAGTGTTTAATTTAATCTGCAATGTTTTATTAAATCTGCAACATCCAGTTTTTTATTCAATTTGCAATATCATGTTTAATTTAATCTACATCAAGTGTTTAATTTATTCTGTTACCTTGAGTGTTTTATTTAATCTGCATCATGTAATGTTTTAATAAATCTGCAACATCTAGTGCTTTTTTTAATCTGTAGCAATCAAGTGTTTTAGTTAATCTGTAAAATTCAAAAGTGTTTTTTTTAAAATTTGTAACATCTAGTAGTTTATTTATTCTGCCACCTCTGATGTTGATCGTATCCTTCTGTCATTTGTGAATTTACTGACATTTTAAATTATAGTGAAAATACTTATGAATGTAGATGTGATCTAAATATCTAAACAGAATTAGTTTGTTGATATTAAATGGCAAAAAAAAATCTAGTTGGAAGTAATTCAGACATGATGTTCCTTACTACTAGTATTACTCAAAAAAGTGATTTGTTAGAAAATCACTTAAATCTACAGCTTGTTTCATACTGCTGTGCATGTTAACTTAATAAAAAAGTTGGATACGCATTTCTGAAACATTACTAAGAAACTAAGAAAAGTTTTAAACATGAATATTAGGGAAAGGCAAAAATGATTTCTCAGATTATAAAGTATGTTAAAATGTAGTCTTCCATTAAAAGATGTTCTGAAAGTTGACATTAAGAGACAATGTTACTGGTTAAGTTGAGTCGTGTTAACTGCTGAATGGATATAGTCTAATGCTAAGAACAGCAACTCTGCTAATCTTTACTGAATTTCAGTTGCCTGTTTCCCTCACGACTATATACAGTGTGACCCTGCTATAACATGGTAGTTGGGAGCCACAGAACCCAATTGCGTTATGAACCAAACAATGTTATAAGCAACCATGTATATTACCAATAAATTTTCAGGGTTTTCGGGGTGGTGAGGGGTAATAAAATCGGGTGCAAAAACGTGTGCTTCATTGAAACAGTTACCATTTTAAATCAATGTATATTAAATAAG
This sequence comes from Potamilus streckersoni, assembly GCA_016746295.1. Lineage (NCBI taxonomy): Eukaryota > Metazoa > Mollusca > Bivalvia > Unionida > Unionidae > Potamilus > Potamilus streckersoni. The sequence goes on along the minus strand of JAEAOA010001578.1, from coordinate 5,516,286 downwards.
AAAAACACAAGCAGTGATAACAGATTGCAAATATAACATATTAGTTTATTGAGAGAACCACCCATTGGTGCATACACGTGTATAGTTTATATATAAATGTCTAATCTACAGCAGGAATAGAGTATCAACACCATGTACTCGCCTGTGAATCTCATCTTATACATTGAATCCACAATACAAATATTTCCATCGAAAATATCTGCACACATATTTAAAATATTCAGTAATTTTGTCACAAATTGGTATGCGACTGAATACAATCGGGAAAAAAATACATGTAAATAGCAAATAGTATGTAACGAATGATAAAACTATGCCCGAAGGTTAAATAATGGTGTCTGTATAAATTTCACAATGCTAAATTTATTCATCCGTGATTTGTATTACTTTATTATTGTTTGAAAAACTGTAATTTTCAGCTGCTTTCTGATTACAGCAATAAACAAAGGGGTTATATTTGTAGGGAATGGATGACATTATTCACTGGTAAAGTGATTGCATAAAACTACCCTGCCATGCCACGTGCTCATGTTGGCAGGCTGAGTTTGTTTGATGTTTCATAAATCGTTGACCCATAATATGAACAAGTGTAGCTTAGCAATTGACTTTGATGATGAGCAACATACTTAAATTGATTTATAAATTCAGGTGAGAATCTTTTATCAACCGCCGCATTGTTTATTGCTTAGTTGTGAATGCAATTTAATGAACATATATCAGATATTGTTTCAGGAATGATTGCATAGGGAATGCATTATAGACAAACACAAAGCAGATCTGATTGCTTCATTGCTTATGAACCAGTAATAAGAACATTAACACTTATGAGCTGTCATCTTTCAACAAAATATAAAGACCAAAGTTCTCAAAAAGCATAGAACTTGGGTTAAAAAAATACTCATATTTCCAATGTTTATTCTGGCACAAAACTGTAAGAAATTTTTTGAATTTAACAATTTTAGGAGCTACACCACGATTGCTTTATATTAGAATCCATATATGATTTTCTTTCCATAATGATAATAAACTCTATACACATTATTCTTTGCACTTTGAAGAAGAAATGTTTTCTGTGTACGAGAATAATATATGTTGTATGTTATATTTCGGAAGCAACGCCACAAACGTCATATATTCAAATTTATAAGCAATATCTTTTCCAAAATGATAACAAAGCGTCACTCAATTTACTTTTCTTACTTATTTTTTTTTTGTTTACAACAAAAATACCGAAAATAAGGTAAATTAAATTTCAGGAGCCATGCCACGATTGTTTCATATTAGAATCCATATTGATTTCCTTCCCAAAATGATAATAAACTTTCTACACGTCAGTTTTTGCACCTTTAAGAAGAAATGTTTTCCATGTACGAGAATAATACATGTACATGTATATGATATTTCAGGAGCCAGGCAACAAGCATCTTATATTTAAATTTATAAGCAATCTCTTTTCCAAAATGATAACAAAATGTTAATTATTTTATTTTTCTTACTTAATTTTTTATGAGAAAAATACAGGTAAAAAGGTAAATGAAATTTCGGGAGCCACGCCACAATCATTTTATATTAGAATCCATATGTGATTTCCTCCCCAAAATGATAATAAACTTGCTATGTTATTTTTTTGCACTTTTAGGAAAAAATGTTTTCTGTATATGAGAATAACACATGTACATGATATTTTGGGAGGAACGCCACAAACACCTTATATTCATATTTATAAGCAATCTCTTTTCCAACATGATAATAAAGCTTTAAGCACTTTACTTTATGTACTTAAATTTTTTTTGTTTACGAGAAAAATATTGGTAATAATTCGAATTAAATTTTGGGAGCCATGCCACGACCGTGTTATATCTGATTTCGCGTTATAACAGAGCGCGTTATAGTGGGGGTCACTCTGTAGTAGCTTTTTAGAATCATAATGAAACTAAAATTTAACAATTTTAATTAGTAATAAATTTTATAAACCAGAATGAGCAATTGGATGTGTTTAATAGAAAACTTTTATCTGCATTTTATTGCAAACTTTACTTCTTAAAGTTTACCAAAACTTTACAAAAATTTGTTTACTACCTTTTTAAAATATAAATAATCCTGCACATACAAAAATAAAAGAAAACCCTCAATGGTTTACTTCAGGCTTTTTTTCCATTTGCTAATCACTGCAGAGAGTCTTGGTTCTTGTTTTCTGTTCACACTTACAATAGCTAGAGTTCCTGGATATGATGGTGTCTCAATTAAAACTGTGTCTTTCGGTGAAACCATGGACTCCAATGCCTGAAAAGAAAAACCATTAAGACTCACTATCTCAAAACTAGAACTGAGAATAACATTTTTTTTCAGACTGAATTGTGTTCTTTTGTTTAAAAGATAGTGCATGAACCACATTAAATGAAAAAGCAAAACAAAAATGTGTTCAGTGACCTTAAAGCTAACCTAAACACAAAACATAACAAAAGTGTGACAGACTGACAAATGAACATGGGTAACATGATATTCCTCTCCCACTGCTATGACTGTGTATACCACACCTGGAATCTGAAATATCTGCAAAGAGAAAGGAGTAGAGTTTGGGTACATGCAAAAGAGGCCAATTCATCCATCAAATCAAATTAGGGTAGAAATCTTGACCTAGAGAAAACTGAATAGTCACAGGGTCCATGTGTGGTTTCCAATTTGCTCTGAGAAACTGGAAAGGGCAAAAGTTCAATCTGCCTAGGGGAACCAGATTTACTGTACAGTTCAAGATCTCTGGGAGAGATACGAGATAGCCAAGCCAACATCATGTTCTTAGCTCTAACTGCCTCCAACAGGGTCAGCATCTTGTCTACTCTAATCCTCATTTCTTGCAGAAATTCAACCACTAATAGATGAAATCTTGAGATGGAATAAGCTCTGGTTCCTCTAGTTGGGTAAAAGACCCAGAATGGTCATTTTTGACCTACAGTAAAACATGTCTTTTCTGAGGGACAATAGCCAGCCAATGTGGATCAACCAATCATCAAAATATAGTGATTTCTAGTGACTTTAAGTGGACAGCACAACTATCTCTATGATAATGGCAACAGCTTTTGGTGCAGTGGCTAGGCCAAATGGCAGAGCATGAAAATAGAAGACATCGCCATTGAGCAAAACTGGAGAACTTGCTGAGAGGACAAAAGATAGGGATGTGAAGTTATGCATTCTGAAGGTCTATGGTGGATAAATTTCCAAGGAATGTTTTTCAATGACCAATTACATCACTACAGTGCCAGATTTAGGACAAATGAAGCTCTGTGCTAGTTAAGTTATGAGACCCTTACAATGAAAAATTCATTGTAAAGTTTTTGTTGGGACCAAAAAGATGGGCTCCCCTGGCCAACAGTGCCCCTGTGCTTAAGCACACCTAAGCATAATGGTAAATCCGGTATTGAATCACTGTATCCAAGGCAGAAATATATCAATCTGCAACACAATCAGGTAAAATAATTGAGAAAATGGGTCAAAATAATGAAATTTTTAAACAAATACATAAAAAAATTAATTGCTAAGTTACATAAAAAAGATACCAAAATGAATATATGGTGATCATGTAATTTTTTTATTAGACCTGTGTGGCATAGGTGGGCTGCAATATTTTTAAACAAACTTTACAATAAAAAATGTACTTTTTCCCTAACCATTAATAATTGCAGTCATTAAAAGATAGCTCCACTTCTGAAAGTTGAGAATTGTTATTCATACACTGGTATGTGCTTAAATTTACAACATATATTTTTTGGGAGACAAGTGCCAATAATAGCTCACCTGGAAACATCGATAACATAAACTTTTATCAAGTAATTCCAAGATACCTGTTCTTTAAATCTAGCATAACTAGCATCTTGTATTGTGAGTAAAAATGACTAAACTTACAAAACAGGCAAATTATTCCTACAAACAAGTTCAATTCTTGATAAAACTGGTGAGATGGGATTTGGCAATAGTTTATCCGGATTCCTTTTACCTTAGTGTATATGTTGCTATAAGCACAAACTAGAAATTCAGTTGCCATTAAGACCATAATGTTATTGTCTGGTCAAATTATTATACTTTCTTAGCAAAAATATAGCAAAATATCAAGAGCAAATATAAACATTATAAATAATAATGAGCTGCCCTTTGCCGACTTGATAATCCAATGCTGGTTAAATATATTGAGCAATACCTAGAAAATCATTTGAAAATTAACCTATTTTTGACTAAAATTGCCCCAAATACAATGTTCTGCAACCCTAAAAGAACTTAAATAATGGCATTTTATTTAAAGGTCTACTATAGTGCTAAACACACTAGATATCAGAATGTTCATCTTTTGTTAAATAACTCAAAAATGTGCCTTAAAAATGCATATTTTAACTCTCAGGGAAGAAAATGAAGATAATGTGTGTATTTATCAATGTTGTATGGAAAACATTCCAGAAATATTTGCATACTTCCAGTGATAATAGGATTTCCAGAATTGACATACTGTTGGGAAGTCCCTCAAGTTTAGCGTATGTGGTGATGATGGCTGAATTTAGTGATGATTCAAGCAAATTTACGTCAAATTTCTCGTACTCATTTTCATCTTGTGAGGAAGGTAAACTCCTAGAAGATGGCGAACATAATCTTAAGAAAATTCTGATTGCTGAGGTTAGACAGTACCAATTTAAACCTGAACGAGACAAGAATGTGGACAAGGACCCTAAAGAGGACAACGGGCATAATGAGGCTGAGTAGTGCTTGGGAGGTTCATACTGTTAATTACTATTATCACGATTGCAATTATCATTATTCTTTCGTTATTGTTACTCGATTTCATAATGAAAAGAGAAGGGCACGAATTTGGGTGAACTTGGATGTCTTTTGAGCAGAATGTCATATGGGGAAGTGTTTATCAGTAACCAGTGGTGTTACAAAGTTAACACTTAAAACTGTGAGAGGTGTAGAAATAAATACTTTATTAACTTTATGACAAGTTTGTTCTTTTAAACTTTGATGAAATTCAGATTGTTTACTACCCTCCACAGATAGTAAAATTGAAGAATTTTAATAAAAAGAAAATGTAATCACAGACCTCGTTATCCAGATGTTCATCAAGCATATATTTTCTCTGTGGGTCTAGGTGTATAATACTAGTGGCAAAGGAAGTATACAGATTTATGGAGAAACAAATCTTGATAATAATAATAATAATAATAATAATAATAATAATAATAATAATAATAATAATAATAATAATAATAATAATAATAATAATAATAATAATAATAATAATAATAATAATAATAATAATTATAATAATAATACATTGCTGATTATTATGTTATTGTGGTTCAAAAGGAAGAACAAATGTCTAACCACGCATCACATATACATCCTACTTTAACATCTCATAAATTGTACCCACTATTTTGCTATCTAACACTATAATGAATGATGGAGTGTATTTACCATGTATATTGGCGTACACATGGTAATTGCAGCAGTAAAGAAATAGTTGAGAAGTGTAGATGCTGTAAAGAGATTATGATTTTGAATAAGACTGAGGAGATCAAGGTGGATTGTATCATTGTTCATCCAAGATTTCACACAGTTTGCTTGGATGAATATGTCCTGGAAGCAGCATACTCTGCCTACATTCAGTTCATAATACAAATTATATATTATGATTAGCAACTGAATGTCGTGTCATGTTACAGATGATGATTAACAACTGAATGTCACACCATGTTACATATGATTAGCAACTGAATGTCGTGTCATGTCATATATGATGATTAACAACTGAATGTCACACCATGTTACATATGATTAGTAACTGAGTGTCGTGTCATGTTACATATGATAATTAACAACTGAATGTCACACCATGTTACATATGATTAGCAACTGAATGTTATGTCATTTTACATATGATTAACTGAATGTCACACCATGTTACATATGATTAGTAACTGAGTGTCGTGTCATGTTACATATGATAATTAACAACTGAATGTCACACCATGTTACATATGATTAGCAACTGAATGTTGTGTCATTTTACATATGATTAACTGAATGTCACACCATGTTACATATGATTAGTAACTGAATGTTTTGTCATGTTACATATGATGATTAACAATTGAATGTCACACCATGTTACATATGATTAGCAACTGAATGTCACATTATGTTACATACGATGACCAGCAAATGAATGACATTGCATGTTACATATGATTAGTGACTGATGTCAAACCCTGTGCAGCATGCTTTTGGTAATTCTAAAACAGAACAGAAATAACAAAGTAATGGACATGCATATATGTAATCTGTTTAAAATCCAGTGTTGTCTGAAACAAATACATTTTTTTCACAGAGATACTAATAAAAAATATATTAAGCACTGTTCACTCATATAATGTATTTTCCCAAAATGAAGTATTTTGTGATTTTATGTCAAGACAATGTCCTGACTTTCTAACCATGTTGGTCATTGAATGCAAAGGTGGCTTTGGAAACAGCAGAGGGTGCTTCTGACAGGTCTTTTTCATCACTGTCAATTTTAGATCCTACTTCTTGTTTATCAGAATCTGTTTTCTCTTTTGCACCTCAGAAAAACTGGATGAATGAATCAAGTTTACAGAGCACTATCCAGGTCTGTCATTTGCTTATCCAGCTCTTTTGTTTTTCAGTTCAGCATCTGCATCTAAACCAGTTTGCATATTTTTAAATTGTCCTCATTTTTCTTCCAACCATGCAAAGTTGACATAGCAACACCATAATCCTTTGCAACTTTCCTTTTCACTTCGCCAGACTGACATTTCCTTATAACATCAAACTCACTTTATAATCTAACTGTTTTCACAATAAAGTGAAAGTAAAGCATTCCCACTGGTCACTGGATAAAGCATTCTGGAATGTACTGTAACACATCACAGAAAGTGGCAGCCAAGTACCAGAGACATGCCACTGCTAATCTTTTCTGTGATCTGTTGCTGTCTGGGTGTCAGCCAACAATAAACTGGTATTTGTATCATTGGCAAGCTGTATTTACAGAGATCTGCTGGGGTGACTTTAAGGCCTAAGGCAAATTTGACAGTCCTGTGTACTGTCACCAAATTACAATAGTTGACACTGACCAATTAAAAATGTTGCTTATTAGAGACATGACTAATTTTGATTATGCAACAGGCTGTTAGGAATTCATGATCTTATCTTACATGAATACAACAGTGACTAATTCAGGTCAAAAAGTCACTGTAAAAATATATTCTGGTGATGTCCAAATCAAGTACAGTAGTTACGATGTTATGTTTCAGCTGATGGATATTGAAAATTAGAGTTTAATCTTTTGTTATTCAAATTTTCATAATTCTGGTTATAGGGTCCATTGCATTTTCATATCTGGAATTGCATTAAAACAAAGTGTGTTATAGCATGGAGAGCTGCATGAGGGAATAATCTTTAAATTTTCTGGAAAGGGTGGGTGTGTCCAAATATTAGTAATAAGTAAGGTCTTCTCCGATAAGTGGATTTTAAGTCATGGCAAGTGATACAATGTTTAAAAATGTCTTGCCCTTGGCCTGTGTCTGAAAAATTCTTTAAGCACTAGAATGATTAAGCAAAGGTTGACATCAAGACATGGAAGAAGACATTGCTTTATGTGAAATATTTTGAGGTGAATAAATGCAAAAGTCAGTTTAATATGGTTTTATTTATTTCTATTCATATTTAAAGCACAAAGGTTTCAACACCGAGTCAAAATAATAATAATTAACTCACTAACTCCTAGTGCTGCATTTACGAGGCAGGAGGTGGTAGCTTACTTCTGAGCTCTGTAGCATTACGGACATGTGCTACACAATAAAGTGGGTGGTATTATAGAAAGGTAGACAGATGTAGCTTTATGAGGATACCAAATAATATAAATGTTCTAGGTGCACTACAAATTACAGAGGGAAAAATGTCACTTTTTGGAGAAAAAAAATTTTCCACCCAAAAGTTGCCCGAGGTCATGATTGGTTTTGTGTCCAGATTTTAGACTTTTTGGCCTCAGATCTAAGACAGACCAGTCTGAATTGCACACTAACAGGTGAACCTTTGCAAAAAGTAGGATAAGATGTGCATTTAGAATGAAGAGTGGTCTCAACATGAAAATGACGGGTCCATTAAGCAAAAAAAAAGTCAATTTTTTTACCCTTCTGCTCATGCTCAGGCGAAAAAGCAAATGAAAATCAATGTTTCTAACACAAATAGGCATTAAGTAAACCTAAAATGTCTTAGAAGTCGATGTTTAAGGATGCATTCAGAAATATCTCCCAAAATGATTTCCTACTCTCATTTCAAGCAAAAACCTCCAGGGGTAGGGTTAAACAGTGCATTTTGATGATGTCACCAAATTTGAATATTCCTTGCAAGTTTGATCTCTTGTGCACTGATATTGCACATAAATTACAAATTAGCCATGTTTTGACAATTTGTAAAATTTCCAAAATTCTTGTTTAACTCATTAACCCCTAGCATCAAAGTCATATATGACTCAATAAAGTGGGTGGTATTATAGAAAGGTAGACAGATGTAGCTTTACGATGATACCAAATAATATGGATGTTCTAGTTGCACTACCAAATACAGAGGGAAAAATGTCACTTTTTGGAAACAAGTTTTTTCCAGCCAAAATTCACCAGAGGTTGTGATCTAGTTTTGTGTCTGGATTTTACACTTTTCATTCTCAGATCTATGACAAACCAGTCTGAATTGCATACAGACATGTGAACCTTTGCAAAAGGTAGGATAAGATGGGCATTTAGAATGAAAAGTGGAGTCGACACGAAATTGATGGGTCCATTAAGCAAAAAAAACCAAGTCCAGTTTTTACCCTTCTGCTCATGCTCAGGCAAAAGAGCCAATGAAAATCGATTTCTAACACAAATAGGCATTAAGCTAACTGAAAATGCCTTAAAGTTGATGTATTAGAATGCATTCAGAAATATCTCCCAAAATGGATTTCCTACTCGCATTTCAGGTAAAAACAACACAAAACCTTCAGGGGTTAATGGGTTAAACAGTGCATTTTGATGATGTCACCAAATTTGATGGTTCCTTGCGTATTTGATCTCTTGTGCATTAATATTGCACATAAATAACAATTTTAGCCACTTTTTGACAATTAGTAAAAGTTTCCAAAATTCTTTTTTAACTTATTAATCTCTAGTGCCGCATTTACGGGGCAGGAGGTGGTAACCTACTTTTGAGCTCTGTAGCATTACGGTCATGTGAGACAATAAAGTGGGTGGTATTTTAGAAAGGTAGACAGATGTAGCTTTACGAGGGAACCAAACATTATGGATGTTCTAGTTGCACTACAAAATACAGAGGGAAATTGTCACTTTTTAGACAAGTTTTTTCTAGTCAAAATTTGTTTGAGGTCATGATCTGGTTTTGTGTCCAGATTTTAGACTTTTTGGCCTCAGATCTAAGACATACCAGTCTAAATTGCACACAGACAGGTGAACCTCTGCAAAAAGTAGGATAAGATGTGCATTTAGAATGAAGAGTGGTCTCAACATGAAAATGTTGGGTTCATCAAGCAAAAAAAAAGCCATTTTTTACCATTCTGCTCATTCTCAGGCGAAAGAGCCAATAAAATCGACGTTTCTAACACAAATAGGCATTAGGTTAACCAAAAATGTCTTGGAGGTAGATGTATTAGGATGAATTCAGAAATATCTCCCAAAATGGATTTCCTACTCGCATTTCAGGCAAAAACAACACAAAACCTCCAGGGATTAATGGGTTAAACAGTGCATTTTGATAATGTCACCAAATTTGAACATTTCTTGCGTATTTGATCTCTTGTGCATTAATATTGCACATAAATTACAATTTTAGTCATTTTTTTAACAATTAGTGAAAGTTTCCAAAATTCTTTTTTAACTTATTAATCTCTAGTGCCATGTTTACAGGGCAGGAAGTGGTAGCCTACTTTTGGGCTCTGTAGCATTAAGGTCATGTGAGACACAATAAAGTGGGTGGTATTATAGAAAGGTAGACAGATGTAGCTTTACGAGGATACCAAACATTATGGATGTTTTAGTTGCACTACAAAATACAGAGGGAAAAATATCACTTTTTGGACCGAAATTTTTCCTAGCCAAAATTCGTTTGAGGTCGTGATCCGGTTTTGTGTCCGGATTTTAGACTTTTTGGCCTCAGATCTAAGACAGACCAATCTAAATTGCAGACAGGTGAATCTTTGTAAAAAGTAGGATAAGATGGGCTTTTAGAATGAAGAGTGGTCTCAACATGAAAATGTTGGGTTTGTTAAGCAAATAAAAGCAATTGTTTACCCTTCTGCTCATGCTCAGGTGAAAGAACCAATGAAAATCGACGTTTCTAACACAAATAGGCATTAAGTTAACCAAAAATGTCTGGGAAGTTGATGTATTCAAAAATATCTCCCAAAATGGATTTTAAACTCGCATTTTAGGCAAAAAATGACAAAATCCTCCAGGTGTTAATGGGTTAATTAGGCTACTTTTAGGTACATGGAATTTGAGTCATGGCTTTTTGATCTTTTTGAAGTCATCTGCACTGGGCCTAGGTCTGAAAATATTTTTCTTTGAGCACTGGTCTGTCTGTCAATCTGTACATTCACCATTCTATGATTCACTCATTATCCACTCACTGAGCCATCCATTCAACTATTTATCTATGTGTAAAAGTATGCATCCTTACTCTTGCAATCCCGTCTTGACTGCCATTGGTTATAAGGATGTCCACAGCCCCTGGATGGTTCTTCTTGTTTAATAAGGGAGGTGTGTGTATGTGATCTTGCAGACCTCTGACCCATTCCAACAAGCCTGGAAACCTGAAATTTAAAAATGTTCTCTAGGCAACAAATGCTTGTACACTATATTTCTTTATATACATTGTAACAATTACATCCCAAAACAAACAGCAAGAGGAAGATAAGTAATGTCAATGAAATCTTTCCTAACAAAACATTTGTGCTTGCTGGTAAGAACAGCAACATCAATAATAACCTGGTTTCAAAACTAGAAATGTTTAACTGTCTGGTACTGAATGATAAAAATAACATTATTCCATAAATGCAATATAATACAAAACAATACAATACAATACAAAACAATACAATACAAAACAATACAACACAATACAGGATTTCCATAATTTTTAAAAACAAATGATTAAATTGAAAGAACACAAATGCCTTGTGAACCCTTTGTTTTCAATGCATAAATTCACATGCAAAACTTAAGACACACTAAAGAATGGGATGATATATGAAAGAATGGAGAGACAACAGCAACACCATACGTCACATCCATGTTTGTGACAGGGGAAAAAAAAGATCAGGAAAAAGCGAGTGAGGTAAAAAGTAAGAAAGCTGTCTGTAACATACTCAAGACAGATATCTGACTGTCCATCACAATGTGCATGACAGTACATGATACCTTTTCCATATGTTTAATAAAAATCTTAGAAGATACAGAATATTTATCTACGTATAAACCAATGTACTGCATTTTAGTCCCTCATGTGATAAATGCTAGTCCCAAAATATTATATATAAGTTTGCAGTTTACAAATTAAGATGTGAAGATGGTGGAACAAGTCTTGCAAAGTGACAGATGCTTTACTATCCAACAGAATTTACAGCTTAAGACACATTTTTAACTGCTGCATGTTGAAACAATCATTTAAATTCATGAGAAATTTTCAAAATGGCCACTGGCAGCCATATTTAATACAAAATTGGCAACATTTGCATTTAGAACCAACTAATTAAGGAGAAACTAGACCATGTCATGAACATGTTTGTAAAGTTTCATGGCACTCTTCCAAATAGTTTTAGAAGTAGCAATAACAAAACTGTGTTAATAAATCGAAGGATGGGTAACAGGACATCCCATAAGCTCTTCTGGTCTATGAAAAGTAGAGCAAAAAAAATAATTCAATGAAAAACGATACTAATGCCCTCATTTTTTTTCATAGAGCTGAAGAACTTTCATTTGATATGTATAGCCTATATCTGTTCCTGGAATTATTTTTGATGTAAACAAGTTTAAGCTTTCTTTTTAACAGAAGAGAAATCTAACCAACACTGGGGCTTTCTAATGTAAAAGGTTGATAACAATTGAGCATATACTGTATAATGGGTATCTAATGTATGCTCTACTTGCTGTTAAATTTGTCAATTTTTATATGCATTGTCCTTCAGTGAAAACAATAATTAAAGTCACAAGCTTTTTCCAACAATTTTAGTTGATCCTTAAACCCACAGAACATAAGCACAAAAACATTTAATTTCCTTTTTTGACTAGAATTTTTTTTAATGTCCAAAATAAGTATTTTGTGAAATTGCATTGTCTTGCTTGTAAATGACAATCATAATAATGACAGTTTTCTGTTTACATAGATCAAAAAATCAGAACAAAATATCAATGTAAAAACAGTACACATGGAATATTAATTTTTTAAAAAAAACCATAATTTTACCACTGCTGAATATAACTCCTTTTAATGCATGAATCTTTTCACAAAAACTAGGGTTATAGCCAAGATAATTTGCAATTAACCACATTACAAAAATGAGATAAAAAAATATGGAATAAATATTTCCCTAGTTATTAATAAGAGAGTAACCCTGCATCTTGAAAATATCATGGCTGTGCCTATGATCTCTGTGTATTATCAGTAGGTACATAAAACACTATATTATTAGGGTGAACGTTGTTTCACCTGAAAAGGAATCAATGACAAAACAAATTTTCTTTTTTGTTCTGAAATTATGAATGTTTATCGTGCTGCATTTATACACTTTTAAAGAACTTTACCAATGATTTGTTGAATGTTATTGGAAAAAAATGATCAAAGTACTTTTAGTCTCCACTAAAAAACACATTTTGTGAGCATGAGATTGGAAAATTTGCACATGTATCCGACTCACAACTCACTGTACAAGACAAAAAGGACAATTGTAAATACAATGCCTGGTTGACCGTTGCTTAAAACATCTATGGTGGTTCTGATTGATAATGGTGAAAAAACCCTTGCACCAAAAAAAATGTATTTAACCAAAGCTGCTAAGTTTAACAATAGTTCTATTAGCTGAACAGTGTCTTTCATCGAATAAATGTAAATATTTAGTTAACGTTAAAAAATGCTGGTCATATTTATAAAGCTAACAAGTTATGTCCCCTGTACCTGATATAACAAAATGCAGCTGCATAGTACATAGCTGAAAATGGAAACAAATGATTAAGAAAAATGAAACCTAATTCTTATAATTCTATGAATTTGTTAGCATCATAACAGATCATTTAAACTTGTATTAAAAAAAATCAATAAAAAAACTAATAACTAGATAAGGATGTATTCTCTGCACTTTTAGACAAATTGGAATGCTAGAAAAATTTTTGAGAAAAGCTGCCGAATATTTACCCCGGTGTAGGAGAATACTGCAAAGCCTGCTGCATGAGTTCCTCACCTATATGAATGACTGTGCCATTTCTGCAGAGAAAATCATAAAAGTTTAAATAGTTGTCTAAAAATTATGAGTTACATTTTTAAATATTTTAAGACAATTCCACAACTTAGGAAGTAATGGTGCTCTACTCCAAAAACTAGCATAACAATTTAGATATTTCTCAAAGAAACAAACTATCTGAACTTTCAAGACTTCAAACAACATCAACATCAAGCCTTGAATAATTTTCAGTATGTTACCCTTCAAACATGAAAGTGATTTGAAACTTAAGGTCATCCTTCAACAAATTTTAGAATGCTCTGGTGGCCTAAGTGGTTAAATGTGTCCATCTTAGATGTGGGAGATCACGAGTTTGAACCTGGCCGAGTCATACCAAAGACTTGTAAAAATGGTACTAATAGCTGCCTTGCTTGGCACTCCACAATAAGAGGTTACTGTTAGGAGTGGTTGGCCTGGTGTCAGGATAACGTGACTGGGTGTACTGACAGCCCTTTCTGAAACATGTTACAGCATGGACATGAAAATAAAACCACTCTTCTAATGAAAGACAATGCAACTTAGTGATAATAGCTAACACCATGAGATAACCTTGCAAACTCCAACAAAAAGAATGAAAAAATGTAGTTTCTTGACTGAAGAAAAATTCCAAGTTAATAAAGTGAAAGCTTTCAACCCATGACCATAACAAAGTTGTGCTGGCCTTAACAAGGCAATGCAGATGTCTGGGCAACTGTCATTGGACTCAGCAGATTCAGTTCTCTTCTCTTCCAAGATAAAATGATTTTGGTCACTCCAACCCACCACATTCAACATTATGCAGGCAACCTTCCTGCTGAAGAGGTTCTGCTGGAATGAAAATCTTTGATTATGACATTCATTATCGAGAGATTTATGTGAAAGCTTTCCCCTCCAGTACCCAGTTACCAATGATCGGAGTGAAGTGTGGCACCACAACCATGCATGCTGCTGTCCATAGAGACTAACTTCCAACAGGGGGTTTCTGCAGGTTCTGATAACAACTACTGTCTGTCTTGCCAATAGTGCAAGAAGAGTCATATCTCTGTCAAGATCAAGTCACAGTGACCTATAAGACTGGAAAAGCAGCTATTAAAGATCTACCTGCAGAGAGCACATCAATAGTCAGCTATGATGAATAGGAGTTTCAGATTCATTAAAGAATCAAAGGAAATGCATGGAAATCTAAGCCTTTTTTAGACAATGATTTGATGAATTTGACCTTTGGTGAGAAAGCAAAATGAATTGAGATGAGAAATCTGACACTCACCAATGACAAAAAAAATCTATACCTGAGAGAGGATGCAGAATAAACTGTTCAGATCTTGAATCAGAATCCAACTAACTATTTGTTTATCTATGATGTTGTTCAGGTACATTACTGCTGCGCCAAAATAAATTTGAAGTGGGTCATTATGTAGTCAGCTGTCTTGGTAAAGGTGTTTGGACAAAGGACAAATCAATGCATGTATGACTGAAAGATATACATAGTCCCCAGGTACATAAAACAAAGGAACTTTAACATGAAAATGGGTGATAAGAAAATTAAAACAGGCATCTGTCAAGATGGATCATATGTTTGCCCCTTTTTATATTAAGCTACACTGACCATGCTAACTCCATCCTGATTCCTGGTGCAGCAATAAAATTATTAAGCTGGCTGGAATTTTCAATTCACTTTTGGTACAAGGAAAAGTAATTATTACATGGAGAGTTTCTTTTGAGGTAAGTGTGATTCTCAAAATTAATGCCTTCTCTAAATCAACTGGGACCTCTGTCAAAGAAAGTGGCAATTGGTGCTCTGTGAACAAGATCTGAAGCTAATCTTTGAAACAACAGGGATAACCAATTTTGTTGTCTGAAAAGTTTGACAATATTGTCAACAGTGAAAGTAGTAGAGTGTAACTGATGTTTATTCAAAGGCATAGGGAAGAAAGAATCATTCGACTGTTTTTGGTCTTGTGATGATTATGGTAGTACTAATTCCTGTTGCAGACAGAATAGCTTCTGTTAATAAGAGTTCATCTGCTGGTAGTTCTTGTAATGATTATCTTGCCCTTGGGGCTGATACTAATGCAGTTGAAAAGGAGGATATGGCAAGAGATGAGAAGAGACAATTCTTGTTTAGCCAGCTTATTTGCTTCCTTTATACAACCTCTGAACAGCAGGGGAAAACCAAAATGCAATTGGGATAAGACCAATGGCTGATGTGGTTTGAGTGATGACAAGCATCATGGTCTATGTTGCATGAAAAAATCAAGACATTTGCCACAGTGCAGTAAACTTGATTAGTGACAACTTTTCCAATGCATCAAACACCTGCTTTCTCTGCATATTGTAAGACTGAATGTGAAGCTACGTCAAGCACAGATAACAATTGTATTATTTTCTCACCAACTTCGACAACATCTGGAACACTCAACAGTCTGTTTAACATAAAAGAAGGGAAGATATGTTTATATTTATATCCAAACTGCATGTCTATGTGGTAGGTGTCAAAGTGCATTAGGTATCAGTGGGTGGAGAAAAAAAATGATGGTAGCTGTCTTTCTGAGTTACAAGGGTCCTGGATCTAATCATACTGATGATCAGTCACCATACTTATATTAAGAAACAGCAGGAATAGATGGAAAGATGGATGGTCATTCTCACCATCTACCTCTCAGAGAACCAGACCCAATATGCCTGTCTTGATGACAGAAGTGTCAGTCATTTTGGCTGGAGATAAGACTGAAGCTTTAAAATTAAACTGTCTACTCAATGGTACAATGTAGGTTTATAATTGATTCACTTGGGGGTTGTTCTCATCTGATAAGCCTTTCATATCAACAATTATACCAGATGGAAGAAAATAAAAGGCATTGTCAATGAGCCTGTTCTGGTACCTGGATGGGCAGATGGGCAAAGCTCAATGGTCACAGGAGTCGATGAAGCCAGTTGTGAAATGGCTGTATATGGATGGACTGAGCAGATGTTTCATAGATGACGGAACATTCAGAAAGTTAGCGGTCCAACTTGTCATTACAACAAACCTCTGATCCAAAGTGGAAACTGTCAGTCAGCCTGCTGGCCAGACTGGTCTTGAGTCAGAAAAGTGGTAGACAGCATAGATGACTTGTGGGAAAGCTCCAAAGAGGTCTTCAGAAAACCTCTTGCACAGAGACTTGTATGTACTCTTGCCCTGCTTCAGCATGTGAGGAAACTTAGAACCATGGTGATGCCAAAAATGGGATGCAAGGACTCACATTATATCTATGTCTGTAGTAGAAAGGTGGGATGATGTGAAAATTAGAAAATCTCTTGCCAAATTCTGCAGTGTTATCTCTTGGATCAACTTTCTCATCTGAGATTCAAGTATAGAATGAGAAAATAGCAACATATTCACACCTCAAGTATCCCATTGTTCCTACTCGTTATCTGGTTGCTAAAGACAAAGTCTGCACAATCTTGGGAAGGTTAAGGGCCAAAGAAGCAAACCCTTATATACAGACTCAGTGTCTGGATCAAGTTTTTGCACTTCAATGTCTGAAGATTTTGATCTTGAGCTTATTTTCCAGTCTTTCAAGTGTTTTTGCAGAACCATGGACCAAGTCCCGACTGATCAACTTGTGTAGCCACTGCAAGATTAAGATGACTTAAGTATAGTACAATGTATGTATGTCTCATGAGTGTCTCTGAAGATCTTTAATTTTAACACTTAGTGCATCTAGTTGCCACTATGTTTCTGCAGTGACAATTGAAAAGTGACTGATTCATGTACTGAACGACAAAAAAGGTGCAAAATAGAAACAAATTAAATTTGTACCTTATGAAAACATAAAGATATCAAACAGTGCCTGCAGTATAATTACATCATACAAACAGCAAAAGCATTCAACTGTTAAGGTTGGTGAACAAGTTGGCAACAGTAAAACAAATATGCAAAACTACTAATAAACACAAGGGATCAAGTTAACAATGCTTGAATTAAACATAATTCAACAAAACATTAATAACTTGAAGTAAAATGGCTTAAATTGCAAAAGTAATCCAACAGATTTCAGGGTGAACATTAATACGATGTTACACATATTGAACAAAGTTCAAAATGAAGAACATCTGACATACAAGCAGCCACCTACCCCTGACCATGGATCATAATTATCATAATATATGGAAGAGTTATTCCTCATGGACACTATTTCTAGAATTTATACATTTTATTTACACATGAAATACATTCTTTTGGTCTTTCTGAAGGGCTAGATTCTGAAGGAAGCTAAAATTAATTCTTGATGTTAACATTTTCAGGTAATCTATATAATGGAGAAAGTCAGTTGTCTTTCCTTGCTTGCCACTCATAAATATAAGCAAGTTTTGAGGCAAGAACATAGCAGCTTTATGTAATATTTAAACTAATTCAAGATTTTAAATTGTAATAGCATGATTGAATTAACAAGTTTTTGTTTTTTTAAAACAAACCTGAGAGTGAGTGTTGCAGACTGTATTGGAAAGGTCTTCACATTTGGATTCCCTCCTGCCATGGATATCATTGATGGTGGACTGCTGAGGGCTATGGCAGCTACAATTAAACATAGGTGTCAACCCCTTCAAATGAAAACCTGTACACCAGACCAATAAAAACCTTACAAAGACCAAAAAACTCACATGAAAAAATGTATTTATACAGCATATAAGATCAACAGTTTTAAAACACCAAATGCTATACACAAAGCATTTTTAAATATTTTTACATAATTATTTACATTTCTGAAACTTTATTTCATTCTTTTTACTTATAACACTATCATCTTCCTGATTTGACTGAGCAAAGAAGCTTTAGATGGATGCTCCCTTCTTCATTTCAAAATTTTTTTCATTTAGTTTTGTTTTGAAGTGTTCTTTCAGATCATATATGCCCAACATCACCACTTTAATGTCTTTACCGCATATTTACAAAAAGCATCATCCTGGAAAGATCTAACTTGGATACATCTATAAGGGAAGACTTTAACCCAATCAGCTTGAAACCTGCTAGATCCTGTATTATTTTCATTTATGAATAACAAGACATCGTAAAATGCCTTCAGGTGAAATCTTGAAAATCTCATGTCATTAAGACAATCCATCTAGAAGAAGTAATGATAACACGAGTTTCAAATGGCCACCATATTGGATTTCAGAAGTTCTAATGGACAAATGGCAAACAGGCAAAACGTTTATGACCAATAGAGTTAACAAGTGCTAATGGAAGCCAGAGAGATAGACATCAGATTTTGCATAAGCTCCTCTAGTAGAGATAAAAATGATGACGTCATATTGCTCTCATCTCATTTTTCAATATAACCTTAGGTTTCAATAATGAAAACAATGTCATACAACATGCCCATTATGATAATTACTGTAATAGTATGTAGCTATACTATTCATACTTCATGTTACACATTCCAACAAAGCATGACACAAGGCTGCTTCATAACTGAAATCTGTGTCCACATTTTTTAAAAACCTTTTCATACAAACATTTCTAGTGCTACCCTTGTTTGTTATGGCTGGCAAGAAAAAGAATTTTGCACCAAAAAAAACCTGATTTCATTTAATTGAATACTGAGGATATTTTGCAGTTAAGTGATGTGCTGGATCTTGTAAACCTTACTTTCCTAAACATTATTCTAGGGTGGGTGTTGGAGGCAGAGATAGACCTCAAGACCCCTGGAATATGCAGATGCATCAATTTTGCAGTACATGGGATTGAACATACTTCAGTCATGTTTTAGTCTCACACAAATACCTAATAATTCCTGTTTTGTTGGAAGATATTTCTTAATGATTTACTAAAATAAAGAGAGCAAGGATTTGAAAAATCCATTTTGTTAGTTTGTGATCCAACTTACTCAGCACTCGTATGGGCGAAGGCTTTCTTGCCAAACTAACTGAATTAATAAATCTTGTGTA
Organism: Potamilus streckersoni; assembly: GCA_016746295.1. Classification (NCBI taxonomy): domain Eukaryota; kingdom Metazoa; phylum Mollusca; class Bivalvia; order Unionida; family Unionidae; genus Potamilus; species Potamilus streckersoni. The sequence continues at coordinate 5,496,827 of JAEAOA010001578.1, read as the reverse complement.
ATTCATGATGATCTGCTTCACAATATCTGAAAATAAGTAGTATAAAATATATTTAATAATAATATTTAATATTAATTTTTAATAAATTTTAATAATTTTAATATTTAATAAAAGTTATGCATCTACAGCACAAACACTTGGAAAATATTTTGGTCAAATAGTTAGGAAGGAAAGTCCCTAGTGAATCTGGTCCAAGAGTCAGTAGGAGGCAAAGTCCCAAGAGAAACTGATCCAAGAGTCAACTAAACTGAAAGTCCCTATGGTAGCACTCTACAGTTTCATATTTTGCATAGGAGTAGATGTTTAAAGAAAAAAATCTCCCAAATTTTCCCCCACTGGTTATACTGGCTATTTAAAAAAGGACCTTGTATATCTTATGTATTTTCAAAAGAACGTTTAATTCCCATTATTTTGGTGTATGATTGTTGGGTGTAATTTAGGTTATAGAGTATACAGCTTAACCTTTCTTCAGATGCTCACCAATGAAGAAACTACTAGCTCTGCTTAGTCATTTTTACTTCCTCAACTTCTGAGGTAGATTGTTAAAAAAAAAGCTGATAACTTTTTTTTACATTTTATTTTGTCATTCTTTTGTTGCACTTTCAGAAGCAAGTATCGTATAGTCTGGCAAATTTCATTTTCCATATTTTAATAACTATTAAAGATAGCTTATTTTTGAGTTATTCATGCCGATTTTTTTTTAGCACATGGAAGCTTTTAATTTTGGTTAGCTGTGTGCTTAGATCATGTACAATCTCCACAAGTGCAATATCCAAATAATTTTCAGCCACATTACATGAAAGTAACATAGAGGTGAGCCAACATTCTCTCCATTGTGCATGTTGCAAATGCAAACAATTTTACCTTATACCTGTCACTCTCTCAGAAGTATGCTATATCTGTAGAGTACCCCCTAGAGAAACCAGTTCAAAAGTCACTAGAATGAAACGTCCCTAGGGAAACTGGTCCAGGAGAATTCAGGAGAGAAAATCCATAGAAAAACTGGTTCAAAAATCAGAAAAAGGGTAAATTCATAGCAAAACTGGTCCAAGTGTCAGCAGGTGGGAAAGTGCACCAGTTGTCACACACTTTATAATTGTCACTAATTTGTAATTTATTGAAGTATTTTTGTTGGAAGAAGATGAAAATAAATTATATGTAAGAAAAAAAAATTCTGTTTGCAAGAAAAAAAATGCATTGACTGCCATTTAATTAAGTACAGTAAAACACAGTATCAATAAACATAAAATATATTATTACAAAGTTGTATATGCATACAGAGAAAAGCACAACATGTAGATTATTATCGGATAAAAAAAGAACTAAAATAATAAATTATTGTGCTAAAGCCCATGAGAATCTTATACATTTGTCTCACCATACAGGCAACAACAATACCTTGATGATGGTCATTCTACTCTAATGGCCCAAATTTTTTTTCCCCAGAATCCAAGATAACTTTTTTTTAATTGAACCATCTTTGAGTTTTATCAGATAGGTGCCATTTTCATTTGGAACAAACTAAATATCTGATGTAGTCTTTAGTGATAGCTCCAGTTAATATGGCCATCCATTCAAGATGAGTAGCTATAAAAAGATTTTGAAACTGGCTTAATGTGGCAGCCAGAATGAACATCTGACGGCATGTCAGACAAGGACCATTTTCATTTATGACCAACCAGACATCATGAAAAGTCATTTTGTGGAACCAAATGTTGATATAACCATCCATTCAGGAAGCAGTGATAAGACTTTCCAGATGGATTGCATGGAAGCAATTCTGGATGTCACATTAGCACCAGTCATTTAGGACCAACAATACATCATATATAAAGTCTTTCAGTGAAAATCCCATGTTGATATAACTATCAATTAAGAACGAGTATAAAGATTTTAAAGATGACCAGCATGGTGAATATGATGTATGTCTGAGACTTTTCCCGACTGACACCATTTTCATTAAGGTCCAATTGGACATATTAAGTCATTCAGTGAAAATACCATGTTGATGCAAATGTCCATTCAATAGAAGGAGTGACAATAAGATCTTTTAATATGGCAAATATGCCAGATCATCACTATTCCATTTTGGACCAATTAGATATCATCCCTTATGATAAATTTATTTTTGACTTATAAGTGATATGTATGTGTCTTTGTGTAATTTGTAAAATGGTTAAAACATTCAGGCATTTGTGAAGATGAGGGAGATAACTGGAGTAAAGCTGTAGGCTGAGGATGCATACATAACATGGTATTTTGTTATTTGAGGAAAAAGGCATTCTTCAAAGTGAAGATAATTTTTTCTTTAACTAGTGTATAGTCCTTGACGATAGGGCAACCCAGATAGTATGTCCTCTCTGTATAATCCATGTCATTTTGTTAACATAAACCTTTCTGCTTATCATTATCTAATGAAATACAAGAAATCAATTAAACTGGGGGGAGGGGGATCTCTCTTTGTGGCTGGATGAGACAACTTGTCTGAGGTTTTGGCTCATATTATCATTAAATTACATCATCATATTTATTGAAGTGGTGTGTGTATATGTTTATGTTCAAATTAAAGACAGTAACAAGTAACCCAATTGGGCATGAAATCATTCAAAAGTCTAGAAGTCTTACAGCCAAATGCATGGGAAGTTGGACAAGAAATCTAAGTTAGCAGTGTGCTTCCTCTTTTAATTTCACCATGCACCTTTCTTCTAAATCTGAAAGACACTCATCCTCTGACATTTTCTGACATTTTCTGTCAAATTCTGTTAAACATTTATTCATATAATGCTACTGACAGTTATTATATGTTTAGTATTTAAGTAACAAAGGCCAAATTTGGTGGCAGATTGCAATCATTTGTAAAATAATCTTGTAAGGTCTTCAAGCCAATAGGCCTTGTTTTAGTAGTTCTGGAGTAGAAGTCCATTTTACTTTTACTGTTAGCTATGGCAGCCATACCTAACAGCATATTGGTATCTTTTAGTTTCCAAGAGAATTTTGTAAAATAGCTTAAAACAGACAACAGACATGTTATTATAATTTTGGTAACATCAGTTATATTTGATGGTGAAATGGTGTGATTTACACAAACCATAAACATATTCCAGCTAGGATGCTTTCTGTCAAATTTATTAAAAACAGTATATTGGTTTTGAAAATAAAATTATTTATAGGTTTTCTTACCTTGATTGCCTAGCTTGAGGATTGTTAATTTCATTGTTTTTCTTTTGTTTTTTCTTGGTGCTGTAGTTGCAGCCCACTTGTCAGGTACTCACATATCTTAAGCCCTGCGCACCTAGCAAGGCAGGCGAGCTGTGGCGGGACGGCACCTTATTGGCTGGGGGCTGCCCAGCTTGAGGCGGGCGATAGCTGTCCAATGAGATCTATTGGTCTCTCCCACCATCAGAAGCAACCCCTGGCGCCTAACTCTATGCCAATTGAGTGGTGACTTATAACCGGTAACTGTTGCTTCCCGTGTTGTGTCAACGCTGTGAAGCGAAGCTGGAGTGTCCTCTCCAGGGCGCAAGCCTGGGCACGGTTATATGGGGAATCAGCTGTTGCTCATGCAACTGACTCCCCCTCTCCACGCAGCTGATGGATCCAAGGGAAAGGACAAGCCGATACGTCATGGCACCAGCGGCGTCGCAGGAGATGCAGAGATGTCACTAAATGCAGTGACAAGTCTCCTTAGTGACTCCGTCTCCGGATTTTCTGTTGGGGTTTACTCCCTTAGCCTTTCCCATGTAAGGGTATAGTCGCAAGGCAGCGATGGTTTGAAGTCAGAGTTTACCTTCTCCTAGACGGGCTATCACCCAAGGTTAACGGGCCCCATCTGCCCGAATAGGTAAGAAAACCTATTCTCAAACAATCCTCAAGCTAGGTACCTGGAACGTCCGGACTATGCTGACAAGGCTTTCATATGATCTCCAGGCAATCAGTGATGTTCGAAAGACTAAAGTCATCAATGACGAACTCACAAGACTCCATGTCGATATCGCCTCACTTTAAGAGACATGGCTACCAGATTCTGGGTCCCTCAGAGAAAAGAACTACATGTTCTTCTGGCAAGGGAAGAGCTCAGATGAAGTTAGGGAGTATGGTGTTGGTTTTGCTATCAGAAACTATCTGCTGGCTATGATAGAACCCTGCCAACAAGGAAATGAAAGAATGCTATCTCTTCGTCTCCACACCACAACCGGGCTAGTTAATCTAATCAGTGTTTACGCTCCCACACTCAGTACCACCACAGATACCAAGGATGCGTTTTATGAGCTCGACTCACTCATAGACAATATTCCGAAGGAAGAGAACTTGATATTATTGGGCAACTTCAACACTAGGGTGGGTGCTGATCCCGACTCCTGGCCTTTGTGTCTCAAAAAGTTTGGCATTGGGAAGATGAATGAAAACGGGCAACGTCTACTAGAAATGTGCTCGTTCCACACCCTCAGCATCACCAATTCATTTTTTCAGACAAAACCACAGCACAAAGTGTCTTGGAGGCATCCCCAATCCAAACACTGGCATCAGCTGGACTTGATTATCACAAGACATTCAGCCATGAAGGGTGTGCAGCTTATACATTCCACAGTGCTGACTGCAACACTGATCACTCTCTAGTTTGCTGTAAATTTAAGCTTCAACCAAAGAAGATCCACCACTCTAGGCAAGTGGGTAAACCACACATCGATGCAAGCAAGACGTCATACCCAGATAAGGCTGAAGAATTCACTTACGCCCTCTCCAAGGCATTCAGTTCAGAACCTCCCTACAGCAGTGCCAAAGAGAGATGGGACAACATCAGAGATACTGTGTACAGTGCAGCCACAAGAATCTTTGGTAAGAAGCAGACAAAGAACAATGACTGGTTTGACGCCAATTCCGCCACACTCATGCCAGCAATAGAAGAGCGTCACAGTGCCCACCTAGAATTCAAGCATTCTACCTGCGAGAGGACACTACATGCATATAGGTCTACCAGAAGCAAAGTGTAGAGGTTAGCACGGCAATGCGCTAATGAATACTGGCTTCTACTCTGTCAGAGCATCCAGTCAGCAGTAGACAATGGAAACATCAGAGGCATAAAGAAAGCAATGGGTCCAACGAAGAAAGTAATAGCTCCACTGAAGTCTTCTGCATGAGATATCATTCATGACAAGGGCAAACAGATGGAGCGCTAGGTGGAGTACTACTCCGAACTGTATTCCAGAGAGAATAACGTGACCAACAATGCCTTCAATGCCATTGAAAACCTCCCTTGTTGACCAAACTGGATGAGAAACCTACTGAGACAGAACTAAAGCTGGCATTAGAGAAACTGACCACAGGTAAAGCCCCAGGAAAGGATGGCATCCCAGCAGAAGTCATCAAGTGTGGTGGCAGTGTGCTGTTCACACACCTTTATGATCTGCTCTGCCAGTGCTGGGATGAAGGTGCAGTGCCTCAGGACATGAGAGACGCCAACATCATAACCCTGTATAAGAACAAGGGCGTGACTGCAACAACTATAGGGGCATATCACTTCTCAGCATCATGGGTAAAGTCTTCGCTAGAGTCATCCTGAATAGACTGCAGACGCTTGCCGACAGAGTGTATCCAGAGTCTCAGCGTGGGTTCAGCGCAGAGAGATCCACAATTGACATGATCTTCTCCATCAGGCAACTACAGGAGAAATGCAGGGATAACACAGACCCCTCTACCTGGCTTTTATAGACCTCACCAAAGCATTCGATCTGGTCAGCAGAGACGGACTCTTCAAAATCCTGACGAAGATTGGATGCCCTCCAAAGCTGTTAAGCATGGTCCAGTCCTTCCATGAAGACATGAAAGGCACAGTGCAGTATGATGGCTCATCATCCGAACCATTCAATATTCACAGTGGAGTGAAACAAGGCTGTGTCCTTGCCTCCACGCTCTTTGGCATTTTCTTTGCTGCCCTGCTTAAGTATACCTTTGGGACGTCCACAGAAGGGATCTACCTGCACACGCGTTTAGACAGCAGACTGTTCAACCTGGCACGACTGAAGGCAATGAGCAAAGTAAGGAAAGCAACCATTAGGGACATGCTCTTTGCAGATGATGCTGCTATTGTCACTCACACAGAAGCTGAACTACAACGCCTGATGGACCGCTTTGCTAAAGCATGTGATAAATTCGGGTTGACCATCAGCCTAAAGAAAACCAATATGATGGCTCAGGATGCAGACCCTCCCAGCATAACTATTAACAACTACAAACTAGAAGTAGTCACCAACAACCTCTCACTCGATGCCGAGCTCAACAAGCGGATTGGAAAGGCGTCAAGAACTCTCTCTAGATTGTCGAAGAGAGTGTGGAACAACAGCAAGCTGACATTAAACACTAAGATTTCCATGTACAGTGCCTGCGTGCTTAGCACTCTCCTGTATGCCAGCGAAACTTGGACCCTGTACGCCTCTCAGGAGAAACGACTGAGTGCCTTTCACATTCATTGTCTCCGTCGCATACTCGGGATCACCTGGAGCGATCATGTGACAAACAATGAGGTGCTTCAACAGGCCAAAATTACCAGCATGGTCACACTCCTCCGCCAATGTCGCATCAGATGGCTGGGTCATGTGCATCGAATGGATGATGGACGGATCCCCAAAGACCTTCTCTACTCTAAGCTTGCCTCAGGCAGAAGATCAATAGGACGGCCACATCTTCACTTCAAGGATGTCTGCAAGCAGGATATGAAAGCTCTTGGAATAGAGGTCAACACCTGGGAAGAGCGTGCACTTGACAAGTCCAGCTGGAGACATGCTCTGTACACAGGTCTGAAAGTCAGAGAGGAAAATTTACGACAGCTCGCTGATGAGAAAAGATCTCAGAGGAAGAGGATGCAGTTCCAACCAAGACCTGATTCATACTTCAAATGTAGCAACTGTAGCAAGGATTGCCACTCCAGTGTGGGACTTTATAGTCACAGAAGACGCTGTACAGCTATAAACTAGGACACCTTTCATGGGCACATTTCCATCGTCTCTCAAGACTAATGGAAGCCAACCATTTCTTACCTAAAGACCCTTTATCTCAAGCTGTTCTGTGGCACATTTGGTTGTTATTGGTCTGCAAGCTACTGAGAAATTGAAAATAGCAACTGTTGAAAGACCAAAAGTCCCTTTGGCCTTACACTTTAACATCTAACAGAGGACACAACATAAATGGAACAGAGGTAACCACTTGAATGGATGGTATAGGTCATTTGCATTTATATTGCAAGTCACTCATTTCTTTTTTAATTGACTGTAGCCTCTTAATTACCCATTAAGGCAATGAAACTGAAGTCATCACCAGAAAGGATGGATATATATCCATCCAAAATCTGTTTGACTGGTTGTACACACCAACCACTAATTCACCAATTAGTGTATTGCTACCTCTAAAACTAACACAGTATATAAAGGCAAGCATTAAAAACAAGAATAAATTTTATAGTCTTTGAACTGAATATGTACATATAATGACAGAATATAAATTTATAATTATGATTTTACATGCAAAAATTATAAAGAATAATAATTTTTACATTAACTTACATTTTTGCAGACATTCATTACAACTTAACCAGAATTGTAAAAATTTCTTAGACAAAAAAGAGACCTTTAATAGTGATCAAATATGACAAATTTACCTTATTTATATATATATATATATATATATATATATATATATATATATATATATATATATATATATATATATATATATATATATATATAGTCTAATACAAAAAGTTATATCAAATTCAATCATCTTGCAATATTGGATTATTATAAAATTCGTTCCGTTCGTCGTACACACACCAACCACTAATTCACTAATTACTGTAATGACACCTCTACAGCTAGCAGTTTTTTTATGTTCTTCCAAAATAACATTCATGTGCATTTGACGAGCGAGTAATATCGTTTGATAAAAACGCAAACACCCTGCACAGATAATATGAGGTATATCTTTATAACACTGAAACTATTACCGAGGTCAGACGATGGGCACCTGTTAAAGAAGGTGTGATTGTGTTCGATTTGCTCTAGAGCTGGAACGATTAAATTGTCTAATCGAACGGAGAGAAGTTAGAACTGATACCCAATCTGCCCGAGAATTGGCAAAAGCGTCATCTATCAATGTCTGGAGAAAAAAGAAAATGTATAATGAGATAGTCGAAACTAGACATCCTGGAACCTCATGTTGTGTTATTGTCGTTTTATTTGTTTTAGTTACATGCAAGGCTAATGAGAAAATTTTAAGTGATGGAGACTTCGCCTTAACATATCGTACGCAGCCTTTAAAATACCCTCTTGCAAAATATTAGGTCAGCAAGGCGCATTTCTTGAATTAGTGCACCATATGAAAAGCGTGTACATAATGATGACTAATAACTTGGGGACTGCGATTTTAATAGAATATCCTCAGCTTTCTCCGTCAAGTCGAGAAAGAAACGTCGGATTTAACATGTAGCTATTGAGAACAATATTTAGCCTGGTACACTGGCTTCTCACGAGGATACGCACACTCCTAATCGGGATATCCTCCGTTTTTTCAGTTCGTTTTGAAACGAGCAACACAAAATGATGACATAGTGCACAAACACATGGCAAGATGTTGATCGTCGTTGGGACTTACGATGAAATTCTTCTCGGATACAACGTGGTTTTAGTTGGAGAGGTTATGTCGTAATATATTAAAAACATTTGTGGTGTTATCTGTATTATTTAACTATTGCTACTTGTCTTTGATTAGAACTGTATGACTGAGACAAGATAAAGTACAAGTCACGCATCGTGTACACGATCTGTACTTATAACTTAAATAATGGCATGAGAAGGTTATTATATAAACGCCCCGAGACATATGTACTGTAAAACAAATGCTAATTCATGGGGACATATTTGTTACTTTATTGAATATTGAAAATGAATAATGAAGTACCAGATTTTACAACAAAGCTTAGCTACGTTTTAGCCTCAACTTGTTTTGTTGTGGTCTACAAGATTGGACTAAGGGTACTAATATTAGTACTAAACAAAGCCAAGCTTTTTTTCAATGAAGATGCATCCAAGAATCACAAAAATAAAGTCTGGACCGTTTCTTTGAGGCTGATTGTCATGATCTCTGAACATGAATGAAGTGTGTGTGTGTGCGTGTGCGCGCACAACTTTTTTTTAAAAATTATTTTTATCAATTCAGAATTAATGATTTGAATTCTAGAAGACGGGTATATTATTGGTTGAATTATGTTGGGTTTTTTTCTGTGTAATGTGTTGAGTATATGGTATATAAATTGTCATACACATTTATGACCCCCATAAAGAATGTTATAGTGGGAGACCCTGTGTAATCTACTCCAGTATAAGGTGACCTCACCCATAACATGGTACACATTTATGACTCCCATTTCATGAGTAAGCAACTGTATAATGTACCATGATATAATGTGACCACCTATAACACAGTACTTTTTGGTTCCCATAAATAGTGTTATAGTGAAAAACCACTGAATGATGTAAGACAGGATAAGGAGGCTTAATCTGTGAGTGTGTTTGTGATTTTGATTTTTGAAAAAGCTTTAACAATTTTCCAATCATATTGCTATGATGTCTGCAGTGCAGCAGTTTATAGTGCTGTCTAGCACTGGGGAATCATGCCACAGATGTGTAGCATAATGTATCATCCACTCACATTATTCTGACACCAGACCAATCAGTCCTAACACTAGCCTCTTAATGCTTTGGCATGATTCAACAAGGGTTCAAACATGCCATCACCTGTATCCAAGGCAGACACTCAAACCACTAGGCCAATAGAGCAGTGAGACCTAATCTATACTAGTGAGGGATCATTGTATTGTGAGAGGCCTTTTTTATAAATGTGTTATAGATCACACAGTGTTAACCCTTTCCTTCATAGAGTTTATGGCTTTTGAGCCCTTTAATACACATGTAGCAAAGTTACCAAGTGCAGTCCTCTATACATAGGCCTGTTAAGCAGTGAAGTGTATGTTACATTTAACAGCAATTTTAACCATTTTACGTTTTTGGTACACAGGTATAGCTATAAAATTATTTTTAACAAAGAATTTTGTATGTGCTTTAAAATCTTGAGAGAACTAGTTTACTATCAAATCAGTGAAGTGTATGATCAACCATTTCATGCTCAAAATTTACAAGTTCTTTAAAATGGCTGCAGTCTACATCACTAAATCAGTTGAATTTGATAATTTATAAAAACTAATGGCTTCCTACATCTGTCTCAGAGCTTTACCTAAGTTATTGAAGCTTTCATAGTTGTGATTCTAATTGAGTAAGTACTGAATGATATCAGACACTGCCATTTTGTCAAATGGAGAATGCGAGACAGTTACGACCTATGTGCTTTAAATAGCAGATTTCGATCAGAGCATAAGCAGTGACCACGTGATCTGATGTAATTGTCATTTTCACCAATGAATGTAGTATGATTGGGGAGTTTTCCTCGAAGATGGCACTACGAAAACCCGCTCAAAATGGCTGCAGTTTACAGAGTTGCCAAAAGGTACTTGTATGGAAATCGGGTAAAGTGCCAAAAGGCGCCTGTATGGGACTGTAGTAGAAGACCAAAAGGCGCTTGTATGAGGTAAAGAGTTAAGAGAACTTTGCTGAATTTAGCACAATAACATCATTTTTACTGAGCAGTCCTTAAATACTGTTTAACTGTTTTCATTTTGATAACATTTTAATTTTCAGAGTTACCAGCTTGAGCAGGTGTTCAGTGACCACAGTCATACTGGCTGCATCAAAACTTTGGCTGTCTCCCAAAAGGATGTGCTGGCATCTGGCAGCACTGATGAAACCATCCATCTCTTCAATCTTCGCAAGCTGCGTGAACTGGGCACTCTGATGGAGCATACAGGTATAGTAAAACAGATCTGGCGATTTATCTTCATGACCCAGTATTTGCAAACATTCACAGTTTAAGATGTCCTTTATATTTCTCCACAGTCCAAAATATCCTTTACATAAACCACCAACCCTCTGAGAAAATTAAATGGTCAGTCCCATAATGAGATTAACATTAGAATGAACAGCTGATCTCACAGATGAAACCCTTGCTGAATTTGCTAACTTTTTAGGGACAATAAGCCAAGAAAGATCAAAGTGTCAGCATGCAGACTCATTTAATTGTTATATGGCTAAGTGGTCTAAGGCACTAGCCTTTACCTATTATTGCCATCTCACCTCTTGTCTGCATGTGTTTTGAATCTCTGGCTTGATTTATATTGGTATGTGAGAAAGCTTGCCAGTAGCTTCCTTTGGGTCAATAATGATTCTTCTGGGTTTGTTTTTTTTTCAATACTGGCTACCATGTATTGTCTATCCTGTGTTGACAAATGGCATTAAGACCACAACAACATTTAACTATGCTAATGTAATAATGCTGCCATGTAGCTGTGATGTTCCGAAATAAGAATTTTAGTTTTATAAAGATGTTATTCTTTTTCTCAGTTGAAGCAAATTATCATTGATTTTTCCCAGTTTAAGTCGGTGAACTTTGGTTCAAATTAGGTTGTAGAATCCCCGCATGCAATTTAGCCAAAAACACACCAAATCTGTCTTTGATTTTAAACGAAGCTTGAATTGAGTGTACCAACTTATCATTAAATGTTTTTAAGCACTTACAGAAAAAGCTCCTGGGCAATAGTTCCAGTTTGTTTTTATAGGCACAAGTTTTAGTGGTTTTTGAGAAAATACGATTTTGGGAAAATAAAATTTTGTTAGTGACACATTTACTTATGAGTCTGTTGCAACTACAAACTGTACATACCCAGATATGTCATTGCATGATGCACCAGCAGACACACACACACATGAGACAACACTTTAAAAAGACTTATGTAAGAGGTTGTGTTTCAAACTATTTTGATTCTGAGAGTGGAAGGTTGATTAGGAAAATCACTTTTGTTGTGGGTTGTGTTAACAAAATGAGAAATCGCTGGTGGCATTGAGGAAAAAAAATTAATATATATTTAAAATCACGTCAGATCCCCTCCTAGCGGTCTAACATGAATAAAATATTGGGTCAGAAAATGATGCCAGTACACACAAGTGCACCTAATTTGTATGAATACGCATACTTTTAAAGCAGGGATACACATTCCGTAAATTACGTCAATGTTACAGATATAATACGTGCTTTTAGCAGTATGCAATTTTATTCATCTTTTAACTGTAATTTGTGCTGCCAATAGCAGCGCTTAACACAACATCAAGATTCAGTATGGCAAACGTTAAAATAGCTGGATACTTCGGTTCAACATGAATGGCTGTTAAAATAAATTTGATTGGTTTGTTGGGCCCTGGGACATGCTTTTATGGAAGTTTTAACCTTACTTTCATAATGGAAGTTTTACAAATCCGTGTTTCAAATAAGGGCCATGCAGAAAACCAAAATGGGTTTGTTGTCATATGACATTTTCAGTTGGCAAATACTGGTTGGTGATAGCCATGGTGACAATGAATTTAATGTATATCAGTCTGTTAGACATTGGGAAAATATCACTGGAAATACCAGTGTGTGATTTTGAGCCCTAAATTGATATTGAGTGCAAGTCCAATGTACATGTTGGATGGACAGGATCCTTGTTGTATTTATTCAAGATAACAAGCAGGCAATGCAAATGTTGGACTTAAAATACAGAATTGTGGAAGAGAAAAAAGTCTGGCATAAGAGGCAGAAAAGCACTGATTTAAGGACGTGAATCTTTGCGGAGTTTATGTTAGTGAAAACTTCTCTTTTGAAATGTGATTTCGAAGAGAGAATGCTCATGGGGCCATACCTGTGAGATGTTGAAAATTGCACAACCATAAAGAACAGAAACTTGTTCAAGCTAGCTATGTATATGCGTTTTAGACAGCAGGCAATGAAAGGGAGTTTTGAGCACAGAATAATATTCTTACAGAGGATGAGGACCATATTCAGAAATAATTAACATATTAATGCTCATATTGAACATCAGAGAACCCCCATACAACATAATTGTGTGTAAATCTCTAGTTGGCAGAACCCCTATGGCAACAAAAGAATAATGAGACTAACTATTGTATCATGTAGATGAAGTAGCAAATGAGGTACATGCTCTCTATGTAAAAAAAACTACATGACATTAAACATAAGAAACTGAATGAAATGTGTAAACTCATAGCAAGATGGATAAAATTTGTTCTGTTTGGTTATTCCTAGGTATATTTTGAAGATGTTGATATTTCCTGCAGTTCTTTTGGCACCTAGTTCCAAGCCATCATTTGATATTTGTATTACAAATTAGATTACTATTAATTAGTACACAACATTTTTAACCCAAAAATCACAGAAACTATTTAAAGTCTCTCATTAAAAAACATTTAAAGTAGCCATGATAGTAATTTAGGATGCAACTGTTCTAATTTCACCTTTGGTATATTCAAATCTGAATGTGATGGAGCAACATGGCTCCAAAATAGACACATCAGTTTTAGAATCTGTTCATTGACTATGAATTAAGCATCCAGACTCCAGCCGAATTGTAAGAAACATTTTAATTCTTTTGACAACATCATAATTAGCTGTAAGATATATAGTAAGCCTATGGTCTTTCTGCCATCCCAACCAAGACCTGACCACTACCACGTGACCATGCCCAATGACATCATAATAATAATCGCTGTACAACTAGTGATGACACCTCTTTGAATATTTTGATTTCGGTAGAGCCTTAACAGAAAGAAACAATAAGAAATTGACAGATATTTAAGTGTTAGGGTGATATTTAACAATGGCTATTCTTTCAGCCACCACTTCTTCATTGGAGATCACACACACACACACACAACTTTAATTAAATTTTGAAATCCTGGCAGCATACCTGCAGGGGATAACTTTACCATTTAATTGATTTTATTGGTCTCTGGTTATCCCATGGTATTTCTGTTACATGCATATTATCGTACAGTGTGTCTAGTCAGCATGGTCAAAAAAGACATACAACCATTGAGTGTTGTTGAAGGACTAGCATTACTACAGATATGAAAGAACAAAACTATGCTATAAATTAGTGAAGATAAAATAGAGTATACATGGTGTGACTCTCCCTGATTCTTTGATAATGAAAGTAAGATTTTAGTAAAAAGAATCTTTTTGAGAGCTTGTCCTGCTTGTAACTGACAAAAGTCAGGGACATTGTTTTATTAACATAATTTCTGTCACTTTAAAGACCTGAGCTTGGAAGACTTGTTACTGAAATCAGCAGCTGAATCTTTGGTGTGGTATTGAAATCACACATTTCAATTTTTTTTAGTCAATCCAGAAAATGGTGCAGCTTTTATGGTTTTCTTTTCACAAAACCTGTCTTCATAGATGTGTCTATACTGATATAAATTTGATCACAAGTGCTCAAAATTTTAAGTTTGTATGAAAAGTGATTAAAGAGAAATACCATCAAAACCTAACTCCGTTTAATAAAATTTTTTTCTTTTTATAATTCATTTGTTCAGGAACCATCACCTGGCTGGAGTTTTACAAAGGGTCCCACATGTTCAGCTGTAGTGAAGACGGAAATCTCTGCATATGGAAAAACTTTACCTGGGAATGCCTACGAACCCTCAAGGGACATAAGTATGCCATACACCATATTTGAACGGGAATTTTTGAATCTATCTTTTAGACATTTTTTAAAGTTGTTTTGCTGTTGCACATTTATTAAAATAGATTACCTTCATTGATTCCATTGTTGGATTTTGGTGATTACTGTTACATTTGAAGCTTTAAAGTGAGAGAATAATATTATTGAGTTATTTCCCTTGCACTAAAATAGCTGACTAGATCTGAGTGCGGTCCTGTGACATTCAGTGCTGGTGTCAATATCAGCAGCTGAGAAATTTGAAACTTCTATGTGGATGTTGAACTCGGACCTGTAAGATCTTTTCTTGCTTTGTTTCACCCTTTTGGTGCCAAGGAGCTATGGTGACTCTGACATTGGTTCTGTGTGCAGGATTTATGACTGAAAAGGTGTAGATTGAAATCCTGTCATCAGATCAGCTTGGCTCTGCTGCATACTGTGTTGTGTCCAGGTATTTTACTCAACTGCCTTGCCATTGAATGACCTATTGTTGTTGAGCTTTACAAACACCAAAACCCTTTCATGCTGGCTTGAACTTATGGCATGAACAAGAACCCTAAGGTTTTTGCTGTCCCCTAAAAGAGCTTTATCCCCCGTCATTTCAGCCTTTATGGTCCATGGGGACCATTTTTATGTAGTCATTCAAATTCTGTTTTAGTGCTGTCACCTGGCTTTTTTTAAATGTCTTTTTTATCCTCAGAACATGTCCAATATATCAGCATTTATGCTTTCATGTTCCATTTGTGCTTAGTCATATAGTTCTGCATGGGATCAATAGATTCCTTAATAATTTGAAATATTTAATCACCTGTTTATTATTGCCATTCAGCATTTCTTCATGCTCATATTCATTTATTTTATTCTCTTTTATCCTTCACTGAAAATTCTCCGTTTATCAAACTTATTCCAGGAAATGCCACTTAGCACTTAAAGTATTATATAGTTTTGTAGTTCAAGATCTTTCAGTGCTGAATTAATTTAAGAAGGAAATGAGAATCTACTTTTACATTACCTGTATTTTAATTAGGCTTCGTATTGTCCATTTCTATATTTAATTTTGAAATACTGCTTCCAGCATCATTTTCAGGCTGAATACCACTCACTAGTATTTCCAGTAACATTTTCTCAACTCCATTAAATTATATTTTACAACTTTGAGAATCATCGTCAGCATTCCTATTAGTAGTCTGTATTTGCTGAATGAACTCATCATTTGAATTTAGATTTTTCCCAAACTTAATCTCTCAAGAATTGATTAAATGACAGAAGAAAGTCTTATGCTCCAAGTCTTGTCTTTTGATACGTACCAAGTTCATCCTCATTTTCCTTCTGGTGTGCACATATCATTTTCACATTAGAAGATGGTTTTCCATAACAGACTAGAGTATAGGCTATGATAATAGGAGCTCTTGTGTTTGGTTGTTTCATTGTCATTTAGTATAAAAATGGCCTTTCTTTGTGGAACTCAACTCTTACTTTGGGGATTTTCATAGTTATGTTATAGTGTATGTTTATCTTTTTAATACAAATACAGGCTACTATTTAATTAGTGTATTAACTCGCTTCAGATGAAAGCATCATATATGGAAGATGATCCACTTTATAATCAATTAAAAATGATTGCAACATTTAATTATTTCATAAGGAAACTGATACTAATGTTGGGAAAGTGCTTTTCATTTATTCAATTGCTTTGGCTTTTTGGATTGAAATCAAACTGATTTATCCTTGAGTATCTGAGCTGAGTAAACACAATTGGACAAATGTACTTAAAACACTGCTAATTAATAAATCAAAGTTTGTTTTGTTTGGATGAGATGATTGTTTGCTTAGCCAAATATGCATTCAAGCAGTAATGCAAATTGAAACAATTAACAATGGTCACTTACATATGTGTTGAATATCACAGAATATGAATGTAGAAACAGATTCAAGCATTTCATTAGGCCTAAAGGTCATGAATGACCAGATAAAAGTAGATACAGCGATTAAAGCATGAACATGAGTGAATTTAAAATGAGCACTTATGCCAGACTAGTGCCTTGCAAAATTTACTGATATGCATAAATATTTAATTGTGCCTAGAAGGGTATTGAAACTGCCAATATATCTAGGATATACCAGTAGTATTTTGTACTTGGCACTTACCAATCGTTACTATAATTCATTAAATTTTGCGGGTGACTAATTCTTTCTAGTGGAGTAATGTCAGTCGAGAGAATATATTCATTCTCGTCATAATGTTGGCATATTATAGAAATTCAAATGCCTGAAATACTCCAGTTTAACTTGAAACAACAAGTTGTAAACTGTTTCTGCTTCATTACAGCCATGGCAGACAATGCCAGGATGATTTTCATAGTCTGAGGAAACAGTCTCTTGATTTCCTAAGCAAAATAACTGAAATATGATCCAAACTTAGAATGGACCAAAACATTTTCATGGTCAAAATATGAAGAACAGAGTTGACTTGAAGTGTTATTGAAATAAAAAAAGAAAACTATTACATTCATTCAAGGAGGGTTTGCCTAAATTTTAGAAGCTGTATGTTAACATGCAGGTAAGGGTGTTAGATTCTTTTCTCCATCATTATATGTTATGTTTAATTGATTTTTGGACTTAGCTTGTCCAAAATCAAGTTCATCTTGTACCTGACTAGGGACACTGATGTTTTGATTTTAGTATACCAAGATTTTAAAACTAGGAGTCCAGGACTCCCGTTTTGGTAAAAATATGAGTCCCACAAGCAAAGGTTGCATTCTTCTCCCAAATAACTTATGCAAATTAAAAGAACTATTGGTTACCATTCAGTTCAATTTCAACATTCGTTATAACCCCAACATAGCTCTTGTTTGTCCATCAGAGTGAGACTGAATTTTGTCAATCCAAGGAAGGTCTTTTTCCAAGCGCTAAGCTTGGCATCACACATTTTCTTACAATTGGCTACTGTCCCATACAAACTATCAGTTTCAGCATATTTGACACTCTTCTGAATCTCCTTACAATCTTCATCAGTTTGCCGTTTAACCCAAAATACTATCCAATTTTGCTAATGGCATTTTTTGATTCTGAGGTTACATGCACTGCTTATTCCACTACACTTGGAAATGAACACAATAATGAAAGTTAAGCTATTTGTTTGATGTACTCTTATAAATGACATGTACTTTGTTGGGTCTTTCTGTCTCTGAATTGAATCACTGTCAATATCAGTTCATTTTCCCATTCAGCCACCAGTCAGAGCCTTTGAACTTGCCACCCAGCTGTTGCATCTTTTGATGTACTCTTATAATGGCAACATGTGCATCAGGGGTCTTTCTGCCACTGAAGTCTGTCATTGTAAAAGTCAGCCAATTTTTCCACCCAACCACCAAAGTTTTTGAACTTGATGCCCAGCTGATTTACTCATGTGCATCAAGGGATCTTTCAACCACTGAATTCTGTCATTGTGAATATCAGCACAGCTAATTGATCAACACATTTTCCACTAAGCAAGTGGCTGAATCAGGACTTGCAAGTTTTTTAATTTTGCCACCCACCTATTGCATGCATGCAGAGGACTCCCACCTAAGTGATTTTTCTGCATCCCAGATAAAAATTTGCATCCAAATATGTGTGATTAAGCGTTTCCAAGACCTCTGTAAACAAATAATATGATTGTGGATTAAGTATTCAGATTATTATTAATGGAAACATGTTTATCTTAATTTGAGTTAAGGTCATTTGAATTTCCACGTATAATAACCTGCTGTAACTGATGTTTACCACATTCTTTATTGGACCGTTCTAGTGGCCAAAGTGGTTAGAGTGCCCACCTTGGTTTCAATCCCTGGCTAAGTCATACCAAAGACTTCTAAAAATGGTACTTGCAGCTTCCTTTCTAGGTGCTAGGCATTAAGAGGTTAGTGTTAGGACTGGTCAGCCTGGTGCGAGGGTAATGTGACTGTGTGGGACATGATGCAACATATCTGCAGCATGAAGCCCCAGTGTTTGACATCACTATAGGCTGCCAAACTGCAGACATTACAGCAATATGATTGAAATATTTTTAAAACTGCCACACTGCAGACATCATAGCAATATAATTGAAAAATTATTAAAGTTATGTTAAAAATTTAAATCACATAGAGCTGCTCTGGTGGCCTAGTGGTTAGAGCATCCACCTCTGATGCAGGAGGTCATGGGTTCGATCCGCAGTCAAATCATACCTAAGACTTACAAAAATGGTACTAACAGGTGTCTTGCTTGACGCTCATCATTAAGAGGTTATTGTTAGGACTAGTTGGCCTGGTGTCAGGATAATGTGACTGGGTGGGACATCATGTTACATGTCTGCGGCATGATGCCCCAGTGCTAGACATCACCATAAACTAATTGCCACACTGCAGACATTGTAGTGATATGACAGAAAAATTGTTAAAGCTATGTTAAAAATCATAATCACCTCACCTCAATTCACATACACACTCAACATTATTATAATTTTAGTAAATTTTATCATATAAATAACCCAGAATGTTCTAGAATGGAAAATACCACTAAATAGACATGGTTTTGTTATAAAATGGTAATTGTGACCTAGGTCAGATGGAGGGATTTATAATCTTGTTTATTTGAGAAATTACTGATCCTTGTGATAACATCTGAAGAAGAAATCATTTGTATCATTGCATTCATTATTTCAAGTTATTTTATTCTGATTATTATTCACTGGAAATACAAAGTGCTCTTCAATGCTCTTAAGTAATATTCTTGACAGAATCATTATTTTGGAATTATAGTGAATTCAGATAAGGACATCTTCAATTATATTATTGTGATTCATCAAAAAAAGACTTGGCACATCTTCACATCACAACTACTAAAGTCTCAAAAACATATTCAGTATTGGATCTTATTTTGAATGCCACAAAAATTTAATTAGAACTTGGTTGATCACAACTGGTGATAGAACTTTTTTGGATTAATTAGGATTTAATTTGCAATACAATACTGTTCTTTTTAAACTTCCACTTAGTATTCTTGGAAAATAAATTATTTGTTGAGTTGTACAAAACTTGTTCTTTTTTGCTCTTTTCTGTTTCTTAGTTTAAGACCATAGGTTTGTAATAAAGTTGAGCTCTGCTGCTTGTTGGAAATCCACTAATTTCAGTAGTACAGTTGTCAGAATTTTAGAAAACTTCTATGGGGTACTCATTGATCTTAATGATCAATTACTTGGGTACCCAATCAGAGGGAAATTAAATGTGTGCAAACCAGAAGTGAACATTTTTTTAAATTCACAGTATCCTATAAATATCATAAAGTCAATGCTGCCTTTATACGCACTTGCAGAAAATGGTACCCTATAGCTTATATTAATACTAGGGCTATTATCAACGGGAGAATACCTGTTAGCATCTTTACTCACTACTTAACTTGTCCATATGGTGAGCATTGCAAAAGTGTTATTTTCTTTTTATTCCATCGCTAGGGGTTATTGCAAAGGAGTTTTCATATTTAATTTAAAATATCAGCATCACTACATTTTTTTAATGAAACTAACAGAATGTTATTTATAAAAACAGTCAGAAAAAAAAACAACATATGAAACAAATTTTAGATTATGTCCCCATAGTTTTGGCCTAATATGGTATTGGTTCATTTATGGTAGAAGAGAGGTGGTTCGAAAATAATTTTGCTTCAGCATAGAGATTTGTGATAATGAATATTCAAAGTGGAATTTGTTTACCCTGCACTAATTAAGCCGACTAGATGTCCCTAACATGGTCATGTAGTTGCATATGGTGCAGATACTAAAATCTCCATCTTGGACATTTTGTACATCTGTGTGTAATGATGTGCCTGTCTAAGATGTGGGACAATTGTCTTTGAACCAACATACTATTCTTTGTTTTGTTTGATTTTTTTTTTACTTATAATTTATCAGATTCATGCTCAACAAAAAAAAAATGAGGCAATGTGATTTTTACTTTCTATAATGAAATTCATGTAGGTCAAAAAGATGGCAAAATAGAAGGAAAACATGTCTAAGACCATAATTTAAATTGACTGAACATTTTCTCCAACACCTTAATTTTTACTGGGTCTAGAAGTTTAAAATAAACAAAATATTTTTAATAATTTATGTAAATATAAACTTTATATGTCTTTAATTTAAAAAACTGATTTTTAATGTCATTAGATTCTAGTCTCTCCTGAAATCCTGAAATTTATCATGCTGTATGTCCATCTAGTATTCCATCACTACCATTGCCACTGAGGTTTAGAAAAGCAGAATATATGAATATTTTATGCAAACAAATTGACCAAAAACACAATAGGATATCTTAATACACTGAAATTAAGTAAAACAATTTAATTTTAATCATTTGGTCCAAATTTGTTGGTGTTGAATCCAGGCAGTTTGATAATAGGTGTTCTCCCATTCTGTAAGCAGCTTCTGCAAGAATACAAGTTTAAAGGGAAGAAGTTGCAGTCTTCTTTGTGAAGTCAGCATCATTCCTCTTAGTTTATATTTAGAACTGGAATTCCCCATAAATTAATCAATGCATATGGATATGTAACTATGCTTAGAGGGATACTGAAATCGCAACCCATATAAGGAGCTTTCTGGTAGTTGTGTTCTTAGAAGTTATCTGGTGTGTGTGTGTGTGTGTTATTTGGATTTTTAATGTAGTTTTTAAAATATTTCATATTGCTATAATGTCTGCAGTGTGGCGGTTTATAGTGATGTCTAGCACTGGGGCATCATGCCGCATACATGTAGCATGATATCCCACCCAATCACATTCTCCTGACACCAGGCTGACCAGCCCACACAGTACTGAGCGCCAAGTGAGGCTGCTGATAGTATCATTTGAACAAGTCATTGGTAGGACTCAGCCATGGATTGAACCCACAACCTCCCACATCTGAAGCCAATTATTTAGTGATATAAATTATATAAGTAGGGTCTCTGGTGGCAAGTGGTCTAAAGTGTTTGCATGTACTGGCATCTCACCTTTACCTGCATGGGTTGAAGTCTTGGGTGCTGCCAATGTGGGTGTATGAGAAGGCTGCCAATAGTTGCTTGTGAGGTTGTTACTGGGATTTTATTGGATTCTTCCTCAACCAGTTGTATAGGCTGCCATGTATGCTGAGAAATATGGTTAAACCCCAAACTATGTCATGGCTGGAAAATAAACATAATATAAAACTGATTTTAGGTTCTGCCTAATATTGTTTTTATTCCGATAGGTAGCCTAATATGGTTTTTATTCAGTTAGGATAACAGTGATGGATCTAAATTAATTTTGCTTCAGCATGGAGATTTGTGATATTGAGTATTTAAAGCGGAATTTTTTTACCCTGCTCTAATTAAGCCGACTAGATGACCCTAACATGGTCATGTAGTTGCATATGGTGCAGATACTAAAACCACCTGCTTGGAAACTTTGCACATCATTATGTAATGATGTGTCCGTCTAAGATGTGGGACATTGTTTTAGAACCCACAGATCATTATTCAGTATTATTCTGATTTGTTATTTTGTGCGTAAAATATACAGGATTCATGCACATTTGGAATCATAGGACCTTGTGACTTAAGAACACTTTATAAAATAGAGCCATATAATCGAATGCACCCTTTATTAGTCTTTGTCATTAATTTATTTTACGCTATTAACATTAATGATTGAGACTTGGTCATGTATCATAAATTCATGTTCACAAAGTATTCATTCAAAAAAATACAGTTCCAAACCGAGGAGCATAATACTCTGTTCATTAAATTTTTATTTAGAGCTGCTTGACAGAAATCCTCAAAACTGAGTAGCAAACGTCCATTTGAATGAACATTGTGAAAATGGTTCTATTTTTTTTACTCCCTCACCAGCGTTTCTTGGAAGGAAGTTTCAAGTTTCATATAAAATTTCAGTATCCAATAAATTTGTTAAATATTAGTAAGAAAATGTTTTTTTTTTTCATACAGACACAGCTGGAAAATAAGTATAATAATTGATTATAGGTTATATCGCCATTGCTTTAGCCTAATATGGTTATGGTTTATTTAGGGTAGAAGAGTGGTGGGTCTGAAAAACAAATTTATTATTGTATAGAGAGTTGTGATAGTAGTAAAAGTGGAATTTGTTTTCCCTGCACTAATTAAGCCGACTAGATGTCTCTAACATGGTTATGTAGTTGCATATGGTGCAGATACTAAAATCACCTGCTTGGACATTTTGCACCTATACATGTAATGGTATGCCTGTCTAAGATGTGGGACATTGTCTTGGAACAAACATATTGTTCTTTGTTTTGTTTGGATTTTGTTACTTAAAATCTACCAGATTCATGTTAAACAAAAAATGAGGCAAAAGTGATTTTGCCTCCTATAAAATTCATGTAGGTCAAAATAATGGCAAATTAGAGGGAAACAAGTCTGAGACCATAATTTAAATTGATTGAATAAGTTCTCCAATAACTTAATTTTTACTGGGTCTAGAAGTTTAAAATAAACAAAATGCCAGTCATACTTTATAAAAATATAAACTTTTTATGTCTTTAACCTGAATGACAAATTTATAATGTTATTAGATTGTAGTTTCTATTGAAATCCATCATACTGTATGTCCATCTATTACTCCATCACTACCATTGCTATTCAGCCGTAGAAATGCATAATATTTGAATATTTTTATGCAAACCAATTGATGAAAAACACAATAGGGTATTTATATACACTGAAACTGATTAAACAATTTAATTTTAATAATTTTGTCCAAATTTGTTGGTGTTGCATTCATGCAGCTTGATAATAAGAGTCCATCCATTCTGTAAGCAACATCTGCAAAAATAAAAGTTTAATAGAAAAGTTGTAGTATCTTTTTCAGAAGCCAGCACATTCCTTATCGTTTATATTCAGAACTGGAATTCCCCAGAAACTAATCAATGCACATGGATATGTAACTGCCTGGAGGGATACAGAAATTGTTACCCACATCATGGGTATACCAGTAGTTATTTACTAGGTGATATAATTTCTTAAGTGGGATCCCTGGTGGTCAAATGGTCTAAAGCACTTGCCTGTACCAATCTTTGCCATCTCACCTCTGTCTTTATGGGTTCTAGTCTCAGGGTCGGTCAGTGTCTGTATATAAGAAAGCTGCCAATAGATTCTCCTGACTTTGATACTGGTACTTATTTGGGCTTTTCCTGGATTATTCCTCTACCAGTTATATAGGTTTCCATGTATTGTACAATGAGAAATGTTGTTAAACCCAAGGACATTTTAATAACAAAACACAGCCAGAAAATAAAGATTATATGAAATTGATTTTAGGTTTATCACCGGATAGTTTTGGCCTAATGCAGTTTTTATTCATTTTGGGTAGAATAATAGATTTGTGTATGCACTAATTAAGCCAACTAGATGACCATAACCTGATCATGTAGTTGCATATGGTGCAAATAATGACTTCACCTACTTCGAAACTTTGCATATCATTATGTAATGATGTGTCTAATATGTGGAACATTTGCTTGAGGACCCACATGGATCCTTTTTCAGTATTGTTCTATCTTGTGCTGAAAATGGGCTGGATTTATGCATTTATTTGAAATGATCGTACTTAATGACTTTAAGAAACCTACTAAGATTGAGCTGTATAATTAAATGCACCGTGAATTACTCTGGTCATTGATCTTTTTTATGCTATTAACATTGATTATTGAGACCTGGTCTTTTGTTATCAGTTTGTGTTTTGCTGTGTTCACAAAATATTTGATAAAAAAAAAGTTTCACACCAAGAAGCATAATATCCAATTTAGAGCTCGGCTGCTTGGCGGAAATCGTCAAAGCTCAGTAGTTACCATGTTCCATATGAATGAACATTACGAAAATGGTTCTGTTTTTTTTTTTCTTCTCTTGCCAGGGGTTCTTGGAAGGTAGTTTCAGGTCTAATATAAAATTTCAGTAACGATTAAATTTATTAAATATTAGTAAGAAAATGTTTTTTATACAGACACAGCTGAAGAATAAGGATAATATAAAATTGATTTTATCATCGTAGCTTTAGCCTAGCATTGTTATGGCTCATTAAGGATAGAACAGTGTTGGTTCTAAAACAAATTTGTTTCAGCATAGAGATTTGTGGTAATTGAGTATTTAAAGTGAAGTTTGTTCACCCTGCACTAATTAAGCCGACTAGATGACCCTAACATGGTCATGTAGTTGCATATGGTGCAGATACTAAAACCACCTGCTTGGACATTTTGCACATCTACGTGTAATGATGTGTCCATCTAAGATGTGGAACATTGTTTTAGAACCAGCATGGAATATTATTCAGTATCATACTTTGTTTTGCTTTTTTATGCTTAAAATCTACACATAAGAACACATACTAAAATAGAACCATATAATTGAATAAACCGTGAACAAGTCTTACTTTTTACATTGATGATTGTGTAGTTTGTGTTCTTAAAATAATCCTATCAAAAACACAGCTTTAAACCAAGACAAACTCTGCTAATTTATTCTTATATATATATATATATGCAATAAACTGACGACGAACAGTACGAAACTAGTAACTAACTAGCCTAAGCGCTTTCGACTCTTAATGAGTCTTTTTCAAAGGCAAATACAACACATAGTTACGACAAACAAATAAACACAAAAACGTTGTGTTTGTAAACCTCTACATTTCTGTCTTCATGGATATTTGGCATGTGTCTAAGAGCTAGCTAACAATCTGAGATATTGTTTTTATTATTAACCTACAAAGTTTGTATCAAGACCTTCAATTAAAACTGCTTCAAAAGTTATTATATGGGTACAAAGTGCCCTTGACTAAGTTGACAAAAAATCTGTAATAATCTTGGTAGGTTTTCACATCTAATAGCAGCATATAAAAGAATACTCAGTACTGGCTACAAGAAAAGTCCATGTAGGAATGTCAGACATTTTCTATTTTAAATTTTATATTAAAATATTGGTAGATGAAATATCTGTGGGAATGCACTTACTTTGCCCCCTATATTTAAGCACAGTGCTCACTAAGTGTAAAAATATTTACTAACCAATACAAAACTGACCTCTCAAACTAGAGCAGTGGTATCCCTTACAAAATTTCCTCATAAACTAGGACATTGGTAACTTATAAAAATGATTAGTGCTCATATACATGATTGACCACTCAGTGCTGTGACTGTCAGTTTGCTATCATAGACATTGGCATGTGACCAGCTTGGTAACCCAAATAAGTTTGACAGTCTTCTTGATAATAATGATTGCTTTTTTCCCTCCACTTAATGTGGCAGTTAAGTGGGTTATCAAGAGCCCAGCTGGTCACTTATTTGTGATGACATATAACATAGTCCTTGTCTGTGGATCAATTTTTACCAAATACCATGTTTCATTATTTATGTATATTTAATTTGTATTGTGTGATTGAGCTTTATCCACAATTGAGGGTAGGACTATATATTAAGATATTTATTACTTTTAGGTGGGGAACTCGTGGTTGAGTGGTCTAAAGCTCTCACTGTTACCAATGACTGCCATTTCACCTCTTTCTGCATGGGTTTGAGTCTTGGGCTGGCCAATGTGGTAATATGAGAAAGTTTGCCCATAGCTTCTTGTAGGTTCTTCTTTCCATGTTTTTCCCAGGTTTTTCCACCACCATTTATACAGGCCATCATGTAGAGCCTGTCTTGTGCTGAAAAATGGCATTAATCCCCATAACACCAACAATTACTTGTAGCTAACATGTTTACTTGGATTTAAGGAATGGACATTGGTTTTCCTTTTGGCAATGCTGTTATACCTTACATTTTTGGTTTACCCAAGAAAGTGAAATGGTAGCTGTCAGTATACTATCACATACCCATAAAAAGATTAACATACACTTCTTCTAAACATTTTTTCTGGAGATGCTCTTACTTTGTGAATGCATTTGTACTGGGGTTTTTTTATGGTTCATTATGTGATAAGACCATTTGAGCTTTATTGTCCTGTAATCCAACATGTTTCATTCATCTATTGGCCGCTTACAATAGTTTTTTTTTTAAGCTTCTCATGAACCACTGGACCAATTTCAACCAAATTATGCACCAAGCATCCTGGCATGTAGGTCTTTCAAATTGTTTACAGATTAAGCATGTCTGCCATTAAAATATAGACAAATTTCTAAAGGTAACAAAATTTTTGAAAACATTTTGAAAACATTTGAGCAGGTTTGATAGAAGCACCCAGATATTAAGGACTTCAGTTGATGACAACAAGTCATGCAGATGTGACATTAAGTATGGCACCCAGTACGAAAACAATTGATGTGGCATTAAATATGGCAGCCAGTACAAAACAATTGATGAACTTAGGATTTGTCAAAACTGCACAGAAGAATTTGATTTTTAAGAGCTCTCATATTTGTACAGATGTTGATCTGCCATCAAATATGGCTGCCTGTACTAAACATAGAAAGACCCTGAATTGATTTTTTCACAAAAACATGGAAAAGAATTTGATCATTTACAAAAAAATTAGGGCATTTATTGATCAATTTCACAGATTCCATTCATGATCAGTGAAATTACTTTAAAAAGAAGCAACTATAAAACCACAGTTCAGAATTCTACCAGTAATGTAATTTTTGTACAGATTATGCTGATCCAACAAAACAGCCATCATTACTAAATATAGAAGCAAACAAAGACTTTTCAATAATTGCTGAACAGAATTGCACCAAATTTGACAAAGCATCCTGGCATGAAGAGCTTTAAAGTTGATATCAAGAATGCCAGTCTGCAATTGGATATTTGATTATTACTGAACAATATAAAAAAAAAACCTTTGACAGAAAGCATTGATAAAGGCTTTTCAGTATTGAACAAAAAGCACTGATATAGATAAAGATTTGTAGAATGTATCCAATTAAAATTTCTGAGTCATCTTCTATCACATTTGAATGGATATTAGAGCAAAAGGCCCATTTGTGCTTCTTGTTTTCAAAACCTTTTCAAAAAGATTTTAAATAAAAATTGAAAACTTTTTGCTTGGTTAAGTTAATGTGTATTTATTTTATTCAGAAGATGTTATAGTGTAACTTTTTTCTGAAGTCCAAGAATATATGTAGTACCTGTTTCATGTTTTGTTTTTCTCTTTCATTAGATCAGCTGTGAATTGTGTATCAGTCCATCCCAGTGGGAAACTGGCCTTGACAGTAGGAAAAGACAAGACACTACGCACTTGGAATCTGCTCACAGGCAGGTCAGCCTACATCACCAATATCAAGAAAGGTATTTTTAGAAAACCTTTGTAACATCCAACAGAGCTGTTATTTTATTCTGACTTCTTACTTATGGTTGAGATGATCAAAAAAGTCTCATTTGTTTATAGTTTAATATTAACCTTTGCAACCTGCATTAGGTTAATCCAGTCTAGGATTAGTGTTGGTTGGGTCAGATTTGAAGAGAAATCCTTTCAATTTGTGTTTGATCATTCTTTCTATTATGCAATGGCATCAGTGGATATTTTGTATCAATGTTATAGTCACTAACTGAAGTATCCACTTGGATCCCAAACCATGTTGGCTCCCTAAGCTCTCACCATTTGTTTGGCAGTGGTTTTTATGTCACACAGTGTAATGCAGAACCATATATATTAGTTTATAAGTTCATCTGCAAACTGCATAGCCCCAGATCTGTCATCAACTAATGCGGCAGCAGGCCTGGGTCAATGCAGCTTGTTAGGAGTAATCAGTAGAACAAACAAGATAGACCCTGATCTGCAGGCAAGTTATGCTACAGCAGATCAAGATCTTTGTTACCCATAGATGGACTTGACTTATAATTGAGTATAGAGAGTATATGACAAATCTTGTAAATATTTCCCAGTTTTCAGTGTATTACCTTGAAACTCCATATATATTGTGACCATTGTTGAAAGATGTAAAACTATCCCTTGGGCAGTTTAAATAGCAGAAATTAAAGGCAAAGGGGTCATTTATAAAACACCATTTCACATATTACTTAATTGGCTGACAATAGCTTGTGAGATTTGTTTGAAGGCTGCAGTGAGTGAGCCCATTGTGCTAATTTGCATAGGTATGATGAGAAAGTGGAACAACCCACTACAGTTTTTACATAGGTGGCACTCACCAGTTATTATGTACTTTTGTGAGAGTGATGTATGTAAAGTGAAGTTATTTGCATTTAAAACAAGCACAGTGGAGATAATGCTACTTTCATGTAATGTGGCTGACATTTCTTTAGATATTTTGGAAATTGTAAATGATCTTAGCACATTGCTAACTAAAATGACTACTCCCTTATGTTCCAAAAATCAACCTGAATTTGTCTAAAGTACACTATCCTTAGCATCTATTAAATAGGGAAATATAATTTTATCAGACTAGATAATACCTGCTTCTGAAAGTGCAATGAATGATATAAGTTATTGGCTCATTTTTTTACAATTTACCTCTGAAGTTCAGGAAATGAAAATGAGCAAGTGGAGCTAGTACTGTTTTAAAAGATGCACATCTGGAGTAAGGCCAAGCTGTATACTCAATAACCCATATTACACACATTAATCATGCACCAAAAAAAAGTCAGAATAGTGTTCAAGTCAAAATAATTTGTGAAGTGGATTTAGGAAACTTTTAGTTATCAGCAAAGCCCAATAAAAATTAAATTTCAGAACTCTTGGTTGACAGTTTTATTTGTGAAGCACATCTGCATAGCAGTGAACACTAATGACATACCTCTTTGAACCATAATGAATTTATATTCAGATTGCAGCTATTGCAATGTTGTGTGACAATATTTAAAAATGGTTTTAATTTGGGGCATGTAGAAATTGGAGTCCAGGCTTGTGGAATTTCAGACAGGGCTTGGGAGTTTAAGTTATATAAGTGTCTAAACATTTGTATATGAGCACTTCAAGGCCTTTAAATTTGTTCAATGGATACTGATGCAGTATCCAGTATGGCCACTGTTGCTAAAAATAGAAAAGCCTTTAACAGCTTCATCTCAAAATCTGCTCAGCAGAATTGTCCAAATTTAATAGAAATCTTTCTGACTTGAAGGTCTTTAAAAAATTTATTCTGATGATGCTGGTCTGCCA
This sequence comes from Potamilus streckersoni, assembly GCA_016746295.1. Classification (NCBI taxonomy): domain Eukaryota; kingdom Metazoa; phylum Mollusca; class Bivalvia; order Unionida; family Unionidae; genus Potamilus; species Potamilus streckersoni. The sequence continues at coordinate 5,467,065 of JAEAOA010001578.1, read as the reverse complement.
TCAAATATTGTTACTGTCAATGAAAAGAGAAAGAAAACCCCATCCAGATGACTTCTTCCAAACAAAATGCAGAATGGAATTTGGCTATATTTTGTAGTCAAAGCATCCTGGCATGAAGGTCATTCAGTTTTATTCAGATATGGCAGCTGGTATCAGAAATAGAGAATAAACTTGAAACAACTTCTCAAAAACATAGAATTTGATCAAATTTCGAAGATAGCATCTAGGTATGCAAAGCTTTTAAATTTGTTTAAATAATGTCAAATCTGTAATAACGATGACAGTGAGCTCTTGATAAAAACAGAAGAAAAGAAACTTGAGATGATATCTTCCTAAAAGCTGCTCAGCAAATTTGATGGCACTATGGGATAAAGAGCCATCAATTTGTTACAAAAAGAAACCCATCTGCAGTCAGATGTACTGTGATGTGATTATGATTTTATTCGTAGCTTGAACAATTTTTCAGTCCCACCCAGTCATATTATCCTGACACCAGGCCGACCAGTCCCAACACAAATTTGTTTAAATAATGTCAAATCTGTAATAACGATGACAGTGAGCTCTTGATAAAAACAGAAGAAAAGAAATTTGAGATGATATCTTCCTAAAAGCTGCTCAGCAAATTTGATGGCACTATGGGATAAAGAGCCATCAATTTGGTACAAAAAGAAACCCATCTGCAGTCAGATGTACTGTGATGTGATTATGATTTTATTCGTAGCTTGAACAATTTTTCAGTCCCACCCAGTCATATTATCCTGACACCAGGCCGACCAGTCCCAACACTAACCTATTAATGCTGAGCGTCAAGCAAAGCAGCTGTTAGTACCATTTTTGTAAGTCTTTGGTATGACTCGACCGGGGATCGAACCCATGACCTCCCACATCCGAGGTTGACGCTCTAACCACTAGGCCACTGGAGCGGCAAATGCAGTCAGATAATGATGCCATTATTTAAATTTGATAAATGTTTAATTAACTTGTTCTAAAGAATTGCTTTGATGAATTTGTCCAAATTGATGGCATTCTGGTTTAACCCTTTCATCACGGCAAACCGTATATGCAGTCCAGGGGAAGTAAGCAGTCAACACTATGGACTGAGTTTTCGATCTGGGGCAGTGTTCTTTGTTAACGTTATAGTACCTGACTAAATATCTTTCGGGGTACCTCTAATAACTTCCATCTGGTAATGTAGATGTTATATTTGGATTATCTCGTGAGTTTAGCTTGTATACAACTAGAAATAACGAACAAAGTAGGAACTTTTAACGTGTTTTCTGAATGCTGAAATTTGTATCCAAAATGGCGGCGTTTGAAGGATTTTTAGAGGAGAGTTTTTGGAGGATTTAAATAATTTTGACCTGATAAATTTGTTTGACAATGAGAGAAGACGTATGGAGAGACAATGGAATGCACTTATGGGTGACAGTGATGATGATGAATATGACTTTGAAGGTTTTGAACCAGAGGAATTGTACGCTTCACGTGGTTTGTTTTTTTTGGACGAAGCCAGAAACCCAAAGAGATTTGTTTCAGTTTTCTGACAGAATTGGGCACACCTTAGAGTTATATGGCTTCAGGAAGCTTTGGATTATTTTCAAATATTCAGATGAAGTTTTTGGAAAAAATTGTCCATTTAGCGAACTTCAATGCGACGATCAAACGTGGCAGAGGTGATATAGGTCACTTAAATGTGTGGACAGATCTCACCTTGGAGATCATTTTGGTTCATTTTATAGAATTTTATATATTATGGACACCATGAAAGAAAGACTTGTGTTGCTACTGTGATTATTCACTAGTACATCTAGGGTCAATTGAACAAGTTTTGAGAACATTCTAAGTTTTCTAAGAGGTAATAAAATAATTGTATTTTACCTGTTGTTACCTGTTTGTACCTGCATTTTAACAGTTGTAATAGATATGCACATTTTATTAAATTAGTCATAAAATTTGATTTTTAACCTTGATTTTGACACCTAATCCAGCCAGATATCTTTAACATTGGCAAAGTTATGTTGTTTCAAAGTCCACAAGTCATTTTGCTTTACAACTCCAAAGTTACTTAGTGTTGAGGACTATATATATATATATATATATATATATATATATATATATATATATATATATATATATATATATATATAATGAACAACTCAGAAACTTGTCATTAGAATTAGAAGTTTGATAGGTAAAATTATGGCTTTAAAATGTTTTGAAATGATGCTAACTCTATAGTCTTATTTACCTATGTGCAGTATACATATTGCTCTTGCCATAATACTGAAAATGCCTTTCTGAGGGTAGAAAAAGACCTTCCCTCTGCTTTAGTTTGTGGAAAGATTACAGTCCTCACCTTTCTTGAATTATCTGCAGCATTGAGAGACCACAAGGGCCCCCCCCAAAAAATGTTCCCAATCAGCCAACTGTCCCTGCTTTTTGTAGCTGACCCTAGCTCTTTTTTTTTCCCAGGGTAAAATGTTTTTCAAAGATTTATCACATTATTTTTAAAAAAAAGTCTTGAAATTTGTATATAGAATAGAACTGGTTTTGCCAAGTACTTGAAGCACTTAGTACATTATATATACATATATCATTTTCATTGTACATTGTGTGTGTGTGTGTATATATATATATATATATATATATATATATATATATATATATATATATATATATATATATAAACCTACATACATACCTTAACCTCATTTTTTTTTTCATGCCTGATAATTTCATCAAAATCTCCAGCATGTATTTGGTATTCATAATACAGCCTTACTGTTCAAGTCCTGCTTAGTCAACAGGACACAAACTGTACTCATAAATGGAAAACATTCCAACCCAGTTGATTTTTGTTTTGGTGCTCCACAAGGCGCTGTTCTTGAAACAGTTCTCTTCATTCTATACATTCAGCCGCTCTTCAGATGTCATAAATTGCCATCCACTGTCTTATCAATTGTATGCTGACAACACTCAAACAAATCTAGCTGAAACAAGCCATTCTGACCACCATGCAAAAACTTTATCGTTCACATCCTTTACCTCACAATAAGTATCAGCAATATGAACTTTAAATTCACATTGTATGGCTATAGACATCAGATCTTGACTGTACTCTCTCAGAACACCAACATGCTATGAACATATGCAAGGTTGCATATCTGGAGCTTAGACACATCAACTCCATTGCAATTTTCTTTAGGTTGATGCCATTAAAAAATGTGTGTTCCTGAATACTTTTAAGACTGGACTGTTGTAATTTACTTTTATCTGGTTTGTCTTGGAACAGAAAGTTCAATCAGTTCAAGACACAGCTGCTCATTTTATCCTTAGAGTACGAGGAACTGAGAACATCTGACCTGCTTTGTAACCTTCACTGGCTGCCCTGTAACCTTCAATCCAGAATCAAAGAAGGCTGTAAACTATGCTACATTTCACTGACAGGCTCCATTCCAGTATACCTATCTGTATACCTATGAGTACACCCCATCTTGAAACTTCTCATTAGACTTTTGTATTCTCATTGTTCCCACTGCTAAAACAAAGCCATACAATGTTTTTTGTGTACCAGGGTCCAGCTATGTTGATCAAATAGCTTATTGATCTTATATACAAGGACACTGGATTCTAATTCAGTATCGCACCTAAAACTCACCTATTTTGATACAATAACAGACTTAAAGACTCAATAAATATTTAGAACCTTATTTATTGTCAGGATGTTTTTGTTTTGTAATTTTATCTTGTTAGTTTTTCTAATCTTGTCATTGTATGTCTTTTTGTATTTCATCTAATATTGTTAAGCGTTTAGTGCTTCTAAAGATAAGGCACTGTACTAAGTCCATATTATTATTGTTATTGTTGTTACAATTATTAGTGGCTGCCATTACTTAAAATAGAAAATTCTTTTAATGACTTTTCAAAACCACTCAAATAAATTGAATTGACAGAATTCATCTTGGCATGAAAGGCATTGAACTTTGTACAAAACTTTCTAGTTTGTAAACAAATATGTCTGCTGGTACTGAATAGAGAAAACATTTCAGTAATTCAACAAAAAAAGACACTCAACATAAATTGACTGTATTTAACAGAAAGTGGCCAAGTTTGAAGTGATAACAAATAATAACATTAGTTCTGCATCACAGATTTGGACAAACTTTTATATACAGCTTGCAATTTGGATAAGGAAGAAGCCAGTTGATTTTTGTTTTTTCTTAAATTCCAGTGGTCAATGATGTAAAAAAAGAAAAATGGTTTCCGTGCAATAACATTAGTTCTACATCATAGATCAAGGCTAAACTTTGTGGGTGTCTTGCACTTGGGGTAAAGAAATATTTTATTCATTTTGGTGCACAGATTTTTAAGCAAAGAAGAAAGATCATGATCTGCCATTGCATTGTGCTTTGGCAGATCTAGATGTGTGTTGTTTTCAGTTGGTCTGAACTTTAAGCATTAAAATTTAGAAGTCAAAATATCACTTTGTTTCTCTCTTGCAGATGCTGACATAGTGAAGTGGACACCAGATGGTGAAATGTACATCATAATCTGCAGCAACCAGATAACACTATACAGTGTCAAGGTACAACATTAAGAAAGAATAAAAATTTTCTGCTTTTTATAATTCAGAGAAAAGTTAAATATATTGTTTACTTACAGGTTAAAGTTTTGCTAGTATCATATATTTATTTTGCAGTGTTTGGTTTTCAGTATTCTTCAGAACAGAAGTTGTTTCTTCGAGAAATAAAGGGAAAAGAGTAGTAGACACTTTTTTAAATCCATTCTCTAATTACATTTAAATACAAATACCACATGCTTGTAATCAACTACCAACATCCACACAAATGGAAATAATATTCTTTTCTTCTTTCACAGTGTTAATTCTGGAATTGCTCATTTTAATATGACCACAACATTATGTGACAGTATTTCTTTTCCTTTTAAGTTCAAGCTTCAATTGTATCAGTCATTTTACTTAGAACAATTTTCATGCATTTGATTTAGAAAGGTAAAATCAAAGACCAAATGAAGAATGTGTTCATTTAAATTAGACATATTGCATGATATGTAGGTGTACATTGCTGTAATGCCATAAATTTATTTTCTTGTAAACAACTTATGCTGAGTTCACTTTGTCATTTTAGTGTCATTTGCTTCTAAGCATTTAAGTAAATGCAGATTGTATTTTATTATCATACCTACACTTAATATAACAGAATTTAATGGTTTAGTCTTTTACTGTGTAGTAATACAAATATGTTATTGTTATTGACCACCAAGGCAATTGAAGTAAAGTGGTTTGCCCACAGATGCACCACTGCTTTCACCTGGGTTGATTCAGTAGTTAGATACAAACACATTTCTGAGTGTATAAAACTAACAACTGAGCCACTGTGGCTCCTGTCTCCATTAGTCACCTCTTTTGACATGAGAGAGAGTGCATCAAGCCACTTAAACATACCCAAGTGTTCATGTGGTGACATGATTTAAAAGAAAACTGATACAATGCAAAGGAAAGATGGAAAAGTCAGTCTTTCAAGTTCACGTGATTTGAGGTATAAATAAATTTATAAAATTATATAATGTTTTTGGGCTGTATCATGAATATGACAGTATGTTGGTAGCAGTATTGCATGGTTGATATTGCTGTAATGACATCCATAATTGTCATCCATTAAAATCCAAGATTATTTTGTTCAACATTACTACAAAATTGGGCTTAAAGTATGATCTTGGGGCATGCCATTTCATCAAGAGCTATTTGAATAAACTAGCAATTGAACAATTGCTTATTCAACAAGAGTTCCTTATAATACACTGACTCATGTAGAAACCTGATGTGACACCACCATTATGTAATAATAATAACACATATGGAATATTCCCATGATATTACTTGCACAGATGAGATGAAAATAAAAGTATACCCATGATTTGCGATGTCATCAATGGCGACTCAGTAGTCTGTGTGCTGGCCTTGCAAGAGAATGGCGTGGGTTTGAATCATGCCAAGACAACACTGGCCCCCATGGTGTCTCTCGAGGTAAGACACATTACTTAAACTGCCTAGGCATAATAAAATTTTTTGCAGTTTGACTGGAACATCGTCTCTGGTTTTCAGTTCAGGTTTTTATTATCCATTCCCTTGAAAATCAACATTCTATCCATGAAGAGAGAAAGTAATTCAGTCTGCATTTAAATGTCATTCAAAGTCTTGTAAGCAAAATGCAACAAGAATGTAATAGTGGAGGAAAAGTATTTACTTGCACTTGTTAGTTTTAGATTCTTTTGTTCCTTTCAGTCAACAACCCCTTTGCAGGAAACAAAAATCACTGGAAAAATCAACTCTGTTGACTTTTGGGGAGTAAGTTTTTATTTTAAACACATTTTTGTAGGTTGTGTGAGTGAGTTACCAAGATAAATTGACAATTTTCATCATTTAGTTTTAATTTGTATGTTTCTGGTATTTGAAAGTATTCATTCTGTTTGATTTTTAGCTCTACTGGTTGAGGAATTTATCATTATAACAATTTTAAGTATAGAACATCGTTTTCCATAATAGAGCAGTATCTAACTGAAACGCAGCACAAATTTGAAGGTATAGCTTTTTGGAGGGTGCCTAAAATCATCTTTTGACTAGTCTTTTTTTAACCTACACCAGTCACCTGGGCTAATCAACAAATTTAGCAAGCATTGATCCCTGCTAACCCAGGTTGCTTGACCAACTGCTCTTACATTTGGATTTTTTAGGAGAAGTCAGACAAGCAGTTTCAGGAATATATGAAATCACATTTTCAATATGATGGTAATCATGTTTATTTTCTTACCATTTTTACCTCTGGTACAGTGATAATCAAGTTTTGAGGGGTAGCATTTTGCATCTGTTTTGGTCTATTTTGTTTTAATCATTCGTTAATAGCTGGTTTTAAATGTTTGTGAGATATCAGCAAAGGGCAGATCTTTTGATCACAATTGTTCCCTTTTAATACATTATGGACAAGAAAGGAAATCAGAAATGACAACTGTTATTCTAAAGCATATATGTGTGTGTGTGTGTGTGTGTGTGTGTGTGTGTGTGTGTGTGTGTGTGTGTGTGTGTGTGTGTGTGTGTGTGTGTGTGTGATAGTTTTAACCAGACCATTCACAGCTGGTACTGCTGGATGAAATTAAAGCATAATATTGCTGCATATTGGAGGAGAATTTGTAGATTCAGTTAGATCACATTACATTTTAAATGGAAAACTTTAAATATTTAAAGACTTCAATAATTTTCACACAGTTTTGAGTGATATTGTGCTTTAGATTCAGAGGGGCACTGAGATAACTACAGAGGTGAATCAAACAAAAGAGATGTTGATGCTATTTAAAGTTTTTAAATTTATTTTAATAATTTTAAGCAATAATTGTTAATGTTTTTTATTTGTTAAATTTCATACCAATTTTTTTGTTTTAATAATTTGAATAAATTTAAGTAAATTTTTCCCATTTCTTAATGGGTATGTGGGTTTTCTTCTATCAAGTTAGGTATCGACATGTCCAGCCATACTAAATAGAGTACACAAAACTTTTCAAACAAGAGATTGGCAAATAATAGTGCTTGATTTTATGGACCAGAGATTCATTAGAACTCCAGAAGTTCAAACTGACGTGGGCCATAAATATTTATTTGAGGGTTTGATGTTTTTCATTCTCCTACATCACTGATACTAGAACATGTTACACGAAGACTGCAAACTTCTTTTAAGTGATAGAAAGTATATGAGTGATGTTTTGAATTCTTTTGATTGACATCTTTATTTTGATATCATGGAAACTGAAGTAAGAGTTTACAAGAATGTTGTTTTGTTTCAGAATGAACATCTGGTTTGTGGTGGTGAAGGAGGCCAGGTAGAATTCTTTGATATCAAGAACAACAAAATTGTTCATACTTTAGATACAAAATGTAGCAGGTAAGTTATATCCCAACTGTCATGGTTTCATCTGATGAATATCACAAAGGTGAAAACATAGTAATTTCAGTTTCCAAATACACATCCGTCTGTACAATATCAGCTTTTGGTTGAAGTTTTGAGTTTTACTTGACATAAACCAGAGGAGCTTATGGGATGGCCTGTTGTCTGTTTGCCATCTGTCATTCATCACATATGAATGTCCATGAACATTAGTTTATTATTGCTGCTGCTCCTAAAAGTACTTGGAGGATTGCCATATAGCTTTGCACTCTCATTCATCCCAAGGACTAGCTTTAAATGAAAATGTGCCAGTCTGACTACCGGCTTGAAAATCTTGCCACTTTCTCACCTGGACAAAAAGTTGTATCAGTTAGTGGTTCTCAGAACTTTTTCATGAATTTTTCAAGAATTTTGTCCATATGATTGACATCTTTGTAGAATTGTGGAAGTAATCAGTGTAAGTTATTTTTCAGGAATTTATTTTTTATCATTATTTTAAAAAAATATAAAAATTGACCAAAACTATCTATAATAATTTAAAAGTGGCAATTTCTTTTACTATTACTAAATTGTGATTTCGGATCAACATGTAAGTGTACAAGAATATTGTAATGATTATGCACTGTTTTAAGAGTAAGATATAATTTCAACTTTTGTACGACTCATCATAGGGTGGTTTATGAAAAAAAATGATTGTGGGATGTTACTTAAAATAGGCACAGAAAGGTGTTAAGAAACACCAGAAACAATGAAAAAGTAAATTTATTATTAAAGCTGAATGTTCTACATTGTCATGTGTAAGAAATATACAAATTTCAGCTTGAAATAACCATGAAGTTATGATTTTACAAAAAGTGACCAAAGACCAATATTAAAATGGTAGATAGTGCATGTGTTGGATGTATGGTGTGATTTTGGAACACAGAACAAGTATATTTATTTTATAGCTGACTGTTCACCCACCATTCCTATATACCATGTGTAAGAAATACACAAATGTCAGTTTGAAATAACATGAGATCAGGATTTCGCAAGTGACCAAGAAAAATATTAAAAATTGTGGATGGTATATGTGTTTCAATGCTTCCTGAGAATTTATCAGAAAAGATATGAGTTCAGTTTTAGATTCGGCACACTCGAATTAGGAAGGATATATTTTTATTTTTTCTAAAATTCTGAAAATTTGTATCCCCTGTTGCTATCATTACCAATTAGATTAATAAACTTGTTGCATGGTTAGGTCTGAAAATTATTATTTTTTGGTCTGGAAAAGGTCTTAAATCTTTTTCAAACTTTATGACAGGAACCATGTTCTCCTAAATGGAAAGACACCTGTAAACTAATTACAATATCTAGTTGGTTCTCTATGAAAATAGTACCTATTTCATCTCAAATATAACTGCTACAATGAAGATATTGAGAACCTTGTCTCTAATTCTCCTGAATGGTTGGTTATATCAACATGAGGTTTTCACCTAAAACCTTATAATGGTGTCAAGTTTGTCCTAAATGAAAATGGTAAAGATCTTACATCTAGTATGGCTGCTACAGTGACTAATTTGAAAATCTTATCACTTGAGAATATCATAGCTGGTTTTAGTACTCAGCAATTATTAATGAAATGGTCTTGCCTTGAATTACTAGGAAAAGTTTTTTGTCAGCAGTAGAGTGTCAGTCGTTCAAAGGATTTTGTTTTAAAGGGCAATCTCTCCTATTTTGATCAGGGATCATTGTTGTACTTTGCCCATAAATGCACTGGACGGGTAAGAATATCCGTAGAAATTGATGTTTCTGAAACTTGTAGGTCAAGGTCATAAAATTAATTAATTACATTTGAGGTAGTTGGTCTTTAGTTTAAACATTTTGCATCTGTGGCATTTTCTGTTATTACAAGAATGAATTTACAACATCAAGATATTTACCATGATATTTAAATGTTGGATGTGGAAATCAAAAGGTCATGGTCACAACAGTCAGTTTAGGAAAAATACCATTGTGTATATGGATAGACATTATACTTTGAAACTGTGTTTTCCAGTATGCATTGTGCATTTTTAGGTCGAACTCTATAGTTTTGTAGTTAGCATAGGGTTAAAATTTTAAAGGAAAAGAATTTCACTGGGTTTCCTCACTAGTTATACTGACTATTTAAAAAAGACTTAGTATATCTTAGGTATTGTTCAAAGAACTTTTAATTCCAATTATTTTGGTGCATGATTGATGAATGTAATATGGGTTAGAGAGTATACAGCTTGGCCTTACTCCAGATGTGCATCTTTCATACAAAAAATGCTAGCTCCATTTGCTCATTTTGACTTCCTAAACTTCAGAGGTAAATTGTGGGGGAAAAGAGCTGATAACTTTTTTTACTTTTTATATATTTGATAATTGCACTTTCAGAAGCTGGTATTGTCTAGTCTTACAAAATTCATTTTCCCTATTTTAATAGCTGCCAAGGATAGTGTACTTTAGACAAATTCAGGCTGATTTTTGGAGCACAGGGTAACAGTCATTTTAATTATCAGTATGCTAAGAACATTTACAATTTCTAAAAGTACAATATCCAAAGAATTGTCAGCCACATTACATGAAAGTAGCATAGAGGTATGCCAACATTCTCTCTGCTGTTCATGTTTTAAATGCAAACAACTTCACCTTACATACATCACTCTCTCAAAAGTACATAACTTGTGAGTGCCACCTTAGATATCATGGTTGTGTTTTTTTGTTTACTGTGTTACTTGGACTGCAACAGGATAGTCTCCTGTGAAACAATAAATTTATGGATTTTTTTTTCATGCTACCAGTACATTTATGTTGCACTTATCCATACCTCTGTTTGTATGTCCAAAGTGTTATCTTTGCACATTCATTTTATTCAGTCAAGTTAAGTTTTATTTTCCAGTAATTAATAATTAATATGTTGTATTTTGTTACATATTCCATTAATTACATGTAACTTATGTACCTTAAGTACTATTTTCTACATTTTCCAGCAATTATATGTAATAAATTTAGGTTAAGTTTCAGTGTCTACTTTTTTCCAATAATTATAAATAATAAATGTAGGTTAAGTTTCACTTGCAACATTTGGCTAATACTTAAATCCTGGCCCTGTTGACACTTCTTGAGACATCTTTTCAAGATGCAGGACATTAACTATCACAACTAGTGTAACTCTTGTAGGGGATAATTTAGGACTGTCTGTTACCACTTGTGCATGTGTGTGTGTATAGACACTTAAAACTCAAGGATATAATTAGACCTAGTCTGTTAATTGGTACCAGGTTTGATTTTATGTACTTTGGGTAGATTTAGGGCACTTAGGTAAAGAGACTGGAAAGAGTGAATTGACAATTGTATAGAGGTCCATATTATTGTTAACTTTAAGGATTTAATTTTTTAGTTCTAGTATTTTGTATATTTATATGAAGATCCATATATGTGTAGTGTATGTGTGTTTACAGAATAAGAGGTCTTTGTGTCAAAAAATCATGTTCAGAAGACAAAGAGGCTCTTCACACACTGATCATAGCTTCCAGTGATGGCTTCATCAGGTTGTTCCACATTGACCAGTCACAGGTAATAATATGGTAAAATGTATGAAAAATTTCAGCTTAAAAAAAAAAAATTGGCTTTTAATTGTTCGAGTTTTAGGACAGTGGCCTTTCTGAATAATTGTGTTTTTTTATTTTTATCCTTATGGAAATGACAGCAACAACATCACCTTATTTCTTTAAAATCCAAGCAAAAATAGGAGATCTGTGTTTTTATTGTCCCCTTGTAATTCTGGAATAATAAGTAATTGTTAATAATGGCAGGATCAATGATTTCCTCGCAGTTAGTTTTGTTTATCCATTGGCAAAATACTCAGTCATGTTCTCAAGCACACCTATTTCCCTAAAGGGTCCTTTTTTGTTCATTTTATTCATCAGTCCATCACACAATTTTATGAATGCATATAGTTTCACAGTTTTTCATGCATTGCCATGAAACATGGTATGCAGTCACAAATCACTTTACTATTTTATGCTACTATTGATAGATTAGGAGAGCTTAGATAATAGGTCATTGTCTGTTGTCCATAAATTAGCACAAGTTTGTTACCACAGTTAATAAAGGACTGACATGAAACTACATACACATATTTGTCCCAATGTCTAGTTTGTCCTAAATAAAAAATGGTGCCCCTCAGACATCCAGTATTACCACCAAGGTCTACTCTTTTGAATGGAGATAACACTGGAAATGGAGTTTTCTGATATATAGTTGGTCCTAAATGAAAATGGTACCATTGTGGCATCCATGATGGCCAGCTTAAAACTCTTATGATATTACTACTCCTGAACAGATGGTCATAACAGTATAGGCTTTTCATTAAAAGATTTCATTCGATCTCCACTTGGTCCTAATTGACAATGGTGCCAGTCCATGCTTCTTTAAAATCTTTCTATTGTTAATCTCCTAAATGGATACCATTGTGTACCATTGGAGTTTTCACTAAGAGATTTTCTTTGAAATCCTGTCCTGTTGTTCCAAAACGGAAATGGTGATTATCTGACATAGATATATCTGCTATGATGGCCATCTTGAAAATCATATTGTTACTACTTCTCTTGAATGGTTGGTTATATTGTGTTTTCACTGTAAGGATTCCTCTGATATGTAATGGATCTTCAATATAAAAAAGGTGCTGTTCACACTTTTAACATGGTCACAATGTGACCATTTTGAACATCTTTCTACCACTACATTTGTATCTACATGGGGTTTTCTTTTTGAAAAAAGTTTTATATTTAGTTGGTCTTAAATGAAAAGGGTGATAATTGTACCTTCAATGTGGCTGCCATGGTGGATATCTTGAAAATCTTGTTGCCAGATCTCCTGAACATAGAATGTTTCCAAGTGCAAATGAGCATGGGCATATCTTAATGCAAACTTCTGAAAGGTCTGGGTTTTTTTAATTTTACACATTTTTAAAATAAATTGGGAGTTGAAATTGTTTTTAACAAAATCTTGACAGCACAAAATCTTGACAGAGTGAAGCAAAATCTACTTTATGAAGACAAATTAAATTTGATATGTACATTTTTATTCATGTGTTATTGACCCAAGTATATGTTCAATTTTTGTTGTATTTATTTTTGCAAATTTGAACAGTTTGGACTTTTGACATAAAGATTGTTAATACAACTAAGCACAGACCACTTTAAGTTGCCAAATTTTTATTGACATGACAATTGCGTGTAAATTTCCGAATTAAATTCTTAGATAATTACAGCACTATTTAGCTTTGTTTAAAAACATTTTCGTTTTGTTTTTTTACCTTCTGTGCACAGTTAAGAAAATATATTTCAGGTAAACATATCAAATTTGTTGTGTATTTTCATGTTTAAAGAAATGACTTGACTAGATTTTCATACCAATAAAAAAAACTTCCATTTTTATTCTTCAGTTTTAAATTTGTTTAAATGTGGATATTGTTGGTCTGCTGCATCGACATTGGGGACATTCATGTTTTTACAAATATGAATCCTGTTTCTCTATTCAGTGACAATTCATCAAAAGTAAATTGTACCGCTAAATCAAAAAACTGTAAACATAAAATTGTTTCCATTGACCATGACCTTTTGACCTCCTTGGCACTAAATCTCAAGTGATATCCCTTCCACCAATGCACATGTGAGCAAAGTCTGATTATCAACTGATACAAACAGGAAATATATTGCCTATTGAAAAACAGTTTAACCAAAAGGTTCATGATGAATGGATAAATGGACAGTGTGCCTGCTTTGTCTCGCCTGTGACATTCATTACAGGCAAAATAAAAATTTCACATTAATTTGATTTTATCCTTTTAACATAGTTTTATGCATAAATTACACATACATAGATTTGATAGTTTTTTTCAGGACCTAAGAAATCATCTTTCTCCAAGCATGATTCAAAATATTTAATATTTAAATATCCATTTTAAAAAATCATGTCCCAGAAGTTACTAATTTTAAGCTGCCCTATCCAGAGGTCAAGTGAGGTTTTGATATAGTCCTGTGAGCACTTTTTGAGTTTTCATTTCTTATTAGAGTTTGATCTCACTTGATATATAGGCTTACAACATCAGGTTGTAAGTTGAGTTAGTTTGTAATTGACAGCCATCAAATCATTGATATAATCTTGTATCTGAGTGCCTAATCTTGTTACCAAGACAGATTTTGGATCAGATTTAGCTCAGTCCTGGTATTTAAGATTATAGACACCTTTTCCTGTATTTGACAACAGTTCCATGAGTTTGTTTGATCACACTTAATATATGGGTTTATATTATCAATATTTTGAACAAGTTCACTCAAGATCAACATCCATGCATATTAATGAGGTGGCCTTGGCTCAGATTGACTGCAACCACTGTAAATGGCAGATCTGATCAGATCTAGATCATACTTTGTTGTAGAATTATATTATCAAGCTCTTTCACAAGTGTGATTATGAGCAAGATCAGTGGATATTAATGATTGACTGGAATTGTTAACACTCTAGAGGCTTAATTTTTTAACAGAATTGTCACAGTTGAGTAATTCCAATTTTTATGAATGTCACAGATTTTCTACAATATGATTGGATGTAAACGGTCACGTGTGAGTCTTCATAAATTTTTTACACATCGATAAATTCTGGGACTACTTTTGGTTTAAAGTATAAATAAACATTGCAGACACATCATTGTGAAACAATTGTTTCATCTTTTAAATTTTTTATTAAGCAAATAAATATAAATAATACCCATTTTATACTTTTTCCAATTACATGTACCTTTGATTGAAACGCATAGTTTACTATACAATTTAGGATTGGTCTGCTTCATAGTCGAGCAAAATGGCCGATTACGGTGATTTTTTTTTCACTGCAATTTTCTGCGGATTTTGTTGAACAATTACATGGATCAAATTAGATGAAATGGATCAAATGGAGCTAAAATAAATAATAGCAGCGATTGAAGCAGCTGTATATGGATTTGATGATATTGCGATGGATGTTAAAAGCGCTGAAAATGAAACAAAACAACAGATTGACAAATTCCCTCAATGCGCACCCCATGACCTACATCACCCTAGCCACACACAACAAGAACAAAAATAGCGTGGGAATTGGGACTCAATTTTGAGGCCCATGGAGGATATATACTAAAATTCAAGAAATTATCTGAGGAGGACTAAAAATCTACTGAAATAAATCAATACTCTGACGCTACTAAATGGGGCACTGGCATTTTCAATGGTACATTTTTTAATAGTTTTAATTTTTTTTGCTTATTTTCATAACGTGTGTGGGTGTTCATGGCATAGTGTGAATATGACCACTTGCAAAAAAAATTGAAAAAATATTTATGAGACCATTATTCAAAGACAATAAAATTTTTAAATGGTGAAAATATAAGAAAAAGACAATCAGATTTTTCACATGAAATATCTTTGTTGGGTAGATCCTGAACATATATATTAACATAGTATATAGTTTATTAAAAATGTTATCATGATATCTACAAAATGTGACTTAACACCATTGAAAAATATATATAATAATAAAAAAAGTGATTGTTATACTAAGTTAAATTATTTTGGATGTGCAGTCATTAATTTCAATGAAAAAGAAATTACATAACATTCTGCATTGCAATTATTCTTTTCAAGAAATAAACATTCTGTATAAATTGTAAAAACTTTTAATAATGAAGGATATATTTACTAATGTCACCATGTTACCATATATAATCCCAACCATAAGTACACAATATATGTATAAATTACAGGACAAGTTGTCTTTATGTGTATTTCAAAATTGTCTTGCCAAGTGTTAGAAGTGTTTTGCTATGAATATTTTTCTATTTACTTACAGCTTGGTGTACTGAAATTATTGGATACTAACTTGACTTAAACACAGACCAAACAAGCTGAGAGGTCACTTAAGATGTTCTATGCTGAGACCCAAACTAAATTGTTATTGTCATGGATAAAAAAAATGACAGCTGAACAGGCACAAGAATATCGCAAGAATTCCTTGAAAAATGTTCATGCAGCCATAAACAGATACTTGAAGGAAAATATCAAAAATACTGACACTATCAAAGACAAATAATTCAAAAATGCTAATTCAATGTTAAATGCAAAACTGAAATTTAATGTAAAATCAGGTCTTTCAAAGCCAACCCATCACTAACAAGTAATTTGACTGAAATAATGAGGAAAAGTCAATGGCTATCTTCAAACATTTGACCCTGTTGCCATTCAATTCAAAATATGGTATATGTTGGCTATTCATTTTGAGACCAGAGGTATAGAAGTTCACCATCAACTGACCCCAAATTCCTTAAAATTTTAAAATGATGAATATGGTATGGAGTGCATTACATGAAACACTTCAAAAAACAACCCACCAAGGTGGTGTTGATGAGAACCTTAAAGAAACATAAGACAAATGAATGCATGCAACTGGCACAAACACTTGCCAGTGAAATATGTAAAAAAAATTCTTTCAGAAATGTGACAAAGCAGTAAGGCCTTATTTATGCAATGCAGTAAAGAAGCAATAAGATCTCTTGAATTGGCTGACAAATGGTAAACATGTGAACTGGTCAAATCAAAGCAATTCTCCTCATTCATTCCATACATATGCAATAATGTAGGACTGCAACACTATACTGGTAACTCATGCAACATGCAACAACAATTCAAGCTATGAGTGATGCTGGGTTTGAAACTAGAAACATTTTGTTTATGACAGACAACAAACATGAGGAGTCTCAAAAAACTTAGTCAAAGAACTAGCACTAAATAAAAACAACTAATTAGTTCAGTTTAGGAAAATATTGATAATGGTAGTCAAGCTCTTTCTCTTTCTGTATCAGACCCTAATACCAACCCACCTTTCACTTCTGATCAGTCACCAATCATTGATCAACTCTTTATTCTGAAGTTTGAATACTCTAATCCCACAGTCCATACAAACTCCAATACTCAATTATGCAATCAAACAAAACATTGATGGTTTTTCCAGCAACTCTACATTTGAGAACTGCAAATATAATAGATAACTAAAATGGTATTGTTAAGTACTAATGCTATTGAAAATTATATAAAATGTTATTCCTGTATAAAATTTATTTAATTATTACCTTTATTTTGGTAACAGATAACATCATCTTGTTCATTGATAAAATCAACAATGATTTAAGGTTTGCTTGGAAATTTCATTTAGCACACTTGTTCTATCCCTATCATTTTGTAATTATGTGAGGTAACTGTCATCAGATGTAGCAGACTGGATTGACTAAAACTAACAAGAATGTTATTTATTTATATAAAAAGAAATGTGCTGACACTAAGGGTAGCCATAGCCTAAGATGTAAAATATGAAGTTTATGAATAAACGTAAATGTGACAGTAGTCACATTTCATTTTACATTAGATCATGGTTCAACATGTAAGACGTAGCACGTTTTTGTTCATAATAAATATCGGGGTGATGGGTCTTACGTTGTATGACTAATTAGATCACTGAACTGGCCTTGTTAAGTATTAACGTTGTTGAGAATGACATAAAATGTATACAATTTATTTAATTGTTACCTTTATTTTAATAAAGTATATCATCATCTTGTTCATATATCCATATTGTTCATTGATAAATCCATAATGATTTCAGGTTTGATTGGAAATTTAATTTGGCACACTTGTTCAATCTGTTATCATTTGTTATTATGTAAGGTCATGGTTATCTGACGTAACAGATGGGAAAGACTCAAATTGAACAAGAATGTTGGTTAAAATTGAAACCACGAATAGCCATTGCCTAAAATGCAAAGTATGAATTTTCTGAATCAACGTAACTGTGACAGTACAAGTTATGTATTAAGGAGCGATGTGAAGCGGCGAATGAAAGGAAACTCTGCGTTAGTTGAATTCGAATGCATTGTTCCTAGAATACGTTAATCTGAGGATAAAAAGGACGAAATTGGAATTATAAGGATTAAATGATCCTGGTTGGGTATTTATCGATGTGTAAATTTTACTTAATCACTCACAAAGTTAACATAAAGTCCTTCGGACTTTATTTACTTTGTGAGTGATTAGATAAAATTTACACATCGATAAATACCCAACCAGGATCATTTAATCCTATAGTAAAGTTTGTGACATACAGATCACAGATTTGATGAAGAGTGACTTAAATACATTGCATCTGACCAACTGAGTTTTTTTACCAATCTAGAGGCAATATCAGATTTTGATCAAACTTATTATGTAAGTTCATATATGTTTAAGATCATAGATAAGTTTGATAATTATCCGCTTGTTCCCTTTTACTTCTCCTTTTTATTTATAGTTGTGTGCTGCCTAGTATGTGTGGATTCCCAATGATGCATAATTGAGAAATCCTTACCTAATTGATGTTTAAGACCTATTAGATTTAAAATGAAGTTATGCTGATTTATTCTTTTTCAGGGCAAGATAACAAGCAAACTGGTTGCAGAACATAATACAACATTCAGACTCACTTGCCTAACTGTTTATGAGCCAGCTTCAGATAAAGGCATTGACAATAAAATTGTGTCAGAGTCTGCAGAGAAGCAGACAAATAAACTGTCAGACATTCAGGATGTTAAAGACAATACTCACAAATCTGGTAAAACCAAAAAGAGAAAATGTAAGACCAAGGGTTCAAATAAAGACCATGAATCTAAACAACATCATGGCAAGTCAGGCCCACCTTCAGTCCATACCGATTCACAGGAACCACCAAAGAAAAAGAAGAAAGCCCAAAAGCCTTCTGAAACCTCGAAAGAATTAGGTATAACTGCTTAATTGTTGCCTTAGTATGATGGATCATTCTGCAAATAGATGTTTTAAATCTACTATGAATGGGTAGCTGGCTGCAAGTGCCTGCATGTTCATTCATATTTTGGTAAAGGTAGCTTTGCAGTTGATCATTTTGTATTTTAAGATTTGAAGACATTCAGTCATGTTTTTCTGTTGCAAATTGAGTTTTGCTTCTGGCATATCCTTGGAAACATTTTGTGGAAAATAGTAGACAAAAACTCTCAACTTTACTTGACACTAACTCACAGGGTGTACCACAATGTCACAATTTTCTAGTTTACTGTGGGTTTTACTGCCCCAAATTTGGTAGTTTGACTAATCAGAAGGTATGTTCTATTTGTAGGTGTGTTAGACTAGCAGTTATATCAGAATCATTTTTTTTGTGCTGTAGGTTTTACTACCCCAAAATGTTTGACCAGTCAGAAAGTGTTTTATTTATAGATGTGTTAGAATGATTGTGTAGCATATTGAATTGTAATTAGAACAGAAAGAGATTTATTTTGTCTGTCCCAAAATTATTGCCTTTCTGAATAAAGTGAATCTGTGTTAACATTTCATCCATTGGAAAGCATAAGATCATTAATATCTTCATAATATTTATGTTGCTGTTAATGTTGTTATTAGTAGTAGTAGTATTTATAGGTTACTGCATTTTGTATGGGAAAATATGAATGAGTTTTTCTAAGAAATACTGCACGACCTTGTGATGACAGTATTAGTAAAACGAGAATGAGTTAAAATTTTTCCATATTATATACTTATTTTGTTTTTTCCCCAAAGACAGTTATAAAAAAAACACTTCAAGCATTTGAATTTGTGCTGTATTCCAAAATGAATGGAGAACTGTAGATTGATCAATATAATATTAATGTGAATGAAGCACTGCCCAGAAACCTTTGAAGAACTTCATCATGCGCTCAACATTAGTTTTAAAAAATTCTTGTTTTATTCTACTTAAAATTGAAATTTAGAGTCATACTGTGAATGAATGAGAATTGAAACATTTTTCATTTGGTCTGGAATGGTTGGATTTTATTTCTCTGTCGATCTAACTCAGTTCTGCATTTCTGCTTGTGATGGACTGGATTTATAGGTTAATTCCATAAAATATACATGTTGAGTAGTTGAATCAACAGCACTTGTGTTTCTGTTCTGTTATTGTTTGGATTGATGGGGAAAATATGAATTTGTTTAGTTGAAATTATCAAGAAAGTACATCCTGGGGAAATTCAAGAGGCATAAATGTAGATATATTTATTGCCATTATTATTACCAGCTTAAAAAGACATGTTTATTCCCTGCCACTTGCATGTTGTTTGTTGGAGGGACTCCAGTTATAATCTGTGTGGCTTCTATTGCCCTCCTAACAATGACTTGTGTATACAAATAGTTGAACAGGGAAAATCAAAAAGCATTTGGTGTGTGACATTCCATTTCGCAAGTGGAAATAGTTTTCATTGTCTGTTATTGGCTTTGATGCCCGTTTCCCTAAGAAAACCTTCGTTTACATTTTTTCTCAGATTTAGTGTTTTGACTGACTTATAAAATGACATGTTTCTGATAGATATGTGATAGTACTTGGCCTTGATGTGCTTTTGTGTGCTATTCTTATGACCCTAGAGTGTTCTGGTCATAGTCTTAGTCTGAAAGATTCTTTTCTGCAAAAATGTTACATTTCTCCTAAATAACTGTGTAAATGATCCGAATGGTATTGTAAAATTACTGCATCCCTCTCATTCATAAGCAAATATCCCGTTCATTGGTTTCATTTTTTTAAAAGTTTTTTGTGATTCAGTGAATCTGTCTACAACATTAACTTTAACACAACAAAAACATTGTACTATTTTTAGAACACGTTGGCAGTATGAATCTGTATAGTATGGAAAAATACTGCATGATTATGATATTGTTAAATTAAAGGAGATAAAAATGAGCATATAATAATTTTGATTATTATTATTATTGTTGTTGTTGTTGATAATAATAATCATTGTCATTACCATGCTTTATTGTGACACTGTCATTATTAACCCTGGACCCAGTAGGTGGCAATTCTCAAAACTTACACTGGTGAGCTATCCCGGATGCTGTAATGACAATGATCTGCACAATTCTATGATGGGTAAAGAAGTTGATTTTATTTTTCCTTGCAGATATATCTCATTCCATAGAAAAGAAAAAGAAGTTTAAGAAAGATGTTCAGATGAAAGAGCTCAGTCTAAAGAAAGTCCAACAGAAAATGTTGAGCAGCGAGATAAAGGAAAAGGTCCAGATGAAAGAGCTCAGTATAAAGAAAGTCAAACGGGAAGAAATGAGCAGCATAGAATAAAATATTTTTAACCAGAATTTACGTTTTGCCTGTTTCTAACTGGTCATAGATTAGAAGAGCTTATGAGGAATCTGTTGGTCATCCTGCTGTCATCCTTCATTTTGTTATTGCTGCTTTTCCTAAACTACTTGGAGTATTGCCTTGAATAGTTGGTTCCAAGTAAAAGTATTTTCCCTTGGACAATCAGAGTGGCCATCATGTCAGCTGTCTTGAAAATCTTGTTATCACTACTACTTTTGAATAGATGGTCATATTAACATAAAGTATTTATGATATTTATTCAGTCCTCATGCCTGATCTGGCATACATTATGGTTACCATAGTGACACATGAAATCTTGCTTTTGCTACTCCTTCTGAACAAATTGTTGTATTAACATGGATTCTTCACTTTAAGGCTTCTTTGTGATTATGATGTATACTGGAGATGTAACCATGGCATCTATTTTAATAATGTTATTACTACAAAGAAGAAATAGATATTATTGACTTGGGGGCTTTCACTACACTGTGATGTCTAGCAGAAAATGGTAGTCTTGAAAATCACATATCATTGCTGCCTCAGAAAAAATGGTCTCATAGTGTTTTCACTAAAAAGCTGATTATGACACGTTATGAAAATGGTGCTAATCAGACCTTCAGTGCTGTTGCCATGGCAGCCATCTTTAAAATGTTTATTTTGCTAACTGTTCCTGAAGAGGTCCTTTAGACCTGTGGTTTTCAATGAAACATTCATGGACCTAAATGAAAATGGTGCTGATCGGACCATAGTGTCTGTTTTGAAATTTTTTTATACTACTAAAGTTTAGGTATAATAATATTGCCATGGGGTTTTCACAAAAAAAAACTTTTACTGTATTTAGTTGGTCCAAACAGGCTGTGATATAGAATAGTCTTTATGCAAACAGAAACAGTATCTGGTACTAAACTGCTATCCATAATGGGAAAAACACCCCCCTCCATGTGAAAGCATTGAAAATCCATTGAAGTTTTGTAAAAGTGCAATCCGTCAAGTATATTCCTTGTACTATCTGGCACTAGGAAAGTAGACTGGCATGAAAAATGTTTCTATATTGAAAATTGCTTATATTTTGGCAGTATCACTTTAAATTTACATTTTAAAATTGCATATTTTTGAAAATTAGGATGATTGTTATTGTTCTGGGGCTTAACGCCATTTTTCAGCACATGATAGACTATACATGGCGGCCAGTATTAATGGTGGTGGAAGAAACCAGGAAATCTGCGGAAAGATCCACCAACCCACAAGAAGCTACTGGCAAGCTTTCTCACATATCCACATTCGCCGAATCTTAAGACTCAACCCACACAGACAGAGGTGAGATGGCAGTGATCCATAACGATGAGCGCTTTAGACCACTCGGCACCCCGAAAATTAGGATGAAGTTGGGTGGATCAAAACTGACGTAGTTGCATCATGTTGCTGTTGCCGAGTGCTTGATGAGAGCATGACCCATTTTAATGTTGGGTGAAAACCTTTAAAGGGGACAAATACAA
Source organism: Potamilus streckersoni (assembly GCA_016746295.1). Taxonomy (NCBI): domain Eukaryota; kingdom Metazoa; phylum Mollusca; class Bivalvia; order Unionida; family Unionidae; genus Potamilus; species Potamilus streckersoni. The sequence continues at coordinate 5,444,390 of JAEAOA010001578.1, read as the reverse complement.
AGTGGTGTGCAAGACATCACTTGCAACACTTATTGACATTCCCAGTATGGGAGAAAGTACATTAAGGTCACATATAAAAAGTGAAAAGCATAACAGAATCTGCTATAACCCATCATTTGGAGCAGAAACAATTTTTGCACATATTTATCCAGTGACAATAAAGTAACTCAATGGCTGTATGAACCATGAGATCACCGTGTCCTCCTCAGTTGCCAAAATCCATTAAATAATGACCTTGGTTGGCAAAATCTGAACACGTTTTGGGTTTTTAACACATAACTTCCAACTGAAGACCAAGAAATAAAAGCTACAATGTTCATAAATATAGAAAAAAAATTCTGAGAAATTGCTATAAATGTATGAATAATTGTATGAAAATCAAATCGGGTCATCTAATTATGCAAACTGACATGCAACCAAATTTTGTTTATGGCTCTCCAAATGAAATTAATATCAAATGTGTCTGATCTCCAGCACAAGGCATACTCTGGGCATAAAAGCAACTATGGTATAAGGCAGGTGTCTTGGGTCGAAGATATGTCAAGATCATGTCCAGCTGTTTGGCCGAAATCTTTGGCGTTTGACGTTTTTGTTTCAACTTTGAGTAACTTCAGATGGGCTATGTGGTATACTGGCATCTGTTTGGATGTGAAAAATAACAGGTCTCTAGCTATCACATTTACTGAGGTACAGTAAGGCAATATTTGGTACAAAACGTTAAGTAATAGATCCAGTTAATCCACATTCAGCAAGTCATTGAACTAGACACTTCCCTGGCCCCAGTTTCACCATTGGCTGTTTTATGACATTTAGTTTGCCTTCATGTAGTAGAGCCATTGAACTACACTCTTTCCCTCTGCCAGTATACGTTTTATGACATTTAGTTTGTTTTTATGAAGTCAAGCCATTGAACTACACTCTTCCCTGCCCCCAGTGTCACCATTGGCTATTTTATGACGGATTTAGTTTGCCTCTCTTAAGTGAAATCACTGTACTAAACCTCTGATGTTCTATGATAGATTTTAGTTTGTGTTTATGAAAGAGTCATTGTACTGCTTTCCCAATCTGTGTTGTCACTATCTGCTCTTTTATGATAGATTTTCCCATCCTTGTTGTCACATCTGTTCTATGATAAGATTTTCCCATCTCTGTTGTCACATCTGTTCTATGATAAGATTTTCCCATCTCTGTTGTCACATCTGTTCTATGATATTTTCCCATCCATGTTGTCACATCTGCTGTTCTATGATAGATTTTCCCATCCGTGTTGTCACATCTGTTCTATGATAGATTTTCCCATGTTGTCACTATCTGCTGTTCTATGATAGATTTTCCCATCCTTGTTGTCACATCTTTTCTATGATAGATTTTCCCATCTGTGTTGTCACTATCTGCTGTTCTATAATAGATTTTCCCATCTGTGTTGTAACATCTGCTGTTCTATGATATTTCCCATGTGTTGTCACTTTTCTGCTGTTGTATGATAGATTTTCCCATCTCACTATCTGCTGTTCTATGATAGATTTTCCCATGTGTTGTCCCATCTGCTGTTCTATGATAGATTTTTCCATCTATGTTGTCACTATCTGCTGTTCTGATAGATTTTCCCATTAGTGTTGTCACTCTCTTGCTCCACGATAGTTTAGTCTGTTCATGAAAAAGCGTCATTGTACTGCTTTCCACATCTGTGTTGTCACTATGCTCTGCTCTATGATAGTTTTTAGTTTGTGTTTATGAGTGTCATTGTACTGCTTTCCCCAATCATTTTCACCAACTACTGTTCTTACCTTAAATTTGCCTGTTTGAAGTAGAGTCATTGTATTATACCCTAATCACCCCACACCCCAACCAATGTCACCATTGGCTGTTTTTAGTTTTGCCTCTATGATGTAGAGCCATTGATCTACCCCCAACATCAGTGTAAACATCTGAACATATAAAAACATGCTTAAAGACAACATTTTAAAGTGGATGTCAAAGCACATTTTCCCTGAGGAGTGGCCAAGGGAGTTAACTTTGTATATGTACATTTACTTGTAAAAAAATTTTCTACAGATTATGCATTTAGAGTTCAGGTTTTTGCACACCATACTTATACTGCTACACATGGAATTATATGGAGAACTTTGTGACCTACATTTTATATTTTACTAGCTTAATGGTTTTGCCTTTTCCTCATAAATACATTTTTTTTGCTCTCTTAACCTATGTCCATGAAATATGGTCAAGTGAACGCAGCAGCCTTCATCACAAAATTAGATCACAGTGATCCATATTTCACGCATCAGTGACAATAGTTGTATTTTGTAGTTTTGTTTCTCAAGCACTGTTCATATTTGAATCATCAAACTAGATGACTATGCGTCTTTATTAGTATTATCCATGACAACAAAAGGTCACTCTTACCTACATTTGACATTTTAATGGTTTATGATTATAATACTCAAGAAGGCCTTTAATCGTTGAATAAAAAGTCAATACCAGATTACAAATTTGAATAGCTTACATGAATCCAATGGTTTTGCCATTTCTTCTAAAATAAATTTTGGAACAATATATCACAGCATTTACCATTTTGATTCCAATATTTGTATAAACATGTACTTTCATTGTTATAAAAAGAAAGATGAGGGTGGCAAGCCTGCTACACTGAATATATAAACATGAATTTTGTACATTTCCATGGTGTATCTTTGCTACTCAATGTTCTGATATATTAAGCTATCTACGCCTTGGTGGATCAATGTTTCAGTGCTTCGGATCAAATTTCATTGGATGCAGAAGCTAGCCACTGCATCCAGTCAAAATAAAGTTCAAATGTGAAAACTGTTCCTACATGTTAGAGATAAGGATATAACATAATTGGAATAGACATGTATAAAAGCAATTTTCCACTACTGATCTTTGTTTTGCACAATATATCCTTTCCATCAACTACAACTGTAATGGCTTTTCTCTTGTATGTAGTCATACTTTTGATGTTAAACTTACAAAGTATCATCTTGTCTTTTGATGTCAATTACCTCTGCCATTTTTGGCTGATGTACAACAATTGCTATTGGTTTGTTGGCATTACATAATAAAGGAGACAACACATGATCAAGATCTTATCAACCTTCCATCGTGTAGATTAACATTTTGAAATCCTGGCAAACATGATAATGCTTTTGAAACAGATGTTACAGAAAATAATTCATATTATTAGATTTGACAATGGTTCCAGAATTCATCACAAAACTTCCTACCAAGTTTACGAACCTTTCTTAAATCTTTATTTTTTTATTTTGAACTGAACTCCCACCCCTACTCAAGAATATACTAAATGATGTATCACTTGGAAACCTTAGCTCTGTCCCACAAGTATAGATGACTTGTGATAGCTTTATTGCATTTTATATATATTAAGTGTAGAACTAATCTACCATTTTCACCCTTGTGAGCAAAAACCAAGGTAGTGAACAATGGTCAATCAGTGTCCTCTGCATTTTCCCCCCAAGAAAAAAAATTGATGCACCAGAGACACCCATTTTGAATTTCATTCTAGAGAATGAACCTGTTACTCAAAAAAATAAATCACTGTTTATATGAAAACTATAGTATTGAAAACATATTCAAAAGCTACTTTCAGTTCTTAATGTATTTCTTAATGTTTTGTTTAACTGACCTGTTGTGTAATTGTACATTTTGGGCAACAGCTTGCAGGCTCTATAGTACTAGAGTACAATATTTCTGGCTTGACAGAAAACTGGAGGTTTCAATTGTGATTAGTGATTCTATATAAACTTGCAACAATATTGGTGTTGAATATAGTAATCCTCACACCCATCAATCCTTCTGTTCAGCACGATCTCATTTGCACAACTAGTCTGACTTGACTACATAATTTTTCAGAAACTTGAAGCAAGTTTAATTAGTTTGACAGTTAGGATAGACTTTAAAAAATTCTTTACCCTGGTGTTTACAGCATGCTACACAAGTAGGTTATTTAGCACCAAAGCAATTGGAGCAAAGTGCCTTGCCCAAGGACACACCACAGTAGCTGACCAATGCTAGTCTGAAGGTATGATTCAAACCCACACCCATTCAGTTGTGAATCTAGTATGCTGACCACTTAGCTACTACCAATTCCTAAAAGTGCTTGTTTGGATGTTATCACATGCATTGAGCATCAAGGTATTTGATATTTCAATACTATTTTAAACCACAAGAATTACAATAATTACTTAATACACTATGCTCCTGTGAGGCTTCCAGATTTAAATACTAAGAGCAAAGAAGCGCTTGACATTAAAAAATAAAATCGTGAGAAATTTGGTCCATAATCTAGGCTGATCCAATGATGTGACTTGAACCAGCAATCTTTTGGTTACATATCCGGTGCCTCACCCATAGATCAACTGTAGTTCCACTAGGTGAAGATCTCTATTGTTTCCATGTTGTAACTTAAGGGTCTAGGGCCCTGCGTGGTCTAAAGCACTCACTGTTACAGATCACTGCCATCTCACATCTGTCTGTGTGAGTTCAAGTCTCAGATTTGGCCAATAAGGGTATGTGAGAAAGCTTGCCAGTTGCTTCTCATGGGTCAGTGGTTTTTTCTAGGGTTTTCCCAGGTTCTTCTTCCACTATTGATACTGGCTGCCATGTATAGCCTATCTTGTGCTGAAAACTGGCATTAAAACCTACAACAGCAGCAATGTAAGGGAAACAGAATAACTTACCTTGCAATGCAAATTATATAAATTTTTGAAGGTGGAACTATGGATAGTTTCTAAGTTATGAATTAGGGTAAGTCCACAGGACATGAGAGATACTGGAGAGGATGATGCTGGTTGTAAAAATGATGACCTTTTTATGCAGTGAAGTGATCCTATACACATGGTCCTGTAGATAAAATTAATGACAACATTATAAGACAAAAAAAAAGCAGCAACTATGTGCTCCTAACTTTTCTTAATTTTCTATATTTTCAACACGTGTGAATATACTTGTCCTAGGCATCAGGCAAGTTGGCATGCTAATATGAACTTATATTCCAAGTCTGATGGTAAGGTACTCACCACAACCTCATTATTATATGATATATGAATTATATGTAAATTCATCATCAAAAGTCTGCAAGACTGATTGGTGACAAGCAAGTCATAACAGATAGACTTTGGACACTGGGTCCTGTGATGAGGCCAGTTGGCCCAAGAGTCGTGTGAACCAAACATGGACCTTTCTTTGTAATTTGCATATGTATCAATCTATGCCAATAATGAGTACAGTATGAAAATGAGTGGTCCACTGCAAAGATCCAGTCCCATAAAGCTCATACAAATCAAGTTACTATAGCATCATGTAAAAGCAATAACTGGATAAAAAAAAAGGTCTGATAAACAAAAATTGTACACAAGACAGTCGCCTGGGGTGAAAAGAAAATAAAACATCTTAAATGTAAAGTTTTATTACTAAATAGAAAATATGTAAAGTCTCAAATGGTTAAATGTAATTTTTAAATAAATTTTCAATATTAAATGCCTGATTGCATCATAAAAAACAGAATTCTTCCAAGATAAGTCATGGGGCTTATCAATGAATGAAGTTTACTTAATCAAATTTTGCCGAAAGTTTGCATAACAATAGGGTCAGGCTTATCATTGTAGTACGATCAATCAAAGAATTATGGTACATGTATATGCTTGATCTTCCAACATAATCTGGCAGTTCATTGTTGATTATACAACTTGTATGCACTCTTTAATAGCATCAACAAACTGAAAATGAGAATGAAATCATCAATGTAAGCTGTCGTGACAAGCAACTACAATGTACAGTAACATATTGTGTGTGTGTGTTTTCGATTTTCAACATAGCTTTAAAAAAAATTTAAGTCACTTCGCTATGATGTCTGCAGTTTGGCAGTTTATAATGATTCTAGCATATTACTGTGTATATTCAAATACAGTAGGCTAAAAATCTCATCCTCAAATTCATATTTTTAAATATATCCAGTGCTTAGCAGGTACTAACAATTTTTCAACAAGCATCAGGGATCAACTGGTGTTTTATTTCATGATTAAAATTACCTCCAGGAGTGAAATTTTAAAACTAAAGATGAATTAAATCCTTTGCACTGAATCTGCCTGTGACAAAATATTGGTAATGTCTTAAATATCATAGCAAGATATCGTAAAATCTCAGTCTGTGAAGAAATTTGTAGAATTTGAGTAAAACTAGAAGTAGATAAGTTAGTTATCCCTGATATAACTTTTAAACTCCTTTTAAATTCCTTAAGAGGGACCCTATAAACCATGATTAAGTGAATCAAACTTTAATCAACCATTTCTTTTCTTTATACTACCATCATTATTACTGAAAAAAAAAAAATAGAATTTATCATAGGTATTTACATATAGTGTTAAAATGGGACTTAAGTGAATTACAACCCTTACTGAAAACTGCAAAGTTCCTACAGAAACACAATTTGCCAAAAAAACAAAACTAATTTACAAATTTTAGTTTGCTTTACATCAAATATTCTTAAAATTCTGATGAAACCTGTTTTGAAGGTTTCCTTGCCACCTTGAGTAAAACTTTCTGGCAAAGCAGCAGCATTTGTAAAAACATTTACAGGTATTCAAAACCAGGATGCTAACAAATTTGGTAAAAGTCTAAAAGTTTGTACGAAGACATTTGCACACATTTTGATGCTTTCAATTACAACTGATTTTCATCACTTTGTTAAGAATTTTAGAATCTAGATACAATGAGATGCTTCTGTACAAGTCTATCAAATTCCATCAAGTTTTTGGGGAGGATTGGTCTAAAAGTTTGTTTCTATTTTTAGTATGTTGCTAATAATGAACCAAGGATTGTCATCACCTGTGTGATCTTTAAAATCATTTATGCCAGGATATTTTCTGTCAAATTTCGTTGACTAGTTTTGGGGTCATTTTAAGAATGTTCTATTTTAATAGCTTTGGTCAATTTTGAAACTGGATCAGCACTGTTATAAACATTTGAAAGGCCTTCAATGATGGGATGCTTTCTGTCAATTCCATCAAATTCTATTCAGTGGTTTTGGTAAAGTCAAATTTGATACACTTGTATAAACTTGAATGGCATGTATCTAAAAAAAGCTGTCAAATTTGATCAATTTTGTTTACAGATTTTCTGATTTTAACCTTTGTTTTTCAGTAATGGAGATTATATTTGAAATCAGGCTGGATTCATTTGTATCCATCTGAAAGGCCTAAAGCCTCAATGATTTCCATCAGCTTTTGTCAAATTCTGTTGAACAATTTTAGGTAAAATGTTGTTTTTTTTCCTGTTTCAGTAATGATTGCCATATTTGATGTCAGACTCGCATCATTTACACAAACTTTATGCCAAAATGCTTTCGGTCAAATTTGGTCAAATACTTTGGAGAGGTTCTTAAGAATAAATCGACAAAAGATTTTTCTATATTTAGTGACAATGACTATGTATTTGATAATGACCAGGTGTTATGATCCTTACCAAATCTTAAACTGATCCAGTAGTTTTAGAAAAGATTATAAATTATAAAATAGCAAATGTTGACAGATGGAAAAATATGATGGATACAGGACCATGACAAAAGATCAGTTGGCTTAACAGTAAGAGAAGAGTTTAAATTTATTGGAATGGATAACAATACCTTAGGCTTGCAACTAATCCTGCTGGCATGAACTTCCCTGAGTTGTAAAACCTGTATCCCATCAGACCTGACAGGACAACACTGGTGGCTGCAAAATAATTAAAATAACTGTTTTGTGGAGTTGAACTTTAGGCCTAGAGAGCTTTATACTTCCACATAAAATCCCAGCTTATCAGGTACCAATATATCCATACAGCTGTATATTGCACTTAAAAAAATATTGGTAGATTTTTCAGCAAACTTTTTCGTAAATTAGTTTGATTTGGACAATCATTCTTTCCAGAAGAATACACACACACACACACATTTATATATGTATAAAATTTCAAATCATATAGCAAAGATTATTTTCACCAGATGTACTGGATTCGAAGATATCATGGTTGTTAGATTATGACCGAACATTTTAACTTTGTGCACCTATGGGCCCCTTTATCAATGGCAAATACTCATGAAAAAGCCCCTTTGTTTTAATAAAGTATCTTTCTCCACTGCGTGGGTCAGTCTAATCCTCCATTAACAAGTATGTTCATCCTCATGTACACAAAACCTTGCGATAGTGTCAGCCGCAATTTTCTCTAGGTTCTGTAAAAGACCCAGCCTGGTCACTCTGGCCCAACAAGTGACAGTTCAAGTGAGACAGCTCTAGTCTAAGGGACTCTAGTGGCCTTTGCAGGTTAAGCAATTGTCAAAATAACTGAAGTCAATCAAAAGCAAAGGTACCATCTGTGATGAGGAGAGATAGTGATGTGAATGTACACATCCTACATCATTGGGTCTTATGGTATTCCTGACTGAGGTTTTGGCCTCAATCTTAAAAGGTTCTTTCCTACAGAAACTTTAAGTTAAAAGGCCAATAATTTTTTGTCCAAATTTTCCCCCTTTATTGGTATCAGAAAAATCAAGAGAGAAAACCAGAGACTGGTCACTGAACACCCTCTCTACTGCACTATTCTAGAGAAGGGAGTGTATCTCTTCCTCTAACAGTGCTAAATTCAACTCGTGGAATCACAAGAAGGACCATACCAGAAGAGATCTCAAAGCTAAGTTAGTTTCTAACTTTTATTATAGAGAAGAAACTTGTCATCTGTGATACCTGATCACAATTCTTAAGAAACAAAAATGTTTAGCCTAGCACCTACAAGAATAAATTGAAGTGAAACAACTACAGGAGAGGTAGTAAGTCCCTTGAACGAACACCCCTCTTTCCTTAGAAAAGGAATAAGGCCCACCCCTTGGACTTTTATGAAAGACTCCTTTCAAAGAACCAACTGCCAAATGGGAGTTAAACAGAGACATATCCATAACTTCTAAAGCCTCTAGTGTCTTAAATTAAACGTTCATCCAGGGTCCTGTGGAAATACCCATTTGTACTGCTCCAATGTCACAAGTTTAAAGTTAGGGGCCAGGAAGGATAATGACCCCTTTAACTAGTCACAGATTCCAGAGGACTCAACACAACATGACAGACCAATCCTTATGCTCTCTAGCAAACTCCTGCACCTCACTAATCCTTTGGGAAAGCTCCTTAACTATAGTAGAGTGAGGGTGCAACAATACATCTGGGTGTTAAGTTGTCGAAGAGAGTCTCTCCAAAGTGAAGAGAATTGTGTGCTCAGAGCCTAAAGGCACGGGACATATATAGCTAGACAGTACAACTTGTTAACCACCTTGTCAAAGGACCAGATCTCTCCTTCCTGTACTGCTTTGATTGAAAATAGGGAGGAGATACCACATAGGACAGTTGTAGGTCAAATAAGTAGAGATTTAAGAAGACTAACTCTTACACCTGGGTAGCTAATGTCTTTGTTGTGGGTAAAATTGGGGGCAAGAGGAATCTCAACCCATTAATCATCTGCAGCTAAAAGAATGTCTTTAGTGGAAGACAAGGCAGGTGGGCACGAGTTACTCTGAACATTCCTGCAGTGTTTGAGAGAAAAGAGTATGCCCTCCTCCCTCCTTTCTGACCCCACTTCATAGGATAGTAATTTCAACCCAAAGATGACATTCAAACTCTCTACCATGGGGTCAAGGTCCTGAAGTTCAAGGCTGCAATCAGGAGAAGAACGATTTCCCTGCATTGGAAGATCACACATACCATAATGATTTAACAGGATTATACAAAAAGACAGGGATGCAAAACAATTCCCTTTCCTATTCAATGGTAGTCTAGAGATAGTGGGTCCTGACCGGATCCCTATTCCCATTCCAAGGGGATGCCAATAATCAATGACCAGTATCAGCAGACTGGTGACTGGTCAATGACATCCAGTCAGGCAATTCTAATATGCAGAAGACCATTTACTCAGATCTTATGGACTATCAATATCAAAGCTCTCACTTATCCTGTTACCAACTATTGGCTTTGGGGACTGAAAGGGTACTGCTCCTCCCTCATGGGGGAAGGGGGTACAACTCACGTTCAGCCAGCACCAAGCTGAGGGCCAGTGTGAGCGGGGGGTACTCACTCTCTGCCTTGCAGGACTGAAGTGGGAATTGTTCCTTTTCTTATAGAATAGTGCAACTAGTGACTGGCTCTCTACCCACTCAGCTCTTAGCCACCAGCATTGGACAAAATGCTGTTACTATCTCATGGGAAGGCACAACTCACTCTCTCCCCCTTATATATACTCGCTAAGAGTGGCCCCATGAGCCTTATACGACTTTTCTAATCCTACACTGAAATCGAAGGTACTCTACACAGAAAAACAGAACATTTTGAGGAAGAAGAGAAAGGAATTTTCTTACTCCCTTTGTTAAGCTCATTTATTTTCTATCCACTGAAGTTTCAGAGGTGAACTAAAACGTCAATGCAAAAGATCACATGAATAAATGAAAATCACTCGCAAGCCCTACCTTAGTTTATTTCAATGAATGCATAATATTCACAGGTGAGACAAATAATTAATTTTCAAGAAAACCAAAATTTCATGCTTTTGATAAATTTTTGTTAGTACTTAAATTCATGTACTGGGAAATGGATCCCATCTTTCATAAAGGGGTAAATGTCGATTTGTAATTTTGCAGCTTGTACCAATTAAAAAAATCCATGAAAATTTGTACCTCATGAAAAATAGCGCAGTGACAGTGTCGCTCATTTACTGACAGTATTATTCATCTACTGACAGTAATGCCTTACTGACATAAAATCATTTCACTTGCTGCATATTTTGGCCTTCTTCAACCTTCTGTCAAGGGTTCTGGTCTCGATTTCTCAAACAGAACTCAAGCCTTGACTTTAAACCTAAGTCAAGAATCTAGCAATCTGATTGGTTAAAATTTAAAATCAAACTTAAAAGTGACCATTTACTGTAAATACATTTAAGTCTACATTTATATTTTAAAACAAGATGGTAAAATTTAAACTGAGCAGCTGTATGGGCAATTAACTGACCTTATCATGCAGTCTTAACCAAACTGTACAGGAATCAAATCTTTGCTAAGGTTCCCACATCCAGCCACAAATTTAGAAAAAGATTTAAGGCCATATCCAGACCTAAAAATAAATATTTCCAGACCTAATAATGTGACAAGTTTATTGACATGCATATCCGACATGATGCTTTAGTCTTAAGTTTTGGAAGGCCCTATCCAGGCTTTGAAATCATTAGCTTCTTCCTACAAGGAGTTTTAAGCACAATGTCCAGGCATTCTTTAAATATCAGGTCCATACAGGCATATAAAAATTGTACATTAAAATTCACCTTGCATTGATTTATTCTGAAAACTATTTATAACCCATGTGAATCAAAGAATACAAATCTGTGTTACTATTTATTAGTTAAATTGAACTCATTCTTCTACCTGTAAATTACGGTGATCAAACCTATTAAAATTACACATCTAGTATTTGAAAAGTTGTGAATTTATTTTATGGTATGCCGATTTTGGTCAAAAAGTTGACATACATATGCAGTGTAATATTTTTTTGAGATTCCAAAATGTCATTTCTAGTTCTAATTACATTACGTGACCCACTCAGATCAAAGCTCAACTTCAGTAAAGCTGCTTCAGCTAAAAGTCTCATTTCTAACACTTGTCTAGCTCCATGAATTAGATGTAATTCATAGCTTTAAAATAAATTGTTAACCCTACCATCTGCTAGTAGGCCCATTTGCCAAACTGAACTGTGCTAGGATTCGGCCTTTAGAATTGTCTATGTAGCCCATAATTTGAACATGCATTTGTAAAACTTCCTCTGCATGGTTCAAACTGTCACAGAATGTCTTGTCCATGACCCAATGTGACAATTAAACTTAGTTAAGGAAAAGAGTGTTAATGACATTGTGTGAAAGGGAATAAAAAAAATTTAATACTTTTCCAAGACTTTTTGATCATTTTTTAAATGTTTTCATACCTTTTCAAGGCCTGGAAAAGAAATATTTAAATGGAAGACTTTTTACAGAATTCCAGGAACCCTGCCACATGATAGCCATAATTGTCAGTTTGATAGTTTGGTGAATTCTAAGAGGATGTTTCTGCTGTTAAAGACATATAGAAAATTATGTCTGTGCACCAATTAGCATCTTAATCACACAGGTCCCTTACTACAAACTGCATTTGGTTTTGTGGGCTTAATGCCATTTTTCTGCACAATACATATCGGCCAGAATGTTTTGCTGTAGGAAATACCTAGGAAGAAAAATCGACCTAAGGGAAGCTAATGGCGATCTTTCTCACATTCCCATATTAGCCAAATTGAGACTCTAACCCAGTTTCCACCCATGGCCCTACTGCAAGGAGCCTCTGTATTGCATTGTCCTTCATACAACACTAAGGGATAATGTATCAAACTTTACTGTATAAACATAGTTTTGATTCTGCATCTATTACATAATACAACGCCGTCAACAATAACATGGTATACTTCATTGCTCATATGAACAAGTTTAAAGAGATAGAATAATGTATGCAGTCAACACTTCTCAATAATGGGATCACACTACCAGGCAAAGTGAGCAAAAAAGTCGCATGAGAACTGTAAACTTCACCTTCTGTTAGAAAAGAAAAAATGACTTTGCCCTCTGATTATTTGGACATAAAATGGCTGTAGATTAAGTCTTTTGAACTGCTGCCTTGCTATAGCCAGCAAGTTCTGGCACTGTTGTAATCCAAGGTGAAATGCATCAATATGTAAATAGTAATTTGCTTTTAAAAAATGTGATCGGTGAAGAGCATTTTCTAATTCATTGTTTTTATAGATGGAGATCTTAATGGCCGTATTTGCGTATTTTCTTGATAAAATCAGTTTGAAACCGTAAATGAACTTGTAATGGTGAACATTGCTACATATAAGATACACGACATTATTAAACTGTCTGTATTTGTAAATAATTGGGAAAATAGATTCAGGAAAATATATAATATAATGAAAACAAAGTTTAATATTATTTGATAAGAGATTTAGACTAAATATTTAATAATGTAGGTCAAAAACATGTGACAATCTCTGTTGTGGAATTCGAAACAATGCTTCAAGGTCAAGGCTGTTTTCTAACCTACCATTTTCATGAAATTACAAAAGAGATATATAGCTCTGAAGCAAATACTATTTAACCGATGCATATCATTATTACAAGTAGGTAAAAAAAAATACAACCATAAATATTTAGTCCTATTAATGAATTTGTTTAACAAAGCAAGAAAGTGAATCATTATATTAAGAAAAGCTTTCTTTCCAAAAATACATGCATTCACATGGTGCAAAACATGTTCTTTGATGTTTTGGTTGGGGGGAATGGGTCCAGTTTAGTTATCTATCGACTTTAGTGCTTCTTTGTGTTGTCTATGAATAGTTACAGTAATGTTTATCAGGAACAAATAAATCAGGACAAAGAGTATGCTTTTAAGTCGCTTGTGCATGTATTCCTAAGTACACCTACTAGGGGTTGTTTCAAAGAATGCTAGAAATCTTTTTGACTGCAATTTTGCACAAAACTTGTTGGAAAAAAATAAAATAATTAAGTGGTAGTTTATTAAGCATTTTTACCAACTTGCAATTACAAGACTCAAATCTTGTTATTGCTTTCAGTTAAAATTAAAAATTTTGGGTGTATACATGAACTTGCTAGGCACAATATAGCAGGGACTGTTGATGTCCCAGTACACCCTACAAATATGTAAGAGATAGTTTTCCAAATAACTTTTCCAGCGATCCTAGGTTACTCTGACATCCTAGAAAAGATCTATGGGCTCCTTATATACATGCCTATAGTTACTGAGACATTGCGAGGGTCATTCGTTGTCTGGTAAGCTCCAAACCCTGCCAGTCCTCCAAACAGAACACCTGCTGCAAGGGATGGAATGCTGCCTGAAAAACACGAGATTCAGTTTATATAATACTCATTTTTTTTTTCAGGAAGGCAGTTTCGGGAAAATTATGCCTATTTTAAAGTACAAGTATTTACTTTTCAAAATTCAGCTTGATACTCAAAACTTTTTTTCATTCTGGCCAAACATTAACAATTTTGTACAATAACACAAGGTGAAAGACAAAAAAATTTAATGCCAAACATTACAACACAAAATATTTTGTCGACAACTTTTACAACTATCCTTCTTAGAAATTATTAAAATACAATAAAAAGTTTCAAAGATGTGATAATCAGTATGAATGTGAAATCAAACTGAAGGAAAATCTTTCTATTCCTTCCAATTATTTCTATAAAATTAGCAACTGATGCATGTTTTAAAATGTGAAATAAATTGTAATCATCCCGAGACTTATGTAATTATTATGCTGAAATTTTTCAGTTAAAAAGCCAGTTGAATAAATGATGTCTTCCTTTACAAAATGTAGAGTTTCCTGAAAATTCTTTTTAAGTTTTCAGACACTCTGTATACAGTAGCCCACCTCTTGAATTGCCACCCTGACCAGTAGCCACCCACTTCTTACGGCCAGAATCCTTGACACCGATGAGTGCATGCACAAAAGTACCCCTCAAGAATGGCCACCCCTCTAACGCGACCAGCTTCCAGCATATTTGTACAAAAATGCAAAATGTCACCCTCAACAGCAGCCACTTTTATTTCAAATGTGTCCAGAACCAATAATTCATATTGAGAAGGTGAATATTGGATACATAACATATCTCAGGTTTCCGTTACTGAAAAAAGTGTTGACTAAAGTACATATAGTACTAAGATTAATATTATATTATTATCTATAAAAGGTGACATTTGCAGGAAACGGGCTCAACAATATTATGATAGAGTTTTGGGCTTGACATATCTTTTGAGTTCTCTTTGATGAATAGAACCGGACAAGATCATAACATGGTCAGCATAGGCTAAAAATAGATTTTGTGCATTAGCACACACACACACACACACACACACACACACACACACACACACACACACACACACACACACAGAAATTAACCTTAAACAAAACTGCATACCAAAGACTGAAAAAATCATGTGACAACACATTTATTGCTTCCTTTACAAAGAAGACATTTCGTCTACTCTACAAAAGTTTCATCTGCATAATTAAATCGCATACAGTTAGCAACATCCAAATAAATCATTACCAAACATTAACATATCATCACATAAAAGGAGACATTATTTTAGAAGAAAGTTGGCTATTCTACTAAATCAGATCGGTTGAGGTGGGAGAGGGGACTTGCCAAACAATTTTATGTAGAAAAAACTCAAATAAACAATTTAATGTTGAAAAGACTCAAATAAACAATGTAGTAACCTATAAGGAGATTATTCAACCATAGTGGGAAAATGGAGCAAACGGAAAGAGAATTATGTTTGTAACAAGATTTAAATGACATTTCTAAATGGTTTTGCAATGTGCATGACAACAATACCCACTTGCATATCATATCATGCTTACATCAAGAATAAGAACAATTATTGTATATTCAGTTGAAATAATCCTATTATTATGACAAGAAGAACCTTTTAATAATTAATGTTAATTTTTAACGAAGATATTAAATGCTTTGAAGTATGTAGCTTTCTTTCTATGTACATTACATCTACTTCTCACTAAAACTTAAGTCTCCCTCCGGAAAGGCCACCAGTCTTATAAGGCCACTTTCCCTGTGCAGAAGGGGTGACCATATAAGAGGGGGACCACTGTACTTCTGTTGTCAATGCACATTTTATTCTCAACCCCTGAAAAATTAAAGTGCCCACAGTAGCTACAGTATGCGCAAGGAGGGGATAACTCTAATATACTTTTGAAAATTAATGTTAGCCCCAAAGTTCAGAAAAGGTCTCACTTTGCACCATACCTTTAGTTAAAGTAATAACATTTTACATTGAAGATTGGTTTTTATATTAAGTAAAAAAAAAAAAACAAATCTTGCATATCTTGGCAATACTTTAATTTTAGCACATTTCAAGGCAGCAAGAACACTACAAAATATTTAAATTGTATTTTATCCTCTTATTCAGCCAAATACGCTCTCTACACATAAACTTCTAGAAAAAGCAACAATTTTACTACTTTTTAAAAAAAAATTAAAAAATTTTGCTGATGTACTTTCTGTGAATTTGAGTTTTGAATTAAATTAAGTGAGTCACACATGTAATCCAAACCAGAATATGCACTGACAGCATGATGGAAGTAGTAATGGTATGTAGTGATGTCATTCTTAAGGCATGAAAATGTTACACTGCAATTTCAACTTTTAGACTAAAATCAGCACACCAATGGCAGATTCATAATTTACAAACACTAGATAATGCAATTTTAATAAGACTGATCACCAGCTTATGAAGTGGACTGCTACCTCAGCAATTTTAAGCATTAACTTACATTGTTATAAATACAACTTAACCCTCGCCATCTTGCCAAAGTGTCATTAAGTATAGTCTCAATTTTTAATTTACTACTCAGTTTTTAGGAATCTATATCGGTGAAATTGAGACAATTCATAGTAATACACATTTTGCATTTTTTATTCAGCTGGATTATGCTAATATTTTGGAGTAAATCAAAGCGATATGAATCCTAATGCACAAGAAGTGGCCATTTTCTCCAATTACAGTATGTAGAAAAAATTGGAATACATATTTTAACTGTCTCTTGAATGTGCTCATAAATTCACTAATACCTCACCATTTCATTAGTTTTGAGTATTATAAAAAAATTCTATTTTTTTTTTCTTTTTTACATTTTTGCAAATTCCCGATTGTTGAGGAAAAAAAACTGTTGATCTTCAAAAGTCGAAAATTTTGACGACCAGTTACATCTTCAGGTTTATGAGGAAAACAATAAAAATATGTAATAATGAGACCATGATAAATCCAAATAAGTAATGTTACAGCTTGAAAACGCGTTTTTCAAAATACCTTCCGCATAGCTACCTGAGCAACTCATTTGAAGGCAACACAATTAAAAGGTAACTTCATAAAATGGATGGAAACGTAAGAAATGCATAACAATGTGCAGGATGGATTGTTCCCTTATTTAAGATGACTTCACTCAATATAGGACAATACTTATTATTAATAAGGATGCTGGTGAGAACGAAAGCAGATATCATAGGCATGGTAAAAATGGAGTGTGGGTATGTGACTATTGGGCATATCATCTCTCAAAAGTGTTCAATCATATTTGTCACTCATAATGAACAATACAAGAGTAACACTAATAATTTATGCCATCTTTCTGCACATCTGAACATACCGGCTTTCAAATAGCCAATAATTCCCCCTGTAGCAACTGTAGCCGCATAGGCAAAACCGATGATATCTGCCATGTTCCGGATTATTTTAATCGGCAGTTCATCACACAAACGCTTTGAACAATTTGCAGCATATATCACGTGGTGACCAGTGAACTTCATGAAAAGAAGCGCGAACGGCCAAAGGCCAAACATTACGGAAAATGTCCCCCCAACTCGTTCGCATACATATTTCTTCAAAACTTGTTTTTCATTTTGTATACACTTTAGAGAGGTCGAAATATCACTCACTAGAATATTTTAACATTTTATGAAAATAGATTTTTTAATTAAAAAGATTCAAAACAGTTTATTATTCAGAACATGTTTCACAATGTGGTGTATATAAATAGTATAAAACCACAGGAGTCTGCAGTTTTATCAATAAAGCACGACGAAATTTCTGACTACATGAAATCACCTTAACGGTATTATGAAATATTAAAGCACGACGAAATTTATGACTACATGAGATCACCTTAACGGTATTAGAAAATATTATAATATTGTACCGTTAAGGTGATTTCATGTAGTCAGAAATTTCGTCGTGCTTTATTGATAAAACTGCAGATTCCGGTTTATAAAACAAAGTACGTGTAAAAGTAAACATTTACTGTGTGATAGTATTCAAAGGTCGTATAATCCAGACACAGTTGGAATCAGAGCTGTACCGTAATATAAACTAGCGTTCGAAAGAGATTAAACGTGTCTGTTTTATAGCTGACATCGAGCTGGGTTACTTATTCCTTTTTCCAGGTTGAATAAGGAATAAGTAACCACTTACAGCTTAAATAAGGAATACGTCATCAGTTACCAATTCAACTTTCTACATACATTTTGTTATTTATGCCTTATGCACATCCAAATTGGTTATTCATTTATTATTCCCATTTTTCAATAAGTAATTGGTTATAACTTTGAATCTCTTTCCTTCAGAAGAGTTTCCTAAAGGCAGATAGTATTTGATAGTGTCCTTTGAGAAGAAGGCTAATTTCATCGATATTTTCCTTTAATCCTCGTCAATTCAATTGCCAGACATATGCATGGTGATGGAGGGAGTACGGGACTTATGGGAGCTTTCACCTTGGCTGTACAAGAGTGCCCTCCAGTATTCGTACTCTCTAGTCTCTAGATTGCAAATATCTTTTTTATAGGATCGTTAGATCCTTTGGGAAGTCCAGTATTTTCTTTAATCCTCTTCTTGCATGACTTTGAGAAAGTATCACTGGTTCCAGCAAGCTGATGCTCCTGGATGGCCTCAATTAACCGGTTTCTTGGTAGTAGATTAAGTCTTCAGTGACATACTCTTATGAGAAGGAATTTTCGGCTCTGGATTGGAGAGGAAGAGAGAGAAAGGAGTGGGGTGGCGCTTAACAGTGGTACATCTTTGGGGAATTTCCAGTAGCAAGAGGTAGCGGGAATCGCTGTAAATATGAACAAGACTTCTGACTTGGGGCTTTAGTTAACCTTTATTTATATATGCGAAATTATATTCTAAAGATACACTTATTCATACAATACATTTGAATAATTTATGTTATCTACTACTTCAAATGCTTGTAAAAATTTTCTGCATTTTAGAATGCGATACAAGTAATTAAAATATTGCTTGAATTCATAAAGCCTAAAATTCAATAGTCACGACTGATGTTATAATCATTTCAAGAAATATATTTTGTTTCATATAATTTAGAATAATAACCTGCAAACGATCACTGGACATTATACTGTATCATCTAAAGAATGCTATGAAGCTAACGAATTCATACAAATGAACATAGAAACAATAAAATATTCCATTACATTATAGTAGTACATAAAAAGAGAGAAAAAAATACAAGTTACTACAAAAATCATTAGTAAGTAATAGGAAATTCTTACCTGTAAATATGAACAAGACTTCTGACTTGGGGCTTTAGTTAACCTGAGTTCTTAGATAGGCTCGGCCTTATATATTCCAAAATGACGTAGAACAACTACGTGCCCCAAATCAGAATGCCTTATTGCAAAGATTCCGAAATGGCGTGGAATGACTACGTGGTCCAATCAGAGTCGTAAAGAGGCTATCGTCTTTGTTCAATAACATACGTGTCCAAATCTGAATGTCCATTTTAAGTTATTTATTGTAAAGAGGTTATTGCTTTTTGTTCAACTCTTAACATGGATTATGGATAATTTGGTAAATCGTCGATTAACACTCGTAACATTGAGCAATACCTGATTTGTTCGGCTAATTAATTTTGTTACAGTGAAGAAAGCGAGTAATTCGTTTATTTTTATGAATTCTGAACCCGGCTATTGTAGGATTATGTTTGTGAAAAGCAGCCCCCAAAGCAAGTTGGTTCGAAGCTATGAAATTGAACAATGTTATCCAATTTTGTAGCTAATCTCAATCTGTAAAGAACAATGATTCGTTCAGTTGAAAAGAAGCGAGTGATTCGTTTATTGTTATACTTCTGAATCAGACGATTTAGTATTATATTTGTGAAAAGGCGGCCTTTAAGGTAAGTTAGTCCCCAGGTTATTCCAGCCATTGAATTGAACCCAGCTATTCAATTTGTAATTAATCCCAATTTGTAAGGACCAACGTAATCCTATATACATTTTTTAATTCCTCTACCCAAATTTTATATGAACCAATATAGTCCTATATACTTTCTTTTTTATTTCTCTACCCAAATTTTATATCCTAATAATACCTTTGGGTAATTTGAGCCGAGTCCTCGAGGCTCGAAGGAAAAAATGTATTAGGCAAAAATACAATGAATTGACAAAGGTTAATAAATTGCAAAAAGGCAATGAAGAACAATTTCATTGCGGTACATTTTGTGAAGTGCAAAAAAAGAAAATAATACAATGAGAACACAATAATATTCAATAGACCACAAATAAAATGGAGCATTATAATAGTCATGATAAATAGGATAAACACACTTGAAAAATTCAGTACATAATGTGTTGAACTTAAATACATAATGAGAAGAGAAAAAAAACCATCCATATTATATCAGAATGAACATAATGGCAATAAAATCCGAATATAAAATGAAACAATACACAAAAATAGATACAGGGTATAGTATGAAAAACAATACAAAAAGAAAAAAGTTTAAATATACCGAAATTGTGCGTAATCTAATGGTAGTACACTGAAAAATTCAGTACATAATGTTTAAACTTAAATACATAATGAAAAAAAACATCCATAGTATAGCAGAATGAGCATAATGGTAATAAAATCCGAATATATAATGAAAGAAACACACTGAGATAATTTTTGGGGTTTTTTTCTCTGCTTGGAGAAAGAAGTTGGTGAGATATTGTTGGCTGATCACGTTTACAACGGTGATGACCAGTATCAGATAAGTTTTAAAGTAAGGTAGTGTATGTGCTTAAGGTAAACTAGTGTATGGTGGGGAGGAATGGTTGTGAGGAGTGGAGTTTGAAAAATTGCTGTCTGAGCATTAAAAGAATGCGACATCATGGTGTGTCCAAATGATGTGAGCAGAGAAGGGGTGCTTAAAAATTGAACGAAGCTTGTATGCCGATACAAGAGTATTCGGAAATGAAGTTGGTATGGTCATGTTAGAGTTATCGTTTACTTGGGTTAGTTTAAAATCGGTCCATCTGACATGTAGTCGCGGTCGTAAATATCCAGTGACATGAAGGTTGTCAATCATGCATGGGCCAGAAGAGTGCCAATAGGAAGGGCATAGTTGAAGCTGAAGTATATCAACTATGACACATTGAAATCCAATAGTAATTTCAAGACGGAGTTTAGTACATGCCTTGACTGTGAAATCCATTTATAAACAGGGACAAGAACAATTATGAATGTCAGGAATGAGACTGAAAAGATTATGTGATCCCAAGTTAGAACGTTAGAAATAGTAGTAGTCCAATCAGGAAGAGAAGTTGTGGGTGCAATAGTATATTGGAAGTGATTTGTAGTTTGTGCGTCAGTTGCGTGTGTGAGTAACATTGCGGAACACAAGGGTCGGAAACGCCATATAAGCCAAATAATTAATAAGGTATTAAGGATCGATAAAGCGAAACTGATAAGAGTCAGAATATGTGGTAAATCAAACCAAGAGTCATTATTGAGCGGAAGTTCACCGCTTAAGATTGTTTCTGCCAAGGACGAAAAGATTTGTTGATCAATTTTAGCCCGTTCAGCTACTTTTTTAAGGC
The DNA here is from genome assembly GCA_016746295.1 of Potamilus streckersoni. NCBI lineage: Eukaryota > Metazoa > Mollusca > Bivalvia > Unionida > Unionidae > Potamilus > Potamilus streckersoni. The sequence goes on along the minus strand of JAEAOA010001578.1, from coordinate 5,422,847 downwards.
TTAAATCGATCTTCTTATCTGTAGCAAGAAAATGTGACATGTGGTGTTCATATAGTTTGAATTCAGGCATAGAAATGGTCAAGGGACTGTCGAAAGTTGTATTACCTAAGATGGCTGCTAAATGTGTAGAGTTAAAGAATTGCTGCAGAAGTGCGAGATTGACTGGATGAAGTTGAGTAACCTCTGTTGAATTGTCAGAACAAGTCGTAATATGTCCGTCATAAGTGAGAGAGGTAGTGATGACTGCACAATGACATGGAATATTCATAATACAAAAACGACAACCTTGAATAGCGCGTCGTTGATTTTGACACTCGAGTATGATTTCGTCCATGAGATAGATTAATATTTGATTTGAGGAGATATCGAGGATATGTGGTGCGATGTGATTAGTCATGAAACGAAAATTACAGGTCTGATGTATACTATATTTATCATCGAGAAATAAACTAATAATACATTCAGGTTGTGAAAAGGGTTTAAGTGCTGGGCGAATGTTTCAATGTAAAATATCCTTACCGGTACAGTGATTTAAAGTCGATAGTGATATTGTCGTGTAAAATTGATGGTCATCTGATACGAGCATTATGTCAGGCAAATCAACAAGTTGTGTAGCATGTGTTGATGTCGTGTTAATTGGGACAGGAAATGATTGAATGCGATACGTCGCGAATGGTCGGCGTCGGGATTAAATTGGAATTTGTAGAGCAATATAGAGGTTGTGGTCATGACGTGTTGCTATATATGATCCAAATTGATAATAGTAACTTGGATCATTCGACGTTATTGAATACTCAGGATAATCAGTGGAGATAATTGTCTGTATTTGATTAAGTGATTTTGCAAGAACATGAGGTGGGATTAGTATAGCTGGTAACTTGCCTGCTGCTAATTCTGCAGTTGCTGTCTGTAATTTTATCTAATTCCTGTGTTATTTGCTGAGATTCCAATAATTGAGCTGCAATGAACTGTGTTGATTTTTGTGACTGTTGATGTAAATTGTTCTCACTATTAAGCATTGTATGTTCTAGATGCTTAAGGGCTTTGGAATTTTGATCGATAGCTGCTAACATATTATCAAAGCGTTGATTGACATGTGAAATATACGAAGAAAAATCACCTGCGTGTCGAGCAAGAGCACTTAACATTTTATTGTTTTGTTTCGTTAACATATTTATGTGATTGGCTAACGTGGCAACGTCTCCCATTGTAGCTAGACCGAATAGGTTTTTACCTATTTCACCAATAAAAGGCAACATAGCTTTTTTGAGACATTTGTTGGTTGAAAAACACCTTCTGGGACGAACTCATTAATTAACGAGATTGTTGTGTGATACTGCTTATTCATTAGAGACCGTATTGCATTTACTTGCAAGAGAAGAGGATTTAGAAAACTACAATGTGCACTTTGAAGACAATATGGAATCGGGTCAATGGAAATGGTGCCTGGAAGCGGTATTTGAAAGGTGTGGATCCACTTATCGGCCGTACAATATACTGGTGAAAGAGACTGGAAGATAACCCCATAGTTCAATCTTTGATCATCCACTGCAAACCCTAGAATCGGAGTCAGTCGAAGCAGTCCTATTACCAAAATCCACATTCCACCCATACCTTAAAGAAAAAGAAAAAGAAGTTGAGAGCATTGCCGGCAAAAGAAGAAAAGAAATAGAAGGCATGAGTAAATGATGGAATGGTAGAAAGGACGAGGCGTATCTCTCTCATTTATGAAGGATATCCTTTCTGAAATTCGTGCTGAACTCAACGATGAAATATTTTACTAGATCGTTTACGACGTGTATGCGGTTGTGTACGTGATCTGTGAAATGTTTCCTTTAATGCCGGGGAGACATTCTCCGTTGGTTCCCATGATGGCTTGGAACCGTCGGACCATTTAACCAAGTAATGTCTTTTTTTACCCAGCAATCCATTTGGATTTCAAAAGTTTTTCAACTGAGTACCATTCTGTACCATTGTCGGTCGGTGTGTGCTTATTGCTCGTCTCATCACGTGATGGTTGAGTTGCCTGAATTACGGTGTCGGCTACATTTGGTGTTGGGGGTCGATAATCCCTCGGATCTTTATAACGCTTAAGTCTGTTGGCATGGGCAAGTGATTTCATCTCCCTATTGTCAGAACAACGGCGTAATATTGCAGATGTTATTTGGACATAATTCAGTGATGTAGTATGGACCTTCCCATCGGGGGGTAAAGTTTTTTCGATAGCCCTACTGGTATGTGTGCGATTTGTAGGTGAACATAATCTCCAACGCAAAAGGACGGTTCTTTTGTTTCCTGTTCGAACCTTTGTTTGGTTGTTTGCTGCGCCTCGCGGGTATTTGCTTTAGCTAATTCCTGAACTATTTTCAATCTCTGAACTAACTGATCTATGTATTGTTTGGTTTGTTGATGTGCAGAGTCGCGAGGTGTAAGAGAAACATCTAGAGGTAAGGTCATTTCTTTGCCAAAAAAAACTATGTAAAAAGGTGAATAGCCTGTTGAGTTTGTTGCGGGGCTCATTTGGAATGCCATCATTATACTGGGCAAAAGTGACGGCCAATCATCTTGGTGCTTATTACAGTAGGCGCAACTCGATTGACTAATGGTGCTGTTCAACCGTTCGCATGCAGCATTGGTTTGAGGGTGGTATGAACTAGTGTGGTGACGTGTGACTTGTAATAATTCACAGAGTGCGAGAACAAGCTGGGACATAAAGTTTCGTCCACGATCACTAACGAGTGTCCTCGGAGCACCAGAACGTGTGAATATCTCATAAGGGAAAGGCTTCACACCAATGTGACAAACTATCTGTCACCAATAAGATATACTGATAACCTTCCTTACTTTTTTGGCATGCATAAAATGTTTATATGCCAGCGAGAAAATACATCTTCTGGAGGCAAGGGGTGCAATGGAGCCTTTCGTGCATTTGTGTCACGTTTAATGAGTTGTCACTGAGAACACGATGTGATGTAGTCATATATATTTTGATACATTTTAGGCCAGAAGTACTTTTGTTTGATAGCCTGATAAGTTCGTTGAACACCTAAATGACAACCTCCTGCTTTTGAATCATGATAAGATAAAAGAACGTCTTGTCTTAAGGGTGTTGGTAAAGCAACTTGTTTTATGAGCTGATCAGATGAAGTCTTGTGTTTTGCACGAGGCTGAAAGAAGTGATGTAAGACACCATTAATAAGTTCATCCTGACTTGCTTCGTACTGAATAGCTTTCATCTGGCAACGTGCCATGCTCTAAGTAAACATATATATCTTTGAAATCAGGACTCTCGCGCTGATATTGGGTGATATCTGGTAAGTCAGAAGAAGAATCAGTAAGTGTGTTATTATTGGTGTTTACTGCTGATATTAGTGGGGTGTTGTCCTTAGTGTAATAGAATGTAACTTCGGTTAATTCCTCCTGAAGGGAAGAAATAGTTGGTTCTGATTGAGTAGGCAATGTGTCTGTATAATCGAGAGATTTCTCACCTTTAGAGTGGGTGTTGTGCGTTTGTTCGTAATCGCAGCGTGAGAATGCGTCCGCATTTGTGTTTTTATGTCCTGGCGTGTATATGATGTCGAAATCGTATTCTTGTAGTCGAAGTGACCAACGAATTAGTCTATTTGAAGTGTGTTTGATTGTCTTAATCCACACGAGTGCTTTGTGATCTGTAAGGACAGTGAATTTCTGGTGTGACAGGTAAACATAATATGTTCTGATGCCTTCTAAAACAGCTAAACATTCTTGTTCAGTAACTGACCATCGTTTTTCAGCGTCTGTCAATGCTCTTCCGCCATAAGCAATAACATGTTCTTTGTCATCAGTCCCTATTTGAGACAAAATATATCCTAGAGCAGTCCCACTAGCATCACATGTGAGTTTAAATGGTTTGTTGAAATCAGGATAGGCCAAAATAGGTGCCGAAGTAAGAGCTGTTTTAAGTGCATCAAATGCTGATTGAGACTGGTCCGTCCAGAGAAATTAACTGTCTTTTGTCAATAATTTGTTCAAAGGCGTAGATATAGTGGAATAACCGTGAACAAATTTCCTGTAATAATTGCATAAACCTAGAAAACTTCTAACATTTTTTGTGATTTAGGGACAGGGATATTGTAACTGCTTCAATTTTAGAATCATCTACTTGATTCCTTTTGTTGAGAATTTATGACTAAGTTAGACAACTTCAGATGCTGCAAATACACATTTGGAAGGTTGGAGTGACAAGTTTGCTTGACGCAAACGATCAAAAACGAGCTCAAGATGTTGCAGGTGGTTTTGAAATGAATTGGAAAAAATAATAATATCATCTATGTATGCAAGACACACGGACCATGGTATACCCCTGAGAACATGACCTAAAAGAACACAATAGGTAGCAGGTGCATTTCTGAGTACATAAGGCATTACGTTCCATTGGTAGAGACCACGTGATGTTATAAAAGAGCTCTTATGTTTGGTTGAGTCATCCATTTTAATCTGCCAAAATGCTGAATTTAAATCTAAGGTGCTAAAAACACATGGTTGAGTTTGTCCAACTGCATCAATAACGTCTTGTAATCGTGGTTTAGGGAATGTCATTGGTTGTGTCAACTGGTTAAGTTTCCTAAAGTCAACAGCAAAACGATATTCACCATTTTTCTTTTTTGACTAAAACAACTGGAGAGGCGTAACTAGATGAACTATGTTCAATCAAATTGTGTGCTAATAGCTCATCGACCTGTCTATCAATTTCTTTATTGATGTGCGGTGCGGCACGATAGGGTTGACAACGAACTGGCATGGAATCACCTGTTTCTATTCGGTGTGTGAAGACATTAGTACTCCCTAACTCCTTTAAACTAGTAGCAAAAACATCTCTATGCTGATTCAAAAATGCAATAAGTTCTTGTTTTTGGGTTTCTGTCAAGTCTGAAGAGCTTAAATCAAAATTAATTGGTGCTTGTGTTTTAGTCGGTTGTGTAGTCACGACGTCAGGTGTGTCATTTCTGTCAAGAGTGTCTTCATTATTGGTAAATATGGTTTGTGAGTGGAGTACATCAACACAAGCTAATACGGTATTAGCGGGTATATGCATGGGTACTGGTGTGGGTTTAATGATCTGTATGTCATTTTTGTTAGAAACAGTTACAATCGTTCTCGCTGGGAGAATAGTTGAATTCGACAAACTGTGGCAAGGTTCAAGTAAGACAGATGTATCTTTAGGAATTTTGCTTACATGTACTGTGATTGCACTAATCGAATTAGGCGGAATTGTAGACATCTTTGTAGTACGAGCAAGACCATACTGGTTTTGAATTAAGTTGACAGTAACAGTATCGTCTAGCAAAGAGAGTGTTTGTGTATCTAAGTTAAGGACAGCTTTGTATTTCGTCATAAAATCAATACCTAGTATGACTGAAGTATTTAAGACTGGCACTACATAAAATGAATGAGAGAAGTGTATACCTCCTATTTTCAAGTCAAGCTGAACCAAACCTGATACACTGTGATTTTCTCCCCCTGCGCCAACAATTTGAGAGATGTTAGATTGTTTGAACTGGCGTGAACTTAACCATGTACGATGAAGAAATTTTGCATTAATGGTCGAAATTGTAGCACTCGTGTCTGTCAATGCGTGTGTCGGTTTACCGTGGACATAAATTGGAACTAGGTTTTTGTGAATGGGTGTGACTAAAGTAATTTGTGGTTACCGGTTATACTCACGAAAAGTACGGGACCTTCCGTGAGATGCGCGTCCCTATTGTTTTCGGGTAGATAAGCACACACGTGAAAAGTGACCTATCTTGTGACAATAGTAACGTTGGGCATTTCGTGCAGGACAAATTGTACGTGAGGTACAGTGTTTGCCACATCCAATACAGGGGGTGGGGTGACGAGTGTGTGTTTGCGGCTGAAAGTGAGGAGCTCGTGATGGTTGAGAAGAAGAGTGACGACTCGGGTAGCGTGGAGGAAAAGCTGATGGAGGTGGTGTGTAGGTTTGATTTGTTTTGAAATATGTATTGTGCGACTGAGCTGATGGAGGTTGTGTGTAAGTTGGATTTGGTCTAAAATATGTGTCATGAGATTGAGCTGGTGGAGATGGTGTGTAATATGTATCGTGCGACCGATAATTTGAGGGTGGAGGGAGAAATGGCAGTTTGGTGGCATTAATATGTGCATGTGTCTGAAGGGACCAAATACTGTCTTGAGTCTGTTTTGAATTTGCGGCTACTTCGTCTTTCAGTTTTTTTACCTCGTTCAGAAGGGTGTTAAGGGCAGAAAAATCAGTTGTATCAGTAGTGGCAATGGATTTTTCCACCAGTTCAGCGGCTTGACGTAATTCAGCCATGTTTGCTGGATTTTTGTTCATTACTATTCTCTGTACAGAGGGTTTCAATCCATTCAAAGCCACTGCTAATAAAATTTGATCTGGAATTGGCTTGTTTGTTGCAGTTTGGAATAGGCGACCTAAATAGTCCATAACTGATTCAGAAGAACCTTGATGAGTTTGCAAAATTGAGAGATCTAAAATGACATCATCATGGTGAAATCTAGACTTAAAAGCATTAACTAGAATATGCCAATCGTGTGTAACATTCTCTGTTAGAGTATCATACCAGACCTTAACGTGCCCTTCAAGTTGAAAGGGAAACGCGTTCAAAGCCTTTTCGTCAGACAAGTCATAAAACTTGGCCCATTGTGTAAAATGTTCTAGCCATTTAAAAGGGTTCTGTGATTGATCACCCTTAAAAACATCTAATTTGATACTAAATGACATACCTGTGTGGATGAATCTGTTGTTCCCAAAAACACTAGCAGTTCCAGAAGAATGTTCAGGTTGAGAGGAATTGGTGAATGTTCTAGTCTGAGACTCAATTGGAAAAGTTTGTAGAGTGGTCCGTGGGTTGCCCGAGAAAAGAGTACGCTGTGGCGTCAGAAGCACAGATGAATTTGTCTCTGGTAGGTTCAGCTGGCGAGATGGAGCAGGCGGAAGTAATGTCGAATCACGGGAACGGTCGATGAGCAGAAGTGATGTCAAATCACGGGAACGGTCGATGACTGGCGCTGGGGTGGGCGTAGATGGTGTCAAGTCAATCAAAACGTCTTGAGGAAGCGGCTGCAGTACAGGCGCGGAAGCAGGTGTAGGTGTGGTATGTGTTGAACTGGTTAAAATCGTAGTTAGAGTCGATAATGGATGGTAAATCGTCACTGGTGATGCGTAGGTAGAAGATGTACCCTGTAACAGGATCGGAGTTGGAGGGTAAATCGTCACAGGCGATGTGTAGGTAGATGACGTACCATGTAATATGATCGAAGTTGGAGTAAGCAATGACCTATCAATTGAAGATGGTGGAGCAGTGGCGGCTGTCTTAGATTTCGTAGAATCGGATGGCGTGAAATGTGATGGCGTTAGGAGTTCCGGTGACGGTCTTCTCCATAAATTATAATTATGTGGTGTCACTCCTCCACTCATGATATTCTTTCGGGATGCTACTGTTTATTCTCCACCAATTGATATGTAAGAAATAACAATTACACAATCAACAAACGAAATTCTTACATAACAGAAATACAAATTGCTCATCTATAATATTCCTGCACTGGAACAATTATTTGGAATTATAGTGATTTCAGACACAAAAAAAATTTGGATCATATATTTTTGATATATCAAAACACTGATAGCACATCATCAAATTTCAATCCATTGGCACATTACCACGTTTGAGACTGCTGACATATCAACATTTCAACATTAGAGTTTAACTGGAATATCACTGGAATTTAGTTGTAACTTTATACATTTGGACTTGTCATACAACTTTTATGACTATTTAGGATTTAATTCACAATATCATAAGCCCTTTTTGAATTTTCGCTCTGTATTCTAGGGAAATAAACTGTCTGGCAAGGTTTTTGATTTAAAAAAAAAAATTGTCGATTGTCGCTCTTTTCAATAGTTTAGTTTAAGGTCATAAGGTCGTAATGCATACTTAAAATTGTGAACCTAATCGCAAGATCTGAATTGATTATTGTCTCTATTCCAAGTACAAGATAAACAAAACCGTTCTAAGAGGATTTTTATTTATTTCAGAAGAAAATATAAATTCATGCGGAATGTGCCTTAGATAATTTTAGGTATATATAAAAAGGAGTATTCAGAAAATACTAACATCTGATAGTTTTGTGTTAAATATGGAACGGTTCCCTTTAAATCTTACGATCCCATTTATCTATCTGTTTATCTGTCTGTCTGACTTTTGACTTGAAGGCCTTTGATTTCGATCCTAATATAGTAGGTTGGATGGAAATTACAGTCGGAAACACAAGTGTATATGAAATAGTAATGGAACCGATCACTATTGGATTTCGACAATTGATGAAAATAACATATGAAGTTCAGAGTTTCTTTCATTTTATTGTCAGTTATTCCTTTTCCACCTTGTTTAAATGTCCGAAAAATCTAGATTGTGTAGATGAAAAAATATGAATGAAAAATCTACATGTTTAAACGGCCAACAAATGTATTTTTCACTTGTTGGTTCTGTCTTTGCATTATTCACATAAAAGAACAACATACATTGATCAAATTTTATGACACAAGATGTACAAGATTTGACACCAATGCTGAAGACAGGAAAAGAACAAAGTGAAAAATGTGCATGAAACGTGCAATGTGGAGTGCATCGATTTACACAAAGACCATGTAATTATGAAAGAATTATTGGAATCTGCTGATAAAAGGACACTCATTAATTAGCAAATTGTGAAGAATATTATCTCATATTTACAATAATTCGTCCCTCAATTTTTTAATTATTTGAATTAAAAGTGATGTTGTTCTATGTAAAGGTCAATGTAGTTAACTTATTTGTAAATCAGATGACCTTCAAGAGCCCAGAGGTTCTAAACTGTAAGAGTAGTTTAAAATTAATTAACATCGCACTCGTCGACATATTTACACGCAATCATACACTACATTATTTTATCTATTCATTCATTCATTCATTCATTCATTCATTCATTCATTCATTCATTCATTCATTCATTCATTTACACGCTAATCCATTAAGTAGCAGATAGAAGCAGTTAGAGGAAGCAAGATGATGACCTCGGTGGAAATCCTTATTAAAAAGACCGGTGTGTTATGGTGTGTTATGGGGCCTTTGTAAATTTAAATGATGAATATTCACTATGACCATCTGTCGATATTTAACATGTGGATGAGTCGTTTGAGCCACCCATTGCAATTTAAGAAGGGATGGGGTATTACGGAAATTTATCTTTAGGGTCCACTATGAGGTTTATGGTAATTTACCATTACGTCCAAATGAGCGATTTAGGGCCAATCAATAGCAAGTTTGGGCTGATATGGGGAGGGGTCTATATAAATTTAAAATCCGCATTTGTAGTGATATGACGGTTATGGGAATTTAATATAAGCATTTGGATCGGTGTATTAGTTATGGGAATTTATCATTATAGCATATTTTAGTCAGTATGGCTGTAGTGTAATTTAACATTAACATTAAAGTCCATGCTAAAAATGGTCACTGTTTCATAAACCCATGTCTGAATTTAATATTATATATAGGACTATGGCCACATTTAGGGGGCTGACATAATGTATGAGAGGCTATGGTGGTGACAGGAAATTAACATAGCAAAAAATATGGGATGATATGGCCCTCTTCTGGAATTTAAACATTTATTACAGACCATCCACCACCACCACCCCAAACTTGGAATTTAACATTACGGTTTATAATTTTCTATGGGAATTATTTAACATTAAGATTGGGACACTGTGTTTACATATGTGAATTTAATATTAATAATGTAATTGTTGCCCTCTAGGTGAATTTGTGATGGATCGACAAACAAAATTACATTTAAATACAGACGAAGACCACTCTTACGTTTAGTAATATTTATAACTATGTGTACTTTGTGTATTTATAACTTTGTGTACTGCTGAGGAATTCGAGATCAGCACATTGATACACTGAGTTAGCATATTGTTGCAAATAATAAATTTGACGTAGTGTTCATGCGACATGACTTGGTGTTTTTGTTACTGAGAGACGGTGAGAAAGAGAATAACGCGATTAATAACAAATACAATGACTAAACTTGTCTTACCATCATCTATTGTGACCACATATTTCGAGTAATCAGTACCTATTTTAAATGGACAGCAACTATTCTGACTGACGGACACTATTTTGACTGATCAATACCTATTCTGACTGACCAACTATTTTTTACAGTGATCAGACGAAGAAATTAAGCAATTTTCTAAATAGTGGAAATTACATTTCTGTATTTAGAAGTTAGTTCAAAATAGTGTCTTTAGAGATTGGAAAGTGCAGTAGAGATTCGGATCTCATATCAACAATGTGTCACACCAACTTGTCTTCATCTGATCATGTGGTATAAAAACATGTCTACTGCATCAAATCATATGGCGGTGCGAGCTAATCAGATTGTTGCCCTGTATCGTCATCTTCGCTGGCCAAGTTTCAGATATGTTAACACTATTTATACCTTGGCAGATCGAGCAGATATTGATGTGCGATGAACTTCAGTGGATACGGCGGCAAGTTCACCGCATCCAATCAAATTAAGATGTTCAGATTTGAACACTGTTCCTAAGTGAGTGAGATATGGAGCACACAACTTGTATGAACTTATAAATAAGCAATTTTCTACTTCAATACCTTTCACTTCAATACATCTGTAAAGTCTTCTCTCTGGTAGATAGTCACACTTTCGATATTAAACTTAGAATGTGTCCTTTCAAAGTCAGATGCCTCCACCAATTGCATCCGATATGCAATTTACAGCTGTTACACGCAATTGGTTAGTTGGCATTACTAAGGGAGGCAACTCATGAAATCCAAAGGATGTAACTAGGATAAAGCACTAAAATATCTTCTCGATCCGCCAAGATGTAGATAGGGTTAACATATTGGAACCTTGGCTAGCGAAGATAATGTATCTTGTGTTCTGACTGAGCCTTAACACATTTTTTACATTCTGCAAAATGCAAATTGCTTGCAGCTAGCATTTCATCCTTGTGTTCCTATAGAAATCATTTGAACAATGGACAATATATTGGTATTATCGTCTCTTAATTCTGTCAGGTAATTTGTAAGGTAATATAATACAATGACTTCAATACAAACTAATAAATAGACAAATTGTCTCACAAGTAACTATTTTTTAATTTATTTTTTAAAAATTATTTCTTTTTTTTTGTTTTGTTTTTAAATAGTCGGTGCCTTGCCTGGTCTATTCTGCTGACACAATCCATCGAAATTTAATGCAATAAACATAAATCAATGCTCACCGGTATTTTTATCTTGATGTATTTCACCCAATATAAAAAACAAGGCCCAGAAAGCTTACAGACTTTACATCTCTTACCGTCTTCTCTATCGTTTTATAGCTTTTCATCGCTAATGATAACCATAACTGTACTATGGAACGGAAATCATATTACCTCTAATAATGCCCACTGCCACAACTCTTGGGACATTTTATGTAATATGAAGAAATCTGAAATGGGTTGGCAAAATTTGCTACATAGTACTTGTTTCTTTCAAGAAACATAACATTGAATGGGAACATAGCTTAGATTTTACATAATTTCATGCAAATCGTATACCAAATAAAGATGAAATAAGGATTATACTGCGTGATCTAGGTGCTATTAAAAATCGATATGAAAGAACATTGTTTTGTTGGGGCTTGGAGGGTGCAGCCATAACTTTCCATTTTCGCTCTTCTTTATCGGCTTTGCTATGGCATCCATTTGTATCGGTTAATTCGCTAATATTTCTGCAACATATGTGTGGTGCGTCTCTTCTTAGCATAGGCATGCCCATAAAATATGGCGGCGCCCAAAGATTTATGTGATTTGTCGCCTAGTTCGTTTCCAGTTAAGAATAATCGTGTAAGCTTTAAATTCAGCTACCATTGATGTGTATGAATTTAATTGTAACGAATATACTGGCAGTTGACCGATAGTTGCCACGTTTTCTCGAGTTTTATTTGAGTTTAATTTGGAAACACAGTGTTGTAAAGGCAAATAACTACCTTAGTCCGAGTTTCCTCAGACCCTTGACACCCCATTTTTGATATTTGTTTTTTTTTTTTTATGTTACACCCCAACATAAAAAACCAAATATCAAAAATCGGGTGTCAAGGGTCAGAGGAAACTCGGACTAATAACCACCTATACCAATAGTAGGTATAGGACATGAAAATTGAAATACCAGTTTTTGCAAGTAAACCAAACTATTTTTCAATGGAGATGCATCCAAGAATGATAAAAATGAAGTCTCAACTGTCTCTGTGATGCAGCTCAGCGTGATTTCAAGGCGTGAAAGGAGTGGGTGTGTGTGGGCAATTCTCAAAATGCATTTTTGTCAATTTTCATAAAAACATGGTCCCACTTTATTTCTTGAAAATGGACACAGTCTGTACCTCTTGATAGTGCTCAAAACATGTCTATAGCTTCAATCTTAAATAGGATAAGCAATGAAAGCTATAGCAAGTCACATTTGTCGTCAGCCAGCCAAGTAATGCATGTACCCTTTGCCCGACCCCATATTTGTTTTCATGAAATCTAACAAATGTTGGACCTTCATTACAACTGTTTCATGCTTGTATAAATTATTTCAACAGAATATTGCCATGTTTAATAAATACTAAACTTCTGAAATGAAAAATATTTGTAAAGTGGCCATAATAAGGGGAAGATAACTCAGTGGACCTTTTCCTATTACCAACAATGCAATAAAGTAAGCTATTGACAACATACTGAAAAAAGCCTTCTTAAAAAAAAAAAAACTTGCATGTCAGTATCACTTTAGGACTAATATGTCTTTTTTGACCTGACATGAATATAATCTTTATTTTAGTATTAACCCTTTCATCACTAAGTGATTTGTAGGCATAGAGTCCTCAACACTAAGTAACTTTGGAGTTGTAAAGCAAAATAACTTGTGGACTTTGAAACAACATAACTTTGCCAATGTTAAAGATATCTGGCTGGATTAGGTGTCAAAATCAAGGTTAAAAATCAAATTTTATGACTAATTCAATAAAATGTGCATATCTATTACAACTGTTAAAATGCAGGTACAAACAGGTAACAACAGGTAAAATACAATTATTTTATTACCTCTTAGAAAACTTAGAATGTTCTCAAAACTTGTTCAATTGACCCTAGATGTACTAGTGAATAATCATAGTAGCAACACAAGTCTTTCTTTCATGGTATCCATAATATATAAAATTCTATAAAATTAACCAAAGTGATCTCCAAGGTGAGATCTGTCCACACACCTAAGTGACCTATATCGCCTCTGCCACGTTTGATCGTCGCATTGCAGTTCGTTAAACGGACAATTTTTCCAAAAACTTCATCTGAATAGAATATTTGAAAATAATCCGAAGCTTCCTGGAGCCATATAACTCTCGGGTGTGCCCAACTCTGTCAGAAAACTGAAACAAATCTCTCTGGTTTTCGGGCTTCGTCCAAAAAAAAAAACCACGTGGAGCGTACAATTCCTCAGGTTCAAAACCTTCAAAGTCATCTTCATTGTCATCACTGTCACCCACAAGTGCATTCCATTGCCTCTCCATACGTCTTGCCTCATTGTCAAACAAATTTATCAGGTCAAAATTATTTAAATCCTCCGAAAACTCTCCTCTAAAAAAAAAATCCTTCAAACGCCGCCATTTTGGATACAAATTTCAGCATTCGGAAAACACGTTAAAAGTTCCTACTTTGTTCGTTATTTCTAGTTGTATACAAGCTAAACTCACGAGATAATCCAAATATAACATCTACATTACCAGATGGAAGTTATTTGAGGTATTCCGAAAGATATTTAGTCGGGTACTATAACGTTAACAAAGAACACTGCCCCAGACCGAAAACTCGGTCCATAGTGTTGATGAGCTACTTCCCCTGGACCGCATATGAGGTTTGCCGTGATGAAAGGGTTAATTGCTTTCAATCCATAATTAACCTTGAACAACTGAATTTGATGGCCAGTTTAAGTGCTCAGTTAGAGACATTCTTTTTGGTAATTGCTACAGAATGTCATAACATTAATATTATGCAAAAAATTATATTTTGTCAATTAAGAAATGAAACAGAATGCAAACAGGTTTTAATATATATTTTATAAGGTGTCACTCCTGGTTTTAATATACATTTTATAAGGTGTCACTCCTGCTCAAGTTAAGTTTGCAAGATCAATTCAAGTTGGTACCTTCAGCAGAAAAAATATTGCATTGATAGTTTGTATTTGTACTTGTTGACATTTGATTTTGTACTAAAGGTTTCTAATAGAGAAAAAAAAGAAATATGTGAAACAAAGCCAAATCATCGTTTACCACATTTTTTGTCATTTATCTATATTTTGAATATAGCTTTCTAGGACTAAATTCATACAGGTATAATCTTGCCATGACACCGTTCAGTTAAATGAATTGCATACATATATTTCAAGAAAAGAGCCATAAACACTTTTGTTTATTTGAATAAAAATCAATATATATGCGAAATAATCTCAACAAGTTATCTTATTAAAATGAGTTTCACACAGTAACTCCATTGACCGACAATGGGGTCAATGCGCTAGATATCTGAGTGATAACTTAGCCTATGCACCAGTTATTGCAGATATGGCTGAAACGACCGGACAGGACTCCTGAATTGAGGCTTTGTACGGTAAATACAGGCTACTCAGAAATATGAATAATGCATGGATACATTCAAAAGGGTTGGCAGCATAAGACCTACAGTGTTTATTATTATTAACTTCCCTCAATGTATGAAAGTAAAAATTTCAAAATTTTCATCGCTTTGAAAATACACTAATTTTTCCGTGCATAGGCCGCTTAGTGCCATAAACATGCATCTGGATGTTTATTCTGTCGGGTTCCAATGTTTCTACATTCAAAAATTCCAAATTTATTTCAAACAATGCCGTAAAAGCAGACCACTGTTCTGGAACCTAAGTGGACACAGAAAATGAGAAGCCAGAAACAGTTATGCCCCCTAATAGTTTATACCCACCAATAGCACAGAAGTCTGCAGTTTTATCAATAAAGAACGATGAAATTTCTGACAACATGAAATCACCTTAATGGTATTATAAACAGGGTTCCTGCAGGTCATGGAATTCTGGAAAAGTTTTGGAATTTAAAAAATAAATTTCAAGGGCCTTGAAAAGTTATGGAATTTGTCAAAACCTTGCAAAGTTTTGGAAAAGTTATGGAATTTGTGACAATGGAGTTAAAGAAATTGATTACTTCAAATTTCATATAGCACCGAAAACTGAATAAATAAAATGATAAAATTACAATTAATAAATGGTTTCAATTCATATAACAAGAATAAGTTCCCCTAATGGAAGTATCACATGATTTCGGCGTAGTTCACTAAATAAAAGAAAGCAACTGGAAAGTAATGTGTTTTGTTAATATTGTAAATAGGAACACATACAAAGACTACATAGAATTGTTTCCTTTTTTCTTTTGAATACAAATTATTGATCATTGGATTATGGCATGAATTACTACATAAAGTCAAAGTGTGCTAGCCCAGGTAAATTTAAAATGTACTTATTAAAAATATTTGTTTTTAACTTATTTCTTAGTTTAGATTGAAAGATGTCATTCTTTATGATCATTTACTTGACAATGCAAGATAATGCGGTCCTTGAGTTTTATGAAATGGCCCTGGAAAAGTTTTGGAAAAGTCATGGAATTTGTTTTTGTCAAGTCTGCAGGAACCCTGTATAAAAAAACACAAGGAATGCAACGGTGACACAACCCTCAGCTCGATTCGAATTTTCTCATGCATATTTTATCCCTTCAGAATCGCACGAAGACTGAAAAACTACGCAAATCCATTCAAAAAACAGCAACGTACCTTCACATCACTCTCGGACGACCATCACATGAATCCAATCCGGCAAATTAACCTTTATTTTTGCCATAACGGTCACAAACCCTGGAAAAATGAACCATTGGAGGAAGTAGCCAATTTCTACTAGTTTCATCTCTGTAGTAAATATGCGTTAGGGTCTAATAATCATTCTGAACACGGCACAGAATCTGTTTTCCTTTAATACTTGGGAAATTTAATAATGCGGCTGCAAAAATAATAGTAATATAATAATGTAAATAACATTTTCATGATGCATTCATTATTGTGAGCTAATTAAATGAATTACCAAATATATAAAATATTAAAAAAAAGTTATTGGCTCTTTTTTACAATTTACCACTGAAGTTCGGGAAGTGAAAATGAGCAGGAGAAGCTAGCACTTTTTGAAACGTGCACATCTGGAGTAAGGCCAAGCTGTATACTCACTTACACCCATCGATCATACACCAAAATATAGGAATTAAAGGTTCTTTGAGCAATACCTAAGATATACAATGTCTTTTTTAAATAGCCAGTATAACTAGTGAGGGAACCCAGAGAAATTCTTTTTCTTTAAAATTCTAACCCTATGCTAAATACAAAACTGTAGAGCCCCACCACTGCCTGTGCTTAGTACTTACATTTAAAAGAGTAAGATTCCAAGTGTCTGAAATATGACCCATTTACACTCTGACTCATTTCACTTGAAGTGCAAATATGGTTACTGGAAGTCATAGGAAAAGGGTTTTATTTTTAGTTTCTTATCATTCTTACAACTCTATACAACTAATGACAAGTAAATCAAAAAATGTACAAAATGTCAAGATTCAGTTAAGGAAGGTTCGGTTTGTTGCTTTTCAGCACAACACAAGTAGTTTATATAGTGCTGAGGTAATTAGAGTAAAGGGCCTTGCCCAAGGACACCATGGTAGATGACCCAGTGGTTCAATGAGACAAAGCAGGAGCCCGGCATGCTAACCACTGAGCCACTGCTGCTCTGACTTAGGAAAGAAAATTTAAGAAAAACTTTTCAAGTCAAACTGCCATTGTATGATCAGATAGGAAACAATAATACTTCAATTGAAAAAAATTAATTTAAGGATACTGAAACACTGTGAAAAATGTGATTAACGTGATAAAAGTTGTTTTTCTTAGAATTGTGTACAAAAAAGATCCACTACTTAAATTCAGTTCCGTATCAAACTTAAGTTCTGAACAATGTTACTGATGCAGTTTCTCCAATGCAGATCACATTCCTGCTTAAATGCTGATAAGTTGCACCATTGATGAAGATTGTTATGAGGATGGAGAGAAGATAGTGAGACAGATTTGGTAATTTCATGATATGCATGTTGTCGTGGTTCATGTCTACTGTATATACTGCCCTCTAAAGATCTTGAACTGCCATCATATAATGTGCTATGTTGTTTATTTTAAGATTAGTCTTAATGCCATTTTTCAGCACAAGATAGAATGTACATGGCTGCCAGAATAAATGGCGGAGGAAGAACCCAGGAAAACCCCAGAAAGAACCACCGACCCATGAAAAGCTACTAGCAAGCTTTCTCAAATAACCACATGAAGATGTGGTCATAATGTCATTGAGAAAAATCATTCTATTGAAAACCAGTTAATGACATCTCATGAAAATAAATGTGCATCAAAAAATGAAACAGGATGATATACAAAACTAAATACCAGTTGGCCTTTAGTGATTTATTGTTCTCCCAAAAATATCCATATAGATACAAATTGTGTGTGTGTGTGTGTGTGTGTTACAAAATGTAAATTGTTGTAAGCTTGTGAATTTATCTTTCAGATTGCAGTAGAGGTGAATTCACACAAGACAGAACTAGTCTGCTGCAAATTTGAGGATAGAATATTTTGTATTGTTACCCAGTACCAGAAGCTAGGAATGCTTGTAAGTGGAACATTATCTGGTAGTCTGTTATTATCATTTAAGAAATTTCAAACAGGAGGAATCTTTTGCAAATATTTGAGTTGATAATACTGCAGTTAAAAATATATTAGCATCATGAAATTTTGACAAACCTTTTTGTTGCTGCATACTAATGCAGGTGTTAAGCTGGACTGGAATTTTAGGGAGAAATGAGAGCTCAACAGGGAGAAGTAGACATGAAGAAAGAAATGATATATATATATATATATATATATATATATATATATATATATGTATATATATATATATATATATATATATATATATATATATATATATATATATATATATATATATGTAATTATAACCTATATTTCGCTATATGCATAATTGCATTTAACACTGGATTTAAGCAATAGTTTTTTTTTTCAAGTGAAAAATTATTTGAGTTATTTTGGTCATATGACTCTAAAAGAGAATAAAAGAAACTGCATTGTAACAAATTTTAACTGAGTAACCAGATTACATTATTGTAATTGCAAGTTTGTAAAAAAGCTTAATCAACTACCCTTAGTCAGTTTTTTAAAAGACTTTATTTTTTAAACAATATATTTTCTCAGTAATGGCACTTTCAAAGATTTTCAAATCATACTGTTCCTCATATCTTTGTTGCAGATAAAACATTACCGTAACTATTCATGCATAGCACACTAAAATCAATAATGTTACAGAATGGCTCCTTAAGTCAGTATATGAACTAAACTTTTTCCAACTGAATCAACACGGGTGCGAGTGAATCTATTTTTAGAAGGGGGGGTTCCTAATGTGTAACCACTCACTTTGCTTCATTATAACAGTCCATTGATAGGATTGCAAATTTATAATTTATTTATTTGTCTACTTACTTGTAGTAATTTTCGGCACTGGTTAAATAGTATCTGTGTCGCTGCTATTTTCCACATTTTCACAAATACGAGTTAAGTAAGAAAACAACTTTAACCTTACAACTCTTCACCGTTCTTGAGAATTCCACAACATAGCATTGTCCTGTACGTTACTGACCTATGTAATTGCATTTTAAAGTTAAACCTTAAATAAGATAATGCACGATGATTTACAAAAACAGACAATGTAATAAACTGGTACTTCCCAGGCATAGCAATGTCTGTCATTATTTACCTGTTACTAGTTTACTTACAGTTTCATACTAACTTTATGACAAAGTAGTGTACAAGAGGCATTTAAAATATCAAGATCACTGATTCTGATTTTAAAACACAAATTTCTATTTAAATACTAGTGTTAAAGCTTTGAAACGTAAGTTTGTTTTATCATCAGTGGATAACATGCGAAAATCGGAAATCGTGCAGTGATACTCTCTGAAGCAGCTAACCTACTCGTGAAAGGTTTAATGGTCAGTCAGCTATCAAAACAAATGCCTGTGAATGTGCAAGGGTTTGTTTGTCTTCATAACTGATATCAACACTAGATCTAGGTCCTAATGGCTTGATGAATACATTTCACTACAAAATAGTAGAACTAATCTTTCTAGAGGCGAGGGGGCAGCTCAAAAGTATTGTCAATGTACCTCTAAAAAAAAAATCACAGGGCAAATTTATTTTTGCTTTCCGAACAGAAGAAGGTGAAGTTTACAGCTTTTAGGCAAGTTAGTCACCTACTTCGCCTGGTAACATAACCCCTGACTAATGGCATAAATTGGTGTGAATTACAAATGGAGAAAAAATGTAAATTTTTTTATTTGAGGTTTTATGCAGCTGAAAATATTCTGTGTGCTGCAATGCATGACAGGAAATGAAGTATTGTCATTTTCTTTCCAGTGCTAGAGCAGAGTTCATTTTAGGCAGAGCCTTTGTGTCTTTGACCCTTAGTTTTGATCTTGGATGCAAGAAAGCTGTGTTAAAGGGTGTATTAAAAAGAATTCAGAAAATTATGAGAAAAGATCATATTGACTGATTTTTAGCTCTGTTTTGACTACAATATTAAACTAAGTAACAGAAAAGAGCAAACACCAACAGTTTTGTAAAATTCGACAAATAATTTATTTCACTTGAATACAAATTACAAATTTAAAAGAACATACAGTATTTTGAATTATCCCAATGGTCCAAAAAGTTATATCACAGTTCCAAAGTAGAGAGGATTCCAAATGAATTTGGTGGTGTTCTGAATGGGTTTTAGTCTTGAATTGCTGATGTTTGAATAGCCTCAAATAGTGTTGATATGCTAACAGTCTTGATGTATAACAATGAGATAATCCAAAATGTCTTTAAATGAATTCACAATAATCCCAAAATAGTGATTTTGTCTGCAATTAATATTGAGCACTTTGTGATTCCAACGAATAAGTTAAGTAAATAAATACTCTCAAATTCAAAACAGTACAACTTAAAGACTTTTCACTTCAGGCATTAAGATATGGATGGGTAATTTTATTATAAACAATGCTAATATAAAACCTAAGTGACAATAAGAGGAGCAGGATATGAGAAGTCTTAATGGAAATTTAAATCAAATTGTAAACATATTTTCATTTTGAGAATATTTTTAGGTCAGAATCATGGTTGTATCAAGAACTCAAAACCAACAGAACATGTTTACCCAACATGACATCAGTCATGTAGGCCCAAACTCCTACCCACATTTATGGACAAAGGTCAGTCACACAATACAAATTAAATACACATAACTATAAACATATTTCATTTTGAGAATTTTTTTGGGTCAGAATCATGGTTGTATCAAGAACTCAAAACCAACTGAATGTTTATCCAACATGACATCAGTCATGTAGGCCCAAACTCCTACCCTCAATTATGGACAAAGGTCAGTCACACAATATAAATTAAATACAGATAACTTTTTTAATCAAGTATACACCATGCAGGCATATTGAAGACTATGTTCATTGCCATATGTGCAATATTCCAATTTAGAACACATTGATCATGGAAAGAAAAAGTAGTGTATTCAGCAAATACATTACTGCATTTATTTCCAACATATGTGTACAGGTAGGAAAATATTTATACACCATGATTGTAAGTTATTACAATGTCATATGCAGAACTACATGTTATAATATATACAGTACCATCAAATACTGACAATCATGGTTTCATCCTGAAAACTTTTCTTGTGGTTCTTCCAGCATGAAGAACATTGGCTGAGAACTCACACCACATTAGAAGTTGGAGTAGACAAGAACAAACATTGTGGAACATGCAGAGTATGATGTACCATGTTTGTTGTTCTGTGAAAAACTCCTGTTGTTGTTTCTGTAGTAGGGTTTAATGACATTTTTCACCACAAGATAGGTTGTACATGGCAGCCAGTATAAATGGTGGAGGAAGAACCCAGGAAAATCCCAGAAAGAACCACCAATCCATGCAAAGCTACTGGCAAGCTTTTTTACATAACTACAGTAGTGGAATCCAAGACTTGAACTCAGAGAAACTCCTGTTGTTAGGACACATATCCAAGAACATTCAAGAACACGTACTTGACATGAAATGGAGGGCTTTATACTGGTGCTCATGTCAAGTGAAATTTATGAAATAAATAATTTCTATCATTTGGCAACATTTGCACCAATATAAGATTATTTTTATCACAGTTACTGATTTTATTACTGATAAACTTACTTATTAGAGAAGTCCAACTGTCAACTGCACATACCCAGATCTGTTATTGCTTATGTGCCAGCAGATTTGAGTACCTGCATTTTCTTGGGGAAACCAGTAGAACAATTAACATAGACCATGATCCATTCATGTATTGTGTGTTGACATATCATGGTCAATGGTGTTTGTAGTTGGCCTTGACTTATAAGCGAGTATTTAAGGTAGATAAAGTAGACTGGTGATTTGGATGTATGTGCCCCAGAAATATCAGTAATGCCTTTGTATCATGAGGTATCTGAAATCTTGGTCTAGTGGTGTGATAAATAAAACAAAAATAGAATTAATGGGAAAAAGCCACATGATTTTTTCGTAGATATGGGGGCCATGGCTGCTCACTGGCTAGTGTCAGATTTGTAATAAAAAAGGAACAATTTCAAAATCCTACTGTCAGATCAGTCAGGGTTGGTTATGTTGGCCTGTCCTTAGGCAAGGCACTTTAATCTAATTATCTTCTTACTAAATAATATGTATTGCCGTGAAATACCAAACCAGTTGTAATAAAAATTACCAAAGATTAAAGTCTAAGGAAAATGGGGTTTTTTTTGCATCTGACATTTATATGCTTTTATTGCATTGCTACATATTTGTTTAATCCATGAATTTGTACATCATTTCTTATATATGCTCTTATTGATTGTTGATAACCAGTATTAGTTGTTGAGAGTTTTTGTTGGTGATAACATCATTTGTATACCTTTTAAGTTCCCTTGTTTGACATATACTTGTTGATTCTGAAAAGCAGTCACCTGAAGAATGATAGATGTGCCAATACAATGTTCTCCTTTTTTAGGGAAACAATTTTAATGCAAAAATAAAAATAAATTAAAATAGAGTAGTCCCCCTCTTGAACGGCCCCCCTCCTTACGGCCAGAATCTGAAGGCACCGACAAATTTGTGTTCAAAATTACCCCTCACGAAAGGCCACCTGGCTAATGCGACCAGCGGCCAGCATATTTTTGCAAAAACATAAAATTTACCCCTCACCAGCAGCCACATTTTATTTTGTAATATGTATCTAGAACAATTTTTTTTCTAATTGTGTTAAGTAATCGGATTTCTGTTTCCCGATGTCAGATTTTCGTTCTTCAAAAAAGTGTTCTACAGGTACCACTAAGGTTAATATTGGATCCTTTACACCTCACAAGAAGCCACATTTATTCCTTAAAGCGGAGAGAGACTCATATTTTATTCTTTATATAAAGGTAATCTGTATATCCTTACTGCGTGTTATCATAAGAAGTCTGGTTTATCCACTGATAATTGTTAAGATTACACATATTAATAGTAGTAACATTGGAGAAGTGGCAATATTGATGGACCAGACCAAAGTCTGCGCCAAAAATGGTTTGATAGCCTTTATGGCTTCCCCTTTGCAAGATGTTGAACTTACATAATTAATGGCTATTACTCAACAATTGTAAAGTTTAACGGCCGCGATGTGCTATTGTTCAGATCAAATTGGTGTACTTATTATCCAAGCTGTTTTTCGCACTTAGAGTAAAAAAAAATAAATATAAAAACAATAGGGTACCAGACTGCGACTAATGAATCACGTGACAATCACTGCCTTTAAAAATATACGGCATCTGTTTAAATACAGAAAAAAATTGTTTTATCAGTCATGTACTGGCAACATTGATGATTATTACTGGACCTAATGTCAAGATCATGCGGTCAGCATTGGCTAAAAAGAAAAACAGGGTACTAGACAAAGACCGAAAAATCACGTGACAACACAACTTGTCGCTTCTTTACGAAGAAAGAATTTCGTCCGCTCAACAAATGTGTCGTCTGCATAATTAAATTGCATACAGTTAGCAACATCGAAATAAATCATTACCAAACATTAACGTGTCATCACGTAAATGAAGATGATTATTTCAGAAAATGTCGGTTATTATAGTCTATGATATCAGGAGAGGTGGGGAGGGGGACTGGTCAAACAAATTTAGGTAGAAAAGACTCGAATAAAACAATTTTATGTTGAAAAGACTCGAATAAATAACATCGTAACCGATAAGTTATTTAGCAGCAGTGGGAAAATGGAGCAAATGGAAAGAGAATTGTGTATGTACCAAGATTCAAATGACGTTTTTTGAATGGTTCTGCAATGTGCATGACAACACCCGCTCGCATATCACGCTTACACCAAGAATAAGAACTATTAATTCATATTCAGTTGAAATAAGTCAACTATTATAGCACAAGAACCGTTCAATATTTAATGTTGCTTTTAAATGAAGATATTAAATGCTTTGAAAAATGAAGCTTTTTAACTACGTACATATACTTCTCACAAAAAATTTAGTCCCCCTCTGGAAAGGCTACCCGTCTTAAAGGCCACTTTCCCGGTGCAGAAGGGGTGGCCGTATAAGAGGGGGACTACTGTAGATTGCTGTGAAACCAAACTTTTTTGTCATGTTAGTGAATTACCAGTTTAGATAAATATTAATGTGTGCAAAACAGTAAATGTTTAGTTGTAATGTTTTGTGATATCTAATCAATATTTTTGTTTTTCTTGGGGGTTTCTTTGTGACTTTTAAGACCGTATTGCCCAGGAAATGAAATCAAAATGCCTTTTTAGAGTACACGTGGAGGCACCCAACACAGGATGGTTTGGGTGGGTCTTAAACATGTGACCCTTAGATTACAAGTCAAATGTAGAACGTAGACTACCAGCTGAGCAACTGTGGATTCCTAATGTATAACAAATATGATGTGAACTTAGGTGCTGTACTGTGCTATGTAAACACAAGCAATTATGAATGCTCAGATGCTATACTGTGCCATGGAAATAACAATTATGTGTGCTCAGATGCTATAATATGCCATGTAAACACAAGCAATAATGCATGCTCAATTGCTGTACTGTGCTATGTAAACACAAGCAATAATGCATGCTCAGATGCTATACTATGCCATGTAAACACAAGCAGATATGTGTGCTCAGATGCTGTACTGTGCTATGTAAACACAAGCAATAATGCATACTCAATTGCTGTACTGTGCTATGTAAACACAAGCAATAATGCATGCTCAGATGCTATACTGTGCCATGTAAACACAAGCAAATATATGTGCTCAGATGCTGTACTGTGCTATGTAAACACAGCAATAATGTGCTCAGATGCTATACTGTGCTATGTACACACAAACAAATATGATGTGTGCTTATATGCTATGCTATGTAAACACAAGCAAATATAATCATAGGTGCTCGGGTACAATGCTTGCAGTAGCTTCTCGTGGATTGGTGGTTCTTTCCGAGGTTTTCCTGGGTTCTTCCTCCACTATTTATACTGGCTGCCATGTATAGTCTATCTTGTGCTTAAAAATGGCATTAAACCCTACAACAACAACAACAAACAACTCAGGTACTATACTATGCTGTGTAAACACAATGTGTACTCAGATGCTATGTTATGCTGTGTAAACAAATATGCATGATGAAACAAATATGTAACCTTAAGTGCTATATTGTGGTATGTAAACTCAAATGAAATTTGTTCAGATGCTCTGCTGTGCAGTGTAAACTAATTTTCATGCTTAAATGCTATGCTATTCACTGTAAACACAGATTGAAATGTGTTCAAATGTTATATTATGCTGTGTAAACACAAATACAATAAAATATAATTTATTCCAGCATGTTCATGATCAATCTGCAAATGACATGAATCGCTTCCTATGGTAAGGAATGTTCAGATATAATCATAGACAAAATATCAGTTTCAGCATGATTTCATTGTACAACATCCATGCCCACTCATTAACATAACATGATACTTCCAAAATATGGTTGCTACCAATATCTATCCTTTAATGGACTATTAATTTTTTTATTTGTTTTTTTTTTTTTTTTACTTAAGGTTGATGTGACAAGAGAGAATGTCTTGGAGGAAACGGATACAGCAACTCCTAGCTACTCAACCAGAGTACTTCTTGGAAAGGATGAAGTGAGTTGACCTAAGTCCTTGTGAAGCTATCATGCTGTATGACTTAGTGATTTTCTTTTTCATTTATTTTACCAAAGATGTTATGTACCGTGCAAGATTTCTCTCAATCAAAAGCCTATTTTTTTGTTAATAATTCCCATTTTTTAAAAATATTTTCTAATGGCTGAATTCTTTGGATATATGGGCAGAACTTTTCACTGGCATACATGTTGATTACTGTAGCTATACTGTTCACAGATGCATTCATGCAGAAGTGTTCATCTTCAGTTGGATACCAGATCTGCAAGTACATAATGTGTATTCAACCACAAGCTGCATATCTCAAGATCTGTTGTTGCATGGTATGCAAACAAATTTAAGTTGATGCTAATGGTTTTACACATGGTTATATAGTATTGACTTTCATTTGCCTGGGTATTATGTGATGGTTGATTTATTTTGTATACCGTTCACAGTTGGTACACATTATTCTTGAATAAATATAGTATACTGCCCCCAAGTACAGGTATATTTCAAGGAATGTTTGTGAGAGTTCATTTATTTGCAGATGCTGTGTATTGTAGTATGGCATTAGGGTACATTTGTTCAACATAAGCTGTCTACTTTCCTTAGCATCATCAAAAACATGAACATGAGTGTGTTAAATTTTATACCATTTATTTGACAATCAAATGTATCTGGTATGCAAATTTGGATACACTTTCACATTGTCCATAAGCATTTGCCATTTTTAACTTCTATTGAGAAACAGCTTGGCAAATATCAACTAAAATTAAATCAAAAGATGCTGGTAAGGGTTTCAGATTTGTACAGATATCTGCCATCAAATATGGCCATCTTATAAAAATAAAAAAAAACTTGAAGCAACTTCTCAACAAAACCATCAGCACAATTTTAACATTTTTGTAAAAATGATGGTGATCTGCCATCAAATGTGGCCACCATTTTTAAAAATTAAAAAGACATTAAACAAAACCATTCAACACAATTGGACCAAATTTGTAGAAATGATGTCAATATGCTACCATATTTACTGTATACATTGGGACACAATGTTTGTTGGGACAACATTAATTAATTTTTAAAGTGATTTTGTTTCTTAACTGTATGTTCTGAGACACATTGAGGGGTTTTTTTTAGCTGTAAATTGTTGGACACTTTGTAAATCATGAAAAAATTACATCGAAATGCACTAAAACTTAAATTTCATTTTACAAAATTATTGAACTATGTACTGGAAATAAAACTTTAAATCCACTGCTGCATCACCTCATCAACCAAACCCTTCTCCAGCACACATACAATTCATCCTTTGGGTGCATGAATATTTTTAGCTAGCTCATGCTGGGCAAAACATTTCTTGTTACTGAAACTGCAAAGACTAAAGTAAGAGTTTTTGATCTGCACCAATTGTGTAAATTCTCACTTTTAATCCATTTTTTATCGACAGTCCATCCAGGAAGGAGCTCAAAGTACACTAGAGTTTTGTCTATGGTAATGATCATATTGTTGTTGAAATTATCATCTCATAAATTCATTGAATGATTTTATTTCCTCCTCCAAATCTTATGGGATGTTTCTTCGGTGTCAATGCATGAAGCGTTAGATTGTTTCTCTAAAACAATTGTTCATTGTTTCAGTTTATTATCAAAGTTCTCTTGAATTCTACTTAAAAGGACTCAAAGTTAGCTTCCCTATGTCAGCCAAAAAATTTTTAAATAAAAAAATAAGAGTCTGCTGACTTAAAAGAATCCAAAGTTTTCTTCAGGGGTTGGCTTGATTTGTAATAAAATAACCTTTGTATGTTTTATCTGGTCTGTAAAGTCAAACATTGAGCTCACTGCCAGTTGAGTTTATTCTTCACCCAAGCTTCTGATTGTTTGCTATCTGTACTCATAAGTTGTAAAAATGTCCACAGGATAAACAGTATACAGAGCAATAACTTTTATAATACTTTTTGTAACCCAGTCTAGTTAAAGGATTGTCATTTGCACTCATTGATGAATGTATTTTAAGATAATGATTATTTTTGGCAAGATATTGTCATATAGTTAACCTGGATATAATACAATCCAGGTTTTATGTACCTTATACAGTGTCAAGTGTAAATGGCAGGTACCTTCAAGCAGTTGATTGATATTTCACTTGCTCTGTCACATTTGTGATTTTGTTGGATCCAGTTTTCAGTACATTCAGACCTTTAAGTATAACCAAACATGATTAGTTTCTGTATAATTTATGTTGGTGTACAATGTGTTGTGTGTTGTTTGACATAAGCAATGCAAACGACTGTATGGATGCATACACTACATATGCAGAGTTTGTGGATATATTTGTTTCTTTAATAAATTGCCCATGATGAAAAAGAGGAATAAATAATAACAATTAACAATACATTAGTTTCTTCATTTTATTATCAAATAAGCATTTTCTTTATTTTATTGCAATGTCCAATGGGAGGGAGTGCAAATTCACGACAGAATTATTTCATTTCCAAAACTCTTAAGACATGTGACTTAGGTGATAAAAAAATGTATTACTGTGAGTTCACCAGGAAAAATTTTAATTTTTTTATTGAGTCGCAATAGATGTGGTAAATGAAGTATCATATATGGCCACCATTCTTAACAAGAGTTAAACCTTTAACAACTTCTGATGAAAAACCACTGAACAGAATTTGACCAAATTTGAGACAAAAGCATCCAGTCATAAAAGGCCATAAAATCTGGATTAATGATGCCAGTCTGTCATGAAATAAAATATTGTTGTTGAAAAACAGAAAACCTTTTAACATCTGAGTAAATGATGTCATTCTGCCATGAGATAAACACTGCCATTGAAATGAGAAAAATCTTTAAATGACTTATTTAAAACCTCTCCACAGAGTTGGACCAACATTTGTGCAGATTGTTATCTAACTCCAAATATAGCTACCATTTTTTAAAGCAGAAAGCTTTAAATGGTTTCTCACAAGCCATTCAAAAAATTTGATCAAACTGAAGGAAAGCATCCTGGCTTGAAGGGTTTTAAATTTATACAAATGATTCCAATTCACCTTCCATTTGGCCACCATCACAAAAAATACTTGAACCTTGAAATGACATAAAGACCACACAGCAAAACATGGCAAGATTAAAAAGTAAAAAATCCTGCAATAAAGGTTATACATCATTATATAAATGATGCAAGTCTGCCCCAACCCCAATGCTTTTGCTTAAAAGAGAAAAACAACTTATTTGCAAAAAGCATCAAAAAGAATTTTCCCAATTTTGATATTAGGCATTCCAGCAGGAATAAAATTAAAATTTTGTACAAATGATGCCAGTCTACCATAATATATAGCCACCATTACTAAAAATAGAAATATTTTTAAATAGGTTCTGGGAAACTGGTCAACAGAATGCACCAAATTTGATAGAAAGCATTCAGGAATGAAGGGCTTTCAGTTTGTAAGAAGCATTATCATTGTATTATTGTGAATGTAGATGCAGATGTTTTCATGGAAGAAATTTGTACTGATCCTGGGAATCTACTCTAGCAGGTAGATATTGGGAATATATTAGTCACATGAACAATCTCAGACCCACTTGGGCCATTTGTTACAATAATTGTTAGACCAATATTAAACTCTTCTTATGCCATTTACAGGAAGAATATACACAAGATGGCTGACAATCATTGCAAGGGAGGTAATTATAGGACCATGTGTTTAAATCCAAATAACTATTTGTCCTTTTGGGGTATTGTATATAATCTTGTATGCACACAGTTGCTAATTGATCTACTGTACTGATGTACTATTCTTATTTGTTGCATCAAAATTTACTGCCATTTATTGCATCGTTTTATTTATTTCAGCCCATGACACATGTTCTGGCAAAGACACTGGTGTCCAAGTTAGATGTCCACAAACCAATTATTCTGGCAATGGCTCTGAAAGACACAGCTCCCTCAAGTGTAAAGAAACTTGCTGAATATCTTACTCAGCTGGTCAGCACATGAATCATAGCATAAATGGACTTTCATTATTCATTTATTTATATTCACAATAAGTGAATGGAAAGGGATGGCAATCAGAGTATCAGGACATCCTATGTTAACAAGGGTTCATTCAGTTAGTATCAGCCAGATGCATTGATGTATGCAAAAATTGAGACCAACTGTAAATGCCATTGACATTGATCTTCTCTTACATAAGGATCTGTGTGATTTTCTACTGGTTGCTGCGTAGACCAAGATCTGCTGGCACATTATGCAATGGGAGATTTGGATCTGTGAAGTTTACAGTTGGACTAGTATGCAAATATATATGGTGGATTTTTATCAGACAATTAATGTAATCAATTATGAGTCTTTAAAAAGACAAATTCTTGTTTCAGTTTTTCAAGACACTTTGAGAATCCATGGTCCAGCAAATCTTGTGCCCAGAGCCCAAGGGATACCATATGTTAAATTTAGGTCTCCTAGTAGTCTGCTTTATGTATATAACAGGGTTTTACAAATATTGTGCTCTGAGCATAGGGTATATTAAAATGATGTGATTATGCTACTATGTATTGAATTCAGATAACCCAGTGGGTTGCTATTTGATATCATGACTTGTTTTAGTATAATGAGATATACAATATTTAGTAGATTTTAAGATTTTAAAAACAATAAGTTTGTAAAAATAAAATAAAAGCCAAATCAGTTTCATTATTATAGTATCCCTTATTATGAGTAGCAGTAGTAGTAATAGTGGTAGTATTAGCCATACCTCTGCTTTAATTTTAGAGGAAAAAATGTTCTTATTGTTTCTGTTAAAGGGGCCACCATTCTATTTTCAAGACCATGTTAGCATGAATTTATTTTCTGTGTGAATATTATTGTTGGCTGCTGGAGACTATCAAAAGCTTTTTAAGATGCAAGTCATGTGGTCATAGTTTACACGCTGGTTTTAAAATATACCTAGAAACATTTTTTATAAATAAAAGTAATTTTTAATGGCACATTAGAAAGCAACATTATTATTTGAGTGCCTTCATTGCCTTGTTAGGGCTACTAAATTTAAGCTGGGCTATCTGATTCCTTTTCATATAACCCACTGGGTCACTATCTGATTTTGAAATTTGGTGGAACTTGCTTCGAAAGATAACATTTTTATAGAACTATAATTTCAGTTATTTTAAATCTATAGTAATGGAAATTAAATGTTTATTTTTTTTTTGTACACATTGTGATTCAGTCATAAGCTGTGTTTCCCTTTACGTACAGTTGTGCGTGAGGGACGCACGCTGGAGAAAATTGACGCACAGAATATTTTGCTGTGCGTTTTTTTGATGCAAAGGATTTGCAAAATATAATCACGATTTATTTAATATCCAACGCATTGCATTAGACATGGAATCGTGTATACTTCGATTATTCATCATTAGGGATGGCATCGTGAATACTTCTTCTGGTTTCCTGTTTTGTATGCTCTCTGTATTGCACACTATAATACTGAGCATACAGAGCAGAGAACCAGACTACCATTAAGCAATATTATGACAGAGTAGCTTCCCCTGATCTCGCAAGCTCTCACTCGATTCTATCGAGTTCAGCAAGATGTCCAGATGTTTAACCTCAATTCTTGTTGCACTAAAATGTGATCTCGAGATGAAAACAGCGTGCACTAAGAATCATTAGCAAAGAAAGTGAAAGAAGCAGAACACGAATCCAAGGCATTGGGATTACCAGTGTGACTTCGTGATTGCGAAGACTACACAAGTGAATAATCCTTTCGTGACATAGTTTGAGAATTTTTAAAATCTGCCCTTGATCACCACAAGATATCTTTTGAACACATTATTACCTAAAACATTCTTTCAGAACAAAGAAATAAGTAATTGCAGAGACAAATTCATTATTTTTATCAGTTTTACACTCCTGGGGGATACACTGGTCATAAGTACAGTTTCAAATAGAATGTAGCAATTGTAAACCACGGGAATAAAGTTTATTTATCTGTTATTGCTATGTTATTATCATTGTGTTTGGCACTACTTGTTTGCAATAAATTGCTGTTTACCATGAATATGATGAAAAAGCTGGATACAAATGAAGTGATTTGCTAAAGTTTGGTATGTTTCCTCGGGATGTTTTTTTTTACAGTATAGAAAAATAGATGCATTTTACTTTTAAATACATTTGAGGTGATTTTGAGTTAGTTTGTCAGTATTTACATTGAAATAGTGGTATGTCCAGGCAAAAAAAAAAATTAGCTTTTATTGATAGCTAATAATTGCCTTTGTTGAACAGAATATGAATTCAGTTGTGGATTTAGATTAAAATGAAAATATTTTCAAATTCATTAAATTTTACAACTTATTACACAAATATTCGCTGACATCAGCACACATTCTTTAGTTGATCATAAGCAAAATATAACAAATACTTGTATGAAATGTTATTGATTACTTATAGCTATTAACATGTTGAAAGCTTTGTGTATAATTGTATACATATGGCATTCATTAGTCAGTTTTTTAAAAAATTTAATATTTGAATTGTCCCCTGCTTATAATTAAGAATATTTTTATATTATTCTAATTTGCAGACTAACTTAAATAGTAAAAGTATA
The DNA here is from genome assembly GCA_016746295.1 of Potamilus streckersoni. Classification (NCBI taxonomy): domain Eukaryota; kingdom Metazoa; phylum Mollusca; class Bivalvia; order Unionida; family Unionidae; genus Potamilus; species Potamilus streckersoni. The sequence continues at coordinate 5,390,755 of JAEAOA010001578.1, read as the reverse complement.
AACTAATATAAAAAAAGTTTGCTAATTCTTTAAAAATGAAAGGGAATTTTAAAATTGATTTTCAATATATTATGATTATTATTTATAAAATACTTTTTTATGGTAATAGTAAGTATTATGCACACCATAATTTTTTATTATATAATTTGAGTTCTGATGAAATATTGTGCATTTGTCAATAATATTTCAAAGTATGATTTTTTTTTTAAATGTGCACTATACATAATAAAAATATTATTAAAACTTTATTCATAAATTTTTTATTCATTCTCACACATACACACACACACCAATGATGGGAAAAGGGGGATAATATGTATTGGACTCAGTTGAAAAGTATTGAGTTGCTTCTCTTTTATCTTGTTGAACAAGAGTGAGAATTGACTTATTGCCACTTGTCAATCATGCTGGATCATTTCACCAATCAGCGAATGTAATTTTGACATACCTCCAGGCATTATTTAAGTCCACTATTTTCTTCTGACAAACTGCTCATAGCAACAGTGAATTGATCATGATATGTGTTTATAATTTTGAAATGATTTGCTGATTTCTCGATTGATAACAGTGAAAATAAGTCTTGTAATTCTGACAGTCAATATCCAGATTGTCTAAATGGACGAAGTAGATGTATTCCTTTCCCAAAACACAGGCGAAACTTTGATGGACAAGGTCTTGTCGCATGTACGATCAGCAGAATAAAGACACAATTGACGTCAATTACGTGTTTGTTTGCATGAAAGTATGTCCATTTGATAATTTGAAAAAAAAAAACAAGAAATTGAAATTGAAAAATATATATGTAAAAATTTAATTTTCAAGCACATAAGTGAAGAACTTTGATATATATTATTTATTCTTGTATAGGAAGCACTAAACCCAAGGCTCATGTTTTAAAGTTTGAAAATTTACAGTTTAATGTTGGCTTGTCCCAAAATAAATTATCTCAATCTTTCAGTCACTAGAGTAACATTTTGCTTTCTCATTGGGTTGAAGGAGGGATGGGGATACAAAAATGTAATTAGCAATAAAGAAATACGAAATAAAGGTTTCAAATAATTATCTTCCGATATGTTAAACATGCATTTGCATGTTTACATCAAGTCATCATTGATAAAATTCAGTCTTACTAACATAGCAGACCTTAAGATTATTATGTACAACAGTATACTATACTTATAAACAGTAATTATTTATGATTTTGTTATTAATTTTTAATTTATGTACTTCCAAGGTAGCATAAACATAGGTCAGATAAAATTAACAAGGATAGCATTATATTCTAAATACATCAGCATCTTTTGGAGCAAATTTCCTTTCATATGAATAAATTCTTAAACAAGCTTTACAATTGATTGTTATTAATTACCTAAATAAAAAACTTAAATTATTCATGTACGAACTTGAACTACATACATAAATGTTGTCTACTGCAGTATAATTAATGCAACTTTGTAATTATATATTTTTAAGAATATGTGTAATACAAATCACATTAAAAAAACATGAAAACTGAAACATTTCTTTGAATACTGCATGTTTGTTGTAGGTTCAGTCATGTGATTTGGTAGGCGGAGCGATCATGTATCTGGCGTAAAGTCAATTGAGAGTTCTATTCATTAAAAATCTTTTTCTTCCAGTGTAAGTGACCTAATATGCATTGACAGTGTGATAATAGCTGTATTTTCTGAATTTTACTTGGAGCCCAAAAAATGATCTTTAGTTAGACATGAAGTCACATAAAAACTACAAGTGATATTCATTAAAACAGTTTTTAGCTCTACTGTTCATAGACTAAAAGAACCAATGTGATGGGCTGTTGTCTGTTATCCATTATCCATCATCCATCTGTCTTTGAGGATAATTTTGTTTTTGGAACTTCTCCTGTCCTGAATGAATGTTTATATCAAAGTGGAAAGGGTACTGATCTGCCTTCCAATAACCACTGTGGTCGTTTTGAAACTCTTGTTATTGCTACTCCTTCTGAAAGGATAGTAATGTTAGAATGGGGTTTTCACTTTGTATGATGCCTGGTTGGTCAGAAATGAAAATTGTATTATATGAATATCAGGTTATCAGCCTATTTGACAGTCTGCTGATATCTGGATGACTGAATGAAAATGATCTTTCTATAACTTCAAGCATTGCTTGGCCTCCACAATAAATGTTATATTCAGATACGGTTTTCACCTACAAATTTTTTTATGATATTTATTTAGTCCTAAATGAAAATAGTGTCTGACAGATAGTAAATACACACTGAAAATCTTTTAAACTCTTGTTGTCACTAAATCTTGTGAATGATAGTCATATTGGCCCGGAGTTTTCGCAGAAAATCTTCTAATGTTTTCTTGTTTACCCTAAATGAAAATGGTGCCAGTTGTTCGTCATATTTTGGCATGTCACCATGGCTGATTTAAATATCAAAGCATTTGAAAGGTACTTTCAGCACTTATCACTCCAAAAGAATAAATGTCCTTGAATCTGTAAAAATTTATTTTGGACAGTTAAGCATCAGTCATTTTGTGGGACTGGTGTCATTTTTGTGTCAATATCAGTGTGCATTTTTTTTTGGCTATTATTTAGAGATGAGGACAACGAATCTTTCCTAACTCACCTTCATAGAAAACAAAATTATCTTCAAGTTTTATTAATTTTGTTTTCCACATTCTTCTGTGAAGAAGAAACAATACAATTTTCCGAACTTTTTATCAGGGTTTCCAGCCGCAAAGGCCAGTGTCTTGTACAAGTCCTTGAGGTGACATTTATTTATTGGTTTGCATTACATTTAATATTTTACATGTACATATTACTTGTTGCGTTTATTTATAACTATGCACAATGCCACCCATTTTGTTTGGATAATTGAGTAACCTTTATTAACATAATTTCTAATAGATAGTTTCCAAATGATGTCATCAGTAGCCATATTTGTGGTATGCTAGCAGATTTATCATTAAGTTTATATTTGGATGTTAAAATAAATTCATTGAATCTCAAGATACTGTTTTAAAACATTAATAAACAGAATGCAGATCAGGATTTCTGTTAATATCTATATTTATAAGTTTATAAGTTGATATTTCTTCTGTGTGCCTTGTTTAAAATTTTGTTGGGTGCATATAGGAGAAACCGCCACGTTGCCCATTGTCCAGGTATAATGGGCAGACTATCATCTGCTATTGACCTTGTCAGGAAGCATCTGTAGATGAAATCTGTTCCCCAGAATTTTCATTCAGAGACTGGGATGGCCAGATAAGTGGAGGATTAGGCCTTCCTGAAGTACATACATTGTAAAATATTGGCCCAAATCCAATTACAGCATCATACACTGCACCAGATGTAGATATCACATCATAAATCATTAGATAAAAACATAATCAGCTTGTAGATTAAAATTTACTTGTTTCAAGGAGCTGCTGACCTCTTTTCCTTGGTACAACAGCATGCTTCCTCTTGATGGCATCTTTTGGATTATAATCCTTGATGTCTAGTGAGCTAAGGAGAAACATCATAAGTTTGATTCAAGTGTTTGATTTATGAAAGTGTTTACAACCATTAACAAATTAAGTTCCCAGTATACAGTTGTAATTTTCTGAATAATCTGTGCAAAATGTGCACAGTTCACAGTCTTTCTGACGTCATATATCATCCATTCACATTTTTACTCTTTTTTTTTTTGGTTTGTATTGATAATAGTCTTCTGTCATCTGATTTCTGACATTTCTGCAGACCTTGCAAACACTTCCACATCTTTCCAGTCATCACTGCACAATGCAGTAAATATTTGTCAACAACAATGTAAATATTAGAACATTATTTGGTATAATTCGGGATTATATTTTAGTGCAACATAGTGGAATTTTATGGAGAGTAAGTTTATTATGTATATATTTAGTAGAATTATTGGAAATCGCGGAACTTTTCAGTAAAATGAGATACATTTTATGGACGCTTGACCTAAATATATTTATATAGTTAATCCAAGTGCTCAAGCAGTGATTGGGCATTCATTACCTAGTCCATGTAAAATGTAAATATACCATATATATGTAGCATCACGGTGTTGGCACAAGATGCAACAAAAGATTGTGATAAGTATGTTGGATAAATGATGAAGCTTTTTCTTCCCCAATTATGCAAAGTTAACAAAAATCTATTGTGATAAATCTTGGCTTATTACTTGGTAGTTTGCACTGGGAACATGGTGTTAAACATTATCATCAATAGTAACTTTTGTCTCCCCTAACATGCATTTGCAGTGAATTTTTACTTTCAGACCTTGCTAATCACTTATGATGTTGTTGCAGTTAATTCTTTAATGTCTCTTTATAGCAGATTAAAAAATGAATATTATAAAGTTTGCATAGTGTAAACCAATACTAGTTATATAATTTTATTCGTGTTTTGTGGAGAAGTTGCTTTCTTAAATTACAATGGTAGCTTGTTCTTGTGTTCTTGGCAGAAAAATTGATTATGTTGTTAATGACAAGTCCTTAATATGAAGCGAATTTATCTGTTTATTCATATCTAATGTAATATCTAATATAATGCACATTAAGGCTGAATTAAAATAATCGTGTTTGTTACTTAAAAGTGCCATTAGTATAATGGTGTCTAGTGATGATAAAGTACCATGAGTTTCATATCAGATTCAGGTTCTGTTTGAAAGGAATATCTGACAATGAATCTCAGGCCAAGTGTTGAATTAAGTAAGTAATTCAAAGCAAAGAATGTGTGCATTAGTCATTACCAATATGTATTGTTATAAGTAGCAAAAAAAACCCAAAGTATAATTAAAGAAGTAATACATCTATTGGAATGAAGGTGGAGGAGTTGTCTACCTTGTTTGCCAACTTTGTGACAATTAGCATATGTTGGATAATCAGAGTACATCCAGGTCCCATACTCGTAGGTGATTTGTGTGAAATAATCATCATAGAGTCGGCTATCATTACACCTAAACAGGCCCAAAAAATGAAATTTACTTCACCCTGTATTGATTTCAAGATGGTGCTTCCACCCCTCTTTATCTTAATACAGTATAATAAGAATCAAAGTAAAACAGCAACCTTTTTTTGTAAATTTTCCCTTTAAAGAAAAAGGTGTATGTGGTCGATTTTTGTGCTCATTCGATGATTTTATTACCAAAAATGACACTGCTTTTCTTCTGTGAATTCCTGCCAAACATGAAAAAAAGTAACAAGTTGAATGTTAAGAACTGAAGCAATTTATGATGTGGTGAATGTATAATAATAATAATCATATATGATATTTTATGGAAACAGCAGCTGATTTCAACTGTAACTTACTTTGGGGTTACTATTTTATGTTATACAACTGTGACAGAACAATATTTTTTAAGAAAGTTACTATTTACATAAATGTCTAATATTATTTCATTCACATTTATTCATCAGATGAAAATATGCAAAAACAATAGTACACTCACTTCTCCATATTTTCACAAATTTGTCATGTTTTGGAAAGAGATTAGTTGGCCTGATTGGTATTGAGCTTGAATGCATAAAAAAAAACAATGATCGACATGCTGAATTGAATGAAGTAAAGGTTCTGGCAAGCAAGATGAAAATAAAAATTCTGGGACTACCAGTTCATACAGAAGAATCATCTCTATTCTTAAAAATTGTATTTATTGACTACTGGGGCAATTTTCATTTCAGAATCTCCAGCTTTTGATGACCTTGCCATTGAATATAGTCCATATATTACATTGAAAACAGATGTTTGGGCTCCAACTAGACAATAAGTGGGATTTTGAAGAAAACCAGTCGTTTTTTTAAAATCATAAGTAATTTAACTTTTAAGTGTATAAATGGCCCTTGCCAAAAATATTTTCTTCTTGCCATGTGTGCATTTTAGAGTAAAGTTTTATTTTGTAAATTAAAATGAGTTACATGCAAATTTACTTGAATTTCAAAAGTCATACTGGTTTCCCATCATATATCCTGTGTATGGGTACATGGTCATATCATTAATTCTGATATTATTGGAGCATCTCAAAATAGAAACAGCTTTTGATTTTTAAAATGCATGAATAAAGAACTTAATATTTTTTATTCCATTAAGTAAGAGTCATTGGTGTTTCTTTAAAAAAAAAACAAATCAAATTTCACCCAGTAAATAGGCTAGAAAACAACAAGGAAATTTTGTTTTAAAAAACATTAGAACCCTGCTTTCATCTTATCATTTGCATTGAAATCAGTGTGAAGGCCAGTACACTGGGCTGCATTGAAATCAGTGTGAAGGCCAGTACACTGGGCTGCATTGAAATCAGTGTGAAGGCTAGCTAGTACATCAGTCTGGTTCCCTGTGCTTGAAGACTATTTTGTCAATAATCAACCTAATTTACTTGATGTGTGGAATGTGTTTCTGCCACAGACATTTATTGTACCTTGTCAAGTGCAGGATTTTGATATGTATTTAGTTAACACAGATCAATTAGCAATAACAGGGAATAGAGTCTGATGGGTTCTTTTTGCTTGACAGGTCCAACAAAAGACCATTTGTTAACTGTTATGATAGCAACTGGAGTAAATTTTCCCTGTACTAATGGATTAATGACAGATGGGGTTTTTCTAATCCATCATCAAAATCACTGATTAGTGGATTTGTCTTAATTTCAAGCCCTGCTTATGACCCCTGGATGGAGTGTGTAATGTTTTATCCAATTGAGCTACTGCATCTTCCTTATCTTGTGTCTACTGCACCATTGTGTGTCTGGTCTTCCATTGCCTTAGCCTTGCCTGGTGTCTACTGCACCATTGTGTCTCTGGTCTTCCATTGCCTTAGCCTTGCCTTGTGTCTACTGCACCATTGTGTGTCTGGTCTTCCATTGCCTTAGCCTTGCCTTGTGTCTACTGCACCATTGTGTCTCTGGTCTTCCATTGCCTTAGCCTTGATCTTTCATGTGATGTTATGCAACTAATTGATCTTGATTACTTCTGGTTGCAGAAAGACATAACGGTTGCTAATATGTTCCCAACTTTGTTGCTTTAAAAGCAATGTATGATTGTATCCTGTTCCAGAAATCTGTGGTATGAAAATTTACTTTGGTGTGTTATTTCTATGTATATGCCTAACTGCTTTTTAAAAACCTCATAGATCTATATTTGCTGTCATATAATTTGCTGACTGACCAGGTCCAGTATTTTCAGAACTATTTTCTTCATGCTTAAACACAAATCCCCAAAATCTGATACGATAATTTGTGCACCTAAAGTGTTAGGTCAAAAGCGAGTATCCACCTGAATGATAGATTAGTCGACATATTAAGTGAAAAAATATGTTATATGGTCACTGTTTGGATAATAATTGTTCTGGACTCTTGATTTTAGATGTTTTCACTAAAGAACATTTTGACTTCAGTTTGAAAAATTAATTTTCTAACAAGTGCTATTTTTACATGGCTTCAATGATGTAAACAAAATATGACTTTCTGACAGAAATTTGCACAAGTCAAAAGGGCCAGTTTGTTGAGAAAGATAATATTGGTAGAAAATATCCAAAACAACTGAAATATCTTGTATAATTCATGAATTGTTATTATGTTTCTATAGAAACCAGGAAATAAGCAGCTGACTAAAAATCTTGAACAGAAGGAGTAAACATGGACTTTCTCATATTCATTACAATTATTGACATTTGTAGACACTCTTTGTTGACTTAACAATTGTACTTAATAGTTTTTAACGGGTCTATCAGTGTTCATGTTTCAGAAAGTACCATCATCAGAAGGATAAAAAATGTAGGAGTCAGATTGATGGAAGCCGATGATGGGTTTTCAGCAGAATTGTGTATCCTGTATTTCAAGGTTTAAAGAGAAACATTACTGGAGAGTTGAAAACTAGTGGTCAAGAGAAACTTTGTGTAATAAAGCTTATGTTGTTGTTTTGGGCAAATATTACAAGTTTGGAGAAACCCACCAAAATATAGCAACCATAGTGTTTTTGTCTGTACAGTGTACATATGCCATTCAAGGATATTTAAGTCATGTCTTAGTGGATGCATTAACTGCAGCTGTTCTGGAAATCAGCATGGTGTTTACACCAAAAGAACTTCTTATGATATCTGGCTGGTCCTAAATAAATGTGGTGCTGATCTGATAACCAGTATGGTTTAATGGCAGCCATCTTTAAAATCTTGCTGTCACTACTTCTCTTGAATAGATGATCATATCAACATGAGATTTTCACTAAAAAGCTTTTTTAAGCATATCTTAGACATAAATGGTGCCAATCTGACATACAATATGGTAACCATCATAAGAAATCTTGCTAACAGCACTTGATTGAACAGAAAGTTACATGAGGTTTTGCCAAAAGACTTTTAATGATGCCTGTTTGGTGTTAAATGAAAATACAATATGGCCACATGTCAGCCATCTTGAAACTTTTGTTATTGCCATTCCTTCTGCACATCATATCTTGAAAATGTGATATTTGTGCTCTTTGACAAATGAATGGCTACATCAGTATGGGGCTTTCACCAATAGACTTGTTATTATGCGTAGGTGGTCATTAATGAAAAAGGTGTCTGTTTATCCATTATGGTTGCCATAATGATTTCTTAAAAATGTTCACATCTGGGTCACATTATGCAGTGACATATCTGTGTTTACACTGTTTTTCAGCTGAGGCTACATGATTTAATGGCAGATCAGTGGTTATGCTAATCACATTTTTGTCACACTATGCTGAGATATGTCTGGGGTTATGCTGTTTGCAGCCTGGTATGCATTATTGAATGGAAGATCTTGGGGTATTATATTAGTTGTGTGCATAATATGGCAATATATTTGGGGTTGTTTTATTCACTGCTGGATGCAAATTATGTAATATCACACCTGGATGCAGATTATAAAATTACAATGGCACAGTATACAATGACTGATCTGGAGTTGAACTATTCAAATTAGGTTGCATATTATACAATAACAGATCTAGTGTCTACAATGACCGATCTGAAAGTTGAAATATTCACAGCTGGTTGCATATTATACAATGACTGATCTGAAGTTGAAATATTCACAGCTGGTTGCATATTATACAATGACAGGTCTTTAATTGAACTATTCACAGTCGTTTGCACATTATACAATGACAGATCTGGAGTTGAGCTATTCACAGCAGGTTGCACATTATACAATAACAGATCTAGTGTTAAACTATTCACAGCAGGTTGCACTTTATACAATGACAGATCTGGAGTTGAACTATTCACAGCAGGTTGCACTTTATACAATAACAGATCTGGAGTTGAGCTATTCACAGCAGGTTGCACTTTATACAATGACAGATCTGGAGTTGAATTCACAGTTGGTTGCACATTAGCAAGAGTGGTAGTAGTGGCACAAGAAGTATTGTATCTCTTGGTAATTCAGTCTGCTGTGGTTGAAACCAGGCCATAAAAAAATTAGACTTTGATTTCACAGTTCATTTACCATTAAGAAAATAGGATTGACACACAAATAAACATGTACAGGAGAAACACTGCAATGAACATCTTTTTTCAGTTTTTAACTCTGTATGTTGTAGACCAGAAGAGCTAATGGAAAGTTGTCCATCCTAAATGAAAATGAAGGACATACAATATGGCAAGCATAGTGGATATTTTGAAAATTGCATTTTCACCACATGTATTATGAACAGTATCATAAGCATCAAGCTTTCCCTACATGCTGTTTTATGGAATTGTTGCAAAACTAAAAATGATGCCAGTATGACAGTCAATATGGCCACTGTGGCAGCCATCTTGAAAACCTTTTTTGCTACTCCTCCTGGAAGAAAAGTCACATCAATATGTGGTTTTCACCAAAAGACTTGCAACGTCTGGTTGGTCCAAAATGTGATGTGATTATGTGATGGGATTATGATTTTTAACATAGCTTTAACAATTTTTCAGTCATATCACTACCATGTCTGAAGTTGACAGTTTATAGTGATGTCTAGCACTGGGGCATCATGCTGCAGACATGTAGCATCATGTCCCACTAGTCACATTATCCTGACACCAGGCCAACCATTCCTAATATTAACCATTTAATGCTGAGCGCCAAGCTGGTCCAAAATGAAAATCTCGCCAATATTACTATCAATATGGTAGGCCACCACATATTTTTGCTTGAGAATATCAGACATGGTTTCAATACTTGGCAGTTGAAAAGAAACAATGATCTTATCTTTGATTCCTAGAAATTCTTTTCAGTCAGCAAAACGTCTTTCATTTTTAAGGGACTCTTGTTCTCATCTGTAGTTTATTTAAATTTGAGCACACCATTTTTTTTTATTATAATAGATGGTCAAAATGGATACATAAAGGATGTTTTCCTAACAACCCTCTCTCCTTGTCCGCTTGGGATTACACACTACTCCTGGCTGTGGACATCCCCATCTAGCATGACCGTATGTATTATCCATTCATATAAATTCTGTGGCATGAATCGTACAAATTTAAATTAACAAATAATTTATACTTTGGGATGACCCATAAAGGACATCTGCAAAAAATACTGGAATACACACAGTAGGCCTAAAGCAGCTGTTCAACACAGAACATCATAACAAAAAATGCTAGCTTGTGGACGTCCATAAGGTCTGTTACACCCCCTCCCCCTGTCTGCAGCTGTTCACATTTGAAGCACCTCATCCCCCATCTTTGCAGACATCCTTTATGGATGATCCCTAAAGTTCTAGCATATCAGAGTCTATTCTGTTATTCCTGAATCTTATTCAGAGTGAACAAAACATAGACCCTAATCTGCTTAAATGTTATACTGATCACATGTTTGTTGTACATATGTGAAATATCTGGTCACAGGTTGTGATCATGAACCGAAATTCTGTCCTCCACAAAAAACAACAGCCAATCATATCTGAAAAGCCCACCTTTAAGACTTGCAGATTATTTTTAATTTTTGTCCTTTTAATACATTGTCAGCTATATCATGCTGAAGAAATGGGTGCTAAGTGCCTTTCCCAAAAGCACAACATGGCAGTCAACCCTGATTGGACTGGGCATGTAATGTATCCATGACATTTTCATTATCAGTCCAGGGTACCAACAGTTGATTTACCATGGCTCCATGACTTGCAGATACTTGTATGATAAGCATATGGTCTTTTCACAACTCATTTTGTTTATATACAACTTGAAACCTTTTTATAAAGAACACTTAAGAGAATACCAAATTTGTGCTTTTATTATGTAAATTGACCGATTTTGTTTGATCTGTATAAACTGGTGTATTTTACTTATTGATGATAGCTATAACAAGTTTGACGCATTAAAAAAATCACAAATTACTTTTAAGTTCTTTGAGTAGTACCAAATACAGTAGTCTGTGATTAATATGCACTAAAAAGTACTTATTTACCATTCAACTCTGCAGACCAGTGGCCATTTTATGATAGCACAAGTTTCTGACCACTTTGTAACCTTTAACATTGGTATAAAAGTTTGTTACATGATTAAAACTGCATCAATTAGTGTCAAGCTTGCTTCATTAATTGCCTGACATGTAACAGATTAGTTCATTAAAATGGGCCATTTTTCAGCTTATTATATGTCTTAATTTGTTTATCTTTAATATTTTTATTAGAGCAAGTGCCAATTGCAATGAATGGTTAGCAGGTGCCTTACTATTTCTCCTCCAGAAATAAGAACCCCAGAAAATTTTCAATTTTGATTTGGAATTTTATTTGCCCAATTAGTTATATGCCCTGCATCCATCCGGTATCATTCCTTATACATTCACCAATTGATGCTATTGTAAATCTCCCTACTTTTTATTCCATAATCCACCACCCTGACCCTACTCATCCCTGCTCCATGCAGTAATCCAAGAGGGATCAAAATGCGAAATCTATCATATATGTGATGTATTTGTAGGACAGAAAGAATTTTTAAAAAGTGTAAAGGATCAAATTTTTAGGTTGATCTCTGTTTTGATATTGTTAATTTCAGTAGAACAAATAATTTAGACACATGTATTAACCAGATTTATGGGGAAGAATGGCCGCATTTAAAAGCCATAAAGTACGGATAGGTTCAGCCAAAGTCAGGAGTTATCGATATATAATTAAGGGCTTAGTTTGTTTAAACTTACTGCAATGGAGTTTAAGTTATGGTTTATATGGAAGCTGACAGTTGGGACACTGACCAGGAAGATGTCAAATTTTGAGCGGTATGGAAAACTGTTATGTCTGAAAGTTACCAGGAATCAGTTAAATAATCAAAGTTTGCCATACGAACTACATTGATACAACATTGTTCAGGCGGGAAGTGTATTTCATTCAGATTGGTCATGCTGTGAATGGGGCATGGTTTCACTTGGAAAACTCTGTTTAAATGTACTAATAGCAATTTTTATCTTCAGTCTGCACTTTTCTACAAGAGAAAACCAAATAAGACCTGGAGCAACTCTGAGAATTTAATGAGTAAATCTCTCATTAAAATTTATCCAAGGGGGAAACAATTGTCTGGAAAAATTGACAGACACATTCTGGAAGTAAGAGCTTGGAAAAACAAGGTATTTGCAACAATTTTATGTAATTCATCAATACTACTAAGATAATTTGTAAGACTTATTTCATTGTATTTGCATCGATTTAGGTTTGTATATTTTATTTCTTGATATGATATACCAGTCTTGAGTTCTTTTATATGAGTCTGGACAATGATATTTTTCTTTATATAAACTTTGATGACTTGTTGATTATTAGTGGAAATCATGTATTTAGAACTGTATGCCTTATTTTAGTTGAGATGTGAGAATCTGTAAGAATTCTCCGATCTATGTAGGAGTTCACATATGATAACCACTTGATTGTTGTTATAAATACAATAGCAAGGAATTTCATTCGTGTAACTGAGACTACTCTGGAACTAATGTTTTAGGAGGTATTGGTATAACCATTTAGTTGACCATTAATTTTGTGAAACAAGGTTGTTTACAGTCTGTCAGGGCCAGTTAGACTAGACAGCCATAGAATCTGTTTGAAATTAGGATAGAATTTATCTGACTTGACCAGAAGTAGAAGGTATTGATCTATTCCTCCTGTATAATGTGACAGAATATTTAGGTTGTTTTGTTTTTTTTTGTTATTTTGGAGGGGCCAGGATAACTTGAAGTTCTATGCTGTACAATCTACGCTCTATGTATTACATCTTACAAACCCAAAGTGGACACAAAGTTTAAAGGTGTGAAAGGGACGAGGCACCTGTAAATTTTGACAAGGAAGTCAAAAGTGGAGAAGACAAACTACCAGCACAAGGAAGTCAAAAGGAATAATCACTGTGGAATTTGGACTGAAGCAAGACCATCAGGTTATATTTCACTTGATCTAAATGACGATTTAAATTCTATCACTAATCAGATTGGCTATTGGTATCATTATTTCTTTGTGATTGAAAATTCATGCAGAAGTCAAAGAAAGAAGAGTATCTTTTAAGTATAATGTATTATTATATTTGTTTATGAACTTTATTGTTGAAATTTTTATTAAATTTTGTCTTTATTTGTAATGGGAGCTTGTGTTATTCTGTTCTATATACCTGCTCAGCTCTTTATTTATTTCTCAATTTCTATTTTTACTCATCCCAGGCAAATTACACAGTCAGTGATCACCTCTGGACAATGATAACCAAACCTATAACACCCACCCCAACAAAGCTATGAAGGGGTGTATCACAAAAAGCCTGTGACACATTTTCCAGGGTTAAAAAAAAAGTACTTTTAATGTCGTGAAATTTGTCAATTATTTTTAACTCTATGGGACCTGCATTAATTCAAAGCAGTGAATGGCATAAAGTTGATGGAAAATTTATAACAAAGGAGACAAAATGTGGATGAGTTTTGAAAAATATCCATAAGTAATGTTTGGAGAAAACTAAAAACATCACAAAAAATCTTCAGCAATTCACAAATCTTTTTTATTTCATCATAATATATACAAATGTAGAGCTCTACAAATAGATAACAACATACAAAATCAATCCCTGCTGGGGATTTTAGTTACAAAAAGACTGGTCCTTGGTATAAAAAAAGTACATTCTACTTGCCAAGAAGTTATCCCTAATGCCTACAGCCAGGAACCAGTCAACTAATGATTGTAGACTGGTAACAGCTATTTGTTTATTTGCTAAAAATAAATGTAATGAATTTATCAAATGATTGATATAAACCCTATTCTGCCTGCATATGCTGCTGTAATCTAGCTATAAATTTCATTGATTGGTCCAGCTCTGTATTCTTAAAATTGCATAAAGCTGTCTTAAAACTTTAGCATGCAAAAAGAAGAATCAACCATGACAACAATTTGAAAACTTTAAGTTCTATTATTCTGGTTAATTTTAACAAAAGTTAAATAGCAAAAAAAAAAAGAAGAAGAAAATTTGGACATTGGAACTTGCATTGTAGTTTTCATTCTCAAAATGAGATATCAGTTAAAGATTTTATTTCAGTTTTAATGTGCAACTGTAGACCAGTCTGTTATGATAACTCATTGGCTACTTTTAAACACAGGGACAATTTATATTTTTGTCAATAAATAATGAAATGTACATGAGAACATTTATGATACAACAGAGTGTAATGAAAAGAAAAATGTACAAACTGTAATGAACAAAAATGCATTTAGGTTATTTTGCCATGCAAAATAGCATTTTTAACAATTTTCATGCCACATGCATTATGATTATTGTCTCTGACACATGTGAATAATGTGTATTTATCATCCATACACAATATACCTCAATCTGCCATTGTATAACAAGCCCATATATTGGGATCCTTTCTGTTCTTTTCGCTCATAATTTCAATCAAATACCATCAACCCTAATCTATTCATGCAGTATACTATGGTACATCATGGTATATGCTCTTCATGGTTGAGAGTGCCCTTTACACAGGTAAGCATATTTAAAACAAAAACAAAAACCAAATGTATTAATAGAATCATTGATAAGCACTGCTGTGGAGCAAAAAAATCACATCTGAGGGTCAAAATTTGTGGGCAGGGGCAAGGCTTTGCCAAGTTTTTGCCCATAAAATCAGATCCACATAGTGGGATTTTCTTTACCTATCACCAACACACATGAACAAATATTTTTCTCTTGTAACAAAGATGGCTGATGATTGGTATGGACATTGCCACAGAAGTTTCAAGTAATATCTAAAAGATTTTATTTCAGTAGATGGGAGTATACCAATTTTTTTTTGCAACAAATAATATTTGTTGTAACCATGAAGCCTGTTTAAAGGCTATCATATGACAACTGGCTGTGATTTTTGTGAGAGCTATAACAAAGTATATGTTGAATTTTTGTTGCATACTGTTTTGCATACCACTTGAATAGTAAATAACCATCAAAAACTCAATTTATTACACAAGCTTAAGTCAAAAATGTTTTAATACTGTAGTTTATGTGTTTAATCTTTTCCCACTGTGTTCTATCAAAGACCCGTTTTGTATTCAACCTTATCTCCCAACAGAAGCTGTGTGAGGCAGCTGTACACTTAATCTCTGCAGCACCAGCTCCAGATGAAGCTCAGTATTCTGCAAGGTAGAGATAGCATCTTCATTCAGTACAGAGGATGTGAACCTATCAATCCCTTTTAGTGTCCCATTTACATTTTTAAATCAGACCAGCCCAGGGGTGGGATTCAATAAAAACCATACTTATTGTCATGTTATGATGTCACAAAAAAATGCAGAATATTGGAAATAATCTGAACTAAACCAACCCAACCACCCCAATGTACTGATAGACCTCTTATCTACCCCCCTCCAAATGTACACTGGTATTGATTAGACCTTTCACCCCCCCAATACACTGGTACTGATTAGACCTTCCATCTCCCCTCCACATACATTGGTACTGATTAGACCTATCCCCCCAATGTACACTGGTACTGATTAGACCTCCTATCCCCACCAGAACATACATTGGTAATGATTAGACCTATTCCCCCCAATGTACACTGGTACTGATTAGACCTCCTATCCTTAACCCAATTTAGTGCCAGTAGAATTGATAATTTGCACCTGGAAGTTTATATGTTGACAACTACAGTGCAGATTACTGAACAAAATAAAATGAAGCAGCCATTATACTTTAGGACTAAACTTCTTAATGCTTAATATTTTATTTTATGACAAGGATAAACACTGACATGACTGTTGATGTCAACTTTAGATAATCTAAAACATGATGTTACAATTTGAATACTAAAAATATATTTTTGACAAAATAATGAAAATGTGTAGAAATGAAAACCTCATATAGCAGAAATATGTTGTTATGGTATCCAGTACACTGTATGAGGTGACAACTGGAGGCAACCCTTTTCTTGCCATTATATATATCCCATCAAGATTTTCAAAGATATGGACTTTTTTTTATGAAAGTTAAGTTTATAAAAAAAAAATAACTGACATACTGTATTATTAGTATTTTACTCCTTTTTGCCTGTCTTTGATCTGTATGCCTTTTATGGGATGCCTTAACTGACATACTGTATTATTAGGATTTTACTCCTTTTTGCCTGGCTTTGTTCTGTATGCCTTTCATGGGAGGCCTAAACTTACTTTATATTAGAACCAGGATTGTACTTAATTGCTATTAAACCCCATCCATCCATACATACACTAGAAATCTTTATAATTTATTTTAATGCATAAAGTCTTTTTAAACTGGAGACTCCAATCCCAATGTCAACATAAACCGTGATAATCTCCACTCACAATGCTAAATATTTTCAAAATCATGAAAAATGTCCCAATTTTATCAAATCCAAGCTGAAATTGTATCCACATTTAATCACTTTTCCACTAAAAATAATGGATCCACTAGCACCCATCCCTATAGTTCTAAATAGATCCTAGAACTGTGGTCCCTCAAACATCAATACTGACTGCATTTCATGTATCACTAATCACTGACCTGACGTAATCATTTTGCTGATCTTACAGATTAAAGTAAAAGGAAGAGAGAGCATACAGATGTTCTACTGTTTGTTGTAAAGACCACAGTCTGGGGCATATAAAAACATGAGGAAATGCCAGCAAAATGTCCATGCTTACCAAAAATTAATTCTGTTCCTCTCTGCACCAGTCTCATTTTTACTGCAGGATCTGAGGCAGGTAGGCACAGACATACACTAGCAGTGATGATTACCATATTCACTTACAAGTCCAGTCTAACTACAAACATCAACCCTGACTCGCTGTTTCATAATGTACTTGCCAATTCAGATAATCTGTTGAGCAACTTTTAATAAAGTTCAAATAAATCATATAATCCCTCTCATACTTACAAGTCAAAGCAAACTGCAAGTAACAAGGATTCTCACCTGCTGTAAGATAATACTCTTGCAGATCTGGGTCTATAATTGTTTGTTCTATTAATTACTTATAACAAAATGATCAGACTCTGATCTGCCCGCATATTATCTGATGTCAGATACGGGTCTGTAGTTTGTAGTTTTATATATATATATATATATATATATATATATATATATATATATATATATATATATATATATATATATATATATATATATATATGTATATATCAGTCATAATTTTTTTTTTTAAGGGAGAAGCACCAAACATATAATTCCTTAATAATCAATGGCTTGACATGGAAGTAAATAAATTATTTATTTATACTGCCCCACAAAAAAGTGGCATATTTTGAACAAATGATGCCCACCCAACTTATTCAACTCTTGCCTTACATTTAGAAGAGAGCATCATGATATTAAGGATGGTGACACTTGGGAACTGATGATGTCTTTGAACACTTAAAAGGACCAAAATTCTTGAAAATATAACTCTTGTGTAAGTTTAGATTTATTGCCAAGCAAATATACAGACAAAACTTTTTGAGCAATATAAATTAACAATTTAAACAAGTGGATGTAATCATACTCAGAAGTCCAGTACAACTGCAAACAGCATAAATCAATATTTTCCATGCATATTCAGGGTCTATGTTGTTTCAATCAGGCATGTTAGTGTATACATATGTCGATGTCTCATTAACCTATGCTAAACTGTGCACATCAACACGTTGGTTGGATAATCAAGTAGTGACAAGTATTGTTCAACTGTCTATTTCATGGTGTCTTAAGAGAGATTTATAAAATCAAGATAAAAAGACATGAGTATTTAAGTAATTCATATCAACAGTTTTCTGCATGAAGCTAAACCTAATGCATTCACAATTTTAAAAAGAATGGTGTTACATATTTGCAGTTTAAGATTAGGTAGGTTATCACAAACAGTTTTAAATGAAACCTAATTACCTCCAAAACCCAGTGGACTGGCTTTAAAAAATGCCTCAAGACCTACTAAGCTAACTGATAAAGAAGATATTTTTTATCATCATGGTATCAAGTAATAACTAATATAACTCCTCCTGGTGAGTGGCTGATAATGTGCCCACTGGGGAAGATAACCTATGTTCGTGGAAAATAATACAGGATTCCAAAATAGGTGAACATCAACATCCTGTCAGAACTCTAATTAATTAGATTCATTCATGGATGACTATGATGTCAAAATTCCTTCCATAATTCTTACATAGTATTTATCAACCTTGCATATATTGTATTTACAATATACTTCCCTTAAGCCAATAATGTGGATCAAATTCAAACAAGAAATATGGAGAGAATTTAATGGGATATTATTTCCAGAATTCCTTGGTGTTATGACATGAAACAATACAATTATGATAAAACTTCCTAATGAAAAGAATAGGCTTTTAAAAAGAATGGTGTTAAATATTCAGTTTAAGAATATTATTATTATTATTATTCAGTTTAAGATTAAGGTAGGTTATCTGGAGCAAAGTTTTGAATGAAACTCAATTACCTCCAAAACCCAGTGGACTGGCTTTAAAAATTGCCTCCAGAGGTTGAACCTAAGTATGACATAAAAATTATCTATCTGGAAGCAAAGGATTTTTGAGGTTATTTTTTTTTCCACAACCTTCTCCCCAAAAAAATGTATGTGCCCAAAATAATATGACAATAATACAGTGAATGCAGGAAAGATTACCATAGTTCTTCAATGATAAGAGTAGGGTACCAGCCTAATAAATTTGTTCAAAAGTATAATGTGGGCTTATTAAATATCTGTCACAGTTTTTCAAAAAAGGAAGTGTCAGGAGGCAGCAGTGCTTGCCATCTGAAAAGAATGGCAACATGTCTTTGCTAGATCATCTTGAAAATGAGTGATGGTTTGTTTCAACATTTTTATTTCCAATCAGTTAATTTAATGACAACAATATAGGCAGGGGATTATTGGTCTTGCTTTGTAATGGTTCATTTCAGTTATTTTAACCAATGTCAATTGATACCAGTTACTGTCAAATATTTGTTACGGAACTTAGTTAAAGTATAAGGCAAATCCAAGCTTTTTTATTACTACTACATATATGTTATAACAAATGACCAACACTTGCCCATGTTGTAATGTTGTAGTTCGAGAGAGAGAGAGAGAGAGAGAGAGAGAGAGAGAGAGAGAGAGAGAGAGAGAGAGAGAGAGAGAGAGAGAGAGAGAGAGAGAGAGAGACTACAGATCAGCAAATTTGATAGACAAACAAATGTTTTTCATATTTGCATAATTTGAAGAATTTTCACCAGAAGCTACTATATATACAAACAAGTCCAACTGCAAACTGCACAGACCCAGATCTGTTATTACACATTGTGCTAGTAGATGGTGGTCTTTACTGTTTGTTGGGAGCAATCAATTGAACAAACAATATAGACCCTGAACTGCCATAGAATCCAGTGGTATTTTAACCACATTATGCTATATACAGTCTTGTATTTACACATGCAAGAATGATTTTTTATTGTTGCAAAATGTTTTTTATTAGTGTTGCAACAGTGCTATCAGTAAGATGAATATTTGTGAATGTAAAATTGTCAGTCTAATTCTCACTACATGTACTTTTTAAAAAAATTGGCTGAAAACATTTCTTTGTGTTCCTGCATTACAGAAAAAAATAAAAATGTTAGAATGGACACAAAGTTTTCTGCAGTATCTTCCAGACATTTACTGTTGTGTATTTTGATTTTCAACTAATCTGAAAGTGCATTGCATTAGTAGATCTAATAGAATGAGGAGAGATAATGTTTCTGAATTT
The DNA here is from genome assembly GCA_016746295.1 of Potamilus streckersoni. Classification (NCBI taxonomy): domain Eukaryota; kingdom Metazoa; phylum Mollusca; class Bivalvia; order Unionida; family Unionidae; genus Potamilus; species Potamilus streckersoni. The sequence continues at coordinate 5,370,568 of JAEAOA010001578.1, read as the reverse complement.
GAGCTCCTATCAAAATTTTATAAAAACAGGTGATGGGCTTGTCATCAAACATGGGGATATCATCAAGTATTGGGATATCATTAAATATTGGGATATCATCAAATATGGGCACATTATCAAACATGGGCTTATCATCAGAAAAATATGGTACTGTTATGTATAGATTCACTTTTTAGTCCAAATGCACTGTATGTACCCAGATGTTCCACTGCATAATGCACTGGCAAATCTGGATCTCTTATGTTTATTAAGAGTAATCAGTAGAATAAACAAGTCAGATCTTAATCTGATTGTGCATTGTGCAATGGCAGATCAAATTTTGTTTGCAATTGGACTCAGCTTATTAGTGAATATATATGGTATGTGATGTCATATCTGTTTTCGGTATGAAACCTACAGGAAGAATTTGTAATAATTAAGAATACTAACCATGAATATGTAACAAGCATTCAGAAAAAAAATATTATGTGACATAAAAATAAGTTAAATATTCATAACTACTCCTTAATAAGTGTGCCCTTCTTGTCTGCTTTGGCAATATTAGTCAACCAGGCTTAATTAATAGCTCTTTTATTTAGTTCTTGACATTTATTATTTTTAAAACTATTTGTAACTGTAAGAATTAAACTTTATATTTTACAGGATTCATTGGCAGAAGGAGAGGTTTTTCAAGACATGTTCAACTTTAAAATTAAAAGCTGATGGCAGTCACAGAATGTATGCAATACATTTGTATAATGAATACAAGACATTTATTTTTCACTTTCTCAACAGCTAATCCTTAAGTCAAATCAACTCATTAATGAGAGAACAAACATGACATAACATGCATTCAAGGCATACATATCAGAATTACTCATAAAATGTACAATCAAGTGTGCATGCAAACTGTTTTCATGACACAATGTGTGAGAACATCAATACACTCTGAGACATCTTACAAAAATGAGACAATATGTCTACAGAAAGACAAATTACAATTGTGATATAAATATCTTTTGTACAAATTCAAAATTAATTTAAGGAGCCATATTAGCATACATGCCAACCATTATTCCTTTGGCATAATTATACTTTTTTCACAAAATTATGTTGTATGTTTGCTTGTATATGGATTACGCCTTTTTGATACATTAAAAGTTAAAAATAAAGCAAAGTAGTATTTTTCATTTCTATTATCATTTCTTTAATCCCACTAATCATATAAATTTAAGAATATTTTTTAGATGAGGACTAATGCATAAGAATAACTTACAAGTACATTTGCCCGTCCAAGACTTGCATGTACTTTTCTGATTTTCTATTCATTGAAAACTATGACACAATTCCGAGAAAATAGACTGGTTTCTTCATTTTGAAAATTTGCCTCATGAAGCCATGAATGTAATAATGCATTTAATAAGGGACCAGTCTATACTTTTAAAGAAAATGGTGCCAGATGTTAAAAGTTAAAGAGGCTTTATTGAAGTACCTAATGGATGTTATATGAAAAATGTTAAAGCAGCTGGATCTTTATAAACTTCAAAAAATGACAAATCAACTACGCTTTATAAATTCGAACAAAAGACTATGAGATTTAATTCAGCACTATGAGTACATTGTAATACTCACTGCAAAATTTGAGGACATGACTTTATGATAATTTAGCAAAGATTAAAAATGTAGACTAGTTTGAGCATGTGATTTATATAATAATCTGGCAGTATGTTTTTGTGTTTATATTATGGAACTAATCAACATAGATTCTGCCCATTTCTGATAGCAGCAGATCAAGGTTAGTGCCAAAAATAAATGTACATTTTCCCATAGAATTCTAATGCTTTATCAATGAAATACAATGAAATTAAGTGATATCATGAAATAACAGTATTTGTACTACAACTATTTATAGTACAAATACAGGTATTTTGTGTTGTCAAAATTTTCATATTTTATTGATAGACAAAAAACTCCAGAAACATTTCATAGTGTCCTATGATTATCATTATGGCATGTAATGTATAGATTACATTTATTATGCTCAGATTATGCTTTTTTGCCACTTAAATGAACAATAATTATGCTTATGCCTCTTCTGGGGTTGGCATGTATGCATTAGCTAAGATGATGAGTGTCGGACTTGTAATAAAAGGATCATAGTTGATACCTACCCAGGCCAGCCTGGGTCAGCTACCAGTGTTTCATTGGAAAAGGCACTATGACTTATCTCCCATTCCCCTGGAATGATATTGTCAATGATGTGTTCAGTGTGTTAAATAAAATCCAACCATCATCATTCAGGTAGCTAAAAAAGCAAGTCCCTTCCTGACCCACATTCACTTCATATCCATAGCTATATATGATTTACCATATATATATATATATATATATATATATATATATATATATATATATATATATATATATATATATATATATATATATATATATATATATTCACTTACAAATTGAATCCAAATGCAAATAACATAGACCCCAATCTGCTGTCATAAAGTGCACCAGCTGACCAGGGTCTATGTTATTTGGTCAGCTGACTGCATTATATGAGGGTAGATCTGGATCTATGAAGTTTCAGTTAGATTTGCCTTATAGGTGATTATATACAGCAGAGTTACAAGTTCATCTTGGCTGTAAATACACATCTCTACTAATTGATATATAATAATTGGGGGAGTTCAAATATTTTTTTTTACATGTGTTGGGATAGCCTTTACTGTATTTAAAGGATATCCATTTTTATCAAATAAACATTTAACTTAAAATGATGTAATAGTTACAAATTATTACATAGTCGATATGACATCACACAATTACACCAGTGTGTCATTGTTCTGGGAGAGGTTGGATATAAGATGACCTAATTCCAACTTCTGTCTGTTATTAGTAAAATTAACAACTGTTTCAATGAGATAGCTCACTGGGCTGGTGTCTGCCAAAAAAAATAAATTTAAGAGCAGTTGACCAAGAAATCTGGTTTAGTAGGATACTTCCTGTTGAAATGTTTTCAACGCTCCTGATTGGGCATGTTAAGAAATTATTAATTAAGGGTCCATGCTTAGAAGATGTTTCCAATGACTGTCATTTCAACCAGATACAAAGAAAAGGCAAAGTTGACTTTATCTGTATTTTTAGTTGATATCTTTCCCACTCACATTATTTTTGAGTGCTTTTACTATTCTGAGTATAATATAAACGTTTCTTTCTTTTATCTAGTCAAATACAGAGCAGTCATAATGTATATAAACTTTAAAGGTAATCATATAAGATTGGTTTCTATCAAATTCTGTTCTTTAGCTTTTTTATTAGAAGTTTCAAAGTTTTCTTATCTTAGTAACAGTGGCAATATTTGATAGTATGTCAGAATCATTGGTAAATGTTTGAAAGCCCTAAATGCCAGGAAATTCGCTGCCAAATTTGGTAAAAACTGATTCAGTGGTTTTAAACCTTCAAAGCAATGACTATTGGTTATCCTATGAAACTCTCAGGACAAGGCAAGCTAAGAAATGTTTATACAAGTTAATAACTGCCAAGAACAGTGCTGTAAAAGAAAATGATAAAGTCAATGAAAACTATAGGACAGAGAATCATTAGTGATTTACGATCTGCCATAAAATTGACCACATATACTTTCTATGGGGGAATTCTCATGAGAGTTCAATAATTGTGCTGTAGAGTGAAAATTCACTCATCCATGCACATTTCTAAACCTAAAATAAGAGGGCTTAATGATCTCTGATATTCGAACACTTGATCACTTGTAAATGCTCATTGAACTTTCATGTTATGTATAGTTGTGATTCAACACTCTTTCCTATACTTTTCTATGTAATGACCATTACATAGCTATTTTACAGAAGAATAAAGCTAGAAAATGCACATAAACCTACTTTTATGCATTTTTATTATTCATGGTTCAGGATTACCTGGACCTTTCAGTATATAAAAATTTACCTTTTTCAACAACAAAATATTTCTAAATACTGTATTTCAATATTTCACCAGTGGCCATCCTTGATCAGATTTGGTAATGGGCACAGGGGGTCAGGAGAAGACTGTAAAACCCATTTTCAATAAATATCTAGAAATTTCTTCCTCAAATTTAGATATTTAAGCAACTTTTGGTTTTTAGCTTGGTTAATAAATGTCTTTAGCAGTGAATATTCAGCACACATCCAGGATTTAAACAAATTAGTAAAATTGATAATGCTCCTCAAAGGAGTCTTGAATTTTCTCTGAGAAAAGTCATGATCATTTCCTGCAATTTGAGAAATTGCTTGACTCCTGTTTCAAGATTATGTTTCCATGTTGTGTTAAATTTTAAATCAAAAAAGTGATTCTGCATCTTTTCTACTACTTTTTGCCTGTGACAAAATACCAGTAGTGTATGAAGTATCACAAATTAGGTAAAACCTCAATCTGAGGAAAAATTTAGAGCAGATTAATGAAGTGTTTATCAGTAGTTAAGACTGGTTGACAATAATAATAAATGATACATATTTACAAACATGCTTGTATAAATATACAATAAAGAGAAAACACCCAGTCTGTGTATGGACTGGGACAGTGAAATTTTACATGAGAAATATTTAAATAAATTAGGTGAATGGAGAATTTGTCCATTGAAATGTGAGCAAAAACATGCATACTGAGGATGGATAAATATTTTGTAAAATGAATGGTTGGTATGAAGAACTGCTGGTCCATAGCTTTGGAATAAATTATGGATAAAAAATACATGTATACAAAAACTGAAATCTTTAAAGCATATTTTTAGTTCTTTTTATAGCAAAAATTTATTTTTTAAGTTTTGGCATCACTGTTCATGAAGCTGAAAATTGTCCATTATGTAAATACTGCTTCAATCTAGTTCAGCATCTTACAGTACAGATGAAACTTGTCAATCATTATGGATTGTCTACTATAATTTTAGTACTGTTTTCTTTTTTCAAAGTTGTCATGTTGTATACCAATCTGTTTACTGGTAGTAATGCACAGTGAAGAAAGAGTACTATATACACTAACTTATAGGATGAGTCCAACTGCAAACGGCACTGACCCAATTTGTCATCACATAATGTGCCAGTAGATCTGGGTCTATGCATCTTGTTAGGAGTAATTACTAGAACAAACAACACAGACCCTAATGTGCAGGTGCATTATGTGATGGCTGATCAGGATGTTTTTTTGTTTGCAGTTTGTTTTGAAGAGTTTGACTTGACTGACAAGCTAATACACACAGTATGTTATTCTTGAAATTTTGATCTTTCTTGGAGTTGTCATATTTAGTGCCATTTAGTTTACAGACTGACTCTCTAATGGAAAAGTATAAAATTGGTTTCACTGTCTGAGCCCCTGCCTAGTTTCCTTCCCTTCATGTCCCCCATCTCTAGTATGCAATGTGTAATACTGTGCAATAAAACTAAGAGAATTGCTGTTCTGTTATTGCAAGAGGCATCACAAACGCAGATGAAACACTAAGTCATCAAATGGAAACACATATCTCTCTTGTTATGGACAAAATTTGATACATACTGGCTTTTATTGAAGAGAAGTGGTAATTTTTACATTTCTTTTAGGAGAGTTGATACATTACTGCATATAGTCTCTTATATGTCTACCATCACTGGGTCTCCACATTTTTTTAGTAATATTCAACAGAACAAACAACACAGACCCTAATCTGCCAGTGATATATATATATATATATATATATATATATATATATATATATATATATATATATATATATATATATATATATATATATATATAATAGAAAAGAAATGTTTGCTATTGATTCCATTCATCTGCATTTGCAGTTCTTCCCAGTATAACTGTAAAGTCATTCATGGTTCTATCACCATAGCATCACATGATTTGTGAGAATGGCCAGTGACTGTGTTCTTGTTACTTTAATTTATTAGAATAAAAAAGTCAAAATAAAAATTAAAAATTTTTATGAAATCTGGAGCTTTTATTTTGTAAAAAAATTTGGACTTATAATGTTGGAACACATGTACTCCCTTTTTGATACAATTACACAAGAGTGAAACAAAACGTACACTGGGAATTTAGCTGGGAGTTTCACGTTACTGCTATTTGAAAACACATGCAGACAGAACTGTAACTTGTGTCACCTGCAATAAACATTACAAATTGCAGCAATAAAATAAAAAGATGGTGCAGCACAGAATCTATACTGAGAAGAAGGAAGACAATTCAGCATGTCAGTGATAATATTTTAAACAGTAGCAATGTTGAATAGTTTAAATCCATCAGTATAAACTTTATTAAATAACTCTGTTAAAATGAGATTTATTGAAAAATTCAGGGCAAAATTTTTGTTTTATCAAAAAAATGGCTTAAAACAATGGTAAGAATGTGCTATACAGTTTCTATTTCTTTCAACTTTTTCCTACTAAATTCATCATGGAGAGCAGTGAGTGTCAAAAGAAGTGTCCTGAATTTTGGTCGGTTTAACGGCTTTCTATTCCAGCACATGCACATTAGTTCATAGAGTTGTTGGGGTGTGTTTTCTGGACACACTAGCACCTTTCCTTCTTTTACATACTGAACAACTTCTTCATGTGTCATCCCATAATATGGCTGTAGTGCGAATGAGAATATTTCCCATAATACCACACCGAATGACCACACATCAGATTCTATTGTAAATTTGTTATAAAGTATTGCCTCTAATGGCATCCATCTAATAGGAATAGCATCATGTTCACTACCTTTGTAATAATCAATACTATGAACACTCCGTGCTAGACCAAAGTCTGAGATTTTCACAAGGAGATTATCCCCAACAAGACAATTTCTAGTGGCCAGATCTCTATGAACATATCCTTTTTCTGATAAATACACCATGCCGGCTGCTATTTGCATGCCAACAAAGAGCTGCTGAACATAGTCTAACACATATGTATCACTGTTGTAAATATCAACACTATGTCTGCGGATGATATACTGATCTGGACTACTATTCCGTAAAAATTCATTTAAATCACCTTTTCCCATGTACTCAAACAGCAAGCACATAGGTTTCCCAATTGCACATACCCCAAGAAATTTAACAATGTTTGGATGGTCAAACTCTGCCATCAATGAGGCTTCTCTTTCAAAGTCCAGTTGCAGATCTTCTGACGCATCCTCTTTTAACATTTTAACAGCAATAAGTGTGTAATCATCCCCTTTGGTTAAATTAGGGGCTTTAGCTTTGAAAACTCTTCCAAAGGCACCTTGCCCAATGTCTCGAATATAAACTATGTCGTTTCTAGGATACTCAAATATTTCAAGTTTTGGATTTAACCTTTTGGTCTCTTCCACTCTATGGTATGACATGTTAGCTGGTAGTTTTTCAACATCAATCTCTAATTCGTCTTGTGGAGTTGTGTCATATTTGATATTTTTCCGTCTCTGAGAAATAATCAGACAGCACAGAACTCCAATAAGAACAAACACTGCGACTCCAACAGATGCAGCGACAGATATCACCAAAACTGTTGGAAATTCATTTGTTTTCTGTTTGGATTCTTCCTTTACAGTTGCCTTTTCTTCTTCTTTTCGTTCGTCTGCAAAATAACACAGAAAGTACATAGTAAAATATAGTGGAGGGATGGCACTGGGGAAGGGAGAGAAACAAATTTTATCACATAATAATTACCTGATGCTATTGTGTATCAATCGTTTTTTTCTGGACGGAAAATATCCTTGCTCATATCAGTGCAGGGTGAGACCAGGAAATCTGGCACTAGCAACACTTAAGTATTACAACATAAAAATTAATATCACTAACACAAATGTTGCCTTTGCAAAGCTGAATTTGCCAGTTTGGTGGAAGGCTGGTGATCCCACAAAGGCGCAAAGGAAATGCAAGGAATACTTTGTGTGTGTGATATTTAAATTTTTGTCATAATTTTTTTTAAATTCAGTTATATCACTACAATGTCTGCAGTGTGGCAGTTTATAGTGATGTCTAGCATTGGGGCATCATGCTGCAAGCATGTAGCATTATGTTCTACCCAGCCACATTATTCTGACACCAGGCAGACCAGTCTTAATGCTAACCTCTCAATGCTGAGCACCTAGCAAAGCAGCTGTTAGTACCATTTTTATGTCTTTGGTTTAACTCATTCGGGGTTTGAACCTGTGACCTCCCATATCCAAGGCAGATGCTCTAACCATTAGGTCACCAGAGCAGTCACAAGGAAAGCTCATCTTTGCTGTAGAAGTGTAGACTACTATAGAATGGTCCATCTTGACCATTTTTGTGTTAATACTACTGGCCCAATATGTCTTCTCTTTGGTGACCCCATAGAAAATATGCACTGTCTTTGGTGACCCCATAGAAAATATGCACTGTCTTTGGTGACCCCATAGAAAATATGCATTGTCTTTGGTGACCCAAATAGCAAAAGTAAGAGGAAAAGGTGTGTGATCACCAAAATGTGGTCTTCAACACATTTTCCAAAGATGAATAAGACTGAACCATAAGGTAGCAATGACTCGAATCTCCTGGGCTTTTAATCATCATGAATTAAAGGTCTCTCTCAAAAAGGAAGTAAGGGACCTATAAGTTTTCTTGATTGTTGTGGTAATCCACCTCAAAATGATTTATGCCAAAAAATAAGCCAATAAGGAGTAAGGAAAAAGCTTCTTATATCTTTCTTTCTTTAGAATTTGCCCAATAAAAATTAAAAGCCAAAAACTGGGCAAAACACATATCCAAAGATCTTATAATCATGAACTCAATCAAGATTGGGACAATGTTTTCTTTAACCCCTACCCCACCAAATCATGGTTGGTTCCACCAAAACCTCAGAAGGTCTGGTTCTATGGATATGGGATGAAGCTTTCTAATTTGTTGCTTGGAAGCTAAGGACAGCAATGGCTCGAGAGTAAGGATTTTTCAAAAGAAGTTTCAAGCAAAGGTTTATAGAGAATTTTAGTTAGAGACCACAATAAAATAAGAGATTCCATCTGGGCATTAGCAAATGGAACAATAGTCTTTGCAGCTTAAAATACCTTGTCAGGTCAGTTATGTGAAATTATGCACCATTAACTGTGCCTTTTGAAAATTTGATTATGTTGGATAGAGCTACCTTTGAAAGCTGAGAATGTCCACAAGGATTGAAATGTTTCCCACTGCAACAATTGCAAATGATTCTCCACTTGGCACCATTGTGCCTGGACATGGATCATCTCCTGGACTGAATGATGCACATGGCAATTTTGCTCTAAAATTATTCCTATGGGGGGGGGTAACCTAAGGTTTCACTGGATAGTTTTGTATTTTGACACCCCTAAATTTTAAAGTAGAAGGCATGAACCTAATTATCAAAACCCTAGCATTTATAAATTCACACATAATCTAAATCTGTAATGTGGTTTACATTTACTTTGAGTTAGGCTTGTAAATGGGTTGCCTTGTTGGTAACTGCCTGTCACAGTTAGACTAGTATTGGAGATCAAATGGGTAACTTGGGCTACAAATGTGCAATGACTTGGCTAATATATTTACTTGTGTCTGTTACAGAGGTAAATATCTAAAAATCTACATGGTTGAGGGGTGATGAAAAGTATGTTAATTTGTTATAGTACTAGTGAACTTTCAAGATGAATAAGGTACATACTGACTGTGTTAGCCGCAAGAATTTAAATGTACACAATGAAAATGTATTGTTGTATGACTTGAAGAAATTGTCTCTTTGAGGTATTTTTTCAAAGCAACCATTTAATGGCTACAACTGGAAAAAGAATGAAGCTTGAAGTGCATGGGCTAGGGTCATGATTTAGACCAGAGATCTTTCTTGAATGTTACCTATGAGAGAATGAATTTTATCTTAGCTTGAGGGGTTTTTCCATCCAGAAAAAAGTAAGCTATATAATAGCAACAGGTTATGTATTACTGATATAAATTTTCTTTTGAATAATAATCAGGAACAGTTTAATCTTGTTATGTGTTACTGATATTAAATCATCATGAAATAATAATCATGTACAGTTTAATCTTGTTATGTGTTACTGATATTAAATCATCATGAAATAATAATCATGTACAGTCAAATCTTGTTACGTGTTACTGATATTAAATCATCTTGAAATAATAATCATGAACAGTCAAATCTTGTTATGTGTTACTGATATTAAATCATCATGAAATAATAATCATGTACAGTCAAATCTTGTTATGTGTTACTGATATTAAATCATCATGAAATAATAATCATGTACAGTTTAATCTTGTTATGTGTTACTGATATTAAATCATCATGAAATAATAATCATGTACAGTCAAATCTTGTTATGTGTTACTGATATTAAATCATCATGAAATAATAATCATGAACAGTCAAATCTTGTTATGTGTTACTGATATTAAATCATCATGAAATAATAATCATGTACAGTCAAATCTTGTTATGTGTTACTGATAGTAAATCATCATGAAATAATAATCATGTACAGTCAAATCTTGTTATGTGTTACTGATATTAAATCATCATGAAATAATAATCATGTACAGTCAAATCTTGTTATGTGTTACTGATATTAAATCATCATGAAATAATAATCATGTACAGTCAAATCTTGTTATGTGTTACTGATATTAAATCATCATGAAATAATAATCATGTACAGTCAAATCTTGTTATGTGTTACTGATATTAAATCATCTTGAAATAATAATCATGAACAGTTTAATCTTGTTATGTGTTACTGATATTAAATCATCATGAAATAATAAGCATGTACAGTCAAATCTTGTTATTTATTACTGATCTTACAAACTACTGATATTAAATCATCTTGTAATAATAACAATGTACAGTCAAATCTTGTTAATCCAACACAAGCTGATACTGACAATGACAGTTCAATCAAACTGAAATAAAACAGGTTTATTTCCTTGTAACTTTTCATATTAGTCATTCATATGAATTATCTTAAAGAAACAATAAAAGAAATTTAAAAAAATCAGATGAATGAGTCTAGACTGTAGATATTAAAAGGAATAAAATAAAAAGTAACAAAATAAATATAAAAAAATAAAAGTCAAATAAGAATTATTGACCATGTTACACACTTAAGGAGAGCACTTTGGTGGCCTAAGTGGTTATAGTGTTCTCCTTGGATGTGGGAGGTCACAGGTTTGAACCATAGCCAAGTCATACCAAAGAATTATAAAAATGGTACTCAGAGCTGCCTTGCTTGGCACTCAGTATTAAGAAGTTAGTGTTAAGACTGGTCTGTCTGATGTCAGGATAATGTGACTGAGTGAAACATATTGCCACATGGCTGCGGCATGATGCCCCAGTGCTAGACATAACTATAAATTGTCATAATGCAGAAATGTAGCGATATGACTAAAACTATTAAAGCTATGTTAAAAATTCCAAAACACTAACACACATATTTTAAAGGAAACAATACTAAAAGTTAAATAAGAGCCTGCTGAATGCAAATGATTATGTGTAGTTCTGCACTGTGCACCTGCATAGTCAAACCTGTCTGAAGCAGCTACCACTGAATACTTCAAAATTTTTCTTTCAAGACAGGTACTTGGCTAATAGAGGTTCATTTTGTAACAATATTTTTGTTCCTGGGAATTTTTCAAATTTAACACTTTAGGCAGGTTACTGTTTAGTACAGGTGTCCCTGAAAGCAGGTTAAACTGCATAATGTACACCCATCTGTAGGTAATGTTGCAAACCTTGATTTTTTTTTTTTACAGTTCTATTAATTATCTGTTTGACAGTTTTTCTTTGGTACGAAAAGCAACCTAAAACAAATTTTAAAAAAGAAAGAATTGCCAGGCAGTGTATAAATGGAAATGAGCACAAAATGATAGTGAAGATCAAGGAATCTGAAAAACTGAACTAAATGGAAACTACAATAGCTAAAGTATGGCATGCAAGAACACAGATGGACTAACTTTTGAGAACAAAATAGAGAAGCTATTGGAACTCATCAAAGAATACATCAAGTCACAAAGAAATGCCTATTTCATCTGTGGTAAAACTATATGATAAAATCTGTATGGGTTTACTACATGATAAAATGTGTTTGAACTCCAAGATCAAAGGGCCATAAGCTGATGTATGAGTTTTCGATTAATATAGAACAAGGTATGCAAAGTGCCTTATGATAACCCTTATAAATTATACAACATAAACAAACTTGACTGGCTTGCACATATTTTTAACATGACCCAAATTTCTTGGACGATAAGCCCATGCATGATGGCAAGTTGATTCCCAACATTACAAAACTTTGACAGAATTTATCTATGAAAGTTTTGTCCAATTACCAAAAACAACCCCAACCCATTCTACACGTTTCATCACAAAGTGACAATTACATGGTTGGTCCATATGGGCTTATCACTTGAGAAATAATGCAAATAAAATGGGGCATTTTCAACAGAATCAGCTAAGCAGCAATGCCTGACCCAAGTTTTGCACTTACTGATCCCTATTCCCAATATTTTTACTTTGCTATTTAAGAATTTTATATTTATCTCATATTTACTAATAACTGCTCAAAGTTTTAATTAATTTTTCCTCTGTTTAGCACATGTTTTATCTCTAATGTCCTAATCAAAGTAAATCTGAACTTTATCCAGGGAGAAAGTAAATCCAACTTGCAACCTATAATTTTCAAAGCCCATTTTGTTGTTCGGTTTCATCTTCTAGTAGTTAAATTTTCAAAATGACACAACACTCAGTTGCAGAGACTGAATTCATATAATAGAGAATAAACAATTAAAATATTACAACATTGTGACAAAATTCCTAAAATTACAAGAAACAAGTTCTGCAAAACCCAGTATTTGACCTGCATCTCTATGCTTGTTAGCATAATTACTAATTTTGTCTTTCAAAACCTTTAACACAAAACAAAAATATTGTTGCCACTTCTACCATCAGAAAAAGCAGCAATTGTATCTCACCATAATTTCCAAATGTTAAGATTTTACTCCAAAACAGGAAACAAGGATACTACCCATTAATCAAGCTCCTGACTGACAAGGACATCTCTCACATACTTCTCAGGCTTTCAGTCAGTTTTGGAGGATTTTGTCACACAGTTCAGTTATTTTTGTCATAATCTTGTGTCATTAAAAGTCTGTGTCTCACTGTAATGCCTTGTGCCAGCACATAGCAAAGTCATCAAATAACAATTACAAGATAAACAGAAAACAATACCTGTGATCTTAAAAATCTAATTCTCAAATTTGTTGAAAAGCATTTCTAGGGTAAAGTATTCACCTTTTTCATGGGCTTCAAGATGATTAACACACTTTTACATCCTCAAATATTTACTTACCACATTTAGGTATATCACAGAACTCCCATCTGATATAACGGTCCTGTGTATAGCACCATGGTGATTTTTCCTCAGAGCCAGGATTGCGGCAGTAGTTTTCTGAATTCATTAGCTCAGGAAATACCTCAGGTGGACGTTTGTGGGTGTGAGGTGTATTGGATGACCATGCCTGACATGCCAAACCAGATTTGGTAACATTGACGGTTCCATTATACCATTTGCCTGTATCAATATAACAGTCACCTGAAATTAAGAAAAAAATTATAGAACTTAAGAAAGTTTGAGCCATGATTTACAGCATATACTTGCTTATAAGTTGAGTTCAACTGAAAACTGCATAAACCCAAATCTGCTAGGACAGTATGTGCTGTTAGATTTGGGTTTGTGCAGTTTGTTAGGAGTAATCAATAGAACAAACTGCACAGACCCTGATCTGCAGGTGCATTATGCTAAAGCAGATCAGTATCTTTATTCTTTGCAGTTTGACTGGACTGATATAAAAGTAATATAACATATAGTTTGAATTGGCTATAACCAACCTAAATTGTGCAAACATTGGGCTCCAAATAATTATACAAATGCCAATCAAACATATTGATAATGGCAACTTTAATAAATCAACCATATTTTATGTCAGTGTCTAGTTAAAAAAAGTTTCCTCACTATAAAGTACCTCAATATACCATTGCTCTTCTTATAACTCAAGTATGGTAACAGATCCCATTAAATTTGTAAATTTTCATTATTTGCTGTTGAGAATTGATATTATGCACATTGTTTATACCATTAAACACCCATTGTTTATACCATTAAATGCCCATTTTTAAACCACTAACCTATTGTTTATACCATTAAACACCCATTTTTAATACCATTAAACCTTGTTTATACCTTTAAACACATTGTTTGTACCATTAACCCCATTATTATGATGCATTCTTGTTGTAACCTAAGTATTTAATTTATAAGTCATTTTATGGCTCCAATAAACAATTTTGTCATCTTATGATTATGTTGCATACCTTTCTAACTTTTACAATTCTTTTTTTAACTATGGTTGATAGAACCTGTCTTAAAAGGCCACCCCTTTTGCCAAAAAGTTTATGGTCTCTCAAGACAGGTGGTCCCTTATAACAGGTCACAATGCTATATAATCAATACATTTTCTCATGATAGGTAATCTTGCATAGCAGTGGTCTTTCAAGACATTTTTTACTGTATTCAATTTAAGTGCTCCATAAGACTTTGTAAGAAACTACCCATTAAAATGATACATTTTAGTAACACATTTTATGTACAATGATCCCTCCTTGGTAAAACATGGTCCTAATAAAACATTGGTATTGTTATTGATTCTATTACAAATGTCTCTGAAGAACATGGTTCATCATATAACAAGTATGTTCATGGATCTCATTATAAAATGACTCAGTATAAAATTGTCTCAAATATAACAATTTCTCACTTGTGACATGGTCACTAATATAACAAAGTAGGGTCATGAATTCCATTATAAAATTCCTCCATATAACCTGGTCTTTAAAGAACATGGGTATGGTTATGAATACTACTATAAAGTACTTGAAAAAAATGTGATACCTTATATAACGTGGATTAGTCATGAATATTGTTGATAAATACCTCAATATAGTACAGAGTATCTTATAACATGAGTGTGGCTATTAATCCCATTATAATTTGCCTCAGTATAACATGGTCCCTATTAAACCTGGGTATGGTCGTTAATACCATTATAACACAGTCCTTAATAGAGCATGGGTATGGAGATGAATTTTATTGCAAAGTAAGTCACGATACCATTCCTCATTTAACACAGGTATAGTAATGGATCCCTTTTTAAAATGTCTAATTATAACATGATCCCTAATATAACATGGCAGAGGTCATGAATTATATTAAAAGGTTACTCAGTATAACGTCATTAATATAACATCTCATAGTCATGAATTCCAAAATAAAGTGCATCAGTGTAACATGGTCCCTAATGTAACATGTATATGGTAATGGATTTCATGATAAAAATACCTCAGTAGATACAGCAAAGATTGGTCATGGATCACTTTATTCAGTACCTTAGTATAATATGGTCTATGATGTAAAACAGATATGGTAATTGATCCCATTATAAAGTGCCTCAACATAACATTGTCCCTGATATAACACAGGTATGGTAATTGATCCCACTTTAAAGTGCCTCTGTATAACACTGTCCTGATATAACACAGGTATGGTAATTGAGCCCATTATAAAGTCCCTCAGTAAAACATGGTACCTGATATAACACAGGTATGGTAATTGATCCCACTTTAAAGTGCCTCTGTATAACATTGTTCTGATATAACACAGGTATGGTAATTGAGCACAATATAAAGTGCCTCAGTATAACATGGTTTCTGATATAACACCAGCATGGTAATTGATCCCATTGTACAGTGCCTCAATATAACATAGCCCCCATGATATAACAGGCATGGTAATTGATCTCATTGTACAGTGCCTCAATATAATATAGCCCAAGATATAACAGGCATGGTAATTGATCTCATTGTACAGTGCCTCAATATAACATAGCCCATGATATTACAGACAAGGTAATTGATTCCATTGTAAAGTGTCACTGTATAGTATGGTGGATAACAGAAAATGGATTCCATTTTGGGGAAGAATATATTTTGATACTGATTAAACATGTACCTAGGAAACATTTATGGCACCTTCAGCAGCAAAATAATGCAGTCTCACTTATTCAGGCATATAATGCGGCAAAACATGAACAAAGAGCGTGATCCACTGCCACATTGCACAGGCAGATCAGGGTCTGCACTGTTTATCATACTTGTCACTGCAAGTGAATAAAGTCAACCCTGATATGCTGTTGACTACAGAACTGGATTTATTACAGGATAGTGTACTTTAGACAAATTTATGTTGATTTTTGGAGCACAAGGGAGCAGTCATTTTAGTTAGCAGTGTGCTAAGATGTTTAAAATTTCCAAAAGTACAATATCCAAAGAAATGTCAGCCACATTACATGAAAGTAGCATAGAAGTATACCAACATTCTCTCCACTGAGCATGTTCTACATGCAAACAACTTCACCTTACATACATCACTATCTCAAAAGTACATAATAACTGGTGACTGCCACCTTAAGATTTTGAAGTGAAATGTGGCAAGGACACAAAAATCATAGACCCAATAAGAAAACATATAAATATAAAAAAGTTAATTCTCACCCTTTTGCACATGTGCAGTAAAAAAGAATGAATCAAAATGTCTTTTATGCACCTAAGCATCTGGTCACATGAAAATCTCCTGGAATTAGTTGTGTCTTGGATTCATTAAGAAAATAGCCAAAAATGTGTTTGTTACCCAAAATGATTTGTAGGGGCCAATGAGTTAAATGTCTATATTTTTGTTCCGTTGTTACTCATTAATTTGATTTATCAGCTTTTTAACACTTAGATGGCTGCTTAAAATTAATTAAATTTAGTTTTACATCGCTGAAAACCCTTTTTAGCTAGTATTATTTCTTCTTCACAATATGCATGACGACACTGTCAGTATGTATAAGGTAGGTGGCCTTTATCTGCAGATTACTTTAACATACAATGCACATTCCTCTTAAATCTTGCAAAATATAGGTTTAATAACATGCAGCTATCCAGACAAGTATTGTGCATCAGCTAAAATCTTGGCAATAAATAAATTCCTATCCATGGTACCATATATCCTTACATACAAGTTCGATGCACAATAGACCATGATCTGCTGTAATAAAATGAACTGGCAGTTTAGAATCTATTGTTATTTGCTATACTAATTAGTTCTAACAAAATGTGAGACTCAAATCTGCCTGCGCATTATGCTATGGCAGATCTGGGTTTATGGTGTTAGCAATTGAGGCATCTAAGGCACCTAGTTTTACTTATCATCGACATATCACCATGTCTGCATTGACTTCAGCTTCATCTTGGCCACCATGACCATATGAGAAAACTTGCCAGTAGCTTCCCATGGATCAGTGGTTCTTCCTGGAGGGTTTCCCCTCCAACAAATATAGTGACCAACATATATAGCCTATCCTGTGCTGAAATAAAAGGTATTAAACTCAGCTGTCTTTGACTTACACATAAGTATATAGGGTATGATTATTTTGACAGAGATAAGCTGACAAGTCTCAACATGCATCATCATCTTCAGAGATTCAACTGCTGTTTTTCACCCAGCAAATCAGGGTCTATGTTGTTTGCAGTAGGACTCAACTTAAAAGCATGTATATACAGTACATGTACAGCTCAAGTGTCAAATTCACCTTAGTGCAATGCATTCATTCAAAATGACCCCCCCCAACATAATAAATATTTTTGTTTATATAACATGTATTAATTCTATGTCCTTGGCACATAAAAAAGATGACTGAATGGCCTAATACAACACAGCAGGAATCTTTGATAAGTGTAAAAGGAAACTAATAAAAGTAAATATATGGCAAAGTTTGTTATATTTGAGAAATTGCAGTTTTGGATAGAACATCTGTTTACTTGGGAAGTGGAACTGTTGATAGCTGGTTTACCATTACATTCAACTGAAAGAGCTGTCAAAAGGCTTGTATTGTATGTATACAGGTGCCATGTATATATTGTATATCAAAAATTGGCAACCATATATTGGTTCATACTTTGACATGGTCCTAATTAGATAAACAAATTTGATCCAGTCTAATTAATTATGACCTGGCAGTTCCATAAATTTTGTCCCAGTAACTAATATTCCTAGACTGCTCAGATAATTATGTGTGTAGTAGTTGATCTTGTAGTCTGCACTAGTTTGTTCCAGAAACTGAATTTATTATAGGTAAACAGTATGGAATCAAAACTGAATATACAAAATTATTTTGGGACAATTTTTATATGAGAGCACAACGAAAGTCACAAAACTGTAGGAGAACCAAAGATTAACAATGGCTCAAGACTTCAAATACAGAACTTACTCTCTATTGAGCCCTTCATTATAATGCAAATCATACAGTTGTAAATTACAGTATAATGTAGCTCACTATAAGATGTTACACTCCATGCTGCCAGTGGACAACAGTTTTAATGGGTGCAGTCTTAAATTATGAGTACAATTGGGGTCTTTTAATATGAGTAAATTTGTAATCTTTTGATATGAGTAAAGTTGTAATCTTTTAATATGAATAAAGTTGTAATGTTTTAATATGAGTAAAGTTGTAATCTTTTGATATGAGTAAAGTTGTAATCTTTTAATATGAGTAAAGTTGTAATCTTTTGATATGAGTAAAGTTGTAATCTTTTAATATGAGTAAAGTTGTAATCTTTTGATATGAGTAAAGTTGTCATCTTTTGATATGGGTAAAGTTGTAATCTTTTAATATGAGTAAATTTGTAATCTTTTAATATGAGTAAAGTTGTGATCTTTTAACATGAGTAAAGTTGTCATCTTTTAACATGAGTAAAGTTGTCATCTTTTAATATGAGTAAAGTTGTCATTATGAGTAAAGTTGTCATCTTTTAATATGAGTAAAGTTGTAATATTTTGATATGAGTAAAGTAGTGATCTTTTGATATTAGCAAAATAGCAATCTTTTGATACAAGTCAAGTTGTCTTTCATATCAGCAAACTTGCATTCTTGCATTCTTTTGATACAAATTATGTTCTGGTATTTAGATATGAGTAAAGCTGTAATTTTTACTATGAGTAAACTTGTGTTTGATACAAGTTGTGATCTTTTGATAAGAGTCAAGTTTAAGTCTTCTATTTTAAGTTAAGTTACAACCTTCTGATATGAGTAAAGTTGTCTTTTGATCTGAATAAACTTGTTATTTGATACAAGTTGTGATCTTTCAATATCAGCAACCTTGTGGTCCATTTGATAGAAGTTTTTTGATACAAATTGTGTTTGTTTGAATTTGTGAGTAATATGAACAAAGGTATACATGTAATCTTGAATATGAGTATGTAATGTGATCTTTCAAAATAGGTTGTTGTTGTTGTTGTTGTTGTTGTTGTTGTAGTAGTAGTAGGGTTTAACGCCATTTTACAGCATACGATAAGCTATTCATGACAGTCAGTATTAATGGTGGAGGAAGAACCCTGGAAAACCCCAGACCCACAAGAAGCTACTGGCAGGCTTTCTCACTTACCCACATTAGCCGAGTCTGGACCCAAACTCATGCAGACAGAGGTGAGATGGCAGTGATCCATAATGGTCAGCACTTTAGATCACTCAGCCACTCATGGCCCCTTCAACATAGGTGAAGCTGTGATCTTTTTTATTTGAGTAAAGTTGTGGTCATTTGATATAAGTTGTAATCATTTGATATGAGTAAAGATGTGATATTTTGATAAGGATGAAGTTGTAATATTCTTGATAGAGCAAAGTTGTGGTTTTGAATATGTATAAAGATGTTATATTTTGATATGGGCAAAGTTGAACAAATGAATGATTTTACAATCTAACCATTACAGTGAGTCAAGTAATTGCAGGTTTTAAATACTTAGTCTCAGCTCAAATTTTGTGCTCAATACATTTTATAAAATATACTTTTAAGACAAGTAAAAATGCAAACAACAAAGACCCTGATCTGCCATTGTATAATGTGCCCTCAGATAAGAATCCATGTTCTTTGTTTATTTATTATTCCTAACAATTTGCATAGACCATAGCTTGCACATTTTTTTTACACCAATATACTGTTGGACTGGACTTACAAGCAAGTATATATGGTAGCTTAAGGTCATAGTTTAGAGGGTATTATTTTTACTTCACAAAGATTTCAGGGTCCCAGGTCAAGGAACATTATCTTTGCATCCCAATGAGGGAACCAAGGATGCATAATGGTCCCCAATCCATGGGCCACGGACCAGTACGGGTCCGTGGATCAAATGGTACTGGGCCGCCCAAGGGACATTAAATTTTGTCCATTTTATTTACTGTTGTATATTTCTCTTTTGTTTATATTCACTTTATATTCATTTATGTTTATATTTATTTATATTCATTTTTGGTGTAACTGTATTTTATATTGAAGTCATGTTTAAATACAATTAAATTAAAGGCATGTTTAAATACAATTAAATAAAAATTATTAAATCAGAACAATGTAAAATATAAACAATCAACGTCCCCTCCCCTCCCTCAGTGGGCCAAGGTAAAATTATCAAACATTAATGGTCCACAGCGACTAAAGATTGGGGACCACTGGTCTACAGTACTTGTCTCTACTGATCACTTCCATCTCAACACTCACAGTCTGTGTGGGTTTGAGTCTGGGGATCAGCCAATTTGTGAATGTGAGAAAGCATAACCCTGTAATTTGTCTGATATGTGTAAAATAAAAGTATGAACAAGAAGTTTTACTTGCTTGTTTATTTCGGGTGAGTGTGGAGTGGTTTTGTTTTGAGGGTTGCTGGAGTGAATGGTTTACTATATTTTTCTATGTATAATACAGCCCTCGACCATTCAGTAATGCATGCAATGGCCTATCATAGTGAAACTTTCCTAAAGCCAGCTTCATCTGTTAAAAAGTTACATATTCTACTTCAAAAATAGCTCTTCAAGTACTGATCAAACTTCTTTAAACATATACTGGTCAACACTCTACAAGCTGAAATGTTTTGTCCCAAGTGTGTCCAGTTTAAGAAATTATTACTGTCATATAGCTCTCTTATTTGGGTATGTAGTGTAGTTTCATTATGGGCACTCCATATGCCAGATGCTGAGTTCTTATTTGTTTTCCATAATGTTCCCTACAGCTTTTGCAGTGAAAGAGTTACACTGTTTTGTCCTAATCTAATGCTAATAACATGGTAAGATAAGCATGTAAGTGTACCCCATATCAAGGAAAACATGCCAGATTGGGATAACAGCATTGCTAGAAAGCACCTGTTTTTACCACATCAAATCTAATAACTATGTCCATGTGTGTGTGGTGAGTAGGTCAATTTAGCACTTGAAATTCTCCTCCATTATTCCATTTCTTTTACAAGAATTTATTAGAAATAAAACAAAAAATGTGTTGAATATTGCACTAGTTTTTAAAATTAGCTTAGGCAGGTCTTTTTTTAAACATTATATATATTTATCATGATTTTTTTGTCATTTTTTTAACAGTGTGTGTGTGTGTGTGATTTGGATTTTTAACATAGCTCCAACAATTTTTCAGTCACACTAACATGATGTCTGCAGTGTGGCAGTTTATAGTGATGTCTAGCACTGGGGTATCATGCCACAGACAATAGCATCATGTCCTACCCATTCACATTATCCTGACACCAGGCCAACCAGTCCTAACCCCTTAAGCACTGAGCGAGGCAGCTGTTAGTACAATTTTTATAAGTCTTTGGTATGACTCGGCCAGGGACCAAACCTGTGACCTCCCATATCTGAGGCAGATGCTCTTAGACAACTATGCCACCAGAGTGGTCCTAACCATGAGTGAAAAAAGCACTAGGTTCAGCTATGAGAGGGATGGTTGGTCAACCAGAAACACATTTTCTTTTGGACAAAAATCCAAAATTTGCACTTGTTTCTGCAGCTCATAAAATGTGCTGAACATTCCCTTGTCCATTAGTAAATGAATTAAAAAGTTTTGCCTGTCCTGTCCTTGGGGAGTTCCAGAAATATAAAAGGGGCAGGGCATATACTAGTATGCAAGGAGCCTGAAGGCCTTGGGGGCAAAGGCACCATAGTTCTGGCCTTTTAAGCATTCCTGGGCATAATTATTTCAACTATCAAGTTTCGTGCTGGTTCTGCCAACCTCCCTCTCTTCACACCTTCATATACATTTTAGCATTCTCTGCCCAATCAAGGGCAAATGACAAAGCATAAATTTCCTTTTTAAAAAGAAAATACTAATTTCATTGGAGATAAAATCATTTCTACATAAAATAAATGTATGTTTCATCAAATCTTAATGAACAATGCCAGAAGTAAGATTAGGTACGCAAATCTGGATATTTGTGTACACATATGGAAAATCAACTAGCCTAAGAAACAGGAAAATAGGATTCTAGTAGTCAATGTTGTGGAACAGAAGAAGATTTCCTTGAAGAGTCTGATACTCCACTGGTTGAAAAGGATTTTCAGGAATTCTAAGATAAGGCCCATTCTTTCCCTTTTAACTGACAAGTGTTCAAACCATCTCTGATACTGACATTCAACAATTTTCAAACTGGCTGCTGTAATGGATATAATGGATTGGACCCAATTATATTTTGGAACAACAAGACATCCATCAGAACCAACAAAGCATAAGCCTTTTGGTGGAAACTCCACATGACATTTCATTTTTATGAGTAACAAAAGGATTTTCAAGATGGCTGCTATGGTAGCCATGCTAGATATCAAATTGGCACCATTTCCATTTAGGATCAACTAGACATCATAAGAAGAAACCTTTTGGTGGAAGTACAATACTGATATGACAAAGTGAGACTTTCATAATGGCCACTGCTGTGATCACACCATTTTAATTTACAACCAACTAGACATCATAAGAAGTTTTTCAGTGCTGATTTGACCGTTTATTCAGGATTAGTGACAACAAGATGATCAAGATGGCCACTGTGACAGCCATAATGTATGTCAGGGTGTCACCATTATCATTAGGAACAAATACAGATTAGAACCTTTCTTATCAAACGAAAGCTGGGTGACTTGCCTGGCTACCTTTACTTTACACCAGATACTGTTAAAAAATATGTATCCCCACTCGTGGAGAATCCCACTTCCTCCACCTACTTTGGCAACTCACCTGCCAACTTGAAATCTAATGGAAGCATCATAAGATTTTTAGAAAAAAACCCAATGTTCATCTGATTTCTTCAACCATGAGCTATGGTTCTGGGTCCATTTCACTGTCATGTGATGACGGTTTTAATTAGTACAGTCTTATCCACAGTTACTGTCATGTGCTAATGGTGAATGTTCAAAATGGATTTTACCATTGCAAATATATTGATGGGTTAGGCTCTGGCAGTTCAGTTTATAAGAGTTATTATAGCTATGTGTTAGCTTGCAATGCACAGACATGATCTTACCATAAAATGAGAGTCAATATAATATTTAAAAATATTTAAAATCCATCAAATGTATATTTGTGTATGACAATTTTTATGAAACAGACAAAAGTTGATAGCATTTCATCCACCCACCCCAAGCAAACTTTTAGTCCCTCTGTATTTTGTATCCGTATCTTTGCCATAGTTGATGTTTATGGTCCCTATCCCTGGGGAGTTATTGTGGGAGAGGTGTATACGGCATATACATTACAAGTATATAACACATTTTACATCAAATAGTACCACATTTTTTGATTATCTAGACTTCTGCTGCAGTGAAGCAACATTTAGATTTGAAACAAATTTGTTTCAATTGTTTTGGTTGTCTCTGACAATAAAACTTTTCAGTGTTTTTTTCCAAACATTTCTCATTTTTTCACCTTGACAGCAAAACAATTCACATTATTATGTCCATAACGTGAACAACCCAAGGCCTTTGTTTGATGAATTTTTGACTGAGTCACAAACACTTTTATTGGTGCTATTAGCTTCCTTTTGAAAATTTTTGCAATCAAGGCATGAATATGGTCTATTGGGCTGATCATGCTAACTTGATCAAGGGTCATAACTCTGCCAAAAAAAGTACAAATCTACCTATCATCAACTCATCTGAGACCTTGATGAAGTGCAGCTTTATATTCCCTTTAGTTGAAATCTAATAATAAATGTGTACACAAGGGTACAAAATGTCCAAGTGAAGTGATGGATAGGGGCCAATTTTTATGTTCCCTTTCCTTTGTGGCAGGAAGCAAAAGTTAAACTATGTATGTAAAAAGCATATCAAATACTACCTCTGACTTGAGTCTCGTCTTTGATGAAAATGCCGGCCTCACTGCAGTTGGTAGTGGAATCAAACCTGGATGGGAGGAAGTCACAGTTAGGAAGCGAGACAGCTACATCATCTCTCTGCATTAAAATCAGCCACTGCTGGTAACAAAGCAAATCTTTTACTGCCAGGCAGCTCTCCCTGAAATTAAGATAACTTTTTTAAGTTTAAATTCTATCACACAAACATTTGTTTTTTAAGTCAATAAAGCCATATCACACTTTTTATGTTAACCCTTTACCTCATACAAGCACCTTTTGGCGGTCTACGACATTCACATACAGGCACCTTTTGGCACTTTACCTGATTCCCATACAAGCGCCTTTTGGCAACTATGTAAACAACAAGCATTTTGAGTGAGTTTTCATAGCGCCACCTTCGGAGAAAAACCCCTATTAGTTACTACATTCATTGGTAAGAATGATTATTACGTCTGATTACAGTTTATGCTCTGGTCGAAATCTGCTATTTAAAGTAAGTAGGTTGTATCTCTGTTGTGTTCTCCATTCGAAAATATGGCGGTCTCTGATATCGTTCAGTACTTGCTTGAGTAGAATCATAACTATGAAAGCTTCAATGACTTAGGTAAAGGCTCTGATACTGATGTAGGAAGCCATTCGTTTTTATAAATTATCAAATTCAGCTGATTTAGTGATGTAGACGAAACAAAGTTGTTGCAAATTTTGAGTATGTGAAATTACCTCTACGGTTGATCACGCAGCTTCACTGACTTAATAGTGAATGAGTTCTCTCTAGATTTTAAAGCACATACAAAATTATTTTGTGATAAATATTTATACAGCTATAACAACCATATTTACTCTACTCTTAGAATGTTCTCAAAACTTGTTCAATTGACCCTAGATGTACTAGTGAATAATCATAGTAGCAACACAAGTCTTTCTTTCATGGTGTCCATAATATATAAAATTCTATAAAATGAACCAAAATGATCTCCAAGGTGAGATCTGTCCACACACCTAAGTGACCTATATCGCCTCTGCCACGTTTGATCGTCGCATTGAAGTTCGTTTAACGGACAATTTTTCCAAAAACTTCATCTGAATAGAATATTTGAAAATAATCCGAAGCTTCCTGGAGCCATATAACTCTCGGGTGTGCCCAACTCTGTCAGAAAACTGAAACAAATCTCTTTGGTTTTCGGGCTTCGTCTAAAAAAAACCCCACGTGGAGCGTACAATTCGTCTGGTTCAAAACCTTCAAAGTCATTTTCATTGTCATCACTGTCACCCACAAGTGCATTCCATTGTCTCTCCAAATTTATCAGGTCAAAATTATTTAAATCCTCCGAAAACTCGCTTCTAAAATACTCTTTCCATACATAATATATGTGCACCAAAAACATAAAATGGTTAACATTGCTGTTAAACGTAACATACACTCTACTGCTTAACAGGCTTATGTGTGGCGGACTGCACTGGGTAACTTTGCTACATTGTCAATGGGCTAAAAGGCCATACACTCTATGAGGGAAAGGGTTAAATCATGAAATATCTCATGACATTACAAATAAAATCATGTCATATTAAGTTAAGACACAGTGTAAAAGGCATATGATTGCATCTTGTTGGTTTTTAATGACATTTTAAAAGATAATACTGATGTCATGTTTGGTAAGCTCCAGCTCTAAATTCATGTATAGGCTATAATCTACCTGTCTTGGGAATATTACTGCAGCCATGTGTTTGATGTCTAAAGATTGCCACAGGGAAAAATATTACCACAGCCATGTATTTGATGTCTAAAGATTGTCACGGGGCTAGTGTTGAACTTTTACACAAGGTTACCTGACCAGCTGGAAACTTTAATTGGCAAAGGAATGACTTAATAAAGGCTTGAAGTTACCACACCTATAAGATCAAAAGAAGTCCGAATTGAGAGACAGTGAGAGGGACATTATCCACTAAATTTAATTGGACTGGTTCACAGTGATATCCAACTGTAATTGAGATAGAAGGTATGATTATAATTCAGACCCGAATGTTACTTTCAAGGCTCATAAGAGAAAATTTAGTATTTGCCTGAAAGGATTGTAGATCAATATGGTTTACTCCGAGAGAAGCCACTCATAATTTGGTAGTAAAACAGAGGTAAATTCTAAGGAAAGATCAGCTTTAAAAGGTTAGTAAGGTATTTGCTGATGTTTTGTAGAATATTAGGGCATCATAATTGTAATTATTTGTAGTATGTATACCTAATTATTAGGGTCATTTAGCATGTGGAATTACCTTTGCAGCATTTCATTTACATGCATATTTGAGAAATGGGCTTGACCTTACATAGAGAAGTAATGAGATGAGAGGCAGAATTATATAGATTGTTAGCTTGTGGCCAGAATTAATTTTGTAATTCGCTATTATGTTACTTAATAGTAAACCAGTGCATTTATTAATGTGTTATGTTAGAATTTACAAATGCTTGAATTGTGAATTTGGAATGGTTGAAGTATGTAAGATTAGTTACTCAGAACATGGATATTTGAATATATGCATATTTTGTATGAGTTAAGGTAAAAAAATGCATCTGACTATTGTGATACTGTGTAGTATTACTTGATTATACATATGAGAAGTAACTGTTACCATGCTGTATTATGTTTGTTTTACCATGCAAGAACATATGGGTATCTCAATGTAAACGAATGCCTTACTGAAGAAATTTAATAGTCATTATCTGATGATAGACTGTGTGTAGTGTGAGATGAGAAAAGGAAAAAGATTATACCATTCTTGTGTTCTAGGGGACACAGAATTTAGGGTTCCATTGGGTCCCAAGTCTTCAAGAGTTGGAGACAAAGCTGAGACTGTAGTCAAGACAGTCAAAGTTGACAGAAGAGTAGCAGTGGTAGAGAAAGTGAAGGAGTCGGAATCAAGAGAAAATGGAGGAGGAGAAGTCTAGAGAAAATCATGGAGGAGAAGGGAATTTGGAGAAAAGTCGAGGAAGAGAAGGAAGTGGGAGAAAGAAAGGAAGGATACAACAGATGAGTTGAAATTGAAGGACAGATGGAAATCAATCTCACATTGCTAATCAATTGATTTAATAGGTTTATTACTGAGTGGAGAAGGTGTGTAATTGGGAATTTGAGTCATTTGATATTCTTCCAAATGAACTACTGCAGTTCTCTCTAGTCACTATATTCTGATTAAACTTAACATATTTTTTTTCATCATTCATCACTTTTGTACATCAAGTTAAGATTTTAAAGTTTGGTTGTAACAAATTCAATATGTCTCATGAAATTGTTTATATGTATTGTTTATGAATATTTGGAATAGAATGTACTCAGATTTTGTTTCCTTGCACAGCGTTACCTGAGGGTGTTTTATCTAAAATTTTCTAAAATAGTTTATGAGAGGCAGACCATTTGTGGTGGTTACTTGACCATCGGGCAGAGTGGTAGGCTGAAATTACCTTGTAGTTTATCAATTGGACACCACAAGATATATGTTCCAATTTGTATTAAACCAGTTATACTATTTGAGAGAAATATCATTCTTTATATTAATCCAGTTATCACTATTTGAGTGAAAAATTTCACTATTTATATGAAACCAGTTATCACTATTTGATTGAAACCATATTATTGTTTGGAAATTTACATATCATGTTTTGTTTTTTGTGCTTAATTTTTTTTCCATTTTATTTCTTTTTTATTGTTAACTGTTTGTTTTATTACATCTTACAATTTATTCCAGTTAGAAACCATATCGTTATTACTTAACTCAGTAATTATCTATGTGTTAAAAATCCAGTCTTGGAATTTATGCGAAGGAGTTTGGGTATAGGTATTTGCTATCTTTAATCATCTATAAATAAACAGCATGTTTTCATCATCATTCATAGTATCTTCATTGTAATCTGACCCCAACCCAGCTCATCTTGTTACAACATGACACTTTAACTGTAAATGTCAAAATAATTCAATTCCTTTTTCTTTTTTTGAGGTTTATTACTAACAAATGAGTGTTTTTCATCTGTGATAAAAGAATATCACACTTTAGCTCATTTCAAATCAAGTTTATAAAACTCGTCAAAAAAGTTATTTTTCCCATAAAACTAAAAGAAAAAATGAAAATTTTATTGGTGTTATAAATTTCATGGGAATCAAAATGATTCTCTGCTTAAATTTATTCTCCTGATTTGTACAAGTTCATACAACTGCTAGTACACATAATATCCAATCTTAAAGTTTTAATGCTGGAATAGAATGTATAAAGGTGCTGAAATGCTGGAATCGGAGTTTATGATATTATGGAAATCCTGGAATTGGACTGTATGAGGAAAGGGTACTGAAATGTTGGAATTGGACTGTAAGAGGATACTGAAATGCTGGAATTGGACTGTAAGAGGATACTGAAATGCTGGAATTGGACTGTATGAGGAAAGGGTACTGAAATGTTGGAATTGGACTGTAAGAGGATACTGAAATGCTGGAATTGGACTGTAAGAGGATACTGAAATGCTGGAATTGGACTGTATGAGGAAAGGGTACTGAAATGCTGGAATTGGACTGTATGAGGATACTGAAATGCTGGAATTGGACTGTATGAGGATACTGAAATGCTGGAATTGGACTGTAAGAGGTTACTGAAATGCTGGAATTGGACTGTATGAGGATACTGAAATGCTGGAATTGGACTGTAAGAGGATACTGAAATGCTGGAATTGGAATGTATGAGGATACTGAAATGCTGGAATTGGAATGTATGAGGGTACTGAAATGCTGGAATTGGACTGTAAGAGGATACTGAAATGCTGGAATTGGACTGAATGAGGATACTGAAATGCTGGAATTGGAATTTATGAGGATACTGAAACACTGGAATTGGAATGTATGAGGATACTGAAATGCTGGAATTGGACTGTATGAGGATACTGAAATGCTGGAATTGGACTGTATGAGGATACTGAAATGCTGGAATTGGACTGTATGAGGATACTGAAATGCTGGAATTGGACTGTATGAGGATACTGAAATGCTGGAATTGGACTGTATGAGGATACTGAAATGCTGGAATTGGACTGTATGAGGATACTGAAATGCTGGAATTGGACTGTATGAGGATACTGAAATACTGGAATTGGAATGTATGAGGATACTGAAATGCTGGAATTGGAATGTATGAGGATACTGAAATGCTGGAATTGGACTGAATGAGGATACTGAAATGCTGGAATTGGAATTTATGAGGATACTGAAACACTGGAATTGGAATGTATGAGGATACTGAAATGCTGGAATTGGAATGTATGAGGATACTGAAATGCTGGAATTGGACTGTATGAGAATACTGAAATGCTGGAATCGGACTGTATGAGGATACTGAAATACTGGAATTGGAATGTATGAGGATACTGAAATGCTGGAATTGGAATGTATGAGGGTACTGAAATGCTGGAATTGGAATGTAAGAGGATACTGAAATGCTGGAATTGGACTGTATGAGGATACTGAAATGCTGGAATTGGACTGTATGAGGGTACTGAAATGCTGGAATTGGACTGTAAGAGGATACTGAAATGCTGGAATTGGAATGTATGAGGATACTGAAATGCTGGAATTGGAATGTAGGATGGTACTGAAATGCTGGAATTGGACTGTATGAGAGGGTGCATGTGTGATCTGGATTTTTAATGTAGCTTTAAGAATTTTCAGTCATGTCACTATGATGTCTGCAGTGTGGCAGTTGATAGTGATAAGGATGCTGAAATGCTGGAATCAGGGTGTATAAAGGTATTGAAATGCTGGAATCAGTATGTATTATCATACTGTTTTAGGTTTTGCTATTGTTTTGAAGAATGTGTGTACCTAATTAACAGATTCAAATAGCCTGTTAGACAAATGATGATCCATATTCATTATTTGTGATTCGGAAACTTGGTTCTATTAAGTCTTGGAACTCATTCACCTTGGATACTTGCTGCATGATCTTTATGAATTTTATGAAAACAGAACTCTTCAGTGTTTCAAGACAACCTTGGCTTGCTGGGTTTATATCTGCACAGAAATTATGCATATAGAATTCCAGGAAGAAAATGGCTGACTCTGTTCTTGTGGATTGTTTACAGTTATCAGATATGTCTACCATTGTACTTGTATACTACAGAAATTTGGACACCCTACAATATTTCCATGTCTTCATTTGTCCTATATCTTGGCTGAAACAGCTGAATAATTTTCCACAGTGGGGGCACTCACCAGTTACATGTATTATGTACTTTTGAGATAGCAATGTATATAAGATAAAATTGTTTGCATTTAAAACATACACAGTAGAGAGAATATTAGCATACCTCTAGCTACTTTAATGAAATGTGGCTGACATTTCTTTGGATATTGTACTTTTGGAAATTGTAAATGATCTCAGCACACTGCTAACTAAAATATATGTTCCCTTGTGTTCCAAAAATCAGTCTGAATTTGTCTAAAGTACACTAGCCTTGGCAGCTATTAAAGTAGGGAAAATTTTGCAAGACTAGACAATACCAGCTTCTGAAAGTGCAATGAATGAATTACCCAAAATGTTAAATGTAAAAGAAGTTATCAGCTCTTTTTAAAAAAAAATTACCTCTGAAGTTCAGGAAATGAAAATGAGCAAGTGGAGCTAGCACTTTTTTAAAAGGTGAACATCTAGAGTAAGGCCAAGCTGTATACTCTATAACCCATCCTACACCCATCAATCATACACCAAAATAATGGGAATTAAATGTTCTTTGAACAATACCTAAGATATACAAAGTCTTTTTTAAATAGCCAGTATAACTAGTGAGGAAGCCTGGGGTATTCTTTTTCTTTAAAATTCTAACCCTATGCAAAATATAAAACTGTAGAATGCCACCAATATTATCTGTGGGACATGCATCTTCTAAAGTTTATACATAAATTCAAACTGGTTGTGGACATTCATGGATGGTTTTGATAAGAACATGATGAAAAGATACATTGTTTGGACCAGTCTATCAGTTCAGCATGCTAAAGCAATTTTTAACCATTGCAAAAGGAAGAAACTGGAAATCCACCGGACCCATGAGAAGCTACTGACAAGCTTTCTCACATATCCAGATTCGCTGGATCCTAGACTGAACCCACGCAGACAGAGATGAGATGGCAGTGATCCTAATGGACAGTGCTTTAGACCACTGGCCACTTGGGGACCCCTGCTTTTTTTTAAAAGAGTGTGAACTGTACATGCATTCAAGACAGAAATTTAAAGAATTACTTCTTAACAGCAAGGATGAAACCTTATGGAAGATTATAACTTGCAGAAGCCAGTACATCAAAGCTGCTATAATTATAGGACTACTTCCTGATGATAAGGATGTCATGTCCATTACAATTTTCAAAGTTTTCCAAAAGAAGTATTTAGTAATATGAAAGATAAGGAAAGAACATGTACCCCTCTAGAGTTCAAGAGTCTCTAAATATTTGCTTTAAAAATATGATAAGAGCATATCTGCCATGCCCCATACTGCTGCTGATAAAGGAGTCTGTCTTTGTACTGCTGATGTCTACAGACTCAATAAATTAATCTTAAATTACTTATTTATCAAAGAAGCTGGGTGAATTTTATTGGAAAACTAAGTCAGTCTGGTGTAATAGTTGACAGAAATAAAGACATATTCTCCCACCACAACTAGTCACCCTGCACCCCATCCCAGGATACAGTTACACTTTTGTTTCCATGGAAACATAGCAAATAGTATATACAGCAAACTCGAGTATGCAAAAGGTACCTCTAGATACCATATACAAGTCCAGTCCAACTGCAAACAATAATGCACCTACAGATCAGGGTCTATGTTGTTGTTCTATTGATTACTTCTAACAAATTGCACAGACCCAGATCTGCCAGTTTGCAGATGGACTTGACTTTGAAGCAAGTTTATGCAGTAACTTATCTGATATTTGTACAAAGTTTTGACTGAAATAGAATGAAGGGGTTGAGAGTTATTCTCCAGAACCAAAAATGTTTACAGACAGACAAAAAGGCAGGCACATTGATATTTACATGTTAGGGAATTACAAAATTATGATAAGAATGCATTAGTGACTAAATGTGCTAATCTCACAGCTTCCATGGAATGTGGTATTTTGCCTATAAAATGTGCTGTAATGTACATCCACTGCCAATGACATGCAAAAACTTTAACACAAAAACTTTCCACACATTCTAAAGAATGACTTTGAAATGATGGAATATTTAACTACTATCTGAGCATAACTAAAAAAAAAAATCAAGTAAATCTAAACTCTAGCTGAACATCTGTCAGCATGATAGGGAAAATGTACCCCGTCATTAATTGCCCATTGTAAAGGACCAAAGTTTTAGGTTGATATCCGTTTTGTTTTTGTTAATCTCTGTATGAAACATTTAATTAGATTTATGGGGAATGGCCGAATTCAGAAAAACCATTATGTATAGATTGGTTCAGCCAAAGTCAGGAGTTATGGATATATAA
Organism: Potamilus streckersoni; assembly: GCA_016746295.1. NCBI lineage: Eukaryota > Metazoa > Mollusca > Bivalvia > Unionida > Unionidae > Potamilus > Potamilus streckersoni. The sequence continues at coordinate 5,337,819 of JAEAOA010001578.1, read as the reverse complement.
TTAAGGGCTTAGTTTGTTTAAACTTACAGGAACGGAGTTCAAGTTATGTTTTGTATCAAAGCTGACAGTTGGGACATCGACCAGAAAACAGTTGGTAGCCATTTATTGTCAGACTTAGTACAGTGTTTGATGTTAGTGAGGTGGGAATTTTATGTCTTTCTGATTGGTCATTCTGTGGAAGGGGGTGTGGTTTCACACGAAAAACTATCAGTTTAAATGTGCAGTAGTGAAATTTGTACTTCAGTCTACACTTTTCTACAAGAGAAAATGAACATAAGAACTTAAGAGACTGAGAATTTAATAAGTAAATTTCTCGTTAAATCACCCAATGGGAAAATGACTGTCTGTAGAAATGACAGAACCAAAAACTTGAAAACACAAGGTGAGATAGTTTTGGGAACAGACCCATTTTACAACTCAAACAGAGTGGAAAGCCCAAAAATGGAAAAAGGTGAAATACCAAGAATTTGGGAAAAGAGGGTAGTAGAGGGTAAAAGACTTACCAGCGCAAAGAAGCCTGAAGTACAGTCTGAGGGGACCTTTTGGAAGGAACCAAACACCAGGTTATGAATCAATACAAGGCAGTGTCATTCGATGTTCTCACTCAGTTAAATGATGAACTGATTCTATCGTGAACAGAATCGGCTATATTTTATAATCTTTTTTGCATTTTGAAATTCCTTAGTTCCTTAAATATTAGTTTGACTCAAAATGAAAGAAGTGTATCTTTTGAATTGTTATGTTTATATCATTTGCTTGTGAAATATTATTTTTTTTTGAAAATCGGATTAAATTTTGTCTTTATTTGTAATGGGGGATTGTGTTATTCTGTTCTATATATCAGCTCAGACTATTTATTTATTCCACCCATATGTTCATACTTTGTATTGACTTTACTTGATATCAAGCAAATTACCAGTTGGCGATCACCTCTAGATACGAAAGCCAAAACCAGTAAACCCTCCTCCGCAAATAAGTTGAGGAGAGTTTGTTACACCCATAAAAAGAAAAGCTGCATGAGTTTTTAAAACTTCATCAAAATCTGCACAGGTAAAAGATCATAGACTTATGTTATCAATACATATATAAAAAGGTTTGGTGATAAGTTAATTATTTTCACTATGGCACAATTATGAGGACAAAAACACAGTGTGGTTAATGTATGGCAGGTAAAAATTGCAAACAATTTCCAAAGGACTTGTATACTTCCATTGAGTTTATTATTTGCTTTCAAAAGGTGTCAGGGGTCAAAAGTAATCTAGGTAATGAAAAGGTAGGAGAGGAAAACTGAAAGTGCTCTTGGGATTCACAGTCAGATGTATATGCAGTATAAACACATATAGCTACAAAGTATAAACACATATAGCTACCAAGTATAAACACATATAGCTACCAAGTATAAAAGTATAATACATATAGCTACCATGTATAAATACATATAGCTACCATGTATATATATACATAGCTACCAAGTATAAATACATATAACTACCATGTGTATATATATATATATATATATATATATATATATATATATATATATATACACACATAGCTACCATGTATAAATACATATAGCTACCATGTCTATATACACATAGCTACCAAGTATAAATACATATAGCTACCATGTATATATACACATAGCTACTATGTATAAATACATATACATGTAACTATCAAGTATGCATACATATAGCTACCATGTATAAATACTCAATGCACCCAAACCGCTCTGGTGGCTTAGTGGTTAGTGGTCCTCCTCGGATGCAGGAGGTTGTGGGTTCAATCCCCAGTAGAGTCATACCAAAGACTTACAAAAATGGTACTAACAGCTACTTTGCTTGATGGTCAGCATTAAGAGGTTAGTGTTAGGACTGGTTGGCCTGGTGTCAAGATAATGTGACTGGGTGGAACATCATGCTGCATGAGACTGTGCAGCATGTTGCCCCAGTGCTAGACAGCACTATAAACTGCCACACTGCAGACATTATATCGATAAGACATATGACTGAAAAATTGTTAAAGGTAGTTAAAAATCATAATCACATCACATCATTGCACCCAAGTATTAATGCATAGAGCTACCAAGTATAAATACATATGTATAAATACATATAGTTACCAAGTATAAATACATATAGCTACCAAGTATAAATACATATAGCTACCAAGTATAAATGCATGTAGCTATGAAATATAGATACATATAGCTACTATGTATAAATACATACTGCAACCAAGTATAAATGTATATACTATAGCAACCAAGTATAAGTAGTGACCAAGTAAAAATACATATAGCTACAAAGTATAAATACATGTAGCTATGAAGTATACATATACATGTAGTTACCATGTATGAATACATATTGCAACCAAGTATAAATGTATATAATGTAGCAACCAAGTATAAATACATATAGCTACCTAGTATATATACATATAGCTACAAATTATAAATACATATAGCCACCATGTATAAATACATATAAATACCAAAGTTAAGAGAAACAGCAACAAATACTGTGACTTCATTTGGTAAGACTCTTTCAAAAGTTTAAAATATGTTTACAGCAACAGCTGTAATATAGATGACAATATTGCAAATACTTGATGATGGTTTGTTGACTTTTGGGTTATAAATATGGCTGGGTGCTGGGCTTGACATATGAGAAGCATTGTCAACTCATATCATGTATTGAAATTTGTTGTTTCTATGAACTGATTTATGTATACAGTTTACATTAAAACCTGATGATGAAAATCAATATTCACCAACATTTTAGTTTTTGCCTAAACTTCCAGTATTCTAGTTCAATCTGAAACAGTCTCAAAATGTAGTTTTCCATTTTGTTTCTGAGCACACAACTTGGATGAAACAACATGAAACACCTTGATTCAGAACATATACAGTAAAACCTGTCTTGAAAAACCACTGCTGTGAGACCACCTGTCTTGAAAGATCACATTCTCAATGCACAAACTTATTGATTATATAGCATTGTGACCTGTTATGAGAGACTGCCTGTCTTGAGAGACCATAATATTTTGGTATAAGAGGTAGTCTTTCAAAACAGGTTCTACTATATAACATAAAAAGTACATCTAATAATAAATTAAACCAGTAGATCCCATGGCCAATGAGTGCCAACCCTGAATGCAAAGTTAGATGAGTATGTATGTATGTATGTATGTATGTATGTATGTATGTATGTATGTATGTATGTATGTATGTATGTATGTATGTATGTATGTATCTATGTATGTATGTATGTATGTATGTATGTATGTATGTATGTATGTATGTATGTATGTATGTATGTATGTATGTATGTATGTATGTATATATATATATATTGTGTGTGTCTATGTATGCATACATGCATGCATGTATGTATGTATGTATGTATGTATGTATGTATGTATGTATGTATATATGTACATAACATAAACCCTGATCTGCCATCACATAATGGAGACAGCAAATCAGGGTCTATATAGTTTGCTCTACTGCTGACTCCTAATAAACTGTACAGACCCAATTCTGAAGGCAAATCATGTGAGGACAGATCTGGGTTGGTCCAGATGGACTATGTTGGATGATGTGACAAGATGAGACATGATATGGTGCCAAAATCATCATTCTGTTTGGATGGATATTTTTGTCCCAATCCAAAACAAACATGATTCACAAGCCTTCTACTAAGGAGACAACTGGGATACATTTTTAAAATCTGCAATGGCAAAACCTTTTAAATTGGTTATACATACATTATGACAGGTCAGTGATTTTTATTTTACCCAAGTTTTAAATGTATAATGGTATTTGATCAAGAAGGGGTAGATATTAATCATATGTAACCTGGTGTATGTTAATGGTACTTTGCATTTGACATATCAACCTGAACACCTCAATAAATTAACTGTAAGCCTGGCTTCTGCACCTAAAAGAACCAGTTAAATTGAGCAGGCTGCATGCCTTCCAAACAGGAAGTGCCATACTGATATATCTTTGGAAATGCTGGGACTGATAAACTCAACCTAAACATTTTCAGGTCTCTGATAATATTTCTTCATTCTCCAATACACAGCATGGCCTTAATCTCTCTTTAGTAAGAATAATATTATTTTTTTTCAGAGATAGTTATCACTTACATGAAAGCCAAAACTGTGATGGTTTACATCCGGAAGATCAAAAAAGAAAACTAATTCAAACATTTCCCAATTAAGTTAACATCAAGCGGAAAACATTCAATCTTTTTCTAAGCCTTCACCAATCTATGGAAAAGGCAAGTATTTACCTTTAGTTCTGTATCAGCATGCAAAATGTCATCAATGTTGATATATTCTAAGTGTCATATGTGTTACTGATGGAAAAAAAATTTTTTTACTCTCTTGTTCTTGAGATACATAGATGCACATAGCTGATGCAAGAGCAAGATAATTCAATCACAAATATCAACAACTTTATGGTGAAATATACTTCAGGTAATTGCTGATCTTATAATCCAATAAGCAGCTTTTCAACACTCATAAGTGAGGTAACTCATTGATGATATGCTGTATACTCACTTATAAGTCATACAGCAAACTGCACAGACCCAAATCTGCCATCACATAATGCACCAGCAGATATTGGTCTGCGAGGTCTGTAAGGAGTAATCAGTAGAATGAACAATACAGGCCCTGATCATTATGCTATGGCAGATCAGAATCTTTGTTTTTTGGAGTTTGACTCTTATAAACGGATGTAAAAGGTACCTGTATTTCTCAGAATTGTCTGATAGTACTTTGAGTGAATTTCTCACCTATGGTTATAGGTAAATAAGCAGTCACCAGGGTAATTAAATGATACTAATAACCAATACCAAACCATTTGACTATCTGTATACACAAAGATGTTTACTAATATGAATTTTCATTTAAAAAGCATAGCAAAAAAACCTGGCTGCAATGGTAGCCATGTTGGATTGTCGGATCAGTATCAGTTCTATTCAAGACTAATCAGGCATAATAAGATGCCTTCTGTTGAAAAACCAATGCTGATATGGCTTACCTTCTAGTAGCAATATTGTTTCCAAGATGGTGAATATGGTGGCCATACTGGATAACAGACTGATACAAAGAATCACAAAAAGTCTCTTACCACAAAACTGGTGTAGTCATCAATCCCATTAAAACAGGTAATCAAATTCTTGTTTTTTCACTGCTGAATATATTTTGATCATGTTTTACTTGTTGTCTGCATAAGAGATCCAAATAACAGGATACTTCTCTTTACATCATTAAATACTTCACTGTTTGAGTGTTATATGCATAATAAGACAGTCTTATTACAACATCCCTCCAGTATAAGGCTTCCTCATTGTGGCTTCCATGAGTAGCATTATAATAAGGGAGCACTGTATTAATATGACTCCTATATGGCTCCCATGAAGAGCATGATATGGAGGGAGCACTGAATTAATAAAGCTCCCTTATTATGGCTTCCATAAATAATATTATACAGTGGAAGCACTATTATTAAGATTCCCTCAATATGGCTTATATCATTAGAATTATACAGGGAGAGAAATGTTATTGCTAAGGCTAACTCATTATGTTTCCTATGAACAGCAATATATGGAGGGAACATTGTATTAAAAATAAACTGTAAGAAACTGTTGTATAATACACTGAAAATTTAAATATAAAGATAAACAGGCAGTAAATCAGGAACTTCATGTCACAAGCCTTGATTTGAACTCAGTACCTGAAAACTGCATTACAACTGCTTATATCAATACCCTATGTAATATCCAATTTAATATATCAGTATCTTTGCTACCGACTAATACAGTAGTCTCGGTCTTAAAGAGTTTATCCCTCAAAGAGGAAACATGGCTCTGTAGAAGGGGTAACCTCTTGCATTGTGGAATGATTTGTTTTAATGGGAGAGGGGAAGGAGCAGGAGGATTTACTATTCTACCATAAAACGAGACGGCTCTCTTTGTAACTTGACTAACGATAAGTGACTACTGCATCAAAAGTATATTTATTTAATTTTAAATTGCTATGCATTTACTCATTGTTTATGTCTTTCCTAATACTGTAGTTCTATACTCTTTTCCAGATAGACAAAATATGGCAGAAAAGTTTTCCTTTGGTTTTTCAAGTCACAGAAACTTTCAAATTAAGCATTATCTTTTTCTGATTGGTTTGCTATCTATGTGATACTTCATTACTTTGTTGGAACTTTATTTTCCTGAGAGTTATTGATCTCTGCTTCATATAAGTAACTCACTAGAATATCTTGGGAAAATTTACTAACAAATGGCTCAAGTTTGTCCTGTTCTTGGAGCCACAGTGACTCAACTTAACATGCAGACTCACAGCTGAGTGGGTGTTGGCCTGAACCCTACCACCAGGTCAGCCCAGATCAGTTTTAGTAATATTATACACTGGGCAGGCAAGGTACACTTACCTTAGCACTAATGAACCTACAATATATGTCATATGATTAAATGATAAAGGTTGGGTATTTATGATGAGTAAATTTTACCTAATCACTCACAAAATAAATAAAGTCTGAGGTCCAAAGGTCTTTATGTCAACTTTGCAAGTGATAAGGTAAAATTTAAAGATTGATTAATACCCAACCATGATCATTTAATCCTTATAATTTCAATTTACTTCCTTTCTTTCATTAGATCTGCAGATTTCATCACTATATCATTCATTTTTATGTAGATCAAAGTTTTCTTTCATTAGCTTCTTAATCACAGAATGTGTAGCCTGATCTTCGATAGCCAAGAGGCATCAAATATATATATATAAGCAATATAGGGTAGATTGGCTTATCAGATCATGCTGTGATTCATTGTTAAGATTATTATTTTAATATACATGGTGGAAGGGGGTTTAAAAAATTGTCAACATAACCGGGTCACAATATATATGGGTTCATAAAACTTGTAACATAATTTTTAAGATGTCCTTTACCATTACTCCCATTTCTTGCTTTTGTATTTAACTGGATTCCCCTCCCACTGCATGTTACAATAAAATACACAAAAAGCTTAATTGATAAAAAAAGAAACTAACTTGGTGTTGTTATTATTTATTCCTTTTTTATCATCATGAGCAATTTATTAAAGAAAAACATATGCAATCCCTATATCACATGTAGCATACACATTCATAATGTAGTGTGCATCACTTATGCCATATAACACATGCCACATTGAAAAACAAATGTTTGGCTGTACTCGGAGGTTTGAATATGTTTTCATGATTGATAAAAAGATCCAAGAAAGAAAAAAAAAAGAAAGAAAGAAAGAAAGAAATGGAGAGAGAGAGAGAGAGAGAGAGAGAGAGAGAGAGAGAGAGAGAGAGAGAGAGAGAGAGAGAGAGAGAGAGAGAGAGAGAGAGAGAGAGAGAGAGAGAGAGAGAGAGAGAGAGAGAGAGACAGAGAGAGAGAGAGAGAGAGAGAGAGAGAGAGAGAGAGAGAGAGAGAGAGAGAGAGAGAGAGAGAGAGAGAGAGAGAGAGAGAGAGAGAGAGAGAGAGAGAGAGAGAGAGAGAGAGAGAGAGAGAGAGAGAGAGAGAGAGAGATAGATAGAGATAGAGAGAGATGAGATCAGGAATGCTTTCAGGCATCCACCATTCATGCATAACACAGTGTTAGGTGTGCAAATAACCAAAATTGTATTATATCCAAATTCTATTATATAAACCAGCCCTAGAAACTGACTTTGGATTCTTTTCTTTTTGGATTTTTTTTTCCAGCCAACTATGGTTTCCTTTTAAAGCTATTAATGGGAATTTTGAAAATAAACTAAAACAATGGAAGCCAATTTTTCTGCCAGACCAAATGAAGAGATATTACAAAAAAGAAAACAAAACAAAATTAACAAGAGCTCAAGCCTGAAAACTAAATTATGGGGCCATTGTATAGAAGCCAAGTACCTGAGATTATCTATTCCGTGCATATATAAATATAAGGTGATATTCCGAATAGAATAGATTTCTTCTGTTTATTTTCTGTTGACAAGTACATGCATATGCTGTTTCATGAAATGGCTAAATGCATTAAAAAAATGAAATTGTGGCAAGTGTCACTGGTGCCGAGCAGAAGTGCTTTTGCTTTTGTATCTTTGTTATAAACAAAATCAGACTGATATTACTTCATATGTACTAAAAAATATAATGCAGTGCAAATATATGTTTATAATTCCTAGTTATTTTGAAACTATTACTGACATGTTTGGTTATTTTGTCATAAAATGCTATAAAATAAATCGTCGTGCATATGGAACGATTTCATTCTTTTGAATATTCAGCCAATCAGCAATTTTCCATCTGCATATTGATTATTAATTTAATTACTTGTATCTCCAAATATTGAAAGAATACTGAATAAACACGTGACTACCACCATAACTTACCAAAATTGTGTGTGAAAATCATCACTTTTGCTGACCATTTGTTGTAAAATTTCTGCAAGACTGATGTTAAAAAGTTGCATTTCATCAAATTAAGTGGGTCTACATACATGTCATTTGGACTGAAAGTTATGCTCTACATAACGGTTGGTTTAGGTTGGTTTATGACTTAATAGAGGTGAGAAAAGTGGGAAAAAATAGCATAATAAAGGATTTTTTGGGAGGACCAAAACCAAAACCAAAATGCACGACATGTGGGTTGTTGAAATAACCAAGGTCAAGATAAGTGGGTTTGACTGTGTGAATGGCTGATGCTGTTAAAACCAAGCTACCATCTTTTTTTTAAAAATTACACTTGCATATGGCATGTGTTTTTATATAGCATATATTGTTACTTTCTATGCATTTCTGTCTTTCAAAAGCAAAATCATGTCTATTTTTATTAGTCAAATCAGCTGCTGGAACATGTTGTCAAAGCAAAATGCAATAATTTATAAGTTATCGATGAGTACAAAATTCCTGATCAGTATCATGTGACCATTTACATCCAATCAAGTTGTAGAAAACGTGGTCAATTAATAAAAATTGGAATTATTCACTTGTAAGCCAAGACTGGTGTCAGGATAATGTGACTGGGTGGGACATCTTGCTACATGCCTGCAGCATGATGCCTCAGTGCTAGACATCACTATAAACTGCCACACTGTAGATATCAGTGCTATGACTGAAAAATTGTTAAACAAAAATCCAGTAATTAAATGAAATGAGACCAGTTTGATCAGAGTAATGCCACTTTTTTATATTTAATAAGGACTGCTCCAGTGGCCTAGTGGTTAAACCAACTTCCTTGGTTGCAGGAGGTTTGATCCCCGGTCAAGTCATACCAAAGACTTTCAAAAATGGTACTAACAGCTGCCTCACTTGGCACTTGGCTCAGCTTAAAGAGGTTAGTGTTAGGACTGGTCAGCCTGGTGTCAGGATAATGTGACTGGGTGGGACATCATGCTACATGTCTGCAGCATGATGCCCCATTGCTATGAACTGCCACACTGCAGATACCATATGGATATGGCTTAAAAATTAAAAATCCAAATTACACTCACACTTGTAAGGTGAGACAACTGCATAGACTCAGATTTGCCACCACATAATGAGCCAGCAGATCCAGGTTTCTCCAGTTTGTTAGGAGCAATCAATTGAACAAACAATGCAGACCCTGATCTGCAGGTGCATTATGGTATGGTAGATCAGGATCTTTGTTTGCAGTTGGACTTGGTTTATAAGCGAGTATTATATGGTACTTTTGCTGCAGTGCCATAAACACCAAGCCAAACCAATCATCCTAATTATCCAGTCAGTCAATTAATAGTTCTTAAACATTTTCTAATTTAAAGGGCATTAACCACTTAAACAAACCAAGGACTGATGGGAATCTACAAGAAATAAAAACTCTAAGAACTGTTAGGGGGTGTACCATGCCATGGTGCAAAGGAATAGCCCCCCCCCACTGCCTATAACCATGTTGTATGGATTGATTAATTACAGCAAGCCAACCTTATAATTCTGCAATGCCAAAAGTAAACAGGAACACTAAAACCTCCTAGAAAATTGTTCCACCAACTTGATCCTCAAGTAAGCCTCTTGTTTATGCTGAAGATCATGCCAACATGTGATAAAATCTGGGTGATTCTGCCAATTCCAACACCCAACCCTAATTCTTATAGCAGGACATGGTTAATGATCATTTAACAATTTTGTCAGTTTTGGGGCAGATGGTACAGATTACTGTATATACCCTTAATTTTGTCATGCTTTGGGACACCTGGTACAGATTACTGTATATACCCTTATGAAGGATCATCTGAATCCAATCACTTAAGCTGATGATTTTATATGAATACAATTCAAAAAGTTTATGTGCATCAACCTTTCATATTTGATTCTAATAATTTAATGTGGATGACTTTGGACTGATAACATTCAGATACTGTAAGACTCTTAGGGAAGTACTCCTCTAGAAAACAATCTTCATAATTTTTAACAAGTGAAGAATTTTGAGGCAGTCAGGCAGAACTAAGAGGTACAGTCCTCTTTATTACCAAGATGGTGAGATTTTCACTGTTAAGACTCAAACTACTGTATATATCCACTTACAATCCACTTGAAATATACACCTGCAGACTTAGGCATTGCTTTTCACTTAAATAAATGTTTAAAACTGAAATTGTGATAAAATAATTTGAAAGCCAACAGTTAGGGGTTCAATAACTGCCAAAGCCAGCCCTAATCAGGCCCCATTGGTGTGTCCTTTGGAAAGGCACTCCCATTCCTCAAAATAATAAAGTCAATACGGTGTTCAAAGCAATATCAAAACTAAAACAAAAAATTTTGTTTACAGAACTGTACAATGTACATCAAACTACAAACCAGACAGATCCAGATCTGCTTGCATATAATCCAGATTTGCTGATATCAGCACTGACCTATAATACAAAATGTGCAAACAGACCTATAATACATAATGTGCAAACAGACCAATAATATATAATGTGCCAACAGAACTATAATACATAATGTGCCAACTGACCTATAATACATAATGTGCAAACAGACCAATAATATATAATGTGCCAACAGACCTATAATACATAATGTGCCAACAGAACTATAATACATAATGTGCCAACTGACCTATAATACATAATGTGCCAACAGAACTATAATACATAATGTGCAAACAGACCAATAATATATAATGTGCCAACAGACCTATAATACATAATGTGCCAACAGAACTATAATACATAATGTGCAAACAGACCAATAATATATAATGTGCCAACAGACCAATAATATATAATGTGCCAACAGAACTATAATACATAATGTGCCAACTGACCTATAATACATAATGTGCCAACTGACCTATAATACATAATGTGCCAACTGACCAATAATATATAATGTGCCAACAGAACTATAATACATAATGTGCCAACTGACCTATAATACATAATGTGCCAACAGACCTCTCCTACATAATGTGTCAACAGACCTAAAATGCATAATGTGCCAACAGACCTATAGTGTATTGCAAAATGTGCCAGTGAACCAATAATGCATTCTGTACCAACAGACCTATAATACATGTGCCAACAGACCTATAATGTATGTGCCAACAGACCTATAATACATGTGCCAACAGACCTAAAATGCATGTGCCAACAGACCTATAGTGTATTGCAAAATGTGCCAGTGAACCAATAATGCATTCTGTGCCAACAGACCTATAATACATGTGCCAACAGACCTATAATACATGTGCCAACAGACCTATATTGCAAAATGTGTCATTGAACCCATAATGCATTCTGTGCCAACAGACCAATAAATAATAATGTGCCAACAGACCAATAATACATAATGTGCCAACAGACCAATAATACATAATGTGCCAACAGACCTATAATACATGTGCCAACAGACCTATAATGCATACTGTGCCAGCAAACCCATAATGCATTCTGTACCAAAAGACCTATCATACATAATGTGTCAACAGACCTATAATGCATAATGTGCCAGTGAACCCATAATGTATTCTATGTGCCAGCAGACCTATAATACATAATATGCCAACAGACCTATCATGCATAGTGTGCCAGCAGACCTATAATACACAATATGCCAACAGACCTATGATGCATAATGTGCCAGCAGACCTATAATGCACAATATGCCAACAGACCTATGATGCATAGTGTGCCAGCAGACCTATAATACACAATATGCCAACAGACCTATGATGCATAGTGTGCCAGCAGACCTATAATGCACAATATGCCAACAGACCTATGATGCATAATGTGCCAGCAGACCTATAATATATACTGTGCCAACAGACCTATGAAGCATATTAACTCAACAGACCTATAGAACATAATATGCCAGCAGACCCATAATATATAATGTGCCAGCAGACCTATAATACATAATGTGCCAGTAGACCTTTAATACATAATTTGCCAGCAGATCTATAATATATTATGTGCCAGCAGACCTATAATACACAATATGCCAGCAGATCCATAATACATTATGTGCCAGCAGACCTATAATACACAATATGCCAGCAGATCCATAATACATTATGTGCCAGCAGACCTATAATACAAAATGTGCCAGCAGACCTATAACACATAATGTGCCAACAGACCTTTAGTACATATGTGCTGGATATATGCTGTTTGCAATTGGGTGCATGTTTTACTCAAAAGCCCTTGACTTACAGTGAGTTGGGGTTTGCCTATCTGAAATTGTTGACACAAACACTATTTCCTTACAGTAGGTTGTAGCTGGCATATCTAAAAACTACATATGGAAATAATCAGTGGTACAACTGCTAGAATTTCTACTGAATCTAACAAGTTGTTTCCAGTTTCTTTAAACCTGACTTTCCCACTTTAACTTGCTGCTGTTCATAAATTCGTGACTGGAATTGTACCAAGACAGCACAATCTTTAATCCATCAAACATTAAACTGTACATTTGTGCTCTATGAAATATTGTATAATGGTTATTTTATATCTACTACTATTTTTTCTACATTTTACTGTGTCTATAGTCCTTAGATCTAATGATCTCTATATAAACATTAACTTTACATGCACTACTTCACACCGCTTAGTGGTCCCATAACATACATAAATAAACAAGAATAAAAATGTATATACTGATTATTTTTACCAGGATTCCATAGAAATTTACAACTGGATGAATGACCTGATAATAATACTTAAGGGGCAATTGATGTTAAGGGTATTAAGAGTAATCAAACTGAAGTTCTGGTACTTAACTTTTGCAAAAGTTTTTCACAAGGTTTACCTTTATATTTTTGGAACTAAAATTTTAATTGACACTATAAATGGCATTAATATTTGTTTATAGAGCACAAGACCTATTTTAACAGTACAAAGGTGTTCTGCTCACCAAGATCTACACAACCAGACACATGACCCTACAGTCAGCAGTGCATGGGAAAATAATTGAAATGATAAATTTAACCAAAGTCACTTAAATGTGAAAAATAGATCACAATGACCTACTTTGGATGGAAGGGTATTGCACTCAGGTGCATGAAACACTGACCTAAAATCAGAACAGTGTACATTCTGATCTGCCAGGATTGGTTTATATGCATCTACACTATCCACTTAAAACTTTAATAAAAACAGTATACATTCTGATCTCCCACTATTGGTTTATATGGGTCTCCCTGTCCACTTAAAACCAAAAGCAGAACAGTGTGCATTCTGATCTGCCAGTATTGGCTATTATGGGTCTATACTATCCACCTAAAACCATAAGCAGAACATTGTACATTCTGATCTGCCAGTATTGGCTATTATGGGTCTATACTATCCACCTAAAACCATAAGCAGAACATTGTACATTCTGATCTGCCAGTATTGGCTTTTATGGGTCTATACTATCCACCTAAAATCATAAGCAGAACATTGTACATTCTGATCTGCCAGTATTGGCTATTATGGGTCTATACTATCCACCTAAAACCATAAGCAGAACATTGTACATTCTGATCTGCCAGTATTGGCTTTTATGGGTCTATACTATCCACCTAAAACCATAAGCAGATCATTGTACATTCTGATCTGCCAGTATTGGCTTTTATGGGTCTATACTATCCACCTAAAACCATAAGCAGAACATTGTACATTCTGATCTGATGGTACTGACTGATCCTAGTCAACACTATCCACTTAAAACCACAAGTAGAACAACATATATCCTGATCTGCCAGTATCAGCTGATAATGACCTCAGGTTGTAAGCTGTTAGATGCATGAATTACATATTAAAATATACAGTACATTAGAAGGCTTTGATTCTGTATATTGAAGGAGTAAAAGGCAATATCCAACTTGAAATTTGTTTGTACTCAATTTCAATGATCTCTACAAGTGTTATTACATAACAACTGATGAAAGCTGCCAGATTTTATGGGTCAGAGAAATGAGCACCTGCAATATATTGTAAGTGTCTAAATCCAGATGGCATAACATAAACTGCAGGGCTAAAATTTATGACTGTTCCAACTGGTAATAATCAAATAATTGTGATCACCAACAAGCCCTGTATGAATATTTATTGGTTACTAGTTTGGATCAGAAACTATGAACAATTTTTTTTAGCAATACTACACAACAATATGAGTGCAATATTGCTCACAAAAATATATATTCCCAAATAAATATTGATACCCCTCTTATCATATGTTCAATTAGATATTGAAAAGTGATTTAATAAATGAACCTACACCATATTCTACAACAGTGGATGAGGAACCCCAGGGCCTTCAGAGTTAATCCATGGGAGTTTATTGGTACAACTATTAGCCAGGGGGGTGGTGGAGGGGTGTCCACACAAGTTTTTTGAAGTTAAGAAGATGAGATCCTGATACTCAAAAAGGAGAGGTACCATTGTCCAATATTACACATGAAGAAAATGAGAAATTTATCTTTCACAATGTATGCCTTCAGGGTGGGAATGGGGAAGCATGTCACCAACAGTAATACCTTTATGATGTAACACTGCAACATAGTCACTGATTTTTAATTTTTTAATTTTAATTTTAAAACTGCTGTATCAAAAACATTATTGCTTATTAATTTATACACACCTCAATAAATTATTTATTAAATAATTGTGTGTGTGTGTGTGTGTGTGTGTGATCTGGATGTTTAACTTAGCTTTAACAATTTTTCAGTTGTATCACTATTATGTCTGCAGTGTGGCATTTTATAGTGATGTCTAGCACTGGGGCACCATGCCACAGACATGTAGCATGATGTTCCACCCAGTCACATTATCCTAACACCAGGCCAGCCAGTCCTAACACTAACTTCTTAATGCTGAGCCAAGCGAGACTGCTGTGAGTAAGTACCATTTTTTGAAAGTCTTTGGAATGACTGGGTGGGTTTGATTGGCTGGGTATCAAACCCATGACCTCCTCCGCATCCAAGGCAGATGTTCAAACCACTAGGCCACTGGAGCAGTTCTTATTAAAAAAGAAAAAAAAGTGGCATTACTCCGAGCAAAAAGGTCTCATTTCATTTAAATCCTGGGTAATACACAACTGTATTCAAGCAAGTCACAAAATTACAAGTGTTCCCATGTGAATAGCATTTTAAATTTTTAGCATGCTGTATTCTGCATATATTCACTTATGAGTCCAATGGCAAACACCCAGAACTGCTGACTCAACAGCAGGTCTGGTTCTATGAATTTTGTTATGAGTGATCAGCATAGACCCTGATTTGCAGCCACATTATGCTATGGAAGATCAGGATCTTTGTTGTTGCAGTTTGACTCAGCTTATAAGCAAATATATATACCATGCATGATTGTGCACTATGACATAATACAGCATTCTGAAATACTACACAGTCCTGATAATACTAAATTATTGGAGAAAAAATGAAAATACAATAATGGGCATTAGATATCTATTGAAGAAAGAAAACGAAAACAAAATCTGTACCAACCTGCACAGTGGCTGTGGGATGGCTGTGAGTTTATTTGCCATGGATGGAAAGACATAGCTGCAGATGACTTTTTCACCATTTCCTCGACACCTGTCCACCAGATCCTTTGTAACTTGTGCCCCAAAAAGGTTATCTATTAACTCCCTGGCCATTTCTTCCTGTTCTCTAAAGGGGTTGGCTAATGACAGGTTAAAGAAGACAGAGCTGTTACCAAGTACCTTAGCACACACAGTGCCATTGTAAGAAGCTGCAGTTCCAACTAACCTGTAATAGAACAATACAAATATTTTAATATCGAAAACTTATAGCAATTCATAGAACTCCATTATGTGAGAGTCTGACAGAATCCAAGTGCTCTAAAACTGTCCGTCATTTTCTGAGATTTTGGACCACAAAAAATGTTGATAAGTAACGTATGTTTGTATGTTTGTATGTTTTCGAGTTGATGAGAAATCTAAATACCTTATGTACTCACTTATAAGTCAAGTCAAATGGCAACAACAAAGAACCTGATCTGTCATATCATAATGCAACTGCAAATTGGAATCCATGTTTTTGTTCTGCTGTTCACTCTTAAAAAAAAAACTGCACAGAACCAGTTCTGCTGGCATGGACTCATCTTATAAACAAGTGTATATGGTAGTTGACATCTTTTATTGTATTCTTATAAACAAGTGTATATGGTAGTTGACATCTTTTATTGTAGTCTGCTTTTTTCCATAACTGTAGCTCATAATCTGAAGAAAAACAAATTCAGTTTTCCTGAAGGACAATCCAACACAAATGAAGAAGCAACCTTCATTCAAATGCAGATTATAATATTTCATACAAGTTTTCATATAATTTGTTATTAATCCAAAATTTAGTATTTATGTAATGTTAATAGATGAGGTTTTCATTTATCAAGCTACTTCATGCACACCAATTCCTTCTATTAAGGTTACATAAATCAATCATTCAGTCCAAATTTACAATTTTACATCAGCATTCTCTTCTTCTCTGCCGGTGCATCATTACCTGATACAAAAAGGTAAAGAAAGTATAACAAGCAGTGGTTTTGTGTGGAGTGTGCATGACTTCAAAAAAGATGCTGACATAACTTTATTGTTGCCTAAAAGATAAAAGACTACAGTATCTATACTATTCCCCTCTTTTTTGGATTAAGTGTATGCACAAAAAGCGAAAAGTGTTATCTTATGTGTTACTGTACAAATCATGACAGATCAGGGTCAAACTGGTGGAAATTATGTTATGTCTTATCATTGGGTATTGCTGATACTGCTTCTAATTTGATCCTCTCAATCAGGTTAACCTGACATAAATCTCTCTTTAGTCCTGATTACACTCTTCAACATCATTATCTACTGAATCCTTAGATGCTGAAGAAATCCAAGGTCTGGTGACTTGTCAAAGTTACAGTCACTGAACCAGTCAGCCTTCTAGACAAGATCATCATCCAAGAACCAGTCTGAGATCAAAATAGAAACATGCTTACAGACTGTTCAGTGATATATAAAAAAAAAACAAGGACAAAAATATCCTTGCTGCTGTAAGTGGTTTTTGTGCCAGTTTTATGACCAATAGAGAGCAGGGTCAAATCTTGCACAACCCAAGCTGGGTCAGCCACCATGGTATATATTTTGGCAAGGAACTTTACACCAATTGCCTTAACCAAAATATGGAGTTTCATGTTTTATGTATTTATCAAAGCACATGCCTTGGAAGTAGGAGGTCACTGGTTTGAACCCTGGTCAAGTCATACCAAAGGCTTATAAAAATGGTACTAACAGATGCCTCACTTTGCACTCAGCATTAAGAGGTCAGTGTTAGTTCTGATCAGCCAGTTGTCAGAATAAAGTAACTGGTGGATGGGACATACATGTCTACTGCATGATACCCCAATGCTAGACACCAGAATAAATTGCCACACTGCAGACATCATAGCAATATGACTGGAAAACTTTTAAAGCTATGTTAAAAATCTTAATCATACGCAAATCACAATGTTCAAGTATCAATAAATGATTAATACCAGTGTCACTACCTGACTTTGTAACCTTGACTAACATCAATTCCAACATGCTTTTGTTGTTTTGTTTTTTTATGAGAACGATGATAATGATGATGCAGCTGTACTTTTACTTCTGAGCACATCAGTACCATATGTACTTGTTTATAAGTCGGGTCCTACTGCAAAAATTACGGACCCTGGTCTACCATGACAAAATGTGCTAGCAGAAGAGGGTTTATGTTTATTTTACTGATTATTCCTAATAAATTGTATATATTTATATCTGGTGGCACATACTGTAATGGCAAGTCTGGGTCTATGAAGTTTACAGTTGGATCCAACTTGAAAATGAGCACAGTATATGTGGTTCTTCAAGTTCCATGTCTCATAAAAATCACTTTTGGGTCATTCTGTGAGATAGAAATAACCAAGAAAAAATAGAACCAACAAATGTATTTTGCTAAGGACAACAAAGGGACTTAATGACACACTTAAGTTATTTTACATCAAAAGTATGGACAATTTGATCCCAGTGTTTTTTTATACTAATTATTAAACACCCCGTTGGTAAGTAGCAAAAGTGACTTTGTATACACAATATTGTTTACAATATGGTCACACAACTGAAATTTTTTTCAAACAGAAGATCACTTGATCAATTAATACCTTTTAAGGTTCTACTAGAATTTGACCAATCAGAGATTGATAAATTGACACACCTCCAAATCTGCTTACATAAATCTGTGTTATACAACTGACTACAATAAATATATAAAAATCTTCAAATTTTCTTTTCATGGACAAATTATTTCAGGATTATCTAGGCAAGTTTTACAGCAATTTTACACTTTGGTGCCCAATTTTGATTTCTGGATCTGGAATGTGGATTTCAATATTAATGTAACAAATTAACACTTAGGAATTCTGTTCCAACAGAACTGTTAAGGTTTCTGGATAAATGGAGTCCATATTAATCAGGTTCCTCAGTACCATATATACTTGCTTGTAAGTTGCATCTAGCAGAAACAGCAGACCCAGATCTGCCATTGGCCCATTGCATACTACACTAGCAGATAATGGTCTCTGTACTTTGTAAAGAGTAAATTGTAGAATAAACAATGACCCTGATCTATTGGTGCATGAAAATCATGGTCTATGCTGTTTGCAATCAGGCCAGGATTATAAGCAAGGATACAGTATTCTTCAAATCTGAAGAATATATTTAATACACTCAAAAAGCGGATTTTGATCACTGTTCATATAATTAAATAATACATTAATTTTGTCTCAATATGACATGTTGAAAATAGCTTAATTTTAATTCACTTATAAAGGACCCATTCCTCACTGGTAACTATAGATATGAATGAAGATGAAACTTATGTCATATGCCTTGACAAAAATTAAGGAATTTTCATATCCATTATCTCAAGTCTTACACAAAATGTGGTACCTTCCCAATGTGGTACCTTCCACAAAATGTACTACTTTCTCCAAAATGTGGTACCATACAAAATGGTAGCTTCTTACAATGTGGCACCTTACCAAAGAGTAGCATGAATGATTCAGCATAAGCCTGCCCTGTGTTTAAAAATCCTCAATATTGGAAAATGCATGACTGATGCTAAAAATTACTGTCCAATAGGTTACAATGACTTGGACCTTTGTCATTTTCTTATTAGACTTACCATGGTCATTACATCTGACCTCTTAACCCCAGAATCTGTAGTTCTCCTAAGCTTTAAATGTGACCTTATCACATTTAAAACCAAACTGAAAAAATAATCTTTTTTTATCTGAAACGCAAGTCAGCCACAAAATCTTGGTGAATGTACATGGTGCAGAAACCATTTTTCTTGTTGCAGTCATAATGACCTTGAAATATAACCTTTTACCCCATCCCCACACAAAAACAATAGGCTTCAACCTTTCCCCAAGAGACACTATTCACAAATTTAATTATGGCAAAGGCATGTAGGATAGAACTAAGTTACCATTTGTAAAAAGAAAAGGCAAATGGACAGACAGACTGACAGACAGGATCACAGCATAATACATTCTACCAAAAGGCCAACAAATACAATAATCCTGGGGCAGCAATGGAAATTCTATCACATAAAGCTGACCAATAGGTGGCAATGAATGCTCTACCCTTCAAAATTCAAGCAAGGAAAAAGGACACAGAAGTCTGAGGTTATCTTTGCAACCTGATACAAACAAGGGAAATTTTAGTATTAATGGTCTCAAAGCTGACTTATAAATATATTAAGACTAAATTTCCAAGAAGTACCTCTCTATTGGCAACAGCGCCAATGTGGGTATGTGAGAGCTTGCTGGTAGCTTCTCATGGGTTGGTGGTTCTTTCTGGGGCTTCCCCTGGTTCTTCTTCCACCATTTATATTGGCCACCATGTATAGCCTATCTTGTGCTGAGAAATGGTGTTAAACCCTAAAACAAAAACAACTATTGGCGACATCAATTAAATTTCTATCAATGCTCCACATTGAACTAATTTTCGCAGCTAAAAACAACTGACAGGTTACAAAAATAAAACTCCAATCCTTGCAAGATGACTCCATAACTCTTGCAATGCCTATTGAACTAAGCTCTAAGTACCAAAATACACAATTACAGACCAAGTATATCAGGACTGAAGAGTTAATATTTTTACCATTTTTGCTTTTGTCAGTTGCAGTAGCAGTAAATATGGTAAAAACAGTAGTAGTAGTAATAGTAGCTGTAATTTGTTTGTTTGTTGTTGGGCTTAACGCCATTTTTCAGCACACGATAGGCTATTCATGGCGGCCAGTATTAATGGTGGAGGAAGAAACGGAAATCACCCGAAAGAACCACCGACCCACGAGAAGCTATTGGCAAGCTTTCTCACATTTCGCCGAATCCTAGACTAGAAACCCATGTAGACAGAGGTGAGGTGGCAGTGATCTGTAACGGACAGCGCTTTAGACTACTTGGCCACTCAGGGCCCCATAGTAGCTGTAATAAAAAGTATTATCAAAATTTCTTGTTCACAATTAAATTTACTGTTGCATGGGTTTAAGCTCCATTTTTATTGGCTGTCTCATGCTGAGAGAAATGGAATGCTGAGGTATCGAACTCAGGCATTGAGTCTGTAACACTGGCAACTGACCTTCCAAATTTTCATTTAAATTGAAGGATAAAATATCACCAGAATTATTTCTAATAATTAATTCTATTAATCTATTTTGCAAAACTCATTTAAAAATTCTGAAGCAGCTGAACCTAATTCAGTTTCAAATCATAATAGGACAGAAGAAGATGCAGTCTCAACAAGCTACAAATATTACGATATATACAGTATAAGGTCTTGCCATAACCACTGGGAACAACAGAAAATCTACAAATTGCTCATATGGTGTGAACATGCAACAATGATGTACTGTATTTGATACCTGTGAGTGTTCACAGCATCAACATGTTTGTATCACAGAGTGTAGCCATCACAGGATCAACATGTTTGTATCAAATAATAACATTCCTTCAGGAATAATGTAGATATTTGATGATGGCTGTACAATTCATATCTCCAAACATTTGATTATCACAAATATGTTAGATGTTACAATCAACCAATTCTTAAGCTTGAAGGTCTTTGTGACCTTTAAATCTCTAAACTCTTTGTTCCTCTCTTAAAAAAAAAAAACAGTTACAGTACTTCAAAAAAACATTTTGAATTTTATAATCCTAAAACCTTGCTCAGCAAATGACATATGCATATATGAATCACATTTGAATGTTAATCTTTAAATAAAGTCAAAAGAAGGCTTGCACTTTACTATCATGTCATTTATAAGAATTTAGCTTTTCCTATGCTCACAGTGTTACTGTAATGAAATTATTGTAGCATATATGTAAATAAAAAATTATTTTTTAACTTAAATATCAACCTACAACCAGTTAATTACTAAATCCACATTCCCAAATCAGACACCATTGTCTGAAGTCTAAAGGCAACTTCTTGTTTGTGACTGTACTGACTAATTGGTATGACATGCTCTTTCCTGTGGAGACCAGATAAAATCAGTTTTAGAAAAGACTACAACTAAAGCCAAACAATATTGAGTACTGTGGCAATCTCTTGGGAGTTGTAGTCCTATGGAACCTGATGTTAATGAGGGTCTCTGGCCTCACCCTTGGGATACAGGTTAAACAGAATGACATTTGGGGTCATGTGAAAAGACAGGGCAGTTAAGACAAAGGCAACAGTCTCCAATTTATGACAGATACATTTATCTTGAAGTCAACTTAAAGAGAAAGAGATGGATGTAGTTCTTATACTTTAAAATGGCTAGCATACCAGACTATTTCACCAATCATGGTACTAATCATAGGGAAGAATGGGAACAAGTCAAAAAATAGTTAATTATAAAAAAGAGCATATATGGGTCAGATGGCAAGAAATGATTAATAATGAAAGTAAGATTTTAGTTAAAAGAATATTTTGAGAGCTTATATATGTTGCAACTAAAAAATGAGACATTGTTTTATTTATAAAATTTCAGTCCTTTTACAGACTTAGTTTCAAAAATTCATTTCTAAAATTATCAGCATTTGACCCAAGTTTGTTGCAGAATTGAAAACACATTTCAAACATATGGATCTGAAAAATATGACTGCTCATATTGTTTTCTATACACAGAAGTTGTCAACAAAAATGTGTCTATACAGATAAATGTAGTTTGGATCATGAGCATTCAGAAATTTAAAGTTATTGAATTGGTACTATCATGATGTTTGCATACATTTACTACATGAGCAGAAATTAGTACCAAGAGTCCTTCAAATCCAGGTTGTACTTCCATATACTGTATAACAGTTTATAACTGAAGACCCAGATCTGCATTTGCAAAAAGCACCAACAAATCTGGGTCTATGCAGTTTGTTATGAGCAATTAGTAGAACAAATAATACAGAAACTAACCACAAAAAAATTTTGTTCTGCTTGTCACTTCTGAAGAAAAATAATTTGCAAATTTGTAACGTTTGGATGGATTAAAATTCAGAACAGATAAACATTTGTATGGCCTAGAAATACCAACATATCTTCCTTAATAATTACTGCCTGAGAAGGTATTATTACCTTTTGATGAATGAATCCAATGCAAAGCAAATGTTTACAGTCTTCTTTTACCACCATTTAATATGATTTCTGAGTATGTTATGCTGCCATACTGGACACAACTGCAATGCACACTTTAAATTATTTTGGCAAAGTTCAGGAGGATCTAATTCATCATAAATGTACACAGTAAAAAAGAAACCCTATCACAAATACATGTATATATATATATATATATATATATATATATATATATATATATATATATATATATATATATATATATATATATATATATATATATAGATAGATAGATACAAATTCAAATTTTTTCTGATTTTAGGCAGTTTTTAGCAGCTTCATTACTTTCTTTGGGACTTACTAGGACTTAGGCAGTAGGCTGAGTACTTTGGGGCTTACTAGGACTTAGGCAGTAGGCTGAGTACTTTGGGACTTACTAGGACTTGGGCAGTAGGCTGAGTACTTTGGGGCTTACAAGGACTTAGGCAGTAGGCTGAGTACTTTGGGGCTTACTAGGACTTAGGCAGTAGACTGAGTACTTTAGGGCTTACTAGGACTTAGGCATTAGGCTGAGTACTTTGGGGCTATGACTTAGGCAGTAAGATGATTACTTTGGGGCTTACTAGGACTTAGGCAGTAGGCTGAGTTCTTTGGGGCTTACTAGGACTTAGGTAATAGGCTGAGTACTGTATATACTCATGTAGTTTGGAAAATATGAAATCCTGGGAAAAGGGAGATTGACTTATATGTGGGATAAAGTCTAACTTGAAACTTTGAAATGTTTTCTTGTTGACCTCTAGTATATACTGTTAAAGCAGACTGATGAAGACCATACCTAATATCATGTCTAATATCATCCCCCAGGTTGAAGGTCTTAATGGTTGATGGTGCTTAATAGTTGATGGTGCTAATGGTTGATGGTGCTTAATGGTTGATGGTTCTAATGGTTGATGGTGCTAATGGCTGATGGTGCTTAATGGTTGATGGTGCTTAATGGTTGATGGTGCTAATGGTTGATGGTGCTTAATGGTTGATGGTTCTAATGGTTGATGGTTCTAATGGCTGATGGTGCTTAATGGTTGGTGGTACTAGTGGTTGATGGTGCTAATGGGTGAAGGTTCTAATGGTTGATGGTGTTAATGGTTGATGGTGCTTAATGGTCAATGGTGCCAATGGTTGATGGTGCCTAATGGTTGATGGTGCTAGTGGTTGATGGTGCTAATGGTTGATGGTACTTAATGGTTGATGGTGCATGGTGCTTAATGGTTGATGGTGCTTAATGGTTGATGGTGCCTAATGGTTGATGGTGCTAGTGGTTGATGGTGCTAGTGGTTGATGGTACTTAATGGTTGATGGTGCTAATGGTTGATGGTGCTTAATGGTTGATGGTGCTTAATGGTTGATGGTGCCTAATGGTTGATGGTGCTAGTGGTTGATGGTGCTAGTGGTTGATGGTACTTAATGGTTGATGGTGCCTAATGGTTGATGGTGCTAGTGGTTGATGGTACTTAATGGTTGATGTTGCTAATGGTTGAAGGTCATAATGGTTTATGGTGGACAACCTGAGTTTTTGTGCACAATGAAATTAGTAAACAGACGGATGGACAGACAGCATCATGGCAGTCATATGAAACATGAAAGAAGCATTTTAACTGAAATGAACTCTTCATTTTAATCTTTAATTTAAAATTATTTGCATTATATCTTTATCTTTGCTCATTTTAGATACTCTGAAAATAATTCTATCTGATACGACTTGTATGTAATTTCTTGGTGCTCTATAACTTTCTTTAAATCTGCACACCCTAATATTGGATTAAGAAAACTTTTTCCAATTACATGCATATCAAAATCAGCAGTGTTAAGGTCACTGAAAGCAACTGTATTGTGAATACAACATTAACAGATTTTTCTATTCCAAGAGCAATGTAAAACCATTTCAACACAGCTTTCAATCATGCTTTTTTGTGCTAATTTAATAATTACTTAATGTCCGCAGTTATGTTTCAATCTACATGATTCCTGAAGTACTGAGGGAAACTCCATGCATTTATAGCCCAATAATGAGTAAGTTATTACTATGTGGAGCTTATATGCTGATTGCTATATAATCTGCTTCCAAGTCCCACCAGGCAGCAGCTTCTTGATTACTAGTAAAGTAAACAAATTCATTTCACATTTCATCGAAAAAAGTTTAAAGTGAGGACTTGAATATCAAGATCTATCCCCCATTGTCAACATATATAGTAACCTATTTTAGAGGTTACCATTTGTGGTGAAAACAGGAGTCATACACAATTTTGCAGAAACTGTGGCATACAACAAATTTGTACAAAAAAAGTCTGCCAGTAAGAAAAGCCTTAATATTTTCAAAACTTTGACAAATATTATTTCTGATTTTATATTATGTGGCTCAAATGAGTACTAAAAATGGTCTGTTTTAAGTGAATAGTCTAAATTTTTACCTTTGTACACTGATAGCAACCGGGGGGGGGAGGGGGCAAAACGGATCAAATGCTTAAGGGCGTGGTCCCCTGGACAAGAACAGTTTAATAATTAAATATGAAGATTCAACACAATTACTTCACAATACTAATATACTAATAACCTAATAACAGTCTTATTTCATAGTCATAATAATATTGTTCAATAAGACAATGTGGTAGGTACATAAAACATAATCAAAAAGATATAGAGAAAAGTGGATTAAGTATTAAGTAATTTTCAAAATTACTGCCATCATGGCCCTTGTACCATATAATATGAAGGTTGCCAGACATAATGCCTGATAAAGTAGATACAGTAGGCCAAGACTAAATAACAAGTAGAAGGAACAAAACAGGCTATAATCTGCCAGTACATGTTGCAATGAGTGAACATTTATAAACTGGTATGGTACAAACAAGTACATCAGTGACAAAATCAGCCATCAGCTCATATAAAGCATGTTGTGTTTATATTAAGCAGAACATTTCAATAGTAATTTCTCTGATGATGCACTATATCAGCATGCACACTCAAAATCACACAATCAATTAACTAACTCCAGAGATTAAAGGGAAGAACCCTATCTAAAATGTAAGAGCAATAAATTGTATATCCTATTTCTTTACTGCTCAAGTGGTTAGGAATGACAATCTTGGAACAAAAACTGGTGATCATGAAATGGTAATTACTAGCAGCTGGATTCCAGGTCCCTTATATCATGTAATAAGTTACTATGTATGTAGTTGAGCATTAAGAAACATAAACCACTCATATACTCCATTTTAAGTGGAGTCCCAATGGGAACTGCACAGACCATGATCTGCTAAGGTATAATGTGCCAGAAGATCTGGGTCTGTGCAATTGGATAGGAGTAATCAGTAGAACCAACAACACAGACCCTGATCTGCAGGTGAACTACACTATGGCATATCAGGATCTTTGGTTTTTGCAGTCTGACCACTTATAATTGAGTACATATGGTAGCCGTCTGGTTCATCCCATTTTAAGACACAGGAGAGATTAATCTGCATATATAATTTTCTTTCATTCTCCAAAAGAACAATATCTCATTTATGTTGAAAACTAGATTTGTATTTGAAAAACATGTTCTGTCCCCACAGCAGACTAAAGTCAATGTTCTGCCAAGTAAAAAAGATTATGAAACTTGTAAGAAAAATTGCTATAATGTATAATGACATGAAAATATAATGATATGAAAATATATTCAAGTTTTCAACACATATGTACAAATAATTGCCATATTTCATTTGTCAACTTCAAGTTGGTTTTGTTCTACCATGCTAACAAAGTTTTTATGAAAGAAGTCCAAATGAAAAGAAATTCAAAAATATGCTTTAAAAAATTGAAGAATTGCTCTAATGGCCTCAAGAGCTAAACCTGTCTTGTACTTATGAACATAAATATGCATAAAATTTTTTATTTGTCTTTGTAAAGTGGTTTTTTTTCTTAATGATTCTAAGAAAATTACTCTAAAAAGTGTTTTAAGACCACAATGTAGGGGGTTTTGGTGTTGTTTTTGCTGCAATGACCTGAATTTTATCAGGTCATTTACATATGGATAAAATAATTTCTACCAATTTACATTTGTCAGGTATGCTAGCAAGATTTTGTGCAATCTTGCTAAGATAAATCTTGGAGAGAAAGATGGATGCAGGAAGTGATGGACTTAACCAATCTGTATGCCTAAACTTGAAGTACAAGGAGCATATTTAAAAAAAAAAGCAATACATATCCATTAATATTTCCTTCCTGCCAAATACTACATTGAGTGACCAAATTCAATCTCAATATTTCTTTGAAAATTCATTCTCAGTTCAATCATTAGGTGATTAGTTTTCATTAACTCAGAAAAAATCTGTTTTTCAATCTTTTTTTGGAGATAAGGCAATTCCTTTTTAAATAAAGAAGCCATAACGGAATCCCATGGATCAGACATGTCAGCCATCAAGATCTCTCATCCCTTCCCTAAAAGGAAATCTAAAACAGTCCGACGTCTCATATATTTTCTGAGAACCTCTTTTTAAGAAGATATGTTCCAATATTTAAACTGAGCAGTGAAAAATTCAATTTTTTACTGTATCTCTTAAAGCAGATAAGGACTGTCATTACATAAAAAGTCAAACATGTTGCATTTAAAACAAATTGCTTGGAATTAATTCAACATCTGCCTGAAAAAAAAACAAAAAGCATGATGGGATACTATCACAAATCTATATAGATTTATACAAATAAAACTGGAACCAAGATGTTTGGAATATCCTGCACAAAATGGTGTGCATTTCTGATAAGATTCCATCTGCCTCATAAACAACAAGCTTATCACATCTTCCATCCAAGAGGTTCCCATTCCAGATCTTTTCAGTTTTGCCTGCATAGGGCTGGAGGCTGATAAAGGGACTTAGCTCCAACTCAGGGAATCAACTTTACCTCATTAAGGGAACCCCTGCAGATTATATTCCTTTATCAGGGTCCAAACCACAGTTCTTTAACTGGTCCCATAACAAATTTCCAGCAATTATGTCACAGATAAAATCATATATATATATATATATATATATATATATATATATATATATATATATATATATATATATATATATATATATATATATATATATATATATATATATATCATTATATCATATATATTCCCTAGCTTGCTTTGAGTGACTGCCCCTTTATGTTCTAAATACAGCTCTGGTGAAATAATAGCATATAAGTTTACAGCTTTGATATTCAGAAGGGGCCAATCCTTCAAATTTATAGTGTACCTGTGAGATACTAAAGTAAATTGATTTTATTGATTGTTTTTATTTTAATGGTGCACTTAAACACATTAATGGCTATATGATTCTAATGAAATGGGAGTGGAAGTGCCTTTCTCAAGGACACTTGGACATAACTGCTAATGGTGGGTATCAAGCTTGCAACCCTTTGATTACAAGTCCTACACTTTACTAACTGAGCAACCATGGCTGCCCAATACAAAAGTGATTAATCAGGGTTTACTATGGAATTAAATATTGAAGTGTGATCTCTTCCTCTTTTGTTTTTGAAAAAGGATGGAATTTTCTAAATATTGGAGAGAAATGAATTAAGAAATAATGGCAGGGCTTGAAAATATAATACATTTATGCAGATTCAGTTTTTTGGCAATTTGCTTTAGAAATAAGCACAATTCCTGCATTTGTACATTAAATTAACAGATTCTGAAATAATTAATTTTAAAGGAAGTGTATGTAGGGTCAATTAAGAGCCATTGCTGGACCATAAAAAATTTGGCAATTTTATAATCTTAAAAGGCCCATCTGCCCTTTATAAACTTTCCTGGCAACTGAAAAGATCAAGCAATTCTGTCTGTATTACAGCAGAAGCAAAGATATTAGCATGAAGTACCATGCTACACACATACAATGATCCAACTGCAAACTGCATTGACCCAGATCTGCTGTCACATAATGTGCTGGCAGATCTGGATCTGTTCAGTTAGTTAGGAGTAAACAAAACTAACATTACAGACCCTGATCTGCAGGTGCATTATGCTACGGCAAATTAGGATCTTTATTATTTGCAGTTTGACTTGACTTATAAGGAGTTTAAATGGTAGTGTCGATAAAGTCATTGAAAATAAGTATTCTATATAATGTTGATTTATGTTGTTTTATATGTAAATATAAATACACATGAATATGTGTGCTAATGGACACATTCTTTATATGATGCGAAGATTGAAGTCAAATCTTGAGGCCAAACATAAATGAATCAAGACATATTTTTTGAGATAATGCAAGTCAATGAGGAAAGAGGAGGCTTGATATTCCTTAAACAAAAGTCTTTAAAAACAAATCAGACTGAAGATTAAACATCCCCAAAATGACCAAATGCTGAAATCTGCCAACAGTTCACATTTTTCATGTCTGCCAAATTCAGGTCAGAAATTTGAAAAGTGCTAATCTGCAACAATTCTTCAGGCCTGTCAAATTCATTAGGCAAATGTTTTTCAAGTTAATTGTTTTTCTTTTCCTTTATACTTTAAAGACTGGGGAAAATGGTAATTTACTCCCAGCTTTGGAATGACCAGACTGATAAGTATCAGAGCTATACTTCTGTCAGAGGCCCATCCTCATCAGTTCATTAGACCCCATATGATGCTGGCTGTCTGGCCTCATCCATCATTTTGGACATTCTCATAACAAGATAGGGCTATCAGGACATTTAGACACCAGATAAACAGACTCAAAAACTGCCCCTAAATCTGTCCATCAAGTGGGAAAATACTAATCTAATAATCACTCTTGACCTGCTTGTATTTCCCATAATTTATTAGTGAGAATAGCTTTGTTCCATGATAAAGCACTTACTCTGTAATGCCCTGTGTGATATAAGGCATGTACCTGTTATAAGGCCCTTCAATTATAAAATTGTATAAGTCTGTTAAAAAAAAGCCTGTTGTTATAACATGTTTTCTATTACAAGCCCCTTCATTATAACAGTTATAGTAATAAGGTCTGTTTTTATAAAGTTTTTATTACAAGGCTATTCAATGTAAGAGTCACTGTCATCAGATCATTCATTTATAACACAGTCAAAGTAACAAGGCCATTCATTATATCACTTTCTGTTAATGGGCCTGTTATTATAAAATGTTTTCTATTACAAGGACCTTTTATTATAAGTTACTGTTATAAGGCCCTTATTTATGCTTCATTTAAAATACCATTATTAGTCATGAAAAGTTATCTCCCTTTACCTGATGACCATGTGTTGCTATTGCAAGGTAATGACCATATCTTTAGGTTGGCAGGTGTTAATACTAATGGTTTTAATGTCAACTTAAACAGTACCTAATGACATCTGTCAAAAATGTAATGTACTTTCAAATGAATCATACCATCAATTCATATTCTGAATTTGCAGTCAGTAAGGTATTGCATGCCAGAAACTTTTGATAGGTTGTTTGTTTTGTTTTTTTGTGGTTGTTGAACATGCATTGCAATTGTCCTGTAATTTATGTACTATGCCTAAGTAAATCAAATCAAACAATCAAGGCACTTCCTCATTGTTGGTGAATATCAAACTGTACATAAGAGCCATACTTCCTGGTACCTGAACAGAACAAAACTGTTTTCCAAAAACCACAGAGATGATGTCCACAACAAAAAAGCACTTACTTTTAAGCATAAAACTAAATGACAATGATACTTGCAGTAAACTAATATTAATTGATATAAACAATTTTTTTAATTAAAGTCTATTTGTAGAGTTCACATGTATCCTAATATTGCTGAAGATGGATCCCTTTAAGACCTACTGCATTGGGTATAAAAATATCATGCTTGGAGAAAAATGAGTTCAATCAAACTAAACATGTTCACACTCTAATTAAGTACTAACACACAGTAACTTAAGGAGTGTAGTGGTCTTGAAGGCACAGTAAAACCAATCTGCTTTGAGGAGCACCTGTTCCAGAGTCTAATTGCTATGTACTGTTGCCACTAAAGAAGTTGGATAAATGTGATTTTCAGATAACAAATTAATAATTTATGAATGACTTTCTTGAAACTGTTCCTGTTTGAGGTACATACTAGATGTAAATATTAGATAAACCAAAGTTAGATATATGAGACAAGACTGTATATTGCATATGCAAACACACTAGGGTCTGAACCTTTGATTACAAAACTACTGTCCAGCTTACACCTGGCCTGGATTATTGTATGTTCCTACTCATGGTGGGTCTGACCTGGTCTTACCTTGAGAGTTGCTAATGAATATGCCCTTAACACACAGCAGGGGGCTAGCCCTTCTTGCTCATTACCTTTAGGATGGGACCATTTATGTCAGTAAAGGGGTTGGTGGCTTTCCATCCATCACTAATGTCAGAGGAAAGACTGGGTTCCCAACATTTTTTATGGCTGCTTGGCCACTTGACCAGCACTAAAGTAGTGAAATTAACAGGCTTAAAGGGTCATATTTCAATTATCCTCACATTAAGTCTGATACAGTACATATGTTGAGTTGATATGCTGCCTACACTCTTGAATTGTAGCACCCACGGGGGAGTTAATCCACCTGTCATGAGAGGTCAAACACTGCTTGTTGATGGTCACAGCAAATGGTCAAGAACTTTTCTGCTGATAGTAAGACAGTTGCCCTTAGACAATGAATCCCTGTGCACAAATTACTAGGTCTTTCATATAACTCTGAGACAGCAATGGGTAGGGGGAATAAAATGTGGTGGTAAAATATAAGCCTTGTAGTATATATGTTTATAGTGATGGTCAATTTGTTCACATAGGTGCAATTACTCATCATAAATTAAATATTAATTGTTGTTCAAAAATTTTATACTAATAACCAAAGTCTATTGAAGCCTGTTTACTGAATGCTCTGCACCAAAAGTGTCATGATGAATCTCACAAATGAAAATTGTTGATTGTTATGGCATTTTACAATGGTGGCCAGGTGCTATTATTGGTTGCAAAAAAGACAATATCTGTTCCAATCATCACAATATTGGGTATTACAATTGTTTTTTTTTTCAACATGCATATCTTTCATTATTACTTCATAGCACAATCCAGTTTGCACTGGAAGACACCTTCAGGTTGACCTGCTAAAAAATGTCCATGTACTTTAAAAAGAGTTTTGCCATATATACGTTGGGAGGAGGCATGAAAATAATTCCCTTCCAAAAGAATAGAGATATAGGATGATCCAAATACAGTAAATAACTGCCATTTACAGGTATTTACAAGTAACCTAAATACTGGGATCTTTTTTTATGTACTGTCATTTTAGCTACTCAGATGGCTCACTAAACATGAGAAAATAATTTGACCAAGGTTATGAGGAAACCATAAGAACCTTAAATTTAAGAAGAGCGTTAAACTTGCCATAAAAATGCCAGTGTGAATATGTACACAGTATAAACCTATCTTGAGAGACCACTGCTATGAGACCACCTTTTTTGAGAGACCAGGCTCTTCATGTACAGATTTGTTGATTATAGTGTTGTGCCCTGTTATGATAGACCACTTGTCTTGAGAGACCATTATTTTTTGGCAGAAAGGGTGGTATCTCAAGACAGGTTCTACTGTAATTTAACAAGCTATGCTTGTGATCCCTCTTATGGCTACTACCATATATACTCACTTATAAGTTGGGTCCAACTGCAAAATGCACAGACCCATATATGCTGTCACTTAATTTTGAATAAGTATGATCTCAGTTAAATGAGGACCAGTAAAAAAACAAATTGCACTTTCAGAGAATACCTAAAAAGTACATCCATTTCCAATGGGTTAGAGGTCATTAGGAAAAAGAATCCTTCAAAGGGATCTGTGCTCTACTTCCAATATGAATTTAGTGTTGAAACTATTGGATGTTCTTGGCTGCTAATAGGATTCTCAAATTAGCAGGTGTAGTGGTTATCTTGTATGTAAGACTAGATTCATCATTTTCATCTAGGACCATGAAGACATTATTAGACATCTTTAAGTGAAAACCCAATGCCAGTATAATTATCTGTTTCACAAGATTACAAATAACATGCTTCAAAATGTCCACTGGATTAAATAATATACCATTATTATTTAGGACCAACTACATATCATAAGAGTTCCTCTGGTGAAAACACTGATATGGCAATATATGTAGAAGTATCAATAACAAGATTCAAGATGGACACAATGGTGGCCATATTGGAGGATAGACCAGCACAATTTTTATTTAGGAACAAGGAGACATCACAATAAGTCTTGTATTGGAACTTTAGGAGTATTTCATAATACTCTGGCCACTGTTGCAGCTATATTGGAACCATTTCACTGAGGACCAACCAGACCATGGGTTCATTATGTCAGCAATGCCTAATGGCTGTCCTTCTAGTAGTTTTGGAGTAACAATAAAACTTCCGAGTTTTAACATGGATGGATACTCAAGTCCAACTACAAAGTGCACAGACCCAGACAGATGCCAGTGCATAATGTGCCAGCATATCTGGGTCTGTGCAGATTATTAAGAGTAGTCAGTAGAATAGACCCTATTGGCAGTTTGACTCTTACAAGTGAGTACAAATGGTACTAAAACTGGTGTCATTTAAGCATGAAAACAGATATGAGTAACAGTCATTTTATTTCCACAGAATATTGGGGAAGGGAGGGAGTCACATATTATGCCTTTCATTCACTTTAAAATTCTGCAAAAAAAGTGGTTTTGGGCTACCATAATGAAAATAATCACCACCACCCCAGACCAAGGTGTAAGAGGCAAAAAAAGTGAGTTATTCATATAGGACAACTGCTGTAATAATATAGATTTTTACAGGAAAGGAATGATCACACCTAGCCCTCACTTTTTCAGCATGCATCACATTTGTATTATATATATATATATATATATATATATATATATATATATATATATATATATATATATATATATATATATATATATATATACACACACACACACACATTTAATTCTACCTCTTTTTGCAAGTGGAGAACCAAGACCCATACAGAGTATTATTTTATGGATAATTGTGGAATTCAGGTTAATTTCTATATTAAAAAAATTTTGATGAAACTTCCACACAATGCACAAAAATTGCAAATTAAATATTCAAGCTCAAATTTACCTTTTTTAATATCCTTCCTATATTAAGAAAATTTCACCTTTTATGTTTAAATGGAGTGAGGAATTTACCCATATATTTTCACTTCTAAAACAGACCATGGATGGATACATACATACATACATACATACATACATACATACATACATACATACATACATACATACATACATGCACGCGCACGCACACGCACACACACACACACATACATACATACATACATACATACATACATATACACACACATACATATGCACAGACCTACAAGGATTCATACATTTGTCAATGCTGCTTCAGAGATCCCATACAGCAATTTTCAATGTCCTTTAAGCCATAAAAACAAAATCTCTGGGCCATTTTATTCAATCATCTGTCACAGTCACAAATGGACATTTTTCTCAGTTTCTGGGTGTGTCTGCAAACTTTGAACATGCTATACTACAAAACCAATATGTCATGAAAATTCATGCTTGGTTTGGTTTTGTGCAATGAAGCACAGCAACACAAGATGTTCATTAAGTGCTAAGGTTATTGGACTTAAGTGCCTTGCCCATATATACACCAAGGTAGTGACCAGGCCATTCTGACTATATTTTGAACTGCTCCTGTGGCCTAGTGGTTAGAGCATCTGCCTCAGATGCAAGAGGCCAGGCCGTGGGTTCAATCCTGGTCAAGTCATACCAAAGACTTACAAAAATGGTACTAACAGCTGCCTCACTTGGCACTCATCATTAAGAGGCTAGTGTTAGGACTGGTTGGCCTGGTGTCAGGATAATGTGACTGGGTGGGACATCATGCGACATGTCTACTGTCTACTCTCATGTCTACTGTCTACTCTACTGTCTACCTACGGCATGATGCCCCAGTGTTAGACATCACTATAAACTGCCACACTGCTAACATCATAGTGATATGCTTGAAAATTTTTTAAAGCTATATTAAAAATCACAATCACATCACATCACATCACTGTATTTTGAAACTCCTTTTCAGTCATGAGTTTGGCACACAAACTACTACACAAACCACTAAACTACCACAGTTCCTGGGCATCATTATGTTCTAGTAGTTTAAACAAAGTACAACAGTTTTTGCAAATTCAGGATACATTTGGTTTTAAAAACTGTTTGTAACTTTTTTTACCTTTACAAACTACCTATACCTTAATAACAATATGTTGTACGATATACATTTGCCTTTAAGTAAAGTCCAACCGCAAACAAGACAGACTCTGATCTGCCATCACCTGATGCGCCAGCAGATCAGAAATTATGTTGTTTGCTCAACTTAATACTCCCAACAAACTACATTAACCCATATCTGCCATCATATTATGTGACAGCAGATCTGGGTCTGTGCAGTTTGCAATTGGACTCGACTTAAAAGCAAATATATATGGTACATTCATAAAACATGGCTATAATTGATATATGTTCTAATATTATTTTCAACTAATTTTTTTAATACAAAAATCATCCAAATAAATTCTTTTTATAAGATATTAGAAGACAAATTCCACATTTCTTCATTGCAATGCTGACATCTATTTCCACAAAAGGATTCCAAAATAAATCTGCATAACAATTACGTTGTTAGCCATATGTAACAGAGACTGTAAACATCAGACCCAGATCTGCACTGCCTAATGTGCTAACAGATCTGAGTCTGCATTGTTTGTTTTATTAATTATTTCTCGGTCTGTAAACAGATTGCTGTGTCAGATGATGGTAATATACCGAAAACCTGTTTATAAAGTAATTTCTATCTATGATGGAGGTTTTGATTTGGTTTACTTGAAAAATTTATTTCAAAAGTCGTAATTATCTTAAACATAAAATTACAAAAGCATGATCCATTAAAACCAGCAACAAACCACAAACTATGTACACAAAAATAAACTGACACCTACATGTCCCAAAAAGTGGGAGTCAATTAAAGCTGTCATATATGACCAACAATCTTTAATTTTGATTTTCATTAAAGCTTTTATTTTTATTGTTAAAAATGAATTCACCTGGGATTGTTTGGTAGACAAAAAACACAAGATGGTGTCAGTCGTGTAAACAGTTATCATCAACTTGGTGGACCCATATCATTCAATGGAACAGATATGTATACAAATTGCACATGGCAGTTTGGCAAACTAATGTAATTTTCTTGTCAGAGGATTATCAATATCTACACAATTAATATGTTTAGTCAAAAAGTAATCTCCCTACATCTCAGACTGGTAGACAAGTCAATTCTACACCTGCTTTTAGGGTATAACCCTTCTATTATTCTTGAACATTTGAATATCTATCTTTAGATAAATGTACCATGTGTACTGGCAAGTAGAGTCAAATGGTAAAAAACACTGACTTTGATATAAATGCACCATTAGATTAGGTTCTGTGTTGTTTGTTCTACTGATTAGTCCCAACAAACTTCAAAGACCATGACCTGCAAGCACAGTATGTTAATAAAGAAAACCTGTCCACAGAAAGACTGATACAATGTTATAATTTACTTCTCTGTTACTTTATTCACATTTAAAGAAAGGATGCCATGCTAGCTCTGATGTTTTGAGTATGAGAATCAAAGTCCATTGATCAAGAGGTTGATCCCAGCCCAGGTCTACTGTCTCATTGTGTCCTTGGAAAAGACAGCCAGCTCCCAAGTATTACAGTGTGTGTATGTGTGTGTGTCAATTGCAAACTGAACAGACCCAGATTTTCAATCACATAATACACATGCAGATCTGGGTCTGTGCAGTTTGCTAGGAATAATCAGTAGAACAAACAAGATGGACACTGAACTGCAGGCACTTTATACTATGTCAGATCAGGATCTTTGTTTGCTGTTTGACTTGACTTATAAGCATATACATACTGTATGTAGTCAGATAAGGTGGTGAAAGAGCCTGCCAAAAACCAACCAACCCACTTGATGTTTACAAAACAGCAAAGCTACCTTTTAAACCAAATAAGATACTGCATTTAAACAGATTTTGTCTTAAACTCAAACAAATAACATCTAATCGCAATCAAGTCACAATAATACACCCTCCATTTATCCAGCCAGTGAAACCAGCCTCAGCATATATCTCCTTATAAAGGACACCTCATCTTAAAGGAATATGTTTATGATCAGCTTTTTGCCCATCATTTCTCTTACATCATGAACCTCCATTGAAGGACCAAAACCAAAAGACAAAAAACAAAAACTGTTGGTACCTACAGGTGTCACTGACTAGCTGTTTATGAACTGGTCCAAGATCTTTATGATTTATGACCCTATTTCAAGTCTGATTAAAATTCATCAAAAATATGGCTTCCAGAGTGATAACAAGCTCAGCCCACCTGCCCCATTTCACCTCAATAATATGTGCATTTCACTGTCAACTTTGACCAAGGACTTAATGATTTAAGCATATATTCTACATTCTAATCAAAAGCAAATCAGAATCCTGGCCTACTGAGTTAAAAAATCAATCAATCAGATGCAAAAGCAATCTCTGTGTTATCTCATTTATTATCAAGCTCTTGATGAAATATGCCCATAATTCAAGTTTGATCAAAATTGGCTTCGAAATACACTTCCAGAGCTGTAACAAGTCCAGCATGGATAATCTCAATATCACATTATTAATAGTTTTATCTCTTTTATCTTGTTCATTATCAAACTTAATATAAGCAAATATTCCATGTGTGACCAAAATCATATTTGAAGTGGTAGCAAGATCAGCTAATCAGGTGCAAGATCACCTCATTAGTATGCAAGGAGCTGACTGGTTATCAAACTCCCCCAAAGATTTTGAGATGTAAGCCTATATTCCATGTTTGATTGAAATCAGTTCAGAAGTTATGTCATCAGGAGTTGTAACAAAAGGCAACTGCTGACTGACAGATGATGCATTACAAATGGACAAACTGAATCAAAGCTGTTCACACAAAATTGTAATTATTATAATCATCATATTTTTGGGGGCCTGGAAAAATAATAATTTTTTCCTTAGCGCAAAACTTGGGAAAAAAATAACAAAACCAGAAAGAATTTTTTTTGTAAGCAAATACATATCCTCCCCCACCCACCATTACTATTAATGTTGTTTTATGACACTGACACTTGAAAGAACAAGGTAATTAAAGAAAATTTAGTTACAATTGTGACTTTTTTAAAAATCCATAATTTGAAGTCCA
This sequence comes from Potamilus streckersoni, assembly GCA_016746295.1. Lineage (NCBI taxonomy): Eukaryota > Metazoa > Mollusca > Bivalvia > Unionida > Unionidae > Potamilus > Potamilus streckersoni. Next base: position 5,299,374 of record JAEAOA010001578.1, on the reverse strand, counting down.
GAGTTTAGTTTCATCTATGTATAGGGTTTTGTTGTTGTTGTTGTTGTTGTTGTAGGTTTTAACACCATTTGTTCCACACAAGATAAGCTATACATGGCGACCAGTATGAATGGTGGAGGAAGAACCCAGGAAAACCATGGAAAGAACCACTGACCTACAAAAGCTACTGGCATCCTTTCTCATGTACCCATACTGGCTGAGCCCAAGATTGAAACCATGCAGACAGAAGTGAGATGACAGTGATCTGTAATGGTGATGATTTAAACCACTCCACTGGCCACTTAGGGTCCCATGTATAGGGTTTAGTCATACATCAGCACAATCATGATTGTATAGTAACAGGTAGGTTTAGGGATACCAAAATAAAAGCAAACATAGGCAAAGACAGAAATATGTAAAGCATTAAAATACAAACTTAAATTTCTTGTATATAAACCTAACTCTATAAAAAAACCCATGACTTCAGCATGGATATCATCAATGAACACATCCCAGGTCAAACAAATTCCTTCCATTAGTCATCTCATTTAACAATTTAACACAATTTAACATTCTGCCGCATATATACATCACCTTTTCTAGCTCTGGTGAATCTTACTCTTAACAATACATACATCACTGTAAATAAAGCACTTGGAATATCGGCTCACATCATCAAAGTCTTGGAGGAGTTTGACGATGAACGAGTTCCATGCATACTAATGAGGTGACATCAAAGTGCTATGAGAAATTGCAACTCAAAAGTGATTACACAAAATAACTGGTAAATTTGTGAATTCAAATTCTCAGTTTGATTTTCACGGTCTTGACAACCACTATTTCCATGATAGTCAAAGTCTTCAAAACTGCTGAAAATCCATTTTCACTGATGCAAGTAGCCTTTTCTCATTACAATTTGCAAGCAATATAATGATAATTTTTTACAATGATGATTTTTTTTTTCTTCCTTATTTTATCTCTCAATATAATGAAATAAAACAGTTGGGTAGTGCTTCTAGTATTACTATTTACTGCTGTTTATTCCTGATTATTACTGTTTATTATGCATTATTACTGTTTTTTATGCATTATTACTGTTTTTTATGCAACTTATGTCAGTATATAAGGTCTGATGTAAGTTTCAACAAAAGGGACACCCAACAGTTTACTTATATAGTAAGTAAACCTGTCAGCCAACACCTTGCATTGCTTAATCAACCTGATTAGATTAGGAGTTGTACAAGGGACAATTAACCACCAAGCAAGCTGAACAAAAAAAAAATATCTATTGGAAAAACTCATTGTATATGTGTGCCAAACCTTTCAACATAAAAAAAGTTGCAAAACTGAAATAATCCAAAACTTAACAGCACATTAAAAATTTATAAAAAAAAACAACATATTTAGTGTGTCGAAACTTTGACAGTATCCCAACATAATTGACAAATATAGAAAAAGAAACAGGTTATAACCTGCTCTAAGGAAAGATCTGGGAATACCCTGTTTGTAATTTGGTGTACACAAGCATGAGCAAATACAGTCAATTGTTACTGGTGTGAAACCTGATAACTGCTTGTTCTGTGTATTTAATTTGTCCTGCCCTATCTAAGCTAACTGCTTTTTCTGTGTATTCAATTCATCCTGCCCCATATAACATTACACTACATCTGTAACTTGTTATCATTATAAAATCCCAAGGGTCAGAGTTCCATGTACAGTCTTGTATCTTGAATTTATTGTGACTTCTCTGCTAACCTTCACTTTGATAAAATATCAGTGATGGAATGGTAGTCCATTAAAATCCAGTAAAATCAGATTTATTTATTCACTGCTGACCTGATACAAACAGCAAATCAATCATAAGCTCCTAATGACACTGTTTTTTCTTCACAAACATTAGAAAAACAAAAAGACCTTAAATGAACATGATTTACATGACATAACTATACAAGCATGGTATAATACACAATTACAATAAGAGACAAATCACAAGGCACATAATGTAAAATTAAGCAAACAAAGCACTTTAAAGGGACAGTACATAAAAGTTAATTAATGTCTAGGTTTTTAAAAGAACGTATGTAAATTAAGCCTAAAAAACAACAAAAATGTATTGTCTGGTTATATTAAAAGGAAACACATGTCTAAATTAGAAATATGCCAAGATATAAATTAAGCCTATAAAAGAAATGGGAAGCTAACAGTAAGATGATAAATGAAGCAAAACAGAATGACAAAAGCAGAAATAGATATCAGTGGTCATCATCATGGTGGGTGGGGTAAGGGGTTTACTTTTTTTCAAAATGGTGCACTGTATACACTCACTTATAAGTTCAGTCTGACTGCAAACTGCACAGGCCAAATCCAGATCTACCAGAGCATTATTTGCCAGCAGATCTAGATTTGTCCAGTTTGTTAGGTGTAATCAGTAGAACTGACAACATAGACCTTGATCCGTCAGTACAATAAGTGATGACATATTGAGGTCTATGTTGCTTTCTGCTGGACTTTACTCATAAGCGTGTATAAACAGGTTTTTACCTAAAGTTACTGGTAATAAGAAGGTTTCGTGCAAATAATAGAACATACTCTTGCAATTTTGTATTTTTTATATATTTTTTGCACTATATTTTTGCAAGTTTATGTGTTTTTATTACTATAGTTGTGTTTTTATCACTAGAGTAGTGTTATAGCACTACAGTAGTGTTATATCACTGCAGTGTTTGTATCACTACAGTAGTGATAAATCACAACAGCATTTTTATCACTACAGTAGTGTTATATCACTGTAGTGTTTTATCACAACAGTAGTGTTATATCACTGTCATGTTTTTTATGGTGACAGCAGTGTTATAGTCAATTAATTCATAAAAACTTGTCAATTTTTGAGATATTATTAAATTCAAATCAGTCTGTCATACAATCGTATTCATGTCATGAAAACACTTTTTAAAACAATGACATTTCATTTGTACATGTAGACAAATAAATATTTTCCCAATTTTTTTTATATTGTTACACACAGATACAACTTTTGCAATAAATTGACAATTCTGCTGATCCTTCAGTAATTTTATGAATATTTTATATGTAAAGACATGCATATGCAATAATTTTATGACTTGAAACTAAGTTCAGAAACCTTTCTTACCTAAATCACATCTATACAGAATCAAAATTAGACATATTTCTCATAATTACACTAAAAAAAGTTGATACAGTAGAATTAACTAATGGAGAATTCAGTAATATAATACTTTACACACACTGACTCTGGAAAATACAGATTTAAAATGACATGATCCTGAAATTGTGAGAAAAATATAATTGTGCAATGCTGAAGACCTGTACAAAAACTAAAACCTATACTTGGCCGGCTTTGACCACACCTTCATGCAAATATAAAGTATATAATGAACTGTCTCTTTGTACAAGAAGCTAAATTAAATGCATTTTGAAATTCATCTGGTGTAAATATTTGTCTTTCTATTCATTCAATTCACTAAATGTAATGCTTCCTGTCTTGTGAGCAATATCAAACAAGAGACTACTATAGTAAAAATTAACCAGGGTTTGGGTGTGCTGTGAATCCAGGAATCTGCACTATATGCTCTTTGACTTTAGAACCATTTGCACCAAAAATAGAAAACCTTGGTGTGAAACTGTTTTTCCAAATGCCTGACAATACCATATGTGTGCAAACAAAGGAAGCGACCAATCATTTCTATTTTAAAAAAAACTGTTGGTGTATACTGGAATTGTTTCTAAATGCAATGCAAAACTGAATTATTTTCTTGCTGCTATAACACTAAATGAATGAATAAATACTATGTATACTTCAATACAGGACTACCCAGGGAAAATAAATCAGTACTGTACATACTTGTAAGTGAAGCCAAACTGAAAACAACAAAGATCCTGATCTCCTGTAGCATAATGAACCTGCAAATCAGGGTCTATTTTGGGTTTTCTTTCATCTGTGACTCTTACCAATATGCAATGACCCAGATCTGCCAGTGCATTATGCAAAAGCAGATCTAGGTTTGTGCAATTTACAGTTAGACTGGACTTACCAGCAAATATATATTGTAAGTCAATGGTTGGAACAGAAACAGCCTTGTTAACTTCCAACAGAACATAAAAAGCTGTATTTTTTGCCATGACTAACAACAATTTTTGATACTGATGGAAGTGTTGCTTTAACTGTGTGCCATTCCTGAAACTAAGCAAATGAACAATAAATATATAAATATAGAGCTAAATCTTGGAAACTGTCAATTATTATAAATTCTGTCCCATCTAATTAATTTAAACAACTTTTGCTTAAGTCTTGTAATTCTAATTACAATTTGTTTTACTGGAAATGAAGATGCATGTATATTAATTTCTAAGTAATATCAAAACTAAAATTTTATTAGCATCTTCTGTATGGATTAAACACACTCCCATGTTTTTTGTCTTAAGTTGGAAAGTTACCCTTAAAGATTTCTATCTCTATATGCTTTTAAAAAATTTTATTCATGTCAATAACCATATATTAAAAACTGCACATTAAACAAATTAACATATACATGCTTAGATAAAGAATGTACATGCATAAGGTCTGGAAACTGAATCTGATGAGCAAAGCCAAAAAGGATAATGTATTACCCACGCCGTCTTTAAAGACCACAGGGTAGCATGTAAGGCTTTCTATGTAGCAAACTTTGCATTTCATATAATACAACATATGAATTTTATTTATTTTCATATAACACAGCTTTTGAAATATATTTAAATTATTAGTAAATTTCAAATTATACTCAGAGAAAGCACTTATTTACTTAATAGTACTCTTAACCAAATATATACCTTGTCTCGCGGCTCTGAATTAGTTAAAAGTTTGCATTGAAAGAAAAATTTTACATAATTTTGTCTAAAGGTTTCAGGAAAAACTGACATTTGTGAAAAACTACAGTTTCATCCTGTAGAAAATTTGTTAGTTTACTCAGCCCTAATTTCTCAAATCAATTTTAATAAATAAATAAAATTCCAAAACCTGTAAACCTAAATTTCCCACTTATCAGGGAAGACAACTATTCTTTAATAAAATCAACCAGGTGTAACATTATTAAAAAGATTTAAGTAGTAACATATGTATAAACAGGGTAAAATTATGAAGTGATAATACATTACAAGCAAATAGATAAATATTTGTTGTGCTCCAAAACGTCTAGAATACTGACCTGACTTCCTCCAAACTGCTTCCCATTATGTGTTCTAACTCTTCTCCAATTAACTGAGAATTGCAGCTTTCTTGTATAAACTCCTGCCCTATCTTTATTTTCAAGGGATTTTCACCCTAAGCCTATTATTACTAACTGGCCAAAATTCAAAGGAAATATTTTTAATAGCAACTGAAAAAAGATACTGACCCCAGGGTAACAAGGCAATGCCAGTACTAATTCAACCTCTTTTATATTACTTACTTGTCCTGATGTATAAAACTGCATTATAATTTTAATCCTAATAGAGGATTTGTTAACTGTTAATTAATTATTAATTATTGACTACATTTTGCTCAGACACTCTCTGATAGAACTAAAGGAATTCAAAAAGTTGAGTTTGTGGTCATATGTAACACAAAAAGCTCACATTCGGAATATTTATTTGCATTACAGTATTTGCAATATTTTATTTTCCCTATTTGTAAAATAGCAGAAAAAACTGGAATGGACAAAATAAATGAAAAATGCTTTAAAGAAAGTATAGTATTTACCAAAAAAAAGACCGACTGCAGAACACAAAAAGGCAAGAGATCAACACATTCAAGACTGGAAGTCTTCTCCAAGCCTTCAGTTTCCCACACACAACAAGCACATAAAGATCATGTACAAAAGAAATAAAATAACAATTAAGGATTCATTGTTGAAATAAAATAAAGAGCAACAATCAGTATATAATTTATATTAATATGCTTCCCTCTTAAATAGGACAGTCATTGGAAAAATAAATTCTGGCAAAATTAGGACTTTTCATGACTGACCTAAACAATGTTACAGTGTTACTGCACTGGCTGGTTAAGGAACTTGTAAAGGGCAGTGGTAAAAATCTTAGAATTCCCAAAATTGAGTAAAATTTAACATTTATTTCATTAAAGTGCCAAATAAGGATAATTTAGTTTTATTTAAAATGCAAAAAATTACTCGCTTTGTTAAATTTGAAAAAGTGTATCCCTTGTTTACACCAACTGACCAAGTCTCTGCCACCAAACTTTGTTCAAATAACTGTCCATGCAACCATTTGTCAAATCATGAAAATTCATAATAACAGAACTTGAACCTCAAACAATTAAATAACGATTATGAACAAAATATATTAAATAATGATTATGAAGAAAATATAAAAGTAACTGTACTCTACCTTGGTCCCCCATCTTTGATTGGAGCAGCCACCCAAACAGCAAGCATGAAAAAGAAAGGACAGAGTAAGTTCATATCCATTTTTGTGTTGGAAGTACCATTCTAATTAACAGGTAATTTTGCAGAAAAAAAATGATAGATTTGAAATCTTTTCTCCTTCTAGTCCAGTGTATACTTCTATGAGGAAGCAGTGTGCCACTTGCAAGAACAACAATCAATACTCAGTCTTCTGACTGAGACACTAACCAAAAAAATGTCTGGAAATTCTCTCTCTGTCCTAAATATTTATTCACCATGAGTGTGTTCCACAATATGAAACATCTGACACAAAACACTGCAAACTGAATGTTTATCAGGGAATGTCATATGAATTACTCCACAGCTTCAGAGAGGCTGAGTGAATTAATACATTAATCTCTACAGCATGTGGTCCCAACAGTCCCAATCCAAGATACTGGGTCTGTGTTTTGAATAATCACACCTCAGGCAATAACAGAGTATCAACTGACACTGCTTCAACCATCTTCCTTCTGAAAACATTCAAGTTCTAAAACTTAAATTAGGTGTCCTTGGTATCAATTTAGCCATGTGGTATTCTCCATATGTACATGTATAAAGCAGAATGAAAGGGGTTGATAATATTCTCTGTATAGCTTGTGTTTGTTTTAGAGGAGGGAAAGTGTAATCCAATCTTCTCTATCAATATTTTGATACAGAAGCTGGCTGACAACACACATCTTGGATGCAGCAGTTTCACATCTTCTGTCAAACTGCTGACAAAACATTGTCAGAAATAACAAGATTAATTGAAGCTGTTCTCCTTTCCTTTGTGTTGCACTGGATTGTTGGTTTATTTTACCCCTGAAGGTGACAGCTATTCCCAAAAGAACTCTCCAGACTACAATTTGTACAGTTGCTTTGGTGCAATTAATTCTAAAAAAAAAAATGGACAAGTTTACCTGTCCCTGTTAAATTCTGGAAATCCTGTAGCTGTTAAGTTCTTCCTTTCCAGTCAATTCCAGTTCTCTTTTTCTTTTTGTACCCAACTGTTTGCAAGCACTTTTTATATATTTTCTAGCAGCAGAATCTGTTGCTACAATTTCATTGGAACTGTGATATAATTAACCTTTTCTCACATTGTTTTAAAAACTACTTTATTATCAATTCTGCATTGCTGATTAATTCCTTACTAATAATAAATGTCAGAACTTTCTCAGAAACATCTTATATTAATCATGTCATATCTAGCATACTTTTCCAATGACATTTTATGGCAATGATATAACTTCTTTTAGTAGAAGCAGCAAAAAGTTTGAAAGCTGTAAAAACTTCCATGATTATGGACATTTTTTGGATTGTTTAATTTTTTCTGGGATCAGGTTTTGTTGTACTTGTCTCCTCAGCTATGGGAAATTACAAATCATGCTATGTACTAAACGTTTGAAAAAACAGTTTCTAGATTTTTCCTGCTGAATATCTTCATGAAAATAAATAGAAAAACAGAAAAAATAGAAAATAAATAGAAAAATTTCTATTCAATTTTTTATAGATAAAATTCAAGAGTTTGCTGCAGATTTACAGAAAGCTAAGGTCTGTTCCCTAAAAAAAAGTATTTCAAAAGTATCTCAGAGCTGTATAAATACTATGAAATCTCAATACAACATGAAAAGTGAACCAGTCTAACCCTTGATCCATGGCAGCTCTGTCAACTCCTGGGAAAATATTGGTCTACTGGTAGAAATTAAACTCTGAGGGTATGAAATCAATGATACAGTCTAATGGATGCAAAGTAGATAGAAACCTTCTTGGGTTACACATCCATCTGCATGAGAGAAAGATAACAAACAAATTTTGCCATCAAATTTTGAATCTGCTGGGCATCTAAAGTATGCACATCAGCTAGGGGTCAACAAAACAGTATTTGCCTTATCTAACCAACATATGATGCTGATCTAAAAGATAGGGGGCTTTGATAACAGACTAACTGAAGAATCAACAGAAAACTCACAAAATTGTTTTGAGAAATCCTACAGAAATAAAAAACTATAATTTACATGATGAACCTGAAAAAATTAAATGGAAAACTCTAGAACAAAAGCTACAAGATGAATATCATGGAAATCTGTACAAAATATCTCTACCAATCTGTACAAAATATCTCTACCAATCTGTACAAAATATCTCTACCAATCTGTACAAAATATCTCTACCAAATGACCTGAATCACTTTGAGATACTACAGTATTTATCTTGTTTAGCAAGAGACTAGAATGTACATTACCTGACATCATCTTTAATAGCCTCCATGTATGCACTATTACGGCATCATTAACTCATGAGACTATTGACTAATGTGTCTCAATGACCTTGGCATTTAGTAAAGATATGTCTCACTCTAAACTTACTTTTTAGAAACCATTACATATATTAATCAGACTTACTATGACCACAAATTTTGCCATAAAGAGTTCCACAGCTATAGGTTTCTTTATTATCAAAAGTACAAGTTATCTACAAAGTTTGGTCTAGAACTAACTGCAGAGAAAAATTTATGATCCAAAAGTAATTGTTTCTCAAAGACATTGACCTTTTATCCCTGAAATGCACAGACCTCATCATACCTTATACAAGCCCTTCAAAAGTTGATCGAAGTATATGGTCCAGAGCTAAAGTTGCTATGCAGAATTCATTTTTTTTCTTTCAGTGACAATAACCTTGATCTGTTACCTTTTGACACACCTACCCTAAGTATAAGTCATTCAGAAAGTTTGCTAGAGTTTTATGGAAATAACAGCTAATGTGGAAAAACATAATTGGGAAGACATGGATGGACAGATGGATAAAAGAATGTCAATTTACAGGTGTGCTCTTTATGGCAGGTATGCAAAAAGTTAATTTATTTTTGTCTAAAGGAACAAGCAGTAAAAAATAAATCAGGACAAAATGTAAAAGTTGATATGCAATTTCTAGTGCTACTCTTAAATATTTATCACCAAGTATGCGTAAATATGCCACTAACTGTTTATATAATAATAACCTAATATGCATTTAAAAATTCATCAATTTGCACTTATTTTTGGCCTTACCAATTATACAAAGATACATGGATTTTTCTTTTCATGACAGAAGTTTTGAGATCATGCTGATTTTCCTCAACTGAAAACCTATGTAGCTAATTTATTGCAGGTTATAAATTGCTAAAGGTTTTCCCAGGGTCTAATACTTTTCATTTAACTATATTATTTTCTTTCATAGGATCATTATTAAGTTTGGAAAAATTTTATAACTTTTCCTTTACATTACTTAACAACAGACAAAAGTTGGCTAACCTCACCCAGAGTTCATTATGCTGTGATACACCTAGGTAAAAAGTGATGTCATATCAACATCATCAGTATGTAATAATCACATCATTTCAAGCTGTAGATGTACAGTATACAAGCTTTCATTTCATAGTGTTTAACCTTTAAAGCATTACACACAGTTTTTGGAGAAAAAAATTACAAGCAATATTTTTCTTTCCTGCAGGTAAAAATTATTGCACTGCCAATGATGGGAAGCAATTTGTTGCAGACTACAAAATTATATTCAAAGGAAAATTTTCATAACTTCTTTTCTTTGCTAGAATTTACTGTTCCAAAGATTCAGCCCTTAGCTGATGATTGATGACCTTAATGCCCCTGTAAAGTAAAGCATCCTTGCTTAAAATTTAGTTAACCTGATTACCATGAAAACATGCCAGTTACAGGTTAGCAGGTTGAAGGATCAGAAAGTGTGTAAATAGATCTAGGTTAAGTGAACTGTAAGTTTACAGACAAAAATGTGTTCTTTATTTTTTGGATTCTAAATCAGACCTACTCTTAATCATCACCTTGATAATCCAGGTAAAATGTCCAGAACCTGAACTCCAGGCTTGTATCACTTTTAAAGTTATGTCATTTTCTTTGCCTAAACCCTTAAAGTGCTTGGGAAAATGTCCTGCATTTATGGTTGCTATATAGTACTGTGAGTGAGGCCAAAATGAAGTACCTTAATCCCATCTTCTTATAACTCAAATGGGTCTCTTCTCTTGGAGTATAGCACCTTGATATTGAAAAACCATTAATTTACACCTGAAGCATAGATGGTGTCTTCAGACACTCAAAAGATTTAGACATATTTTATTTGATTAGGTCCTTATCACAGTTTCTGTATGCTCTGATAAACCTGTCTGATTTTTAGTGAACTTATTAAGTGGTTTAAAAATATAAAAAAAGAAATTCAAAGAAACAACAAGGATACATAGCTATCAAATAGATTTTAGGTAACATCAAACCATTGATGAATGTATATTGTCCTTGAAAACCAATATTAAATTTGGTGCTATTTTTATCTTGTCTGCTTTAAAACCTAATATTTGTTCTGGCTGGTGACAGCTTCAGAAAGTTGCATCATTTCCCTACACTTGTTTTTAAACCAAGTACAGTTCAAATTGCAAAGATCCAGGCCACCATTGCATCATGCACTGGCTAAACTGAGGGAATGCAGTTACTTATAGTAAAAGTCAAATAGTATCGACATTTAATCATCTGAAAATAAATATAAATTGATGTTTTAAACTTTCATTGTAATTTTATTTAATTGAAGTCTATTCAATTCTTATTACTGAATTATCTGCACCATCAAGAAACATCCAGGCAAAAATTATTAATCACTATGGACTTTTACAATGGTGGCCAGGTACTATACTGAGTCAAGAACAAAGCACATCAAGTGTTATGGACACAATATAGGGTAGTGTGAATTCAATTGGTTTATAAACATGTGTAGCTTTCATAATGACATCACAGTGCACCACATTCAACCTGAACTGTACTAGATCACACCTTAATGTAGATAGTGTCCAAAACTTCCATGTACTTTAACATGGATTTTACTGTATGCACTTCAAGGGGCTTGTAAATAATGACCTTCTAAAAGAAATATGGAAGTATAAGTATCCAAAAAATGAATAATTGCCATTTAAAGAACTGTGGAATCAAATTCAAAAAAGGATACCCAATGTAGAAATAATCAGTGTTGACCATGTACATAACCTGTATGATTTTTACTGTAGGAGTAAACATTTGAATAAAAACAACACATACTCTGATATGCTAGCACATTATACAATGGCAGATCATGGTCTACGCTCTTTGCAGTTGGACTTGACTTGTAACCAGGTAGACACAGTATAAATATGATAATACAATACAATATAATATAATATAATACAGTAGAATATAATATTTCTGTACAATATAAACCAAACAGCAAACAGCATACACATACATCAAGATAGTTTTTTTCTTTTGATTTTATTTCCGCTCCCCATAACATCAATATTCATTTTTCTTTCTGATTTATTACTCCTATAACAGAATCACCATTGCTCAATGACATTAACATCTGCAGTCACATACACAGGCAGACCAAGTCTATGTTGTTCATTCTATTTTAAGGAAAAATGCTGCAAAATGTTCAAGAATTTTACTTTTTTTTAAAATAGACAATTTACATACCTAATGTGCTTTCGTTTAATTTAGGGGTACACTGGCAGACTGAGGCTTGAGTATGTCTCTTGGGCTGTTTCATGGTGCAACATTGAAATCAATCCATATTGATTTTTCTTGTGTCACTCTTTCTTGAATATATATATATATATATATATAACCCCAAGAGAGGTTCAGAACATTGGAAGTATGGGGAAAAAGTAACCTGTCATTAACTGCCCATAAAAATAATGGCTGAATGAGTATTTAAAAATTTCATCAAAGATTGAAAACTGTTGAACTTTTCTTATTATACAAAGAAAATGAAATGTAGGTGAGTGAATTTTTTCAGTATGACACAATTATCAACATCACATGGGTTTTCTAAAATAGAACTGCTGATTAAGGGTACATAATAAATTGCCAATGATTTCCAAAAGCCTAGTATACTCTTTGTTGAGTTTATCATTTTGTTTCATACACTCTTATTATTGTGATTATAAATGTATATCAATTTAGATTATTTAATAAAACAGAAATTGCAACAACATTACTTTATGTCCAATTTCTCCCTGATTTCACAGCACTGTCATATACCAAGAACAAAACTGACATATTGTTGACATTATAATGTAATAATTATATCATTGACATTATGTTATAATTATATTGCTGACATTATAACATAATAATTATATTGACATTATAATGTAATAATTATATCGAAATTATAATGTAACAATTATATTGACATTATAATGTAATAATTATATTGACATTATAATGTAATAATTATATTGACATTATAATGTAATAATTATGCAATTTCAAGCTACAAAGTTAGCATTCATTACAAATATGGAAACTGTCTTTGCTGAAATTTAAAAACCTGACATAACTAGAGAGTGTGTGTGTGTGTGTGTGTGTGTGTGTGTGTGTGTGTGTGTGTGTGTGTGATTTAGATTTATAATGTAACTTTAACAATTTTTCATTCATGCCTAGCAATGTAGCAGTTTATAGTGATGTCTAGCACCTGGGCATCATTTCACAGACATGTAGCATGACATCCCACCCAATCACATTATCCTGACACCAGGCCAACCAGTCCTAACAATAACCTCTTTGCTAAGCACCATGCAACTCTTCCCAAGAAAACAAATTCATGGTCTTCATGAACACTCATGAACTGTTCATGAATGTTTATGAACATTCTTCAACTGTTCATGATCAGTTCATCATTTGAGTTCATCAACAAATATTCATGAATATTGATCACCAATGTTCATGAACACTTCAAGAAATTTGATGAATCATGTACTTGAGTTCATAAACACGTTGGTGAACTTTTATGAACTATTAAGATATCTTTGAAGTTTCGGAAATGTCATGAATTTGCTTCATGAACAATTCAAGTACTCTGATGCACCAGCAAGATATTTCTTATAAATGTATGTGAAATGTCTATATCATTACATTCATAAAATGTTCATGAAAATTCATCATACAAACTTCTCACAAATATTAGTGAAATATAAATAATGGTGAATAATTTTTTAAAAATGATATGATACTGTATAAATGTTATAAAATCTTTTATTCAATACTTGTGTATGTAACTTGAGTAGTTCTGGGAAAATATTTTCTGGCCAGCAATGAAAAAATGTACTTGCTATAAAAGCTTTCAGTGACTTTGTTCTAACATTTTTGTCCATTATTGTCATTAACTACACATTTTATTGACTTTGTAACTGCTGTAAAAAGTGACTACTGCAGCAATGTTAAAAGATCCATACAGTAATCAGATGGAACAGCTTATGTTGCAGATGGAGACATTCAGTAGTGACAATAGGTGGAATTTGATTAAATTAAAATTAGGCACTGACTTTCTTACAAAAGAGTTGTCTGACAGGTCAGTGGGGGGAGGGGGGACTGGTAAAGTCAGGAGAAACCCCAGTGGAATTTAGAAAGCCCCATGACAATAAAAGTTAAATATGCTTCAGCACAACTGCCCCATTATCTCTTGAATAATTTTCAAAGAAAACTTACAAAACATACAAAAAGTGTTGCTATGAGTAAAAAAGAATATTGCTTAAAATTCAGTTTACATGTTCTTTGTTGCATATTAAAAATTTATCTGAAATTAAATACTGTCTTATAAGATAATATGTTGCATTTTATACTGTTTTAAACCCTCCACATCTAAGGTTATTTTATGATTCAGGATGATATAGGTATTTATGAGTTTGTCAGATAATTAATTTTTTATAGGAACTATTCATGAAGTCATGAATCATGAGAAACATTAATCATCATAGTTCATGAATCTGTTCATTCACTGTGATGAATGATGAACCAGTTTGTAAATTTTTATGAACTATTGATGAATTCAATTCATGAAATCATTATTTCATGAACTGACCATTTTCATTTCATGCACATTCATGAAATGTTCATGAAACTTTTGATGAACTTTCATGAATGGTTCATGAACCATTCCAGAATGGTTCATGCCAGTTTATGAATTATTCATGATCATTTTGCAAGGGGAGACAACTACTAGTACCAGTTTTGTAAGTTTTTGGTATGACTCGGCCAGGGGATAGAATCTACGACCTACCGCATCTGAGGTTGACACTCTAACCTCTAGGCAACCAGAGTGGTTTAAATAGCTATAAAGGTTTGAACAAATTTGATCAAATTTTCACTATTGCTTGTTATGGATAAACTTGACACACTTGAAGCTGCTGGTTGCATCCACACTGTTGGTCTTGTGTATACCATATGTACTACTTATAAGTCAAGGCAAACTGCAAACAACAAAGAGTGTGATCTGCCTTTGCATAATGACCTACAGACCAAGTCTATGTTAACTGTTCAACTTATTATTCTAAACAAACTGACAAATCTGTCAACTTTGTTCCTTTTTCAACTACTATGCAAAAGACTTTAGCAAAATGCACTGTCCTTCTAAAGTAGCATATGAAATGGCAATATTAGTGTACTGTCAATGAAAACATATGCATCAAGTATAAATAGCTGGGTACAAACTAAGTGCTGGATTATGTACCTATTGACTATTTAATTTTCAGGTGAGGATATTCTTTCAAGCAGGAATATTTTTTTCTTTTACTTCAAGTTATATTTTTCAACAAATTTATTGGATACACTGAGTTTCTTTTGCTTAAAATCACAGCAATATTTTTTTATGCTGTTTTAAGAGTTGGACATTCTTTGCATTAAAAGAAATAATTGGATTTCCCCAAATTAAATTGTTGGCCTCATAGGGTATATTATTTTGTCTTTGTACACTTATATTCAAGACCTGGTACCAACAACTTGTGCCAAGAGTAGTGAGAGGTTATAATGGCACAATTAAAACTGAGTTCCCTCTTTATGACACTGTTCATGCAAGGTGGTCTGTCTTATAATTGCTGGATATGTTTACTGAAGGATGTTCCAACACAGCTGACATAATTTTGCAATAATACAAAATATATGGTATATAATTACATGAAACCAAAACAATAACTGTTCTTATTAGCCAAAAATTACAAATTAAGTGAAATCAACCAAATAACAATAATAAAATATCTACTACATTGTATGTATGTATGTATGTATGTATGTATGTATGTATGTATGTATGTATGTATGTATGTATGTATGTATGTATGTATGTATGTATGTATGTATGTATGTATGTATGTATGTATGTATGTATGTATGTATGTATGTATGTATGTATGTATGTATGTATGTATGTATGTATGTATGTATACATTCAAGTTTGATATAAAACAGGCATATATTTACTGATCATATTCACCTTACTCATACTCATCTCACTATTCATACTCATCTCAATTATACCTATCTCACTCATACTCATCTCACTGACCATATTCATCTCACTCATCAAATTCATCTCATCATACTCACCTCAATCTTACTTATCTGACTCATATTCATCTGACTGATCATATTCATCTCACTCATCATACTCATCTCAAAGATCATACTCATCTTACTGACTCATTCATCTCACTCATCAAATTCATCTCATCATACTCACCTCAATCTTACTTATCTGACTCATATTCATCTGACTGATCATATTCATCTCACTCATCATACTCATCTTACATCATTCATCTCTTCATATTCAACTCACTCATCATACTCACGGCACCAACAATAATCTCACAGATCATATTTATCATTCTGATCTACTCATCTCACTCATCATACACATCTCACTCACCATATTCATCTCAATGAGTAATCATATTCATATCACTGATCATCCAAATTCCTCGAATGCAGATATGTGAGAAAGCTTTCCAGTAGCTTCTCGTGGGTCGGTGGTTCTTTCCGGTGATTTCCCGGTTTCTTCCTCCACCAATAATACTGGCCGCCATGAATAGCCTATCGTGTGCTGAAAAATGTCCTTAAGCCCAACAACAACAACATATCACTGATCATCCACATGTCACTTATATTCATTCCCACATTATGTTCATCTCACTTTTAATACAGTATCATAAAGTGGTCAAATTTATTAACATTCCTCTGAAAAATAATTTATTTACCACACTGAGATTTATTCAATTTTTATTTGGCAAATATTAGCTTCATATACACAACACTTGATTGTATACTACACTAACATTTCCAACATAAGCAATGGCTATGGGTTCAAGTTTTCAAGCAATGGTTCACAGCACAAGAGTGCTTCAAATGAACAAAAAATATAGTAAACAAATCAAACTGCATTTTTAAAAAAATGGCCACACTAAGGCTTCCTCCACCTACAATAAGAACACTTTTATCACTACAAATCCTTCTGATTATACAAACTTTTATGATTCATTCAACTGATTTGTCAGAATTTTCTCCTAAGATGTCTTAAAGAGAATGAGTGCCTCAAGAATACCTTGTTCAGCCAATGCAACTGGATACCCACAATGATATCAATACACCAAGACATGCTGAGAAAAGAACTATTTGGGTTATGTATGAGCTTGCACAAGAAAACTACATTCCATACCCTAATGCTATAAATTATATCAATAAAACCCTATTGTCCAATACATTCCACTGCAATTCTATTGAATACACACTGAGGTGTGCAAGCACCTTGTGTACTTGTACACTGAGCAATGCAATTTAAATCCAGTACCTATGAAGAGAGGGGGCCAAAAAAACTAATATGGACCAAATATCTTTGTTTTATGTATTTACTTCACGAATTGGGGAATTAGCCAAACTGAATAAAAAGCTATTGGCGTAAAGCTTTAATTTGAAATTCCAGTCGTGTACCTTTTTTCCAAACTAAAGAACTCTTGCCTATGAAATATTTGTACAGTATAAATACACAGCTGTTAAATCTTGAGCAAGATTTAGTTAACAAGGGGATATTAGCATTAAATTTATAGTGTTATTAATGGACACAATGTAGGTACTCTCTGTACCCATTATATGTCTATTCAAACTGTAAACAAAAAAGATCCTGATCTACCGTAGCATAATGCACCTGCAGATACTGTCTATTTATTTATTCTACTGATTACTCCTGACAAACTGCACAGACCCAGATTTCCTACCACATTATGCAATGGCAGATCTGGATCTGTGCAGTTTGTAGTTGGACTAGACTTATGAACTAGTATATATGTGTGTAGTCATTTCTTCCTTAAATTTATTTACATAAAAGCTTATAAAAGAAAATTTATCTGCTAAAAATGTATCATAGATCATTTGCTTTCAAAATTTGAGCAACACAAAGCTATTAGTTATATTATGCTGAGAAAAATAAGAGCTATTGCCTTTCCCAATAAAAAAACAAGGCAGCCAACCTGTGCTGGTCTGGGTGGGTATCAGACCTGCAAAAATTATATTACAAGTCCAATTCTCTACCAACTGAGCTACCATGATTTATTCCCCTACAGATCTCTCTCTGATGTATATTTTATGAAGTACCCAGCATAGGGAAAGACCATTCAATTTTCGAGCTAGGGGAGAGGATGAGATTTCCTTTTTATTTGTGATATTGTTTTCTTTCAATTAATACATTTTATAACTAAAACAGGTTTTCTTTTGTTGCTGCAGTAAATCAGAGCAATAATATTTATTTCAAGCTACATGCATTTTGAGAGTCCGAATTTTTTTTCCATAAAATGTTTAGTCTCCTCCCTCCTTGAAATTAAATGGTCCATCCTTTAGTCCCTTAGATCCTGGCCTACAAAACAGTCTGAGTACCATATATGAACTCCGACTTAAAAAGTAAAAATAAAATCATTTTTAGAGTATCTCTGTCTCAGTGAAATTATGGCATTTATTTAAGTCATGCCAAACTGCTCTGGTGTCCTAGTGGTTTGGTTCGAGCTTCTGCCTCAGATGTGGGAGGTCATGGGTTCGATTTCTGGCAGAGTCATACCAAAGACTTATTTTTAAAAAATTGTATTAACATCTGCCATGCTAGGCACTAAGCATTTAACAAGTTAGTGTTAGGACTGGTTGGCCTGGTGTCAGGATAATGTGACTGGGTGGAATGATGCCTCAGTGCTACACATCACTATAAACTGCCACACTGCAGATATTGTAGCATTATAACTGAAATTTTTTTAAAGCTTAGTTAAAAATCCAAATCTCTCTCTCTCTCTCTCTCTCTCTCTCTCTCTCTCTCACACACACACACACACACACACATACACACATAGAGGTCATGCCAAATGTTTTTTTAAACTCTAACTCTGATTTATTTTTTTTGTACAGAAGATCAAAATTTCAGACATTTGCGGGTGCCTTCAATTTTATACATAGTCAGTTTGGTAACTATTGGGCCAGGCCAGTGATTATTGGGCTTGACTTGTGAATATTAGACAAAACTCTTCAATTCTAGTGTGCACTCTACCTTGAAACTGCCTTTGCCACAAGTCTTTTATTTGTTAAATAATTACACTATTTGCTATTCATATTTGAGAAAATCTTTATCTAAATGTACATGTATTGATAAAGTTCATTAATAAAGAGCCCAATCTATTGAATAAAGAGCTTAATCTGTTAAATAAGGGGCTTGATCTGTTAAATAAAGTATTTGATCTGTTGAATAAGGAGCCTGATCTGTTGGATAAAGGGCTTGATTTGTTCAATAAGGGGGGCCTGATCTGTTAAATAAAGGGCTAGGTCTGTTGAAGGGGCCAAATAAATAAATAAGGTGCCTGATCTGTTAAAAAAGGGCCTTATCTGCTAAATAAGCAACCAGATCTGTTAAATAAAGGGCCTGATATGTTAAATAAGCAGCCTGGTCTATTAAATAAGGGTCTTGATATGTTGAATAAGGGTCTGGTCTGTGAAATAAGGGTTATGTCTGTTGAACAAGGGGCCTGATCTGTTGACTAATGAGCCCGGTCAGTTGAATAAGTAGCCTTATCTGTTGAATTCGTTGAATAAGGGACCTGATCTACTAACATGCTATGCAATGCAGGGTTGGCTGTTACTGTAATTAATAATCTCTTCCAGAATCAACCTTGAAGTTCAGCATATCAGCAATATAAAGTTTAGCAAAATTGTACATTTAGGAAAATTATAAACAGATTTGCAATATATGTGACAAAAATTTAGCCCAAAAATTAGTAATTATAAGATCCAATTTTTAGGAGTAAAATATCATTGTTACCAAATTCAGATCTTGGGTTTAAATTAAGGTATTCCTCTCACACAATCAAAACACCACACAGACCAGTTATGCTTTGAAAAATTCAAGATGAATTTTGATGTTTGTCTAAAACTGGATCAAGAAGCTGATATTGTGGATCCTGTAGCAGTTCCTATTTGATGTAACTGCCCTATGGGAAATTAGTCTCAAGCAAGAGGGTTTTTATCTTTTCTACACTTAATATAACTCTGATACTTCTAGTTCTTCATGCTGACTCCCTGAACTATGTTTGACCTGGCTTATAAACAATCCAAGGAGACTTCAGAGAGAGCATTTCCTGAAGAACTTTTCTAGAACCAAACTTCTGATCTGATTGTGTTAGGTGCAGACTCTTTAACTCACTCTAATCTACATATCAAAATGCACAAAATCTAAATTATGCAATCCAAAATAAAGTCATATATCTACTCTCCATACACTCTTTTCCCACTGATACTGTATGTTAGAATTTCCAAAAATATTATATTAAGTAGGAGATCACCTGTAAACTTTATCCTTATGAGCAAATGAATTAAACTATAACAAGCAAACTCTATTTTAATCACTTTATACCTACAAAAAGAGATTCAAGCTTTTCTACAACTGGTCACTAATTTTAATGTTTATCTATTAAGGCAAACTTGCTATAATTGATTTTAATTAGCTTTACAAATGTAATCCATCTGTCAAACTGACTTTGTTTCAATTTCTCAGCTAGTACTGCAACATGACACCATTACATTTGAGTAATTGCTGATAATATCCTATTTATGCAGAATCTCAGCCTTTAAATTTAATAGTGACTAAAGAGGTAATCCTTTATCAGACATACTATTATTAAATTTACGAAGATAATTTACAATATTTACACATAAATATATCTTCTCTTCAAAAACATATAAAAATACTATAAAACCTGAAAAATAACTAAATTTAGCCCTATCATACATACCCTCTTTCCAATTTTAACATCTCTGTACATGTCACCACTAATCTGCCTATTCTAAACAACTTTCTATAGACATGTAACCAACCAGCAATAATAATAATTATGCATAATTATACTACATTGGATCTGCCACAGAGAAATTATGGATCATTTTTATTTAATTCATTCAAGAAAAAAATTAAAAAATGTTATCTCTAGAATACCAAGTTAACAAGGGTAAAAGCAGTACTACTTTATTGCTCATGTTAGCTAAATGTAGTTAAATTCTGAACATTTAGTTGACAGAACACAGTCATGCATAGAATTTTAATACATTATTGACCAACAATGTGATATGTAAATTTTACTACATTATCAACTGTAGTACTAATATTTTATAAAAGTCAGATCTGACTACATTACCTAATGTAATACTAACATTTTATAAAGTCATTTCCTACTACATTACCTACTGTAATACTACTATTTCATAAAAGTCATTTCCCACTACATTATCTACTGTAATACTAATATTTTATAAAAAAAGTCAGTTCCCACTACATTACCTACTGCAATACTAACATTTTATTAAAGTCATTTCCTACTACATTACCTACTGTAATATTAATATTTTATAATGTCATTTCCTACTACATTACCTACTATAATACTAATATTTCAAAAAGGTCAGTTCCTACTACATTACCTACTGTAATACAAATATTTCATAAAAGTCATTTCCTACAACATTTTCTGTAATACTAACATTTTATTAGTCATTTCCTACATTACTTACTGTAATACTAACATTTTATAGTCATTTCCATCTACATTGCCTAATGTAATATTAATATTTCATAAGTCAGTTCCTATTACATTACCTACTGTAATTCTAATATTTCATAAAAGTCATTTCCTACTACAATACGTAATACTACTATTTCAAGTCATTTCCTACAACATTACTTACTGTAATACTAACATTTTATAAAGTCATTTCCATTTACATTATCTACTGTAATACTAATATTTTATAAAAGTCAGTTCCTACTACATTACCTAGTGCAATACTAATATTTTATAAAAGTCAGTTCCTACTATATTACCCAATGTAATACTAATATTTTATAAAAGTCATTTCCTAACTATGTTGTTTAAAATTTCATTCATTGTAAAATCTTGAAATTTGCTCATGACAAGAAAAAAGAAAAATTCTACAAATGTTGTCATGTCACTGATGCTTTTCCAAAACGTTCAAATAAAGGGCAAGGATACACGTTTAACAATGGTAATAACTTCATTCATTGCATCATGAAAATGATTAAAATCAAACCAGACCTAAATCTTTCTATTATAAAGCTATACCAAATATGGTTTTAATCCATGAAGATCTTCAACGCTTTTAACCAAACCTGGTGGGCACATTCAAAGACATAAAGGGGCCAGAATGACATAAAATTGTGCTTGGATATAATAATTCAAATTACCAGAAAAAAGAAATTGAATGGATTTTCTGTAATATGATTGGATATTAACAGTCATGTGATGCAGGTCTAGAATTTTTAACACATCAGAAAAATCAGCAACTACATTTGATTTAAATTACTGTTTACAATGAAAACAAACACTGCAGACATGGCATAGTGACACGATCATTTTATCTTTAAAATGTGAAATTCAGCAAATAAATAGAAATTACACTCTTTTTAAATGCATGAAGTCCTTTAAGTGTTATTGAATGGAAATGAAATTGAAAGGGAATGTTTTCAAGTCAAACAGGTGTTAATAAGTGCACACAAAAGTGAAAAGCAAATCCTAAGTCAAAAATGGGCCATAACTACTGAATTTTAAAAGAAAACTGGAAATAAAACCTGACAATGGTTTTTCAAAGTAAAACTTCACTAAGCATACAAAATGTGATTTCAGTCCAAGTCATTCACAAGTTACTATGTGGAAATAAGATTGAAATGCAAAATTTGAATTCAGACAAGGGATTTAAATCCATGAATTTTGTGACTTTTGCTTGAGGAAATGGAGTCCTATTATCTACATGAAAGTACAAATACTTCTAAACTTAAATGTACCCATTAAGTTTTTGTATCTAAATTAAAATACTTAAGGCCTGTTCAATACATGACAGGTCTGGTGTGTTATGGCACAGGTTACTGGACCTTCCTCAATGACATACCACATTAATATGTAACAGATCATGACTTAATATATGTTAATTACACTGATTTTACATCATTCAATATTCCCAAACTCATTAAATTCAGCTTGTTTTCATCATTTTATATTCTGCATCACATATATTGTATAGCCACTGTTGCCATTTTCTATATAAAAAATTGACAAATTTTGTTACTTACTTAACTTGCACAAAATATTATGTTTGCAATAATGTTGTGATTTACAGCACCAGCTTGTTACACAAATGCTGGGGTCAAGAGAGTAAAAAGTCTAAATGAAGAATACAGAGATGGCAGTGAACCTAATCTGGTCCCCTGTATCGATTTCAAACTTTGGTCATGGAAAAAAACTACAAGGAATGCAGGATGCAGTCCTAACCCAACAAAAGAAGGGCATAAAATGCATAAAACAGACAACAGATGGTTACATTTTAATTGCAACAACTTCAGCAAAATATTGAATAGTGTTAATGAATATACAAAAGCATTACCACTTCTTTCTTTCAGGTGCTGAACCTTGAAACTATCTTTGTATTCTTCAGTGACAACAATATTTTCAAATTAACTACTGTGGTTGACATACTGGACATTAACATGGAATTCAGGTCCCACAAGGTATCATAAAAAGTCTTCTGGTGGAAAACCCATGTTGATATGACATACTGTTTTGGAGGATGTGACGTGATTATAATTTTTAATGTAGCTTTAAAAATTTTCTGTCGTATCACTACGATGTTTGCAGTGTGGCAATTTATAGTGATGTCTAACACTGGGGCATCATGCAACAGACAAGTAGCATAATGTCCCACCCAGTTACATTATCCTGACACCAGACGACCAGTCCTAACACAAACCTCTTAATGCTGAGCGTCAAGTGAGGCAGCTGTTAGTATCATTTTTGTAAGTCTTTGGTATGACTTGACCGGGGATCAAACTCAGGACCTCCCGCATCTGAGGCAGATGCTCTAACCACTAGGCCACTGAAGTGGTTTGTTTTGGAAGAGCAATAATAACAAGATTTTTGAGGCAGATAATAAATAAATCTTTGCAAAGAAAATTTACTTGCTCAAGATAGGTGGTCTCTCAAAGCAGTTGTCCTTCAAGGCAGGTTTAACTGTACTTACAGCCAGGCCTCGTTACAATTAAGAATTCATTTGGATACTAGAACCTAACACATTTTATGAAAGTCTGCTTGCCCTGGGCAAGCAGACTGGAAAATTGAACTTGATTTTCAGAGATTTGAGCTTGCCCCAAAATGTGACAACATAAAATCATGACTAAAATAAAATATTAAATAAATAAAAATAAAATAAAACATGGGATGTTTATGTATTATATTTATTTTCCAAATAAAGAATTTTTGTTTCATTTTATTTTTTTCTGCACATTAAAACCATATGCTGATAATTAAAGTTATTAAAAGAATCAAAAGAGACATGTTGAGATAGATTTGCAAGCGAGGAACAAGGGTTAGAATACAGATAAAGGTTGGAAGAGCAATGGCAGTCATATACATGCAGATAAGTAGATAAATTATTATGTAGAGAATGGCTTTGGAAATATAAATTTTAAAAGAGAGTGATACTTAAGTAAAAGGTATTAAACAATGTTGAATTAATTTTCATGTTTTATTATATCATAACATTTTTGCTTTATCTTTTTATTGATGGGAATGTGTTGGGTTCACTCACGTCTTTGAAAGAGGTTCATCTGATTTGTTTGCAAAAACTTAATCAAGTTTCATTTTTTGTTCTTGTATAGATATGCTACCAGACTCATCTCACCAGCTATATAAAAAATAATAAAACCTAGACTTTTGTAACGATTTATTCATACCTACAACTGGATGAAACCTAGACTTTTGTAATGAATTATTCATACTTACAACTGGATGAAACCTAGACTTTTGTAATGTTTTATTCATACTTACAACTGGATGAAACCTAAATTTTTGTAATGATTTATTCATACTTACAACTGAATGAAACCTAGCCTTTGTAATGATTTATTCATAACTACAACTGGATGAAACCTAGACTTTTGTAATGATTTATTCATACTTACAACTGAATGAAACCTAGACTTTTGTAATGATTTATTCATACTTACAACTGGATGAAACCTAGACTTTTGTAATGCTTTATTCATACTTACAACTGGATGAAACCTAAATTTTTGTAATGATTTATTCATACTTACAACTGAATGAAACCTAGCCTTTGTAATGATTTATTCATAACTACAACTGGATGAAACCTAGACTTTTGTAATGATTTATTCATACTTACAACTGGATGAAACCTAGACTTTTGTAATGATGTATTCATAACTACAACTGAATGAAACCTAGACTTTTGTAATGATTTATTTATACTTACGACTGAATGAAACCTAGACTTTTGTAATGATTTATTCATACTTACAACTGAATGAAACCTAAACTTTTGTAATGATGTATTCATAACTACAACTGGATAAAACCTAGACTTTTGTAATGATTTATTCATACTTATAACTGAATGAAACCTAAACTTTTGTAATGATTTATTTATACTTACGACTGAATGAAACCTAAACTTTTGTAATGATTTATTTATACTTACAACTGGATAAAACCTAGACTTTTGTAATGATTTATTTATACTTACAACTGGATGAAACCTAGACTTTTGTAATGATTTATTCATACTTACGACTGAATGAAACCTAGACTTTTGTAATGATTTATTCATACTTACGACTGAATGAAACCTAGACTTTTGTAATGATTTATTCATACTTAAGACAGAATGAAAACTAGACTTTTGTAATGATTTATTCATACTTACGACTGAATGAAACCTAGACTTTTGTAATGATTTATTCATACTTACGACTGAATGAAACCTAGACTTTTGTAATGATTTATTCATACTTACGACTGAATGAAACCTAGACTTTTGTAATGATGTATTCATAACTACAACTGGATGAAACCTAGACTTTTGTAATGATTATTCATACTTACAACTGGATGAAACCTAGACTTTTGTAATTATTTATTCATACTTACAACTGGATGAAACCTAGACTTTTGTAATGAATTATTCATACTTACAACTGAATGAAACCTAGACTTTTGTAATGATTTATTCATACTTACGACTGAATGAAACCTAGACTTTTGTAATGATTTATTCATACCTACAACTGGATGAAACCTAGACTTTTGTAATGATTTATTCATACCTACAACTGGATGAAACCTAGACTTTTGTAATGATTTATTCATACCTACAACTGGATGAAACCTAGACTTTTGTAATGATTTATTCATAATGACTGAATGATCGGAGAGACCTTATTTTATCCATTTGCTTAACAACAATCACCCAGTCATCTTGATATCTGCAACACGCATCAAAAACAATTTCTTATAAACCAACTTTTGAGAATGATTCCAGAACACTTATCTTTCATCCATTACTTTCCAAACAGTATGTATAAGTATTAATTGGTCTCTTATAAATTATTATACCAAATATTTATTCCTTATTAAATAAAACTTGCTTTAAACAATAAATATTTACATGATCATGTTTGCACAAGTGGCTGACATTGACTACAATTTGGTAATGGCAGGCTTTCACAACATATCATGTGAAATAAAAAATCAACAGATGAAAGAAACTGGGTACTGTATTTATGTAACAGAAGAATGCAACAAATATAGATGTGGTGTTTATGTATGCACTGTGGTAAGATCACAGCACTTGTACACCATAAAGCACTAAAGAACAAACAAACACACACACACACACACACACACTCTCTCCCCCTCCCTCCCTCCATTGAGAACTTTGAGCCTGACAAAAATCATAGGGCATGCATATTTTGTAAAGTCACAGGGTCACAAAATATTTTTTACTGCATGGGACTGCCGTATTTCTAAAAAATTAGAGGTTGCTACTTTATGAGGTTCTAATGTATTGACATCCATTTCATGCAAGTAGCCATGCAAATACATATGGTGCAGGTATCAATTAGTCTGTACTTGTTTTTATAACAAAAAGCATCAAAATGGTGACCACAGTTGCTCCTCTATCACGTGTCCCCTACTTCAAAGTCTCAAAAAGAACACAGACATTCTACCTCATGCTTTGGAGGTAACTCAGGGTCTACAATGTTTAACTTATGACTGTAAGTTAAAAATGTTGACCCTGATCTATTGCCACATTATGTAATTGCATATCATGGTCAACACTGTTTGTTATATAGATTAATATGGTAGAGTTTTGCAACAACACTCACCATTCCTTGGCTGTGTTATGATGTTGAAATATTTCGACTGGACAGAGTCCCCCTCTATGTGTTGGTTTACTGCCTCACATTCAAAACTGCTGGTTTTGGTGAAGTTATAGACAGTCAATTTGGACGTCAGGAAAACTTCATTTGTTTCTTTATCCTCTTGTCTCATATAATATTTTTCTGGGTTGGTAATCTGCAAATAAAATAATTTTGTTCAGATTTGTTTTAAATTCCTGAACTTCAACTAACTAACCCAACTTACTCTTTATGTACTTAAGTTCTTCAAAGATCGGAAATTACTCAGGGAAACTGATCCACATTTAGAAGTGACTCAGCTAATTCTTTGCTCATTATAAATTGGAATTTAAGATACAGTGTGTTTAAAAATTTATGTTTACTATATGGAGATAAAATCTTGCATATTTTGTGTTAACTACAAAATATTACATCCTTGCATAATTGGTATTTCCTATGAAATGAGATGGAATTCTTGCATAGTTGGTGTTTACTATGAAATGCAATGAAATTTTTGCATATCTGGTGTTTACCATGAAATTATTTTAAATCCTTGCAGATTTGGTGCATATATGATTTTTCTAATGCATCTGTATAAACACAATTCATTTTTACCCAGAATGACCTTTGATCTATTGCAAAGGGATGTATTTTATTTGTTTTTTTGGAGAAAGCAAAGATTTATCTGTCAACATAACTTTTTCCTCTTTTCCAATATAAGCCATTTATAAGATAAAAAAATGAAAACAAACTGCATAAATTTATATAAGGAACAGTGGTCAAAATGGCTAACATCCAGCGAAATCCCGGCATCCTACACTTTTTGAGGATGGCCTTTTGAAACAGACATTTGACATCTAAACAAGCTTAAAATTGTAACAACACAAATTAAATATTTCTTCTAAAACAATGTTACATGCAGATTTTGTTTGTTTTTTTTTTCTAAAAGAAACTTTTTTGATAGAAAAGTATATCTGGAAGCAAAAGCTTTAACAGCAAGAAAAGGATTGCAATGTACATTTATTTCCTTGTTTTCAGACACAAATGCACCATAGAAAAAGGTGCATAATCCAGTCAGCATCAGCAGCCAGTTTCTGAGGCTGTCTTATCATAGTTACTTCCCTTGGTTCATCAGTTAATTTATCCATGGATGAAGGAGGCGGCATGAATATCAAATGTTTAGAGCAGGACTAAAACATTAAATATCATCATCATCATCATCATCATCATCATCATCATCATCATCATCATCATCATCATCATCATCATCATCATCATCATCATTCTGAAAATACTAAACAGCCTATACAAACATTTTATATAAATTCATATGATCTGCATTACATGATTTCTAGAACATTCATCTTGGTCCATTTCACTCGAATCCTTGATATTAAATAAGATACAAACAAATTACCTCTTTCACTGTAAGAATGCTATACACATTTCTTGAGTGGACCTGGCCCTAATATTGTATCTTTCAACAAAAGTTAGTCTGTTGGTCACTTTGGTCAAGCTATATCTTGTTTGCATGATATTAAATTGGTGGAACAGTGGACAGGGAGACCAAGAACAGAAACTACTAACTCACTCAATACTCATGTACAGCCAGATGGACTTACAGACAAGTGAACTGTGCTTAAGATAGATTACAGCATAAAAAGTAATAATAAAGACTTAGTCTATAAAAAAAACTACTAATCAACTCCTCCAAAAGTATTTAAGTTGATAATTCTTACACCAGCTTGAAGACTGAGGTGAGTGTTCCAATAATTATTGCTCTTAAGCTTCAAGTTGTGATAAACTGTGAGGCAGGTGTTAAAATGAACACTTGTAAATATTGTAAAACATACAAACTCACCCATGGTGAATAAAGTAAATAAACCTCATCAATGTTATTAGTTTTCTTTTGTTGTTGTCCTGGTTTTCATTAAAGTTATTTCTCAAGCTGTTTTATTTTGATGTTTCTGTTGAGTTTTTTTTGGTGTGCTTTTATTTTGACAGATAATATTACCATAAAATGATCTTGTTAAGTACAGGTCCCATCAGAGCCCAACTAATTTTATCAACAAATTATTTGTGAGAAAGAGACCATGAAGATCTCTCCATCAATCAGTACATAACATCACTCAATACAATACATTCCTCAAGCTCAAAGGCATAAAATCTAGGACCTGGATTTGAAGGTAAAAAGATTATACCTATGTAAAGCAAGAAATGGCTGACCAGGTGTAATGGTCTATAACCACAATAGGAAACTACTGTCACCTATCATGATTAACAAGTCCCCTCCAGCAATGGAGCACTATTAGCATAGTAATATATGTTTGCCTTAGAAATAGACCAAAATGTGAGCAGTGTGGTCTCCTTATATTTTGTAAATTTCCATAAACTGGCCCATCTGAAACCCAAGTCCATCTGCAGATTGACCATATATTCAGAACCAAAAACATCCATTCTAATTCTAATAAATCCATTTTATATGACTCCTTTATAGAACAGATGCAATTATTTTTATCTCAAAAATGTCCAGTTATGGGAGTTTTACTGTGGTTAATGAGAGCAAATAAAAAATGTAATGGAGAAAAAGTTATATGGGGTCACATTCTTTACTCTAACACCCAATCCAACCATATTTTTCTTGTCACAAATTAGATTTTGTTAGTACTTGTTAACTGTATTAAAAAATAAATATAATAACTCCTTGAATATTTGTGATTTTAGAATGCATTTTTCAGCAGCAAGTTTAATAGATGTTTTGAAGTATTGTCCTTATCCAATCTTATCAATGAGACTTCCACATTGCCTCTTGACCAGTTGATTAAAATTAATTTGCACATACTGCCAACTCTATCTGACTTTTAGATATTTTATTTTTAGACTGGGACCTTTTTAACCAATAATAATCCTCTAAAATATCCATGTAATAAGAAATATACTGACTGATGTTCAACAGCATATCAACAGATTGAAGGTTACATTGTAACATGACAATTGCAGTAACTACTCTTCCACAGAAACACACCATGATGGCCAAGCCAGACTGGTCTAGGCATGACACAGAAACACACCATGATGGCCAAGCCAGACTGGTCTAGGCATGACACAAAAACACACCATGATGGCCAAGCCAGACTGGTCTAGGCATGACACAGAAACACACCATGATGGCCAAGCCAGACTGGTCTAGGCATGACACAGAAACATCATGATGGCCAAGCCAGACTGGTCTAGGCATGAAATGAAATTTAATCAGATCTTTAATTTTTGTTACAGCAACATTAATCCAATGATTGTCATGGGAAAAGTTGATACTGAATTAAAATATTATGGTCACTCATTACAAAAAAATTGTGAATTTTTAAAATCGAAACCTTAGAGGAACATATTTTTATGTCTAAATGAACATACAACAAAATTAGTTTTATGTAAAGTATAAAAAATTATCTGTTTGTCCTCTCTCCATTTACACATCTGTACACAACATATAAAACACATGTAGTGATATTGGAATACATACACTGGAGGGGCATGTTTACTATCAAAAGGAAAACAATTTGAGGGCAACATATTTTCAAGTTGGATTTTGTTTTGATATCAGGATGATTTTTTATTTTTGAGACATATTATATTACAAAAACACACACAGACACACACATATAAAATGTGAAATTTAGCAGATCTACTCATAGGAAATATACATAATGTATTACAATGTTGTTGCACAATGGTGATGCAATAAAACAAATTTTGCTTGTCAATTTATCAGCAAGTGGAAATGCCACCACTAGACAAGTCTTGAAAAACACTACAATGATCACTTTCAATAATGCCAACTCCTTTGCCAAAAATGTTACTACATAGTGTCTTCTGGGCACCAAAGCAGACACAAAGCTAGTGACATTTAAATTTTAACTCCCCAAACAGTTTCAAGCCAGTGCTCTCAGGTGAGTTGAGTATGTAGTCAGGTATGTAGGTAGTAATGTTTATACATTTACCTGTATCTAGATAAAGGCACTGCAGTGGGTAAATCTATTTTCATATTCTAATATTGACAATAATAAATTCAATCAGGTTATTCTGATTGGAGTGTACAATTTATTTTTACTAATTTAATTCGTGTTGTTTTCATTAGAACAAAAACTTTTATACATCCAGCAGACAAAAATTGTGATCATAAATGGGCTGAATCAACGGACTGAATTCTGCAAATTATTTTTACTGTTTCTATTATAAAAATAAACAGCAAAATACACTACACATAGTTTATACTGATTTCTTTTAGACATTTCATCACAAGAGTGCTTCAAATGGACTGACACTACTGGCTGAGGATTTCCAAGAATTCAAAATAAGACTCTCTTCTTCCTTTTAACACCGAACATTGAAACCATCATCAACAGTAACATGATTTAGATGCTGTGGCTGATCATTACGAATCTTTTGTTGGCAAGCCCATGTTAATATAACCATCCGATGAGGGGTAGTGACGGATAGATTTTCAAGGTCAACATCGCGGCTGCTACATTGGCAAAACGTTTGTTCTGAATGAACTAGGTAATATGAGAAGTCTTTAGATGAAAACCCGATGTTAATATGGCCATCCATTTGGAGGGAGTAGAGATAACAATATTTTCAAGGTGGCCAGCATGTTCAGTTTGTATCATTTACATTTAAGAACCCTCCTGACTTAAAATCACATGTCAAATTGACTATCCATTTAAAACAGCAATAACAGGATTTCAAGATGGCCATATTGGCATCAGATCTGTGATGTGTTAATTCAGGACCAAGACATTATAAGAATCCTGCTGGTGAAAACCTATGTTGATATCACTTTCCATTTTGGAGGATTTTCAAAAATGACTGCCATTGTGGCCATGCTGGATATTAGATGTGCACAATTTCCATTTAAGATCAACTAGACATCTGATTAAGTCTTCTGGTGAAAACACAATGTCACTTTGACCAGCCATCCATGTGAAGCAGCAGTAATATGATTTTCAGATGGCCGTCATGGTGGCCATATTGGAGGTCAGAGTAGCACCATTTTCATATATGACTATTACGATAAGTATTTCGGTAAAAATACCACATTCATTCTGGAGAAGAGGTGATAAGATTTTCCTGATGGTCACTGGACATACTGGTTGCCTAAGTTTAACTATTTTAATTCAGGACCAACTTGACATCATGACATGCAAACTAGACATCATAAGAAGTCTTTTAGTAAAAACTGTATGTCAGTCTGGAGAAGAAGTGACTGGATTTTCAATATGGCTAATGCAGCAATATAGGATAGTGGCGCCATTTTCGTTGATGACCAATTAGTCTTTGGGATAAATGTGTGTATAAAGCTTCATGACAATTCTCCAAGGCCTTTAGGAGGAATAGCAAAAACAAACTTGTGCTAATGAACAGCATGACCAACAAAAAGAACTTCCCATAATATCTTCTGGTCTATTGTCCAACAACTAAAAATGCAAATATCAAAACAATGAAAACTGAAATAAATCCAAAATTATATTAACCTACCACTTGTGTTCACATCATTCATATTTTTGCCTTCTTTTCACAACCAACAACAGAGCACTATGCAGTGTGTAATGCAAAAATACTGAATATTCTGTTAACAAACTGTGCATAATAAATTCAAGCCAATCTGTTCAAGGTATTTTTTAATATAAATATCCATTTTGTTTTACTCAAATACATTATTCAACTTACAAACAAATGCAAAAATATTTTATTAAAACATCTCTACTGGAAATAAACCCCCAGAATACATTGAATACAATGACATTTTCAATGCTGCCAATGCAAACAAATTTGTCAATGAAGTGCAAGAAACAATTATCCTATTGCAGAACCTATTTTGGACATAATTATGGGGTATATATTAATGTCTAGTTTCCTTTAAACAGATGCAGGAATTCCCTGCCTAAATTTTTAGTACTATGACAGACCATGCCAATTTATCTTCAACTTCATACATGGTACAGTTGTCATGATGGCTAACAAGGATGGGCTGCTTCAGAAATGTTGTAGGATTTCAGGTTTTGAAAAATTATGTTTTTACATAGGACTGGATCCACTTGATCCAAAACAAATACAAGATTCAACAATGATGAGCATATGTTTATAATGGCTAACCACAATAAGGATTAGTCCATGCAATTAAACTGGGTCACACTCTTTAAAAAAAGTTGTCATTATTATTATTATTATTATTTTTGCTATTATTGTTTGCAGTACACTTATTTAAATAGCTACACCATTTAAGAATCATTGCATATAAACATATATTAAACAGTGCTCTATAACCAACTATCCATAAAAAATGAATTGAATTTAAAAATGTCATCAAATTTGCAAAGGGTCAAGGTCACAGATTCCTCTTATCATGTAAATCCAAGAAAGTACAAGTTTGTGAATGAAACATTTCCCTGCACCATAGTTATCAGTTCATACTGAAATTATGACACTGAAAACCCATGAAGCCAATTTACAGTAGGTTGTAAGTTGGTAGGTACTGAATTCTCTAGGTGATATATAGACATTATCATAAATTGATCAAGCTACATGTATTTATACTTTACGTACAGATATACCATCTTTTCGCCATTGGATTTTGGGTAAAGGAATTCCAGCAGCTATGCAGGTCAGTTCCACATTGGATCCATATCCAATTGCTAGTTCATTCATGGGCCAGAATTCTACAATGTCCACCTGGGCTGTAAAGATTAAAAATGGCAAATTACTGAGGCAGGTGCTTCTTGTTATTGTTGTTGTAATCATCATAATTATCATTATCAACATCATTACCAATTTAGTCACTGTGTACAGTGTACAATTTAGTCACTGTGTACAGTGTTTAGCAAGAGTACATGTTATAGTAATAGTCATCAGCTTAACCCAAATCATCATCATCACCAGCAACATGCCACCATCACCATCAATATTACTGTCATCTTCTTCCTCCTCTTCATCATCATCAATAACAACAACAAATACAACAACAACAATCTATCAGATGCCAAATCAAATCATCAATATAGACAGGTACTGAAATTTATCATCTCTTCTTAACAAACTTGTTGATACAAGCAATCAATGTATACTAGTATACCAAGTGTCAAACAAATCTGTTTAAATGAAAAATCTGTAAAGAGGCAACAAATAAACCTTGATGTATTCTGTATGTACATGTATGACACAGTGTACACATGTAATGCATGACAGACACTATGACACAGTGAACACAAACACATGTAACCCATAACAGACAGTATGACAGTGTACACATGTAACACATGACACAGTATGACACAGTGTACAAATGTAACACATGACAGACAGTATATAACAAGACAACAGATCAGAGATGTTCCTTCAGCTTACTGTGCCATTAGCCTGTTGTTAAAAAAAAGGTAAGTTTACTGGTCAAGATAGTGAAGTCAAAATTTATTGAAAATCTATAATGTTTCAATGAGGGCCTTTTTCAGTTGGTGGATGAGGGGAGTGTCTGAAGATTAACTAAATCCCTTTTAAATTTTTAAAATTGCAATGTCATTTACCAAAAGGAATCAATATTATTACATTATACTGCATTTTTAAGCTGTCAATCATTCTCAAAACAAATCAATTTATCTGAAGTAGTTGAAAACTCATTTATGACCATGGTATAACATGTACTTGTTATGTAAAAGTAACTGATGACATACCACAAATCGATCTTAATTATCGATCCAGAAATATATTTTTATGCATTCTGCAGTAAGAAATTCCTGGCAGAAAATTTCACTGATGAAAAGAATAAATTTTGTGAAACAAAATAAAACAAAATATATAGATTTGGAGACCTACCCAGTATCGCATACAAGAAAAATATTTGTATCATTGACATGGATTAAAATCAACCAGCTAGGATAGCACTGCAATATGTCAAACACATCAGATGAGAGGACCTTATCTTGATATCTTATCCTTCAGATTCAAAAATCAATGGTAGGTCCAGGAGACACTCCATTACTGTACTTTAGATGTATGAACAGTCCAACATGATTTGTATATGGATAGTAGATGTTTCATTATATACTCAAATTACATTTATCTGGCTTACATTTATATATATGTGGCTTTGATAAATCACCATAAGTGGAAGCATTGGGGGTGGAATGGGGCTGTAAATATCAAATATGTTTATACAATTGCTGGGTTCAATAGTTATAATGCTAGATTCATTGAGTTTGAGTCCTGCCCAGACCAGTTCAAGTTAGCTGCCATGGAGTGTTTTGGGGGAATGCACTGTCAGGACAAAATAGTCTTCCATATACAGATATGCCATTATAAAAAAAGTCAATCATTCGATGTTTTAGACAGGCATAGCTTGCACCCTATTATTGAGATATTATTTGTGCTCAATTAAATAGTTCTCATCTATGGGTCAGAAAAATGCTCAAACCTTGTACAAAATTACTGGAAGTAAAGCTAACAGATGCACACTAAAATAACTTGGTATCACAAGCTTTTTAATGCATATTCCAAAATACCGCCACCTTAAGCCCATCAGGATCACCCCAGACAGAGACCATACAAACTTTGTTATAGGTATATGCTATGACCCATATAAAAAAAAAACTTTGGTTGGAAATAATGAATATATCATTATAACTAAAATTTCTATATATCTTATATATGACACCCACTTGACCCCAAGGGTCAAAGGATGACACTTCTCTACAGATGGTTACCCAAAGGACAGTTTCATAAACTTCCACTGAGCAATTTATAAAACATGGTAATGGACAGATGGATAAAGAGACAATGGTATCACAATGTACCTCACAAAAGCATGGGGGATAGTGATTACTGGTAAGGCACAAGTTACAAGATTTAAGAACATGGCACATAATTTCCAATTATGTGAATGGAATGGATGCATTCAAATGAGGCTGAAGGAACAAGAGATATATATGACACACAGTTGTAGTTGATTGTTGTATTAAGAGGGCACCTGGCTTGGCCGAGTAACCTTTACCAATCACTGCCATCTAACCTCTGTCCACATGGGTTTGAGTCTCAGGTTCAGAAAATGCTAGTATGTGACAAAAGCTTGACATAGGTCATTGGTTCTTCCCAGGCTTTATCCCGGTTTCTTCCACTGTTATACTGGCCACCATTTATAGCCTGTCATTTAATGAAAAATGACCTTAAACCCACAACACAGCAAGAACTTTTTACAGAATCTACCTTGG
The DNA here is from genome assembly GCA_016746295.1 of Potamilus streckersoni. Lineage (NCBI taxonomy): Eukaryota > Metazoa > Mollusca > Bivalvia > Unionida > Unionidae > Potamilus > Potamilus streckersoni. Next base: position 5,263,112 of record JAEAOA010001578.1, on the reverse strand, counting down.
AATCATTATATCAATGTTGGTGTGGTAAAAATATGAAAGACTTTATCGACCATAACTGAGGAGTAAAAAATATATAATGCACTATTATCTACCTAGTTTCTGCATAGATAAAAAAAACTGCACATAAATAATAATCTTCAAAAATCTAGTGTGAAAGGATGCATCTTATTCTTAAACATTCTTTTATTTGTTTATCTTATCATTCTATCAATCCACCCCTTGGCCATGCTAATACGAGTTAAAGAAAAAAAATCTATTGCTGACATCTTGTGTTCTTCAATCTTTTTATTGGGTTGGTGTACGAGGAAAATTACATGCATATTATCATGGATTAAAAGCATCAGGATTAACATCTTCCATGTTAAAGTCAAAATGGTTGTTGTTATTGTAGGGTTTAACGCCATTTTCAACACAAGATATGCTATACATGGTGGCCAGTATAAATGGTGGAGGAAGAACCCCGGAAAACCCTGGAAAGAACCACCGACCTATGAGAAACTACTTGCAAGCTTTTCACATACCCTTGTTGGTCGAGTCCGAGACTTGAACCCATGAAGACAGGTGAGATGGTAGTGATCTGTAATAGTGAATGCTTTAGACCACTTGGCCACTTGGGGCCCCAGTCAAAAATGGTATAAATGTTGAAAGAGTAATATCTGGATAAATAGCAATCATAGGTGACTCTAGCAGTGATTAGCAATATTTAGTGTTAAATTAATTGAATGCCTGTCCACCACTACCAATTCCTTACTGTGCAAATAACTGTATACCAGTCCATCATCATAACTTTTCAAAATTATATTCATACAATATATAGTTATGCCATTCCCTAGTATTCATAAATCTACCAAATTGTCACAATGTTTGTGTCTGAATGTGACAGATGAAAACCAAATATAAAAAGCAAGCACTTAAGTACTCTTTTATAATGGGAAGACACTTATCTCATGTAAATTGACAAATTGGCTTTGTTTTTGAAGTTTGTTTTAAAAGGTCTATGTCACTTCAAAAATATATGAACATATTACAAAACTTAACAGACACAAACATGCCTGCACAAGACATTATAGACATGGATTTTAGATCAAAACAGTCTTGAATGTTATACAAAAAGAGCCATACAAATGGTAACTGCCCTACCCGGAAAAAAAATTAAAATACATATGTATTTTATTCTTTGTGGTCTTGTTAGAAAGACAACTAAACAAAAGGTATTTTTCCATGAATAAAAATGTAAACCTTGAAACATACACAAGCAGATATTTATTAAGCTTGTGAATCATATTAATTTTGGCAAATATGTTAACTTCCTCATCCTTACGGATTAAATCAAGATTTACATGTAAGCTGTCAAATGTTTCCTTGCATGTCCTGTGGTCTAAGCTTACTTATGTAAATTTTAAAAACTATTTTATCTTGCCTCATTTGCATTTCCACATCATAAGGACTCTATCTCTAGCTATCTACATTTATAGCTCATTACCATATTACCATTCACATAAAGAAACACCAGTACTTGAAAGGCAGAATGACCAAGACCAAAGATTACTTTTGTCAAGGTCAAAAGGTTCAACAACATAAATTTGCAGTTCCCTCTATATCCTTTCCCCTAAAAAAATGTACCTCTAAATCAGTATCATCCCCTATATTGGGCAAGCTAAAAATCCAGTAAATAACATAGGTCACCTTATAATCCAGAAAATGAACTAGGCAAGCTTTATAATCCAATAAATGAACTGGGCAAGCTTTATAATCCAGTATGTGAACTGGGCTAGGTTTATAATCAAGTAAATGAAATGGGCATGATTTTATAGTCCAATGAACTGGACAAGGTTTTATAATCCAGTAAAAAGAACTAGGCAAGTTTTTAGTCCAGTAAATGAAATAGACAAGCTTTATAGTCCAGTAGGTGAACTGGGCAATGTTTATAATCAAGTAAATGAAATGGGCACTGTTTTATAGTCCAATAAACTGGGCAAGGATTTATAATCCAGTAAATGAACAAAGCAAGTATATAGTCCAGTAAATGAACTGAGCAAGCTTTATAATCCAGTAAAATAACTGGATAAAAATTATAATACAGCACATGAACTGGGAAAAATTATATAGTCCAATAAATGAACTGGGCAAGCTTTACACTCCAGTAAATAGACTGGGCAATCCAGTAAATGAACTCTGAGGCAAGATTTATAATCCAGTAAATGAACTGGGCAAGATTTAAAATCCAGTAAATAAACTGGGCAAGATTTATAACCCATACATTAAATGAACTATCCAATCATCTGTATATGTGTACACAAGCCACATAGATATGACATGACATGCAATCCTTAATTTTCTAAAACCTGAAAATTGGTTTTTTAGGTTTTGTAAAATTTATTTCTTTTTCACAAACTAGCCCTCTAAATTTACAAATATTCTTGAGCTAAACAAACTCCTGTTTTAAATTCTCTTGTCATAAATCATTTTGTTGATTACCAAGTACCAAATACTTAAATCTGGCTATGCACAAAACAGTTACATGACTTTGTGAATATACAGACATATATCAAATGAAAGTGTTAAAAACATGGAAGTATTCAAGACCGACCAATTCTGTCAGTTCCATGTATTTGCAGGTCAGCACTACACTATCAGTTTTAATTCATCTGTTTAACAATACACATACTTCCTGGTCCATGAGAATATACTGTAATAACAATTAACTTATGATCCATCTGATTTTAAAAATGTTATACTTTGCCAAGTATTATACCTGTTTAAAGACCTACTCATATTCAACATAATATCAACACACGCTTTAAAAATGGATAGCTCCAGTGGCCTAAGTGGATACAGATTCCTTCTAGGATACAGGAGGTCACAGGTTTGAATCCCAGCCAATTCATACCAAAGACTTACAAAAATGGTATAACAGCTGCCTCACTTGACTAGTGTTAGGACTGTCAGCCTGGTGTCAGGATAATGAGACTTTATTGGACATGATGCTACATATCTGTGGCATGATGCCCCATTGCAAGACATCACTATAATCTGCCACACTGCAGACACCATAGCTATATGACTGAAAAATTGTTAAATCTATGTTAAAAATCCAAATCACACAGACACACACAGAAGTGTTTCTATTTTTTATGTCATAACCTACATAAATACAGCCATATCTAAATGACTACACCTCAATCTATAAGACCTGGTCTTAGGAAGATATTAAATGTCATGATTTTTTCAAAACCTACCAACATGCCTGTCTGGTGTAACTGGTATAACTTTTTGGTCAAATTGGTTGGAAACATTCATCTTACAAGTGTTGTATTATATGCAACCATAATGAGAGAGAGAAAATAAACCTCCAAAGTAGTAAGTATACAACAAAAAGGGAGCTAATTCTTCCAATATGTACATACATAAGATGGGACTGTTTATGACATTATTGGAGAGCATTTCTTATGAAGAATTATTATGATAACCACATGAAAATTGCCATAATTTGTAAAGTAAACAATGCTAGTGCTACAGCAAATATGGAATATTTAATTGCTCAGCATCAAGGTACCTAGTACATTTTTAATTTTTGATGATTGGAGAACTGTGAATAAGACATGGTCAACTCATGCACTTTTATCCCAATGTGCACAATAGATCACTTATTTACATAGGATTATTTTGAAAGGACATCAGAACAGGTGGTAGGAGGACTATGGCAGCAGCAATGTGTAGGTATTACACATTTAAAATTAGCTCACCCTACCTCACCTCAAAAAAAAAAAAATCTGCACTAAATAGCAGCAATACAATATTCATCACAATTGCATTGCTGAATTTGTCAGTTAGATATATAGGCTCATGTGTTTAAACCAATAAAATACAGAGAAAAATAGAACCTACTCGCCATTTGAGGGAGAGATCTACTTTATGGAATGCTACAGTCTCTCTGGGCCACAAGTTGTGCCAGAACTATATATAGGTCCTAGCGAAAGAATGTCTGTGCTTTGTTCTGCTCAAGAGTGGAGATAGAAAGAGAAGGTAGCATGTGATTACCAGAATATAACAATGATGACATTCTCCAAGGAAGAATAATTTAGATAGGTCCATGAGGTACCAATGGCTAGAAGTTCATGTCTTTTAGTGCCATAAAATAAAGGTCTTTATCATTTTGGGATTCATAACCTCTTGCAATGGTTCTGCCATGAAAACCGAGATAACAACACAGCCCTTAAGAGAAAGAAAAAAACATTTCCTTCCTTTTAATATATTTGGAGGCATTTAATTATCGAACATAAAAGCCTAATCTTTATCATCCCCAGCAATGATTCAGCTAAAACTGACAATTTCCATAAGTAATGGAGTACTGAAGGTTGTAAAGGAGCAAATTTATTATGTTGATCTCTGTTTCATTGTTGTTTATGTAGCAAACATTTAGTTAAATGTGTACAATTAATTAGATCTATGGGGATCTGCACATGTTTAAATAGCCATAATGCATGGATTGGTTCAGGCTCTGTCATGAGTTATTGATATTTAATTTACTTGCTACATTTGTTTAAACTTGCTATGATTGAGGTCAAATTCTGATCTATATGGAAGTTTACCAGGAATCATTGGATAATCTTTGTTAGACAAACTGCATTTGTTTGAGCCTAAAGTTAAGGAGGAACTATATTTCATCTCAATTGGATACACTGTGAAGGAGGTGTGGTTTCACATGAAAACTATCAGTAATGGAATAGATCCTAATGGAAGGACTGTTACTGAACAATGTGGATCAACCAGTCACCAAACTATTGCTGAATCTGAATTCCAAGTAACTGGAGGGATGTTGCTACTACTCCCATAACTTGGGTAAAAACGGAAGTGCAAAAGTAATTCCGAACCACTAAGCCCAGAACTTACAACTTCCTAGCAAAAGCAAAACCAGAGGTATTTGTAATGTAGAGGAAAAACTGGAGATGTGCAAGTAGCCATCATATATGTCGATGAAGACTTCCTAATTTGTTGGACACATTATATTCAAAATTGATAAACTGGTCTCCATCTTTAAAGGTTCCTACTAAAGGAACTGGTTTAATGGGGGGAGATCAATTGTGAGATGAAACTTCTCACTTTTCTTTGTAACCTGAGGAAGATTTGGGAGTAGAATGTGTGAGACAGATTGTGAAGGATACATGACAGGAGAGGGTTTAAATCTGTAAAGCTGCTCCTCCTTCCTTCATAGAGAAAGGGGGGGGATTTAGAAAAAATCCTCCTTGGGGTGCTTCTGTGACTGCACCTTAAATCTGACTGTTGAGCATGAGGTTGCATACTGGACTGAGGCTGTATTACTAAAATCTTTGCCACAGGGCAATTAACAGTACCATGCTTTCTGGCGGACTGCGATGGGCTAGATCTATGAAGATAATCTTTCTGATTTTGGCAAGACACAGAAGAATGAATCTTCCAAAGATGGTCTCAGAGTCTAAAGGAGCTGCACTGAAAAGGTCTTCACTATGGTTAAGACCCTCAAAGAGTCCAACACATTATCATGGTGGATGTGCAGAAGTTCTACCCATAACTCCATTTACACAGAAAGTGCATGCTTGGACAATATGGCCACAGCCTCATGCACATGTTGCAATGATTCAATGAGGCCTTTTCAGCATTTTAAATGAAGTAACCGACACAAGGCCAGCAGGAAAAGCTATGGAAAAGAATAATGAGACTTTCAGTTCAATAGAAAATGGAATACAATATTCCTACTGGGTTAGGGTAAGGACTCTGTTGCAATATTTTTTTTCTCCAAAGATAAATCTGAAGCTAGTATAATTGATAATAACATGAGTGTACCCCAACCCCTATGGGGTAGGATAATGCATGGTCAATTCAAGAACTAAATTATAAAAGGTACTATTTTCCCCAATTATAAAATGAATATAAAACAGATAAATGTAACATCAACGTAAAATACAGCTGATGAGCGCCTGCAATGCTGTAAAGCAGAGGTCTCAAACTCAAACCACCCTGAGGGTCGCATGCTGGCATTTTCCACCTTTGTTACCTCTCATGGCACCTTATGACGCCAACCATTTTGCAGGCCACTGGATATGGCTTGGTGGGCCACGTGTTTGAGACCCCTGTTATAAAACATTTGCAGCAAGTAAAAGTAATTTTCTCTGGTCACAATCATTGACAGATTTCCAACTTGGTGTCCTTAAAAAGATAGTTGTTCTGTGTCTGTAATTCATGAAAGAGCATGGTTCCACTAATTAAGTCAGATAAAATGCTAGTATGAAGGAAGTCATCATAAATATGTATAAAAATGCAAACCATTACAACTTTGATGTACACAAGGACAAGGCGATATCATATTATAATTTGAATTCTTTATTACAATCTTTCTGAAAAACAAAAAATGGAGGCTGATCTCATATTGAAGATCAAACAAACAGTGATGTAGTTGGAACAGGTGAAAAATGAGATGAATGACCTATGTCAGACTGTCAAGATTTCAATGAATTTATTTAAAAAATAATGCATCAGGCACTAAACCAGTATCAACAGAAATGGAACACATCAGTGGTATGAATGTACAAACATTCTACGAGACAGCACAACAACCTTGTCATAAATACAACAGGAAGAATGTTAGAAAAGATAGATGCCCTACTAAAGATAAATATTGCAGAAGGTGTAATAAGCAAGACAGGCAGCTGTTTATTGTTCTAGAAAAGTTATTGAAGTCAGTGCAACACTGCTAAATATTTATATGCATTATCGACAATGAAGGAATGTGACAAGGAACATTTATGGGGATTTGCTTGATTTAGAAATTGGAACTGAAAACGGAATTTATATCTGACAAAAAATGTAAAACTAAAAGATGAAACAAGAAGAATCCAGAATGTGCAGCTCTGGAGGGATTCTGGATTCAACAAATGAGCACATGGCACATAAATAGACTATATAAATGGATGAAGCATATCACATTTGCCTCATTCACTGCTGCCGGATGGCTCAAAAACCTTTTTACATGTTCCAATTTTAACATTGTAGCCATCTGATTTTACAACAATGTAACATTTGCTGTTGGGGCCCCGAGAGTGGCTGAGTGGTCTAAAGTGCTCTCTGTTAAGGATCACTGCCATCTCACCTCTTTCTTCATGGGTTCATGTCTAAGATTCACCGAATGTGGATATGTGAGAAAGCTTGCCAGCAGCTCTTGTGGGTCAGTGGTTCTTTCTGTGGATTTCCCAATTTCTTCCTCCACCATTAATACTGACCGCCATATATAGCCTATTGTATGTTAAAAATGGCGTTAAGTCCCAGAACAACAACAACATTTGCTGTTATATTGGCTGCATTGACTAAGTTTTGTACCTTTAATATTGAGCCAGTTACCAAAATCATGTCTACTCAAAGGACCACAAGCCAACAATATCCTAGGATATAGTGCTATAGTGCTGCACGTGCTAATGGGGCTGGTAAAGAGAGTTGAAGGGATCAACAAAGCAGCTTTGGGGCACTTTTGGATATATAATAGGTTTGTGCCAGTCATTAGGTTGCACTTAAGAAAAATGCAAGGCTGTATAGTACAGCTACACACAACACATATCATTCCTAGATGTCAAAGGTGAAGGAAAAATTACTGAATACAGCAAGAAATGCATCAATGAGTATGTCAGTTAACAACCAATCCGTTTTTTGCAGACTTGGGAGCACGCATGTGCTTTTTCTTTCAAGCCTAGATATTTTCTTTCATTTTCTAAGTAAAAAAATTTTCTAGCTATCTGGAAGCTGGACATTTTCTTTTCTTTCCCAAAACCTTTAAGGCACCTCCCTGTTAATAATAGGGTAAATGAAAGTAGGCCAAGTCAGAATCTGTGTTGACCTGAAAAACTTGACTGAGAATGTAAAACAAGAGATATAAATACTAACTACTCCAGATCAAGTCACAATGAAGCCAGTACACTCCACTGTTTTCTCCAAACTTGACACACAAAGCAAATTTTATCCAACAAAATTACATCTTGAAAGTGCAAATCTTCCAACCCTTATTTCACATCTAGCTCAATTCTGTTTTAAATGTGTGACCCATCATGTATTACATCAGACCCAACCAGAGATTTTCCCAACAAAAAGGTAGGGTCAGCATCTTGGAAGGGACAGAGAACATTATGGATGACACATATTAATGGCTGAAATATGGAGCATGACAGACAATTGGTATTGAAGAACCAACCTCAATGGAAATTACCTGACACTTGACAAGGAAAATTAATAATTAGAAGAAACAACAAACTCTTTGATCAAGCTAGCAGCTCAAATGTCATACACCTTAGTCAAGCAAAGACTGCTGCATTGAAAAAACTACTTGCTCTATGAAATGTCAGGGAGTTTTGTTAGGCATGTTCAATACCTTAAAAGATTCTTCACAGATTGTATCTGCTGGTGCACAGATCAGGCTGAAACTTTCAAGAAAGTCAAGGATTTTCAGACATTATTACACCAGTATTAACATTTCACAATCCAGGAAAGCCTACAGTAGTGAATGCTGATACCAACAGTGCATTACTTTAACAACATGGAGAGAAACTCAAAACCAACTGCAACTTGTTCAGAGAGATGGGATGGTTTTGGTTTATTATGGCATAGCAATAAAAGTAGGTTATTTAGTGCAGAAACAATTGGAGTAAAGTATCTTGCCAAGGACACACCACTGTCAGTGGAAGGATTTGAACATGTATCCTTGCAATCACAAGTCCAGCACACTAATCACTGAAATAATTTAACTTCTGTACCTATAGTGAAAGAAATCTTTTCACTTGCATGAGCCTGCGAAAAAGTTCTAAAAATTAAATAACTGTCCCTAACATCAATACTTATGACCTTCTAGCCCTAAGGATTGGTAAACATACTGAAGTTATTTTATAGAAATTGCTCAATAGTGACCTAGATGACAGACACTTCAATACATTTCCTAATAAAAAAAAATGCAAACAACCTATAAAGGTAATGTTATTTTAAATTAATGTTATAGAAGTATTACAATAACATGCTAATTTTTTAATTTAAAGTCACAGGGCAATGCAAATATGACAGTTTTTGTTACAAACTTAAAACACATACACACTTAAAATAAACAAAATAATGAATGATTATTAAAGTTTAAAAATTTCTTGAAATACCTTGAACTGTGAGATAAGCTATATCGGATAACACAGACTCTGAACCACTGTCAACACGACATTGGTAAGCTCCTCTGTCTCGGACAGTGATGGTTCTAAATCGTAATGCTCCAGATCCACTAAGAACTTTGTAATTTTGGCCTATCCGTGGAATCTCATCATTGTTATGGTACCATTTAACACTTGGCTGTGACTTGCCATCAGCATCACAGTGAAGAGTAAATCGCTTATCCTTCAAAACAGTGGCATTTTTTGGGGGTCGCGTTATGATCAATCCTGAAATAAAGTAAGAAATTTCAAATGATGACAAAAAGTTTTTTGATTATAAATCTTTTAAAATGTGCAAAAACCTAATAATTTTGCAATAATGTATTAACACCAGGTTCTAGAACAGACAATTCAGGGGAAAAATCCTCCTTCCATTTACTAATTTAGGGGGAATATAAATAAGGGATTAATGAAAAAAAAAATGAAGAGCCCAAAAGTATGAGTAATTTCAACTGATTTTTAAGCACAATTGAAAATCCTGCAATTGTGTATCTGAGAAAAGATTTTGTAATACCCATATGTTGACATCGTTAAACCTGCTCAATGAGCCATAATAACAATGAAAAATTAAAATTATTTGTATCAAACTTCAGAATGCTTGTATGACAAAATGTATATACTAGTGAATACATACAAGTATGCATTATGTCAAAAATACATGTTTCTGATTACACAGTTTCCTTTGCCCCACCCCATGTTAACAATCATGAAATTTACATTCCTAATACAGTATCTAATGTATCTAATATGGAGGGGGGAAATCAAAGAATACTCATACTATTTGTCGTTGTAGAAACTGGTTACAAAATAAGAAAAATGACCCTCAGTGATAAATGTTTAAAAGCACAAACTTTGAGATAAATTGTGAGGATTTTAATACCTAACAATCTGCATAGACCCAAATCTGCTTTTGCACTGTGCAATATCAAATATGGGTCATTGCAGCTTGAATTGGATATGAGATGTAACTGAGTAAATATGGTTGTATTTTCTCATTATAAGGTTATATAGCCTATTTCAGAAATTTTAACAACAGGGAGTGGGTTAGTTATTGAAAATAAAAGCTTTCTGGGAAAAAAAATTGAATCAAAATGTTGTAAAGATGTTGGATGAGCTCCTTATCAAACAATCCTATCAAGCAAAAAATATAATACACAAAAACTTATGCTGGATCTACATCGGATTAAGCAAGTTCTCTAATTAACACTAACTACAAAAATATAATAATAATAATAATAATAATAATAATAATAATAATAATAATAATAATAATAATACTGCTTTCAAAAATGATATTTATTACTTGAGGTGCCATTCTTGTGGCCAAATATTGACTTGAGACCCTGATGACAAGCAAATCCAATTAGATCACCTAATGGTTTAGTTGTTATCAAATTTAGTACTAGTTGTACTGATATATCATGTTCAAATCTTCAGTTTTAATTGTTACTATGTAGATGTCATGACAGCTAAATTCAACAGATTACCAGATATTTTTTTTTCTTCAATAAATTTTACAAGCACAGACAATTCTGTGTTGGCAAAGAAATTGTCCATTTGATAAAACCTCTACAATTATTCAGTGTAGGCTCGGCTTGAACTCTGTAATCCTGCTGTGGGCTCTGTTCATTGCTGAATCATGTTATATTCACTTTTCAACCCATTTAGCAGGGGTAATTTGGGGTAGCTGAGGTGGTGATGGCCCACCACTGTTGAACACTCCACAGTACAACAGCATGGGGAAAGTCCATCAATAAAGAGCTCATTGTCAGAATAGACAGGTGAATTAAGCACTAACCCCACTCCATACACTAGTCCTGTGCAATACCTATATGTGATATAGATAATGATAGATCAGTCTACTAGTCTTTTGTCAATGATCAGATTTTAGCAACACACAATTTTTGTGAAACTAGTAGACAGGCACAGTTTGTGACATCAATTTTAATTAATGAATTAGCTCTGGATTAAATGGATTTTTTTAAATGAAAGTCATTCTAATAATTTTTTCAGGTTGTGTGTCCAGACTTAATTTTGTATGCCTAAGAAAATGTAGTGATCTTCAAAGACCAATGCTGTGAGACGACCAATCTTGATGGACCCTATTCTCAATGCACAAATTTACTTTTTATGTAGTGATATGGCCTCTCCTGAGAGACCAAGATTCTTTGGCAGAAGAGGTGGTCCTTTAGTACACATGGGACCAGCTCTAGTCAGATATGGTCTCAACATGATTATATATAAAGCTTACAAAATATTATGACCTATTTCCTTCAGATCTATATCAAACTTAAATATAATTACAACATTGCCAGGTCACTTGAGTCAAGAAATAACCATGGAGGCAGTGGTATGAATACATATAAATTTAATGGGTTTAGCATTACCTTCAGTGGAGTACACCACATATGTTGTGACAGAAAAGGAGAACAACAATGTTCTGATTGTAACTTTGTCCTATTCCACTGCCTTACTGTGCCACTGAATACAAGTAGTTCCAAAAAAATTCTCAATGAATTACATCTGATATTTCTTTCCTGAAATGACTCTAAAGGTTAAAGACTGACTGCATCAAAAGATGACCCACAAGTACAAGACTTAATTCTGAGTCTTTGTTTATCTTTATGGCCAATGCAGAAAGTCAGTGCCACATCTTCAACCCAAAACCTGGGGGCACTGAGTGACCGAGTTGTCCAAAGTGCTCACCATTACGGATCACTGCCATCTCACCTCTGTCTGCATGGGTTCGAGTCTCAGGCTCAGCCAATGTCGGTACATGAGAAAGCTTGCCAGTAGCTTCTCGTGGGTCAGTGATTCTTCCCAGGCTCCCCCCCCCCGATTCTCTGTCCACCATTTATACTGGCAGCCATATATAGCCTATCTTGTGCTGAGGGGAAAAAAAAAACCTACAACAACAAAAACAACAAGAATCCAAAATTTGTTAAGTTTTTCACACATAATGGCCTGGCACATCACAACAATTTACAGTCATTACAATCTAAAACCCTGACTCATCTACATGATATTTGAAGTGCTGTATTCCCTTATTATAATGTTACCCATGCAGACCATAGAGTTGAGCACCTTATAATGAAGTACATCATACATATAATACCATGAAATGGGATCCATACTCATAACATGCCTTATAACAGGAACTGAGTTATAATGAAGGGCCTTATAACAGGAAAAGTGTTATGTTGTTTTTGTTGTTGTTGTATGGTTGAACACCATTTTCCAGCACAAGATAGGCTATACATGGTGGCCATTATAAAATGGTGGAAGAAGAACCCGGGGCAACCCCCAGAAGTACCACCAACACACAAGAAGCTACTGGCAAGCTTTTTCACATAACCACATTAACTGAATCTGAGACTCAAAACCACGATGAGGTGAGATGGCAGTGATCCTTAAGGGTGAGCGCATTGACCAATCAGACATGGAAAAGTGTTATAATTAAGGGCTTCCTAACAGGAAGTGTTATAATGAAGGGCCTTAAAACAAGAACAGTGTCATAATGAAGGGTTTTATAACAAGAACTATGTTATAATGAAGGCCCTTATAACAGTAACAGTGTCACAATGAAGGGCCTTATAACAGGAACAGTGTTATATTGAAGGGCCTTATAACAAGAACAGTCATCTAATGAACGGCCTTATCACAAGAACAGTGTTATAATAAAAGACCTTATAGAGAGTGTGTGCTGTATTATACATATGGCAGTTGAAGGAATACATGGAGAAATTACCTTAAGAGGCAAGAAAGTAGTCTTAGTAGATAAAATTAAAATCCTTTATATCACTGGACCTTAATTGTCTGCCATTACAAGTAACTGTCTACCATCTCTGCCTGCAGGTACCACTAACTACAAATAGCCTAGACCTTGAGTAAGTAGATATGCTTTTATATAATGTGCTGGCAGATTTGGGTCAACAATATTTATTTTATGTCAAAAGAACAAAGTGCATACAATCTGATCTATCAGAGCATTATATGACTGCAGATTTGGGTCTATGTTATTCATTGGATACAAGATATGCATGAAAAAATATATATTAGGAATGGTTATATAAGGGGCTTATTTGTGAATTAGCGATGATGTAGATGATGGAAGATGATGATGTAGATGATGTAAGATGATGATGTAGATGATGTACAATGATGATGTAGATGATGTATGATGATGATATAGATGATGTACGTGGAAAATTTGCTTGAATTTAGATGGGCATTATTATTTTATAAATGCATATTTTTTTTTACAACACAACAGTGCCTCAAAAACTGGCCTAAATGCAAAACTTGTCCAGAAAGACAGACATTTAAACAAACAAGATGGATATACACTCAAAAAAGGTATATAACACCATCTGCCTTGTACCATGCTTGTGGTGGGTTACCCCATTCATGGTGTAGCACAAAAGATTTTGATGCAGCATTTTGGATCACAGAATATGGGGACTGAAATTTGTTACATCATCCTACATGTACAGATCAACTGATGCAGGTAGTTATATGTACATGCATAGAGTTTAATTGCAGATCAGCACAACCCCGTCTCTACAGTACTAGGACAAGTTCAGTTCCTTGTAGTTACTAAAAACACTTATGTAGATATGAATGAATCTGTGAATCAAAAGACATCCTGCAGACAAAATGGGGGTTTCAACTGCATACAGGCTAAAGCATGTACAGCAGTAAATGTATTAGGTCCAAAAAACCCTCCTGTATTTGATAAGAAGCAACTACAGAGGAAGTGGGTATAGTAGCTATGTGGTTAGTCTATCAAACTCACCATTATAAGATGCTGGTTTGAATCCTACCTTCACATCAGCACCGGTCTGCAAGGTGCCAAAAGCCACAACAGGAAAAAAAATATTATTTGATATGTTGTGCCACAGAACACAAAACCAAACCATTTAATCATGTCACAGTAAACAAGTTGAATTAATTTTCACACTGTATTCTTTTGAAACTGTGCCGACTTTATGGAGACTTACTTTATGGAGACTTTACGGTAAAATGCATTGATAAGGTATACAATATCTGTGTGTCTAGGCTCTGTGCACCAGACTTGGACCAAAATATATTTTCATTTAAAGGAGACTGTAAAAGCTATAAACAAGCCATGGCCAAAGAAAACCAGTCAGTCAAAGATGAAACATGTTCCTAAAACTGGCTAAATGTTGCAAGTTAACCCTGTTCTAAACAACATAGGCTAAGTTGTGGGAGATTAAATTGTCCATAACAGGAAAATGTAATTTCTTTTATTTATATACAGACAAGATGGAGTAGGAGTGAAAGAGAGTTGTTATCTTGGAGGGTACATTGACATGATTCTAGAATATAGACAATTCAGTTTTTACTGTGTCTACCTCATATACTGGACTATAACACTACTCAATATCTGTCAATACAGTTTTGTTTGGAGTAATCAGTAAAATAAACTAAATAAACCCTGATCTGTGGCCACACATGCAACAGCAGATTAGAATCTATGTTGTTCACAGTTGGACTCGACTTAAAGTAACTATATATGGTCCCTGATTCAATTTACTATCTTGTTTGTAGCTTTCTTGTATGTACATATCCATATACAAATATTTTTAACAGAAAGTTGCGCTGATTTCTGTTTTACTTATGTGGATTGATCAAAAAGTTCTAGAACAAATACAATATTTTCTAAACAAAGCAAACAGCGTTTTCACTATTTTCAATGTTTTGCCATCTTTAGTAAAATATTGCATTTGACACAGGCAATATTATTTTAATACTTCCATCACTTAGAAGCTGTTCCGGGTGTGGGAGTATGAAAAATACACATTACATGAACAGTGACTTAACAAATGTCTCTTCTGAAGAAACTGAACTGACAAGGTTTCCAAACCTTCTCTTTTTATTTTTATCCTATCTTTGCTAGCCCATGTGTAATCTGATCCACTGTTCCACAGTGACATGGAACAAAGCAGAGCAATGACCCTAGACAAGCAATGATAGATTTATCCATGTGCAAAAT
The DNA here is from genome assembly GCA_016746295.1 of Potamilus streckersoni. Lineage (NCBI taxonomy): Eukaryota > Metazoa > Mollusca > Bivalvia > Unionida > Unionidae > Potamilus > Potamilus streckersoni. Next base: position 5,247,887 of record JAEAOA010001578.1, on the reverse strand, counting down.
TACTCTTGATGTGAACAATAAAATGAAAGCAGTGCTGACTTGCATTTGGTTTGTAGTTACAGTAGTGATGATAAGATTGTTCCTTGTGGTGATGTGATGACATTAGTTAAAGTAATGGTAGTGACTGTAATATTAGTAATACACCAGTAATAGTAGTTTTTATATTTGTAAAAGTGGCAGTAGTAGAAATAAATGTGGCAGTAGTAGCAGTTGTAGTAGTAGAGCCTTGGATAGTTCATAGTTCATACAGATTTGAAGAAATATACCAGATTCAAGGCCATTTATTGAGACCCCAGTAATAAATCTTAATGACCTAATTCATGACAAGTCATCAGATGGCATTATGGTTCTCTTTCAATTTGTTTCATACATTTCAAGAATTGCAATTTTTGTATAAAACCTGTTTTCCCTGAATGACTCAATTATAAGTCTGAATCCATCTGCAAATTGGCAGGTCTGTGTCTATAAAGTTTGGAAAGTCTGTAGAACAAACAACATAGAACCTGGCAAACTGGTGCATTATGGGACTGTGGCTGATCAAGACTTTTGTTGTTTGTGGCTTAACTTGATTTGTAAGCGAGTATAGAAGCTATATGTAAGTAAGATTGTGTATTTTCTAGAGTGTCTTTGTGTCTGTGTGATTTTGGATTTTTTACGAAGTTTAAACAATTTTCAGTCGTATCGCTATGATGGCTGCAGTGTGGTAGTTGTAGCATTGTTTATAGTGATGTCTAATACTGGGATATCATGCAGCAGTCATGTACCATTATGTGGAAGAGTCATATCCTCACACCAAGCCAACCATTCCTAACACTAACCTCTTAGTGGTGAGCGCCAAGCAAGGCAGCTGCTAGTAGCATTTTTATAAGCCTTTGGTTTGACTAGCCCTGGGTTCAAACCCACGACCTCCTGCATGCAAGGTGGATTATGATCTAACCACTTAGGCCACATATTGAGGTCAAATTTCCTTCTGAATCTGTAACAAAAACCAACACAGTTCAAGCATCCATCGCAGGAAATTAGACAACAGATATTTAATCATATTCTTAAAGCATTATTTATTGAACATGTTAATTGTCATCACTCTCAAAAACTTGACTTTGTCCCCTTAAAATTTAAGTACTTAAAGGTATTAAAATCAGCTGTATGAACCCTGCAGTAGTGCTACTAGTACAATCACTTGAAGGAATTTCTTGTGGAGGGGATGGGAAGAAGGTAACTTTTTCTTAAGGTGTGTTTGGAACAATGGGGTATTTTTGTAAGATACATCATGGACATGACATATGTGATTCAGAATTTCATCTTTTTGGAAGCAGAAGCAAACAAAAGTACATTCAAGTTTTTATCCTACATCAAATAACAGAAACATATCTGCAATAAATAGGATAACTGTTTGCAGGTGAATATATATATATATATATATATATATATATATATATATATATATATATATATATATATATATATATATATATATATATATGAAAAGTAACTAATTGTTTGACAAAAGAATTGCATAATGATGAGTTGAAAGCTGATGATGGAGACTCTTTTCATCATGCCTGTTGTAGTTGTTGTACTTGCCATTTTCAGTTCATTATTACTAGCACCACTACACAATAGAGAGGGATGTCTATGGGGACCCCCAAGAGAACAAAGTAATTGAAACTATTAGACCTTATTACTGGTATTCTTTTTGTCTACAAAGCTAGAAAATTATATTACCTTCAAACAATACCCAACTACAAACAGCTTTTACAAGATCAGATAGTGCCTTACCATACAGTTGCAACTAAGGATCAATTTGTAAACAGTTAAAAAAATTATGTTCAACCAAAAGAACCAAGTTAGTAGCCATATATTGGGCATACTAAATGTATTTCAGAAAACACTTCCATATATACTCACTTAGAAGTCATGTGCAACTTTCACTGTAGAAATCCAGATTTGACATTACATAATGCACATGTACAAATCCAGATTTGACATCACATAATGCACATGTACAAATCTAGATGTGACATCACATAATGCACATGTACAAATCCAGATTTGACATCACACAATGCACATGTACAAATCCAGATTTGACATCACATAATACACCATCAGATCTGGATCAGTTGAATTTTTAGTGCAATCACATACAACTAGCAATATAAGCCCAGAACTGCTGGATAATTATACAATGGCAAATCAGGGACTATGCCGTTTTCAGTTGGACTCAACTTAGAAGTGCATATACATGGTAGTCCACAAAGCTGGATTTCTCATTAGCAAACAAAAAACCTATACAGCAACATGACATTTTGTTGCAGAGCATAAGAATTTCATCTGGTGTGCTGACAAAATCAACAACTTCAACAGATCTCAAACGAGATAGTACCTTTTTTGTACATGTATGAAATTTTTGAAGCAGGAGATCTTTACAAGTAGATCGTTAGTGCAACATCAGAATGAAAAGCTCCTATCAAATAACCAAAATTAGATGCCATCACCTAAAATTGTGGTTACCCTCACTATAATTCAGTCTTGTCAGATGCTTCTCCAAAAGTTAACATCTGATAATCCTTTTGTACCTTAAACAAATGGCTTTCTGAACATATCCACACATGAAAATTTCTGATTCAAAACTAATTTTATCATTTAGCATACAAAAATCCAAGATATCATCTCTGTTATACCAGCAAAATTCTTTTTATAGTAACCAATCAATTAAAAGGAAATAGAACCAATCAGAATACAAAGCAAAATTAACAACAGAGACATCTTGTAGGTAGAATGTGTGTCCAGTAAATGGTCACACTTCTAATAAATCAGACATTTTCCTTAGAAAAAAATATTCTGAAAGTCATTTATTTATGTAGGTAATGATTATTTTTCAATCAGGTGTTGAAGCTTTTAAAAACTATGACTCATGATGGGTGACCAACATTTTTTGCATGAAAATTCCAGCTTGTAATGCAATTTTTGCATGTATACCATACCCAGATGTGAGCTACATAGACCCATATAATGAAGTGGATGGGCAGGATCTATGTTTCGTGACTTAAAGAGCCAACAACATGGACCTTGGTTAGGAAGTATACTATATGAATCATTTCTTATGGTTCTAGTCAAGTGAAGTTTGCATATATATTATATACAGAAAAAAACTAAACCAGTCATACAGTGATCACTCACTAGGAGATACCTCAGTACAACATAGTCCCTGACATAACACAATATAGACAAGGAGCAATTATAGTTGATGAATTAAATTCTACCTTATAAGTACCCCAGTACAAGGTGTCCTGCCTAAGAAGCACACACTATTTTGACATCCCAATTAAAGCTGCATATTTTGCACAAATTTCTAAATGTATACACTCATCCTTGCCCTGATATTTATATCAACTATTTATATGTTAGCTATTGAAATCGTGCAGTGCATGTGGTGCCTTGCTCAACATGCAATCATTTCAGTTGCTGTACTAAATTTACTTATTATGACACAAATCAGTTTGCAATAACCTTATTAACCTTGTAAATTTAACAAATTATGTTAAAATTAAGTATAAGTAAAACAGAATCTATTGCATATAGAATTTCATGCCTATTAACACCTGCAATAAAAAAAAGAACTATAAATTTAAGCGGGGAAATAACACAGCACCTTTATTTAATAAAATACTGACTTTAATGATTCATCTGTTACCTAGATATCTACTTATTTCCTAAAACACTTAAAAAGAATTAGTGAACAAAAGAATACATGAAGGAAAACGACAGTATGAAAATTATAATATATTCAAGCTGGCATGATTGATAGGGAAAAAATATCTAATCAATCTTTTGTTGACAATATGACTTTCATTTATTTTTTATTCATTACTTTTATTATCCCTGCTTCTTCAAAGAGCAGTGAAATATCATACAGACAATCCACCTTTATGTACTTGTCTAATGTCCTTCAACTCCTCTTGCATTGTTCAAATCACACCCATTATAGTACAATGGGTATGTTTGTGACATCACTTGGAATTTTGATTTATGTCTTCAGAGTTTGGGTGTGGGTGGAGGGTGATTAAACATGGAATTTAACTGCCAAGTGGCTTGTTGCACATATTTTAAGAACTGGCATTCGTGATCAATTAACAAAGTGTGAGGTTGGGGCATCATCCCACCCACCCTATCCCAAGTCTTGGTCATGGGAATTAGGTTGCACTCAACCATTTTGTACTCTGCAAACAGTTTAGTTCTTAAAGAAAAAGGATTTTCCAGGCTTTTATCACTGATTATCCTGACTATTTTATATCTTAGATGTTGCTAAAAGAACATTTAACCCCCTTTAATCTTGTGTATGATTAATGGATGTAATTTGGGTTACAGAGAAAACAGCCTGACCTTACATGGGATGTGCACCTATATAAAAGAACTGTGAACTCCACTTGTCCATTTTCAGTTCCTGGACTTCAAAAGGTAAATTGTTAAAAACAAACATCAGCCAAAAATCCTTTTTTTTACTTAATATAAATTTAGTAATTAATTACTGTCATTCAGAAGCTGGTATTTCCTACTCTGGCAAAATTTGTTTTCCTTATTTTAATAGCTGCTAAACTATGTGGACTTTGGACTGGTTCAGGTTGATTTTTTTTCTAGCAAATTAAAGCAGCCATTTGGATCAGCTGTGAGCTTAGATCATGCATGATTTCCACAAACAACACTATGTAAAGAAATGTCAGCCACAGAAAATGAAAGTAGCATATAGGTATGCAGACATTCTCTTCTCTGTACAGTTGTATAAACATTTTCAAAGCATGAAAAAACAAATCATAGGGCTCCCAGTGTGATTTGTGGAGATACTTGGTCATGGACCACCTATAGTGAATCTATGAAATCTGAGACATTTAAACCATGAGTTACTAAAAATTTGTCAAATTATCACAACCACACCCTAGCCCCACCCTCAGAGAAATCATAAAAAATACTGAAGAGTTGGCAAAATAACCCACACATTTAATATGTCTACCTCTAATGGTGTAGAAGTTCTGTGACTCCATACACATACAAACATACATCCACAATGGGAGTATGTATCCATATGGCTTGACTATCACAGTATCCACACTCTTCAAAAACACAGGGATTAAAATCACCTGAAAATGTGACATTAGCATAAGTCTGATATCTTCATCCCCTCTTATTTATTTCAATTACCCTAAATGAAAATGGCACCAAAAACACCAAATGGTACCACAAGCCTCACAACAGATAGATATATCTCTCAAAGTCAAGTTGTACTATAAACCTGTATTACTGATGAGAGATTATTTACCTTCAGGTAATGATCAAAGCAAATTACAGATAGCAGCAAATATTTCATCAATTTGAAGATGCTCTTCCTATCAGCTATTTGCTTTTCATTATAATCAAATTCATAACTATATCTCCCCATTTTTATCAAAGAGCAAATACAACATGGTGGGAACTTAAACAGTCAAGTGTCTACTGCAAGATTTTAATTAGGTTACTATACAGAACCTTTATTGAAGTGTTTCTCATACCTGTCGGCAAAGGCAAAGGCGGTAGGTGATAAAATATACCTGAGTAAACATGGTGATAATGTCAACAACATACTGATGATCCTGATGAGCATTAGTATATTAAAACCACCTCAATGTCTAAATTTACTTGAGGTTATTCCAACAGGATGTATTAGCCATTATAGGATGAGCATGACATTTCTCAACAGAGCTTTTCAGTTAAAAAATTTTATTCAGATAGTACAGCTAACATATTTACCATTTTTTTGAAACAAAAATCTTTATTTCTTGTTATTTTGGGTAAACAGTGTAGTGCATATTGTAACCCTGATCTGCAGATGTGTTGGCAAGGTCATGTAGCCTAACAAATGTTCATTGAAAAAGCATAAAACTGGATGGTATACTTGTATATGATAACCCCTAAAACATAAAACTCTGTTTAAAAAAAAGTCTGGTAATCTTATGATGTAATCTGGAATTTTTATCAGCATACTGACATTCTTCCTTAATCTGCTATTTGTTTCAGGTCATATTATTATGCTTTAATGTTCATTTGCTTCTAACTGCATTATTTTTATTAGCAGCCTACCAGGCTTGCCTTAAAAACTAAACTCACCAAATCCAACTATGGAATTTATGATGCTAACCACTGATCCACCAAAGGTTTCACAGAATATTAAAAAAAATCTCAATAATAATGATAAGGACTGAGATATCTGATTGGTAAGAAAATGAAATGCATTATACACAAATATACATATATATTTCAGCCAATAGAAAAGGGCAAAAAGCTGCAAAGCAAAAAGAAAATGTGACATGGTAATAAGTTTAATAAGGTATAAAAGAACAGATCAATTGAATTATTTTAAAGAAATGATAGTTTGTACTAGCTGGGAATAGAATTAAACATCCCCATCCACCAACCCAACCCATGCCATCCTCCACCAAGACATAACACCGCTCAGGTGGCCTAGTGGTTACAGTGTCCACCTCAGATACGGGAGGTCGTGGGTTCGATCCCTGGTCGAGTCATACCAAAGACTTACAAAAATGGTACTAACAGCTGCCTTGCTTGATGCTCACCATTAAGAGGTTAGTGTTAGGACTGGTCGGCCTGGTGTCAGGATAATGTGACTGGGTGGGACATCATGCTACATGTCTGCGGCATGATGCCCAATTGCTAGACATCACCAGAAACTGCCACACTGCAGATATCATAGCGATATAACTGAAAAATTGTTAAAAGCTACATTAAAAATTATAAACACCACACCACACCAAGACATAATGAAAACACAAAGAAGTTGGTCACTTAAATCTTTTTACATGTAAATGACATTTAAGGATCTTGCATATACTTGTGGGGATTCAAACCAAAAATCCAATAAATGTGGGTGGTAACTGTTTTTATTTTCTTCTCTTTTATCATCAAACCTAGTGGGACCAAACACATTCCTTTAGTGCTTGTAACAGTGTGAATTTTTAAGATGTTACTGCAACACATAACTGAGTGAATTTTTCTGCAGTCAGTGTGACATAAGCAAGATCTGCCTGATCATCCTCTAGTTAATGACAACCCCAACCCACCAATGTAACAGTGCTGGTAACCACAACCCACCAATGTAACAGTGCTGGTAACCACAACCCACCAATGTAACAGTGCTGGCAACCACAACCCACCAATGTAACAGTGCTGGTAACCACAACCCACCAATGTAACAGTGCTGGTAACCACAACCCACCAATGTAACAGTGCTGGTAACCACAACCCTCCAATGTAACAGTGCTGGTAACCACAACCCACCAATGTAACAGTGCTGAGCAGTACTTTTTGATTATTTGTTCAGTTAAATGTGTTGACTCAAAATAGAAATCACACTTATATTTTGCCATTTTTATTTTATTACATTTGAAAAAGTTGGCTGATATGGCTTTAATATTTTACACCATGCTCTTCAAGAACTTTCTGTATTACATGCCATCTTCAATAGTCCACAAATAGCAATGCATTGTATTGGAGACAATGTCTGCAAAGATGTGACTTCATAATTTTGACATTGTCATTACCTTGTAATTAGGAGTTTGTATTTAAAGCGCTTCAGCAGGTTAGAAGTTGTTCCTTCATTGACTACTTCAACATTCAATAGTTTACATTTGACCTCATTTTAGTCTTTCACATAACAGTGCACAAAGTTTGCATCCCAAATATTCACAAAAATGTATTCTAATTTGAAAGTGGATTTATTTGTTTCACTTCTAATATTGATATGCATATGAAAGATAATATTCTAATCATAAATTATCCAAGCCATATTGCATTCTACCATTTTCGTATTTACAAGAGACAGATGTATGCTACATGAAGTGATCTGAATCATAAAAAAATCTGAGCAGAGACTTGCATTTGCTTCTTTAAATATTTTTTCCAAAATTATCAAGTTTTTTGTACTACATAGCAAAAAAAAAAGTCTTCAAGATTTTAAATCTCCTAAGCTATTTTCTTGAAGTTTTCAAAACCATGCCACACACAATATAGCATAACTTGGTTACTCAGAGATGAATTAGAAAACAGTTTAACAATAAATGAGCATTAAGGTGTTTTCACAAATGGTTTTAATAAGTTTTCTGTTTGACCAATGAAAGTAAAGTATCTTTCCTAATGACACAGCTGGGCAATACAAGTAAATGTACTGATTAATGATGCTGCAGGGCAATGCAAGTAAATGTATTGATTAATGATGCTGCAGGGCAATGCAAGTAAATGTATTGATTGATGATGCTGTAGGGCAATGCAAATAAATGTATTGATTGATGATGCTGCAGGGCAATGCAAGTAAATGTATTGATTAATGATGCTGCAGGACAATGCAAGTAAATGTATTGATTAATGATGCTGCAGGGCAATGCAAGTAAATGTATTGATTAATGATGATGCAGGGCAATGCAAGTAAAAGTATTGATTGATGATGCTGCAGGGCAATGCAAATAAATGTATTGATTGATGATGCTGCAGGGCAATGCAAGTAAATGTATTGATTGATGATGTTGCAGGGCAATGCAAGTAAATGTATTGATTGATGATGATGCAGGGCAATTGCAAGTAAATGTATTGATTGATGATGCTGCAGGGCAATGCAAGTAAAGGTATTGATTGATGATGCTGCAGGGCAATGCAAGTTAATGTATTGATTGATGATGATGCAGGGCAATGCAAGTAAATGTATTGATTGATGATGATGCAGGGCAATGCAAGTAAATGTATTGATTGATGATGATGCAGGGTAATACAAGTAAATGTATTGATTGATGATGCTGCAGGGGAATTGCAAGTTAATGTATTGATTGATGATGATGCAGGGCAATGCAAGTAAATGTATTGATTGATGATGCTGCATGGCAATGCAAGTAAATGTATTGATTGATGATGCTGCAGGGCAATGCAAGTAAAGGTATTGATTGATGATGCTGCAGGGCAATGCAAATAAATGTATTGATTGATGATGCTGCAGGGCAATGCAAGTAAATGTATTGATTGATGATGTTGCAGGGCAATGCAAGTAAATGTATTGATTGATGATGATGCAGGGCAATTGCAAGTAAATGTATTGATTGATGATGCTGCAGGGCAATGCAAGTAAAGGTATTGATTGATGATGCTGCAGGGCAATGCAAGTTAATGTATTGATTGATGATGATGCAGGGCAATGCAAGTAAATGTATTGATTGATGATGATGCAGGGCAATGCAAGTAAATGTATTGATTGATGATGCTGCATGGCAATGCAAGTAAATGTATTGATTGATGATGCTGCAGGGCAATGCAAGTAAAGGTATTGATTGATGATGCTGCAGGGCAATGCAAGTAAATGTATTGATTGATGATGCTGCAGGGCAATGCAAGTAAATGTATTGATTGATGATGATGCAGGGCAATGCAAGTAAATGTATTGATTAGTGATGCTGCAGGGTAATGCAAGTAAATGTATTGATTGTTAATGCTGCAGGGTAATGCAAGTAAATGTATTGATTGATGATGCTGCAGGGTAATGCAAGTAAATGTAATGATTGATGATGATGCAGGGCAGTGCAAGTAGATGTATTGATTGATGATGATGCAGGGCAATGCAAGTAAATGTATTGATTAATGATGCTGCAGGGCAATGCAAGTAAAGGTATTGATTGATGATGCTGCAGGGTAATGCAAGTAAATGTATTGATTGATGATGCTGCAGGGCAATGCAAGTAAATGTATTGATTAATGATGATGCAGGGCAATGCAAGTAAAGGTATTGATTGATGATGATGCAGGGCAATGCAAGTAAATGTATTGATTGATGATGATGCAGGGTAATGCAAGTAAATGTATTGATTGATGATGTTGCAGGGCAATGCAAGTAAATGTATTGATTGATGATGATGCAGGGCAATTGCAAGTAAATGTATTGATTGATGATGCTGCAGGGCAATGCAAGTAAAGGTATTGATTGATGATGCTGCAGGGCAATGCAAGTTAATGTATTGATTGATGATGATGCAGGGCAATGCAAGTAAATGTATTGATTGATGATGATGCAGGGCAATGCAAGTAAATGTATTGATTGATGCTGCTGCAGGGTAATACAAGTAAATGTATTGATTGATGATGCTGCAGGGCAATTGCAAGTTAATGTATTGATTGATGATGATGCAGGGGAATGCAAGTAAATGTATTGATTGATGATGCTGCAGGGCAATGCAAGTAAATGTATTGATTGATGATGCTGCAGGGTAATACAAGTAAATGTATTGATTGATGATGCTGCAGGGCAATGCAAGTTAATGTATTGATTGATGATGATGCAGGGCAATGCAAGTAAATGTATTGATTAATGTTGCTGCAGGGCAATGCAAGTAAATGTATTGATTGATGATGCTGCAGGGCAATGCAAGTAAATGTATTGATTGATGATGCTGCAGAGCAATGCAAGTAAATGTATTGATTGATGATGCTGCAGGACAATGCAAGTAAATGTATTGATTGATGATGTTGCAGGGCAATGCAAGTAAATGTATTGATTGATGATGCTGCAGGGCAATGCAAGTAAAGGTATTGATTGATGATGCTGCAGGGCAATGCAAGTAAATGTATTGATTGATGATGCTGCAGGGCAATGCAAGTAAATGTATTGATTGATGATGATGCAGGGCAAGGCAAGTAAATGTATTGATTAGTGATGCTGCAGGGTAATGCAAGTAAATGTATTGATTGTTAATGCTGCAGGGTAATGCAAGTAAATGTATTGATTGATGATGCTGCAGGGTAATGCAAGTAAATGTATTGATTGATGATGATGCAGGGCAATGCAAGTAAATGTATTGATTAATGATGCTGCAGGGCAATGCAAGTAAAGGTATTGATTGATGATGCTGCAGGGTAATACAAGTAAATGTATTGATTGATGATGCTGCAGGGCAATGCAAGTAAAGGTATTGATTGATGATGATGCAGGGCAATGCAAGTAAATGTATTGATTGATGATGCTGCAGGGTAATGCAAGTAAATGTATTGATTGATGATACTGCAGGGCAATGCAAGTAAATGTATTGATTGATGATGCTGCAGGGCAATGCAAGTAAAGGTATTGATTGATGATGCTGCAGGGCAATGCAAGTAAATGTATTGATTGATGATGCTGCAGGGCAATGCAAGTAAATGTATTGATTGATGATGATGCAGGGCAATGCAAGTAAATGTATTGACTGATGCTGCAGGGCAATGACAGTCAAGCATCTTATTTAGTAGCACAGCAGGTCAATAGCAGTAAAGTGTCTTACTTAATGGCGCAGCAGGACAATGAAAGCTTATCCAGCTCCAACATAGGCTGTTATTCTGGTACCATTTGTCCTTATTCTAGTACTCTGAATTAGCCAAATCTAAGATACAATTTTTTTGTGGAAATGCTCTGTCATACTCTATAATTCCAATTTTAAAATCCATTTCTATAAAGAACTGTTCTGGTGGCCTAGTGGTTAGAACATCTGCCTCGGATGCAGGAGGTCATGGGTTCAATCCCCAATAGAATCATACAAAAGACTTACAACAATGGTATTAACAGCACTGAGGAATTATGCTGCAGACATGTAGCATGATGTCCCACCCATTCACATTATCCTGACACCAGGCCGACCAGTCCTAACACTAACCTCTTAATGGTTGGCGTCAAGCGAGGTAGCTGTTAGTACTATTTTTGTAAGTCTATGGTATGACTCAACCGTGGATCTAACCCACGACCTCCTGCATCAGGCGGACACTCTAACCACTATGCCACCGGAAAAATCACCTTGCTTAATGACACAGTAGGACAAAAAAGGAAAAGTGCCAAATGACACCTAAGGTAATGAGTAAAGTGTATGATACAACCTAATGCACTGCAACATAAAAAATTAAACTACAGTATTTGTTAGATGTTACATTTTGTAAATTTAGTAAAAGAGATATTTCCATGCACTCTCATTTAATTTACTAGTTTTAAAAGAAATAAGAAATCTGCAAGCAGTTTAATGTGAATGTCATTATAATAAACATTATAATATTTCAATATAGTTTTTTTTTTAAATGAATAATTTCTAGCTGCAAGTGTTACAGAAGATTCTACACGTTTAAATGTACTCCTAAGGACTATACCCACAGCAACAGCCATAACAGGAAGTACAAAGGCTACTAATATGTGTCGAATGAACAGAAATCTTATGAAAATGGAATAAAATATGAGTCTATGAGTATTCATCCAGCCTGAGTAAGTACTTCCTTGAGTACAGCAGTGTTGTAGATGAAATCTGCATGACATCTGTCAAAAATGGACTACCTCAAGATGACAAGACCTTCAGAAATCAGAGAAAAGCCCTAAGGGAGGTTTTAGAACTGGACTTTTGACTGTGAGAGGTTATTAATAGATTTTTACTTTGTTGTGAAACTTGACCCATACTCAGTCACAGGACACTGGCTATCTACATGCATTATCAGCTGAAACCTTTTCAAAAATTATACATTAGTGACACTTAAATTTAACAGGAACTTATGGAAAACAAACTCATCAGAAATCATGATCAAAATCAAGGAATTTCCTTTGAAATTGGGAATTTTCACATACATGACTATGCATTTTATTTCCATCATCACATTGTTGGATTTAAGTTCAAATACAATCAAGTTTACCACTCCAGTGACCTAATTAGTTAGAGCATCTGCCTCAGATGTGGGAGGTTGTGGGTTCAAACCCTTGCTGAATCGTACCAAAAGATTTAAAATGCTGTGTCATTAGCCAAGACACTTTGCTATAATTGTCCTACTGTGACATTAAACAAGATGTTATTTGAATGCAGAGAATACAAGAAAATAATACAAGAAAATAAGTCAAAATTATCAATTAAAATGTAAATATTATTTGTTTATTCAAAAATGGTACATGTACTAGCAGTTACCTCACATGGCACTGAGCATTATGGGGTCTAGTTTTTAGGAGTGGTCAGCTTGGTGTCAGAATAATGTGACTTGAAGGAATATGATGCCATAGGTCTGCAGCATGATGACCCAGTGCTTGACATCACTATGCACTGCCAAACTACAGACATCTTAGCAATATGGCCCAATTTGTTAAAGCTACATTAAAAATCCAGATCTGATCTCTCTCATCTCGAACACACACACACACATACACACAAGTAAACATTTATAAATGCTTCCAAAAGTAGAACAAAGTTTTTATAATAAATTGCCTTGCTTAATGACACAGTGGGACAAAAAAAGAAAAGTTTCTTGCCAAATGACACAGCAGGGCAATAAATTGCCTTGTTTAATGACACAGTAGGACAAAAAAAGAAAAGTTTCTTCCCAAATGATACAGGGGGATAACGAGTCAAGTGTTTGATACAACCAAATGCACATCAAATGTTTACAGTTTCATTAAGAATTCTTAACAACTTTCTTGCATTCTCTGCACTCAATGAGTATCTTAATGAAGGAATTTCATATAACATCATTATAAAGGAATTTCATATAACATCATTATAAAGGAATTTGATATAACATCATTATAAAGGAATTTCATATAACATCATTATAAAGGAATTTGATATAACATCATTATAAAGGAATTTCATACAAAATTATAAATGAATTTCATACATTTTTTATGGAATTTCATACAAAATAATACTAAAGTAATTTCACACAACATAATTCTAAAGGAATTTCACACAACATAATTCTAAAGGAATTTCACACAAAATCATTATAAAGGAATTTCACACAAAATCATTATAAAGGAATTTCACACAAAATAATTCTAAAGGAATTTCACACAATGTTGCTCTGTTCTAATTAGATGATGAAAAGACAAAAGGCCAAAAAAATGCATATTTTCTATTGTACTGGTTTTAAAATTATAGTTGGTACATTGATGTTTTTTTTAACTTTATAGATATTATAATGTTTAGTATACATAAAGTACTAGTTGCTTCAAGTACTGGACTAAACCATGAACCATTATATTTTTATTGTTTTTAATTTTTTTTTAAATTTTGTACCTTAAGGGAAAAAAGTGCTAGGGTCAGCATCAAAAAACAGCTAATTTTAGTATGAACCCCCCTCTCTGGAAATCTGGGGTTATGATAACATATTTATAAAAGTTTGGGGTAGTTTTGTTTCAGGTAGCATTATCTACATGATGAAAATCATGCACAGCATTAGGATGTATATAAAACTAGTTACTATGTTCCTGACAAATGATTAGGGGATTGCATTAAATGCCTTATCCAACCTTTCATAGAGGATATATCTTATTCACAATGGTACATTACAATAAAATGCAACAAATGATCCCCATACTTGTCTTCCTATACCATCTGACAGTACAGCATTGTGGTAATAAATCTTCTGGATAACATGGATTGCAGAATAATGATATCAGCATGTAAATCCAAGCTCTTAATGACACTACTAAAAAAAAAAATTAAAAAAAATTAATCTCCTAAAAAATCATGATGTGCAACATGGAAAAGTTTGATGCACTTCTTGATCCAACCAAATTATGATGGAACTGAAGCTTCCATTATGTTTACTGACATTAAAATGACATTTTTGATTTCAAAAGTTTGTAGAAGCTTGGTTCTGATGAATGTCTTGTCTCTAACAGTTACCTTCCTTACTTAAATACTTTCCTGGAGGTATTATCAATATTGACAGGGTTGTTACCCTTAAGTGATTTGAATTATTACTCAACCAGTTAATGATAAAAACTTCGATAAAAAAAAAATCAAACCTGAAGTGCAGAGTATTTATCTACTAAGTGGACACAAAAAACAGAGTAAAAATTTAAAACTTTGTGAAAATTTATAAACTTTGTGACAAAGCAAAATCTAAACCATTGTAAAAAAAAAAATACATATAAATTTTGAAATGATACATTTGACTGTGTGCATATTACTCATAGATCTAGAATTCTGGTGAGAATAGAGAAAAGCTATGTTCATCTAAGCATAACATGCATTGTGTTAACTGATGCTAAAACAACAATGGGGCAGGCTGCATCGACCTTTTAGGAGGTTAACACTATGGCATACCTGCCAATTAAGATATAAAAAATTACATCTAACAACAGCATTTGACAAAAACATGCCTAACTGTAAAACTTGACATTTATGCTTTTGTTTCTTTTTTTCTCACACGAATTACCACCAAAATCATGCATGTATATAAACTGTGAAGGACATTTGTGCACAAGTATTCTGTATTCTGAACTTTGTGACAAATGCATTTCTTTAATGCCTTAAGCTTTCAAGTTCACAACTGACAGCTCTGCCCTTTTTAGTGATTTTGCGTCAAAAGAATATTTCCAGTTAAGTTTAACACAATATTTTAGTACATTTCGGCCTTCAAACACAATTAATACCTCGAATTCTGCCAAACTTTTAAAATGAGTTAATTGGCAGTTCAACACACTAATGGATATATGGTGCTAATCATAGAAAAAATATGCATGTGATTTGGATTTTTTAACCTAGCTTTAACAATTTTTCAGTCATATTGCTACAAAGTCAAGAAGATGGCAGTTTATAATGATGTCTAACACTTGGCATCATGATGCAGACATGTAGCATCATGTATCACCCAGTCACATTATCCTGACACAAGGACAAACAGTCCTAACATTAACCTCTTTATGCTGGGCACATAGCAAGGCACTCTGTTAGTACCAATTTTATAAGTCTTTGGTATGGCTAATCGGAGCTTCAAAAAAGCTACCCCCCCCACAAATGAAGTAAACACTCTAACCACTAAACCACTGGTGCTGTAAAAAAAATATATATAACAAAAATTGCAAAAATTGTTTTGCAAAATAAAGGGATACCAGGCATATATAAACTTAACTGCTGCAGACCTCTCCATTCCGATGTATTCTGTACATTTTCACACCTTTATTATGTATCACCTGTACTACAAAACAGTTTTCTCAATAAAACAATTATTTAGCAAATAAACATATTCAAGGAGCAACTGTTTTCAGAGCAGTAATCAAGTCAAGATTGAAGATATCTGGGTCGAATTTGGGAAGTCCCTCTTAAAATAGTTTTAACAGGAATGGCAAAAAGCATTTTCATGCCCTTTTTTGAACTAGGTTCAACTATTTTCATCCATTATTGAGTTTTTATGTGATATTTCAGTTGTTTAGACTTTGGCTTTTTAGGACTGGGAAATCAAGCATGCTTAGATATCTTAGATATGGACAAATGATGAATAACAACCCCAAAATTACCTATTTTATATCACTTGAGCTCTTTCCAAATGTCTAATGTAAACATAATCCATTAGCATCTTTAATCCTTTCTGAATCAATTCCAATCCAATTATTAATTTTAGTGTCTGTCAAATTAGCACTTAAAGTATAACCCTCATAATCACAGGATGATAGAAAATCTTAACTAGAAATATACTATGCATGAGAAAGAAAAAACCTGCAAAAATGTCTGTTCAGAATTTTTTGCATTATAATTTTTTTTTGTGTGTTTTTTCAATACTGATGAAAGGGGATGGGAGATGCCCCTCATCTCTAGGAAAACCCTCCTAGTTGGTAGGTTCACATGTATGCATGTAGAAGTTAACATAAGCTAAACTACATGTATGTACATACATGTCCTCTATCATGAAGAATTATTTGTGAAATGGCAGATTACAGTGACCTATTTGATGGAATAACAGTACATAGCCTGATCAAGTTTCTTAACTGACATCAAGAACAATTAGAAAGGTACATATATATACAAACTCTGTCAACCAGTGCACATTTTCTCTCACACCAATTACAAGCATAGTCAAAGAATTTTCTGATGTAAACTCTGTAAGTGGACTAAAAGAAGGCAACAGAGGGAGTGGGGGGTGTCCTCTAAGAACTTGTTTTGATTTGTCAACATTTCACACAACCATTGGTTCATTATGTCTGCTACACCACTACAACAAAAAATCAATACCTGACAAAGATTTCACTTGTACCTTCATATGGACAAGTGGTTACTGAAAAAGGACATGTCACATTTTCAAGCTGCTCAAAAAACTGGACAAGTGGGATTTTATACAGTTTCAACCTTGTATAGAAGAACTATAATGTATACAAGACCAGTAAAAATGGACAAGTCCAAAGCCCAGCAGGACAAGTTTCTAACTTTTTCAAAGCCTTGACTGATTCATAAGTGATAACCACATAATGTATTCAACTGCATCTGTTTTAATAGTATGTATATACAGTAAAATGATAAAAAAAAAGTACAATCCTGGCTAAATAGGGCAGAGTAAGTTCAAGCATACCTGAAGTTCACTAAGTTCAGTACGTAAAACAAAGATAACAAAAAAATAAGTAAAATCCTAAAAATACAAAATAAAATTTATAATGTACATATAATTCCTTTAAAATGACAAGGACCTTCACCATATGAGCTTTAACATCATGGTACACATCCCAGGTCAATTATGCTGCTTCCATTTAATGTCTCTTACATTCTGAGGTGCATCAGACAGATTCTATATATCCATGCCTGCTGGGAATGTTTTTAATATTATGTTATGGACCCAAGCCTGTGAGAGATATTTTATTTTTATTTTTATTTTTATTTTTATTATTATTATTATTATTATTATTATTATTATTATTATTATGTTACTTATGTTTCCAAACCTGGATGAGTTGTTTATTATTATTATTATTATTATTATTATTATTATTATTATTATTATTATTATTATTATTTTACTTATGTTTCCAAACCTGCACGAGTTGTTTATTATTATTATTATTACTATTATTATTATTATTATTATTATTATTATTATTATTATTATTATTATTATGATTAACAATAACATTTCAAATTCCTCCAAGCAGGTAGCCCAAAAAGAAAAATGTATAAATGTATTTTTCTTATTGTACTGGTTTTAGAATTAGGGAACATACATACATACATACATACATACATACATACATACATACATACATACATACATACATACATACATACATACATACATACATACATACATACACACACACATACACACACACACACACACACACACACACACACACATACACATACATACATACATACATACATACATACATACATACATACATACATACATACATACATACATACATACATACATACATACATACATGCACACACATACATGTACACATACATACATACATATATACATACAGACAGACAGACAGACAGACAGACAGACAGACAGACAGACAGACAGACAGACATACATACATACATATAAGTTCTGTGCAAAACTGGCTCAATGCTCAATTATATGTACAAATCAATTTCAGGAAGGGGGAGGGGCTTATTGAGCTAATTTCTACTCACAAATACACACTAAAATGGCTGATCATGGCAACCTGAACTTTGAACAGAAGTTCTAATCAATAGCAGTAAAGTTGGAAATATACATACAACACGACACTGCTAGAGTAAATATGGAATTTTACAAACCAGTACACCTCATTTTTTATTCAAAGCAAGGTCAAAATTATAGGTGTAATGGTTTAAAAGACTTTTTATTTACCAAAGCCAAGGTATGTAATTTTTTATTACTGAATGAATGTAAAGTTTTAAAGAATCAACTGCTTAATGTAAAATAAAAATATATTGGGATATATTATATTGCCGCATTATGGCATATTATATTATGACATATTATAGCATTATGATGATGCAATATTTTGAACTGACATAAATTAGTCTCTAGCAGGAATCTTGTAATAATAACAGAATATAGTGGTCTAGCTAACATGAGAGCACTCCGAGTTCCAAGTGTAACCATAATGTGGTACTGTATATGCAACAGTTATAACAATAGTCCCTCGAAGGGACTGGAACTCTCCAGTGAAAAAATTTCCAGGAATTCAAGATACCATTTCTTCCTTGTAATTGTCCAGTGCATAAACCATTTCTGCTATTTTTTTCAAAGTAACAATGTTTTCAAATTAGCTGCTTTGGTACACATATAAGATGTCAGTTTGGCATAATCAGAAATCTTAAGTGAAAACCCCACTCATAATGATAATTCTTTTTGAAGAAGAAATGACAAGATTTTTAAGAATGTTGTGAAGTCAGTCATAATGGATGTTTGACTAGTTACATTTACATTTAGGACCCACAAGATATCATAAGACATTTGCTACTGCAAACCATCTAGACCATGGGACAAATTTGTGTGTAATGTTTCCAGGCAATCCTGTGAATAGTTAAGGAGGATAGGCAATAACAAACTTGTACTAATGGACAAATACTAAATAGCAGACGACAGTCCATACCATAAGCTTTTCTGATATATGACAAACTGATCTAATGAAACCTAATAATGAAACCTCTTAGGACCATCTCAATTACTTCCACATAATCTGAGCTGCTAGCTTGAATTTAATACTAAGTAGGGTGGTGTAGACCTGGCTTTAGATTCAACATTACCTCAAATTTTCTTTCTCAAAAATGAATTTTCTTATTACTTTGTTGGCAACAAAGAATTTTTTAAAGAACATTCAGCATGATTAATAAGAGCTGATCTGCAGACCTATACCAACAAATAACATTTAATGAAGTCTAAACTACTCCAAAATTTAAGGGAATCCTAGTTTGCAAGGTAGTTACTTTTCAACCTTTTTCATAATAAAGATTTACCATTGTTAAACAATGCTGGCCTAACTTGCCTGCTGGGGCAATAACTGGTCATTCTGTTTTTGAATTTCAACAAATAGCAAAATTAGGAATATGGGGTAATACACACAAACACTCTCTAATTGGGATTTATCTAATTATCATATATACTTGTTTAAAAGTCAGATCCAACTGCACAGATCCAGATCTGATGTGGCATAATGTACCAGTAGAACTGATCTATGCAGTTTGTTATGTGAAAACAAAAACCTGATCTGCCAGCATATTATGTATACCTGTTATGTACAAGGGCATGCATTTAGCCATTATGTACAAGGGCATACATTTAGCTATTATGTCCAATGGCATGTGATTAGCTGTTATGTACAAGGGCATGTATTTAGCTGATATGTACAAGGGCATGCATTTAGCTATTATGTACAAGGGCATGTATTTAGCCATTATGTACAAGGGCATGCATTTAGCTATTATGTACAAGGGCATGCATTTAGCTATTATGTACAAGGGCATTTATTTAGCCATTATGTACAAGGGCATGCATTTAGCTATTATGTACAAGGGCATGTGATTAGCTGTTATGTACAATGGCATGTATTTAGCCATTATGTACAAGGGCATGTATTTATTATGTACAAGGGCATGCATTTAGCTATTATATAAAAGGGCATGTATTTAGCCATTATGTACAAGGGCATGCATTTAGCTATTATGTACAAGGGCATGTGAGTAGCTGTTATGTACAAGGGCATGTATTTAGCCATTATGTACAAGGGCATGCATTTAGCTATTATGTACAAGGTCATGCATATAGCTATTATGTACAAGGGCATGTATTTAGCTATTATGTACAAGGGCATGTGATAAGCTATTATGTACAAGGGCATGTATTTAGCTGATATGTACAAGGGCATGCATTTAGCTATTATGTACAAAGGCATGTATTTAGCTATTATGTACAATGGCATGTGATTAGCTCTTATGTACAAGGGTATGTATTTAGCCATTATGTACAAGGGCATGCATTTAGCTATTATGTGCAAGGGCATGTGTTTAGCTATTATGTACAAGGAAATGTATTTAGCCATTATGTACAAGGGCATGCATTTAGCTATTATGTACAAAGGCATGTATTTAGCTATTATGTACAATGGCATGTGATTAGCTCTTATGTACAAGGGTATGTATTTAGCCATTATGTACAAGGGCATGCATTTAGCTATTATGTGCAAGGGCATGTGTTTAGCTATTATGTACAAGGAAATGTATTTAGCCATTATGTACAAGGGCATGCATTTAGCTATTATGTGCAATGGCATGTGATTAGCTGTTATGTACAAGGGCATGTATTTAGCTGATATGTACAAGGGCATGCATTTAGCTATTATGTACAAGGGCATGTATTTAGCTATTATGTACAAGGGCATGTGATTAGCTATTATGTACAAGGGCATGTATTTAGCCATTATGTACAAGGGCATGCATTTAGCTATTATGTACAAGGGCATATGATTAGCTGTTATGTACAAGGGCATGTATTTAGCTGTTGTGAACAAGGGCATGTGTTTAGCCTTATCTAAAATGGCATTTATTTAGCCATTATGTACCAGGGCATTTATTTAGCTGCAAAGGCTTGTATTTAGCCATTGTGTACAAGGAATTAGGTATTCTGTTTTTCTAATGGAAATTATCAAGATTGGATTATCAAGATCAGATGGCAAATTATCATATTATTTCAAACAATGATATTTTCTCTTTGAAGTTCTCCCTGGCAAGTAATTCATCAAAAAAAGCAGATTATCCATTGAATTGGTCCCAATCTTCAAAGATATTGCACACCAATTGAACCCTTTAAACACTTCTTGACAATTGTCCCAAACTCAATATTTAATCACAACATTGTGTTTTGATGAATTCTGTATCAAATAAACACCATATTATTATTATTGTAGTTTTTCCCATTTTTTTTTTCTATTCTCAGTGAATAGGTTGATTTTAATGATTCCAGTCATTATTACAATTGCATATTACAATAATAATAAAATTCAACTATCACCCACACCCCTTCCCTTTGGGTATATTTTCTTCTGCTTTATGGAGGAGGCAATGACTTTGTCAATGTAAACAACTAATTCATTTGTTTCCATTTCTGAATTCCATAGACAGTTAAGCTTTCAAATACTTTTCTTTTAGTCCAGCCCTAGCACAATTACCTTAGTGGAGATTGTTCACAGCTAAGAAATGTGAGACCCCCACATACCAGCTATCCAACTCTTACACTGGTGAGGCCTTAGCTGTTTCAATTTTCTTTTTAACTGTTTCACTGCAGTTTAACAAAAGTTTTCATTTCAAGTGACTTAAAACTAATTTGTATTCAATGGTGAGGAACTTTAATCTTTCAAATGAGCAACCAGGATTAAATTTCTTGCTCCCATTTTGAGTTGGTATGTGGCACAACTTTGACTGATTCAATTACACCCTGATGACAAATTTTCTAGTCTGAAATGTAACAAGTGTACCAGTATGCAGGAGATTCATAATAGACTGGTACTTTTTTTAACTATACTATTATGCAGGAGATACAAGAGAGACTGGTACATGTATTTTTTTCTCACCAAATTTCATACTTTCTTATAAAAATGATGGTCCACCCCAGAAATTAGGTGCTTATTTTCCATTTTCACTCCATGAATTTGCTAGTGTAATATGCTATTCACTAGATCATATCTAAGTATTTAAAACTGTTATTTCCAGTAGATCATTCTATTTGCAATTTAGATTTTTCTGTGAAGAGGTTTTCATTTAGCCAATGAATTATACACAATAGTGAAGGAAAGAATTGGTTGTATAGTAACAGTAATTGTGGTAATTGTGATGATGGCAGATGATGATGCTGACAATGATACTGTTTATAATACAAGAAGATGGGGATTATGTGATTCTTCCTGTCTAAACAAGCATGCCAAATCTTGCAACACCATTTATGATACAGAATTCAACCACAGCTTGATACTAACACTCAAAGTTTCTTGCTAACAATAGTTTCTGTACTCAAACTATAGTTTTATTTAATATGTTAGAGGACATTTTAAAATATCTGAGAGCTGAACATATAATAACCATAAAAATGCAATCTGATTAAAATCAGATCTCTTCTGTACTATGTGAAGATCTGATGATGACCATTTTGGGGTCATTTTCTGGTGACCTTTGAATTAGCCAATGAAAATACAGCTTTCAAAAACCTGAAAGTGAATCAAAACATTTGGTACACATTCATGCTATTCATTCACACTGCTCAGCCTCCAACCTGAACATATAAGACTTCATCTGATTGGCTGATAAAATTAGCAATCATGGTAATAACTTTGGTTACCAGATCATGACACCTAAAGCAGTCCCTGTCAAATCTTCAAGTATAACAGGAGACCTGATTTTAATTAGATCAGTATCCAAATGCTGCTGGTACTGAAAACTAACCCAAGTGTCAACACATGCCCTAGTGGGAGTGTTGTTTGAAACAGACCCCTAAGACATGCCTAGGAGAAGACATCTGAGACATGCATGTCCATTATAACCCATGGGAACTTAGTTACTGGATCATGACCTAGAATCTACCAAGAGCTGTACTGTAACCTGTATAAGCTTACACTGAATACAAAATATAATTTTAAAAGCTGCAACTGATATTGGTTCAAGGGTATATCTTTATCTCCAGGGATTTACCCCTGAATCATAATTTTGAAAGTATGAGAACCCTACAATATAAATCATACAAACATATGTGTGCTTAATAAATATTCAGATATGAGAAGACAAAATTTAAATATGCAAATTATACTGAACCCAAAGTCAACCCCTACTACACAGGTCTTAGCTCCTGGGTCACAACCTGGAAACTACCAAATCCCACCATATAAGCAAAAATTAAAAGTATGGAATTTAGATCAACCATTCTGATAGGATACAATTCAAACCAGCATAAGAACACTGACCAATCAAATGTAATAGACAAAGAAATTTTAAGGACATGTGAGGCAATAACGTTACTACTGAAAAAAAATGTATTGATATTTGGGGTTCAGCCCACACCCCACAATTGGCATGTATTCCTGCATTAATTAAAATGTAAATATTTCCTAAAAATTCATAACATTGTCTTTTTTTACTCAGTCCAAACATGGGAAAAAATTGGATGAAACAAGGAAAGTGTGTGTGTGTATCTGTCTGTCTGTGTGTGTCCGTGTGTGTGCTTGCATGTTTTGTGTGTATGTGTGCTTGCATGTGTGTGTGTGTCAGTGTATGTATGTGTGTGACATTTTGATTTTTAACATAGCTTAAACATTTTTCAGTCATACCCTATGATGTCAGCAGTCTAACAGTAAATAGTGATGTTTAGCACTGGTGCATCATGATGTAGACATATAGCAGAATGCCCCACCCAGTCACATTATCCTGACATTGGGCTGAACAATATTTGCAATAACTCTTAATGCAAGTTAGGTTGCTAACAGTACCATTTTTATGAATCTCTGGTATGACTTGGTAAGGGTTTGAACCCATGACCTTCCAAAGCAGACACTCAAACCACTAGGCCATAGCAGCAGTGAAACTGGGAACATAATCTAAACTAAACTTTACCTCAAATTGTTTTCAAATTGTTACTGGTACAAACATGGTATGTGCATGCTTAATTATTATTTTTGCTTATAAATAAACAAACTAGGATGCAAATATTGTCAAACTGAACATGCTAAATATAATATTAGCCTGTTAACAAAATATAATTTTTTCCCAACTTAACCCAGGCATTTTTCCAACCATAAAAATAACTTAAGAAAAGAAATTCAGGATTTTCTGTATCTTGTAACCAATCCAGATCATATGTCATTTGCAGATATTTATGCCAAAACTTCACACTCATTATGATGCTTGCTATTTCGCACATTATGAATGCTAACTCAGAGGCGCAATTTGTTTATGGACGTCTTTGCATGCTATTTTTGCTAACCAAGGTCAGCTTCAACAAGACATCAAATTTGAGGACCATAAATTTTTAAGTAATTATATAAAGAATATATATGTAAATATCATAAAGCAACACATTCATTAGTAATAAAAGCAAGGCCCTTTCTTTAACAAATATAAATTGGTCATGCAACTGTGGTTTCTCTTTTGATAAATGGAGGGGAAGAAAAGTAAAAAAACAAACATCCAACTAGCCCAATTTTTTAAGCATGGAACCAGCATCTTTTCCTTGTTTAGACAGTTTTAATCTCAATACTGCAGTCTGCAAAGTAAATGTCTTCAAATGACCTAGTGATGACCCTGTGCTCTTTTCTGAAACCTCTCAAAACTTTCAACAACCAACAAATCGAAGCCTGTAGTACTGGTTCTGAGGTTGTATCTGACATCATCAAGCATATAATCTTTTAACACATTCAAGAGACAACATCAACATGCATTAACAATTATAGACACCCTCTTTTTCATAAAATCTTGGAAAATTTCCCTGACAGTAAGCATGTTTCTGAATCCTTGATGCCTCCTTGTGGGATATGGCTCCTGAAAATGGTCTAACCATAATGATTTACTTCAAACTTGGCAGTGTGCATATCTAATGTCTCATTAGCACTAAACTTCATGCAGTTTTTTAAAAAAATTTGGCATATACTTCATCAACATGACCATGTTGGGAAAGACAATGTGCCTCAAAAGTTAATTTGGAGAGGACCCAATGTTGAACAAGGGAGCAAACTCTTCTAATATGTACATATGTACATCCATGTGATACCATTGGTGGCACTCAACCGTTTCTTATTTTGTATAGAGTTAGAATTTCAAAGAAAAAGAATTTCCCCAGAATTCTTCACTGATTATACTGGCTATTTAATAAAGACCTTGTATATCTGAAGCATTATTCAAAGAACTTTTATTTACCTTTATTTTGGTGTACAAATGATGGGTTTGATAGGGATGATGGGTTTAATAGGGGATGTAGAGTATACAGCTTGGTTTTATCCTTAATTTCACCTTTTCAAAAAAAACTATTGAACCAATAAATAATGTAAACATATGTATATAATTAGTTCGAAAAAACATACATGTTAATTTTAATATGAGGAAATGGTGCAGCATGTGCACATGGTGCTCACTGTTGAGAGCACAGGTTGTGCACGTGGGCCATGAACTTAATGGATCTGAAATTAATTGATCAGCTTATGCTACTGCATTTAGACAATTAAAACAAAAACCTCTACTCTTTTCTTAATAAAAATACTATGTTTATTATTACTACAAAAATATTATCAATAAAATCAATAACCAGAAATATTGAAATTTATATTTGAGTGGTGTATATACCCTAATCCAAAATTTTAAAATCAAAATTTGAAAAATAAAAAACAAACCACATACACTTGGTTAAAATACAAATACACATAAAAAGCATTGAATTTTAGAACTAGGGGGTCCCTCAGATGATGAAAATTCTGAGAGGGGCCACACCAATAAACTTTCATAAAACTAATAGCATCACTTAGTCATTTTCACTTCCAGGTCTTCAGGGGTATTTTGTACAAAAATGTGCTGGTAACTTTTACATTTTATATATTTGGTAATTAATTCATTGCACTTTCAAAAGCCAGTATTGTCTAGTTGGGCAATAACTGGTGAGCACACACATTATCACTGCATGATTATGATGAATGTAGCCTGTGAAATTTACTCAAAGAAATAGTTCAAAAGTGCTCAATATAATACTATGTCAGATATAGGATGGAATGGTAGCCATCATTAATCTATTAAGGAAACCATCAAGGCACTGGATAAGCCTAATTATGAAAGTATATCATATTAATTCAAAACTATTGATACATGAAGCAGCCACTCAAACATATGTATTTGATTTGTTCTTTTTTTAATAACCTATCCACCCTCCCACTCCCCAAACATCAGGTCTTCTACTCATCTTCATGAAGTAACATACAGTATATACTCAATTACCTGCAAAGTCCAACTGCAGATAACAGATTCTGATCTGCCATATGATAATGCACCTGCATATCAGGGTCTATGTTGTTCATTCTACTGATTAATCCTAACAAACTGCACAGACCCAGATTTGCTATGCAACAGCAGATCAGGTTCTGTACTGTTTTCAGTTGGGCTCATAATTGAGTATATATGATACATGAGCCAAATAAGGTCACCTTCCCTCAGATGGTTGAAGTCAAAGGACAGTGCATACTACATACACCTACATAGGTGTCTTTACAGTTTACCCATAATTTTGTAAAATTTTTTTTTATTTTTGTCAGTGGATGGCCATACAACTGTTTTTGTACAATTTTTTTTTGCAAATTTTCTTCTTGTTTTGCATTTTGTGTACATCATGAACTCTGGACTATTATTTTATTAGAACAAGGATTTAACAAGATCAGTGTGGCTTGAAACAACCAATCAAATCATACTCAAAACCAAGCTTTTCCTTTGATAATGAAATCAGATTCATATCAGTGTCCAATTCCTGTGTGTGAAGATCTTGTTGTTTATTGCTCTGAAATTTGATGTTAACTTGGATTTCTAATATTGAATTACTACCTGTGTAGTAAGTACATTTTCTTATTTTATAGATTATTTTTTTATTATTTATACCTACCACTATCTATCAAATGCATACAGTTGACATCAATTTTCATACTTTACACAGTGTGGCAGTCACGGTGGTGTAAAAGTAATTCTCCAACTTTCTGTATGGAGATAAAGTCGATTTATTTACATTTTTACAAAATACAAACTAAAAATAAATAGTATGCTGAATTTAGTACTGGCATTTTATGGTGCAGTCATAGTTTTAAACTGAGTTTGTCAGATACGCCAGCCATAATGACCTTAAAGTAGTACAGATGCTGGGTGACATTATTCTCGTGGCTTGAAAATATGTAGCACTGCCAAATTATATCAAGCTTTTTACTAAAATCAGCACACCATATAGCAAATTCATAACTTTTCAAACACCAAATCTGCATTTTTAATAGAAACAATCAACAGCCAATGAGGTATAAACTTCTGAACTGCTACTTTGTCAATTTTTTAAAATTTTTTATTTCAATTTTTGGATAGCTCCTGGCATAATATCTTGAGAGGTTTATTGGTAAAAATATAAATTTGTAACACATTTGTAATCCGGAGATCTTCCTCTATCACATGTCAAATCTAAATTTTTAAATTATTTTTTTATTTCTTTCATCTTGTTGAAATATTTGGTCCATCAAATGACTGAGCTGAACTGAAGAACTGCAGGCTTCAAGACACTGACAAGTCATGGCAAGTTTCAGACTGATTAGATTAAAGTCTTCCCTGGCATTGTAGATGTATCAAAGTTTGGATCTTCCCATGCTTTTTGTAAAATATGCAGTAAAGACATTAAAGAGGTAGCTGATGTGATCTGGAGGAACACTTCAGGACAAAACTGCATGAAAGAAATTTTGAAATGAAGAAGGGAGCATCCATCAAAAGCTTCTTTACTCAGCCTAAGCAGGAAGATGATAATGTTATAAGTAAAAAGAATTAAATAAAGTTTCAGAAACGCAAATAATTATGTAAATATGTGTAAAAATATTTTGTGTATAGCATTTATTGTTTAAAAACTACTGATCTTATATAATGTATGAATATATTTTTCAAATAAGGATTTTTAGTCTTTGTAAGGTTTTTATTGGTTTGGTTTTCATATCTCATTAAGTTGACACCTATGCACTTATGACAATATGACATTTGACACTCACCCAAGGATGCAACCTGTATTTAGAACCAGTTTCATTTATGGTGTATACCTGCTTATATAAATCTTGCTTCTAAAGCCACAAACCCAGATCTGACATCACATTATGTACCAGCATATAGATCTGTGTACATGCCATTTTTTTGGACTAATCAGTAGAATAGTCCATATAAATTATCATATTCCACAAGATCAGTACCTATCTGTCTGCAGTTGAAGGTGATGTAAAAGAATATACAGTACTTATCATGAAAAATCAGGACCAATATGGTTATTCTCTGTCACAATAGAGGAAGTTCTGAGTACAAGAACTACTGTATATACTGGCTTATAGGTCACATCCAAATGCAAACTGTACAGACCCAGATCTACCATCACACAATGCACCAGTAGATCTGGAATTGCAGTTTGTTAGGAGTTATCAGAATAAACAACACAGACCCTGATATGCAGGCAAATTATGCCTTAGCAGATCAGGATCTTTTTAGTTTGCAGTTTTCATAGGATAACTTATGGTACATGGACAAACCTAGCCAATCACATCTGACGACATATCAACAACAAAATAAAGGTGCAGATACGACTTCAAAAGAAATCTTTCCCATTTATAGCCTGTACTGATATAGAAATACCATACATATCCAATTATAAGTCCATGTTTGATAATAAGCCCAATGGTTACTTTTTTAAAAATTTGGCAAGAATATAATAGAACTATCTGTCTCATTATCACCCAAGGTCTCCTACTTGTTTTCAAATTTTTTATGGTGGCCCCTGGTCTTATCATCTGAGACATAGAGACATATGGTAATTTTCACTATACATGTTAACAATATATTCTGCTTTTAACTAGTCTGCTTTTAACTAGTCATGGATCTGATGGAAATTAATTTTTTCTTAGTACAAAATGTAACAGCTGTTCACATGGTATTATTAGACTGATTATCAACACTTTTTGTTCCCAGCAAGTTGAGGTGAAAAAGAGAAGAAAACACAGAATCAATAATTAAAAGGATAGTCAATAAAAACAAATTCTAATGAACAGAATGGTACTAGTACTTATCAAATTTTCATGTGTTTGTCACCATTAAATCTAATAACTGAAGTCACATTTACTAAGCAATATTTGGGGCCTTGCCTAGAATATTCTTTCAAGTAGGGACATTTATTCTTTACCTCAATAAAATTTTTATCAATGTTTATAATGGATTTAATAGGTTCACTGGTTTTGCTATAAATTAGTGGAATAATAATTTTTTAATTATTTAAAAGCTGGAATTTATTTCAGCAAAAATCTAGCTCCACCCACCCCCAACAAGTTTCCCAAAGATATAAAGCTTAAAATACTAAGAATCCTCCTCCTCGCACACACCACACACACACACACACACACACACACACATTTTAGAGGCACTTATATATCCAACAAAACATGTTAAGTATAATCAGGGAACAGCCAAAATATTTTCTTTGTGTCTCTTTATACTGTACAAAGAGGTACAATTATACCATAAGAGATTCACGTCTTGTCCTCTATAAGCTTGTGTTCTTCCTATGGAGGTGTTTGCTAAGGCAGAGAAGTAATGATAACAATATAAAGAACCAAACAAGAATTATATTGAATGTTAAAGAAATGACAATAGACAATGAAACAAAACAGGCTGCTAAACAATAATTTAAAAATAGCTGACAGTCAACAAAACTCTCTAAATTAGTTGAGTTTTGTGATAACACTAACATTTATTTTTTTTTTCCTCCATCTAACCAGTATCAAGAATGATCCAAGTACCCTAATAATAAAATCCCACACCATAACTTGAGTGGGAGTAACCAGAATGGTCAAACCACCACCCACTGGCAAAACCCTGCTGGACAATTGCTCTGGACATCACTGGGGCATCTGCACTAAGTCTACCTCCCTGATAGCATGGAAATCTGATAAAGAATACCACTGTTCAGAAGAGATAACCAGCTCTCAAACCAGTCAGATTTAGCTCTGATTTCAAGACAGATGTAAACATGGGACAAATAGCTTTAATAGAAAGAACACTAATAGTACTGTTAGAGATTGTAATCAAGTAAACACCTCATTACATGGCACATCACATAACAGTCAATCAGTACTGGATATACTCACCTAGGGGTAAAACTGCAAACTGCACAGACCCAGATCTGCCATCACATATGCCAGCAGATCTGGATCTGTGCAGTTTGGCAGGAGTCTTCAGTAGAACAAACAAAACAGACCCTGATCTGCAAGTGCATTATGTAATAACAGATCAGGATCTTTGACTTATTTTGCTGTTTGCCTCAACTTATAAGTAAATAATGTATTACTGCAAAAAATCTCAAATTGTTGAAGGAACTACATCATTCCAAATAATCTTTCACCTCTATCTTAACAATTTAGAAGTCTTTTTTTCAGTCATTTTCTTCTTTAGTGAATTAATACTGAATCACAATTGACAGAAATGTAATCTGAATTACAAATCAAACCTTCCAAATCAGTATTTGATGAACATAAGCATGAAGCAAGTTAGGAAATTACAACATATACAAATTATACAACAATCAAAATGTAAAGGATTGTAAGGGGTTAACTTAACCTTGAATACTAATCCAAAAATGCATCAAACACTTTATTTCAAAGGTACCATAATACACTGGATTATAAGTCCAACTGCAAACTGCACAGACCCAGACCTGTCATCACAAAATGAACTGGCAGTTCTGGGTACTCTGCAGTTTGTAGGAGTAATCAAAAGAAGGAAACAACACAGACCCCCCCCCAATCTCCAGGTGCATAATGCTAAAGCAATATGAGGATCTTTGTTGTTTGCAGTTTGAGTCACTTATAAGCAATTACATATGGTATAGCACACACACACACACACACACACACACACACAGTCTGCAGTTTGAATTGCCTTATAAGCAAGTATATATGGACTACATAGACTTCCTCATGCATACAAAAATATATTTTGTTCAGCATTTTTTCTTCTTTTTGGGGGGTCTATTTCATCACAAACTCTATTCAAACTATATTACCCTAAAAGGGTGACAAAGTGTTACAAATAACTGTGTTACTATACATACACAGTCAAGTAAAATATCTCAACTACCATCTACAACTGGTCCACAAATCATGAGGTACAACAAGGACTGAACATGAACCAAGGTCTACATATCATAGTGATGTATGTGACAATTAACACAAGACTATGTTTGACCTAGACTTAGTTTTTATATGAACAACCTTTATTCTATGGTCTAGATTTTTGATGTTCTCAATGCCATTTTGCATGACATTTCTACTTTGAGAATTCAATATCTGCACTATTTATTATACTACTAGAACTATTGAAGAAAGGAATTATGATGCCATAAGGTAAACAAAGAGGAACAGACAGACAGACAGACAGACAGACAGACAGACAGATAGATAGATAGATAGATAGATAGATAGATAGATAGATAGATAGATAGATAAATAGATAGATAGATAGATATAGACAAATACAGATAGATAGATAAATAGACACAGAAATAGATAAAAGGCAAATAAATCAATGTTTTATATAAGTACACATTAAATCAAATGAAAAACAACAGCAAGTGAGTTTCCCCCCTGCTAAGTCTGTGTCAGAAACCTTGCTAACATCTGTCTTCACTTGTCACTTATAATGTCATAATGATGTCACCAGCACTGATTGTGTATTGAGCTTACAGTTAAAATATTTAGAAATGCAGAGTTTACAAGCTCTATATGGTATTAGATGTGGAACAATAATGGTACCATGATGTACAATTACCAAAGTATAAGTGAATGTGACTTTACACATATAGAAATAGCATACGTACTTGCTTACAAGTCCAACTGCAAAATGCATAAATCCAGATCTGCCATTGCAAAATGCAATGGAAATCTGGGTTGATGTATTTTGTTAGGAATATTCAGAAGAGCAAACAATATAAACAGCAAACAATATAAACCCTAATCTGCAGGCACATTATACCACAACATATCAGGATCTTTGTTGCTTGCAGTTTTACTCAACTTATTAGCAAGTACATATGGTATATGAGCTATAAACTAATATACAGTCATTGGTGCATAGTAATATAATTATGGAATATGTTCACAATCATAAAAAAGGATTCACTCTGTGATCAGCAGAGTATGAAAATATATGATCAGACAGGTACCATAACTTCTATAGAAAATATAAGTATTACCATATTTATCAAAGTAAAAGACCAATTGATCATTGACCATCTTTAAGTGATAGCAATAAAAAAAAAACAGAACCATTAAAAATTACAAATGTTGTCAAATCTGAATATGATAAGCAAGCTAAACTTGTAGAAAATTACCATGATGACCAGCAGTGGTAAAAATGTGTACTGTATGTACTGGCTTTTAAGACAAGTCCAATTGCAAACATCATAGACCCAGACATAATTGCTTGATTAGATTTGGTTAGTTTCTTAGGAGTAATTAACAGAACAAGCAACATAGAGAATGACTATGTGATGTAAATCTGAATCTGAAACACCCAACTTTGACAGACTTGTATGTAAGAATATACATGTGTACATGGAATTTATTGCATCCAACTTTATCATGCTAGTAGATATTGTTTTGGAGGTTACCACTGTAGCAGATTTGACTCAAGTATGAGAAACTACTATATGTGCAGAGAAAAAGTACTAATTAAATTAACTTTTAATCTTACACCCGATGGAAAATAATCTTGCTCAACTGTATCTACTTTCTGCATGTTTGGTATGATTTTTGTTTAGTCTGATCACCACCTGCATTGCTGCATTATGGTTTGGTTTTAACTAATTGGTTTAGATTTTACTTTAACCCAACCACATACTGAATTACACCTACAATCTGCAACCTTATGAAACCAGAAGCAACATGAAGTCAAGAGTGCATACAATACTAACTTGTATGACAAATAAGTGTAAGATATGATATTGTTTGTCGAAATGCACATTAGAAGTTGTTCAATAAATCTCTCTCTCTCTCTCTCTCTCTCTCTCTCTCTCTAGCCCAGCCCCTAGTTCTCTCTCTCTCTCTCTCTCTCTCTCTCTCTCTCTCTCTAGCCCAGCCCCTAGTTCTCTCTCTCTCTCTCTCTCTCTCTCTCTCTCTCTCTCTCTCTCTCTCTCTCTCTCTCTCACTCTAGCCCAGCCCCTAGTAGCTGAGTGTAGTCAAAAGCACTGACAGTTATGGTTTACTGCCATCACACCTCTGTCTCTGTGGGTTTGAGTCTCGGCTCAGCCAGTGTGGGTATGTGAAAAAGCTCACCAGTATCTTCTCATGTTTTTTTCTGGGGTTTTCCACGGGTTCTTCCTCCACCACTGATACTAGCCACCATGTACAGCCTATCTTGTGCTGAAAAATGGCTTTAAACCCTACAACAACAACCCTCTCTCTCTCTCTCTCTCTCTCTCTCTCTCTCTCTCTCTCTCTCTCTATTGGCAGAGTACTCTTCTTCTGTACAGCACACTAATAACTTTTCAGATCTTGCAATTTTTAATTTGTTACTAATGACTTTTTTCAGATGTTAAAATATTTAACTTGTTATCACAGAAACTTTTTCAGAAACGAAATAAAGGCACTTCTTCATTTATTTTAAATCTATGGATATTTTGCAACATCTGAATTTCTTGGAGATTTATTTCTGTATAACCAGCTTCCAACGCAGTCAAAAAGTGACTATATTAATTTCACACACAACATACTAGATTTGCAATTGATCACAACAATAAGTCAACTTTAAGAAACCACATTTTTGGGAAAAAAATATGTAGAAGCATTTTTACAATGTACACCATTTAGCTGCTGCCACTACTACTAGAATAAATAAGAATGAATGTACAGATATTTATGTAATGTTGCTTTATGTATGACTGATCACCACACTTACTAAAATAATATATCTGGATTAATACTGTAAAACTTTTAAGAAAAAAAAAAATATCTGCTCCATTTATCTTGAAAATGGGATGAACGTGAATGTCAATGTATGTGTTCAACAATACCTTATTCTTTCATATTTCGATATCTTTAAAAAAAAAAAGAGAGATTTAATGCCCAACAACATTACAATATCGCGAGAACTGAGAAACAGTTACTAAAACTTCTTTTACGTTCAATCTTTAGCACACACCGAACAGTTCCTAAACAGTCCTTGAAATATACAAGTGGGTGATCAATCAGACAAAAATACCTTTTCTCGCACCTGCCAAAGACGAGGTGGACAAACTGCAAACTATGGCAACAAGCACCAGTCTGCTCATTCTCAGTAGCCAAAAGCCCATCATATATATTTATAGCGAGAAATGGGCCTCATTTTGTCCACACAATATCCGTCTGTCGGGTAGATGTATTTCCCTTAGCTCGGGTAGTGTAGTATCGAGACATTACACCAGCGAGTTCACACACCGTGAACTTCCAGTGGATAGGTGTAAAATACGGTGACAGATTCCTTCACTGAAATGTAGTATAATTTCCCATTCCAGAACAGACACTAACAAGCAGATATATCAAATAGTGGTTAAATGTCCGTTTTGACACACTTGAGAAGTAAATAAACTTTAAATAACACTTTTTCACTCTAAAAAAATCCCACAGGCGGAAAACACAACTGTCTCCGCACGTAAACTTGATCAACCCTAGGTGCGCAGCTCAGCTCAACATTAGTCACTTAGTGCGCATAACAAAAGCACATGTTTCGACAGATCAGTGACAAGTTTGGTAGTGTATCGCCAAACCGTCTTGCCCCAGTACGAATTCTCCCAATGTAACTCTGCTCAGCAAAGAAGACTTCTCTGCATTATTCAATAATTACTGCAACTGGACGTTTAAGTACAAGTGCTCTTTTCAAAGGGATGCTAAATACCTTCTCAGAAGCAAGGCGTTCAAGTGATCAAACTGATGGACACACGACGTATATACATGACGAGTTCCTGACGCGTTACTTCTATGCATCTGCGCCTGCTATAAACCAGACTGACTCACAGTACCAAACGATCTTCATTTATGATAGATATTATCACTCTTTCCTAAAATCCCATTAAAAGAATGGACGATGACGATGATGACGACGACGCCAATGTTGATAACTGTAATGGTGGTGGAGTTCCCACTCTCCTAACTTGAAACGTTTCACGAATTTAAAGAAAATCAATACGGTAGAAGAAAGTAGTGATGCCAAGTTATAAAAAGAGCGAAAACATTGCGTAAATTAAAGACGAGATACACAGATTACAATAGGGAGGGGGTGACGGTGTTGATGGTAGTGGTGGTGGTGGTCGCTTATGGAGACTTATTTATTAAGTTTAGTCGAAAGTATTCCTTAACTTCTCGTACTATATCAAATTATCTTTGTTAAATGATTAACAGAAGATACTAGTGCTGTACCATTTATGATTGCACGTGCTGACCTTACACTTTGGCAACTGATGTGTTGGTATGTATTACAAATAACCATTAGTGTTCCTCAACAAGTTTGTTTGTAAACAGTGATTTTCAATATGTAACAATTGCAGTCACAGATCTCTAATACTTTATATATAAAATGCGACTATCTAGACAATTTTTTCAGCACGCATCACGCAACTGCATTGTATATTAGGCGTTTTTTGGGAGATGTTTCAAATCGAAACGGCACAGTTGAAAACCATTCCGTATTTATTTTCTATTCATCTAGCCATATTCTATCTTATCTTTTGATGTAATATAATAAAAGAAAGACTTTCTCAAATTATTATTTTCTTTAATATCAGTGTCTTATTTCAGTGGTCAAAGTTTATATCAAGACTTGCTGAATGCGTGATTCCCAATTAGGGATTGCTAATCAGTATACTTTACAATTAAACAGCACGACCCGTATCCATTAACACAGTTCTAACGTCTTTTAGTGTTTATTTGGCGATTTATTGTATGTTATCAGTGTTTGCTTTTTTTCCGACGCACGTTGTCAGAACTTAAT
The DNA here is from genome assembly GCA_016746295.1 of Potamilus streckersoni. Classification (NCBI taxonomy): domain Eukaryota; kingdom Metazoa; phylum Mollusca; class Bivalvia; order Unionida; family Unionidae; genus Potamilus; species Potamilus streckersoni. The sequence continues at coordinate 5,211,351 of JAEAOA010001578.1, read as the reverse complement.
TATATTTCCACATTGATTTAATATTTAATGGCAAATTGTTTAAAATCAGATCTCTTCTGTCCTACGTGAAGGATAGTGGAAATCTGATTTCAATTAGATTATATAGCTGTAAATTTAATGAATTGTCAAGCCTAAAATTGTAGGTCATTGTGAAAAAATAATGCATTTTATTTTGATGCTGAGGAGATATGTTTGTTCCCTTGCATTTTAAAACAGGGCCATTAAAACACGAGGCATAAAAGCAAATGGAAAATACAGTTGTTACTTTCATTGCATTAAAATACAAAGCAACATGTTCGTGAGATCTAGAATCCACAGCCAAAGCAGCGCGTCAGACGGGGTCAACAAATTAAAAAGAAGGAAAGAATACAAAGATAAAATCTGAGAAAAAGAATTTTTAAAATAACGGTAATGCCCATTAGCACTACTATGTGTGCGAGGTCTATTATTTTCTAATTTTGTATACTTTGTTCAGGAATTACTCCAAAAACTTGAATCAAAGAACTTTACGAGATTTGCTATCGGCGAGAAAATGCCTTCATTAAAATTATTTGACAGTTTCTTTACATTAATCTTGCATGAAACCACTAGTATTATTTGCAACGTTTAAAATTTTAGACTCGTAAGTAAAATATCGGAAAAATAAACAATGTATCAGTATGTTTGTCTGGATGTATGTGAACCAGAAGAATGTAGAGAAGGATTGACAAAAGAACGGATGAATAAAAGGAAAACGGATATATTTGGGCTAAGCCAATGAAAACGTGAATAGGCTTTAATGTTTATAATAATAATAATAATAATAATAATAATAATAATAATAATAATAATAATAATAATAATAATAATAATAATAATAAACACAGCAAAAACAGGTTGAAAAATGTATTGCATGTAATAGTATCCCAGAAAATTTAATACATTCTCATTACGATAAATTAACACCGACAAAGTAATCTCCCTCAGAATATACGCAAGATTTAAGAATTAATTCCAGCATGCTGTGACCAGTTAGATTATGCAAATCTTTACCAACTGTGCGTCCTTTCTTTAGCCAATCATCCATTCAAGCGGGTAAAATCGGAGGAACTTTTTAAACGGTTGCACATGTTTAGGTCCGTTCTTTGCTCCTCAAGTCAGTTTCATATCAGCATATCTCACGTGGTCTTTTCGCTGATTATCATGGACTATTCGTATTTCGTATCCATGCCATCACTTGACGGAGTTGTAAGATAAGATGGACGGAACGCTAGCATATGGACAAGATGTTAATAGTATCTGAGAAAGTTCATGAATGCGACTAGTATAATAACCACTATTAGTATTGCATATGCTGCTCCAAATACTACCCTCCATGCAGACATACATACATACGTACGTACATACATACATACATACATACATACATACATACATACATACATACATACATACATACATACATACATACATACATACATACATACAACCATACATACATACATACATACATGCATACATACATACATGATACGTACGTACATACATACATACATACATACATACATACATACATACATACATACATACATACATACATACATACATACATACATACATACATACACACACACACACACACACATACATACATACATACATACACACACACACGTACGTACGTACGTACGTACGTACGTACGTACGTACATACATACATACATACATACATACCTACCTACCTACCTACCTACCTACCTACCTACCTACGTACGTACGTACATACATACATACATACATACATACATACATACATACATACATACATACATACATACATACATACATACATACATACATACATACATACGTACGTACGTACGTACGTACGTACATACATACATCAAGTAAAATGGTAGAACTGATATGAATATGTAAATATTGAGAGATTGCAGCAAAGGTTCATCTCTTTCTCTTATTCTTGCTGCTATTGTTAGACTTCCAACTATATGGAGCTCTCATTGTTTGATATATTTTTAATTCTTATAACTTTTAAAGCGAAAATGAATTTTTACTTCGAGAAACGTAAACGGATTATTTCAGCTTTCAATTTCAATCAAATAAAATATATATTTGGTCATTAATCAGGTATGATTCATATATTTGGTACCTCTTTCCATATTCCAGGATGCAAATTTTATTATCATACTCGCAGAATTAAATGTTGAAATTTCTCTGTAATTATTATAAGTTCAACACTGGTAATTAACGTTTCACGGGATGGGAGGGAGATGTGAGGGAGCATGGATTTCGGGAAAGGTCGTAATGGACAACACACCTATGTAATAAAACTAGTGACGTTGTTTCGGGTTTTCTTGCCCTGGTATCATGGACCGCTTGATGTCGTATACTCGCCTCCTCCCCAACGTTGTTTCGAGTTTTTTTTTGTTCTAGTATCATGGACCACTTGATGTCGTAAACTCGCCCCCTTCCCAACAAAAAAACAAATCAACTACAACTCATTTACATTTTCTAGTGAGGTGTCTCGGATTTATTTGTTTAAAAAAATGTCCAGCCCTCAAATAGCTTGAAAAAAATATTCCTGCTCTGATTTATTTTATATAACAACACAAAAACATCATATCCATTATATTATATATATATATATATATATATATATATATATATATATATATATATATATATATATATATATATATATATATATATATATATATATATATATATATATATATCGAGGAAAAGAATAAAAATGTAGTGGGTCAAAAGAAAATCCCCTCGCTACAACAAAAAAAAGAGTTAAATGGGCGGTCCCTAAGTCTAAATGGCTGGGTATTCACGTTATTAAATTGGAACATCATTCATATCTAGTTTGGCTGATGAACTGTTCTGAATGGTATTTACATGCATTCTTAACGCACCAAGTTCAATATTATTAAGCGGAACTTTGCTACAATCAATAATTTTCGTTAGCCAATCTATATATCTGTTCGGTGGATATATTTTCAATTTAATTTTGTAATGAAATAATGCATTCATAATTTTAAGGTACTTTTAGGGTTGTTTTATCATTGGCCGATGACTTATTACCTTGTTAATCGCTGCGTAAAGAGAAGCGACATAAACAACAAATTAATTAACAAATAAATAACCACCAATTTGAGCTTTAAGACTCTAAAATAGCGATGCTTGAAGCAATCGATCAACAAGAAAAAGTTTTTAAAAGATACTACACAACTTTTCAAATACGGTAAATATTTGATAATAGCTATCTTGGCTGGAATAATAAGAGTTTACGCTTTTAAAAGCTCGTGCAAAATGTACTAATTAGAAATGTAACGCTTTTATCTGCAATATGATGGATTGCTTTTGTCACTATTACAGTGACTAAAAGAAAAGATTACAGTGAGTCACAAACTTTAAACGGTACATCTTTGAAATAAAATGTTTCTTATCAAAAATTTTATTCACGAACATGTTTTTTTTTTCTTTTTTAAATAAGAACTACATTATTCAGAAACTGTTTCAAGCGTTACCAATAAAATCAACTTGGTGTGTTATGTGCTATTCAACCCGTTCCCCTTACCATAATGTTTTTCCTAACTATGATATATTCGATGTGAAAAGCAAACATATTCTAAGAAAATTTCTAACTTAAAATAACGCTAAACAATTCCCTGAAAATGAGATGTCAAAATGGTTAGTACCTACATCACCGACAGCCACAAACATATCCGTTTACACGGTTACTAGCTCGCAAACGTTTACTGGCAATTAACTAAAGTATACCGATTACCTTTGTACATGTTTCAGCTTTATAAAAAAATATGAAGGATACCCAATTGATTACAATCGGGAATACTCCTACTACTACAACTACATTACAACAACTTGGAAGATCTCATTTGTTTGAATTTTTGGAGGGGTATGTCTTCCCCCTTTGATTGCTTTCTTTTTTCCCATATTAATTCGCATATTTTTAGATATACGGAAAGAAAGAAAAATAAAGAAGGTCAGCTATAACGTTAAAACGAGAAACAGGACATATTAGATATATACTTTGAAACATCTTGCACTGATTTCAGAATTTCACTAATTAGACCCTCATTTATCAATACAATATCTATGGATACCATTCTCTTCTTTACCCAGTTTTCATGACAATTAAGCCGGACGGCTTCACAAGCAATTTCCACTGTAATGTCATTTACCACCGCTACCATCGTCATCATCATCATCATCATCATCATCATCATCATCATCATCATCATCATCATCATCATCATCATCTTCTTCTTCTTCTTCTTCTTCTTCTTCTTCTTCTTCTTCTTCTTCTTCTTCTTCTTCTTCTTCTTCTTCTATAATGCACAAACGGGCATTTCCGTATTATTTTTGTAATAATATATCCAGACAGTGTTGGGATGTAATGGAGAATACATTTCTTTTGTTTTCATAAGACAAGCATGCAGTTTATGTATGTTGCTTGTCTACAGGCTTAATACGTCGTGGAAAATTACCCACGCTCTATTGAGATCAGGTGTAAAAACTGTTAGATGGGAAAGAACCGGGAGGGGATATCACTAAAGCCTGACGTGGAACCGTGTCTGGAAAGAAACTTGAGCGGCTGAGTTCTGACATCCGAAGAATGTTGAATGCAACGCATCAGAGGAAAGCTTAACTTTCCTTAATTCAAAGTAGTAGTAGTAGATATTTTTCGCCATAAAAACTCATGTAACAGCTCATCTGGATTTGATGTAAAATCTATAGCGTAAAATTTGCATCCTAAATTTATCCCTGCCTTGCTTTATTACTGTTTGTACTCCCTCATGGATGAGCTCCAACCGTATAAACGCATATGTGCCATAGCACAATGTGCCGGTAGATATGGATCTATGCAGCTTGTTAGGAAAAATCAATAGAACAAACATACACCCTGATCTGCCGCCCCATCGTGCGACCGGAAAGAATGGTCTTTGGGTTGCTTTTGTGTTGGTGGTGGTTTGTTTTTTGTTGTTTTTTTTTGTTTTTGTGGGGTGGGGTGGAGTGTCTGTGCAGTTGGACTCGACTTATATTGGAATATATATGGTAAGCATTTTAACCGGGGTAATTACCATGCAGCAATTTGCTTTAACAGTTTGTATGGATTTCCTATAATGTAACATCTGTTGAGAAGCGCGGTGCATTATGAATGAAATGAACAATGCAGCAGAACTAAAAAAAAAAAAATGCTGAGCAAGCAAAATATTCATTGACATACAAATAGTTTTTAATAGTATATCACATATTGTAATCTCTGAGGAAATAGGTGATCTCGTTAACTTTCTGATCAACATCGTTAAACATTTCAGTCTTGCAAATTTCTGATGGTATCTATAATTTCTACAAAGTACTGAATACATCTAAATAATCAATCATGGCAGCGATAATGACCATAACGATAATGGTGAAATAATAATAATAATAATAATAATAATAATAATAATAATAATAATAATAATAATAATAATAATAATAATAATAATAACCACTACTCACTTCTATTGCTACTACTCGTAGAATTTTGGGACATAACTATATACTTGTATCACTTATCTTGAGCTTTAACATCCTATCTCATGTCATGACATAGGGGACAATCTGAAAAACATATCAGCATTCAATTTTGTATAATTTTTGTATACTAATACACATTGCCCGGTTGTAAGTAATTGCATTATGTAACCAAACGACTTCCAACCGCAAACATACGGAAGTACTAAACGCTTTCTGCTACTATGCACTGGTACAAACGCGCCACCAAGCGCCAGATCAACTAAGATTCTATCCTCCAATCTCTTTAAAGAGTATGGGTGTTGTGGTTAAAATTGAACAAAAATTCTAAAATCGTCATGGAGATCCCTAGAATCACAATCCAATGTTTGAAGTCTAATTTTTCTACAGACTAGGAAATGCAGACAATATCACATAATCTAAGCTCTTACTTCAGAAAAAGCGTGTAATAATAATAATAATAATAATAATAATAATAATAATAATAATAATAATAATAATAAAAATAATAATAATAACAATAATAGAAGAAGTACAAAACAAGAATGATACAAACAACAATATATATTTTTAAATTCCTATTATTAAATAGTGCAGCAACAACAAAATGTATGATAAATAACTGGGAAAATGTTTTGGAAAATGCTTCTTTGTTACATGTTTTTATAATTTTTTTTTTCTTTTTTATTTTTTTTTTTTGGTAGGGGTTGATTTTTTTCTATTTTGTTATTTTTTTGGGAGGGGGTGCGATTGACGTTATTTCTTAGCACAAGATTGGCTATATATGGCGGCCAGTAAAACTTGTGGAGGAAGAACCCATGAAAACCCGGGTAAGAACCACATGACCCACTGGAAGCGACATGCAGCTTTCCACATGTCCTTGTTCCACATTGCCCGAGCGCTTTAAGCCACCCGGGGCTTTTTTTTCATACACAGGTACACCAAACAGTAACAAAAAAAAAATTGTTACTATTTTGTTTTGTTAAGTGCCTTTCCTACTGTTTAAATTTTCGATAAAATGTCACTGATGCTATCTGACTTCATTATGAACACAAGCGTTGATAAGACCGGTATTAGTTTTATGCGCACCATTTTCGCAGCAGAAATATTATGGCTTGATCCCACTTTCCTTCTTGTTTGCTTATGTGTCTGTTCGCCCGTCTTTCTGTCTGTATATCCGTCAAAAGAAGCTGGTTGGAACAAAACAAACAACCAAAATCAGTTGAGATGAACAAGTGAAATTTGTTGACGGACATAAATAACTTGAGTAGATTTTGCAATAAAATAAATCTAATTTTTTACGGTTTGGAATTTACTGGTGAGGACATTGTTAGCACGTCTGGGCACAGGCTACATAAAGCAGACGCATTAAACTGCTTGCGTATTTTTGGATTACCGCGTTAGATTTAATGCTATTATAGCTTTGTTTGTTTGGTGGGTGGGTGGGTCTTTTTGTTAAATAAAGTTTTGAACTTATGATCTTGTAGTATTTTATCAGTATGATCACGATGATGATGCTATTCGTCATTACTGATCGGTTATATCTTTATCTAATGATGTCGCACGATATACCTCCTGTTTACCTTGGTGGGAGGCACTCTATATGTACTTTTGCAAACGTTTGGATATATCTGATAAGGCACTGAGGTGTACAAGCGCGCTGTTGAAGGGCGGCTAAATAAAGAAGTTCACCCGCAGTCGGTCTGCTGCGACCGATCTTTATCATCGAATTGCATACAAACGGGGCTGATTGGAGGTTTCGCATTTAAGGAAAATAAAAGATTCTTTTTCACTAACATATTTGCTCCAAATGATAACAATACAGTGCAAAACAAGATATTAAATTCCATCATGATGTAACTCATCCCAAACGAAAGGGGCTGATATAACAAGTGTTGGGTCTCTCGATCGCTTGATTACCAGAGATCCCGAGTTCGATTCCGGTCTCGACGAGTTACTTTTTACTTTGATGGTCAGCAATCATCAAAACAGTTATGATTTCTAGCGGTGACCCCGTGCGTTCAGTCACGAGAGGATGAAATCAAGATGCACGGCAAGAGTAGTTGAGGCGGATGCGACCGCTATGAGTTTTTTTAAAAAATGAAGTTGCAAGTAAACAACCAGAAAAAAAGTTGGACATGCAAAATGCTAGAATTAGAGATTATATTTTAAATAATCTGATCATCACTTCTTGTTCTTGAAAAGAAGCGGTTCCAGTTAGTATGCCAAAGTCGTAAATCTTCATCCAAACACTTTAGTGTATAGTTTTGGGTCCAGAGTCCCGCTGACCTCCCTCCTTTAAGTAACGTGTGCACATAGAAGAGGCAGGAAAATGCAAGGCGAATTCAATAAGAAATCAGAACTAAAACGGTGGACAGTTACCTTTACACATATAGGTAACTCTATATGACCACTCCGGTGACCTAAATGATTTGAGCGTCCGTCTCCGATGCGGGAGTTCGCGGTTTCGAAACCCGGTCGAGTCATACCCAAGACTTATAAAAATGGTACTCATAACTGCCTCGTTTGGCTCTCAGCATTAAGAGGTTAATGTTAGGAGTGGTCAGCCTTGTGAAAAGATAACGTGACCGAGTGGGATATCATATGCTACATGCCAGACATCACTATAAACTGCCACACTGCAGAAATCGTAGCGTTAGACTGAACAAATTGTTAAAGCTTGTTAAAAATCCTAATTACAAAGAAATCTATATAGTTTCTGGACGTTCATATTTAGTTTTTTTTTTTTAAATCAACCACATTACGTATCGGTTACGTACGAGAACTACTAAAATCTTTACGTCAACACTTTATGTTGTTGTTGTTGGCATCCGTCCGTTTTCGAGAGACGATGGTGTAGCTCCCTGTTTTTGGTGCCTTATCTGCACCGTCGCGAGTGACTGAATAGCCCGACCCTGGCGTGACAATCTTTGCTGCACTTGCTGCAGGTGAAGATTGATTCTTGTTGAGGCTGTTGTTGTTTCGCCTTCCTCTTGGCTCTCTTTGTAGCGAGGTTTGCTTTTATCCCTTCATCGCCTTTCTGAATGCCTTGTCTCACAGCAAGTCGCTACTCATAGCGGTTGTTAGCACAGCTCTCCCAGTTGTTGACGCTGATGTTGACCGTTTTCATGTCCCTCTTGCAGACGTCTTTGTATCGCCTACGTGGCCGTCCAGTCGGTCTTGTGCCTTCTGCTAGCTCGCCCTATAACAGGTCCTTAAAAATGCGGCCTGTATCCAATCTCCTGACGTGGCCGAGCCATCGAAGGCGCCTCTCGCTAAGGATGGTGAACATGCTATTCATGATTTATTTATGCTAAAAGATAAACGTTAAGGCATTTGCAAAACGATTGAAATCAAACAATATTTGTAAAAAAAAATAATGTGTACATTTTTTGTTCACGAGCAACGAAACATAAAAATTAACGATTTTAGCGAGTATGATATCCTAGTAACAATGGATACGAAACAGTTTGTTTTAAAAGTTTAAACAAGTGTTATCCCCTTACCTTTTGATGACCTTATCCCCAATGGGGTAAATTAAGGGTAAATTAATGCCCCAAGGGGTTTTGGCGTCCCAGGACATCTGGCGCCCGGTGCAACCTCCCCTTCCCACCCCCAGACCACGTTAGTATGCTACAGCATATCCCACTCCCAATTACGTATGCCAGAAAAAAAATTGTAAGCATCGCATTGTAAAACAACAACAAAAACAACTACTACTACTTTAAGAAACTTAAATACACATTTGTGGGCATTCGGAAAGACCAGAAATACATCCCTAATAAAATTGACATCTTTAGAATTATGAAATCGAACTCTAGGACAATGCATGAATTATATGGTTAATAGTGTGCAGTTTAGTATACATACGGCATATAGACTCGGAGAACAATTAGTACCACTGTGATGATGTGATAAGCTTACAGCACCTGCGTTTTCGATAGTCTAGAATACAAAAGACATTTATGATTCACCGTGCCCTCACTACTAACATTGTTCTTTCTCCAGACTACTCAAGATATTGAAGTATCCAAGTTTTAACATACATGCCCCATTGTGTTTTGTGTTAACATGGATTTTCAAGTGTTAAGTAGCCACTCAAGTGTACGTTTTGAGGGTATTATTGCTATTTCTTTGTTTGTCAGACAGTGTTATTAGTTGTTTAACTTTCTTAGCGGACAAAAGTATTAACATTTGTTTTGGGGTTCAACAAATGCTTGTAAAAAATATTTTAAAAATACCACAAGCACACACACATTAACTTTTATATTTTCGCAACTATTTTTTTTAAAAAAATAATATCATTGGTCACTGATCCCAAAATTAGGTAAATATACCTTTTCACAATCTCCAATCGGAAATTACTCGGTCTTGTCTCTGTTGATAGAAGAACGAGGTTAAAGATGTGAAGCAATTGATTTGACATCTGTTTTTATACGTGTTTGTAGACAGATTTGTTCTGTATATAACCAAAGTCCTCACCCTCATCTTACATATGTTTATTGTCGATTGTGAATATCGTCTCCTGAAAGAAATATTAATGTGTTATTCGTCTATGGGGCGTTTTTTTAGGTCATACTTTTCCGTTTATTCGTTTATTAATTCAGAGAGAATAATTTTTCATAAGTATTTTTTTTTTTGTGCAACATGATATATGTCGCCGAGACAAATTATCCCCTTAAAATAATTACATCATTATTGGGCAAACTTAATAATTTGCGGCAGTCAAATTTTTGTTTTAAAGTTATAAAACCTACCTCATTCCTTCTTTGGCAAAAGGGATGAATATTGGAGTGCAGAAAGGTCAGTGCAATATAACTATTTTAACTACTAAAATGGTTGATTTCAATCTGGGGTTTGTAAATTTTGATCGGAAATCACAGGAGTGGGTTGGTGGTGGACTTGTTGTTATTATAAGGGTCAAAGGTGTTGATACAGATAAAACTTCACGTCATTTTGGACCTGGAAATGGGGAAGCAAAAGTAGTCAGCAGAAGTTATCGATGAGTACAAAATTCCAGATCAGTATTATGTGACCATTTACATCCAATCAAGTTGTAGAAAACGTGGTCAATTAATAAAAATTGGAATTATTCACTTGTAAGCTGAGACTGGTGTCAGGATAATGTGACTGTGGGACGTCATGATACATGTCTGCGGCATGATGCCCCAGTGCTAGACATCACTATAAACTGCTACACTGCAGACGTCGTAGAAATATGGCTGAAAATTGTTAAAGCTACGTTAAAAATCACAATCAGATCACATCACAAATTTTGTTTACTATTTCGTCATCTTCTATAGTCGTGAGACAACATGCAAGAAAAAAAGAGAGGAAGTTTCCAAAATAATGGGCATTCGAATGGAGTCGTTCCTGTACAAGTGAGGTCATAAATTGAGAGAGAGAGAGAGAGAGAGAGAGAGAGAGAGAGAGAGAGAGAGAGAGAGAGAGAGAGAGAGAGAGAGAGAGAGAGAGAGAGAGAGAGATTTTACTAGTTACTAATCTATTATGCTGGCTTGCTAATTTAGACCGAGTACCAGTGAACACTACAAATCTACGATAAATGGAAATTTCGATGCTATTATGACGTCACAACACTTAGGTTACATAGTTGATCAGAAATATTTACGTACTTTTCTATTTTACTTAATTTTCAATAGTTTGTTAGAATAGAGATACCAGTTTCGTGTTTGAGAACGGAAGACGTTTATGGTGAATTCCCGTCGCAAATATCCGTTTTCACAACTCAGCTAACGCGTCGCTGGAAAAGCTCAGTTTGTGACAGTAAAGCCACCATTGTCGTAAAAATACAAGGTTGTTCTCGCCTAGATAACATTTTCGTTTGTATTTAAATTTCTTGATTGGGAAATGAGTCAGATTTCTTCCGCAAAAGCAGTATTGCTTGTTGGGTCTTGAATTTCGTGGTTCATGCCTAACACAAATTCAAAAGAGAGTGAATTAACTATTTAGGTTTCAGCTAAAATACGTGAACGCCCTCATTAAAAAAATATTGATAGAGACTAACACAATATACGGTTAATTTCGAGTTTAAAATGCATAATGTTCAGTGAGAATTCGGGTAAATCCCGATAAAGCATCACACTGATTGGTATGCTAATGACAACATTGTGTACTTTAATTATATTCATTTTTTATTTATTTATTTTTTAGTTTAATGGATATGTGCTAAAATAACGAGAAAAACAAATAACAAATTAGTGTACAATTTATAACTATCTGAAGACTAGCAGAAATTCATTGTGGTTTTCTTTCACTTTCCCAGGGACTGTTTTCTTGATTTACGGCACTGCAACACATTTTCTTTGTTTATTTTAGCTCCGAAACAATTTTCAGAGAGTTGCAATGAGACTGTTGAATGAGATTCCGAAGATGTTATTTGCAGAACTCTTCAGGCCTGTTCCTAATTACATCATTTATTACAATGATTACAATAATGCCGATTGCAGTTTCATGGACAAAGACGAACACGACTTTATAGCAGAATCAGATGTTGTCAAGTATCACGGACACAATTTGAGACACAACTCCTAAACACAATTACAAATTTGCTTCTAATTACAGACTGTTTGCAGAGAAAAAAAGGCGTTAGGATTCGGTAACACACTCACCAGCTGTTCTTTCCTGGCTTACTTTCTCTCAAAATGTTATTGCTCTTGGTACATCGTCTTACACTTGTAGATCAGAGCTTCGCGTCATTCTCGACGGGTCGAAAAATAAACAAGACCCGCAATGGATGCCGAAAACGTGTCTTGTCAAAGTTATAAAACATTATATGTGCTTCTTACTTGCTGTATTTAAATTTTTGAGGCGCATCTTGTATATTATATTAGTGTGCCAGAAGTACTTTGCTTGTCATAGAAAAGCTAATTAAGAAACTTAACGGCATAAGGTTCAAATTCATTGGTACAAAAAGTGGTTTAGATAGCTGCAAAGCAAGGTGAAGAAGTCATGATATCTAAGCTACCCTTCTTGAAAACTTCACCGAATAATAATAATAATAATAATAATAATAATAATAATAATAATAATAATAATAATAATAATAATAATAATAATAATCTGTATGTTCAGAGACGGTGTAGATAATGAAGACGCCGTGAATAACACAAAAATCATCAAAGTCACCACTTAAAGTAATACTTCTTGCTAAAAATAACAAAACTAAAGTAAAGAATACTTCCAAATATATTTTTCTGGCATACATTTAGTACCTCAAATATTGGTCTGAACTTTCATATAATTTTGAACCAAAGCACAACAATATTCCCATGCCATCTTCCGAAGAAACCTTACTAATTGTAGGTGAAATTACCCTATTAAAAGCAAAATATTCACACTTATTATTGGCGAAGAGTTATCTGGTCGTAAACTAAATTTTACTGAATTATTAATTCATGTGAGTTTCTTAACAATGGAAATAATTTAATAAGCGAGATGCATGTAAATACTTATAAGCTGCTGCTGAGTGTATATATATATATATATATATATATATATATATATATATATATATATATATATATATATATATATATATATATATATATATATATATATATATATATATATATATGTATACATACATATGTATATATATATATATATATATATATATATATATATATATATATATATATATATATATATATATATATATATATATAATATCGGATATGTTTGGTTTTGTTAGTGACAGAGGAAATGGGAAATTCACTTATATTATCCAAAGTTTTGCAAACACAATCGAGTATTTTGTATCAGACTGTAAGATTATGAATTTCATATCAGTTTTGATATTCAAGCAAAAGCTGAGTCGATACATACATCGCTTATACTGTGTTTGTCTAGACTTTAAAATAGACAATACAAAAATGTAAATATGCACCATGCAGAAAACGGACGCGATAATTTGAACCCCCAATGAACATTATAATATCTACTCATATTTCAGATGATCAATATCACTTCCGGTGTCGACTGGTCGCTATTTTTATCATTAGTCTAAATTACCATATGGTAAATTAAAAGCTATACAGTCTAGATGTTAATGTACCTATCGAACACAACAATGCAGATGGAAATAGTGATCATATGTGTGTGTTATATCAGACATACTTAAACAAAGAGTTTAATTGTTGTCCTTTTTTAAAGTTTTAATTACATGACATGCTTTTAAATTATAATGTCAAAATATTAACACAAATTCCACGGTTTGCCGCTGAAAATGCGGGGATGAAGAAAACTCAAATTATTTATTAATATAGAATGAAATGTTTCCACCGCAAAATGTATCCAATAAAAATGCAGAACAAAGATGACTGCCATGGTGCTGAATATGGTTAGATTATGTCAGTTCAAATGTCGTCGTCTTGAAATTTCAGTTCTAAAACAATACTACAGTTAGACGATGCACTGGAGACAAATTTATCAGAAAATATTGCAGGGTTTATTAAAATATATGCAGTTTTGGCTAAAGTAACAGGAACATTTCAGTGAAGCAATGGGTTACGGGGAGGTTTTTAGTGGTGGTGATTATCGTCATCTAGATGATGATTGAACTTGCTGTTATTGCACAGATAGTATGAAAATATATTTTAAAAATTAAATTAATGGATGGAAAAAAAATCGAGATCTTAGCAGAGATATAGAATAGAACAACACGAGCTCCCCTAAGCAAAATATAACAATTTAATCACTAAATCAACAAAATAAAACTGTACAAGACACTTGACGGATACATATCAAAAAGAAAGAATTACCGAAAATTATTGTAATAAAAGCAGTTAGTAGTTCCATTGATACAAATTTCATCACAAAACCGAGTGAGCGTTCGAACTTAATTGTCCAGATGACTGCATTTCCTGATAACTTGGTTGCGAATCACTCCAGATTCTACACCGGTGTAGGTTGAGGTCGACCTATCACTTTTGGCTTTTCATGTGATGCTACCAACAATGACCTCTCTCTTGCATCCAGATTCTTAGGGGTCTCAGTTGTAACATGGATTATATTTCTTCTACGCCCATGTGGTGTGGAGCTTTTTCACTGTATCTTATTCTACCCTTTACCAGAATCGTCTCTCAAGACATCCAATGCACATCCCTTGGACTGTTTTGTTTGAGGAGAAAATTATTCTATTTCTTCCTCCGAGTCTTAATCTCAGCTAGACTAACTAATAAAAAACACGAAACTTTGCATGGAAGCCCCATCCCTATGTTACTTAGCCAATCGGGATTTTTTTTAAACACCTAAATTAGTACATGCATTTCGATGTTCGAAAAATAAAATTCTACATATTTAGCGCTTTCCTTAATAATCCGATCTCTGCAAAGTTTCGGCTTATGACAAATATTTAAGCATATCCAAATGCTGTTTTTACAAAGTTTAAACATTGGCACTTTCCCTAAGTCTGGAACCAATTCAGACTCCTTTTGGTCAATCTTCTTGACAGTTATTAAACGGAACATCATTAAAAATCAATAATATCCAGACAAATTAAAGCTCCGTCCTTGCCAGCTGTCCTGTATTCGACACGGTCCATAATCACACACATCTGCTTAAATTGACCAAGTGTCACGCTGACTGCTGCAAAGTTCACTCAGTTATATGTTACGATGGAGTCTATAAAATTCACAGTTACTCATGGTTTTAATTTCATGTTGTTTTTTTAAATAAAATATTATAAACATTTTCTCCCAATTTTGAAACACTTAATAAACCTCAACTTATAATGACTTCATTAGCAATCAGATTCAGGACGATGAAGCGAGAGCAACTGATTTTTTTTTTTAAAACCAAACTCGGGTAAAAAGTCATAGAAAAGGAAGCGAGTCACGGATGCCACAAGATTACCTACAACATGTTCATTAATACGAGCCTGTAAATTATTTATTGAATTTATTTGTTTTAAATTTATAGGTCAAATTTATGTAAGTTCGCAAGTTAATAGCCTGCATACATTTGTCTTGAATGTTATATGACTCCTATATTTTAAGGATTTCGTGCATTATTTCTGATACAAATTGTTTGAATTTGTGAAATTGTGTCTTAAATTATATATTATATGCTTGGAATTAATTGTACTATATCTAGAAATGTTATGTTAATGAATTGCTAGTTAACAGGTAATGTAGTTAGGACAAGGAGTGAAATCCATTAAATCTCTCATGTAATTAAGTTGTGGATTCTTTCTAAGCTAGCGATCGGTGCATGTCGACCGAGATAGTCCAGTTGGTGATTTATAACCCACAAGAGCGCAGTACTGTTTATTAAGATGTCTAGTTATGTTATGGTTCCATTTATGAATGCGGCTATTGGCTAGGAAAAGCATTAATTTCATGGTAATGGGTTTATACATCGGCGAACTGACCCATATTTACCTTAGTCAGTTGTATTACGATAAGACAATATTTGACGTAACAAAAGTAGTGATTATTGTCTAATCCAAAAAGTAAATAGCCCGACAAATATTTACGTATCCTTGTTATTTATTTAAAATAGCTCCAGGTTGCGGTGATGAGCTGGAAGAGGTTGGAAAGAAAAATGACAGGAAAGAAACAGGTTGTGTACGCATGCTGGACAAAATGAGTTAGACCATTAACTCGATTCTGTGATGAAATCTGTTTTACCGGTGGAACAGAACGGCTAATTGCATTTCTTACAAATTGTGCAATTACAATGCTAGAAAAAGGTGTATCGTTTAAATGTCATGTTCAATTTCACTTGTTTGTGATATTGATTACAATTTTATATTTTACATAAAAGGGTTCGTGTAGTTCTATTTTATATCTCTGCTCATATCTCTCTTATTCCATCCAATAATTTTAATTATATATTATTAATTATAACACTTCCAAGACAACAATAATAATCAAAGAAAGGCTCCCCATAATAAGTGGAAGACCCTAACAATGGTATAGAGTCTGACATTTTTAAAGCTCTAAATAAAACTTTATTGGTCCCTGGATTCGTTTGACTCAAGCTGTGTTTGAAGCTTGCTATTTCCCTAAGATTGGTGTGCAGTAATATGTAGTCCCATTTAAATAATAAAAGGTGACTAAGACATTCCAAATAATTATAGAGGCACAATTTTACTACCAATGCTTGCTAAAGGGTTATTCAATCTAAACTAAAGTAATAAGAAAATGGTCTGAACAGAGTCAATTAAATGTTGATGAACAAGCATGTTTTAGAAAGGCAATGGTACTATAAACAACATATTTATTTGCACACGATCATTTGAAAATATGTAGTAAACAATAATGATAGAATTTTATGTAAAATTCAAGATTTGAAACAAAATTTGATATAATGGTGGTTTTTGCTTAAATGTTTACAAAATTATTGCGAGTAGAGAATACTAAATAAAACTGCATTAATAAAATATACAAGCTTATTTAATAATTAAACAAGGGTTCACTGATACTTTTAACTTTTTGATGGTACACGTCAGGGCTGTTTTCTTTCACCTGTATTATTTTCCCAGTATTTTTAAAATTATTTTCCAACTGCTTTCTATAGTGTTTACGCTAGAAATAACCATGGCGTAGAGAGCGAATCACGTTCCAACATTTTGCAGTGTTATAAAGTTTTTGTTGAAACTGTCAATGAAATGCTTTTGTTATACAAATTTAAGCCATATTTAAACGAATATGGGTTGAAGGTTAACGTGGACAAAATGCATGTTGTAGTATTCCGTAAAACAAGTTCCCTACATAAATATTTAACATGGCTTTTTGGAAACTATCAGCTGAAAGCTGCTTCATACTACAAATATCCTGGTTGAAATTTTCACCACGTTAAGCTTGGTGTACATGACAAATTTTATGAAACAAAGCATAAAATCTTTTCATTTGATTGAATGAATTAAAGTGCATATATATTTTTTTTAGTTTGTTAGCACAAACATATAACAAATTTTATAATTTGGAACTAAAATCTGGGTATTTCGTCTAGCACGTATTATTAAGGATGTACATGCATATTAACGTAAACACGCCCTGAAACTCAAACGATGTAATGTGAATTGATTTTGGTGTTGGTGAGATACGATGAAATTGTCTGATATCCATGTATTTAATAAAGTCAATTTAATATTGTCTAGAACAACTTAAAACGCCCAACAGTAGAATTTTTGTTTTAAAATGTTAGTTTAGTGGAGTGGCAATGAAAATTGTCAGTTTGGGTTTGCATATAAAAAAAAAATTTACTTTTCGCTTGTGGAGTTGGAGAAGCTTGGTATAATCTAGGTGTAATCTAGGTGTAACTAAATCTATAGATTGGTTTAATCAAGGTGTAAGTAAGTCTATAGCATGATATAATACAGGTGTAAGTAAGCCTATAGCTTCGAGTAATCTAGGTGTGAGTCTATAGCTTGGTTTAATAATGGTGTAAGTGTATAGCTTAGTGTAATCAAGGTGTAAGTAATTATATAACTTGGTTTAATCAAGGTGTAAGTGAGTATATATCTTGGTTTAATCAAGGTGTGAGTATATATCTTGGTTTAATCAAGGTGTAAGTGTATAGCTTGGTATAATCAAGGTGTAGGTCTAAATTTGTGCTTTACACTTAACATCATCAATGCAGAAAGTTCTGGATAAAGTTCAATGATTATTTCTTTGTTTAATCTCTGAACATTAAAGGAGCTACATTTAAGCTTCAGTAGCCGCTAACCGGAACATTTTTAATGGTATATGGCAGTTCAAAAGTGGCGCACGTCAAATACTTGATTTATCAAAAAAGCTAATTTTAGCATGTTTTAGGCTGGTGAAATCGATGACATACATGTTTATTTGGATGGACTTTTATGAACAGTTATATCTGATTGGTCATGGAAATTTAATGGAATACACTTTGGGAGACAATTTAGGGGAAACCTCATGCAAAAATTCTTTTAGTCAGATTTTTATTGAGAGAAGATTAAATCGACTCTGGAGAAGCCAGAGAGCTGTGGTTTTTTTTAGTGAACTACTAGTAAGGGACCAGATATCTGTCTTTAAAAGAAGGACATGCTATGGGCTAAGACTTTGTTTGGAAAGAAACGGTATTCAGGGGACAGCTTGGTAATCAGAGAGAGAGAGAGAGAGAGAGAGAGAGAGAGAGAGAGAGAGAGAGAGAGAGAGAGAGAGAGAGAGAGAGAGAGAGAGAGAGGAATAAGGACGGAATCAAACGAGTCAAAAGGGAAATCGACATCTACGGGAGGCAAGAATAGAGAGAGAGAGAGAGAGAGAGAGAGAGAGAGAGAGAGAGAGAGAGAGAGAGAGAGAGAGAGAGAGAGAGAGAGAGAGAGAGAGAGAGAGAGAGAGAGGAATAAGGACGGAATCAAACGAGTCAAAAGGGAAATCGACATCTACGGGAGGCAAGAATAGTGGAGGATCGAAAGAGGACAAAGCATGAGGCTTAGACGTGGCAAACAAGTCGAGAAAAGACAGCAGACAGGTGATGCTGTCAAGCATGGAGAATGAGCTCAAAATTCAACACATGTAAAATGATGAAAATCGTAAAATGTAACTAAATTCTGTCACTGAAGATCAGTTAGATTGGAAAGTGAATTTTGTCTATGCTTTAGTTGAGCATGTGTAATTTAGCAAATCGGTTGTATGGGAAGTGATTTTTCTTATGATTATTTGTTAATTGATTAAAATTTTATAATTTTATTTATTGAAAGAGGATTGTTGTTGTTTATTTCTTTCAATACTTTGCTCAGCAATCTGTAACGTTCCATCTATCAGTCCACACTAGGCAATTACACAGCGGGAGATAATTGCCTAGCTAACGACGCCGAATAAAAAGGATGAGGATTTTAATGTGTAAATCCTACTTACACTTGGTGTAATATAGGTGTAATTTTATATATTGATTTAATTAAGGTGTAAGTAAGTCTATAGCTTTTTTTTAATCAAGGTGCAAATCTATAGTTTGATATAATCTAGGTGTAAGTAAATCTATAGCTTGGTATAATCTAGGTGTAAGTAATTCTATAGGTTGATATAATCTAGGTGTAAGTAAGTCTATAGCTTGGTGTAATCAAGGTGTAAATCTATAGCTTGATATAATCTAGGTGTAAGTAAGTCTATAGCTTGGTATAATCTAGGTGTAAGTAATTCTATAGGTTGATATAATCTAGGTGTAAGTAAGTCTATAGCTTGGTGTAATCAAGGTGTAAATCTATAGCTTGATATAATCTAGGTGTAAGTAAGTCTATAGCTTGGTATAATCTAAGTATAAGTAAGTCTATAGCTTGGTGTAATTAAGGTGTAAATCTGTAGGTTGATATAATCTAGGTGTAAGTAAGTCTATAGCTTGGTATAATCTAGGTGTAAGTAAGTCTATAGGTTGATATAATCTAGGTGTAAGTAAGTCTATAGCATGGTATAATCTAAGTGTAAGTAAGTCTATAGCTTGGTGTAATCAAGGTGTAAATCTATAGCTTGATATAATCTAGGTGTAAGTAAGTATATAGCTTGGTATAATCTAGGTGTAAGTAAGTCTATAGGCTTATATAATCTAGGTGTAAGTAAGTCTATAGCTTGGTATAATCTAAGTGTAAGTAAGTCTATAGCTTGGTGTAATCAAGGTGTAAATCTATAGGTTGATATAATCTAGGTGTAAGTAAGTCTTTAGCTTGGTATAATCTAAGTATAAGTAAGTCTATAGCTTGGTGTAATCAAGGTGTAAAACTATAGGTTGATATAATCTAGGTGTAAGTAAGTCTATAGCATGGTATAATCTAGGTGTAAGTAAGTCTATATGTTGATATAATCTTGGTGTAAGTAAGTCTATAGCATGGTATAATCAGGTGTAAGTCTATAGGTTGATATAATCTAGGTGTAAGTAAGTCTATAGCATGGTGTAATCTAAGTGTAAGTAAGTCTATAGCTTGTTGTAATCAAGGTGGAAATCTATAGCTTGGTATAATCTAAGTATAAGTAAGTCCATAGCTTGTTGTAATCAAGGTGTAAATCTATAGGTTGATATAATTTAGGTGTAAGTAAGTCTATAGCATGGTAAAATCTAGGTGTAAGTAAGTCTATAGGTTGATATAATCTTGGTGTAAGTAAGTCTATAGCATGGTATAATCTAGGTGTAAGTAAGTCTATAGGTTGATATAATCTAGGTGTAAGTAAGTCTATAGCTTGGTATATTCTAGGTTTAAGTAAGTCTATAACTTGGTATAATCTAAGTATAAGTAAGTCTATAGCTTTGTGTAATCAATGGGCAAGTCCGTCTATAGCTTGGTATAATGTAGGAGTAAGTAAGTTTATAGCATGGTATAATGTAGGAGTAAGTAAGTTTATAACATGGTATAATCTAGGAGCAAGTAAGTCTATAGCATGGTATACTCTAGGTGTAAGTAAGTCTATATGATGGTTTAATCTAGGTGTAAGTAAGTCTATAGCATGGTATACTCTAGGTGTAAGTAAGTCTATATGATGGTTTAATCTAGGTGTAAGTAAGTCTATAGCATGGTTTAATCAAATTGTAAGTAAGTTTACAATTTGGTATAATTAAGTAATTCTTTATCATTTTATAATCAAAGTATCAGTAAGTCTATAGGTTCAAGATTCTTTTGTTTAAAAAAGACATGCATTGTTAATGACATTTAAACATGTAACAATAACATTACTTGATTAGACGGATTAAGAGTTCATAAATTAATGAAGTAAAGCTGGTTGAGAACTATATCTAGACATTCTTGAAAGAACATTGTATTTGAAATTTTCTGTATAATATTTGTCACTTATTTATTCTCAGAATAAATACAAGAAGATATGATCACATTCAATATTAAAAAAATGTTCACATTTTGTTATCAAATTTTTTTGAGATAGAATTGAATTTTTTTATCAATCTTTTGGGCATTTGAACGCCAACGTCATCATTATAAAGAACTTCTCAAAATCAGCTTTGCAAAGTAAAAATAAATACACGGTCAATAAATTAAAAAAAATGTGTTCGCATTAAAATGCAAAATGCAACTTTAAGATTTTGTATGACAGACGCTGTCAGTATAGCAACTTTTTATTATACTTGCCAGCTTTTAAATTCACACACCCATACCCACACCCACAGATATATATATATATATATATATATATATATATATATATATATATATATATATATATATATATATATATATATATATATATAATGACATTAATAATGTATGTAATAATCAATAAAATTATATTACTAAGCCTCTGTATTAAAACATATTTGCATACACGTGACTATCGCTATCAACTTTTTGTAATTCATTAACGTTTGTGTTATATTCTGTTGTATGATTATCAATGTTTACAGCTAAAATACTGATAGATAAAATGATTACAAATTATATTTAACGCCAATAAACCGTATAGAATCTAGTAGTTTGCCATATTCGCAACTTCATTTTAAAAAGTACCATATACAGATTGTTATCAAGATTCATACAGTTGCATCTTAAATTTCTGCACTCTTCGACACAGGTCATTAGCTCATTGAATGCGTGCAAGCCTGTTGAGGAAATAAAGCGGACAAGTCATGATTAGAGTTTTAGGAATCAATACAAAAAATAATGCGGAGCTTTAACACCCATCTGATATGCTGGTTAAGAAAAAAAAGGAAAAATTTAAATGACGAAGTTCAAAATCAAACGAAGAAACTAAAAAGGACAAACTTAAGATCTAAGCATTTATTTTCTTGCAGAAACTACTTCAACGGTATAAACAACTATAAATTCAAACATAGAGATCAAAATGGCAATCGTGATCAAAATTAGTTACATGTTTTCGAAACTTTAAACAAACTGCATCTCCTCTGCAATGAAGTGATTCTTTACCTGAACAATTATTTACTCGAACAACACTTATCTGGTCAGTAAAGTGCACTCGAAGCTTATCAACAACTATAAAGGAAAAAAAAAATGGGGAACAAAATTATGAAATCAGCTTCTACATATTCTCGCAAATCAGAATAGCATGCTCATCGTTGGTGGGGTTTTGCATGTCGAACAGTGAAAATTTGCGCCCATACAATGAAATGCTGGTCAAGGTTTTCCCTACTTGTGTGGTCGCACAGCGAAGTAACCACAAAACATTGAGTTCTGTGTATCAACCCGCATGTGGTAATCACGGTATACCGACCATCTGTGTTGGGGTCATCCACAGTGAATCAAATACTTCTCTGTCCATCTTGCCGGGGGTTCTCGAAACACTTGCTGTATTGCTTCTCCAAATAAAGAGGGTATCCCATAAACACCAGTAGCAGCAGATGTCAGTTTTTCTCGATGAGTGTTTTTAAATAAAACAAGCTGGAGTTTAGTGATGAGCCTGCAGCAAACTACCATTAACAAGCTGTTAACAGCGAACAATATGGTTTATTAAATTGGTTTAAAGCTACGAAAACCTTCGCCTCATGACCGCGACTATTAGTTAATTAGTTTTGAAGTCTCGAAGGAACAAGGTCCGATTTGATAATAAGAATTAGGGCATACTCAATCACGTTAGTTTCACGCACACAATGTGGCGGCCATATCAATCTGATTAAAATCAGATCTCCACTGTCCTACGCGAGGATCTAACAGTGACCGATTAGGGGTCATATTTTGGTGATCTTTGAATAATCCAGTAGAAATGCAAGTTTCAGAAATTTCAAAGTAAATAAAATCGTTCTGCAGATATTGATGCTCTTGAGCCATGCTCAGTCTCCAAAAAGCGAAGATATAAAAATTCAAATGATTGACTGATAGAATAAGCAACTATGGCAATAACACAGGTCACCAGAACATGACCCCCAAGTGGTCGCTGTCAGATCTTCACATAGGACTGTGGAGATCTGATTTTAATCAAATTGGCGGCAATATTGGATTTAATATCAGCACCATTTTCATTTGTGACTAACTAGATATCTTTTGGTGAAAGATAAATATTGATGCGACCATCAAATTTCCATAATTTTCATCAAAAACCAACAAGACACCAAGTTTTGGAGTGAAAAGCTCATGTTGATGCAATAAAAATAATATTGACAGTATGTTTTACAAGCATAACAAACAGTTGTAATGCATACATTAAAAAAGTGATCTACCAATGAAACATAAAAATTTATTTCCAATGGGGTCCTGGGGAAACAAGATTTTGTGACGGTATATTTTGTAAATTGAAATTACATATTTTACTAAGCTAAGAGATTACAATTAAATGTTACGAATTTAAAAACTGATTCCAGATCTAAAAAGTATCACTTAAAAATAATTCCAGTTAAATATCATTGAAACCTATTCTCTTGACTTGAATTGTTTTACAAAGTATATTCTTAATAGTTGGCCTTAAGTTTTCTATGTTTGAAATATTCATGATACAATTCTGTAACAGGTTCCGATCACCCAAGACGTTATAGAAGAAAATCACCCGAGGTGAGAAGTTCGTAGAGACTACGCCATTACCACGTGGTGTAACATATTTAAATTTTCTGCTCCTAGTGTCAATATGGTGATATCTAAATTTTAAATAGATCTTGCTCAAATATGATGGATCTTTCTCATAAAAATGGTTGTGAGCATGATTTGGTCACAACTTGTACTCCATGCTCCACTTTAAGCATTCCAGCACTTTCAAGTACACTTTGTCTGATGCTCATGCGTTTTTTTTTCTGAGCTATATGGATTTTTATTTTTATAAGCTCTGACACGCAGTGAAGAACAAGAGTAGTCGAAATGATCTTGCATTAGAGCAGAGCAGAATGGTTCTCAAGTTATCAGTAATGCGTATTGGCTGTGTCAAAAGATAACCCTTAACCTAGCACTTACTTTTTTAATTATATTACTTACTATTCATTCACCCCAATGTAAGTTATCTATATGGATACCTAACTATTTGACCCACTTATCAGAACTGATAATGTGGCCATTGCAGGTTATGTTTAATTCTCTGATTTTTTTTTAAAAAAAATTATCCTTTCTTTCGGGACAAATAAGATGCATCTGTCTTGCCCAAAATAATGTAATGACAATCTGTTGCCGTTGAGTCAGAGATTGCAGGATTCGATTTTTTACCCAATCATGTACAAAATTTATACAGGATGCTGATGAGAAAATATGACATAATTGTCACATGCATAGAATGCAAGCTTACAATCAGAACCTATGATAGATACCATATCATTCAAACAACATGAAAACCAAAAAAGATCAGGTCTTAAAATACTACCCTGAGATACACCATATGATATTATTGACGGTCTGGATTCTGTATTTTTGTTGGTGTTGTTTTATGGTTTAATAACGCTATTTTTCAGCAAATGATAGGCTATATATAGTGGCCAGTATCAATGGTGGAGGAAGAACCCGCCCCCCCCCAAGAAAGAACCACCGACCCTCGAAAAGCTACAGCCAAGCTTTCTCCCATACCCACATTGGCCGAGCTTGAGACTGGAACCCACGAAGAAGTGAGATGGCAATGATCCATAACGGTGAGCACTTTAGACCAATTGGCTACAAGGGGACACTTTCTGTATTTTAACACTGGTAATTTGTTATCTATTTTGTTTTAAAGGTATCATTCAAACCTATCAATGGATGTACCTTCTAATCCTAATACGATTTTTACATATTGCATGCTTCACTGTTTCAAAGGATTTGTGTAATTCAATCAAAATCATTCCAGTCTAGAAACCTTTTGACATTTGTACTTTATTATGATAGAAAAGACGTATCAAATATGTATCAGACAAGTACATTCTCTTAAAACCCGACTGTAGTTCACACAGTTATTCTTTCTTAAAAAGTGTTAAAGGTGAATGCAGTCTGTTCTTCATAGAATATTGAACTCAGTACCGTACATACTAACAGCCTTGTATCTGTCTTCATCAGTCCTACTACCCTTTTTGAAAAGAGGTCTAACCATCTATTTCAGTTCATCAAGTTAAACACCACTTGATATAGACAAATTAACAATGGAAGTAATTGGAATAATTATTAAAATATTTGCACAATCTTTTATAAATATTGCTGGCATATTGTCAAGGCCTTTACTTTTACATTGATTAAGGTTACTTAGTTCGTTGTTTAAAAAAAATCATCACTTACAGGTTAAAGCTGGAATGTGCTTTCATAAACATTTCTTAAACTAGCTAAAAATTCTTGAATTTGTTGTAGATGTATTTGAAGGTTGGGATTTTTTTCCGAGAAAGTAGATGCCACAGCAGTGACGAAAATATTAAAATGATATGGAATATCATAGGGATTATTGGCAGTCACTATACGCAATATATACAATATTAACCTTCACATTTTTAGTTAGAACTATAACCAAGCGACACAAACTGTTGCGTCAGTTTCTTTAGGTTATAATTCTTTTCAAATTTGTTGCGAAAATAACTATATTTCGCTTCTCTGACATCTCTCTGTAAACATTTGTATACACAGCAGCGCCTCTATCTTTCCTATATTTGTTTAATAAAGATCCAGTGTTTAATGTATTTAATTTATATTGTATGCTTAACATTTGTCCACGATTGAAAGTTGTGAAATATTGTTTATGTAACAAGAGTTCAAGTCCAGTCTTGTTAACAGTTAGAATAATTGTTTTGTTGGAAATCTTCAAATTCTATTAAGATGAAGGTAAAATAAACATGTTTAAGTAGGGATTTGATAAGCAATTAATCACTGCTTTAGATTCGTCTGTGGGAATCCATTTTGATCAGAATTTACAGCTGTTTTCATATATAATTCAAGAAGAATCATTTATTTTCAAAAATTCATTGGAATTACTAAATTGCTCGTTCACTGTAGGATCTATACACTACTTTGAACTAACGTGGACTCGTTTAAAGACATCCTGTATTGCATCGTTGTGTTATATCAGGACATTCTATATTATTGGAATTAAATCAGAACATTCTGTATTTTTTCTTCCTTTGATAGGACATTTAGGAGTATTAAAAATTTAATTCACAATATTGTTCATTTGGAGTTTCATTTTGTATTGCAGGGAAATAAATTACATGTTGATTTTACTTATATTGTTTTTCCGTTGCACATTTTAAGATCCCGAGCCGTAAAACCAGATATGTATCTTTTTACCCAAGATTTCTGCAGATCGCCATGATTCTTTTTTCACGTTTTTTCCCATCTAATAAAACTTCTTGAATTGGCGCAATCTCATCGATACATTATGGAAACAAATTTCTACATTTCATACATGCAGCGTTAACGTCCACAGAGCTAAATAGATCCTGCCAATTAGTCTGTAAGACTTATTCTAATAAAATCTGCTTTACTGTAGGCCTTAACAATTCTGAATTTCTGATTTTTAACTGTGTTGTGTTTCCCCGAGTTTTATTTTGAATGCATAAAAAGTAAGAAATTGATCACTCATGCCTATAATTACGCCTGACATAACTTTTCCTGGGCTAATGCTTACATTATAACATAATAATTTTGAAACTTAGTCTCGTTCTCCTTGTAAAATTCTTGGTAATTTGACTTAATTCCCCCCCCCCAAGTTATATATTAACATTTTTTTCGTTTACATATTCCTGATATCGTGTAAACCGCCTCCCCACCACTAAAGCCACTAAAAATGATGAGTTCACAATCTGATATAATGTATACTTAGGTTTCGTCAAACTGGTCAAGGAAATAAATTTTGCTTTGGTGGTCTAGACCAAGCACCAGTATATATATATATATATATATATATATATATATATATATATATATATATATATATATATATATATATATATATATATATATATATATATACATTTTTATACAGATAATATATTTCTGTTGCAAAGTTGGTCAAGCATAACAAGCTATTTAATTTCTTTGTCAAGTAATTTTGGGGCTGGAACTTTTAATAAAGAAAAATCCGCAAGCCTCTCCACTAGATGTCCAGTTCCATAAGGATGTTTATTTTATTGAGTCTTTTTGCGCTACACCATGACCTATAGGCAAGCCACCAAGAATGTCGACTTGGATCAGGCAGGCGAAAATAGATTTGTAATACATGACGTTGATAGGGTGTAGTGAAATATCCACGGTATCGGTGGGGGTGGGTTAATATAGGTGGTGGTTAAGGTAAATTGCTAAATCTTGTGAAACTTTTTTTTTTAAATTCCCGTCAAAAGGCGTTAAAGTACAAAACAAAGTTTTATTGAAAACGACAAATCTTTCAGTAAAATGCAATATCTTCGCGAAAGCATAACACTTTAATGAAAAGTGCAAATGTTTAGTTATTAAACAATGGAAAAAAAATACCTTTGCACAAAGAATCACTATATATGTTACTCTCTGAGTTACATATTTACGCTGGTCCTTTTTATTGATTTAAAAAGGGATCTTTGCTCGTGAGAAAGTACAGTTTATGAAAAATGAGTAGTATCATTATGGGCTTTTGGCCGTTGTTTCTTTTACGGACATGGGTAAAAGCATTCCAACCACTTAACCCTTGAATCACACGCGAGTGCATGATTTACGCGAACCCGTAGTAAGCTTCCCCACTCCCGCGGGCTTCCGCAAGCGAAGTCATTATACTAGGCGCCAAAGTTCGGTTAATGCACTCTTTAGCTACTATTGACCGCGATTGCTGATTACAACTATACTGCATAAATATATCACACTGAGATTGTGTGCGAGAGAATATAAATCTAGCAGAATATATTATTACTGACCATGACTATGCTATATAATATTTCACAGTGTTTTTTATTTGCATGAATATATATATATATATATATATATATATATATATATATATATATATATATATATATATATATATATATATATATAATGTCGAAAATTTCACATATTGGTATGTACAGCATTTTTAAAGTATTTATGAGCATAACTTTTGCAGGATTCACACAGCACGAACAAAAAAGCGTTTTAAAGTTACAGAAATGATGAAATCGCTATTTTGCTTAATGCATCACACTGATCTGTCAAAGAGGTTCCAAAGATTTTGTATGATTTTTTTTTTTAAATACGTATCCTGCACTTATTCTAAAGTTAATAAACTTAGAGACTGTATTGGAAGAACCACCATGTAGACTTGGTTAAACTTATAATAACACACCTCCTCCCTCCAGTAAAGTCACTGTAGAATATTGAGTAGGAATAATTTAAGTCGCTGATGTTGAGTGGGCCACCCATTGCAGATAATGAAACAAGTCATTAACATGCAAGTGATGTCATTAAACAATTAGTTAATATTTTAGCAGCTGTAAGATTACCAAGAATAAATTAATTAGGGAGGCACCCTTCAACATTATACTATAAGGAAATATCAACAGTACTTTTATGTAAATATGAAAAATGTTTAGAACTGAAATGTTTAAGAGGCAGACACAGTGTCAGAAGTTTTGCTCAAAGAGATTTAAATACACCATAGTGTCAATATGCAAGCATGCAAGACATACATCATTGGATGTCATTATACAAGTGGTGGCCAATAATGAGTTGGAATTGTACTTTGTAAAGACCAGTGTTAAGTGATCTGGCCAAATACTGAATTTAAGAAAATTATATTCAAGCATAAAAATATGCTGGATTGAATCCTCAGTTGATGCAGTTTAATCACTGCCTAGAGTTTGGAAATTATGAGCATAGATGAAAAGTATTTTACAGTGAATGGTTGTACAAAAAATTCCTATCCAATGAGAGTATTGCTAAATCCCTATATATTCAGTGAAGAGACATACACCTGAAATTATGCCAATATATATGGTTTGGAATGCATGTGTTGCAAGTCCCCCAAGTGCTGCGATTTTATCAGCATGACAAGATGGCACAATATATACAAATGAATATGGATCTACACATAAAGGTTGTTTGAAAAAGTGTTCTTCAAACTGGTGAACAGTGCTGTGTTTAGGAAAACTGAAGAATCAATGAAAATGAATCCATATTAATCTTGTTCAGGACAGTGAGCAAGAGATACTTGACAGCCTGATTGTGAACCTGGCATCTGAGCCAGCAAAATATTTGATTGCAGGCTCATTACTGTACACAGCAAGAAAGCCAGGCTGAGGTTGGCAAAACAGATCTATGTTGGCAATGACATGTTGCATTTGTCTAAACTATTTATGTACCAGTTGTACCACAATAAGATCAAACCATGGTGCATTAAGAACATCAAGGTGTTTTATATGGATATGTACTCAATGCTGATGACCAATATGTGGACGAGGCCAAAATGTACTTGATTGTAGTTGGCAGATCCAAAAACATAAAGAAAGCAAGAGGAGTTCACTGGTCGTTGTTGCAAAGATCTCAAACACACCATATACAGTATGTGAAATGCATGCTTGAGAAACATGAATTAGAACTCCTCACAGTTAATCTTACATGGGTGTGTATCATAAGTACCTCCCTGCTTAATACCAAGTGATGGATATTGACTGGCAGGATTAATACCTATGCATACAAGCACCACTTGATAGTGAATCAACTTACAATTTCATAATAGACATTGGTGGTAAATCTCCGAAATGACTTGCAATTCCTCTCACACAAATGCTCTGCTTCCCATGGTTGGACTGCAGAATGGTTTCCTGCCTGATAACAAGCTGTGCTAAATGGAAAAGTGTGGGTTCTTTGGAAAATTAATCTGGTGTGAGATTGTAAATGCATTATTGGACCGGAAAGGGTCAGTAGCACAACACTGTCCACCTTGAAACTAACTTGGTGTATGCAGACACCAAAAAATTTTTTCCAAGTGGGGTAAACTTGTGTGGTTGTAAATCTGATTTGTGGGTAATGGTGACAGTCTTCTTCCAAGCTGCTCAGTGAGTTGTAATCCAATCACATGTAATTTTATTGTTTAATGCTGATATGACTAAGCAATCCCATGTTACCACTTTCAAGATCATTCCGAAGGATTGATTAACAGTTCTTGCATGTACTGATGTCCCATAAACGATCTTCAAGTGAATGGTCAAATCATTTCATGACAGATGGATTATCATGTATGCCAACAAGCTTTGGTTGAAAAAGCTTGACTGGGTCCACTTGCAACAGCATTGGCTATGCTATTGGGACATATATAAGCATATCTGATATTTGCTGAATTTTTGGACATCAATTGCCTTGCTATCCTTGTAACATCCACAAAAGTTAACACATACATGTATTTATGTTCCCTGTTTATAATCCTGAGGGAGAAAGAAAAGATCAGCCTGATGAACTTTGTTGGATGTCCTCACATCAATCCATCAACAGGAAATCTTTCTTGGAAAGTACACTTGCCACAATGTTTGTTTGCCTAACCATGTTTGAGCAACCACAAGTGACTTTTGACACACTCAACAACTTTTCAATGGTAGCTTCACTCTTCTAATAACCATGTGGAGTGTAGTATATATCAGACAAAATCTGATTGGAAGCTATGTTCTTATCCATATTTGTTATATTTCGGTTGTAGCCATAATGATAACCTCATTTGATGATCCATTTGGCAATTCTTTCTCAGAGTGTAAGATTTATTGCATTCAAGGTATGTATGAAACCTGTATCAGCACATTTATGTGCATTTGAAGCTTTGTATGTTGGTAACATGCAGAATTGACACAATTTATAGGTTCTTCTCCAGGCTTCAATTAATTGTTAGAATCAAGTTATTCATCTTGTGGTGTTTCAGGCCCACAATAATTGTATCCAGAGGTTTTTCACTAGTTTGCTCCATGGTGTCCCAATCAGTTTCACTAATGCAGCAGTGATATTATGGCTAACTTTTTTGGGTGTGTTTACCTGGTCCCACTTCTTTCTTCCACACTGAACAAAATTTCCAGTAATCACAACTTGTGCTTGAAATCACGTTGAATTTACATTACAAATTTATACGCAACATCACACACATTAAGAAAACATTATGTTATACAACAATTGATATTAAACATGTCATCCGAAAATTCAGACTTCTCTACACAGGCAATGCCAGAATAATCAAACACTGTGATATATTTCTAAACTCAAATCATGTGTTAATCACTGGCCATGCCAAATTTGGGAAAACCTAACTGTTGTTGAATCCAATTATGAAGTGGGCAACATGAGATTGTTTGCACATGATTGCGCTGTTGACTGTTTTATGATGTACTCGAGGATTTCAGTTAGTCCTTCAGTCATTGTCAAGAAGCAAATCTTGCATCTCTGATTTCTTTTCCACAACAGGTGAAGCTTCTACCATCAAGCTTGATTAGAGCATGAATAATCATTTTATGTATGATAATGTAATGCTTGAAGATGAGCACAACCTCACAAGAAGATTATTCTAACGTAGACAGAAAAACTAAGACGTAATCAATGTAATACAATGATACACACACTTGCCTCAAGTAATCCGAGGCAACTGCAAGATGTTAATGATATTTCATGGCATTGAGATGCATGGTCTCAAGAATTTTCACTGGACCTGGCATTCACCAATGACTTGTGGAATGAATTACATCAATGAAACCAGAATTTAATGTGATTTTCCTTACACAAATCTCCAAAAGGAATCTGCACTCGAGATCACATAAGCTTTGTTGCATGTGTTGTGTTACAGTTGGTCCAATATTCATTCACAGGCATTCAGAGGTCTTGATGCAAATAACTTGCTGATATTGTTGCCACAAGGTGGCTCAATTTGGGGCATTACAGAACTTTGCACATGACATGAAATCAATAAAAAGATGATGACGTTTGACAGAGGTGACTCGTTTAGTCTCTACAATTTTCGTACATAAACCTAAGATCTGTCACAGAATCTCTGCAATATATAGTTAACATTAGACAGTTGTTGAGAACAGTTTTTGGGTGGCCCAAAGATATTTCCAGCACATTATTTAACAACAGGGTTTGCAATTGGATAATGTATGCTGACTTAAGACTACGGTTTGAAAAAAAAAACCCAGAAAGACATGAATTGTGGTTTTATGGCTTAGTGACTATTTTTTTTCAACAACTTTGAATTATCACTTATTTGCAAATAGCAGAATAGGTTATACTGGATAAAATTCCTGTCAAATTTCTCCGTAGTGAACTCTAATTTTTCAAATAACAAAGAAATGTGTCAGAGTATGAAAGCTCTTTCACGTGGTATTAAATTCATTATATAATGATCATATTATCATCCCAAGGGTTCATTGTAAAAGCATTTTAAAAGCATCAGAAAAGTGCACGAGGTTATGTCAAACTCAGTGTGAAGAAAAAAATCGTTTTGGTAACACTACACTAATCTTTATTCCTCATCATTCACATGTTTATTAGAAATGGTCAAAAAATTGTAATAAAGAAGTTAATCATTATATGTTTGACAGACCACAACAATGCATCAAAACAACTAATCAACTAAAAAAGCTCATCAGGACGAAGTCTTGTTCAAAGTGAATACTTGCCAAAAGCATAGGAATTCTTCATGTAATATTGCATTTGTATCTGTGCTACATAGAAACGAAAAAAAAAGTACTTTGTGTACTGCATCGTCTCATGAGTGAAAGGTGTTATGGTTCTGCTTACACCATCAAGACCAGAACTCCTAACATATCAAGGTACAAACAATAGACGTTCAGAAATGTTGGACTAAAGATGCAGGTAAATACGGTGTATATCGTATATGATATGTGACGTTCAACAACTTTAACATAGCACCTTAACATTGTGATATCCCTGCTACTGGACACCTTATACACTGTATCTAGCCATTTACAGAGCAGACTGGGATTGCACACACGATTAGAAATTGGAGATCTTACACATGCTGTGCATATTCAGTGTGTCTTGTGATGGTTAAAAGTGTGTTTGAAAGGGTATACTGAAATTTTGCTATCAGTTTTATACTAAATACAATTTGGAACAAAAATATTAAAAGATTTTATGATACTTGAAAACCCATATTATTCTGGAAAACAACTGTTAAATACAGCAGAGACCCAGATTTATGGTTGCTGAATGTATTGGCAGATCTGGATCTGTGCAGTTTGCAGTTGGTTCCAACTTTTAAGCAAGTCTATACAGTACATAAAGAAGCACAAATTTCTCCCACTCTTTTATTTTTATTCATTTTTGTCAATTAAATATTGACAGAAACAAATATTTTTGGTGAAAAGAGGCCATATCTCTACCCACGTGAAATTTGATTTATGGTCTGTAAAAAAAAAAAGTAATTAATTTACAAAGCAAAAACAACAATATGCATTTTCCAATCTGTGTGGAGTGTAAAATGTTAAATTACTCTATAATCATTGCAAATGTAGTTACAAAAAGTTACTGTTGTAAAAAAAAAAGAGTAAATTTGGAAACATTTCAAAAATTCAACTTTCATCTCTTTCAAAATGTTATTCAAAAGGTTAAATTGCACTAGTACATTATTAAACCTTTGGCAAAGAAAATGGAGCTTTTATCTTCTTATGAAGGAAATAGATGATGCTTGGTTTCTTATCCATGCTTATGTCAGTCCCATACAACATCAACAACAATAAAAATAATAACAAAAATAATAATTATAATAATAATAAACAAACAACATTAGCATTTGTCTTTCTAGTACTACTGTTGTTTTTGATGTTTAAGATGCTTTCATAGCTCATTGACATTGAGACAAAGTACATCATTACATGGAGAACTAAAGATACAGTGCAGCGAGTCTTCATCACAAACAGGAGTGGCTGAGGAGTCATAAAACTCAATATGGACAAACATTTCAGGATGTGCAGTAGTCACTGAAAAATATATTTTCTGCTTGCATTATGTGAAATTTTATTAAAATGGTTTTGAAGAAGAAAAGAAAACAACGCACGGTCTAATGCTGATACAATCAAAATCAGACAATGGTCCACGTTGACTTTTCAGGGGAGATAACTATTTTAAAAAATTTGGACAATGATCCCATGATTGTGTCCCTTAAATAAACGGATAAAGATATAATCCATCTGAGAGAGAGAGAGAGAGAGAGAGGTTAAAATAAAACAGCAGATATTATTGTTTTATTTGTATTGTAAAAGTGGACTAGAAGTATCTGTTTATTCTGTTCTTTACTTCCCACTATCACTCTTCATTGATTTTTTTTCTTCAGTTACAGTTTGGTCAATTAGTATGCACCTAGATCACACTACTAATTCATTTTCTGTAGACATCAATGTTAATGTTTGAGAAAACAGCTTGTGGTATTTACACTTAGCAGTCAAAATCACATAATCCTGGAAATAGTGGTTATGATTTTGGCAACAAAATCAACATTTTTCTATGCACACATGAGGTCTATTCCTCGCTTACATCAGTGTCATAACAATGACACATACTTGGCAGCTCATCCATGGTCTGTGGACCATTTTTCTACACACACTTTATGGAAATTTTGTGATGCTTTTTGAACCCATCCTACATCATACTCACACAAATGTTCTACTTTAAGTTCTTTATGAAACAATTGAGCCTGGTCCATTACCATCCTGCCAGACAAGTCCACTCCATCACTCCAACGTCTAAATCATTCCATCATCACTTGATCATGCCTAGTACTCTTACCATCTTTAACAGTTTTTTTATGTTAATTTGCTTCTTGGAATCACTGTCTGAATAGAATTTCAATATTTTATCCCTCTTCTTTAAATCATAAACAGCTGATGAACCAATAGGCCTGCTATATGTGTCACACTGCTTCACATGGAAACAGCACAGTCCAGGTCCAGTTTTTTTCAACAGTTCTATTTTATCTTGTGTAGATACTGACTGGTGTTTATGCTTGACACCACCATTGACAATTGCATCTTTCTTAGAAGCCATAGCCAGGGTTAAATATTAAGTAAAAAAAGCTAAGAATCACACAAAATCCAAGTATCACCACCAACAACTGCAGTGTAAACAATCTAAGTGAGTATTATGTGTGCACAGTAAACTAATTTGGCAGTATTGGAAATTTCAAATGCCCTCTCATCATTTTGTCTGGACTAAAAGAGGTGCTGGACTAACCATTGCTGGAAAATCGGTGGTTTACCTGTATTATGAATGGTATCCATACTCTGAGACTTGTATGCTGCTCAATGAATGATTGGTCTGATTCCTATATCATTGTAAACACTTTTTGTTCACGAAAAATCTGAGGTTCAGAAATATGCTTGTGGCAATTATGAATGTTTTCAATTTGAGGTTTTATTTCTCTTGCAAGCTGATCTCTCTTTTTCTTTAAAACATTTTAAAATTTATTTTTTTGCAATTCAGGTGTGTTGTATATAGCTTCATGTTCTGTACTAGGAGAAGCCAATTTTAAGTTTTCATTAAACACATTATTTAAGCATCAGAATCCAATGCAGCGTTGCTTGCACATTTCTTCTACAAGGTGGCCCCAATATCATTTACTTTACTTACTTGTCTTCTGACAGCACAGTTATGTTAAAACACATGCATACTTACATTAACAATTATCATGCATACTCACCTATAAATTGAATCAAACTGCAACAACAAAGATCCAGATTTTACATAGAGTAATGTGCCTGCATATCAGAGTATTGTTTGTTCTACTGATTACTCCTAACAAACTGCACTCATAAGTGAGTATATATGGTATCGGATGTTGCCAGGCCTCTTCAGAATTGTTATCCTCCATGATCATTTGAAAAAACATATTGAGGTTGCCACCATTTATCCATCAGTTTCTGGCATGAATTCAGTTCTAATGATCCACCCTTATATATATATATATATATATATATATATATATATATATATATATATATATATATATGATCACACAGTTCTAATTATCTACCCTTCCTATGATAAAAAGTTAGTAGCTCTCTTCCATCTGATGTAGTTCAGTTTATATCAGACATTGGCTCAATGTTATGCATCATTCTGCCAAAATTACACCACTTCCTTGATAACTCGCGGACATTGGGGTCCAAAAACATTGTGATATAAGCGAGGGCGCAAGTTATAGAGGGACCTATAACAAACAACAAAACTAACAAAGGGATCGACGTAACGGCAAAAGGGGTGGTGGCTTGGCATGCTACAGTGTTGAATACTCAATTAATAATCGTGATAATATTAACAGTGAATAAATATCTCTTCATATCGATGTACTTTTAATTTTTTTTTTCTCACATAGTAATATTAATTTCAGGATAACTTACAGCATATTGAAGAGATCATCAAAACATTATTCCACATGGTTTCTGTTTGCTTAGCACACGTACAACTTCACACCATTGTGTAATATGTCACTAATTTGAATGGTATAGATTCTAGTTTTATTGTTTGATCCAAAGTAGACGTTTTTTTTAAATACAAAAAGATTGACACATTTCGAGAAAACAATGTCGATCGAACAATGTGTAGTATTTTAATGCAATAGAAGTAAAATGGAAGAAAAAAAAATAAATTCACATGGGTTAACCATTACCAACATGAATTTAATGGGTCTCAGAATTTAAAACAGCATAAATTAGAACACAAGAACACCTGCAGTTTGTGACACGTTGCTGTGTGAACCATGTGTATACAACATCATGTAATTCGTTTAAGTTTGCAGTCCGTGCTCGTTTTAGTTTCATCCCTTCATCTCAATCAACATCGTGTAAGTAATTTCGAAGTTTCGGCTCATCCTTAAACCAACCTCTAAATCTCGACTCATCAATTGTTAGTTCATTGCAAAGTTTTGATCTCACTTCAGCATTATGAACCCTATCTATGATGCACAGCTTTTCCGTCACTGAGTACGCCTTTCGCCTAATTCCTTTGCTCTCCATGGTCATATTTACAAATTATCAGGATACATTACTGATATTACATACTTTAATGATGTTAATACATAAAAATGTGAAAACAGTTTTGATTGGTAAAATAAAATGAAATTTGAGAACGGTAATGAATACAAGAACTTATGCTTCTATTGGCATGCCTTTGAACTTTATTTTATTGTACTTACCTTGTTTGATTTGATACAAAAGACATATTCAAAGTGATAAAACAACACAGTTTTTTTTAATTGAATCTTTTATTGCAACAAACACTTCCCAAGCTGTTGATCGAAACAAAGCTGGCATGTAATTAGGTTCTCGCAGAAGTACTCACGGGTTTCGATGTGCGGGCCGACTGACTCTTTTCATGTTTTCATATAAGAGAATATGTATGTTGTGATTATAGTGTTGAGGCGAAATTAAAGGATTATAAAGTGAATTTCACCTCGCAAGACATTTAATTGGTATTTATTTCATTCTCTGTTGCCACATGTTAGCATTTACCAGAATTTTTCGTTGATTGTTGTTTATTTACAGTGTACTGACAACTATTTTTTTCTCTATTTAAAAAACCCATAACATAAAATGTGATATCTTATTAGAAGTTGCAAATTTCACAATATTGATTCTATCTTTACGGGCAATAGTCACCATTTTCGATGATAAAAAAGAGCTATGCATCAAGGTTCAATTTACCACTTTACCATTTCTTATCATGACTTTTGTCACACGTTCAACACATTTTAAAATATATT
The DNA here is from genome assembly GCA_016746295.1 of Potamilus streckersoni. Lineage (NCBI taxonomy): Eukaryota > Metazoa > Mollusca > Bivalvia > Unionida > Unionidae > Potamilus > Potamilus streckersoni. The sequence continues at coordinate 5,173,309 of JAEAOA010001578.1, read as the reverse complement.
TTCTTTTGAAAAAAAAATCGGGAGCATTGCCGGACACCGCGTCATAAGCGGGTTCGTGAGTTATCCGGGCGCGAGTTATTGAGGGAGTGGTGCATTTATTGCCCTGAAGTATCTTCATCTACTGTAGACTTTGACTTCCAAACATACATCTTGTCCCCTGCTGCAGTCAACAGTGATATCTCCGTTGGATGGTAACTCAGAGAATGAATCACTCGTTGGTTCTCATGCTTTAGCCTGCTGATCACTTTGGTCTGAAAATGAAATAGTGACAAATGAGAAATGTGATTTGGAGGAAATCTGGCCACAATATCATCAAGTGCCTCAAGCTCAAATAACTGAACTTAAGACAACAAATTAAAATTTGTATAAGATTAAATTTCACAATCAGTTTAATATTGTTGTTGTTGCTGTTGTTCTAAGGTTTAATGCTATTTTCAGCACAAAATAGGCTATACATGGTGGCCAGTATAACTGGTGGAGGAAGAACCCTGGAAAAACCACCAACCCATGAGAAGCAACTGGCAGGTTTTCTTATGTACCCATGTTAGCTGAGCCTAAGCAATCAGTTTAATACTGTTTGATGCACACAAATAATATATTTCATCCCCAAATGCAAGTTTTATGTCTCATGGTGTGTGTGCATGTGGGATAGGGCACTGCCTCTTACCATGCTATACTGGCAAGCCTCCAGAATGTATGTGTTGTGTTGAGGCTCAAAAAGTGTTTTGTGGTTCCAAGGGAGGTTTATCAGTGTCATCACAATGTCCCAATCAATCTCTGCAACTGCAAAGGTTTTTTTCTTCTCCAAAATTCCCATCCTTTTTTAAAATTAGAGATTGGCCCCAAAATTAACTTGGGAAGTGTGGCAGAATTTCTTGGAATACCACTGGGTCTTTTCACACAACCTCAAAAGGAAGTGACATACAAGTTATTTATCTGTACAAGCCAACAGAAAATTAAAAATGGATAAATAAAAATCTTTGCTAAGCATATAATACTTTTTCAAAATTAAAATAGTAGGCTTAACATTGTCAAATATCATTACCCATGTGCACACTTAAATAATCACAACACAGACATTAAATTAGAAACAAAAGTCTCCATCTTTAAAATGCACTTGACAGTAGAATTATGTCTTATGGGACTGACCATTTAAATGGCAGGAAAGGGGGAGACTGAGATTTTCTTTGTGATCAGAATATTTTTATATTTTTTTTTAATTTCAGAATAATTTTTTTCAATTTGATGGATACAATACAAATCAGAGCATGTGTATTTACTTTCAAGCAAATTTTGTCAGGTCAGATATGGTTTAAAAAAAATCAAGTTCCTTAACCCACTTTTGAAAATTAAATGATCAGTCTCAAACTTGATGCAAACATTACTGTTCTCAATAGATCCGTGTGGGGTTTGAAGGTGATTTAAGTGTCATTAGTGTTCATCTTTGCACTCATAAGAAATGTTCAATGTTGGATGGTATTACTACTTTAAAAGATATAGAATACTCCTGAATGACTAATGCTGATATGGTGTTTGCAAAGTTTAAAATGACACTCCCCAGCCTTTGCTACTGTGCTTCATAAAGTCAAACTCCATCAATCAGAAGATCGTAAATTTAGTTTTGCTGGACTTTGCTCATTTCCTAGATGATTTATCCTGGTCTAAACTACAGCCACTTTAACAATTTGCCTTTAAATAGAATCACCTCCCCAACTATTTCAACTACTGAAATAATGTTTTGTGTTTTATATATCAAGTAAAATCCAACTTCAAAGAATACTGTCACTGATTATGAACAAACCAGTAATCTTTAAAAACAAATGGCTTAAACATTCTTGATAAAGCAGAAATGTATATTCTTTTTCCTATAACACATGTCTTTTCGATTTACCTAACATCCAATGGATTGGGTAATACTATTTCATGTACTCTACTTACGTAAATCACATGTAGTTTATTAAGCAGTTCTCAAAGGGCACTTAAATACAAAATCACCCTAGCTCATTTAAGTAATTGGCAGTGATGACTGTTTATTTCTGACTGTCTTTACCTTTTCATATCCTCTTTGACAATCAACTGTTGAGTCAGTCTTCCATGAGCATTAAACAGAACTGCATACTGTTTATACAGACTACAGGTTATGGATATGTATTGTGGTTTCAATAAAGATCATTTCTTTTTAAAAACAAGATTACTGTAAATCATGAGACCAGGGTTTGGGATTTAGGTCTTTTGCATGACAGGTCAGGTATGGCAGGCAGGCATTAGGATTTGGTATTGTGTAATGAATAAAAAGTTGTCAAGTGAACATAGTCACTTGGCTCTAAAAGTCAATTTCTTTTAAATGTATTTTAAATTTAAAGAAAAAATAATATAATATATTTTTACTCCTCGGTTAGGAACTGCATTTTTAATAAAATTGAATGGTGTATTTTGTGAAAACTGCAGAACACTAACTTCTGTTATTAGACTGGTTCTTAATCGTGATGATATTAATACTATCTCTCTGAATGCATCAAACGGCTGAGTGACCAAGACTAATTCTGGGTGCATTTGATTATATGGCACTACTGAGTGAGTGTTCTAAGAAATCAAGTACAGTATGAATGAAACATCTGGAACTTTGACTGAATAGTTTATGCTGTTTAAACATACCATCATAAAACATGAACTATGCTTATGTCAGGAATAACATACTGAAGTTGGACTAAATGCTTAAAAAAGTTCTGCATAATTATAATGCATGCAAAATATTCTGTATGAATATTTAGTTCATATGTTTGCCCACAATATACAACCATGTTGCTTATCTAGCTATCTGATGTTGTTTAACAGTTACAACTTGATTAAAACTGTTTTGAATTTTAATGCCAAGATATGCAACAACAAAAGCATGCCAGTTTTTTTTATAGATTATGACAATACAAGTGCCACACCACCCTTGTAATTATATTTTAATTATATTACAAGTGTAACAAAAATCTCAAATACATGTACACTGGCCGAAACATTTTTGAAGAACTCCTCACAAAAGAATTGTTCTGGATAGTATGTTCAGTTTTCAAAAACATAAAAGAAAATATCTCTATAAAATGCATATCAGCTAATGCTGGCAATTACAATTAACATTAAGCAGGACCAGACAATATCAGCTTTGGAAACATTTATCTGTCTCAGCTTTAACATCATTACATTTTTAAAAACATTGGGAAACTGGTGACTTCCCACATTCTTGCTCTATCCAAACATGGAAAATACCAAATCAACCCCTCCATCTATCATCCCATATCATTACCAAGCAGTATCTGCCAAACCATGGAATGGATAATAAATGATAGACTGGTATTATATTTAAATCTAAATCTGAATGCACTTCAATTGGTTACACCTTGTTCATGATAACCCAGAGCATTCCAGCTGATTACACTGTGTTCATGATGACCCAGAGCATTTCAGCTAATTATACTGTGTTCATGATGACCCAGAGCATTCCAGCTGATTACACTGTGTTCATGATGACCCAAAGCATTTCAGCTGATTACAGTGTACATGATGACCCAAAGCATTTCAGCTGATTACAGTGTACATGCTGACCCACAGCATTTTAGCTGACAATACTGTGTTCATGATAACCCAGAGCATTCCAGCTGATTACACTGTGTTCATGATGACCCAGAGCATTTCAGCTGATTACACTGTGTTCATGATGACCCAGAGCATTTCAGCTGATTACACTGTGTTCATGATGACCCAGAGCATTTCAGCTGATTACACTGTGTTCATGATGACCCAAAGCATTTCAGCTGATTACACTGTGTTCATGATGACCCAGAGCATTTCAGCTGATTACAGTGTACATGCTGACCCACAGCATTTTAGCTGACAATACTGTGTTCATGATGACCCAAAGCACTTCAGCTGATTACACTGTGTTCATGATGACCCAGAGCATTTCAGCTGATTACAGTGTACATGCTGACCCACAGCATTTTAGCTGACAATACTGTGTTCATGATGACCCAAAGTATTTAAGCTGATTACACTGTGTTCATGATGACCCAAAGCATTCCAGCTGATTACATTGTGTTCATGATGACCCACAGCATTTTAGCTGACAATACTGTGTTCATGATAACCCAAAGCACTTCAGCTGATTACACTGTGTTCATGATGACCCAAAGCATTTCAGCTGATTACACTATGTTAATGATGACCCAAAGCATTTCAGCTGATTACACTATGTTAATGATGACCCAAAGCATTTCAGCTGATTACACTGTGTTCATGATGACCCAAAGCATTTCAGCTGATTACACTATGATAATGATGACCCAGTGGAATTTCAGCTGATTACACTATGTTAATGATGACCCAGTGGAATTTCAGCTGATTACACTGTGTTCATGATAACTCCAAGCACTGCAGCTGATTACACTGTATTCATGATGGCCCAAAGCATTTCAGCTAATTACACTGTGTTAATGATGACCGGGGGCATTTCAGCTGATTACACTGTTCGACTCCAAGCACTGCAGCTTATTACACTGTATTTGTGATGGTCCAAAGCATTTCAGCTGATTACATCGTGTTCATGATGGCCCAAAGCATTTGAGCTGATGATATTGTATTTGTGATGACCCAGATCACTTCAGCTGATTACACTGTATTTGTGACGATCCAGAGCACTTCACTGATTAGTGTTCATGATGACTCCAAACAATGAAGCTGATTTCACTGTATTCGTGGTGGCCCAAAGCACTGCAACTGATTACACTCTATTCATGATATGATGGCCCAAAGCACTTCACCTGATTACACTGTTAATGATGACCCAGGGCATTTCAGCTGATTACAATGTGTTCATGATGACTCCAAGCACTGCATTGTATTTGTGATGGCCCAAAGCACCAAAGAACTTTAACTGATTACACTTTGTTCATGATGACCCAAAGCTCAGTCTCAACATTTGCCTTATTCTTGGTGTGAAAGAGACCAAAATTTTCAGGGTTTATATTCAACAGTTAACTAACTCTTCTTCCAATTACTAGATACCTCAGAACAAATATAAAAATATAAAAAGCCCTGGATTTAAGAATGAATCATGGCAAACAAAGATTTGGGAGACTGGAAGGTCTTGCTCAGATTACACAAGCTATTAGTAAGACCTATGTTTTAAACTTGACCATGGCTTGATTGTGTTAGGGATCAGGTTGTGAAATATTGCCTGCATATACTTGATCCAATACATAGGGATAGGGACCTGTCTGAGTGCATTTAGTGCTTACCTTTCAGAAACTTCTATGTTCAGGCAAATCAACCATCAATTTATCTTGCTAAGAAAAAGAACCTAAATATTGAAATACTGTAAAATTTTGTATTCTCAAATCACCAACATGGTTATCAAAACTACCCAAAACAATATTGAACCCTTGAAAATTGAACAGTCCTTCACAAATCCTGTCTTTCAAAGTAAATTCAATGAAATCAGAACCTCTTATTGTAGCCATATGTCTATGTATACAGAGTTTGAAAGATGACGACAAAGTTGGACCTACTATTGTAACATCCAGTGACACTATCTCTAGTCAATTACTGCATCAAGCCTCTGGCAAAGTTTGCAGCAGAAATCAGTCACACAAAAACCTAAAAAATTTCATCATCTTTTGGACTCCTTTTTTTTTTTTTTTTACATGGAAAGCCTTGCAAAACCTTTTATCTGACAACCAATTTAATTTCCAGATTACAGAAATGTGATGTTCTCTTACAACCTAGGAATAATACTCTGTACTGTTGGCTGCCTAGCCACATTGGCACAAAGGTGAATAATATGGTGGATAAGGCAGCAAAAGCTGCCATGCAGTCACCCATTTCCGACTGGACCATTCTTGTGAAGTGTGTTGACATCCATCTTTTGACATAGAATCTTAATGTGAAATGGATGAAGAAACTGTATGACGATGATATACCAGCTGACAAAATCATGGACTTTTTGAGGGAATACAGTTTATATAACAAATTTTGATCATATGCTTTAACAATTATATACTTGTTACCTTTATATACATTTTACATAATTCTAACATTATCACATTTTATATCTTGTACTTCATTTTCACATTAATTTGCAAGGGTTTATTTTTCTAAATATTTGTGCACTCAATTTTTATATATTTCAAACTTTACCATTGTGACTATATTGTGCCAACTAATGAAAAAGATCCTAAAATTAAAAAATAGACAACAAAACGATGAGTTCTGGCAATGCCCAACCTGAATAAAATTGTTTCATAAAACTTCCAGTGAAATTATTTAAAAATTTAATTGGGGTCTATGGTGCAATGAAACAGAATCATTATAGCAAAGGAGATTGTATCAATGCATGCATGTATACTGAATTAATTTCTTTCCTGCTCTCCATTTTTCAATTTACTTACATGACTCATACATGTATATAAGAACTACTTGTCTATAAAGGCCACTTTCTTCTGGTCCCTGGTAACTATATGCAGGTTGGGCTATATCTACCATGCAATGGGGACTACCTGATTCAAAATAAAGGGCAAGAATCTTTGTTTAAATATGGTCCACTATGCATGTATAACTTTGATCTTTTCGACTTAAATGTGCCCAGATTAGGGAAAATGCTTTTTCTAGGGAGTGAGATCTGAAATATTTTCTTATGACAGTGTATAAATTCAGATACCACTAACAACAAGGTGGCACCCCCTCTAGGTAGATTAAAATGGAATATCCCTTGACAACTAACCTCAATAAGATCCCAAATGTAGACATAACCATCCTCTGAACCTGAGAGAATCTGAGTGTCCTTACAGTTCAGGCAGTTGTCAATTTTATAGTCTGTGTTTTTATGCCCTTTATACCTGCAATGAGAGAACAAATATACAATATCAGATTAACAGGTAATCCAAGTAACTAACAGGTAATCCAACAGGTAATAATCCAGGTGATGCATAATGCAATTGTCCATTTCAGGCATTTAGGAATTTTTATGGCTATCTTCACAATGCACATCTCCGTCAACTAGCAGTTCAGAAATTTATTTTTCCTTCGATTTACATTCCCACCAATGAAACTTACATGAGTTAACACATGGCATCAACGTATCATATATATAAGCACTAACTACTTTCATTAAATTGAAAACAGGAATGAAAAAACATATGGATCATATGTTCCCCCCCAAAAAACTAATTTGGAATAAATATGTTGTTTAGAAAGCAGTGTTGCATGCAGATATATGAGTTAACAATAAGGAAATAAGGTGGGATATAAAATATGGTAAATTGTTATCACATGCATGGTAGCTTGAGACCATGTTTAAACTTAACATAAATTCACACCCATTTTTAGACATTGTTAGTTTTAACAAAAATGGACATTGTTTATTTGTCAATCAATTGCTAGTGATTGTACTCACTGTAAAACAGGTGGTTTCTCTGAAGTATGTTGTTGTTGTTGTTGTTGTTGTGGGGCTTAACACCATTTTTCAGCACATGATAGGCTATACATGGCGGCCAGTATTAGTGGTGGAGGAAGAAACCGGGAAATCTGCAGTAAGAACCGCTGACTCATGAGAAGCTAGTGGCAAGCTTTCTCACATATCCACATTAGCTAAATCTTAGACTTGAACCCACGCAGACAGAGGGTGAGATGGCAGTGATCCGTAATGGAGAGCGATTTAAACCACTAGGGTCCCCTCTCTGAAGTATGTCAAAGAGTCTTCAGTCTAGCCTTTATTTATTGTGCAGTTTTGGCACAGCTCATGAGACTATCAAATAGGGCATGTGAAGGGGAAGTACCGCACTCTACATGGAGAAATGGCATGTCCTTTGAGAATTTTACATGTATTGGACCAAAAAAATTGGTTAATATTTAGTGAAGACTATGTTTAAATATGCTGCAGAAAATGGTAGGTCCCCATACATCTGCGTGTTTTCGGATTCGATCTCCCAGCTTGGTTTGTGAAAAGATTTATTTTTTGCATGACATGCTAGAATAACTGTACGGTATAAAATAGATTTATTCAGCGATTATTTGAATTCTTTCAAAATTTTTCTTTAAGTTTGAAACTTAAGCATGGGAGCAACTTTTTTTATTTAGAATGTATTCTAATTTCTGGGAACTATTGGAATTGAAAGGACTTTAAGGAAATAAGAATTCATTCACCATGCTGTAAGTGAATTTAATTCTTTTACTCCTGCATTTTGAGAAATAAATTTTTTTCAATTATGTAAAACTTGTTTGTTTTGCTTGCTATTTCTGGTTGCGTAGTTTAAGTCCCTGGAGTCGTAACACAGGATTTGGCAAAAGTAAAAGATGAACAAAAAAAAATTTAACAGAATCACAGCCAGCTGTAAATGAATTGACAACTTGTGCCTTGACACATATATCACAGAACATCTCCTTTACTTTTTTATCATATCTTAGCCGTGGAAACTTAAGTTTCCAGCTGTCAAGATATTTTCAGAAACTTGAAGCATTACTACCATCACTACATGCAAATGATGTTGGACTGTCAGGTATAACATCAGATTCAGTGACTGTTGACTGATGAATTTACACTAAATTTAAAATGCTGTTAATTTTGTTAACTTACATTTAGGATGAGACGATGAACACGCAAAGTCTAACTTACGTTTACCCATGATAAAGTTGCACTTTTGACAGTATATAATTCTGATTGAGATTTTTTTTCATTTACTCTGTATTTATACACAGCAATAGGTACTTCAAAGGTAATCAGTTTTCTCTGAAGATTCAGCAAAACTATTTAATTGGTATATTTAAAATAAACAACAAAAGGATTGCCATCATTCAATTAACTGTAGCTATTCCTGTTTGGGTCTTCACAGGTAATGATTGAGCGTATCACAGCATGCAGTACTCAGTAACAATTTAGTGCCAATGTTTATCTTAGACATTCAACACTGGAAACCTACGTCAATTTGATGAACTACACTACATATCAGTGCTGTCCAACCTGCCGCCTGCGGGATGATTTTAAATGGCCTGCCAGAACTCAACAAATTATTTATGCATTTATGTAAACAAAAGTCAACGGTAATAATGTGAACTGGGATCAACAAAATCAAACATAGTGTATTTCAGCTAATGTCATTTATTGAATGATAATGAAAAAGAACCAGTAATTTAGTATATTAAGCTGCTTTTAAATTTTCTGCTGTGGCCCTCTGCTTCAAGAAAAATATTTCAGTGGCCCATGGTGTCAAAAAGGTTGGATAGCACTGCTATATATTATCCTACATTGCCACCCAACTAGTCTACAAATGCATCAACTTAATACGTAACTGAAATGCAATGAAATGAATCCTGCTCTCTAACTGGTCCATCAAAATGAGATTATCAGTCGATACAGTATTTCATTTTGGTCAACAAATAACCAATAACAGATTTTTTCTAATTTTGCAATGTTTTGACAGGGCTAAGTAACATTTACTGCAAAGGCTAGCTGTGTCCATGGTTACTACTGACAACAATGGTTTATGCCACATTCCCTTTGCTAAGCACCAAATTATAAGCTTTAACAAGACATTTTTGTTAATTTTGTACATCAAAACAAACAATGCAGATCTGTTTCATTTATCTCATAAACTTACAGAGATCATGCACTGTAGTCAACAGCTGGCGTGTTGAGATGTAAACTGGTCTTAATGTTTTCTACACACAAAAAGATACCAATATGAAATGATTTATTGAATAACCAGTCTAACAGAATAATAAATCGACTGAGTGCTTGGATTGACCAAACAAATATGTTAGGGCAAGCACCTAAATGAGCCATACTGAAACCTTTGAAATTTCCTGTACTAAACAACTCAAAAGCTTCAATTCACGATCAGTTCAATTACAACTTAATTATGTACTTTTGTCTGTCATTATTTGACGACATAAAAATTCCCCATTATTTCCCAACATTATCAATATTTGAAAAATTCAAGGACGTTTCCCAGTCAATAAAATATATATTATTTCTCTTGACTTTATCCCAATTTCCCGGTAGTGTGGGAACCCTGTTCATAAGATCATGATGCAACAGCTGGGCGGCAAGTTCAAAGACTTCAGCAAGCTGCTAAGTTCTGATATTTACTATGACTGAATTCAGAGGGAGAAAGACCCAGAGATGTACATGTAGTCATTATAAGAGTCCATGAACAACTTCAGCATTCATTATTGTGCTCTCCAAGTACCTCCAACACCAGCAAGATCTGAAGTACGTCTTTGTGGATTTCAAGAAGGCATTTGACAGTGTTTGACAGGCAGCCTTGTGGGCAACCATGAGACTATACAACATCCATGCCAACCTCATTACAAGGCCACCAGTGCAGTATACTTCATCAGCAGCATAGAGGACTGGTTCAGAACGATAGAGTCAGAGTCAGACAAGGCTGTTTGCTCTCTCCCATATAATTCAACATCTGTCTGGAGAGAATCATGGCTGATGTGCTTGAAAAGCATGAAGAGACAGTCAGCATCAAAGGCAGAATGGTCACCAGCTTATGTTTTGCCAATGATATTGATGGACTAGCAGGAAATGAGCAAGAACTAGCTAGCTTAGTATAAAGCCTCGATAAAACTTCTGCAGTCTATGGCATAGAAATTAGTGCAGAAAAGACCAAAATGATGACCAACAACACCATGGACACCAGCACTGACATCAAGGTCCAAAGTTAGAAACAGTCCATAGCTTCAAGTATTTGGGGGCAATTGTAACAGATGAAGGAGTGAAGCCTGAAGTTCTCTTCATGATTGCACAAGCAGCGCTGACAAAACTGAAGCCCATCTGGAGTAACCAGAACATTGCACTCAGTTCAAAGGTCAGACTGGTTATTTCCATATTTCTCTATGCCTGTGAATCTTGGACCATAACAGCTGACTTGGAGAAAAGGATACAGTCCACAGAGATGAGATGCATCCTTAAGATCCCCGGCATCTCATACAAAGACTGTGTCTCCAATGAAGAAATATGACAAAGGATCAAACAAGTCATTGGGCCTCACGAAGACCTCATGACCACAGTGAATAAACATAAACTGCAGTGGTATGGACATATCTCATGATCATCAGGACTTGCCAAGACAATCCTGCAAGGCATTGTACAAAGAAGAAGAAAGAGAGGCAGGCAGAGAAAGAGGTGGGAAGACAACATTCTGGAGTGGACAGACTTGACACTGAATGACTCACTGAGAAAGATGGAAATTTGAGAGGTATGAAGGAAGCTGATTGTTTGGTCTCATGCGGTGCCCCAACAGTCTACCAGACTACAGGACTGATGATGATAATGCTCTCATAAATGCCTTTTTTAGAAAATGCAATAACCCTGGGAGTGTTTGTTAGGTAGTATACAGTATGTTTCAAAATAATTAAGAATGATTTATGAATGAAAATGATTTATTAGTTCTTACTCATTCAGCATTTCCCCTGTATCTTTATCCATAAGTTTGATACTACTGTCAAGTGTGCTGGTCAATATACATTGTCCATCTCTAGTAAAATTTGCACTTGTAACAGCTTCTGATAAGGAAAAAAAATATCCATGGTACTGATGCAGCCTAAAAAAAAAACAACAAAAAAACAACAAAAAAATGATAAAAGAAGAGACACAAGTGATGTTCAATGCTCTAAAGTCAAAAGTAAAATCTATTAAACTTTTGGGCCTGGATGGTTGAGTGGTCTAAGGAGAACACCTTTACAGATCACTGACATGGCCACTGCAGACTTCATGCCAGTCTGCATGGGTTTGGTCTAATTCTGGCTTAGCCAATGTGGCTTACCTGAGAAAACTTGCCAGTAGCTTCCCATGACAGTGGTTCTTCTGGGGTTTTCCCAGATTCTTCTCCACCAATATATACTGGACACCATGTATAGCCTATAATGTGCTGAAAAATGGCACTAAACCCACAAAACCAAACCGAAACCATTAAACCTGCAGTAGTGAAGCAATACATTGCTTATTACAACCAAATGTAAAAAGACATTACATAATTACAAAAATAAAAATACTGTATAAAATTTAAATGTATCTATCTTGACTTAAATAAATTAATGTTAGACATGCTTTGACAAATAATAACTTAATAGTTGGATGCATTGCAAAAGACCCCAGATGCTAAATTTACCCTGGGCCTCAAAAAGAAGATATTGTCACTGTTGCTTTGGGTTTAATGCTATCTTTCAGCATGATATATTATATTTGGCAGCCAGTACAGCAGGAAAACATGACCATACCAGTATTGTGGTGTAAATTTTTAACAATCAAACACTTATAGTAAAATTATATTTTTGTTGAAACTGAAAGATTCTAAATGAAAAATGCCATTTGACTGTAAGTATTTGTATAGTTCCTTGCAACAATTTTTTTCTTCTCTCCTCTCAATGACCAAATGAACATGAACATAATGGACAGAATTATTCATTTATTTCTTAACTTTCCACAAGATCATTGTTCATTTAACACTAAATTCACAGCACTATTTTTTTCTACAATCCACATAATGAACAGAAACAAATTTTGTTTTTTATTTTCCAACACCTCCAATTTCTCTGTGCTTCTCTCACAAAAACCCAACTCTAAATGTATTTCAAAGTCAATTTCTTTTTGACACTTTTTGACAGTTTGCTTGCTATATTAAATGTTTATCAGAGTACAAAATATCTGTACAGTGTATGACATAAATAAATGTGCATTTTCTGTCATATGATACAGGACTATTACAGTTTAAAGGATCATGGCTTTATTCTAATTGTGAATCTAGTACGCTTGAACTAGTATGGTCATCCTTTAACTATTACTTTGCACTATTCATAGTGCAGTCATACATGTGTGTTTGGAACACTGGTTATTTCCTTGTGCCACTGATTATTTCCCTTGTGTGCCACTGATTATTTCCCTTGTGTGCAATGGTTAAAGACATTACTGCTTGCTATCCATGTGTGATTTTTTTAAACAGGATTTTATTTAGAAAAGTACCGAACTTAGTGGTGCATGTTTCAATGTTTTTGTTACTCATCTCTTGAGGTGTATCAAAATGAATGTTTGATTTTCTACATGGAACCACAGAGAATTAAATCTAGTTTATGGTAAAAAAAGCACTTATGTCAACAGTGGATGTCTAATGGATAAACAATGGTTATGTATTGGGAACATATCATAATCAATTAATCTGTAAGAACTTTTATAGTTTAAAACAAATAATCACTTTACAAAACAATGGAGTTTTAGCCAAGTGATTTAAGTGTAGCTTGGTTATAACAAAGCAGCGGCATTTTATTTTGCAAAATCAAAGCCATGCTATATTGATCTGACACTGCTGCTGTTAGAGTTCCTGCTTCCAAGATAGCCAATTCTTTTCCTACTTCTCTCTAAATTTTAAAAAAATGTTCTATAGTTTCCTCTATAATGGACATAAAGATTTTGAACAAAAATGATCCCAGACTTCCATTTTGGAAGTCCTACACCAATCTCTGTTGATAACAGAATTTCACTTGAAAAATTTTGGCTGAACTGCTGTTTTGCTTTAAATAAAACTTGTTGATAAAACAAAACGCAACCATCCAATCAAAAAAAACAAACTGCCATGTAGGAAGAACTCCAAAATCATATTCACTGTTATGTATCAAACTTACTGCCAATAAAGTCTGTAATGATCTTCCCATTCCTCAGGTCATATCTGCGGATACTACCATCAGCTGATCCTGTCAATATTTCATGATCTGAAACTTGAATAGTTGTCACACTGTCCTTAGCTTCATCCATTACCTGTGATATGTAACAGTGCAAAAAATATTTATTTTCTAATTATAAATAAATTTCTAAAACACTATCAAGACAAAAATAAATAACACTAAAAACTGCAACAAAGAAAGTGATAAGCAATAATACTATTAAAATTTACTTTGCATTAATAATTATTCTGAAAGTTTGTCATCCAAATGAAACCATAATTCAGTCTACATACCAGCAATTCCATTTACTAAATAACTTGTGCTTATATTATTATGTTTAATTACCTATTTTGAGGCACATAAATGTTAGTGTGGGCAAAAACAAATCCAAAATTGCCAATCCTTATATTGTGAAAAAAGAAAGAATAAGAAAGAAAGATATAGCCCTGCTTATAGATATCCTTGAACCTGTATGGGTTCCATGTTCTTGCTGCGAACATCCCAGCACCGTACTGAACTGTCAATAGACCCTGACAAAACCACTGTAGACTCTTCATTAAACTGAACACAGTTTACTGTGCCTGAAAAAAATCAAACAACTGAACTTGTTAATACCTTTTTCTTCTTGTTGTCATACAGATCATAGTGCACCCACTCCCAAAAGCAGCTGTGGCCTCTCTGGCGTTAGGCCAGGCCTCTCACATATTCAATGCTAGTTTCCAGTATGGCGTGTAAAACACCCAAACAAAAAAGGTCAATAAGATGTAAGGTCACCTCAAAAGTATGTATATCTTATGATTAAAAATTGCCCAGCATCTTTACATTATTAGGCTATTTATCAAATCTGAATAACATCAGGAAAGAAATATTGTCTCTCAAAATGGAAAAAGCACAGCCAATCATATGCAAGATCACCTAATAGTTTTGTTCATAATAAAACACATTATATAATTTGATGATATAAAGCTATTTAGCACATTTGATAAAAATATTAACAAAATAGAGCCTCAGAAGAGCTGAAAAGCTCAGCCAATCAGATGCCAAATGACCTTATTAATATGCAAAGATCTTGCTCATAAAATGTATTTATCATAATCTTGATGATTTAGGCCTATTTATGAAGACTGATCAAAACTGGATCAGAAATAGTCATTAAAATGGTAATAATCCCAGTAAATCACATGCAATATTACCTCAATAATACACATCGATCATATTATTTAAAGCAAAATTAGATTAAAAATACTATTTCCAGTTTGGTAACAGGCTCTGCCAATCAAATATAAGATCACCTCATTAATATACATGGAGTTGCTCATTATAAAAACCATACCAAATCTTGATAAAAACACATATTCCAAATCTGATAAATATTGGATCAGAATTATGGTTTCGTGTGTGTGTGTGTGTGTGTGCGATTTAGATTTTTAATGTATCTTTAACAATTTTTCGGTCATATCTCTACAATGTCTGCAGTGTGAGTTTATAGTTATGTTTAGCATGGGCATTATGCCGTAGACATGTAGCATGATGTCCCCACCTAGTCACATTATCCTGACACCAGGCAGACCAGTCCTAACACTAACCTCTTAATGCTGAGTGCCAAGTAAGGCAGATGTTAGTAACATTTTCAAAAGTCTTAGGTATGACTCGACAAGGGGTCAAACCAACGACTGGACACTGGAGTGGTCTGGTAACAAGCTGAAGCAATCTGATACAAGATCACCTCATTATTATTTATGAATCATTATGAAAACTCTCTTGGATCTTAAAGATAATAGAATATATTCCACACAGATGCTGGATTTTTCATGCACAAAACCTTAAACGTACTTGTACTTTTAAACAGATTTTAATGTCCCAGAGAACCCTGAGTCCATACTCCAACTCTCAAAATTGGATAAGAAATATATTCCCCAGAGTGATAGCAAGGTCAGCCAATTAGATCTCAGATCATTTCATTAATATGCATGGATCCTGTTCACTATTAAACTCCTATGAGCTTTTACTGTTATGAACTCACATTCCAAGCATGATCATAACTGGATTGAAATATAGACTCTAGTTTTGTAACAAGCAATTGTTGATGGATGAAAGCAATTGTTGATGGATGATTGATGACTGACAAATGACAATGGATGCAGGATACCATTTACTCACCTGTCTTTAGGGAAAGACGAGTTAAAATGAGTTTTTAAACAAATTGCTAAGATGACCTGAAAATCTAATCTGGAGATCTATATATTCAAATTTCATCAGTCCAAATAAATTGTTTTGCTTTATCATGCTAAATTTCATTTGTTAACATTGCTTAAGTCCATAAAGTTAAAGAGATGTATAAAAAGTTGAAAATTTGCTGTAATGGTCTGAAAATCTAATGAAGTCACATACTTATGGTAAAAAATGTGCAAAACTTCATGGATCCAAATTAAAAAAGTGTATGGATTCAGGATGGATTTACTAAGTATATATGGACAGAAAGTGAAAGAAATTCAACCTACTGAAAGAAAGATCATGACATGAGGCATTAAGCTAAACACAGAAATATGTTTCCAGTTGGCCAACCATCTGTTTCATACTGCTGGCCCTAGCACATTTTTCCCCCATGGTAAAAAAAAAAACCACAAAAAAATATCAAACTAAAATATACATATCAGTTTGTTTTTTTTAAAAAAAGAAAAACAATGAAAAAAATCCCAGTAAAATATTTTAAAAAATAACACTTGAATATGATAAATTGGCAGATGCTGCTGGAATCCAATGCAAGTTACTTCATGTAGATAAATTCAGATCATAATCACAAGATTGCATTGAATCAACAAAAATACCAAAATGTATTCATTCCAGATCAAATGGAAAAGTTGTTGCAATGCAACAAATTCATTAAAAATATTACTCCAAATTTCAAGTAGACCAAACGCCATTTTCTTTCGAAACTTATGTCTAGCTTGTGACCAACTTCAAACTTATCTGGGCAGAGTTACATGCTCATTAATAACGTTATTATGTAATGATGCATCAACGCTTATGTATTTAGTTTGGAATATGGCAAACATTTAGTTACTTTGTTTCTTGAAGTGTATTTTTGTTTATATATTTAAGCCTTGGGAAGAATGAGCATATAATAATATAATAAAATATAATAAAAAGGTTATTACATTTGTATGGGAAAATATGAATTCATTTTGTCGGATGGATATACTGCACTCCTAAGGTCACGCAGTATATCCATCCAAAAAACTTGTTCATATTTTCACATACAAACCTAAAATCATTGTTAAATATGGTGCATTGTACCTGCATGCCCTCTATATTTCCTTAATGTCTTTCCTGACGCCACATCAAAAAGCACCACTGTCTTGTCCATGCCACCGGAACAGATTTGACTGTTGTCACAGGAAGCTTGTGCATCCAGAACTTCATAGCCATGGCCAGAATAGGTCTTCAAGGCAATATTTCGATGAGGGTTCCACAACCTCACACTTTTATCGCTTCCACATGTCAAACAATAGATGCCATCTCCTAAACACATCAATGTATTGTGTGATAAAAATAACATATGAAATCATATGAAATTGGTTATGAAGGAACATCAGACATTTCACATCTATTGATACATGAAATAAAACATATTTAAAGCCATTTTACATACTATTATCTATTGGTGAGCTAAATACATTATCAATTTATTTCAAAACAGTGATACATCTAAAGACCAAAAAGCATTGGGACTATGTAAAAGGTTTGGTTTGAATCAGTTAACATAAAAAATGAAAACTATGCACTAGCAGAATTTAACATTTTCTAAATCTTCTTATTATCCTTCATTTTTTACTATAAGAATAACCGGTATAGAATCAAATATCCGGGATATAATCTGCGTTACATATGTACACAAAGTAAAAGTAGATGTCGCTTTGGCTTGTAGACTTTTAGGGAATTATACGTTTTCAGTTTCCACAACTAGTCTATACAAGCTGGTTGCATTTATAGTTTTAGCACATGTGAAGACAGAAATGTAGAGGTTTACAAACACAACGTTTTTGTGTTTATTTGTTTGTCGTAACTATGTTTTGTATTTGCCTTTGAAAAAGACTCATTAAGAGTCGAAAGCGCTTAGGCTAGTTAGTTACTAGTTTCGTACTGTTCGTCGCCAGTTTATTGCATCTATTTTAATTAATCCCTGACAAACGTGATCCCTTGGTGGATCCAGTACGCTTGAGAGGGTTGTTATTCACCATATGATTTGTATTCTTTATATAAATATATATATATATATATATATATATATATATATATATATATATATATATATATATATATATGTACAGTTAACTTTGAAAGCGGTCATTAAAACTTGAGGTAGAGGCTACTAATTGGTGAAGTGATGATGCTGGACTGCTTGTTGCAATAAATGTGCCATGCTTTGTTTACTTTATGCATGGCCCTAGAATATTTCTGCATCTTGGACTGACAAAATAAGTCAAATCTGGCAACTATGTAGCAATGTTTTTAGTAAGCTTCAGTTTCAAGGGGTTGAATTTAGCATGAAATGAAATCAGGGGCTGAAAATTGCAGTTAATTTCAGCTAGGATTCCTGTTAATGAATATTTTTACTTGAAATTAAAGAACTCAAATTTGTGACCAGAAAAAAGTTTCAGTTTTAAGTGAACTTTTATTTGATGAGATTTTGGTCTTGACAGGTTTTACTAGAAATCGTCACTCTCACTACTAAAATATCTTCCTTTGTCTGTGCCTTTATCATTTTTTACAGTGTTTAAAAAGTAATAGAAGGATTGGAAGCCATGGAACCATAACTTTTAGGCAAATCAACAAAAAAGCTGAACAACAAAATGATTCTGATAAATTAAAAATCTGTAATAAAGCTTTAAGATACATTTTATTCAGAAAAAAGTGAAGATGTCATGCAGACTTCAGACACAATTTTGGTCTCCCATAAAAAAAGCTGAATTTTTTTTTTAGGTGGGTTAGGGGTCCACCACCAATGTGGTCTTGAGGGGGAGCACCCCCGATCTGGGGGTCCAGAGGGCTGAAGGCCCCCCCCAATGCATTTTACAATCATAAAATACTTCTTCTGGTGCAACTTATGATTATAAAATAAAACAAAATAATCATTTGAAAAACAAATAAATTTACCAAAACTGTTCAACTTGACTTTAATAATTTCACAATAATTATGGTCACATGTGCATGTCAGTGTTCACATCGTAATTAAGTCATAATAATTTGTAAATTTTTGCAGCACAATAAATCTGTAAAATAAAGACTAGAGTACATCAACTATATACAAAAATAATCCCTACATTCACTTGTCTTTCTCTCCACTTTTCAGATCCTGTTGATTGGCCAGTCAAGGTTCTTTTAGTGGTTTTGGCTAAGATTTCTTAAACCTTCCATTTTGTTACCATTGACTTTTTTGGGTTCAGTGAGCAATAGCTTTTTTCCTTCACAATGAGAGCCTTTTTCCTTTCAAGCTCATGCTTGTATTGGTGACATGCAGAGCACATATTCTGACTGAGGGCTACATCTCATGCAAGAAATCTTTCTTCTTAAAGTAATTTACTGCACTTTTTCCAGATGCCTTTAGGTCATATTTTATGCTCTCTATTGAGTTGTAGGCTTCAATGTTTATCCTTCCTGATTTAGAATCAATAATGTCATTCATTACATTGAAATAGGATTCAACAAGTGGGCAATGAAAACAAATCAGTAAAGACATGACCATCTTTGACAAGCTAGGGTATCTGGAACAAATATCAACACTTCCCCACCAGTGATCCATGTACTGCCCCTTCTTAAACTCTGGAAGAGAATCAGTTTGGAATCTTCTAACTTCCAAATCATACTTGTCCAACTCATAAGATATGTGAGAGACAAGGTGTGACCTCTGGCATCTGGATCGACTGCAGCAACAACTTCAACAACTTGCTGATAGGCAACTTGTTTTGCAGAGTCTGGCCACAGGCAACTTATGCATCTTGAACCTGCAAGTATAACCTGGTAAAATAAATCAACATAAATGTTATTTATCTGACCTTGTATAAAGTATAGATATGATGAAATAAAACTGACTGAACTTGTATGACAAAATTGTACAAAATTCACAAAATATACTACTATACTACAGTGTTGTTTTGTACAAGTTTCACTGAGTAAGGGCAAACAGAGTGTGTATATATAAATAAATAAATATATATATATATATATATATATATATATATATATATATATATATATATATATATATATATATATATATATATACACAATATATATATGTTATACCTCCTTATGTGAATGAATATATATATCAATTAAATTTATCTTGAGTTTTCATAATCCAGTGGCATATTATTTTAAACTTTGTACAGGAGGCCTGATACCATATATTTAAACTTTCTATAAAAGGTAAGCATTACACTTTTTCAAACAATTTTCCACTGTGTGATGCACATCATCATCTTAAAGACTTCTATTAACAAACATTCATTAGCAGGCATTTAATGTATTTTAAAGGACAAAATGAACAGTGTCCAAAGAATATACAAGGATAAAAAATAATAATATAACCTTCAGATTTGGGTTTAACTGTACACATTCAAAACCATGTATATAATACATAAGCACTGCTTCAAATTTATTTCATAATATATAAAATTAATCAAGGCACTCAGTATCTTTACCCTTGCAAAATATTTCTTGTAGAAAAAAAACAATATATATATATATATATATATATATATATATATATATATATATATATATATATATATATATATATATATATATATATATATATAAACACACACGATGATGCAGTGTTCCTCGTCTGTTCATGAAAATCTGACTACCAAAGTGAAAAGTCTCAAAATTGCTTTGATAAACAAGACCCTATTTCCCTGTGGAAAAGATATATAAAAGAAATACTTACCACCAATACTGTAGTTTGTGCTGCTGAGCTTCAATTTTTCTTTATGCAGCTTCTTCTGTAGGTGCTTCACCAAACTCTTTCAACCACAATTGTTGTAAGTTAGATCTTTCTTGCAGAATTCACAAAATGCAAGTCCTCGAGAATTCTGTTTCCTTATAAACTGACCAACTACATTTCTGTCTACTTTTCTCTCCAGCCATTCCCATTTCATATGTTTTTAAACCTTCATCAAAACTCTTTGTGTCATGATCTCTCTCAACAACTCTGGACGCCATTTTTTTCTTCTTTCAATTGCCATCAGTTTCCATTACAGGAAGATTCATTGGATGAATTTAAATCTTTCAATCAATCAGAATACTCTTTACAAGAGTCATGGGCTAACTAATATATGGATTGAATACATTACAAGGGTCGATGCGGAATGGGACCAAACAGACCATTTTTAAAAAACCAGATTGGAAATGATATAAAAAAATGGACTATTTTTAAAAAAATCTGATTCAAGTCAGGAGAAAAGCGGAATTTCGCTTTTAAGTGGAGAAAAATCATGCCTGAGACTTCACAATAAAAAACAGTTCTCTGTTGGAAAATGAAGGGTTACTGTATAGTTGGTGGAGTAGTGTAGCTGACAAATCAACTGTCAGACATGGCCATGATCACATCTGCCTAATATGCATGTACAATGCACTGAATGGAATACTGCCTTTTCATTGCCCAACTGAAAATAAGTTATAAATAGATGCAGTATGCCATTTTTCCTTTGCAGTGAGAGGCAAGTATTTAATTCAGTGAGTTGCACTTGCATATTAATCAGGCATGTTCATGACCAATTCGTGGGGTAGCCTGGGAAAATGGTCTGGCATTCCTTGAAGATATGACAGTAAGCCAAACTTTGGATAACCATACAAAGTCAAATGCAAAAGCAAAACATCAGTACCAAATTTATTGTCACACAAAATGTAGCTTGAAATATAAGTGTGGAAACATAAATTGGGAAAAGGGAGATAAGTGTCCTTCTTTTGTATTATTATACAGTACACATATGCATGTCTGTGATTTGGATTTTTAACATAGCTTTAAAAAATTTCAGTCATATCGCTACAATGTCTGCAGAGTGGCAGTTTATAGAGATGTCTAGCACTGGAACAGCATATTGCAGACACGTATCATGATGTCCACCTAGTCACATTATTCTGACACCAAGGAGACCTGTCCCAACACCAACTTCTTCATGCTGAGTGCCAAACGAGGCAGCTGCTTGTACCAATTTTATAAGTCTTTGGTATGTCTCAGCTGGTATTCGAACTCACGACCTCCTGCATCTGCAGTGGTCATTTTATCCACTAGGCCACCAGAGTGATCTATAGTACATGTATGACTGATAGTTAAATTGTAAGCAACATTAAGAGCCCTAATCAAAGTTGCCTTTGAACCTTCTTACGCAAATTTTGATATTTTGGATATTTATTTTGGGGTGTAGGATCAGAGTCCACTGCCTATCAAAAAGTTGGAATTCACCAGCACCATTTGGTGTTGGTGTAGGGTAGCCACTTACTAGCTCGCCTAGCAACTTTAATGACATTTCATTGAGATACCTGTATGAAATCAATAGGAATGATTTATTTTCTCAGAAATTACAAGCATAGCATTTATTATATCATTAATCTGACAGACTAGACAAAACTATAGCATTGATGAAATCTTACCTAGGACTCACCATTTCCATTCTGAGTCAGATGACTATATACAAATCTAGCAACCTACATGTCAATAACATCAGAGGTCCAATAGTCATGTAATATCAACAATAAACAATTTCCAAAGTTGTTGTTATTTAAAAGTCATAGAATGTTTGTACATAAATATTTTATTTTTAATTTTTAACATATTTATTCTGTGAACAATAACTAGAAACCTGTCAGTGTCACAGCAAGTTTGAGAAAACCAAGTTTCATCCAGTATAAAACATTGTTGGTATCATGTAACTACAGCATTGACCTGTGCTCTCTGCGTAGTGAATCTGGTTTCTTTCAAGTTTGTACAACATTTACCGATTTCTGGTTGTTGTTTTCAGAATAAATATTTTTAGAAGTTTATGTTCTTTCATTTTCCTATAAATATTAATTTTCGGTGATACAAATGAAATATTTTCTTACAGCAACAGTAGAAATGGTTTATTGTTGATGTCATGTGACTTCTTGAACTCTGTTGTCACTGACATGTAGGTCGCAAGATTTGTGCAGTCATGTAAATTGGAATGAAAATGGTGAGTTTTTGGAGAAACTTTATTTTCAGGCAAAAAAAAAAAGTTGTTTCACTACACTGAGCAAAAACCAAGAAAATGATTGTATCTGCTAATTTGTGATTTTTGATGCTTTGACAATGAACAAAATATCATATTTATGAACCTGAGACGAAATTTTTAAATGTGGCCTGTTATCTCTACTGTAATAATGCAGGCTGTTTAATAAAATCGAAATTAAGTGCCACAATTAAGGAAATCTCGGAATTAAAAAAAAAAAAACAACTTTATTTGTTATTGTAACAACCGTTGAATCTCACAGCCCTCACAGCTCCTTGTTTACAATTTATAGTATGAACCAATCTATCTGGAAACTCTTGACTCATTTTATTGACACTCTGACGTAAATTAAAGTGTCAACTACAATCCTCATTTTGGTGTCTTTTATGATCATTGGCGGAAAGGCCCAATGTTGTTCCGATTGTAACGTATATTTAGCGTGTATATAGTTTCGTATTATCCTTAGTTGAAATATTCACCAAAACGTTGATTAAAATATGAGTTTAAATAGAAAATAATTAAAACAAAATAATAATTTATAATCTATTATGTGTGCAAATTATGACACTGAAATGTTGACGAATCTATCGCTTGGAAACGTAAAATAGCTCAGTAGTCTTGTGGCGAAATGGCGTCCTCCACGGATTTTTATTTGCGATATTATGTTGGTCACAAAGGGAAATTCGGCCATGAATTTCTCGAATTTGAATTCAGACCCGATGGTAAGCAGCATGGTTACAATTGTGGCTTTATCGGGCAACGTGTGTCTAAAATCTTGATTTTAGGCGGGCACTGTAAACCGCACTAAGTGTACTGTGTTTATCAGCGTGGACATACATGCGCATTTACCCATCTTTTCTTACCTAGATGTTCTAAAGTTTAGTTTTAATGTGGTTTAAACAATTTATGTTTAATGCTGATTGTTGAATGATCTGCACCTTATATGACGAACATTTTATTATGTGTTTGTGGGTGGGTGGGGAAGTACGGTTGTGCTGGTGACTATAAACACCGAAATACACTGAAAAACCGAAATACACACCGACATACACTTATAATTACTTGTTCTCTGTGAATATATCGGTGTACAAACAGGAATTACGATTTGTTTTTGTTTTAATAGTATTACAGAGCAAAATAAAATATGATTGGAGCGATTCTGATACGAATTATTTGCTTTTTTCCTCGTTATTGCCTACTTCATGCAATGTCGTCAATAGGTCGTACTTGATTCGACAGAAACGATCTATTGAGAAACGTAACGATACATACACAGATTTAAAGTGAATATAATCAAATGTACTTGACGACATAAGATTATATATGTACTTTAGTGATACAATTTGTAAAAAAAATAGCATTTGATTAAATTGTTGTTTAAAAGGTTTCCCAAATTTTGGCAATAATGTAACATACTTTTATGCTACTTTTGTTAATATGTGTTAAGAAGGATCTGGAATTGATGAAGTTGAATTAATTATACTGAATGCTATATTCCCAAAATACTATATGCAGACAAGGTGCATTTGAATGAGAAAGGGCTATTTTGGGGGGGAGAGTGTTGACTTCTTTGGGAATAATAAGTGTTTGTATGATAAGTAATGAATCGAAATTCTGTCGTTAAGCATGTTTGTTTTTTCATTGATATATTTCAATAAATCCAACCGATAACAATCATTGGCCTGATTCACATTAAAAACACCACGGCATGTTTATTATACAATATGTACAGTATTTTCTAATGATCAGGTTCGGATCTTTTTGAATAATAATAAAAACCAAAATAAAATTGTATAGGCATGATAAATATCAAAATCTAACTACATATGGAGAATGAAAGTGAAAAGAAGCAAAGTACCAAACTTATGAAAAAAAGAGATTATTGCCAAAATGTAATAAGTACATTTAATCACCTACATAAAATATCATTTTTCAATTAATGAATTTTAGCACACAGATGATTTAATTAATCCATTAATCTTCAAGATTCTCTTCCTCTTGAAACTCGGCCTTCAAGTCATGTTACACAAGGTAAAATAAACATAACCAAAAACAATAACATAGTACATCATGGCGAAATATCAGGTTCATGTTTTGATTTTTTTGCATTAAATGTCACAGTACGTACATTGATGTTTCGTTTCCTTTGTCCAGGTTTTCGTCCGTTAGTCCTTGGTGCAACAACAGTTGTCTGACCGTCCGCAGATGTTATGTATTTTGTATCTATGCCAATGTGGCGTCTAAATCGTTTGTACAGGTTTGTGTGTTGTTGCTCTGTCATTTTTATCCATGTTGATTTTTTTGACTGAAATTGTTGGTGACTGTCTGCAAGTCGGAATTCGCCAGTGCAGACTAGAGTTTCTGATTTGTCCAGTTACTAATTCATGTGTCAGTTGTACAATTTCTGTAAGCGTTCTTGTCTTCCAGTCAACCTTCTGTTTTAAGAACGTGGTTCATAGACTCACAATTATTATTTTTCCACATACGGTCAATCTGATTATTTTTTAATGGTTTGTTGACTTTTAGTTTGATACTAGTCTTTAGTTTGTCCTGAAAGTACTTAAGAAATTTTTCTGAAATTTCAGCACAATGATTTTCCAAAGCTTCACATTTGTCGTCAAAGCAAATACTGTCATGAGCGTCAACTAGTCCGTCTTCCCCAAAAATTTCTTTCAAGATAGTATTGCAGTCAATCACAGTAACTGCGTCATCTGTCAAAAAATGCCTAACATTCTCTTGCAAATGGCATGTGCACAAAATGTGCGTTGCTTCAGGTAGTATGGCCACAATGCCTTTGACTAGAGCCTTCTCATCATCACTTCCAATTACAAGGCTCTTAAGATCTGAATCCATAAGTTTTACTTTCAAATGATGGAAAAATGACTGTAAGTCTCAAAATCGCTATTATCGTGAATGAAGAGCGGTCCAAAAAATATTGGTGGTTCACCTGTTATGACTCGTTTTACCGTAAGTTGTTTGTAACATGTGACCGTCACATGCATTTTGCAAAGCATAAATGTTTTGTCAATGCCAAGTACAGTTCGTCCATAGCAACAAAGATTCTTATTGTCCATTATTTGTTTGTCTGTGTACAAAATTACACAAGGCGGTCTGCCGCTGGTCCTGATTACTGATCGTACAAAAAAATTATTTTCAGTTACCAAATTTTCGAGATGTCTGATTTGGTCTGCAATATTGTTGGAGTGTCCTGGATCTTTTGTGTCCTTTGACTTTTTGTATTTTTTTTTGGTCATAAATTTGTTGAAGTCCTTTCGATTGGGACAGTTCATCATATTTGGAAGATAGTTTATTGAATATCTGTTGTGGTTTTATTGTTTCAATCATTTCTGTGATTTCATCGAAAACATAGTGATGCATCCGCAAATATTCTGTCGCTTGTCGCGAGTTTCCATGCGGCATTAAACCAGGAAATGTCCCTATGTATTCAACCAGTGACAAATTACTGGAAAGACCACCCTCCCCTAGCCATGAGACCCTCATTTTGTACATACTTTTTTTTTGCATGCGAGTATAGTACCTGTAAATCACGACAATTTGATCTTTGGAAGGTTGTGGATCCAAAGGTATATATTCAGTTTTCCGCTGGACTTGTCTTTTTAAAGAATACTTCCCATTTTTACAAAAAATCATAGTCAAATTCCCCTCGTCAGATAGCAAATAGTAGGATTTAGGGGATGCATAAGCGGACGTATCCCATACACCACAGTCGTCGGAAAAAGAACTTTTGCCATTATGCAACCTCTTTTCGAGGTTTTTTGCATTATTCACAATGAAGTATATGTTTTCTTTCAAACCACGTGGAATGCATTCTTTGCTTGTAACTGATTTTAACAACAATTCAACTGTTTTTCCAGTGTCAAGAAATTTACCCTGGTCTAATTTGCCTTCTGCTGTTTGTATGTGTCATTTCCGTCTTTTACCTCGTTTTGTATGTCAGTTACGTTGTGGATTATACTTGTATGTGACTCACTACTAACGTGTGTTGCCTTCGTG
This sequence comes from Potamilus streckersoni, assembly GCA_016746295.1. NCBI lineage: Eukaryota > Metazoa > Mollusca > Bivalvia > Unionida > Unionidae > Potamilus > Potamilus streckersoni. The sequence goes on along the minus strand of JAEAOA010001578.1, from coordinate 5,146,337 downwards.
TCAAAAATGAAAGAAATACCAACCACGGCGTTATCTACTGAGTTATCTAATGAGTCATCTACATTTATAGTGATCATATGCTTACTGCTTTGAGAAAAAAGAGGCACAAAGTGATTGGGTAAAAACCCATTTGTTCTTTCGGGGACAGACATTCGTGTCCACATTATGCATGCTGCGGCAGGTGCGGATTTGTTTACTGCCCTTCCAACCACCTTGCGATTAAAAGGTTCTGATGCAAATTCAGCTTGTAACTGTGGCGGATAATAAGAACGAATTGGCTTTGAGATGCTGACACTTAGTACATAAATATGCGCCATTTCTGAGTAGAAACCATCCTCAATAGCATCCGTCAAAAGCTTTGAATACTCACTAACAACAATGCGATTATCATTGATCAAATCAATAAAATAGGATTCAGAATCAGTTCTATTGCAGTGCGTAGTCGCAGAAGTGCATGAAAGTTTTCAGACCCAGTGAGCGCTCTTGAAACTGCTCTGTATAAACTGTTACCATCACCTACTACTTTGATCCATTAAAATTGCTCGATGATACATTTTTAAAATTTCCACAAAAACTGCATCTTTCTCTCCATTGTTGAACATGCGCCCTGATTCTGGAATACCAACCCTGTAGCTGACGAGAAGTTTACTTTCGGACTTTGCAGCATTGGTCAGGGCCTTTCTTCCCCTCGAATGGAAAGCATTCTGCAGTCTGGAAATATATTTTTACAGTTTAGTTTAAATAAAAACACAGACATGTCCTTAATATTAACTTTATTATTTAGCTTCCAAAAATCAGATTCGGTCGTGATTTCTTCAAATGAGCAAATAAAGAATAATTGCAGCAATTAGCCGACGGGTAAACTTTCTTCAATGTGCGCGATATTATATTTATAGAAATTGTACAGAATGGCACTGGTATCAACGAACACTTGGTGTAATATCTCGAAGCATTTTAATGAATTTGCCAAGAAATGTAGATTATAGCATTAAGTACGCCCCAAGGGCAAGACTGGATAGATATATTAATACATGATTTACATCCATTAATTGTAAGAATCTTTTTCAGTTGCAATTACAAATGAGGTTTTCATAGATAGCATGAGCTGAATTAGCCTTTTAAATGCATAGGTCAATAAATTCAAAAGAATATACTGATAATGATATAGTATATAGATGGATTCATAGAGAGATACATCTATCACAAATAGACAAGAAACAAAATCTAGGAATCATAAATTCGATCAAAATATTTACTTGTAGAATAATAGCGACAAGAATATGTCATTCATCAATATATCAGTTTATTTATATGGTATGACTAGATTTCGATACGTGCGATAATTGCGAAAAACTGCAAATAGTTGCAATAAGTTACAAAATATTAAGAAAAATTACATAATGCGAAAATTTACAAAAAGCTCATTTAAACTAATATATTGACCGAATATTGTGACTTTGATGTTCATTAAATGATATTGTCCAGTAATTCGTTATACATGACATTTAATACACTTTTAGTTATATCAAATATTTCCCAAAAACTCCCTTTAACGAATAGGAATAGAAATTACATGTCAACATGCTGTTACCATCGTTTAAATCAATATTTTGGTTTTTAACAAATGCAACAAGAATTAGAAAGTTTGAAAAGATCTGGACTTTGAAGTCTACAATAGAAAGAAATTACATTCATTCGCATAAATCAGCTTGACATAAAACATGTTCAGCACTGGATAAGGAATCATTGTCAACATCTGGCATGTATAAGGTGATCCTTTATGAGCTGACAGCAGTTCTTTTATCCGATGAATTCATCTACCGTAAAGTCCCAGATTAATAAAATTAATTGATTATCACAAGTTAGAATATTATAATTGTTCTATTGTAAACTCACAATTAATCATTAATTGAGAGTTGTGAATGTCTGAACATTGAATTCAAATAATAATTTCTTCAACAACTCAAATTTATATTTATAAAATTACCAATAATTGTAGCACATACAATACATATCTTTGGTAGAAATCGAGACAATAAAGATTTTAGAAGCACTTTTTTGCATACGCAACCAAAATCAAATTTGTATTTCAGTTTAATTGATTTAATAAAAAAAAATAGCTCAAAATGAATTTGTTGGAACTTTATGCGGTTGAAATTTCGATTTCGGCTAAGTTTCCTTCTGATTATAGTTGAGAAAACAAACTTTCTTATTAAACATTATCAAATGAAGGAAATCTTTTGTTAGGCTAACAGTCAATGTAATTTTATCAATTTTATCCATATAGTTCAGCTTGGGTGAATAAATAAGCATCTAATCATTTAAAAACAAGTCTTTTTAGTTTGTCTTAAATTTCACAAGTTTTTATACATATCCTCCAATATTGTGTAACTTTTCTAAAATTTCGCAATATGTTATTAATTAGCGCATTTTTTTCCTAACTTGTTGCACTCTAATCATACCATTTATCTATCTATTGAGAAAAAAAAGAGAATTGCATTACCTTTGTAAGGCTTTTCCCGTATCATACACATCCCCATTGAAAGAACACTTCGTGCAAACAAACTCCAAATAATCGCGAGACCATGATCTCAAGTCTTTTGCACTCATGGAAATACATTCTCTGTGGATCCATTGTCTGCAATTTGTGCATTGCAGAGTGTCAGTTTTACATTCACTGAAACAAATAACACATGGATATGGATCCATCCTTGTTGTGTATGTCTGTATATGTGATAATATCAGTGTCGTATGGAGCTTTAATATCAAATCATTTACTGCTCATTTAGGAAACGTGTGCATAATCAAAGTCGGTGGTGATTTCCTTAGGAGCACAATTAGAGAATAATGACAACGTTGAGCAAAGGGTGCAGTTTCTTTAATGTCTTCTACAAATTGGTTTAGCTTTAAGCCTAAAATTTATATCAAAACATTTACTGCTCATTTATGAAATGTGTGCATAATCAAAGTCGGTGGTGATTTCCTTAGGAGCACAATTAGAGAATAATGACAACGTTGAGCATAGGGTGCCGTTTCCTTAGCATCCTGGACATATTGTTTTAGCTTAAGCTTTTATATCAAAACATTTACTGCTCATTTATGAAATGTGTGCATAATCAAAGCCGGTGTTGATTTCCTTAGTAGCACAATTAGATAATAATGACAACGTTGAGCAAAGGGTGCCGTTTCTTTAATGTGCGTGACATATTGTTTTAACTTGAGCAAGAGAATACCTCCATTCCGTAACAATCAGACACTATCATACCAGAACAATCAACCGTTAATCAAGTACGACCGTTTGACGAGTGCTATAATGAGGAAAAAAGTTAATAATTAGAGTCAAAATCGTTTCAATCATATTTTATTTTGCTCTGTAATACTATTCAAACAAAAACAAATCGTAATTCATGTGTGTACACCGATATATTCACAGAGAACATGTAATTATAAGTGTATTTCGGTGTATTTTGGTTTTTCAGTGTATTTCGGTGTTTATAGTCACCGCGGTGGTGCTATAGTATTCGAACACCCTCCCGTTAAAACGGTTTGTTTTTAAACCTCCCCCATTGCCTTTTTTGTGCAGATAATTAATTGCTTGAGTCGGTAAAATTATTAAAACCTCAAACGTTTGTAATAAATGAATCAACCATAAAAAATTAAATGGGCTTAACACTTGGTGTATACCACAATGCCGCAAAGAAGTATATTTTCTTTTCTGTCTCGGTCTCGGAAAAGGCTCATCATCTTGAGCTTCTCAATAACAGCATAAATTTATTCCATTGTTACAAAGGAAATTTAATCTTCTCCCTCCATGAAATATACCCACTGTTACCAAAATAGAAAACTTGCCCACTGCCAGTCAATAATTGCTGTTTTTAACATTTTTAAAAAAGAAAACTGCCAGACAAATTTTAAGCAAATTTGGTCAAGATCATCCATGTTTAAAGGCTTTTCAGTTTTGTACAAATGATAACTAATTTACCATAAAATTTGGCCACTGTTTCTAAAATTTAAATACATTTTTAAATGATTTGTTTTCAAAAAGCATTGAGCTAAGTATGGTCATATATGGCTGCCAATTAAAATGTTTTTTGATTTTCTTGAAATAAACACTGAATACATTGTCAAGATGTAATTCATTTTTATTAAGTTTGAAAAACACTGGTAAATTATTAATATTCATCTCCCCAGTTGGGATTCCATTTATAGGTCCTTCCACCTTGTGAAGTTCATCATGTTTTTAATATTATCGAAAGGCTGTGGTCTTTATACAGTTCATGTAAACAGACAAATTCATTTACTGCCTCAGAACAAACAATGTCAGTGATACCTGGACTACCTGTTTTAATTAATTATTTCTACGTCTTTCATTATTGTACTCTTTAGTAAGATTTTGTTAACTCTTTTTTTTTTAAAATTTGGATAGTTTTATATTATTTGTGGTGCCATTAAAAATCCCAGAGTTCAAGAAAATTGGTTATGCAGTTGATTTAATGATCATGCTTATAGACTGCATTATTTTCTTTCATAAAACATGTACCATATATACTCATGTATAAGCCTCTTTACACCCCCTTCCCACAAAAAAACTGAATCAGTTAAACTTTTAAAAAAAATACACGACTTGTGCAAAAACCAACTTGCAAGTCCAGGCATATTGAGCAATCTTGTTATTGCTACTCCATCTGAATAAATGGTCATCTTCACATGGGTACAGGAGGTCTTGGTGATTCATGTTAGGCATATGAAATCATCTTTGGCAATCTGCCATAAAACTATATACCTGTAGTCAACAAGAAAACTTAAACGTTTATTTTCAAATTCAGACCTTGTCCTGCAGATAAACTATCCACCCTTTCTCCAGGCTTTTATTTTTTCCTACATTATTTTGCTTATATGTAACTATATAAGGTAACTTTTTTTTTAAAGAAACACTTTTAAATTTTAAAGTACTGTACATGTTTGAACTAAATCCTGTTGTAATAAGAGGTAGAGCATATAGCAAATGAAACAATTTAATGTTGAATAACTTACTGCATACACGTTGTCAATGGCTTCTATATCAATAGCATTCATCTTTAATCCTAACATGAAGATTGGGGAAAAGTTTGATTAAGTTCATTGGTTTGATTAAATAACATCATATCAGTTCACTGTGAAATTTGTTAAATTTTGCATTCTTGTCGAAAGCTATAAACTTTGTGTATGTGACCTCAATATTTTAAGAACCTGCAATTAAATGAAGTAAAAAAAACCATTTTTAATGGACAAGGTTGCAGAAATTTGTTTTCTTCAGAAGTAAACTGTTTTGAATGATATGTCCATTTTACAGTTTTTAAAAATATATAGTTTAAAAATACTAGTAAAAAATGTTGCCCTTGTGGGAAGGTGGATTTTAAGTTTGGGAAATTAATTAGGCTTCAGACAAAATTTTTTTTTATATAAGCACTGGCTTAATTCAGTGAAGTAGTTGTGAGGTTGGTTATGTTGTACTGGCGATTTAATTTAATGCATTTTTAATTTTATGATTTCAGGTAAGCTGCGGTATGCAAATAATTCTAACTACAAGAACGACACAATGATCAGAAAAGAGGTATGGTTACTTGTTGCCTCAGTTGAGCAAATGTTCTCATTTATTATAATGATAATAGGTGTTGGGATTTCCCTTTATGATGTTGTATGTACCCAAGAATGTGTGTGTTCATAGGCGACTGCAATATAATATGTCTAGTACTTGTATGTATTTAGTGCATTATTTTTCCCTGTACTATCCTGATCTTGATGTAATAAATGAAATCTTGGGATTGCTAGCTGTAAAAAAAAAATGGTATATTTAAAGAACTATTACATGCCTATGGGAATAATGAATCATTTGAATCATTTACAGAGGGAAGAAACATCTGTTTATAAACCAGTTCAGTGAATTATCTCAGCCCATTAGCCAAGTTGTTCTGAATGAAAAGGATGCTTTTTTCAGAAAATAACCAATTTTTATCTTGCGAAAATGCTTACTTTCAGACAATATTTCAGATCAGAATTAAAATAAGCTAATGTCGTTTTAAGTTAGCATGTAGGGGGAGATTAACAAATCAGGTCCCTGAGTTATTTGATAAAATACTTTTATTTGTTTTGATCTAAGTTATACAGCTCTTTAAAACTAATAAGAACTTGTTAAAGGTGGAACACAAAATATGAATTCAGTTTAAAATTAGTGTTAGAGGATGCTTTAAAAAGTAAGTACTGGAATTTAAGATTTCATACAATGGATATTTAAATTGCAGTATTATATATTTGGCAGGCAGATAGTATGATGTAATGATTTGTAACAAAAATACTCAAAAGGGTATAAGAATAATTTCAGGAATTGAGAAAAAGAGTGAAAGAATATTCTGTTTGAAAAAAATTGAATAAAACAAATTATAGTCATTTAAAAAAAATCTTAGATCTATAGTAAGCAAACAGAAATAGATTTTCAACATCTTTTTTAATCAGTTGCTTGTGCGTGGAAAAAATACTGGACAAGAGAGACTTTATTAAGGGCAACCAAAAAAATGAAGGACCTCTCCTTCACTTCCAGGGAAGCCTTATGTACTTTGTACAAACATTATTGTAACTCTAACACCCATATGATTGTCATTAAGGGCTATCTGTACAAAACAAATCTTTAAAAAAAATGTGAAAATCTTTCTAATTTATTGAGGCAAGCAGTTTTAAAAAATAGTTGTCCTGCTATTTTGGTTACTCAAAGAATTCATATTAAAATATGAAATTCTAAATTACAACTTTGGGTGACTACTCTATCATAAAAGTGCCTGCCTTGGGTTTCAATTATGTTTTTACTAAACATCACTAAAATTTAATTTTGTCTTAAGCTCTTGAACCACCTTGCTTGAATGGGAAGAATCTAATTGTTTAACACCTATTAAATATGAGGAGATTGCTTCAACTACATTGTTTACAAATAATTGTTCACATATGGAAATAATAAATAAAGTTTCTCAAAATGAATAAAATTTCACTCTGTTATTTACAGCTTTTAGTTTTGATTGCTGCTATTATATTGAGTTCTTTTTCTCTTCCTCTTCTTTTATGCTTTTTTAATGTTGGAAACCCTCCTGAGGAAGACACTATAAATTAATGTCAACTTCATTAAATGTAATTTAAAAACAGAAAGAATTCTATAAGTTAAGTATTTCAGATTGTATCTACTGTACATATTTATTTTTCTTGTGAACAGGCCTATGCACACAAGTCTGTGATGGAGGAGCTCAAAAGAATTATAGAAGACTCTGAGATCATGCAGGAGGATGACTCTTTGTGGCCACCACCAGATAGAGTTGGAAGACAGGTTCTTGCTCATTCCATTCCATTACTAAGTTTCATTATTCTACCTTTCCCACATTGTCTCTCTTGACTGTTCTGAAATTTTGTTCAGTAAGAGATATACATGGCTCTTGGGAACCCAAACGTCCAGCTCAAATTGCTTAAAATTCTTAGAGGATGGACTGTTTTTTTTTAATGTCATTCATCTCAGTGATGGTCCCATTTTTGTATTTTAGGTTAGTTTTTGCTGATCCGCAGAATAGTTAATTTGATAGAATTAGGTAAACGTGCATATTTGACTAATTAGCAGTCAGTCCCTCTTTTATTTAATGTCTTTGAAAAAAACCAAGGTTCATTTGAATGTGTATGCAAGCACTTGTGATTGTTCCAGCAAATAAATGATGCCCTTTGATGTTTTAATAGTATTTAAATTGGTGATAACGTGTATATAAATCTTGAAAGTTATCAAAACTTATCTCAGACTTTGAGTTGGATAGTATTATCTAATTATTATGGAATAATAATAATAATAACATACATGCCAACCATTACGCTTTTGGCATAATCATTATGCTTTTTTCACTAAATTATGCCTTATGTGTAAATGTACTTGGATTACACTTTTTTCATATATCCATCTCCCAAAAAAATTAATTTGTTTTCTCATTTTTATCAACATCCCACTAATTGTACATATTCTATTACAGACGGTTTCTGAGTAACTGACATAAAAGTACACTTGTCTATAGACTAGTGGTGACTTTCCTTAGTGTTATGTTCTATTTATAGCAGTTGCCCTATTTCCAAGAAGACTTCTGTTTCTATTTATAGCAGCTCTCTGGCTTAGGAATAACACTGGTTTCTAATTTTTTCTCGCATATTCTTTGTTAAAAGTCTGAGGTACAGAACCATTCTGTAGGAATTTGGCGATAAAATGCATCCTATTTATTATAGTTGATGCGTATGTTACAGCAAAAAATGTTTCTCAACTGATTTCTTCAATGAATTAGAAAGAAAAAAAAAATGTAAAAAACGACTTGGAGATGAATAATGAATAACACAATACAGTGCCATTCTAGGGTAGCTTCATGACCATTGTTGGCTGTGTGGAAAGGATTTTAATATTGGTCATAGTGTAAAACAAAGATGCCTTGAATTAGCTCATTTTGCTAACTCCATTACTAAGGTAACTTCTTTTTTACAGCAGAGCTAAATTGTGGAAATTAATTTTATAAATGCAGGGGCGTTATTTACAGAGTTCTTATTAGAATACTGACTAAAACTAATGTATTAAAATACAGCTTTGTTTCTTTGTTCAAATGGATGCTTCTTGGCACCAGAATTGCGGAAAATATGCATGTTTTGTACATATGTACATTGAATTTTATTACGTTATATGTGGATTACACTTTTTCTGCTTAGATTACTCCTTTTGTCCACTTAGATTACACTTTTTCCTCGTTAGCGGTTGGCATGTATGTAATAATAATAATAATTGTAGTACATATCATTTAGATTAAATTACTACAGGATCGGTAGACGCTTTAAATTAGTGCAGAAAAGTCAACACTAAAAATGAGTCGCCCAAATCTGTTTTCATTTGTTGGTAAACAAGACATTAGATGAAAATGCCTAATACTGATAAAAGGGAAAAAATTTAAGAAATTAGGAGCACAAGTGAAGACAAAAGGAAGTTTGGATATTTCAGATTTGTTTTGTATATTTAACTTGGCACATTATTAAGAAGTTGCCTATTATCTACATCTTACCATTGTGTGAACTGTCTGTGGCCTTGTACCCAGTTTTTCATTCACATACTTTTTAATGATCGTCATATCTTGCCAAATTTGTTGTTTGATAAAATAGATCATTTCTCTATCAACTTCTTGTGCCTAAGGTTCACAACAGAAATAACAGAGCATTGATTTATACTTGATTAAATAAACGTTTTGATGTTATAAGTGAGGAAGCCTTACACTGCAGCATATTCTAACATGACATGGTCATACTAGTTCATAAAGCATAGAAAAGGAAGTTTATCAATGATGGTAACCATATTATAATTAGGTTTCAAAAGCTAAGAACTAAAATCAAGATAATCATATTAAGTGGCATTATTATAGAATATTACTTTTTTTATAAGAGGGACAGTGGTATCAGAATCTCAATTGAAAAATCCTAGACATTAGCTTGGGGGTGTGTAGATGGGAGAGCGATATCAAGGTCTGTAATGAGATCCTGGACATAACCTTTGTTATAAGAAAGGCAGTGATATTGGATTAGTAATGAAATCCTAGACATTACCCTTGTTATAAGAAGGGCAGTGATATTGGATTAGTAATGAGATCCTAGACATTACCTTTGCTATACAGAGGAGTGGGTGAAAGTGATATCAGGGTCTGAAATGAGATACTAGGCGTTACCTTTGGTATAAGGAGCCAGATTTAACAGGGGCTGAAATTAGGTCCAAGACGTTACCTGTTAGAAGAAGGGCAGTGATATTGAGGTCTGTTTTGAGATCTTAAACATTGCCATTATTAATTGATTGGAAGGCAGTGATATTGGTGCCTGAAATGAAATCCTAGATATTACCCAAGTTTTAAGTGGGGCGGCAGTGATATTGGGGTCTTTTCTTGGATGCATGATCGTGGAGTTTGTGCTGATTTTTAAAAAGATCTCTCCTGTATTTGGAAAATACTGCCCAATTGTACATGTCCATTATAATGCTGAGCATAGTATGTTAATGTCTTTTAAGAATTTCATTTCCACACAAAAATTAAAGTTATCCTCCATCTACAGTTTTCTAACTTTTTGGATGGATTGTACATCAGGTAAGGATGAATCCTGTCGATTCCGTAAACAAAAGCTCAAGGTCACTGTTGCTGTTAGAAGAAAAATGTTTTTTGAACAATAAATTAACTAGTTACATAACTTTTGTGGATGGCTTGCACTTAGGTCTAGAAGGAGCCTATTAATTTTAGGGTTAAATGGTCAACGTCTCTGAATAATAATGGTTTCAGCATAATATCTGACCAAACTCTGGATGGCTTGCACTTTGGTTAGGAATAGCTTATTGATTGTGAGGTTTAAAGGTCAAAGCCACTGTAACTTCAGGAAGAAAAATGGCTTACAGGCAATAATAATAGTTCTCTATTACACACCTGGGCCAAACTTTTTGCAGATCTTTTACATTCGTGCTGAGGAAGAAGCCTGTTAATAGAGTGGTCACAAGGTCAGAAGTTGAGTTCACTATAAAAGAAAAAAATGTGGTTGCAGCACACAGATTTCAGTCATTTACATGAAGGACTATTAAACATGGGGGAGATGTATCATGTTCAATTTATGGTATTCTTGTTTTCAAACAGAGTGAAAAATTTTGTTTCATTTTTATTTCAGTAATATACTCAGTGATATAATGAGGGGCTTATAGTGGTTAACTATGAAATTTTTACTATTATTAGTTGAGTAAAGCAAAATTTAATTGATCATGTTAATTAAATTACACAGCTTCACACAAGAAGTTAATGTTTTCCTCCAAGAATCCAAATTTATATTGGATAAAGAGAAAAAAGATTGAAATTAATCTAAGAATCTTATTACTTATTATCACCACTCACTGTCATAATTGTTGTTTTCAGAGCATCATAATATATTAAGTAATATGTTTGATGGTATGATGATTAGAGTAAAATGTGTGATTAGTATTTTTATTTTTATGATAAAGTACATTCAGAATTAAAATTGTTTTCCATTTTGATTTTCTTTTCTTTAGGAGCTTGAAATTGTGATTGGGGATGAACACATTGCCTTCACAACATCAAAAATTGGATCTCTTGTAGATGTTAACCAGAGCAAGTAAGTAAACGATAGAAACAAAAGCTCATGCATTCCACCTACACCTTTGCCTACATCCTTACCCCATTATTACTACAGAGCATTAAAAAGTTCAGCCCAAGGCATTTTTCACAAGTAGTCAATGCTTCCACATCCAAAACAGTCATATTCTTCCCTAAATGTTGTATACCCCACCACAAAGTGTTACAATAAGTTTGTGGTTTAGGTCAATTGTAAGGCATTGTAGTATTCATGTTTTATATAGGAACTTGTACCAAGTATGAATATTGTAGCATTAGACATGAGAGATGTTCTATGTAGGAACACATGCCAAGTGTATGATTATGATTACTGTACCACTGTTCTTGACAGGTGTTATATATAGGAGCACATGCCAGGTGTATCACTACTGATGGTCATTAAAATGGATGTTCTTTTACAATTAATCATCAGAATGGATACCAGATTCATTAAACAACAGATCTAAATTTGCAACATCTGATTTTAGAGCTTAATGTACTTGATTAATCAATCAAGCAATATTTAAAAATAATGGAACATAATATACATAATTTTAAAGTTCATTGTCTCATCATGTTCTCTGAGAGAGGGAGAAAGAGAACATGATGTATTCATGTCAAATAAGATACTGTTAATTCACTTTTATTACTATAAAGCACAAACACAATGCAGAACAGACAACCCATTATATGATTTAAGTACCAACAAATTGCAATGGCTTTTGCATCCATTAACATATCTATAGTCCATCAACACCCTAAATTTAAGTTGGTATTAAAGCTCTTGGCTTACATGGCCATTTGAGCTTATGCTATGGCCCTTTGCCCATTGTGCCTCAACCAGCAACTATTGGTATTTTGAATTTTTTATCCATTAAAGAGCCAGATAACTTTTAAGCAAATCTTGTACAGAGCATCACCAATCTGCTGTCAAATATGACTACTGTGACCAACAATAGAAGAAACATTAAACATCTTCTCTACACACTTAGAAAGAAGATCTTCAGAGTTGTACAGAATATGCTGATTTGCTATCAAATGTTGCCACTATTACCAAATGTAGAAAAACTTGTCTCTTGCTCATCAACAATAGCTATTTTCAAGATCTCAAAAATCTCCTGACCAATTTCAGACAAACTTGGCACAGAGCATCCTGGCATAAGGCCATCAGGTTTAAACAAAGGATACTGATCTATCCTAAAATATAACCAAATATATAAAATAATTCCTTGATTAAGTTCTCCTCCAAAACTACTAAACAGAATTTGATCAAATGTGACAGAATTTTGGTACAATTATCTTTCAGATGTATAAAAAAATGCAGAAATGTGGCTATTAATAAAAATAGAAAACATTGATTCCAGATCCATCAGCAGATATGGCTGCCTTTATAAACAATAAAAAAACTTTATATGACTTCTCCAAAATAGCTGAAAAGAATTTAACCAGCATTCTGGCTTAAAGTCCAGTTAAGTTTGTACAAATAATTCCAGTCCAACCTTCAAATATGGCTAATGTTACTAATAGCAGAAAATTCAAACGACTTTTTTCAAAGCCACTTTAATAGAACTTGACCAGACATGATAGAAAGCATATTTGTATGATGACATTTATAGTTTATGCAAATAATTTGCCATAAAATTACTGCTGTTACTAAAAATATAAATTTTAAATAATCACAACATTTTACAAAATTTGACAGTGTCATAACATAAGTACCTTTCAGAATTATACAAAAGAACTGCTACACTGTCAAATATAAATATTGCTACTGAAAGAAAAACTTGTGTGTTTGTGTGTATTTATATATATTTTTTTTTTCTGAAGAGAATTTGAACTTTGCCAAAAGACATTCAGGAATGGGGCTATCCAAATGATGACGACGTTTGATTACATAAAAATGTAGATATAGAAACTTAAGAAAACAATGAAAGATTTGTTATAATATATGAAGTCAACAGCATTGAGAAACTTTCTACAGAAGCCTCCTACTTGCCCCGATTTCTTGGCTAATTGCTCTTACGGCTGTCAGGTGAGTGATCTTGGAAACCACTTTGGATGCTTGTTTAAGTTAAGTTGTAAAGTTTTTTTCCATTCTAGCTAAATGAAAGGTAGGCTAGACCCCCTCCCTTTTATAACTTGAAACAAAGTAAATCAATCCACAATATTTAGTGCCCTTTCATATCTATTACAATTACCATCTTTTATATTATGATTTGTAAATGTTTTTTTTTACCAAATTATGTTTATTACCCATTTTTTTAAATTTCAGAGATCCAGAGGGTTTGCGCTCTTTCTACTATTTGATTCAGGATCTTAAGTGTCTGGTGTTTTCCTTGATTGGACTTCATTTCAAGATCAAGCCCATCTAACATTTTGCATGGCGACTAGTTGCTCATTACATCACTTACTCATTCGTTGGGACCTTCAAATCATGTTCATTAGAGGTGAATTTTGGAAAAAGAAGGGCTTGAATCATAGGCACAGTTTGTATTAGATCAAAGAATCAGAGCAAAAAAATATATATTTTTAAAACATTTGCATTTGTTTACCCAAAGATGTTTGGAAAATATTGTATAAAGAAATGACTTTCTGTAGAACAATACATTTTAAGTTGTATTGAGTGATGATATCAGGAGCATTGCCAAGATATTTGGTACAAAAAAAATTTATTATCAGTACAATATATAGCATTATATCTACAATTTAGTACAAAAAAGTGTCCATTTAAAGATTCCCGATGACTTGCCAGAAAAAAAGAATGGTTTAAAGTACTGAAATTTTAATGTGTAAAGAAAAGTTCTTATATCCATATGTGGTCTAGTACAATTTATCCATATGTGGTCTAGTACAAGTACCAATTTACTCTGAATGGATTTTTAGAAACAATGCTGATCCATACCCTTATTCAATGTAATGAGATTCTGATGGCATCATGTTATTTTTTCAATGTCTCATGTCAAGAAATCAATTACCATGAACATTTTTACAATTTATCACAAAATCAAGTGATAAAATACAAAATCTTGTTTTATTGAACCACTTGACAGCAAAGATAATTGGAACAGACATTATATATTCACACTGTAGTCATGCAGTGACTGTACTTATGACGTGCCTATATTATGGAATTGATGAATTCCTCAATTTTGTTTTTGTCAAGAGTAAAAAAGTTTCTGTGTTCTAAATTGTTAAAGTCATTTTGCATCCTTTCCACATTATCTAATGCCTTTACTAGCCTACAAGTCTAAATAATATGGACCCACATCTATGTGTTAGCAGTACTGTTTGCTGTACTTGTTAATCCTAACGAATGAACAGACAGGTCTGCCAGTGCATTATGTGGTTGCAGATCTGGATATATACAGCAGTTAGACATGACTTGTACTTTAGTGTATATGGTCCTTTGATAATACTGATATTGTCTCAAGTGTTGGAAACAAGTAGGTCTTGATCTGAGGAGAATTTTTGAGTATTTTACTGAAACTTGGGCGCGGACAAGTACACTGTTGTTCCATCTTACATAGCAGGATTTAAAATATTTTTATTTTTCTTGGGGTGTACAGTCTTTGTCAATATTTAAAATATAAAATACAAGCATGTTTTTAGGTATCTTTTTATTCACACTACTCTGAATACAATGTTTAAAAATGCCATTCAAAATATACTCTAAATACACTTAACAATTAGCAGATTACTGAATGATCCTGTAACTTGGATATGTGTAAATATTGTCACATCACAACAACAAAATGCATTCATTATAATAAAATGGAAAAAAAATTATTGTCAAACTATGTCACGTGCATATCATTTAAGCTATAGAAATCAATGTCCAACTTCAGTGACACGCTGCAAGATTGGAATCTCAATTTACTGCTCTATGACAAATCAAGAAATTCAAAACTTTCTTCAACACTCAACAAACATATATGAATCAATTTATAAATTACGATTTTAGATATTTCTGCAGTATTCACGGTGTATTTTTCAATCTGATAAAAAACATCTAATTGAAAAAAGGAAGAATAAGAAACAGAAAATGTTAAATACAAAAATATATATCTTATAATCCATGACTAGTCAGGATACACTGTGACTAGTAAGATATAGAAAGACCGGATATGGACAAGAATAATCTTGTATAATGATCATATTTAAGTCCTTGTATAAAACAAGAAATAAATCCACAGACAACTTTCACTGACCACTTAAATGGTTGATTGAACATCATTATTATTACTATATACCTGCATTCGATAACTACTTGATTGATTGAATATCATCATCATTATTATAACTACATGTCTGCATGTTAATTGAAAGTACATGCATAACATGTACCTATGGATTAATGACTCAGAATGATGGCTGTCTATATTTCCTGACATGCTGACTGCATCCTGGTGGCATGTTGATTGTCATATCCATCTGTTTGTCCTTCTGTCCATTTGTTAATGAGCAAACTACAAAGACAAACAAGTATTTTTTATATGTTCATTTAAGTATCTAGCTAACCTGATCATAATTTTACACATTTAAAACATTTTGCTAATTGTTGGAACATTCTATTAACTAAAAGGTCACCAGCCACATTCCAACATTTTTCTGTTTACATCAGATTTGCATTACATGATTAAAAGTGGTTATAATCTCACAAAAAGAACAAAAATTTTATAAAGTGTAAAGAAGAAATAATTACTTGAGAAAGACATATAAAATGAAGTTACTACCTCTTAGCTACGATTTCCAACCTATAGAGGACGCCAGCAGGACATGACATACATTTATACCCACACCCACAAGACGAAGTACATGCTTCTTATCTAAAAATATAATTATAACCATAGATAGGGAACATTTAGATGAAACTACTGAAAACTAATTTCCAGTTCAGCCTTAAATTGATATGCATGCTTGACACGCTAGATTGTCACTAGATTGTGTTGCTTTCAAAACTGTTCCATTGTTTCAATTTATTTAGAAAATTCCTGTTAATACAGGTAAAAGGAATCAGTGTTGGCTTTTCAATGTCGGCCAACTTTATTTTAAAAAAAGACACACATGAAAGAATCCAAAGGAACCAAACTTGATTTCCTTATATTGGCCAATTTCATAAAAAAAATTGGCACACTTAAAAGATACCAATTTCAGTTTTTGGGGTTGTTTGCTTTGTAATAAAATAACCTATGCATTTGATATCCTGTTGGAAAGTTTAAGGAAAGAGTATTGCTCGCTCCAAGTTGTTTGTCCATCACCTGAGCTTCTATTTGTTTCCCAGATTTAATCATAATTTATGTTTGCAGGGCAAATAGAATACACAACAATAATGTGCTTCAATAATATTTTTGTAACCCATGCTAGCGAAAAGATTATCATTTGCTCTTGCATTGGATGCTTTTTAAAATAATGATTTTTATTTGCGTAGATACCATAGTTAAGCTGGATACAGTTGGTCAAGTTCCACCTTGTGACATCATGCATGAATGGCAGGTGCCTTCAAGCAATCGGGTGATATTTTTGTCTATTTTGTGATTTTGTTATTTGACAAAAGTGATGCACACAACAGTAGGGATGCATACGCAAACCAGCATCCACTACATACCTGGAGTTCGTGGGTATATTTTTTTAATAAATTTCACATGATAAAAAAAGAAGTAACAAATACAAGGTTAGTTTCTTTCATTTTATTTTCAAATAAGTGTATGTTTACCTTTTTTTTGTACCTTGCAGGGTGGGATGGTCACAAATTCATCACAAAATTAATTATTTTTTTGGTTTGTATGAAATGATAGAGTGAATATGATTGACAATATTGACTAGTACTGACATGCTTTAAATTTATGCGCATGCACACAAAGACAACTTGAAAATAAAAATTACAATTAACTGGTAAGAGCTTCATATTGCAGCAAGATTGACAAAATGGTCAACATTATTCTCTCTTTTGTAACTGAGAGTGTATTATATGCAGCAGTATTACAACGTGAAGCCTAAAATTAAATATATTTGTTTTAATATCTTGTGTACTCTACCCTTAAAAAAATGTATACATATTCTGTAGAATATTATATGCTAAGATTTATTCTTTAATATTGATAATTTGACCTTAAGACTTAAATTGAGAATGTCATTGTGCAGATGCATATATTTTGTCAGCCTAAAAATGTATCTAAATATTTTAATTAGAACGAGTAAGATATATCTTATTGTATGTATATATATATATATATATATATATATATATATATATATATATATATATATATATATATATATATATATTGCAAAGTAAGATTAAATTCTTTGAAAGAATATCAATTTTGTTTAAATTTAGTTTTTTTCACTTAAAAGCTATTCTTAAAACGTATCTTACATAGTATCTACTTGTTTTAAGAAAAAGAAATTGTTTAAAACTATTGTGAAGTTGAGCTGAATTGTCTTGGGTCAAATTTACTATATTTTGGCATTAATGATTCAACTTTACCAACCCCTCGCCCTATTCTATTTCACAGCTTGGATTCACTTTTTTATGGTAAACGGTCTTTCGGAAAAAGAAAAAATCCTTTTTCTAATCATCACTTTTTTGGTTACATCCACATGGAATACAGTGCATCATATTTGCTGTACAAAAGCATGATCATAAGATATATCACATAGACATTTATGTTCAGAAATTAAACACTTGATTGGCTAGGCTGAATAGAAGGGATACATGTATGTCCTATCCATGTTTGGCACATGTAAGCTACCGATTATTTACAGAGATTGCGGGGGGGGGATCATTTACAATAGTGGATTTTTAAGTCTAATTAACCATTTTTATGGTGTGCATACCTAACAAATGTGTTTTGTGTAGAACTTTACTAATATCACATTTGTACAATATATATTTGGCTGGTGATCTCTAACATTTTTTTCTCTGACTTGAGATGAAAAGCATGTAATGTGAGAGACAGCAGTGAAAGAAATTAACTTTTAATATTTTAAAATGTATTCAAATATTTGTGTCAACATGTAGACAACATAATTATGTTATGAATTTTTTTGTTGTTTGTAAAATGTTTAAACAATGTTACAGATTTGTCCTAACTACAGTGAAAACCACTGCAGAAGACAGCCACATATGTGCTAAGCAGCATTTAAATGGTCTGCCAATTATCCCCTGTTATCGATATTAAACAAATATGAAATTTCGGTCCAAAATGTTTGTTGCTGTTCCAAAAAATGATTTTTTGGGACCCAGGGAACGTACTTTCAGTAGTCACCAAAATATAAAATTTACAATTTTATATCGTTTTCATATGAATTCTTAGTATCCTTGCATATATTTTAAAAAAGCTGCCTACCCTGGTTAACATATATATTTAAATGTTACAACCTTTAGTAATCAGTCTTCACTGGAGCAAATTGACTATCTCATCTATGTCTATTCATTGGTCTTGTTAATAAATGCATTTATCTAATTGATATTAGAACATTCATATTGTTGTCGGAACACTGTTCTATTTTGTGTCTGTGCATATTCTGAAATTAAGTATGGCTATGTTTAGCAAAGGCATTTGTATTTCACAAACATAATTTTTAGGATACAGATTAAACAATCTAAATACACAAATTTTAAAAAAGAAGAAAATACACCAGGTTTTCACAGGAAATGTGGCCCTGTCATATACACTGACAAATAATTTATAATTAAGTTACCATTATGACTGGGTTATTTTGTTGTCCAAAGTCCACTTGGAAGAAAAGTTCTCAACTGTACTGACAAGGATTTATCCATTTTTGGAAAGAATTCTAGACCAGAGATAAGCTCCACATCTCGAACTCGAGCCTCATTATCTGTCATGTAATTGCTAATATTCTGGAAGAAAAAGATAGATTACAGTAACATAAAAGTATGCACCTGATCATCATACATATATACAATGTGTACATCTATTAAGAGTCATTGTTATAAGGCTGTGTATGTAACTGACAATGAGATTTGAGTGACGATTGTTACATAGAAGTTGGTTCACCATGCTATAAAATATTAATTTTGATAGAATAAAAATACTGAAATCCCATCATAAAAACAAAAATCCAACATTATTGATGATGAGAATGCGTGCATGTGTATGTGATTTAGATTTTTAACATAGCTTTAACAATTTCTCAGTCATATCGCTACGATGCCTACAGTGTGACAGCTTAAAGTGATGTCTAGCACTGGGGCATCATGCTGCAGACTTGTGGCCAACCAGGCCTAACACTAACCTCTTAATGTTGAGCGCCAAGTGAGGCAGCTGTTAGTACCATTTTTTAAAGTCTTTGGTATGACTTGGCTGGGATTCGAACTCACAACTACCCACATCTGAGGCGGACGCTTTAACCACTAGGCCACCAGAGAGGTTGATGAGAATGCTATCAGCACACTAAATTTTAACTGTCTTGCTGGTTATAGATATTAGAATTTGTTATTGTTGGATATATGAAAGATCTTGCTTGGATGCTAGATTTATTAGTGGTGGGTAACACTAGGCTCTGCTCATTACAATTTACATGGCTTTAAACAGATTAACTTGTGTTGGAAAACCAAAGTAGGTTTATTGGATTCAGGGGGCATAATTATGCTAAATGATGCAACAAAAAGCTTCAAGTCCAACTCATTCAAGGTCTCATCAATATGAAGGTCTATTAGATAGTGTGATTGTGATTGAGATTTTTAACATAGCTTTAACAATTTTTTAGTCATATTACTACAATGTGTGCAGTGTGATAATTTATAGTGATGTCTAGCACTAGAGCATCATGTCTCAGACATATGGCATGATGTCCCACCCAGTCACATTATCCTGACACTAGGCCATACCAGTCCTAAAGCTAAGCTCTTAGTACCAAGCAGGGCAGCTGTTTGTACCATTTTTTAAAGTCTTTGGTATGACTCTGCCATGGTTTGAATTCGTGACCTTCCACATCTGAGGCGGACACTCTTTTTAATCAGATAGAAATTTACAGTAAGATAACCTATGACTTGGGGCAATGTGGGACCATGACTCTAGTAAATGATGCTGTGGAACACTTGAAATGGAACTAGTTCAATGTCGGATCAATTTTAAGTACCGTGCCATAGTTTGGTAAAATCCAGCCATCCTTGATAAATGTACAGATGTAGAAACTAGTCGGGTGGAAGGAATATCTGAGGGCATAACTGTAAATGTCATGGAAATTGCTGATGCATGGTCTCATTAATATAAAGCTGCAAACCAAATTTGGTTAAAATCCAACAAAGCTTGGTAAAGTTATGCTGCAGAACCAAAAGTAGGGAGGTCAGGTGGTAAGGGACAGAGAATCCTGACATTGTAGAAACTGAATGTGTTCTTCAATTTAAGGCTGCATGTAAAATTTTAAATCTTATGATCTTTGGTAAAGTAAAGCTAATCAAGTAAGGAAGACGAGGAGGATAATTCTGCATTTGGTTGAAATCCAAATTTGGTTGAAATCCAATGAACCATTATAAAGTTATGTGGAAACTAAGGAAGAAGAATGGGCAAACAAACAACTCCTGAAAACAATGTTGTAGAATGCTTGAAATGAAACTGTTCAAGTTCTTGATGCCAAATTTAACAAACCCTAACATCTTTGGCAAAAGTGCTGTAGAAACTAAAGTCAGGAGGATGGCAGATCAGGGGCATAACTCCTATAAATGATATAATATGGAACAGTGGAAATTGAACTCCTGCAATGTCTCATCAGTATGTAAGCTTTCTAAACTGAAGTTAATATAAGGCAATCAGGGGCTATAACTCCTTTAGGTAATCATACTGAAGACTTGATATCAAATTCTTATCAGTTTGCAGTTTGACTCAAGTTATAAGTGAGTACAAATGGTACTGAAAATGTATCTGATGTCAGTGTAAATACAAGAAAAAGTGGTCACCATACCATACCTGACAGCTGGTGATATTAGACTGATGAGGTAAAATATAGGAAGCAGTCTGGAACTTTGCACAGTTTTCTAAAGACTCTCCAGTTTTGTTGCACCTTGTTAACACCAGGTACAGATGTGTAGGTACAGGTATGCTGCCATTGAAATACCTATAGAAAAAACCCAAACAACAATTAAATTAGAAAATTTTATGTGGACTGACCTTTATCAATTCACACTAGGAAATGTGATAAATACTGTAAAATAAAATGCATCATTTTCCATTGGTATATATATATATATATAAAAACTTTTCATGGCAATATCAGTTTCAGTAAGATTTAAATTAATTTATATCTGATGAGAATTGTGCAAAAATGAATATAAATTGATATTTGGGTTCTGTGTAACCTGGCCTAAACAAAGTTACAGATTGTGTAGTATTTCTACATAATAACAGCCAACATGAAATCTTAATTTGTTCTTTTACTTGTTATTTAAATGCAATAAGAAGCAGTTTGGCATAGTTACTATGTTGCAACTGGATTTATATATAATTAACTTATCACATATATCCTATTTTATTATATATTTATAAAGAGATTCTGATATGTATCAGTATGATAAAAATCTATGTTGCCACAGAGGCAATAAAAGAATTACTGTATCACTACTTTAGTGATATCACCTCTAGAACTACTTTCTTTTCTCAGTTAACCCATTAAACCCTGGAGGTTTTTGTCATTTTCGCCTGAAATGTGAGTAGGAAATCGATTTAGGGAGATACTTTTAAATATGTTATAATACATTGAATTGGAAGCCATTTCCGGCTTACTTGATGCCTATTTGTGTTAGAAACGTCAATATTCATTGGCTCTTTCGCCTGAGCATGAGCAGAAGGGTAAAAACTGGACTTATTTTATTTTTATTTTTTTGCTAAACGGATTCATCATTTTCGTGTCAAGATCACTCTACATTCTAAATGCCCATCATATCCTAATTTATGCAAAGGTTCACATGTGTGTGTGCAAATCAGACTGGTCTGTCTTCGATCTGAAGCCAAAAAGTCTAAAATCCAGACACGAGCTCAAGAGAATTTCGGCTGGAAAAAATCAGGTCTAAAAAGTGATGTTTTCACCCTCTGTATTTTGTAGTGCAACAAGAACCATATTATTTGGTATCATCGTAAAGCTACATCTGTCTACCTTTCTATAATACCACCCATTTTATTGTGTCGCACATAGCCTTATTTCTACAGAATTCAGAAGTAGGCTACCACCGCCTGCCCTGTAAATGCAACACTAGGGATTAATGAGTTAAGAAATGTGTCTGCCCTTATGTATAGGTATGTTATATTTCCATGTTCAGACTTATTTTTATCCTTTTCTCTCTTCATCACAATTCCTTCCCTTTCTGTCTCTTGCAATAACAATTGTCTGTTTTTGTTGGTTTTAATGGCACTTTTAACACTTCAAGCTATCATAAGAGTAAATGGGGGCTGAGTGCATTTCCCAAGGGCACACCAAAGCAACCAACCCAGGCTGGTATCAAACCCATAATCTTTGTTATAAGTACAATGCTTTTGGCTTCTAGATTTTAAAATATACCAACACTAAATTCTATAACAAAAAATGTCATTGGGACAAATTCTGAAACAAAAACTAAAATTTAGTAATTATTAATTTTAACTCTCACTGCACTCATAAACATGTCTGAAAATGATGGATAAGTCAGGGATAGATGAATTTTGCAAACAAATTAAGTTACTAAATTTAGGTGCAGTGTCTGTTACAGAGCTAGATGACAAGTATGCAAAGACCACAAAATTAATATTTAAATGCAGAAATAAAAAGACAGTAAATAAGCAAAATCCTAATAAGCAACCTTACAATCATTAAAATCATTAGTTTAATGATTTTGCACTCTTAAGTCTGTCAGATCAGACCACTCTGATGAATCTACCTATTCCCCATTTCATTGTATTAATCCAATTAAGAAATGTGTTTGCAAAAATAAACTGTTTAATTCAGAGTACAAAGACAGTCATTATTAGATTAAATACACAATCTTAAACATTATATACAGGAAATATATTTGTAATGGTTCACAATAGTAAAATTATAAACTTCTGAAATTTCTTGTTTTTGATAAAGTAATACATATGTTAAATGATTTGGCAAAATGAAAATCTATCCAAGATGAGTTTTTTTCTTCAAAAATAATATAATCTACTCTTTGTTTAGTTCTATAATTGCATTGGGAATAATTGCCCTTAAAATGCTTTATCTTGTTTGCTTTTCTGCATAAATCTCCTTTATTTTTAAGTTAACCAGCCTCTAAAAGATGGCTAATAACATTATTGCAGGAGGTTTCAACATGTGTTCCTGCAAAAACATTAGGTCACTGCTTTTTGCATGTGAATATGGATATATTTGAATGTTACTGTTGATTCAAAACATTTTCTTTTTATACAAACTAAGTACACTTAATTTGTGAAACAACAACCATTATGGTCAAAGTTCATATTTTTGTTTTTGTTGTTCTATTAGTAAACTTTTGGTGCCAGGATTTCATTGTAATTAATAGTTAAATTTCTGCTCATCCTTTGGAAATCACTTTACAACAAAGTTTTGAAATCACTTTACAACAAAGTTTTTGATGCACCAAGTACCCCTTTTGCATTCTGGAGATCAAAAAAAAAAACAATTGGCACTTAATTAGCATCTCAGAAATGCTTGTAGACAAAGTTGTGATGGTAGATTGAGATTTTTCATGTTGGAATACAAGAGGGCATACTGAATTTATAATGATTACACTGAAACCAAATAAAAAGAAAGATCTAAAGCACAAATTTCACTTTGCTCAAAAATAAATTAATTGGTATTTATTTCTTAAAGTGTTTTTCCTAGTAATCATAATTAACATTTTTATGAATATTGTTATTTGCAGCGTACTGAAAATTTGCTTGTAAAGAAAATTTAACAAAATATATTACTTTTTAAAAGTTGCAAATTTCATGATGATGATTCATATTTCCAGGCACTATTTGCCTTTTTGATGATAAAATTAATGATATACCAAATCTAAACACGATTTACTTCATGTTCAACAAATAGAGGCAAGTTATTTTGGCATTTTCTAGAAGAAATAAAATGTGATTCACACCTGATCCCACATTATAAGTGTCTGCTAGTTATCCAGGTGCAAGTTATTGAGGGAGAGGTGTACTTCAACTCATTTATGCTATAATACAACAAAATATATGCAAAAGTCTCAGAGATCAAAATATCCTCAATATTTGATTAAATATGCAGCTTTATAAACAAAAGAAAAATCTGGAGACATACTTAAGTTGGGCCCAATAAATTTCTAAACTGCAAATTTATGAATGTGTATGGAAAAGATTAGCAGACATGGGAATAAGAACAAAATGTACATTAATTTTCAAAAGTATTCAACTCATCAACTATTAATAATATAAAAGAATTAACTGATGTTTCCAACTGTCAGGATCAAATCAAATTGACATACCTGTGTATTTCATGAGTGGTATCTGAAAGCCCATCATGGTTGGTGTCAAACACAGGGCCTGTCATAATATTGACCAAACCATATATGTCAATCCACTGTTTCACCAGATTCTTAACTTTCAGCCATGTCTCTGCAGGGTAAATAACTAATGTCTAAATCAGGTTTTCCAACAATAGAAAATCTGTATAAGAAATTAAGCAGGTCAAGAAAATTAGCTAATTATTCCTTCTTTTACAGGAATACCTATAATGAAAGCAAAACTATTCAATTTTCCATTTTCTCTCCATTTTCTTTCCAATGCATATGAAAGGTCTAAAAAAAATTAATACATTTTTTTAAAGCCATGTATAATCACATAAAAGTTGTATATACTCACAAACAAGTCGAATCCAACCGCAAAAAGCATACAGCCTGATCTGCCATCACATAATGTGCCAGCATATCAGGGTCTATATTGTGTGGAGTTGATCTTAACATAAAAGTGAGTTATACTTGTTGATTAGTTATTAAAAAGTTATTAAAAAAACTTGTAGATTAGTTATCAAAAAGGCTTATTATATTTTTTAGGGGGCAGAATAATTATTTTTAGGTTAAATTATTCAACTTTTTTTTATTTTATTATCAAATGCCCTCAAAAGTTTATCACATAATAGAAATAATTAATTTTATTCAATAAACCACAGAAACTAAGATTAGAGTAAATATATTTTCCCAATAATACTCGGTACCAATTATAATACATTAGGAATATATTATCAAGCAAATCCAGTTTTCCCAAGCTAAAATAAAATCATTTGCCACATATTAAGGATTTTCTTGATATACTTTATTTTAATGTGCCAGCATATCAGGATATATGCTGTGTGGAGTTCAACATAAAAGTATATAGGTTAAATTATTATTATTTTTATTTTTTTTTATTTTATTACCAAATGTCCTCAAAAGTTTATCACATAATAAACATAATTGATTTTATTCAATAAACCACAGAAACTAAGATTGGAGTAAATATATTTTCCCAATAAAACTAAGTATATAGGTTAAATTATTCAACTTTTTTTATTTTATTACCAAATGTCCTCAAAAGTTTATCACATAATAAACATAATTGATTTTATTCAATAAACCACAGAAACTAAGATTAGAGTAAATATATTTTCCCAATTAAACTAAGTATATAGGTTAAATTATTCAACTTTTTTTATTTTATTACTAATGTCCTCAAAAGTTTATCACATAATAAACATAATTGATTTTATTCAATAAACCACAGAAACTAAGATTAGAGTAAATATATTTTCCCAATAAAACTAAGTTCCAATCATAATATATTAGGAATATATTATCATGCAAATCCATTTCTCCCAAGCTAAAATAAAATCATTTGCCACATATTAAGGATTTTCTTGATATACTTTAACATTCATTTGGCAGGATTTATCTTTACATTCTTTTAACTTTACTTTTAATTGGCACCATACAGCCATTATCCTTCAGAGGTGCCATTAAATTGTAATACTTACATTAATACATATTGTTATAACAACAAAAGTACCTGAAGTCATTTGCTTGCCTAAGGTAAAGATCAGACTGGTCTCCCCTTGGATAAAGGGATCAGAGGAAATTTCCCATCAATCACTCTGATACTTCTCCAGTGGACATACATACGTTTCCAAAGAAATACTCACAGGGAGTGTTTGAGAATATGTGGTCTTTATTATGATGTGTTTTTCTATTATTAGTTTGAATGTAATATAAATATTAATATCTTCAGTTTTGCAATATTTTAAATATATTTTTCTTTAACAATTAATTTTGTGATTTTTCTGTTCCTATTGGGAATAGCTGTGGGCACCTTTAAAACTTATTGCAAAATATGTGTGGTCGACTTGGTTTCCAATTGTATATATCATTAAGTTTGTAACAGTGTAAAGAGGATTCAATAATACCTGATTGGGATGTAAATAATCGCATGCTGAATAAATTGCACACCTGAGAGAACCAGATCATAATATTTTGGTAAATTTTTGTTCTTTTGAAATCAAAATACAAACCAGATGCAAAATGCTCTTTCATATCCACAAAACTCGAAGACAAAAATGTAGACATTGCACCAGAACTTGATTTCAGCTCTGAAGAGAAACAGAAACAAAATGTCAGCCACTTAATGAAACTGATTTGAAAGGTAAAAGAAAGAACACTAAACAATTTGCTATCTTGAAGCAATCCTCAACTTGTAGATTAGTTACCAAAAAGGCTTATTATAAACTTTAGGGGGCAGAATGGTAAATTTTTTACAACTGTCTCTTCCCCTTTTCTGCTCAATCCAACCTTCTGAAGGACAGCTTACAAGTTATTCATGCCTTCTGATGCATCCAGCTGGGAAAACCCTTCATCATAAATTGTATTTCATTTTTTCACTATGAGAAACTTGTTTCTAGTCAACATAATGCATATCTAATGGATATGACTTTTGTGTTAAAAGCTTCTAATGTGAAATAAAATTACCAGGCAAAGAAAATAAAAAGTCTGCATTTGACTGAAGCTTCATCAAAATACCCATACAAACTCCTTCGTTGTCAAGATGGTAACATGGTACTGATTTAAAAGTTTAGGACATGAAATATATTTAATATGTCTTTAAAAGGTTAATTTATCACACAATTTCTCTGTAAGATAATCTGATCATCTGGTATTTCCATTGTCTGGATTTTGCCTCACCTGTAAGCAGGAGTGACTGGAAAGTAAAACCCTCCTTACTGACAGAACAGTTTCTATTGGCATCAACTCTGCTGTCAGGTATACTACACTTCATGTCAGCATATGAACTTGACAACTGCAAATATACATGTACAAAAAAGCTAATGTAAGAAACATCACAAAATTTTTTAAAGTAAAAACAACTTCTGCAAACAATAAACCATATTGTGATCAATGGAATATGACATTTGAAACTGTTTCACACAAAACCTTTATGTTGTTGTTCATGCCACTGTAGGCAACAGATGAAGGAAACTACATTTTGCTTTTACTAGTGAGATGAACAACCATGACAGCAATAATACTAACAACAGATTACTTAACCTTAATTTTAACAACATATTTTGGGCTCTGTCTGAATTCAAAATTGAAGGATATCTTGCTGGATTGAAGTTTAACTTGTCCCTGAACTATACATTTGCTTAACACAATGTTTTTTTTGTGTGCATCCAGGCCCAAAATTCACCTAATTATGTCATATGGACTTAAGAATAATATATGTAATGATGAAAATTTTTCTTCTGTTGACTTTATACATAAGAGAAGAACAAGATTTCATAATAGCATAAACGTCACATTATATACCCAACATATGTTTAACATGTCTTCTTTGAAGGAACTATGGGTAATTTGGAGTTTAGTGATCAATAGATCTGAATGACCTGAACCTATGGTCAAAGTTTGATCTCAACTTAATGTGTGGAAAGCATCCTTTCTTATTAAACTTACTATGAATATGACCTTTGACCTTGAAAATGTTTTCTTTCAGACAATGACCAGAAGTCAGATCTTTTAACACTCAAATCATTATGCTTCTTTCTTACTCAATGTGTAAGTCATCCACACATGGTCTATAGCTGAAGTAATACCAATATTCTTCTAATGACAGTGACCTTGGCCTTTGACCTAATAAAATTGATAAGGTTCTTCCTTACCACAAGTCCAAACAATCCACAAGCACTGGCCCATGTCTGTGATGTAACATTGTGCAGAAACTGTTAATCTTCTTTTAGTCACAGTAACCTTGACATTTGTACCCGAATCAACAGGTTTTCCCTCTCTAAGTTCAAGTCATCTATAGATGGCAGAAAACTACAGCTGTTGGTAACTATTTTTCTTCTTTCAGTCACAGTGATCTTAACCTTTGACATATTAACCCCTAAATTGAGTTTTTTTTCTTATCCCAAGTGTAAGCTATCCACAGAGATTGGTAATTGTTGATGGTAGACATCTTAAGTTATTCTACAGAAAACAAATTGCTTAAATACAGATGGACTACATTATAACATGCTATCCTCATTTTTCAGGCATGTAAAAAATTACACCCCCCCCAAAGCTCTACAAATGTTATAGACCTTAAAGATTTATCTCAGTCTTCTGAAATAAAATTTGTAAATATCTTTCATGATCATTGTGAATCATGTATATTCATAAACAATATGGATGAAGTAATTAAGTTTGCTTAATTTATTGCATAATTTTAATGTTTAAGTTTTAAAAATACAATTTTTATTTCCTTAAAATACAAGAAACAAATTAAAATAAATTATTATTTAAACTTCTTGAAAGTTTTATACACTTCATCTTGTGGCATATAAACAACATAAAAGATTGTTTGTGTGTATATATATATATATATATATATATATATATATATATATATATATATATATATATATATATATATATATATATAAATCATAGATAGTCCTTAGCTTGACAAATATTTTTCAATTTAAGTTTTCCCACAAAATTTGCAAACAAGACCAAGATCTGCATATATATATATATATATATATATATATATATATATATATATATATATATATATATATATATATATATATATATATATATGTGTGTGTGTGTATATATATATATATATATATATATATATATATATATATATATATATATATATATATATATATCAGTCCTTACTATAACAAAATATTTTTCAATATATGCAATCACATAATGGGATGGCAGACCTCAGTCTATGGAGACTATTAGGAGTAATCAGAACAACATATAACAGAAACCTTTATCTGCCAGAAAAGTTTCCTAGATACCAATGTCCTTCAAACTTAATCCTATTCAATATCTAGGTCAGAGATTAAGGTCTCTGGAGCTAAAATCATAAATTTAGGTTCCATAGCTTTAACATTCTCCAATCCAATTTGTATCAACTTCATACTATGTTACACTTGTTGATGGGCAGTTCCTTCCTGATACTGCAATAAACATATCCAATAGTAAAGATTTTTGTGGGATTTTGCATTGACCAGATTTTTATCAGATTTCATAGATATAACACACTTTGACGGCAGCAGCTGCCAATCAGTTCTGGGGACTGATTGATCTAGGAACAAGGTTGCAGACACTGAAATAATTTTATTAAACAATCACACTCCAGTTGAACTGCATGGTGAGCATTCAGTTTCATGGAGGGTCATGGATTCAAACCTCACAGTCACTGGAGTTGATATTTTTACTTTATTTATGCACAAAAAACTTGCCAAATCATAGATCAAGGCCATTTGAGGTAAACTGATATTTGTATACATATGTTATTGCTGCAGTTGGTGAGCATCATCAGTTATTTTTCTTACAATGGAAAAAGAAGGAAAAAACACAGTAGCATAAACAGATTATTTCATAACATTTAGAAGCCAGTTAGGATAGCAAATGGCTTGTTTAGCTAATACTAATGGGAACACAGACATATCCACACCTATGTGATATCAAGGGATTGTTTAATGATGAGAAGTTTTATAGTGGGTGAATATGGTACCTGTGACTTTTGTATTGTCTGTGACACCCAGAGTGGAAGATGAAGGCTGGGAAAATATGCCGTCACATGACTAGGCTGGTACAGCAACTGGATACTGTTGTTAGGGTACAAGGCTTGTAGCACTGGTGGACCCCATGGAAGATGCATATCAGCACTTCCAGCTGAACTGACTGGTATCTCCATAGGAACAACTGACTGCTTGGTCTGGAGGACAAATTTATTTTGCATCATGTTATGTTTCTTTGAATTTCATATCAATTTATCTGCATGGCACTAAGTTAAGATCACTACATGGCTGCATATGAGGTTGCACATGGTATAATGCTCAAACCAATGAAATGCTAGAGAAATAAGGGATGAAACGCTACTGAAATATTAGAGATGAAATGCTAGAGAAATAAGAGATGAAATACTAGAGAAAAAGAGATGAAATGCTACTAAAATAAGAGGTGAAATGCTTCATTGGATAATGTACATAATTTAATCAAATACGTCTGACAAATAATACAAGTGGTGCGTTGCACTCTTATATAATGTATGCCATTGGGCAAGGTACTTATATAATGTATGCCATTGGGCAAGGTACTTATATAATGTATGCCCTTGGGCAAGGTACTTTATTCCAAATGTCTCAGTACTTTATAACCCTTTTGTGTTATAAACACAAAACCAAACATCATATAATATTTAATATGTGTATGCTTTAACAATCTATATATTTCTTTGGGTAAAATTATGTTCTTTCATACCCTAAAAATATTACATGCAGGGAAACCTCATTGTAATATGGTCATTGCAGTCCATAACTCCTGACTATGTCATTACTGAATTGTGACAAGGTAAGAATAACTGAAAATTCAATGAAGGCATCTATGAGTAGTTGGGCTCATGGGAGGGGGAGAGGTATGGGTTAGGGGTTATAAACAAAATGCATCAAACATAAAGGGATAATCTTACTATGGTAATTTATAAAACATTCTGAATGAGGACTGACCAATGTTTGATACAAATTATTAATTTATTTATAAGATCATTCATTATGACTTGTAAGCAATAGGTTTCCGAAACTTAACAGAATTATTTCTATATGTCTTCTTGTCTGATGTTTTGAGTTGTGTCAGAGAATACAGGACATCTAAGACCATGTTATATTCAAATCTGTGCTATAATGATGCATTTTATAACTGGGTTCCCATATAGTAAGACTCTCTATTAAAGAAATCATTCTAATCAATATTTGGAAAATTGTTGGTCAATACATGTACTAAAATCTATGACAATCTGTCATTCATAAACATGTACTACTCCATTCAGACATTCCAAAACTAGATATCAGTGTTATTTTAACAAGTCTTTTCCAAACTGCTGGATGGATATTCAGCATTATATTCCTGACTCCATGAAGTGCAAGGGGATGTGACTGCCCTTCCAAATTTATTTTCCTAATAAATTTCTTAACCTCTTAATGCTGAGAGCCTAGCAAGGCAGCTGTTAGTCTTTGTATGACTCAGCCAGGGTTTGAACCCACGACCTCCTGTATCCAAGGCAGATACTCTAATCACTAGGCCTCCAGAGTGGTATTGTATGTCATAATACCTACTATAATTGTTTTTCTTCAAAATATTTCCTGCATCTTTGTTCTCAAACCATGACAATGTTAACCAAAACAATAATTATACTGCATAGGGGGCATAACTCTAAAATGTCAGCATGTGGCAATATAGCCTATTTGAACAAATGTAATTACCATCATCATGTAGAGTGATTCTGGTGTCAAGGAGAAATGCATAATGTCCTAAAATAAATACCTTTAGTCAACCAACTGAATAAAAAGAATTATCTTTGTACTATACCAGTAGTCTGCCCCTTCTCCATTATGAATGGTATCTGACTTGTCTTTTAAAAATATTTACCTGGCACTTATATTCTGACTGACAATTAATTATACCATTCATACCTTACCTTATAAACCATACCATGTTCCTTCACACAAATTTTTACAATTTTTAAAAATGTAGTCCTGGATGGCAAGTGCAGTGGTAAAGCCATGCTAATTTTAAGCCTAATATACATCATTAGGTGTATGGTTGTCAGTACATATATAATGCCCACAACATGCAAGATACCTATCAAAATAGCAAGTACAGCTTATTATTATTATTATTATTATTATTATTATTATTATTAGGTGTGTTGACCACAGTAAGAACTATATACATATGCATGCAAAATCAAAGTAATAATTAAGGTATTCAGATGACAATAAATTTTTGTAAAAAAAACAAAGGCTTGATTATGTGATTATGATTTTTAACATAGCTTTAACAATTTTTCAGCCATATCGATACAATGTCTGCAGTGTGGCAGTTTATAGTGATTTCTAGCATCATGCCGCAGACATGTAGCATGATGTCCCACCCAGTCACATTATCCTGACACCAAGCCAACCAGTCCTAACACTAACCTCTTAATGCCGAGCATCAAGCGAGGCAGTTGTTAGTACCATTTTTCTAAGTCTTTGGTATGACTTGACCGGGGATCAAACCCATGACCTCCCACATTTGAGGTGGATGCTCTAACCACTAAGCCACCAGAGTGGTTCCAAAGGATTGAGAAATAAAGTAAAAATAGAAATAAAACTATAAACCAATGGCTAATATTTTTATCATAATTTTTTAAAATAGAAAATGATTCTGAAGCAAGAAATAATTGTAATCATAGTTTATATATTTATCAGATTTTGAAACTTTTTTGCAGGAATAAGAATAATAATAATAATAATAATAATAATAATAATAATAATAATAATAATAATAATAATAATAATTAAATTGCTGGGATGCTAATTGCCATCCAAATATCACTTTTCTTCATACAGCATGATTGTGAAATCCTTAGCATACAATTTAAAAGGATATAACTCTATAATCTTGTATAACATATTTATAATTTTGAGAATTTTGTAACCGGATTTGTATCACTTTTAACTTATAACCATTAAAGTGGTAGGTATCTTGCATACTGTATACAGTAGAGATGTACTTACATTTTTGTATACCTGTGGTAGCATCCACATCGAAACAATGCAACCTGCTTATTTACATTAGGCTGCTAGCCAGTGATGACTTTATTTTGCCAAAATCCAATAGTCTGCATTGATGGAGCAAATTTGTAAGTTATGAAGGGGTTACATAGTTTTCAGCATGACTGATCGAATCAGAGAAAAAGTGTCAGAAATTAAAGGCATGAAGGGATTGCATACTTTTCAATGTGAGTCTGATTGTACAAGATAAAATCTTTCTGAAATTTAAGGTGGGGTACAATTCATAATTGATCTGCTGTTGATTAAAAAAATATATTCAAGACTTCTTATAAAGTTGCTGGATAGTCAATACAGTACAATTCAATTCGACAAATAAACTGTCCAAGGGTTTAGTGGAACAATAAGGTCTTAACATTTAAACTAGACTTGACAAGCATGACTGACCTCAACATGAGCTTTAAGTGCTGGCTGTGGACAACCTCTACCACACAATCTCTGCTGTAACATTTCCTGGAAAGCACTGTCATCTATATTGTTGATGCTGTACTGGACATTAGTGGGCATTCTATTCCTGTTCAATGGCTGCTGCAGAAGGTGGTCAAGAGAGCCTTCTGTTCCATTGTTTGGGGCAGCAGTAATATTTAGCATTTCTACAATACAGGGAAATCTTAAAATTCAAGTGGGACCAAATGTTTGATGTCCTGCATGCATAATCTCTAAAAAAAAGATAGCTACGAGTGTTTTAAGAAAAGCAAATTGATTAATAGATTATCAAAAATGTATAAAATATTTGTCCTTTAGAAGCTATTTTGTATATCCTTTATTTCAGCTCATTTTAGATTCAAATAATCAAAATTTTGAACTCTATATGAAACTAGTGATATTAAGAATTCTGATGCCATAACCATGTCTCCAGTACCAAATAAAAATATTGTTTTGCTACTGTCCATCCATACACTGAGATCTATTTTAGCCCAATAGTATAACAAGAGGCCCATGTAGGTCTGATATCACTCATCTGTCTTAAGAGTTGACCTTTTTACTAAGTGGGATGATGCAGTATTGCACAAACACAATCCTATCTCAATTATCTTTCAACTTTATAGCATGCCAATTTTACCATTTTTGTTAGTCTCTGAAAAATTCTTTCCAAAGATAATGGCATAATTATTATGCTTAGACTATCACTTGCAACTGAACTCATCCAAATTTTTGATGATA
This sequence comes from Potamilus streckersoni, assembly GCA_016746295.1. Classification (NCBI taxonomy): domain Eukaryota; kingdom Metazoa; phylum Mollusca; class Bivalvia; order Unionida; family Unionidae; genus Potamilus; species Potamilus streckersoni. The sequence continues at coordinate 5,111,901 of JAEAOA010001578.1, read as the reverse complement.
TAAACCTGTTACAAAGTTTTTTTTTAAATCTTAAAATGTGAGAGGTGACATGGTTAGCCAATAAGATGCAAGCTCATCTAGTGAATATGTGCAGATCTCACTTACTATACAACCTATGACAATGATTATGTTAGCTTATTTAACCAAGTTTCAGCAAAATCACATTCAAATTTGTTCTTCAGACAGGCAACACACAGCACCCAATCAGACTACAATATAATGTACGTATCTTGCTCATAATCAAACTCATCCACCACCTGCATAAGATTATTTAACTAATCTAATTTATATATGACCTGAATTATTGTTGCTAGATAGATTAATCACTCAAATCGCATGATTAATATGTGTGGATCTTTCTCATAATCAAACTCAGAACGGATCTTCATTATGTATATTTACTAAGTCTAATCAAATCCTATAAATTATAGACTCAGATGCAAGATCACCTCATAAATTTTACTGATAATAAAACTGACATCCAATCTTTGATGATATTAGCCTATTTACCAATTTCAATTAAAACCTGGTAAGATATGTGACTTTTCTTCGTGATAAGAAGTTCAGTGAATAAAATACAAGATCACTTAATTAATTAATTAATATATATATATATATATATATATATATATATATATATATATATATATATATCATTAGATTAGTTGCTATGGTTTTCAAGCTATTACAGCAATCTTTTTTTTTTCATGCAATTGTAGCAATTTTTTTTCATATTTTAACCCTGGTAGTGCGGAAGCCATATATTTATGGATGATGTCACCTGGCTGTGTATGTGGAAACCATATATTTATGGTCAAACATCACGAAGCTCTGTGTGTGGATACCATATTTTTATGGCACAGGACAGTGACATCTGTGGATATCCAATCTAGGCTAATCATTAATACTGTGCTAATAATAGCAGGAAGATAGCATATGTAATTGTCTCAAAGATCAGGCTTTGCATCACTGTAACAGAAAAATGTGTGAAACAAATATATAAACAGACTTATTTGTCCAGGAAAGTCTGTCGTCAACAGTAGACATTGATGTAAGCAATATGGTGGCTGTTAAGCAGTTGCAGACTTAAAGCTGTCCCATACAAGTTGGTTCCAATTACCGTATATATGTATGAGCTAGTCCAAAGTAGAATAAAGTTTGTTAGGGCTTTGTGTGGAGGCAAAAATTTGAGAATTAATTTTCTGCAGGAATATACCATGTATTGAAATCAAAATGCTCTGACACTATCATGTGTTGATATGTTAGTTTGACTTCACTGCATAAACAATTCCCTTCTTTAAAGTAATTTTCAAAATGTACTATGATCTCTTATTCTGGATAAATTACGATATCACAATTTTCAAGATGGTGACTATAGCAGATATTTTGGATGTCTGAGCAATACCATTTTCATTTAGGACCAACCAGACATCAAACTAATTCTTTTAAAGAAAACCCATGTTGATATGACCCCCTATTCAGAAGAAGCTGTGAAAAAAGATTCTGAAGATGGCAGCAGTGGCAGCCATATTGGATGTGTTTGTGACACCATTTTCAATTAGGAATAACTAGTTATAATAAGAACTCTTCTGGTGAAAACTTGATGTTGATATGATTTTCTGTTCTAAATAAATAGTGATAAGACTTTAAAGAGAGCTGCTGTGGCAGCCATACTAGACATAAAATCAGCAGGGCCCCGAGTGGCCGAGTGGTCTAAAGCGCTGTCCATTACGGATCACTGCCATCTCACCTCTGTCTGCGTGTGTTCGAGTCTAGGATTCGGCTAATGTAGATATGTGAGAAAGCTTGCTAGTAGCTTCTCGTGGGTCGGTGGTTCTTTCCAGTGATTTCCCGGTTTCTTCCTCCACCATTAATACTGGCCGCCATGAATAGCCTATCTTGTGCTGAAAAATGGTGTTAAACCCAACAACAACAACATAAAATCAGCACAGCACCATTTTCATTTAGGACCAACTACACATGTTAAAAAATCTTTCAGTGATTATCCCATGTTGATATGACCATCTATTCAGGTGGCGCTCACCAGTTATTATGTACTTTTGAGAGAGTGCTGTATGTAAGGTGAAGTTGTTTGCATTTTAAACATGCACAGTGCAGAGAATATTGGCATAACTATATACTACTTTCATGTAATGTGGATGAAATTTCTTTGGATATTGTTCTTTTGGAAATTTCAAATGATCTTGGGACACTGCTAACTAAAATGACTGCTCCCTTGTGCTCCAAAAATCAACCTAAATTTGTCTAAAGTACACTATTCTTGGCAGCTATTAAAATATGGAAAATGAATTTTGCCAAACTAGATAATACCAGCTTCTAAAAGTGCAATGACTGAATTACTAAATACATAAAATGTAAAAAAAGTTATCGGCTCTTTTTTTTACAATTTACCTCTGAAGTTCGAGAAGTGAAAATGAGCAAGTAGAGCTAGCACGTTTTTGAAAGGTGCACATCTGGAGTAAGGCCAAGCTGTATATTCTCTAACCCATATTACACCCATCAATCATACATCAAAATAAAGGGAATGAAAGGTTTTTTGAACAACACCTAAGATATACAAAGTCTCTTTTAAATAACCAGTATAACTAGTGAGGCAACCCGGGGAAACTCTTTTTCTTTAAAATTTTAACCCTATGCTAAATACGAAACTGTAGAGCGCCACCTCAGGAGGAGTAGCGACATGACTTTCAAGATGGCTGTTGTGGCGGCCATACTGGATGTTCAAGTGGTAACATTCTCATATACAACCAACATGACCATGGTATGAATGAGTGTATAAAGTTTCATGGGAATCGTCCAAGTTGTTTAGGAGGAGTAGTGATAAACTTGTTCTACTGGATGGATGACAACAGATGAAAAACCATCCCTTAAGTTCATCTGACCTATGACCAGAAGAGCTAAATATACATACATGACTAGATCTGTGTTTGTAGCAGATATAGCCCCATTACAAATCAAGAAAGTCCTCAAAAATGAAAGGATTTAGAAAATCTTTGAAAAATTGCCATAACAACATCAAAATCTAACCAGCTCATTTTCATAGTCATACAAACATGCAAACCATATTTCATTTGTCTACCTCCAGTGGTCTCAACTTAACTGTGCTAACACAGATTTTGTCAAGAAAAAATTTACATCCAAAAATGACCTTTAAAACTTTGAAGAACTCACCTGCAAACAAGTTGTACAGCTCAATATTTTCAAAGGGTTCAACCATCAGATTCCATTTAAATGCTGGTCCATAGGCAAGGAACAATGCCTGAAAGCAAATAATAATAATAATAATAATAATAATAATAATAATAATAATAATAATAATAATAATAATAATAATAATAATAATAATAATAATAACTACTGTACTAGTGCAACTTTCAAAATTATCAATCATAAATCCACACACACACAAGCATACTTTTATTATATTTTACTCTCCCTCCACCATACCCCATGTATCAAAGTCCCAAATCTGTTATAGATGTTATATACAATATGATTTGTCTTCCATTATATTTGATTGGGGAAATGCAAAAATTACTTTTCTTCCTATTTTCTCTATTTGGTTGCTATGATAACCATGAACAAACATCAATTTTACCAGTCTTTTTGGTGCAACAGGTTTGATCAAAATAAAGTAATTGACATTTTGTTTGTAAATCTGACTTCTTACCTCCTTCCAAAGACTGCAGGTGAGGGATCCAAGGATAATATCCCTCCTGCACAAGATTACCATATGATATCTATGCTCAGGGTTAAACAGTATGTCAGCACAATACTGGCTGTATATTACCAATTAGAAATGTAAAGAGAAAACAGATTGCAAGAAATTTTAGGAAGACAAAATTCTCAAAACATAAACATGAAGTCCTACAAGATAAATGATAAAGATGGTAAAACTCTTTAAAAAAGGTACCATATGTACTTGCTTATAAGATGAATCCAACTGCAAACCGCACAGACCCACATCTGCTGTTGCATTATGTGACACCAGATCGGGATATGTGCAATTTGTTAGGAGAAATCAGTAGAACAAACAACAGACCTTGATCTGCAGGTGCATTATCATATGGTCGATCAGGATCCACACTGTTTGTAGTTGGACTCAACTTATGAGATGAGTACATACATTACATAAAATACAAGATAAAGGTAAGAAATAGAAAATCCTTAAAACATTGGGTCACATTTCTTATATAAACCACATTTTTAAAAAAAAAATAGGGATTTTCTCAGGTTGTGTATCATAAAGCATTGGATAAGATCACTGCCAAGTTTTGAAAGGGTGTTGCCACAGATGTAGGATAATTGCTAATTTTAAACACATTTCAATGAAAAATAGACCAAACACACATAAATTATATATCAAGTCAGATTTTACTTCATGCATAAAATGCAAAGTGGGATATTTTTTAGGAGTAGTGTGTAAGTTTGATTAATTTTGAGAGCAAAATGTTCAAACAAGCTGTGTCCAGGATTCAGAGATGGATGAACTCTCTGTAAAATGAACAAAGCCCAGAAAAACTATATTTCATAACTCCGGGTTGAATTTTTAAGTGCATCATCAAGGGGGAGCATTTTATACTTTGCATGTACTCAAAAACATCATACTAATATTAACCCTTCTGGAGTATATGGTAAAATCACTTTCAACTTAGATAATATATAACTGCAGAACTCAATCCCACAAGCAACTACAATGATTAAACAATCATTGACTGACAGCTATTCAATAGATAATTGATTTTCTACTATTTCATTGTGAATAACATTTTCCTGTTCACAGTTTTTCAGACCTATGTAATGAAATGTTTCCAAAATAACGGTGTTCAAATTCAATTGTAAAAGAAGTTACTGCCACTCTCTCACAGCAATTCAGTTGCAGAAGGTCATTTATAATGCTGATTTTTTTTTCTTCAATCCAATTTCTAGCAAGTACAAAGATTAATACTAATCACATTTGCATCACCTTCAAATCCTCCAATGAACTGAGAAAAGAAAAGTCAGCAACTACAAGTTCATAACACATTCCAATGTCCCATGGATTTCAAAGACATACACCTTGAAAATATTTACAAAAGTTCTGTATTTGTTATGATCATGTGTGTGCACATGTATGTGTATATGCATGCTTTTGTATGTGCATGTGTGATGATACTCAGCCAGTTATTTGGGGGTGGGAGTGTATTAACTGCATTCTTATCCCACAACCAATTAATAACCAATAATGTTATGTTGTTTTTGTAACTCATAACTATGTAAAATCCACTCATATCATCCAGTTCAACTTTAGATTTTTGTGGATTAAAGATAGTACTGAGAACAAAAAAACATGTGGAAGTTTTTCAGAACAACAACTACTTTCCCCAGACTGCAAATATTCACTAAGTTTCCTTGGCTGTCTTCTTTACTGATTGGGTCTAAATCACTTTTCTGAGAAAAAATAGGATTTTAGTCAGGCAAAGGTTGTATAGTAGTGACAATGGGACAATGAGAGACAAAACAAGCTTTAAATCAGGCAGGAGTTGCATAGCATGGACAATGGGACAGTGAGAGACAGAATGAGATTAGGTCAGGCATGAGATGTATTATAGTGGCAATGGGACCCTAGTGAGAGACAAAAGAACATTTAGATAGAGCATGGGTTGTATAGTAGTGACAATTGGACCATGAGAGACAAACCAAGATTTAGGTCAGGCATGGGTTATATAGTAGTGACAATGGGACTATGAGAGACAAACCAAGATTTAGGTCAGGCATGGGTTGTATAGTAGTGACAATGGGACTATGAGAGACAAACCAAGATTTAGGTCAGGCATGGGTTATATAGTAGTGACAATGGGACCATAAGAGACTAAACAAGATTTAGGTCAGGCATGGGTTGTATAGTAGTGACCATGGGACCATGAAAGACAAACCAAGATTTAGGTCAGACATGGGTTGTATAGAGTAACAATGGGACTATGAGAGACTAAACAAGATTTAGGTCAGGCATGGGTTATATAGTAGTGACAATGGGACCATAAGAGACTAAACAAGATTTAGGTCAGGCATGGGTTGTATAGTAGTGACAATGGGACCATGAGAGACTAAACAAGATTTAGGTCAGGCATGGGTTGTATAGTAGTGACAATGGGACCATGAGAGACTAAACAAGATTTAGGTCAGGCATGGGTTGTATAGTAGTGACAATGGGACTATGAGAGACTAAACAAGATTTAGGTCAGGCATGGGTTGTATAGTAGGGACAATGGGACCATGAGAGACTAAACAAGATTTAGGTCAGGCATGAGTTGTATAGTAGCTAGTGATGGGGCAGGGAGAAATAAAACAGGATTTAGGATAGACATTAGGTGCTTATTATTGACAATGTAACAGTGAGAGATAAAACAGTGAGAGCATGATCTATAATTGGTTCTGCAAATCATCACATTAATTATACATGAACTGTATAGTATACAGTTTTGTTATGCTCACTTATTCACCAGTTATGTTTACCTATGTGTGAGAAGCAATGCACTGGATATGACCTACCAGATTTTAGCTGTATAATACACACTTATTATTACCTATTATCTTATCTTCAGGAGAGCATGCATGTTTTACAGAAAAACAAAAATTACCTATTTCAATCAGAAATACATGTACATATGACTGATAACTTCTTGCCCTACTCTTCTCTGAATGTTATGTTAAAGCTGTGCAAAGTACTGCATTGAGGTAGAACAAAAATGATTACCATATCTGTAAATGTTGATGCAAAACATTTTTTCTTCATGTGTTAATTTATTTATTCATACTTGAATTTAAATATAATGTTTAGAATTCAAGCAGTGGTATAGTTCTCATCAGAGGTACATTTAAGGGGCATCTTGTTTTGTGACTAAAGTGTGTCTATTATGGTAACATTACCACAATTCATGGAACAAATTAAGTTACTAAACAGAACTGTCCAATACTTTTTTCTTGGAAAATAAACTTGGTTATTAGTTTTTTTATTCTCATCTTATATCACAGTATTTGGGACTTCTTTCTGACAGTATAGTGACCACTACTTCATTGACTAGCTATGGTCTTTTGAAGCTTCCACGTGCTAAACATACATTTTTTTTGTCAAGGTAAGTTTGCATTTCATTAACTGTTTTTCAGAAAATAATCTTGGTTTTTTCATAATATTTATCTTAAACTATAGTATTTGATACATCGTTGTTACAATATAATGATCAATGTGTTACATTGTTATGAATATGTAATTAAATTATTTGTGTTAGTTTTAATTTTTTAATTTTTCATTTTCTTTCTTTACATTTATTGTAATGATTATTTACATGGGATTTATTATTTTTCCCAGTAAATTCTGTTTGTATAGAATGCAAAAGATGTTACATTAGCATTATTTTTAGCTCACTCTGTTTCATGGAGTAAACATCAAGTGATAACGATTGGATATTTCCAAGGTCATTTTTTGGCCCATGTGCTACCCATGTTGTAAACAGTTTTCTTATTATTCATTTCTATCATTAGAATCTGATTTTTCAGATACGGATATTCTAAGCCATGTGACAAATGGCATTTTTTATTGCGATCTTCAAGTTAGAAATCACGTAGCCTGCCACATGAAATACCATGTGATATAAAAGCAGGCTTAAAACAGCCAATTGGTATTAAATTTATTCAGTTGTAAAAAATGCCTTTAGGAGCTCAGAGGCATTTTGTTGTTGCCATTTTTTAAGTTATTTGTTATTTAAGAATAATTTATATTAAGTGGAAAATAAGTGCTTCTTCACCAAAGTCTTGGACAAAGACTTTCTGTGGAAATTATTTGGAATTCTAAAGCCAGAATATTATTCTCAATTCACAAAATTCGACGGGGTTCTGTTACCATCAGGACTGACTTCATCTGATGTCATCACCTTCCATATTGGAACTTTAGTGACATTTGAGCATTGACTCAATTAGAACTGTTCAGTGATAGGACATATATTTCAATTCTAGGATCGATTATGGACTATATTCACAAACCATAAGTCCTATTTCATATTTTTACTGTGTTTTCTAGAGAAAAAAATTATTTTGTTAAAATTTACAGAACTTGTTGACTTAAATTTTTTCTTTTTTTACATTTGTATGAGCCTACACATAACAACATACTTGGCTTAGTGTTAAATGTAATCAATACCACCTGAAAACTAATGTACCAAAAATATGTACTATGCATTCTCTTGGTAAATTCAAGTCTTAACATGGCGATATATTTTAGAGGTTTCATGATATTCCAAATTTATAAGTATTAATATAAAATTAAACTTTCACAATGCAACATGTTCTGAACAAATACAGTCAAAGCATCAATATGGCCAAGTGAGAAAACATCATTACCTATGTAGAAATACATGTACATGGCAAAAGAGCAGCTTAGAGAGAGTCTAAAATTCTGAAGTTTCACCAACAGAACTGGAGGCTTCATAATCCATTGCACACAAAGATGCATGCATGGAAAGATCAAATAGTCCTTAAGTATACTTAAAACAGATACTATGACATCTGTTTCTATTATGTCAAGCCGCTGCATATAGTCGGGAACCAGTGAACACCTTGATAAAAAATATGCAAAACATTCCCAAAACAGTGGATAGATGGTCTTGTGGGGTTGAATGCAATTTTTCAGCACACGATAGGCTATATATGATAGTGGAGGAAGAACCTGAAAAGAACCACTGACTCATGGGAAACTACTGGAAAATTTTCTAAAAATAGCACCTTGGTCTAGCTGAGACATGAACCTATGTGGACAAAGGTGAGACATGGGTAATCTATAAAGCCTTAAACATTGCCATCTGAGGCCCCAGTGTGTAAATGCCTTACTCAGATAACAACAAAGAATCTTAAATAAACCAAAACAAGAAATGTTTCAATAAGACATAGATGCCATTGCCAAAAACAAAACCCTGGATTAAAATACACAGGCGATGTTTTAAGTTAAGGGGCAATAACTCAGTCAAGTTTACATTCCCCCTAAAAATCATTGAGCTGAAATGAAATTCATGATTATAGTTGCAAGAGCAAAGTTCCAAGTCAAAAAGCTGGCTCAAACTCAAATTCTCATAGAAGAAAATGAAATGTGACCCAAGTCTTGTTGATAATTAAGCTGTACAGAAAATTTGGTTTCAATCAAGGAAGTCATTCAAGAGTTACTGAGCAGACATGTTATTTGTGAATGATAGATCATGTTCTCTGGTGGCCTAATGGTTACAGCATCCACCTTGGATGAGGGATGTCACAGGTTAGAACCTTGTCTGAATCTTACCAAAGATTTATAAAAAATAGTAGTAACAGCTGCCTCACTAGATGCTGAACCTTAAGATGTTAGTGTTAGAATTGGTCAGCCTGGTGTCAGGATAATGAGACAAGGTGGGACATGATGCTACATGACCGCAACATGATGCCCTGATGCAGGTCAAAACACTAAAGAGCCATACTGCAAGGATCATAGCGATGTGACTGAAAAGTTATTAAAAGCTACATTAAAAATCTCTCACATACACACATGCACACACACACACACACATTGCTGTATTGATTTCTATGACAAAGGATTGGGTATGGCAAAGGCATACAAAACACCATAGCGACTGATAGTTGAAATATTCCACATTTTCAGGTGAATGGCAAATAATCTTCTGTACAATTTTCTGATGACTAATGATCATGAGTGTTCATTAAAACCAGTCTGAGTATTAGTCATCACATTGTGACTACATTATATTCATTACCTGCATACTTTTGTAGAGGTTATCATATCCATGGTTGCCACCCTGGCAAGTTTGGATAAAATTTCTGTAAGAATAAGATGATACACATTTCGTAATTCTGAATGTCAACTTTTTTATTTCTTTGTCTTCTGGAAAAGGTCAAAAGAAACTGTCCGTTCATATAAATTTGGTAAAAGCAAGAAGCCATCATATATACTTGCTTAACTACAAACAATATATATCCTGATCTGCTGGTGCAAAAAAAAAGAGAGAGAGAGAGAGAGAGAGAGAGAGAGAGAGAGAGAGAGAGAGAGAGAGAGAGAGAGAGAGAGAGAGAGAGAGAGAGAGAGAGAGAGAGAGAGAGAGAGAGAGAGAGAGAGAGAGAGAGAGAGAGAGAGAGAGAGAGAGAGAGAGAGAGAGAGAGAGAGAGAGAGAGAGAGAGAGAGAGAGAGAGAGAGAGAGAGAGAGAGAGAGAGAGAGAGAGAGAGAGAGAGAGTGCTATCCCTGGATTCTATAGGAATTTTTAAATATGAATAAATAATATTATCATACAGGTTATAGTGTTTTTAAATGTAATTTCAAAATTCTCTAACCTGTACAATAAAATTATTTTTTGTCATATATACTACAATCATGGAAATAGGTATGCTTCAGAATGTGGCAATGAATATTAATCTGATGGGGAAATGAAAGCCAAAGTAATTAATTAAATTAATTAATCTTTCTATTTGTAACTTTTTTTTTGAGAATTAAAATGGGCAGATGAAAACAGTCTTCTTGTTTTACTATGCATGTATTTTTTTAAACTTTTTGCAATCTCACTATGATGATTTCTAGGCAAATTACAAAAATTAAATACAACAATTGTTTACAAAGGCAATTCATACAAATTTGAACAATTAAAACAAAATATTTATATTTGCTTTAATTTGAACATGTTTACTATATTATTTATTTACACAAAGTTTATCATTTAACATGGAGACCATTTTCTTTTATATCTCTCCTAATTAATTGGTAATAGTTTTTACAATACCTTGTGACAAGCCAGCCAGTCTCCACATCCAGAATAATGTCATCAATACGCTGGTTGTTTATATAGTGATGTCGTACAGGAAGTTGATTTTTCTCATAGGCCTTCATGTGAGTAGCACATGTCAGATTCTTCAAAAACACAGATGGTTCCACTGCGTGGTTGAGAACAAAATACAAAAGACCCTGCTAACACAACCACTAGCATGAATGAAGAAAAGTGATCATATATTTTGGGGTGGAAGGGTTCTCATATTAGCATGCAACATGCTGATGTAGAGAGATAGGTGAGAGAGAAGGATGGAACAAGGTAAGCTAATATGTAAAAAGGAAGGAAGGAAAGAAAGATAGACAGACATATATATATATATATATATATATATATATATATATATATATATATATATATATATTCAGATAGACACTGAGAACAATATTCACAAATGGATTTCATGTAAGTTAGATTTAACTAATTGTAACATACATGTATATATTTTGATAAATTTAATGATTATGCTGTTATATAGACATATTGTGTTAAGATTATTTCATAATTGCAATTGGGATTCATTTACAGAAAACACAAAATGGACAATGAGGCAGGAATATACTATATTTAACTTATTAATGGCATTGGCTGACTGCCTTCATTTTTTCCAATGAAGTAAGTAAGTGGTATTGTAGAGATTTGCCACCTTTATATATTCATTGATTTAGCTTTTTGCTTTAGTAGGTAGATAATCCATTACAGTCATCTAATGGGTTTGTAATTACTTGTTTTAATTAGATAACAGTGGGGCATTCTCAGTTCTGATGTTGCAAAACATGAGAATACTAAAACAAATCATCATTTCTTTAAATTTTTCAGTTGTTTATTGGGGAGGTCTCATTACTAGGGTTGTTGTTATGCAGGGCTAGCAATATCATGCATTTTGGAATTAAAATTTTCTTGCAAGTCATTCTAAATCTAATTGTTATTATAACATAGTTATTAGGAACAAATGCAGATCTGAAAGATGTGTTTGTGAGATAAAATTAAACATGGGCAAGTAAGTATTCAGCTATAATGAACCATAACTCTACAAAATGATGATTTTAAACACTGGTGATCAAACTTATGCAAGAGTTCAATAATTTAAAACTACACATGAAATATACCAGAAATCCATTGATTCTGGGCATTGTTATTGCACAAAAAGCAAAGGTCATAAAAATGGGACATCACTCCACTAATTAATAATACTGTATCCTCACAAAAAAAAATTGTGAAAAGAAGAAATCTGAAAATTAAACTTATATCATATCCCACCAAAATAAAGCTGCACATTGAATTTATCTGAAATTTACCAATCCAAGCTAAAGTTATGCAATGAAAAAAAATATAGAAGAATAGAAAATGAGACCACAACTCTGCTAAATCATTTTGTAGAAAGCTGCAAATCAAACTCGTCTAAGGTCTTGTTAATGTAAAGCTGCATACCAAATTTGGTTGAAATTAATTATTCTTGGCAAAGTTATGCTGTGAAAACAGAATTGTAGCAAGACAAGCAATCAGGGGCCATAACTCCAATTGATGCTGTATCACTTTAATTCAATGTCTCATCAACATAAAGCTTCAACCTCAAGTTATTTAAGATACAAAAATAATGATGAACCTAGTAAGAACTGGTAATCAGGGGTCATAACTCCTCCAAATGAAGACACAGAACACTAGAAATCAAAATGTCAAAAATCTTCTGTTTACAAATGGATGCCAAATTCGGACGAATCCAACAAATATGCAGCAGAAACAAAAGTAAGGAAGACAAGAAATCAAGGGCCATAACTCTTTTAAATTATGACATGGAATGTTGGAACCAAACTATTCAAGGTCTAGTCAGTATAAAGATGCACACAGAATCAAACAATCCATAGTAAAATGGAAAAAAGGGAAGTCTGGAAATCAGGGGTTTGAACATATGTAAATTTTGTTTTAGAACACTTGAAATAAAACTCATTTATGGGCTTACAAAGATAAAAGCCATATGCTAAATTTGGTTGAAATAAAAAAAATTCTTGGTAAAATTATACTGCATATGGGGGCATTACTCCCCTAAAAGATAAGAAAACCTGAAATTTAACTTGTATATCTCATGAGTAAAAAGCTGTTATAAGAACTTGGTTAAAAATCAACATTTCTTTTTGTAAAATTGTACTATTGTTCCACTCGACAGTTATTAAATACTTTTGAAAGTGGGACAGGCTTAAGGTGAAGTTGTATGCATTTGCAACAAGCACAATGGAGAATGTTGGCCAACTTTAATGCTACTTTTATGACTGTTTACTGAACTTTCTTTACTTGTAGTAGTAGGGAAACAACATGCAAGCAGCTGATTTGTGTTCAAGAAATGAACTTAACTGGTCCAAAGTACACTAACTTTAGCAGTTATCAAAACAGAAAGAGAATTTGCCGGAATGGATGACACTAACTTCTTAAAGAGCAAATAATGAATTATAAAATATAAAAAAAATGTTACCTACTTACTTTCTTTTCTAAAAGTAAGGGACATAAAAATAACCAAGTGGAGCTTAGTCTTTTAAGAGATACACATCTTAAGAATAACCATTTATATATTCTATAACCCAAACTATATATACCCATCAATCATGCAACCATATAAAGAGAAATCAAAGTTATTTTAACACTGTATAAAATATACAAGGTTGATATTAAATAAACATGATAACCAATGAGGAAACTTTGGGAAATTCTTAGTCTTTAAAAATCAAACCCTTTGCAGGAAATTGTGCAATCAAGGTCCATAACTCATGTAAATGTTGTCACAGGACACTGAAAACCAAACAAATTCATGGTCTCATCAGCAAAAAGCTGTTAGTAACATTCTGCTGAAATTAAAGAATCTTTGGTCAAATTAAGCTCTGAAAAATTAAAAAAGCTTTGGTAATATTATGCTGTGAAAACCAAAATTAGGAAAAGAAGCAATCAGGTATCATAAATCTGCTAAACATTGAGACAAGAAATTAAAAAAGAAACAATTTCAAGTTCTCATCAAGCTGCATACCCAACTATTCCAAGTAAAGTGATCATATGGAAACCAAACTTGATAGACGGCAAACAAAGCAAACAGACAGATGATGTTAATACTACAGGGCTCTGCAGACATTATTGTGCAGGGCCTTAATGCTGATAAAAATAAAATCTCTATTTCAGAAGAGTAACACAATTGGTATATAATATTAACTGATCTCCTATTGGGACCCAGACTGTATTTCTCTGAGGATAAACCTATCCAGACATTTAAAAATATTTAGTAACATTTAATAGGACTCCTTATCCAATGACAGGAATAATAATAATAATAATAATAATAATAATAATAATAATAATAATAATAATAATAATAATAATAATAATAATAATAATAACGATGATGATGATGATGATGATGACAACAACAATAACAACAATAATAATAATAATAATAATAATAGCAAGGACTATGTATAGCACCTACAACATTTGGCAACACTTAAAAAAAACATTTATAATGATATGATTACAAAAATAAAAACAAACTCCACAAAATTAGAAACAGAAAATATGCTGCAAATATTTAAGGTAAGGATACCTTATTAGGTCTTTAAGTCTGTTCTTGCAGTTGAAATAGGTGAGTTTTAAGAGTGCTCTTGAATGAGAACACTGTGTCCAAGTTCAGTGGGCAATTCATTCCATATTGCTGGGCTCTGATATGCAAAAGAGCATTGTCCATATGATTTCATCTTCATAGTGGGAATAATGAGAATATGAGTGTCAGAAGGGGAGAGTAAGTATCTTGCAGGTGTGTACAGATAGGTATGTTGGACTGGAGCTCGTCAGTGAAATGTAGCACATAGAGAAAATTTTATGTTTAATTCTGGATCGAATGGATAGCCAATGTAGGGTACAGAGCAGAAAAGAGGCATGCTCTGATCGTGGTACTCTAAGGATGATCCAAGTGGCTGTTTTTTTTTTAACTTTTTGAAGTTTCTGAAAGAACACTTCAAATTTTTCAAAAAGTTTATTTGTGAGGCCCCTGGGTTTATCATGGAAGAAATATAGTACCCATACAAGTTATCACAAATAAAATTGCAGGTAAATTCAACATTTATTGAGGAAATAATTGGGACCTAATTCATAAGACAACACAGAATCTCAAAGTTTATAATATAGATGAACATATTTCAAATTTCACATAAATAGGTACCTGGCTCAGTAGCAGGAATGATGACATTATTGTGGTAAATGTATTTTGTGGCCATGCGGCCAAATGGACCATCCCACACATAACTGTGCTGACTCATAAGGTTGCTGTCAATGTAGTCTTTCAGTCGGATCACTCGTTTACAGCTAACATCATCCATACCTGAAAAGTAAATGCTATATATTGCTATTCAAATTTAATTAAATAAATCTTTCTTTAATGATATAATACATTTAAAAAAAAACATAAAGGATCCATAAATTCAATTATACCCACCATATTCATAAAACTGACCCTGCTTTTATGAAATTCCAGATATCTGTAAATCTGGTCAACCTGGCAGGTAATTTCGGTTGGCTTATGATTTACTAAGCAGTTTGATAAGACTTTGTATGTTTGCATCTTTTATTAAAAAAAATTAAATTAAGCTCAATAAAAATCAAAATAAAGCAATAAAGTTTTCTATAAAGATTTACAAACATTATTTATGTTATAAGAATTTTATAAGAATTTCCTTTTTCTGTCATACTAAACAAGAATCTTGAATGCTTCATGAAAAATATGAAATTAAAACAAAATATTATGTAAATTCAATCTGGACTAAAGACTGATTCTTTGAAAGACCACCTATCTTGTCAGGCCAGATACTCAATGCACAAAATAATATGTTATAAAAAGAAATGACCTCCAATAAAAGACTACACAACTCCAGTATTATGTATATTTGTGTAATCTAAGTTATGATTTTGATTTTGTAAATATCAAGGTCATTATAGATGATTATTTTCCATTAGGTAATGTTTGTTTTAGAAATTGCTAATTGTGACCTTAGGTCAAGTAGAGAACTATATAATCTTGTAATTGTGAGGACTTGGTCATTTGCACTTTAACATCTAGCATTTTTTAAGTTCTATTATGTTGTGACCAGTTGGGCTGAATTTTATTTTCTTCAAATTAATTCAGGTGATTATTTTTTCTGGAAATACAAAAGTGCTCTGATAAAATTTTTGGATAGAAACATTTACTGGATATTATAGTATATTTAAACCTGGAGTCATATTACTGTGATTCAACAAAAGACTGTTGACACATCAACACTCTAAAAGCTATAAAAGACACATCAATGCATCAGTTTTTGGATTTAATCGGGACTTGTACTGCATTTTATTCAGGACTTTAAATTATAAAGACATGTGTCTGTAATTCTTGGATTATTTTTAAATTTAATTTGCAATACTGTAAGTATTTTTTTCTCATTTTCACTTTGTATTCTAGGGAAATAAATTATTTGTTATATTTTACAAGATTGTTGTCTTTTACTTTTTTTGTTACTTATTTTAAGAGAATATATTTTGTTTGCAGGAATGGTTTCCCAACACAGGCTCTACTGTAACATCAGATACATCTTCTCTTTTATACTTCTTTTTAAGTTCATCCCATCTGCAAAACTTCACCAACTCAGGTCTGCCATTGCATAATGTACAAGCAGATCTTCATCTATGCAATTTGTTAGACGCAATCAGTAGAACACACACAGACCCTGATTTGCTGGTGTATTATGCAAATGTAAATCAAGGTCCATCTTGTTTGCAGTTGGACTTGACTTTTGAGCAAGCATATATTGTAGTCTTTCGTAAAGGGTGATAATAAAGCTGCATTTCCTATGCATGCAAATACCTATCAGGAATAAGGACCATGATCTACACTGATCCTAACTGAAAAAAACTTAATAAATGCAACAACTTGATGTGTGTGATTACTCTTATTTATTCCAATAAACACAAAATATTTAATTCTTTTTAACTCATATTTTTTTTTCTAATGATAATTTAGTTGCTTTCTTAAAGTTAACAACTTGTACTTGTTAGTATAAAAAAGTGACCAGTTAGAAAGTTATTTAATTTGTAAAGCAATATTTTTTTTGTGAACTGGAGAAAGATATACGATTTCTCTCTCAGCTTTTCTTGACTACATGATATACTGAAGGATAAAATATCCCACTTTTCACCCTGAATCTCCATTGGTTATCTCTTGATTTATAGATTATTTTAGCAAAGTAGAAGTGATAGAGAAAATTAGAAAAAGTTAGAAAAATACCTGGGATCACAGTATGACTTTAATGTTACACAAAAATGATAAATATTTACATGTTTTTATGAAATGAAACAATGCCATTTATATGTGATTTTACACTATCATATAGCAAGCCATAATGAAGACAGCTTTCTGTAACAAAAATGTCAAATGAAAATCAGTCTTAATGTTGAGTTGAAATAGTCATGATGTTGACTAATTCTGTCTTAATGCTTAGTTGAATCTGTCATGATGTTGACTAATTTAGTCTTAATGTTTAGTTGAATCTGTCATGATGTTGACTAATTCAGTCTTAATGTTTAGTTGAATCTGTCATGATGTTGACTAATTCAGTTGTTAATGTTTAGTTGAATCTGTCATGATGTTGACTAATTTAGTCTTAATGTTTAGTTGAATCTGTCATGATGTTGACTAATTCAGTCTTAATGTTTAGTTGAATCTGTCATGATGTTGACTAATTCAGTCTTAATGTTGAGTTGAATCTGTCAAGACTTACATGTCTTAATGTTAAGCTGAATCAGTCTTTATGTTAAGTTAAATCAGTCTTGATGTTGAAGAATAATTATTTATGGATCTACAAATTTAAAATAACAAATTAGAACACGATAATACTTGCAGTTTGTGACATGTTTGACAAATATCACTTCACATTTTGAAAATATCTGTTCATTTTTTTGTGTTACTGTTTGATTTCTCTGCCATCTCTGTGTATTGTTCATGGATAATTATCTCTCTGAGCTGGTATGTCATCATCTGTTTCTTTAAGACCATATGACTGACTTTCAAGAAAATCCAGACAAAATGATATAAAATGGATTGAAAAAAAATGATTGCAATTTTCATTTCATGCGAGTTCTTTAATTTTATTTCACAAAGTTTCATGTAAATAAATCCTTTAACTCTAACATTTTTTATCATGCAAAATATTAAAAAACCACCTAAAGAAATGTGTATGTGAAAACTGTACGGCAACTTGTGCTCTAAATTTGATGGTAAACTTTAGCATGAGTACTCAGCATCCCCTTCGTTTCTCATCACAAGTTCTCAGCACTCATCGTTTTTTCTGAAACCCAATGCATGTTCTTATCATTAATTATTACTTTATTATCAATGCTGTTGTCATTGTTTTGTCATTTATTTAATATTTCTGTTGACATATGTGATAAATCTACAGCAATAATAATTTGCTGAACATTTCACTTAGTTATGAATTTTGGATAGAACAATGGCATTTAATGTCAATGTACATCACCCTTGTTGACCATTGAATATATCCATTATATCCATTATGACTTTCCCTCCAGAACTATTAAATCAATCTAGAATACTGTTTCTATTTCTTTCTCTATATATAAATGCATTTAAAAAAGCTGAAAACACTTTTTACTAGATTGAAAAAAATTAAAGTCTGTTGAACACCACAATGTAAATATTACATGTACTTTGATACATGTATGATTAAAAAATAAAAGGAAATTATGAATTATTACTTTTATAATTTGCATATTTATAGGCTCGTTCCTTTTTCTATTGTATTTTGTCACACTGTTTACTTTTATTCTTTGCTGAACCCTAACTATGAACAGACTCTTAAGAGTATAATGGTAGCTAAGGTAAAGTTTGAAAAATGCAAAAGTGAATTAAACAAAATTTAGGAAGATAAACCCTTACAAATAAATGTAAACATCAAGTAATGATGATAAAATTTAAAATATGAGGTTGTTAAGATTCTGTGAAATGTTGATAAATTAATAAAGATAACACATGTAAAATCATTATAATATATGCTCAAAACTTGGTGTGTAGGCTACATTTCCCCCAAAAGTCATTGTTCACATCAAAATACTTCTCACAGGATGGAAGTTGACACAATCAGTGGACACTGACTAAGGTATGCACTCCATTTCAGGTTCATCCTTCAGGAGGTATGCATGAGTTGGTTACATGATCTGTACAATACCAAATAATCTCTGTGATTTTTTGCTCTATAGAAGTAATGCCAATTGCCAACAATGGGTCTGATGTTCTTAAGTTTTGTTTTTATTCCACATATTTTGCCAGGTATTGTGAATATGCTGATTTATACAATATTTGAAAAGTGGTGAGCAAGCTTATCATGGGATTAATCTTTATTATTTGAGAGATGAACTTTTAAAAGCTTAATATGGGAGAATTATAGTTCATTTGTCATGGCTCCTCATAAATATTTGAGAATTATTTTATGACCTTGAGGTGAAAAAAACTTCACAAAAATAGCAAGTTACAGCCAAATTATCCATGTAAATGCTGCATATATATGTCTGTATTCATATATATATATATATATATATATATATATATATATATATATATATATATATCACTTTTAATATATCTTTTGTATCAAATCAAGCAAGGGAGGTACAATTAAAAAAAAATCAAAGGGATGATGATAAGAGCATAATCTCTTAATATTGCTATACAGTGCCTGGCGACCCAAAATGTTGACTATGCCAAAAAATATGCAGTAGAGAAATCTTAGCAATTTTGCTCGATGGCAAAGAAATCAGAGTAACACAAAAAAGTTTACAGATTTTTTCAAAATGTGAAGTGATACTTGTCAAACTTGTCACAAACTTTCTTATCATGTTCTAATTTATGTTGTTTGAAATTTGTAGATCCATTAATTTTTACTCTTGTGAATTTTTTTAAAATATTTTTTCTACTGCAGTAAAATCTATCTACCTACCTATTGTTTGATTGACATTGTTTCTCGAAAAGAGTGTGCAAGTAATCGAGGTAGTGGTGTAATAATATTGTTTGGGGCAAAGTTTTTGCTCAGCCTGTAATTAAGTCATGTCAGCTCAGACAAATACTTGCTTATAAGTCATACCCAACTTTAAACTGTTCACAAAATACATGTACCAGTTGGATCTGATTGCATACTAAATATATGTACCAGCCAGATCCAACTGCAAACTGAATAGACTCAAATCTGGTGTAGCATTATGTTAAGACTAAACTGTAGAACAATCAACATAGACCCTAATCTGCAATGCACTATGCAATTACAGCTCTGATTTACACTGCTGTTGACCAGACTTATATGTGAGTATATGTGGTAAGCACATGGTACAGGCCTTCTTGGGGTTGTACGATTGTCATCATTTTATCAGCATTTTATGTTTTCAGATTGATTATAAATTTTTTGCATTTCTTACTAAAATTAAACAAATAATTGTTTTGAATTTTATATGATTTATCTACAGGATAACCTCAGAACTAAATTCTGACATTATCAAAATTTTGTCAAAAAAGAAGTGAAAAATTAGGACATGAAACATTAAGGTGGGCATCAAGTGAATGCATCAACAGCACACTATCATATTTACCATGATCCGCTATGATAATAATGTTGACACAGTTGTGAAGTTTTCTTTCATACAATCCATCCATTAACTGACCAATAGCCTCATCAACTCTCTCCAGAGCAGCACCAATCTGAAATGGATTCATGGAAAAATCACTGAACATACAATTACCAAGATATTCTATGAGAAACAGACAGTTTTGTGAGTACATTGTTTTTTTTGTCTGCTGACATACGTAGGAGTCAGATAAGAGTGATCTTCCTTTAAACAAGAGAATTGGTGTCAAAGTCTGGTTCACACTTTAGTTAACACAGGAGCAGAATGCCCACTCTGCCAATTTAATGAGGTAGGTGAGGAGGGGGTGTCTTCTGTATTATGATTGTATAATCAATATGAAAAAACACCCAATACTTTATTCCCAAAACTGGTTTATAATTCAGATGTTATCTAATCATAATGCCTTTGGTGATAAGACAAAAGGTATATATAATCCCTTACCTCAGAGAAGGCCCCATCTTTGTTTTCCAAAATATGTGAGAAATATATAAATGTTGGAGTAGTGAGAGCATATGCCAAGATGTGGCAGACTGGGAAAATTTTTCCCACTTGTAAATCCTGAATTAAGTGACAGGGAAAGGTTGCTGCTAAATGTCTGACAATGTCAAACTAACATAAATTTAAAAAACTAGAAAAAGGCTAAAAGAAATTTGTCTCTGCCCTCCATCTTGCAGCTTGTGTAATGTCTCTAAGTGCACAGTTGTGCTTGAATGCTATGCTCATGGCCATAATCTCATGAGCCAAAATGTGCAATAAACTCATTTGGTCAAAAGTTAGTTTCTATACACAAAATCAATAATCCACCTGAGATGCAATTCTTTGAAAGGACTGAAAACTCTGTCAAGATGATTTCAAACCATGTCCTCTGGGAGGTAGGCCTTG
Organism: Potamilus streckersoni; assembly: GCA_016746295.1. Classification (NCBI taxonomy): domain Eukaryota; kingdom Metazoa; phylum Mollusca; class Bivalvia; order Unionida; family Unionidae; genus Potamilus; species Potamilus streckersoni. Next base: position 5,090,475 of record JAEAOA010001578.1, on the reverse strand, counting down.
TTTATGTGCATTTTAACCCCTGACAATTCTGAAAATGGACATGTCAGATATGTCCTTGTTGACCAGTAATCCAAGGTGGAGTAGGAGTGAAATGAATAAATTCATGTCTTAATTTGTTACTTTTCCAGACTGCTATGAGGTGGCCTAGTGGTAAGAGTGTCCATCTCAGATGTAGGTCATGGGTTTGAATCCTGACTGGGTCATACCAAAGACTTATAAAAATGGCACTAACTGCTGCCTTGCTAGGTGCTCACTATAAGAAGTTTGTATTAGGACTGGTTGGCCTGGTGTCAGGATAATATGACTGGGTGGGACATGATGCTATATGGCTGCAGCATGATGCCCCAGTGTTAGACATAATTTCTAAATTACCACACTGCAGACATCATAGCTACATTACTGAAATTTTTTAAAAGAAAAGTTAAAAAACACACACACACACACACACACACACAGGGCATGGAGATGGAACTGAAATGAGATATAATAAATACTCTGTCTAATATAATCTTATAATGACTCGGGCACTAGTAATAAGGCCAAATGGATATAGCCTGAAATGGTACACTGTATCACTGAAAGCAGAAATTTTCTAAATGACTTGTGTATTGGAATAGAGGTATGCATCTTAAAATGGTTGTGAAGTTTTCCTCTTAAATGGCATTTAGAACTTTTCTAAGTATCTCCAGTCTGAACCATAGTACCCTTATAAAAAGGTTGATAAAGCTCAACTCTATGACCTTACTGAAGTGTCTGGTCTTTGATGTCAAGAACAGTCTTGCATAAAATTCCATTGATTTTTTTTTTTACTGAGGAATCTCTACCATTTTTTTGGAACAAAGATTGTCTTTTTCTGCTGCAGTACAGTAGCTCTTGGGATATATGTAGATGGACAATCTGGACAATGGGGGAAGGGTGCTGATCTGATCTGGAGTCCCTCTGAAACAATTTGTTGGATCCATGGATGCTTCAGGCAAAGTCTTTTCCATTCCACAGCAAAGTGGCTCAGTCTTCCCAATACCAGAATATGAGACAAGGGCAGTATGAGATGGCATCATTTCTTCCTGAGGAAGGCTAGTGTGGAGATAAACTAGGGCAAAAATTATCCACTTCTATCTGCTTCTTGTCATCACTGGCCCTTGAAAAGTATGGCTTTGAATGAATAGTCTCTGTAGGCCTGTTTTCCCAATGGTCATGACTGGGGGAAAGGCGGTCTCCTGTTACCCTCTGTTTTTGAGTCTGGAATCATCAGTGAAGGCTCTTATTCCTGGACCAGGTGAGATTTGCCTCCTTGTGTTTCCTTCTGATGCTCCATAAAGCAAAAGTAGGCAGCAATGCATCTCTTTCTGTGAGCTGTAGATTCATTACTACTTTTGTGGCAATAGCAAGTACATGTTGTGCTGCCCTATTCAGTACAAACATCAGTCTTTTATGGAAAGTATGCCCTATTCAGTACACACACCAGTCTTTTATGGAAAGTATGCCCTATTCAGTACACACACCAGTCTTTTATGGAAAGTATGCCCTATTCAGTACACACACCAGTCTTTTATGGAAAGTATGCCCTATTCAGTACACACCAGTCTTTTATGGAAAGTATGCCCTATTCAGTACACACACCAGTCTTTTATGGAAAGTATGCCCTATTCAATACACACACCAGTCTTTTATGGAAAGTATGCCCAGTGGGCATAACAGCAGGCAAAGCTAGGTTATATTCCATTTGCTGACACAGTCATGGATTCTCAGTCAAATGCAGATGATGCTGAAACATTGTCAGACAACTGCTGTGAATCTTTGCAAACTTAATGCAAAATGGACCCCAATGAACAATATAAATTCTAATAAAAATTGCATGCACATCCTATCTGGTCTGTAATATTAGACAGCAAAATAAATCCTATGCCAGGTTAAATACACATTACTGGAATGAACTTACAAGCAAAGTGTGGCAGATATACCAAATTTTCACCGGCATACATCCCTAATTTGAGAAAAATCCTCAAACTCACTCCTAGCATGAAAGATACAGCAATACACCAGATTTGTGCAGAGTCTCTTCAAAAGCATAGTTTACAGCATGCTCAAAATAGTAAATGAAGTACGGATGGGATTTGGCACCAATCCATTTCTGTAGACAGACAAGTTTTAGCTTTCTTTATGTCCAAAATTTAACCTGCAAGAGGTGATCATACTCCTAAGGCATTTGGATTGGGTAAGGTGTTCAATAAAAATGAGCATTTGGATGCTTTCTTATACTAGTCACTTACCTAGCTTTGTAAGTACATGTTTTAATACATTCACATCCCTTGTTTTTGGTCTTACTGAACATCTCATATTAATCTCCGCATACATTATGAAATGGAAGTAGCTGATAAACCCTGTCTATAACACATGATTTCTAGGAGCTTACCATTGTGCACATCTCATTACTGCTTAATCAATCCGAATATTTTTGTACACAAATGAACTTTTTCAGTGCTGTATATTGCTAAGAGAAAAAGCTTCAGAGATGAAATTTAGCTTTTCAATTATACTTGGTAATATGACATATTAGGAGGTTGAAAACTGGTTTGTTGATACAAAATTATTAACATTTCAGAAATCTCCATGCTCAGCAGGTCTAAATTAATTAATTACATGAAAATAAATAACAAGTCAATGCCAAGGCAAATATGACTCAGAACAACGGAAGCTAATTAATTGTGGGCACTATTTAAGTATAAGAGGTCATAATTCAACTCGTACAGCATTGGGTTATTAAGGACACTGATAAAAATGGACCTTTAGTTTGTCTAGCACTCTGGATGGTCATGTCAATATGATTATTGATACTCATTAAATCAAAGGTGCGGAGTTTGATTTATTGTCTGTACTGGGTATATATGATGTAGAAGTCCATTAACAGTTTGAATGAATATGATCGCTGGAATACTGTGAAGAAAAAAAATGGAGAACAATTTCTAAAACTGATGGATCTGATTTCCAAACTTAATTCATAAGTATCAAGGATTTTCCATCTGATAATAACTATCAAGGATTTTCTGTCTGATAATAACTATCAAGGATTTTCCATCTGATAATAACTATCAAGGATTTTCTGTCTGATAATAACTATCAAGGATTTTCCATCTGATAATAACTATCAAGGATTTTCTGTCTGATAATAACTATCAAGGATTTTCTATCTGATAATAACTATCAAGGATTTTCTATCTGATAATAACTATCAAGGATTTTCCATCTGATAATAACTATCAAGGATTTTCCATCTGATAATAACTATCAAGGATTTTCCATCTGATAATAACTATCAAGGATTTTCTATCTGATAATAACTATCAAGGATTTTCTATCTGATAATAACTATCAAGGATTTTCTATCTGATAATAACTATCAAGGATTTTCTATCTGATAATAACTATCAAGGATTTTCTATCTGATAATAACTATCAAGGATTTTCCATCTGATAATAACTATCAAGGATTTTCTATCTGATAATAACTATCAAGGATTTTCCATCTGATAATAACTATCAAGGATTTTCTATCTGATAATAACTATCAAGGATTTTCTATCTGATAATAACTATCAAGGATTTTCTATCTGATAATAACTATCAAGGATTTTCCATCTGATAATAACTATCAAGGATTTTCCATCTGATAATAACTATCAAGGATTTTCTATCTGATAATAACTATCAATGATTTTCTATCTGATAATAAGTATCAAGGATTTTCTATCTGATAATAACTATCAAGGATTTTCTATCTGATAATAACTATCAATGATTTTCTATCTGATAATAAGTATCAAGGATTTTCTATCTGATAATAACTATCAAGGATTTTCTATCTGATAATAACTATCAAGGATTTTCCATCAATTTGGCAAATGGAATATGGAACCACTGGGAAGTCAATTCAAAATTTATTGACTGACTTTAATTCAAATGTAGAAGCAGGCAGCAGAGAAGATTTTTTCAACAAATAAGGATAAAAGCTTTAAAGAACTCATTCAATGAACATGTATGAATTAGGAATTTCAATGGAATGGAATGAAGTTTGCCTAAATATTTTACTCTCTGTTAACTTATTTGAAGTGAAGCCTTGTTTGCAAATTCCAACAGCTAAACATAGAAACAATTATACAAATCTCACTTACTTTGAATAATAATTTCAGCTCTTAAAGTTGGCATTTAACAACATGTGCAAGTTGATTTGTTTGACATTCATGATGAGTGATTGATAATTGAGTTTTTATATTATTATTCAAACACTTCATGGACTCCAAGAATTTGACTGAAAAAGCTACTAGTGTTACTTATAATTAACATCTGACCTTGTGATAACAAAATGAATCAAAATTATAGCAGTGTAAATCACACATTCAATGACATTGGAGTGTCCCAGTTGGATTTGTTCAAAGCCAGGTTAAAATTAATTGGCAATGGATATATTCTTTTCATTCTTTGTGTTGCTGGAATAATAGGAAATATTCTTGCTTTCATTACATTTACAACCAAATCTGTACGGACCTCCACGATTTCCATACATCTGAGAACACTGTCATGTGCTGATATATTTGTGCTGATCACAGCAATTTTTCACCATAAGACATACAATATTTTTCTATCTGAAGAACAACAAATAAAATCTGTGTTTTATTTTGATCCATATATCCAAGTTTATGTGGAGCCATTTCACTGGATAGCATTAGGAGTGTCAAGTTTTATTACAGTTGCTCTCTCATTAGAATGGTACCTAGCTGTCAAATACCCGTTAGTGGTGAAAAAGCACTTTACTCCATTCATGGTCCAAATCTGTACTGTTTTAATCGTGACTGCAGTAATTGCTCTCACTTTGCCAAATTTTTTCATCTATACAGTGCATGAATTTGACCTCGGAGGTTTCTTAACTGTCATTGTTGCTGAAAGGACCAAATTTGGTGTGGACAGCAAATATCCTTGTAAATTTCATAACTACATTGTACCAATAATTTGGTATATGATACCATGGGTAGTTCTTGCTGTAACAAACACTTTATTATCATATCATGTGCACAATTCTACAAGAATACGGGTTGGTCTTCAAGGCATCAGAAATCCCAACAGAAACCTATCAACAGTTATTATACTTATCGTATTTGTATACATGCTGTGTAACTTTCCCAAAAGCATACTTGTGTGTTATAAGGCAATTAACCAGATGACAGATATCAACATGTGCTTGTTTCACACAACAGAACTAACATCACAGCATAGTAAAGAACATGAAGTCGACGAATTAATAGCTGATCTTCTAAACATTCTAAACAGCTGCATGAACATCATAGTGTACTGTCTGGTGGGGACACAGTTTAGATGGGAGCTAAAGAGGCTATTAACATGCAGAAGAAAATCAACATTCACTGTGAGCAGCAGGGCATCCCCTTTAAATATTATAACAAGGGATAATGTCACAACAACATCCTACTGACTTCTTGTATATGTACACGGTTCTATGAACCTGTCTTGAAAGATCACCCCTAGTACCAAATAATAATGGTCTCTTGAGACAGGTGGTTTTTCATGGCAGGTCACAACACTAAATAATAAATAAATCCATACACCAAGGTGGTCTCTAATGACAGACAGTCTCTCATAGCAGTGGTCTTTCAAGACAGGTTTTACTGTAACAATAATAATATCATAATAACAACTTTATTAAGAGAAGGTAACTCTATTAGTAACAGGAACTAATCTACCTTGAAAACCATGTTATGACCAGTATATACAGCACACAAAAAAATGTGACAACAATTTGGTTTAATACTAAAGAAATGAGTTATTCTAAAAAATCAAACAGTTTCAATATGATAATACACAAGCATCAGTGACTATGACCACATAGAAATAAATGAAATAAACTACATTGAAAAATTTGTCTGCAAAATGAAGTATAATTAGAGTAAAGCAGGAGGTATTTACTTAGAACTGGTGTCTTAAAGTATTGATTATGATGATTATAAAAATATGAAAAGCAGGCAGGGCCAGCCTTAGGCAAATTGGACCAATTAAGCCCCATGCTCACAGAAGCCCCACGTGTTAGTGGGTAGAAAGTAATTTTAAAGTGATGGAAGAAAATTTTAAATTCCATATCATATAAAACTTGTTTAAAAGTTTATTCCAAATGCCATGCTCACTGGGGACCCTGCATGTAAATCTAGGGGGTCCCACCTAAATGATTCAAATTGAGCCTTACATTTGCCAGGGCCGGAGTCGAATGCAGGAATTTGCCATATGTCATTGAGAATATTTTTCTATACCAGTGGACTAGTACATAGAAAGCTCTTTAAACAACCCATTCTTTGGCCTTGGTATAATTTTTACTTCTAACGGACCTTAAATTTAAAGTACCATCAGCATATATTTGGTAAAAGATATTGCATAGGTAAAAAGGAATGGCTTTTCAAGTCATTTTTACATAAATTTGGCCTTTCTGAAGAATGTATTGGTAAAAATTTTACATAATTCATTCCATCCTGAAATTGTCTATGCCTACCTGCTGGTATTTTATTGCAATTCTGTTGTTTATTCAATTGTTCAGACCTTTACATAAATACTTGTCTGGATAATTTGTGCAAATCAAAATTATAATCCCCTCTCCCAATATCTTCTCCATACATTTAATATCTCTACTGTATATTGATCTACCTAACATGTTAAGCACTGTTTCATAAATGAGGCTGGATAAAATAATTTGTATTATACACTGCATGTCCTTGATTGCAATTTAAACCTTCACATAATGATTTGGCATTTTTTGCAAATAAACAATACTGTTTGTAGTTCTGGTGTTTGTTTCTCTTTATGTCTGCATGGATATAATACCATTCAAGATATCATGGAGCCATGTATAAAAGAAAACACTGTTGTATTATATGTGAACAAAAATGTTGATAAGTTGCGTTGCCATGGGGGTGTATAAGATTTTAACCTTGGTGGTTACAAAATATTGACTTCTGTTCACTCACTGCATCACTCACAGAGAGGGACCAGTTTACCTTGCATTCTAGGGTTGTGGATTTTGACCACTCTCATAATACATATATGGTGATTTTTAAAAAAATATCATTACAATACAGACTAATCTTGTTAGGAAGTTGTCCACTTTGATGAATCAATCTTCAGGTGTAGATGTATGTGAAAATCAAAAACTTCATTCTTTCTTTCTATCTGTTCTATGTGAACTGCTTAATATAAAAAAATGTTTAGAAGTTTATTGTCAAGTTTCTAGAAAGACAGCCTATGTCATGTTTTTGGATGGAACATAAGAGTATTTCTGGTTAGACATTTAAAAACTCAACAGACATGTTGAATTTAGTTGTATGTTGCATACATTTAAATGATGAAAAATGTCCAAGGTTTTATGATCCAGTGCAGGAATCCTTGACTGAGACAGATTTATGTATAAACATGGTTACTACAATAAGAATCTTGTACAGCCATTCTTACAAAAGAATTTAATGAATGACAAAGTCAGTTCATGTGCATGCGTGTATAAAGTATATTGCAGTGTTTGTACTTAAATGTGTCTTGCTCCATAATTGCATTTTTAGCTGGTTATAGATTTATCAAAATCTGTAGGGTTGTGTAAGGGGGTGGGAATTTTGAATAGGAAGATTCTTGAGGGATCCTTCAGGCTAGGTGGAACACACAAGGGCAGTCCTTAATGATTTTTTTGATAGGTGTGCATTGGCAATGTTCATGGTTATTGCCATATAACATCATTATATATATATATATATATATATATATATAGATTAAGATCAGAGCCAAGAAGTTGATGTTGTCATACATTCAAGAATATAATCATAGTTGCTATTTAATAATACATTAATACATTTATAATATTTATTGATAATTCAATACATTTAACATATTTGTTTATAAACCCATGCAATGATTGTATCCACTGATAAATGATATAATTTATGATTTCTTGTGGAAAGTCTATGCTTTTTTCATACATGTTAAGGAATGATAGTATTTTGTTATGTCCAGTCTTGAACTTTGTGCACATGAGTAGGTTAGGGTTTTTGGTTGCTATAGTTTAGCTTATAAGAGGTAGATTTAAGGCTGTGAGTTAGAGTGTCAGAGATTTATTCATCAATAATTTTCATTATAATTAAACATCTCATTCACATGATGGTTTTAAGCATACTTGCAAGATCCAATCACACCCAGTTTCATCCATTTAGTGAGATAAGTGTTGTTGTTGTTGTTGTTGAGCTTAACGCCATTTTTCAGCACACGATAGGCTATTCATGGTGGCCAGTATTAATGGTGGAGGAAGAAACCGGAAAGAACCACGGACCCACTACTGGCAAGCTTTCTCACATATCCACATTCGCTGAATCCTAGACTCGAACTCATGCAGACAGAGATGAGATGATAGTGATCCGTAATGGACAGCGCTTTAGACCACTTGGCCACGCGGTGCCCCTTGAGATAAGTGTACACAAAGATCTAGTCATGTATTTCTGAGTTCTCTTCTTAGGAAACAGTGACATTACCCTTTTTGTGCATGCATCCGTTTAGTCATAAAAATAACAATAGTAAAGTTAACTAATGGGCCTCAATCCAAAAAATTTGACAGCATCACGAAATGAAGAATAGTTTGATTCTTAACACAGCTTGCATTAACATTAAAATTATTTTAGATATCCATGCATACAAGTTTATGACAGGCAAAAGTGGTGAGTATACAATGAAATAAAATCTTCAGCTTTTGGTACCTGCCCATCTCTGGGTCTCTCAGACATTAGAAAGATTAAAAAAAGCTAGGAGAACCAGAGGAACTCTGGCTATAAACAAAACAATTTCAAGGTTTGACATTCATCAACTATATAACCTATGAGTATCAGTAAAACATTTCTTAGTTTATATTCCAACTTGATTTTTTGCTCATAAACTTAGAAGAAAATATTTGGTGGTCTGAAAATCATAACATGTGTAAATATGATTTCCAGTAAAATGGAGGTTATGGATGTTTAATGAAAGAATCATTTATACTCCCTTGTATGTCCATTCCAATGTATCATCTGTAGTCCCTTGTAAGTCCATTCCAATGTATCATCTGTACTCCCTTGTAAGTCCATTCCAATGGATCATCTATACTCCCTTGTAAGTCCATTCCAATGTATCATCTCTACTCCTTTGTAAGTCCATTCCAATATATCATCTATACTCCCTTGTAAGTTCATTCCAATGAATCATCTATACTCCCTTGTAAGTTGATTCAAATGTATCATCTATACTCCCATGTAATCCATTCCAATGTATCATCTATACTCCTTTGTAAGTCCATTCCAATGAATCATCTATACTCCCTTGTAAGTTCATTTCAATGCATCATCTATACTCCCTTGTAAGTCCATTCTAATGTATCATGTATACTCCCTTGTAAGTCCATTCCAATGCATCATCTATGCTCCCCTGTAAGTCCATTCCAATGTATCATCTATACTCCCTTGTAAGTCCATTCCAATGTATCATCTATACTCCCTTGTAAGTTCATTCCAATGTATCATCTATACTCCTTTGTAAGTCCATTCCAATGCATCATCTATACTCCCTTAAAAGTCCATTCCAATGTATCATCTATATTCCCTTGTAAGTCCATTCCAATGTATCATGTATACTCCCTTGAAAGTCCATTCCAATGTATCATCTATACTCCTTTGTAAGTCCATTCCAATGTATCATTTATACTCCCATGTAAGTCCATTCCAATGAATCATCTACACTCCTTTGTAAGTCCATTCCAATGTATCATCTATACTCCTTTGTAAGTCCATTCCAATGTATCATGTATACTCCTTTGTAAGTCCATTCCAATGCATCATCTATACTCCCTTGTAAGTCCATTCCAATGTATCATCTATACTCCTTTGTAAGTCCATTCCAATGCATCATCTATACTCCCTTGCAAGTCCATTCCAATGTATCATCTATATTCCCTTGTAAGTCCATTCCAATGTATCATCTATACTCTCTTGTAAGTCCATTCCAATGTATCATCTATACTCCCATGTAAGTCCATTCCAATGTATCATGTATACTCCTTTGTAAGTCCATTCCAATGCATCATCTATACTCCCATGTAAGTCCATTCCAATGTATCATCTATACTCCTTTGTAAGTCCATTCCAATGCATCATCTATACTCCCTTGCAAGTCCATTCCAATGTATCATCTATATTCCCTTGTAAGTCCATTCCAATGTATCATCTATACTCCCTTGTAAGTCCATTCCAATGAATCATCTACACTCCTTTGTAAGTCCATTCCAATGCATCATCTATACTCCCATGTAAGTCCATTCCAATGTATCATGTATTCTCTTTTGTAAGTCCATTCCAATGCATCATATATACTCCCTTGTAAGTCCATTCCAATGTATCATGTATACTCCTTTGTAAGTCTATTCCAATGCATCATCTATACTCCCTTTTAAGTTCATTCCAATGTATCATCTATACTCCCTTTTAAGTTCATTCCAACTGCAAACAACATCATGTTCTAATAAATCAAGGTCTATGTTGTGTTTTGCTGTTTGCTCCTAGAAAGAACTGTACAGACCAAAATTTGCTAGCACATTATGAAATGGCAGATCACAGTCTATGCAGTTTGCAGTTGGATCAAACTCAGACACAAGTATACGGCATATGTATTTACTGTAATCATAGCGATCCATGTTGATACAGTATGCTGGTAAATTTGACAACCACACATAAATGTCAAAATGTTTAAAATAATTACATTTAAATTACAATATAGGTAAAAATGAATAAAAAATAGTCATAAGACCTTTGATATTTTTTATAAATAAACATGTATACTTATTACTCATATTTTACACATTTTTTCAGACATTAACTAAAATTATTTCGTTATAAATTTTCACTTTATTAAAAAGGATTTGTACATAATAATAATAATAATAATAATAATAATAATAATAATAATAATAATTTTTTTCCGAGGGTAATTCAATTAGTTACAAATGAAAACTCTTCTACCTTGAGGCCCTATATTATGTGCATATATAAAAAGCTATTTTTTAAAGAAATTCCTTTTATTTTGAGATGATTTACCCAAGAAAGAAAGTTTCATATAAACTTTATTTTAAAACAAAATTGGGTTGGAACAATGATCATAAGACTAGAAAGAAATCTTATAAATAAAAAGTTAAAAAATAAATCAAACAAATAAATCTTTACATCTTACCAGCATCTTTTCATCTTACCAGCATGTTTGATCCAACAATAAATAGTGTGATTAATATCAATGTGGTTTGTGGTCTACAAGTAAAACATCTTACTAAATAAATTTGTGTATTTAAATGTGTTGGCTAAGAAATCTGGGTCAGTAGTATGATTTATATTGAAATGTTTTGATTGCATACAAGATGGCAACAATTATTTCAAGGTCACCATCAACTGATGATGGCTGTAGGGCCTTACAATAAGTAAACATGGACTTACATTCAGGATTTATACATTTATCCACTCTTGATATACTCCATAATATAAACATATACAAGTCAATAATAACAAATATGTTCACACACACATTTTACACATATACAATACATTAACAATTATTCACACAAATGATATATTTTTGCAAAAGTGAAAAACATGACATCAGTGCATTTTACTCTTCAGTAATAACTCTTTATTACATGTATCTATTTTGTTGTTGTTACTTTGGGTTAGTGCCATTTCTCAGTGCAAGATAGTTTATACATATTGGCCAGCATAACTGCTGGAGATAGACCCTGGTAAGAACCACTGAACCAAGCGAAGTTACCGGAAGCTTTCTCGGATACCCACATCGGCTGAGTCTGAGATTCAAACCAATGCAGACAGGTGAGATGGCAGTGCTTTAGACCACTTGGCCACCCATGGTCTCATTACAAGTATTTAGGATTTTATCTGTCTAATAAACCTACTGTGAAAGAGATAAACCTACCTAACTTAATATGAGGATTTTAATTCCAGACAAGAGCACCTGAGAATTGAAAGGTATTTTTGTATAGCTTCTTGTCTTGCTAGGGTACTTTTAAATTATGAATTCTTAATGATCTTAAATTTCAGAAACTAGTAGAGTATCTTTGACAGAAAATATTGTTCAAGAAATGGGGTAGGAGGCAGATTTTGTAGACTCCATATATTATGTATTCTGGTCCATTCTTGATTCGGTGACATGTATGTTTTGGCTTGGTGCAATTTCTTTAACCATGATAGGCTTTAAATGGCAGCCTTGCATTTTCTGGAGGAAGAACTTGGAAAGAACCAACAACCCACAGGAAGCTACTGGGAAGTTTTCTCACATATCCATGTTAGTCGAGCCAAAACTCAAATTCACACTGACAGTGGTGAAATGGTTGAGAGATCTCTAAAGGCAATTGGTAATATGTAATCTTACTTGTACGCATTGTACACTAAACAATAATTTATCTGCTTATGAAAAATCATTTTGAATGCCCTTTACTGGAGGCAGGGCATTTTTATTTTGCATGCATTTTACTGGAAGCCGGGCATTTTTATTTTGCATGCCATTTACTGGATGCTGGACATTTTTAGTTTGCATGCCCTTTACTACTGGCTATGCATGTTTTATTTTGCATGCCCTTGACTTGAGGCTATGCATATTTTATTTTGCATGCCCTTGACTTGAGGCTGGGAATGTTTTATTTTGCATGCCCTTGTCTTGAGACTGCACATGTTTTTCTCAAGTCTGAATTTATGATCATAGTGTTTTCTGTACACCATACCTGGTTTGGTTTGATAAGTGTTTTGAGACAGCCAGACAAGTACATTATTTTGTACTGAGGCAACTGGAGTAAAGTACATTGCCCATGTGCACTAAATGGGAAAGGACCAGTTTGAGCTGGTAGTAGGATTCAAACCTACACCCTCTTGGTCACGAGTCTGGCATGCTAACCAAGAAGGCTACAGATTCTACTTACATACAAACTAAATACTATCATCAAAAGCAGAAGGAGCTGCCTTAATAAGTCCTGGGCCTATCATGCCTTAATAAGTCCTGGGCCTATCATGGATATAATAAAACCTAGGCCTATCATACCTTAATAAGTTTTGGGCCTCTCATGCCTTAATAAGTCCTGGGCCTATCATGCCTTAACAAGTTCTGGGCCTATCATGCCATAATAAATCCTGGGCCTATCATGCCATAATAAGTCCTGGGCCTATCATGCCATAATAAGTTCTGGGCCTATCATGCCTTAATAAGTCCTGGGCCTATCATGCCTTAATAAGTTCTGGGCCTATCATGCCTTAATAAGTCCTTGGCCTATCATCCGAAACAGTAATGTTTTTAAGTAATTCAAAACAAAGTCAAAATGCAATTCTGGAATTTCAAATTTGATTTCAGGTGGAACATTTTTTTTAGCTCTGAATGATCAGAGTCTAACCAGTGTTCTTTTATTTTGGATGCAGTGTTTACAAAGAATTCACTGAAAAAAGCTGTAGTGTCATCTGAATAATAAACACTGCTACTAGCATTATTTAGCAATGGTATATTAATTTTATTCTTACATTTCCCTGCTCCAAATTCTGTAATATTGTTCCAAATAGTTATGGCTGTTATGTCATCATTAGGAATCTTCTGGTAATTGTTTTGCCTTCACTAGCTTAATTGTTTGCTTAACTTCATTGCTCCAAATAAAGTATTCATCTCTAATACCTACAGGAGCCATGGTGGCCAAGTGGTAGTGTGCCAAATGTTTTCTGAATAGTTCTATGTTTTGTTCTTTGTGTAGCATATTAGAATAGTATGTTCAGGATGTAGTCTACGAGTAAAGTATGTTCTGTGTGTAATGCATGAATACAGTATATCCAGGAAGTAGTGTAATAATACCAAATCTTCAGGGTATAGTGTTATGAATATCATGCAGCATGTTTAGGATGTGGTGTATGAATGTAGTATACCTAGGAAGTAGTGTATTAATATCAAATCTTCATGGTGTAGTGTTATGAATATCTTGCAGTATGTTTAGGATGTGTTGTATGAATGTAGTATATCCAGGAAGTAGTGTATTAATACCAAATCTTCATGAATATCATGCAGTATGTTTAGGATATGGTGTATGAATGCAGTATATCCAAGAAGTAGTGTATTAATATCAAATCTTCATGGTGTAGTGTTATGAATATCATGCAGTATGTGTAGAATGTGGTGTATGAATGCAGTATATCCAGGAAGTAGTGTATTAATACCAAATCTTCATGGTGTAGTGTTATGAATATCATGCAGTATGTGTAGGATGTGGTGTATGAATGCAGTATATCCAGGAAGTAGTGTATTAATATCAAAACTTCAAGGTGTAGTGTTATGAATATCATGCAGTATGTGTAGGATGTGGTGTATGAATGCAGTATTTCCAGGAAGTAGTGTATTAATATCAAAACTTCAAGGTGTAGTGTTATGAATATCATGCAGTATGTGTAGGATGTGGTGTATGAATGCAGTATATCCAGGAAGTAGTGTATTAATACCAAATCTTCATGGTGTAGTGTTGTGAATATCATGCAGTATGTGTAGGATGTGGTGTATGAATGCAGTATATCCTGGAAGTAGTGTATTAATATCAAAACTTCAAGGTGTAGTGTTATGAATATCATGCAGTATGTGTAGGATGTGGTATATGAATGCAGTATATCCAGGAAGTAGTGTATTAATACCAAATCTTCATGGTGTAGTGTTATGAATATTATGCAGTATGTGTAGGATGTGGTGTATGAATGCAGTATATCCAGGAAGTAGTGTATTAATATCAAATCTTCATGGTGTAGTGTTATGAATATCATGCAGTATGTGTAGGATGTGGTATATGAATGCAGTATATCCAGGAAGTAGTGTATTAATACCAAATCTTCATTGTGTAGTGTTATGAATATCATGCAGTATGTGTAGGATGTGGTGTATGAATGCAGTATATCCAGGAAGTAGTGTATTAATATCAAAACTTCAAGGTGTAGTGTTATGAATATCATGCAGTATGTGTAGGATATGGTGTATGAATGCAGTATTTCCAGGAAGTAGTGTATTAATATCAAAACTTCAAGGTGTAGTGTTATGAATATCATGCAGTATGTGTAGGATGTGGTGTATGAATGCAGTATATCCAGGAAGTAGTGTATTAATACCAAATCTTCATGGTGTAGTGTTGTGAATATCATGCAGTATGTGTAGGATGTGTGTATGAATGCAGTTATCCAGGAAGTAGTGTATTAATATCAAAACTTCATGGTGTAGTGTTATGAATATCATGCAGTATGTGTAGGATGTGGTGTATGAATGCAGTATATCCAGGAAGTAGTGTATTAATAACAAATCTTTCATGAGTAGTGAATGTGTATGAATATCATGCAGTATGTGTAGGATGTGGTATATGAATGCAGTATATCCAGGAAGTAGTGTAATAATACCAAATCTTCATGGTGTAGTGTTATGAATATCATGCAGTATGTGTAGGATGTGGTGTATGAATGCAGTATATCCAGGAAGTAGTGTATTAATATCAAAACTTCATGGTGTAGTGTTATGAATATCATGCAGTATGTGTAGGATGTGGTGTATGAATGCAGTATATCCAGGAAGTAGTGTATTAATATCAAATCTTCATGGTGTAGTGTTATGAATATCATGCAGTATGTGTAGGATGTGGTATATGAATGCAGTATATCCAGGAAGTAGTGTAATAATACCAAATCTTCATTGTGTAATGTTATGAATATCATGCAGTATGTGTAGGATGTGGTGTATGAATGCAGTATATCCAGGAAGTAGTGTATTAATATCAAATCTTCATGGTGTAGTGTTATGAATATCATGCAGTATGTGTAGGATGTGGTGTATGAATGTAGTATATCCAGGAAGTAGTGTATTAATACCAAATCTTCATGAATATCATGCAGTATGTTTAGGATATGGTGTATGAATGCAGTATATCCAGGAAGTAGTGTATTAATATCAAATTTTCATGGTGTAGTGTTATGAATATCATGCAGTATGTGTAGGATGTGGTGTATGAATGCAGTATATCCAGGAAGTAGTGTATTAATATCAAAACTTCATGGTGTAGTGTTATGAATATCATGCAGTATGTGTAGGATGTGGTGTATGAATGCAGTATATCCAGGAAGTAGTGTATTAATACCAAATCTTCATGGTGTAGTGTTATGAATATCATGCAGTATGTGTAGGATGTGGTATATGAATGCAGTATATCCAGGAAGTAGTGTATTAATACCAAATCTTCATGGTGTAGTGTTATGAATATCATGCAGTATGTGAAGGATATGGTGTATGAATGCAGTATATCCAGGAAGTAGTGTATTAATACCAAATCTTCATGAATATCATGCAGTATGTGTAGGATGTGGTGTATGAATGCAGTATATCCAGGAAGTAGTGTATTAATATCAAATCTTCATGGTGTAGTGTTATGAATATCATGCAGTATGTGTAGGATGTGGTGTATGAATGCAGTATATCCAGGAAGTAGTGTATTAATACCAAATCTTCATGGTGTAGTGTTGTGAATATCATGCAGTATGTGTAGGATGTGGTGTATGAATGCAGTATATCCAGGAAGTAGTGTATTAATACCAAATCTTCATGGTGTAGTGTTATGAATATCATGCAGTATGTTTAGGATATGGTGTATGAATGCAGTATATCCAGGAAGTAGTGTATTAATATCAAATCTTCATGGTATAGTGTTATGAATATCATGCAGTATGTGTAGGATGTGGTGTATGAATGCAGTATATTCATGCTTTGGTCAACTACATTTGTGTCCTAGGGAAAAGAATTTAGTTCCAGTTTACTTTTCATGATATAGCCTAAATGAAGTGCTGTTACAAACCAATCAACCAAAACTTTTTTCTGTGACATTTAAACATGACTAAATCTATCCATCTAGATATCTATACAGATCTATATACATGTTCTGTGTGTTTGTGTGTGTGTGTCAATTTAATCACTTTGAGTTTTAGACTAATTACCATGCCTTTATCACATATTTCTCTCTGCTCACAAAACTATTAGTATACAATATATATGATGCTGTGATAAGAAACTATTTAAATTCATACAATTTTAACATAATTTTCTTTTCTTGCATTCATTAATTGTTCATGTTTTGATAATTGCTACATGACTTTCTGGGGGTGGGTATATTTGAATTAAAGTGAAGTTAGAAAGACAGTAATGTAGAAATGGTGACATTCTTACTAAATGAACTACTATCTTGCAATCCATGACTGGATTAATGGTGATAGCTACATGTTCAAGTCATATTCTAAATAAACCTCTTAATCTATAATCTAAATTTAAGTATCATTAACAAATCTATATAGTGTTGTTTCATTAATAAATGTACACAGTCTAGTGTCATTAATAAATCTATACAGTTTATCATCATTAATAATCTAGTGTCATTCATAAATCTACAGTCTAGTATCATTCATTA
This sequence comes from Potamilus streckersoni, assembly GCA_016746295.1. NCBI lineage: Eukaryota > Metazoa > Mollusca > Bivalvia > Unionida > Unionidae > Potamilus > Potamilus streckersoni. The sequence goes on along the minus strand of JAEAOA010001578.1, from coordinate 5,072,921 downwards.
GTCTACAGTCTAGTGCCATTCATAAATCTATAAGGTCTAATATCATTATTAAATCAACAGTCGATGCCATTCATAAATCAATATAGTCTAGTGTCATTAATAAATCAACAGTCAAGTGTCATAAATAAATCAATATAGTCTAGTGTCATGAATAAATCTATACAGTCTAGTGTCATTAATTGTTCTTCCTTTAGGATATAAATATAAAGTGAAACCTGGCTCAACAAAGACATGAGGAACCACAAAATCCTTTTGGGCTGGTGTCTATATCATGTAAACTATAGAAAGAGGTTTATAAATGTTTTTTACTCAATAAGCAGGTGTTCTTTAAAAAGATGCATCTTCAATGACTGATTTTACTAAATTGTACAGAACTCCCTCACTTTAAGATACCTCATTATAAGACAGTCCTTTCTGTGAGATACCTCATTATAAAGCAGTTCTTTCTGTAAGATACTTCATTATAAGGCAGTCCCTTCTATTAAATACTTCATTATCAGGCAGTCCTTTCTATAAGGCACATCAATTCTGTGAAGTCATTAAAACTGTTTTCTACAAAATACCTCATTATAAGGCAGTCCTTTCAATAAGATACCTCATTATAACATAATCCTTTTGCACAAGGTGGGTATTGCCACAGATCTAATATCATTATTACTGAATAGTATTATATATAAAATACCTTATTATAAGGGAACCTCACTTGTCCATTTTTATAGCTATATTGAGGGAGTAGTTTATACACCGATTTGTGCAAAGTGTGCAACTAACTACAAGCAACATTGGACCCAATGCTGACATTACATAATATGCTAGTAGATTACAATCTATGGTGCTCATTAAAAATATGCTATATTTACAATCTATGGCACACATTGTAAATATGCTACATTTATGATCTATGGCACTTGTTTCAAATATGCTACATTTATGATCTATGGCACTCATTGAAAATTACATTACATTACATTGAAAATTACATTACAGTTCTGCAAACTTATGTTTATCCAAAGCATTAACAAGCAAATCAAAATGTTTTCTCCAGTGGAATCTACTGTTAATTCTGGTAATGAATGAAGAGCACTCTGACTTTACCCTTTTCATTGTCAAAGTCTCTTACACAGACTGGGTACAACTTTTTCTCTTCATAAACACTGCTCCTGTCTGTTGCAATAATAAAGGGTCCAATTTTCATGGCTTCTGCAATTATAAGTGAATTATCTTCTGCTAAACACCTAACAATATTTTATAATTTTGTTCTTGCACATGCATATTTTCTGCAATTTTGGAATCAGGAAAACATTCGTTTGAACAAAGGACCAACCCAGTTTTTTTACTGCTATTAAGAACTTGGTAAATAATGCCTCTGCATTTATAAAATTCATGTCCACAATTTAGTTATGCTGTTAGAAAGAAGTTACCTTAGTATTGGAGTTAGAAAAATTAGCTATAGTCTGACACTACATCCACATCTGTTTGTACCCCCCTACTGATTTCAATAACTAAAACATTTAAAGTGATAAGAAGTGCACAGAACTAAGTCAACTGACATTGATTTATAATTTCTAACCTGACTGTGACCAGAATTGAACTAATACTGGCATCCCCTTGCACCATTCATGCTTAATGGACTTTCCATACTAACATGGCACCATATTACATACACTATGGGCTCATTTATTTCCCTCAGACAACATAATGACATAGAGTTAATCCTATTGGGTTACTGCCAAATAATTCTGTAAATTGCCATAACATTGAGAGTTTGGAATTATATCCTTTTGCACACATGAACATATTAATTAAACTGCTTGTCAAATCCATGAGAAAGACAAATTTGTTGCCATTCTTTTCCTTTGCTGGATTTGACATTGTAAATATCAGAAGCAGATGACATATGTATGCTCCTCTGTAGTTGTGCACACACCCCTTTGCTGAAAATGGACTTGTCCAGGAACTGGAAATGGATCTCAGACATGTCTATTATATTGAAAACTTCTTTTAGGCATGAAATGCGCAAATGTTTACCATATTAGGGCCATTCTACTCATAGTCAGGTTAGAAAATATAAATCAATGAATGAATTGACAAAGTTCCTTGTACTTTTTATAACATTAAAGATTTAAATTATTGAAATAGGTAAGGGAATACAAACAAACTATAATTCAAGGTTTCTTTCTTTTACCACAATGACAAATATTTAAATCCTTTCCACACAGCTTGCAATGTGTATGAAGCTGCCCTAGTAGAATAGAACGCTGTATTGTGTAATTCATATATTCATCTTTGAACTGGTTTTTCATCTTTTTCTAATCCATTTGTGAAATTATTTGAAAAACATTTTTGCATCGACTAGAATAAATCTGAGAAACCAAGGTCAAAAGTTTGAAAGTAGAAACCTGCATGTTTCTTGCAAATAGGTAAGCTGCTATAAATAGAACAATACTGTTAGGAAAAAGCATGCAAGTTTAAGGACAAGCATACACTTATGTCATAGTTACAGAGAAGGTGTCTTTTCTAGAATATGGTCTGAAAACTTAATGTAATGTTAATAATAATGAAAAAACAGTTTATTAAGTTATTTGGGTGGGGAGATATATTAAAAATGTGTAATCTAAATAAATTTATGTGCAAGGTGTAATTTAGTGAAAAAAAGCATAATGATTATGCCAAAAGCATTGGTTGGCATGTTTGTCTATGACACTCGTTGAAAATATGCTACATTTTCATCTATGACACTCATTGAAAATACACTACATTTATGATCTATGGCACTCATTGAAAATATGCCATATTTATGATCTATGGCATTAACTGAAAATATGCTACATTTATGATCTATGGCACTAACTGAAAATATGCTACATTTATGATCTATGGCACTCGTTGAAAATATGCTACTTTATGATCTATGGCACTCATTGAAAATATGCTACATTTATGATCTATGGCACTCGTTGAAAATATGCTACATTTATGATCTATGGCACTCATTGAAAATATGCCACATTTATGATCTATGGCACTAACTGAAAATATGCTCCATTTATGATCTATGGCACTCGTTGAAAATAAGCTACTTTATGATCTATGGCACTCGTTGAAAATATGCTTCATTTATGATCTATGGCACTCATTGAAAATATGCTACATTTATGATTTATAAACTCATTGAAAATATGCTACATTTATGATCTATGACACTCGTTGAAAATATGCTACATTTATGATCTATGGCAATCATTGAAAATATGCTACATTTATGATCTATGGCACTCGAAAATATGCTACATTTATGATCTATGGCACGAACTGAAAATATGCTCCATTTATGATCTATGGCACTCATTGAAAATATGCTACATTTATGATCTATGGCACTCGAAAATATGCTACATTTATGATCTATGGCACTCGTTGAAAATATGCTACATTTATGATCTATGGCACTCGAAAATATGCTACATTTATGATCTATGGCACTTGAAAATATGCTCCATTTATGATCTATGGCACTCGAAAATATGCTACATTTATGATCTATGGCACTTGTTGAAAATATGCTACATTTATGATCTATGGCATAAACAACAACAGTTCCCATATTACTTAACTGGCTGACAAAAGCAAGTGTGATGTGTTGTATCCTTTGAAGACTGCTGTGCTAATCTGCATATGTAAAGTTCACAAAAGGAAAAAACAAATTGGTTTTTAAGTTATATGTCAATCAAAGAGATGTGTTTTGAGTAACACAAGTTATTACATGTTATTGCCTTGTATAAAGATATTTAAGCCATTTTCGTTAAATATTTACTGGCAAGTTGATGATAAATGGCAACATTTCACTTAACTCAGATTTTTGGCCATATTTAAAATGAAAAACATGATTATTTCAGTAGTTGAAATAGTGTTCAAGTGTGATTTATTTTTGAAGGCAAAATGTCAAATGAAGCTCTTATTTTGGAAAAAGATGCACCATCAGGAAAGCAAGTTGAGCCCAGAAAAACAAAATTTCAGAATTCCTGGTTGACAGAGCCTGATTTTTTGCACACAGGGCAAACATATCAACATCTTTAGTCTTTCTCAGAGTGTAGAATATTCGATGACATATCAATAACACCTGTATCTATGAAACATGCCAGAACATATTTGACATGCTGAATTGAACATTCATGTTAGTTATTTTTATTATTATTTATTGTCTTAAACAAACAATTATTAACTGACAGAGAGACAGGATGATTTTAGCCATGAAATAGATTGATTGAAAAACAATAATACATGCTCAATTTTTTACAGTTAATTTATGGTGATGAAGAGATGGAATTAACACCCATACATTGACTGATTCATTTATTACTGCTGTATTACCTGTAATTAATGCCCCCATTAATATTTTTTAAAAATTATTTCCCAACCCATACTCAAATGCAATAGTCTGTCTTGGCAAGAATGACTAAGTTTCACTGACCAGGATTAACTCAGAGAATCCAGCAGTAAAGTTTGAACAGCAGTACCAACCAATCTCAGATAAATGCAATGATGAATACAAATGACACTAGCATTACCCTTAAAACCCCTACTGAACTGCTGACAGCAAACAAAGCTGCATCTAATAAGAACTTTATTCCACATCCAAAGGGTTTAAAAAACATACAATTGGTTATACCTTTTATTTAATGGCAGTGTGTTTGTGACTATGTGAGTGTTTGCACATGTGAGAGGTAATATTATACAATGCCAAGTCTAACCAACTACCTGTATATTTTGTTTGTAAGAGTAATAAATGCTTCAAAGAAGATATGTTATTTTCTTTTATACACATCTGAATTTAAAGTCATTTTCTATAGGCTTATATAAAAAATAGCTTATTCTCAATTGGATGATGTTGCTTTTTAGGACATGCACATCGACTCTTCCACCCCCAATAACATTTACTTAAGAAAAGTCCATCCTAGCTTCTAAAAAATACCCAGCTACCTGTGCTTATTACTGGGGAAATAAGGTAGCTTTACAATCACTTAGAATGATTATTCAGTGTCAGATAATGAAAAATAATGCTTGCCCCCACACCCTGACTGAAGCTGGCACACTTAAAACAATAACTCAACAGGTGAACAAATACATTTTCTCATACACACCAACAAATATTGATGAGCAAATATTTTGTCAAGTAGAGCATGCATACTAAATAACGTTATTCTAGTAACATTAAAACTGGGTCAAAAAAGGCTACATTCTAGAGAATGCATAGCTGCTAGCAAGAATGGGATTCTAAAAAATTATAATGTATCTGATAGTTAAACGTTCTTGGTAGTTTATTTTTAAGAACCTGCTCTCGAATAAATGTTTGTACATGTATATTTCAGCTGCTGTCTCTTTTCTTTTCATTTTTCATTCTTTTCACTTGTCATAACAATTCCTTTAAGTACTTCTGTCAATTTCATATTATAAAAAATAATGTATAATTTTCTATATTTAGGAACAGCAGCCATATTTCTGAGCAGAACAGTATGTTTGGATGATTTTTTTGGGTCAAATTGTTTCCAATTCTGTTAAGCATTTGTGCATTTTAATAGAAGTTATTAATTAGTTTTGTACTTTTGACAGAATTCCTTTGATATTTTTTTTTATATTTTTAGTAATGTTGGCCATTTTTGATGGAAAATGACGTAATTTGCAAGAAACTGAAAGCCTATAATGCCAGAATGCTCTCCATCAAATCTCGTCAAGTTCTGTTTTTCTCAATGTTTTTCTTTCACTTTTTAGTAGTTATGGCTATACTGGATGGTGGATTGGAATAATCTGTTTAAAAAATGAAAGCAATCTAAGCAAGGATGTTTTTAATTGTCAAATTGGAACAAATTATATTAGGCTGCTTTTGAGACATTATTTGAAGGATTTTAGATATTTAGTAATGATGGTCATAATGAATAGTGATTAACATTATTTGAATAATATTTAAAGCTCTCTATGTCGGGATACTTTTTTGTCAAATTTGGTCAAATTTTTTAAAATGGTTTTGGAGCAAAAGCGCCACAGTTGTTATTACAAATAATCACTAATAGCATTAATACCTTGATAACAATGGCAGAACCCCCAATAATATCAAATTGTTCATTTACCTGATTGTCCCCTTTGTGGCCTTGCCACCCATTTTCACTTCTACCCCTATATCAAACTTTGCTGCTTCATGTTTAGCAATTTTTAATATACACCCATATGAAGAGGAAAGCGTTGAGTCTTGGACGAATGTCAGTGAGTGCCCCAAAGGGTTTCCAAGAAAAAGAGTAAAAACCAGACTTTGATAATACTTGAATTCGGTTGCATGTGGTGTTACTTTGCTCTGTTATAAATGTGATTGAATATGGTACGGATCAATGCTGCATACAGACAGGCTTGTATTACTGATTGTAACTGAACTTGTATCAGCAGAAGCTCTATATTGATTTTTTTCCATAGCAATGCCTACACAGTGGGTATAGTCCATGGCATGGTTAATAATTTTGTACTGGCAAAAAGAGAAATATTTTGTTGAGTTGTGAATATTTTGGTATTGAAGAAATACTTTCAGTGGTTTATATACATATGTTGAGCAACAGTCAGGCCATCAGCTCTCAAAGGATACTTTGGGAATTTATGGAGGTCTCTAATAGCAGCATTATTCTGCCAAGAGACTGGGATATCAAGAGAAGATAAACTTAGACTGCTGTATCACTTGAATGCATCATACAGATTTATCAAGGAAACAAAAAAATGGTATATGTATTCTCAGAAACAATTTAAAAAAACACTGATAAGCTGGTTAACCTGGGAGTGACCTTAGAAATGGGATGAAATAAACTGGTGCAGATTTTTGAGTCAAATAGAATAAAACTGATATGCAGAATATTGTACATGAAAGAGTGCCAATAATAATCAGCTCTTCTATCTAAGAAATTCATAAAGTCACAAAATGGACTATGTATACTACCAGGTATGAAAGAGGAAATAAAAAAGGTGATAGGTCAACTTAGATAAAATGTTTTTGTGTATGTATTGGAGGTTCCATGATATTGTGATATAACAAATGCAAAAGGTGTCTGCCTTAGAAAATATGAACTTTGTGGCAAAACATGAAATTATTTGTACTGTAAAACACATATGCAGGTGGTACATTATGGTTTAAGTGCATGAGCCTGCCTTAAATGTGGCATCAGAGTCAAATCATAATCAACTTTGCCAGCCATGTGGATCTGTTTGTGAACACTATAAAGCAACTGAAACCACAAACACCTGTGGCTACACAAGCACAGAGTACAGACAGATGCAACAAAAATATATAAAATAGAAATAACCATAACTGAATAGAGTACAGTTTCTGATCCTGATAAAATACAAGAAAATAAAACAAGTCTTTGACAAAATTTATAATTAGAGCGACAATTCACTTTCCTCTTAGTATAAGCACACATACTGTGCCACAGCTAAAATGTACAGAATGGAATATACATACCAAGTCATATGACAAAAGCTGACACATTTGAATTACTGAGACCAATATTTGTACCACCATTGGTTGCCGCTGCAGGAACAACCAAAGCAACAACAACAATTATAAATACAACAACAGTACAACAACTAAAGCATTTTGCACATCATAATGTTCAAATACCAAGGGGTGCAAGAAAAGCTGACACTTTTGTGATATTAGATGAAAATGAAGAAAACCATCATTATCATCTCCCATCTGCTATCACTACAGAAGCAGCTGTATGTTCATGCAAAAACACAAAATCACAAGAACCAGAATTCAATTTTCAAAAGTGTAATGGTGAATTGGAAAATCACATGGCATTTATCCCACCCACATACAGACCATTCAATGCCAAATATCATTCCAGGAATCATAGTGGTGTTATAAAACTTTGGTCATGCTGATAGAAAAGCAGACATTGTTCATAGTGTTACAATATGTAATTAAATTGCTTATGTGTCAGTCTTAAATTCTTTATTTATTTTATTTTTGTTTCATTATATTTGACTGCAACTACACACGTCATGACTATTACTGCAGTGAAAAACTACAGCAAATAATATTGCGATAGCTTGGTAAAAACATTGTAAAATTTACAAAGGTGCAGTGAAAGATAAAGTCCCCTATACGATCTGAATGATTTAGTAGAAAGCTCTGCTAGCAATGGCAAATGCACCTGATATCAACTCACCAATGGAAATCATTGAACAAACCACATGCAGGCTCTTATGTGTAGTCATTCGATGTGACGGAAAAGCAGAGCAGACAGTTTTTTTTATTGTGCCTGAGTACCAGTGCACTAAACACAGTTGAAGTGTTTCTCAGACTGATTTAAGTAACAGCAAAATGGATTCGACAGAAAATCAGCAGATATACTGAGCATTGGTGATAACATTCAGAGTTCCCCGCAGCCACTCATTGCTGGTTTTGTGAAAAAGCTTTCACTGAAGGGCAAAGTCCATCCACTGATACAGAGCAAAGCCTGTCTAATGATGAAACTAAATGCTCTGGTTACAAAGTTCATGATCACTGACATCATTGGTGTGCACAGAGGCTGCTGCAAACAACACATGCAATCTGCTGTTAAGAGTCTATCCCAACAAAACAAAAATCCCTGTGGTACATGGGTATGATGGGCACAACTTAACTGTTGCCAAATATTGTTTTGTGATGGTTAACCCAAGATCAGTTATATGTGATTTCACCATTGACTGATGATCAACCATGTTATGATGTTTTATAAGATTTTCAAAAAACATTAATGATAACAGATCATTGAGAAATAGTAACAATGCTTCAGCTGATATCATTTCCACCACTGACAAAGCACCTACCATTTATCATTTGGATGCAAACAAAAAAGTGATGTCACAGAAGAGTAATGTCAGTGAATGGCAATCAATGCTCTAAGCAGGAATTGATTCAAAATGTGATAGAAGGCTACAAAAAAGAAACATATATGCTGCTTGAACAGACTGCATGAGAAGATCTCAAAGCCAGGTCTTAACAAACATTGGCACTGCTAATGAAACCCAAAAAGGAAATTGCCAAATGTGCTGTGGATATATAAATGACAAAAGCCAAGGTGGAAGAAGTGGCAGTGCTTACTGGAGCAGAAGAACTAGATCCAGTTCATAAGATAGACAAGCATACCAATGATATACAACTGAGTATGTCAATGAAGATGGAGACACTGGAGAAGGATTGCTTTGCTTGCAAAAGGTGTCCATTTACATGATAAAAATGTTAGAGAGGAAGTTGCCAAAATAATACACATGCCACCCAAATAATTTACAAGTTGAATACGATAACACTGCCTCAGTACTTTATTAAAGAAGAACAGTAGATCTACACAAATCCTATAAATGCTGCTCTTAACAAACCTGGTAACTGGAAAAACATTTGATAAAAATACCATGAAAGACACATGATAAATACATAAATGCTGAAGCACCTAAAATGGGATTCAGGGACCTTACTGGAAAGAAACAATCTACTTGTGATCCGCGGGTTCATTTTCAAGAAACATGTAACGCATTTATTAGAGAAGACATTATTAAATGTGAAACTTTATGGGCAGAAAATTTGACATGGAATACACATCAACCAGACCATGATTGCAGATACCTTGGCCAATCACTGAAACATACAGAACAACAAAAACACAAAGCAAATCTACCCCAAACATATACAACTGTACAACAAAGTCCTAGGTCATGAATACCTCAACCAATCACTGAAACACAAGAACAACAACAACAATTTGAAAAGTTATTAGCACAACAACATACACCCAAATTTCAATCACAGGAAGAATATTTCAAATGGGCAAAAGAACAAAAGATGTGTGCACCAACCAAAATAACGACCTGCTGCACCTACAACATGGCAGCATAGATATCTAGAACCATTAAGTAAAGAGTTTGTTTGTTTGTTTGTTGTTGGGCTTAACGCCATTTTTCAGCACACGATAGGCTATTCATGGCGGCCAGTATTAATGGTGGAGGAAGAAACCGGAAAATCACCGGAAAGAACCACCGACCCACAAGAAGCTACTGGCAAGCTTTCTCACATATCTACATTAGCCGAATCCTAGACTCGAACACACGCAGACAGAGGTGAGATGGCAGTGATCCGTAACGGACAGCGCTTTAGACCATTCGGCCACTCGGGGCCCCAAAGAGTTAGTTGCAAACATTGTAAAGAAAACACAACCAAAACAGGACAAAGAAAAAATGCTGAGGTGGTTGGGTAAACAAAAAAAGAAAGGAAGAAGTCCTGGCAACCTTGCAGATCGATTGGAAGAAGTCCTGGCAACCTTGTAGATCGATTGGAAGAAGTCCTGGCAACCTTGTAGATTGATTGGAATAAGTCCTGGTAACCTTGTAGATTGACTGGAAGAAGTCCTGGCAACCTTGTAAATTGATTGGAAGAAGTCCTGGCAACCTTGTAGATCGATTGGAATAAGTCCGGGCAACCTTGTAGATCGATAGGAAGAAGTCCTGGCAACCTTGTAGATCGATTGGAAGAAGTCCTGGTGACCTTGTCGATTGATTGGAAATACTTTTAAGATCATTAATGAGGCACCATAGATTTGTCAATTTTTGTTTACCAACATCATGGACAGAGAGACATATGCATTGGTGCATGAACTTGTTGAACATATGATATATACAATGTTAGATGTAAAATGTTCTGGTGTAATCAGTGTTTTTTTAATGAGAGGGGTACCAGACTGCTAGCACACACAATCGTTGGAGATTTAATATTCCCAAGGCAGAAGGTTTACATAACTATGACAATTGTGCCAGTAAAAATAAATAACTGGTTAGAAGTGCATGTACTATTGCACCTGGCTGTGACAATGAGACCAGACAGGGTCTGCCTATCATGCAATTAAAATATGCAATTAAATTATTAATAGAAGAACTCTGATAGCCCCTAAGTCTTATCAACATGAAAATATAATTGAAGTGGAAAAATGGCAGCAAAATGAAATTATCAAATAACCATGCTGATAATAAAATACAAATGTGCATGTTTGGTTGTAACTGCTATTTGCAGTCTGCTGTGGCAATGACTGTTGGTCTTGGTGTGACTGGAATCAGGACCACATCAACTATCATAGGTGCTTGTTGTTGGAGCTATAACAACAGTAACCCATGTCCCTGGTGGCAAATTAATTTCAATGTGACTACGTTCATTATTAGGCATCTATTCAAAATTATAGTTGGCTGCACAGAGCAGTCTGAATACAATCAGTAAACTACATTCATTGGCAACTAAGATAAAATAATCAGTGTGGCTGAGTTTGAGATTGTGCTGGCCAATATGGAGAATCAGAGACACTTACAAGCAGAGAGTTTTTTGCTGGCAGAAGGGCTGGTCTATCGAGATCGGTTTATTGTAGTAATAATGACAAAAACTGGATTGTTGTTGTTGTTGTTGGACTTAACGCCATTTTTCAGCACATGATACGCTATTCATGGCGGCCAGTATTAATGGTGGAGGAAGAAACCGGGAAATCACCGGAAAGAACCACCGACCCACGAGAAGCTACTGGCAAGCTTTCTCACATATCCACATTCGCCGAATCCTAGACTCGAACTCACGCAGACAGAGGTGAGATGGCAGTGATCCGTAACGGACAGTGCTTTAGACTACTCGGCCACTCGGGGCCCCTTAAAAAAAAAAAAAAAACTGGATTGATTGTGATTCTGATGTGATTCTAGAGGAAACCCGGATCCAATAACAATACATCATCTGCTAAATGTCAAGATCAACAGTAATGAGGACTGTCACAAATAATCCAGGCAATGATCTCCCAAGAAATGCTATAATTGACTGTGGTACATATAAGGAGAGTATGAATGACAACAAGTTATTAAGAAAGGACTGATTCAATAAGATTATTTTAATATTTAAAAAATGGAAATTTGTTTAATAGTTGTAATTTTGGTCCATTTGCATGCTACAAATCATCAATCTTTTGATGTATAATTTACTCCTGACCAAAGTTTTGCAAATTGCATGATCTGTCATACACTGACCTCTCTGTTCTGTCCATTGTATGACTTTGTTACCCTTATTAAAATTCACTTGAAAATGTCAATATAACCATAAATTCTGGAGGAGTAGTAAGTACAAGATTTTCAAGATGGTCGTGATAGTAGCCATACTGGTTGTCAGATCAGCCTCATTGCCATTCAGAAATCTTCTGATAAAAACCATGACTTTCTATTCAAGAGTAGTAAAACCAATGATATTTTTAGGTCAGACTGGCTTTCTGTTCTGGAAGAGAAGTTAAAACAAGATTTATAAGATAGCCACTGTGGATTTGATGTAGGACCAGCTAGACCTGTTCTGGTGAAATAACAATGTCAATATGACTCTATGTTCTAAAGGAATATCAACAGCAACATTTTCAAGATGACTACAGTTGAGGCCATACTGGAAATCAGATCAGTGTAAGTGGAGACTTTGGGGATAAATTCAAAGCCAATTTTATTATGCGACATTAGGATTAGCATGAGCCAAATTTTATGAGAATTTAAGATGGGGATTGTTGATATTTAAATTCATTCACATGAAGCTAAGATTAAATTTATAAGACAGAATATGTAATGGTTTTTGTATCAATGACTGTTGTAGAAAATAATGCTTTTATGTCATGTAATGACTGAAAGTAAATAATAAATTGGTTTTGGGAACATGTACTGAAAATATATTTATAATGACTTGTTCTTTTGGCAGGCCAAATCACAAGGTCTTTAGCCACTGCCAAAACAATTCATTTACACAAACATTTTTAAGTGCAAATTCAACAATCCATTCTTATTACCTGTGCCAACCAACCTACTTATTAACTATATTATCTACCTTGCTTTGTCAGTCCACCTGCTTATCTTTCTCTGCCAATCCTTTCTCAATCTCTCTAACTTCTAATATTCAAATTATTTATTTTAATGTAATCATTCTTGTATTCAGTTATGTCTGTCTGTCGGTCTGTCTAAGCCTTGCTCTTAGTATTAATATAATTTTTAATGTTACTAGGATTTCTCTTAGTGAAGTCTGTCTTTCATTCAAATCCTTGCTCCAAGTGGCATTGTGAATGGTAACTAGTTTAGCATCTAAAAATGTTTTCCTATAAACTTCCTGAAAATTGATAAAAAAGCTCTTTTAACCAGGGCTTCAGTAATTTGCAACCATTCCCCTAACCCAGTTTCTGCAGACACCATACATTCCATTAATCCGTGAAAGTTCAAGGATTTTGTAATGTAAACTTTCAGCACCCATGAAGTGTTGCCAGATGATGATATAACCCTGCAGTGGTCACCAGTCAATAATCACATGCTACTTTGTTTGTTTCATAATTTAGATCCTTCCTTCCTTCCTTCCTTCTCTCTCTCTCTGCAATAATAACCAAAAGATCCTTCAGAAGAATAAAAATCTTTTTTTAAACTAAACAAAATGCTTGAAACAAGTTACTGAAATAGTTTTTCATTAGAAATCAACTGACAAGCTGGAGTCTGTGCATCTTTCCATGGAAAAAACATTTGACCAACACAGCAGCATTTTAAACTTAATGTCATTCAGGCCCTTTGAAGGTGACCTGAAAACATGTTTTCTACCTCCACAAGGAAGAGAGAACAATAGGAAATTATTAAAGCTCATATAAAAGAAACTCTCTCTTTCCATTAGTAAAGACATATGGTCCAATACAATTTGTTTTTGCAGCACAATGCTGTTTGAAACCAATTTTAGTACACATGCTTTTAGTAGCAAGGGTCCTTGTTAGTGCTCAATATTTGTTAGTTAGCAAGAATGTATGACTGTCCAATCCCAAGTCCTAAATTGTTCTCATGTCAACAATCTTTTAAGTCCCATCTTGTGTCCAGCAAGGTTTGTCTGATTGTCTGTCTGTCTGTTCAATCCTTGCTCCAGTACTTACATATTCAGTATTAGTAGGTCCATATTTGTGTCCAGCAAGGTCTGGCTCATCCAGGTACAATGTAATAAAGTCTGGTCTCTGGTCAGCTGGCATCTCCATCCAGGCAAGAGCCTTCTCTATGCGGCTACTATAGGGAACTGACCTGAAATACATACATAACATTCTATAGATTTTGTTTTTTAAAAACTAGATATCTAATGAAAGTAAATGATGGATCCTGCTCTCCTTGTTAACACAATGATTATGATAAGGGGAATATAGTCAAACCTGCATTAAAGGTTTTTTACCTATAGGGTCATTACCATAAAAGAGATAGTGTAATGCCATCCAATATTCATTGAGGCACCATCCATGGTACAGAATAATGGCATTCCTATGATGAATAATGTCCATCATGCAAAACTGGTAAAATAAACTTTTTCTGCATATTAAGAAAAAAGAAAGAACTTTATTTTTAAATGACAGAAGCTGTTTAAGTGTTATTAGTGTGAGCATAATTTACTGACACTGAAATACAGTGCTTGGTGAAATACATAAATGGGACCAAATGGAATAGGAGATTTTGCTTACAACCACAACATGACAGGAATTTTTAATCCTGCCAATGACTCCTAAGTCTAAAGATATTTATATAATTATGTAAATGATGTTAATAACATTTATCAATCATTTTGATGTATTTCTCCATAAAGATAAGTGGTCAAGTGTCTGGCTCACCAGTAAGCAATAGTTTTAATTTTTTTGTTTTAAAACAGGTTTAGGAAAAGCACGATATAAGACAATATACTCTTTCTTCTCAACTCTGCTAGGAGAAACTTGATCTACCTTGTTTACTGTGCTGATACTATATGGCTGCCATTAGCATATTATCAATTTGTTGAATTATGGGCCATTCCTATATTTAAACATGGCTGCCATCAATATATTATTAATCTGCTGTATCATGGGCCATTCCTAGATGCAAATATGGCTTCCATCAATATGTTATCAATCTGTTGAATATTGCCATCCATAGATGTAAACATGGCTGCTATTCATATATTATCAATCATGGGCCATCCCAAAATTCAAACATGGCTGCCATCAATATATGGTCAATCTGTTGTATCATGGGCCATCCCTAGGTTTAAGCATGGCTGCCATCAGCATATTATCCATCTGTTGTATCATGGGTCATTTCTAGATGCAAAACATGGCTGCCATCAATATATTTCAATCTGTTGTATCATGGGTCATTTCTAGATGTAAAACATGGCTGCCATCAGCATATTATCAATCTGTTGTATCATGGGTCATTTCTAGATGTAAAACATGGCTGCCATCAGCATATTATCAATCTGTTGTATCATGGGTCATTTCTAGATGCAAAACATGGCTGCCATCAATATATTTCAATCTGTTGTATCATGGGCCAACTTTGGATGTCAACATGGCTGCCATCAATATATTATCCATCTGTTGCATCATGAGCCATCCCTAGATGTAAACATAGCTGCCATCATCATATTATCAATTTGTTGTCTTTGAAGGCCACTTTTCCCACTTTTTAGAAGTCGATGTTTGAGACCAGTTTGGCTGTTATGAATTTTGTAGATTTTGTGGTTCATACAAATTTCCAATGATTTTTGTTGTTGTTGTTATAGGGTTTAATACTATTTTTTAGTACAAGATAGGCTATACATTGCAGCCAGTATATCTGTTGGAGAAAGAACCCGGGAAAAGCCCGGGAAGAACCACCAACCAATCAGAAGCTACTGGCAGACTCACATACCCACATTAGCTGAGCCTGAGACTCGAACCCATGCAGACTGAGGTGAGATGGCAATGATCCAGAATGTTGAGTGCTTTAGACCATGCTGCCACTTGGGGTCCCATGAATATCCAATGAACAATGAGCCTTCTGTGAAAACAACTGGGACCACCCTCACAGGTGTCCAATCTACCTCAAAGGCAGCTGTAAAACCGTAAGAACTACAAAAAGAAGGTACCCCATTTGCTACAGTTCTGAAGCTAAATTATGTGATGATCTTTGTATAGATATAGACAATATGGAGACAGTTTCACAATAAGCAAAACAAAGCAAAAAAGGAAAAAAAGACAATGAACTGTTTTGGTACAATTTGTTGTCCTAACAATACAACTTACCCATCGTACTTTTCATAATAATTAGGAAACATTCCTGAAAAACAAAATGAAACACGAATCAAATAAGCAGATAAAAAAATTTGATTTTCAAAGTCCTAAGTACACATGAGAAACAATCCCCACCAATTTCAGTCCAAAACCTTACCCCCCCAATGATGCAATTATTGAGGTTCAAAATCAGATTTATTAAGAAGCATGATACCATATACATTCACTTATAAGTTGACTCCCAACTGCAAACAACATAGGCCCTGATTGATTACTCCTAATGAACTACATATACTCAGATCTACCGTGCATTATGAAATGGCAGATCTGGGTTTATACAGGGTTACAGTTGGACTTGACATAAGCAAGTATATATATGGTACATTTTCCCCAATCTAACCAATATGATCTTGAAAGACATTGAGCAAATTCTTGGTTACAACAAGATATTTCATGTCATCTTTGTTTAATAGTTCTGCATGGCTGGCTATGGACAGCATGACCAAAAAACCATTTACCTTTAAGCTGCACTAATGGAGCTAGGTGGCACCAATGCAATGTGATTCCCTTCATTAGATTTATATTTTCAACAAAAAGAGATCAAGACATCAAAAATTTTCACCATGCACATTCAAAATTTCATATATTTCAGTTTTATTTCATTTCAATTATTGGGTGGTTTGACTGGTTCTCTGAATCAAGCACTACCATGATTCACAATGTATGTCACTACACTGCAGCAGGAGAACCAGTCTTAATAACTCTGTTCTTAAAATGTATTTCTGTAATAACATCTGCACTATAGAATGGCTGACTGATATTATCAGCACTTCGCAGTTCTCAATGTTTCAAATGGATTCTCATTTTGTTTTGCAATTGTCTGAAGTTGAAGATCACACCTTAGCTTTCCTTAAATGACAGTTGTTGCTACAAAAATTTTGTACAAAGATCAGAGTTGCTTTTACTTGTTTTTACTGCTGCAGGTATATCTTCTGAAGACACACAATAAAGTATCAAAGGGCACGTTAAGAAACCTTACATTTTCACATGTGAAAACAGGAATGACAAAAGATCTGAAAATTATTTTACCAATAAGTTTCTATACTTCACACACAAGTATTTAATAAAAGAATATATTTATTTACATGTGAAAATACAGAAATTTTTAAAAAAAGAAATACATCACCAATAATTTTCGGTGTTTTTTTCAAACTATTAAGGATTTAATAATTTAATATTATTTAACTGCTAAATATTCAACTCTTACCTTGTATTTTAACATCAGAGCCTGGCCAGAAAAATGTTGCTGTCTTATGACCTTGTTTCTGTGCTGTAATCCAAATCTAAAAAAGAAATTATAAGCAATATGATTAAAATACTGCAATTTTTGGACAGTACACAAACACTACTAATCATGCCCAGTGTACAGAAAATAAGATTATACAGAAAATGAGCATATCAAGTGTACAGAAAATAAGATATAAATAAGCAAATCCTCAAAAAAAGATTATACAGAAACAAATATATCCAGAAAATATATAAGCAAATACAGAAAGTAAGCCTGTGGCCTGTACAGTAAGCAAATACTTGAAAAATTAGCCATTACAGAAAATAAGCAAATACTAAAAAAGATTATATAAATAAACATAAAAAATACATGCATAAAGAAAATCAGTATATGTATAGAAAATAAGTCAATGCTTGAAAGCATGCATTTATAGAAAATAAGACTATGCAAAATAAACATATGTAGAAAGAAAGTTTTTTTAAAAGGAAGTAAATATAGAAAATAATTATATATCAAAAGTCTGGTATTTTTGTTGCAACATATATCTGTGTGTAAAATACATAAGGCATTAAAATCTGCTATTTTATGACTACATGTATTCTGTCCAAATTACAAAACCAGTCTGACTTTTTATGGACCTACTGTAGTTATGGCAATTCATTTTGACTATCTGTTCTTTTAGTGATCGAGGGGCCCCGAGTGGCCGAGTGGTCTAAAGCGCTGTCCGTTACGGATCACTGCCATCTCACCTCTGTCTGCGTGTGTTCAAGTCTAGGATTCGGCGAATGTGGATATGTGAGAAAGCTTGCCAGTAGCTTCTCGTGGGTCGGTGGTTCTTTCCGGTGATTTCCCGGTTTCTTCCTCCACCATTAATACTGGCCGCCATGAATAGCCTATTGTGTGCTGAAAAATGGCGTTAAGCCCAACAACAACTTTTAGTGATCAATAATGTTTATGTAATAACATGCAAATTTGGCTGAAAAACTTGGGTATAAAAATTTTAACAACAGTTTTAGTGCAATGCAATTTGCTATAGACAATTGCATATAAAAAAGAAGCTACCTAAAGAAGCTGAAAACACATTTTTCTCTTGCTTTGGTAAGGAAGTTACATCATGTCCTGGCATAATTTTGACAATAAATGCTTTTAAGAAACATTCCCACCAATTCTGATTAAAATTGGCCCACCAAGTTTTGAGAAGAACTTGAAACTAAGTTTTCCTGCTAACTGTAATACCACCCATGTCATCATTTTGCCTCATATATTAAAAAGAAGTTGAAAATATATTTTCTATCTGGTTACTATGGAAGGTGAAATATTCTGAATACAATTTTGGTACAGGACCATTCATGCCAAGACTGATCCAAATAAGCCCAGCATGCACTGCTAAAAATTTGAAAATTATAACAAATGTAACCAGACACAGGGTCATGCCCAAAGCTACCTTGGCCTAAAAACAACAACATAGCTTAATATCCAGAGAGATTTTCTACACTAGAAAATATGAGACAAGTATGATTTCTGCTTTAAGATGGTTACAGAATCTATGTTCAAATTTATATCTTTACAGAAACAATGCTAACTTGGCACAATAGTGTCTATATGGTGTCAACTAAAGGAATGCCTAAAAATGCAAAATTGCATAAACATTTAGGAAGATAAATCTTTCCAAATAAATGCAAATATTAGGTACAAGAAGATAAAACAAAACATGATGTCAAAATTCTAATACATATCAAATAACAGATAAGGTAAGACATGTTAAATCCTATACATTAAATACAAATTATTGCATAAACCACATTCCCTTAAAAAGTTCCAGACTTTCTGTTGGTTTGTTCTCATGCATTTTCTTCATGCAGATCATGTCAAAATAATTGTGGGTCATAGGGTGGAAACTGACACACTCAACATGAGTGTCCACTATAAGTGAAACAAAGGTTAGCCAAATATTTGTACACTTATTGAAGAAAAGACATGGTTGATTGATACTGATTTGTATATTGTACAATTCATGAGAATAGTTATAACCAACACAAACACATGAAGCTGGAAGCAATTTATTGTGGTTACTGATGTAAAATAAAAGCTATATATAACCAGTTTTCCTCTAACTTTCATTTTTGTAATACTTTTTATTGAAAGACTTCTACCTTGAGGAGTTTAAACTTGATATTACAGAAATCCAACAAAAAAATACAATTACATCTTTGTTTTGCTGACGACTTTGTTTCTTTAAACAAGAGTATAAATAGACTTTATTTCCTTGAACAAAAACTCATAATAAACGTCTCCAAGACACCCACCAAACCTCAGATATTAAAAACACAGGAAAAAATTACATTATCATAAGGAACACAGGATCATTACAAACATTCAGTATAAAACTAAAATCAGATAACTGAAAAGTTGCAACAATATTTTCTTATTAGATATTAGGCTTAAGTTTAATTGTATCAATGAGAGATCATTAATTGCCAACTACATAAATCTTTGTATGCATGGAAAGCAAGCTACACAAGTTGTTGTTGTTGTGGAGCTTAATGCCATTTCTTAGCACACGATAGGCTATATATGACGGCCAGTATTTTTAATGGTGGAGGAAGAAACAGGGAAATCCGAAGAAAGAACCACCGGACCACTAGAAGCTACTGGCAAGCTTTCTCACATATCCACATTCGACGAATCTTACTCAAACCCATGCAGACAGAGGTGAGATGGCAGTGATCCATAATGGAGAGCGATTTAGACCACTCGGCTGCACAAGTATCATAGCTGGAAAAACTTCAGTAGAGCAAGTTTAAATTAAATTTTTGTTGTTGTTGTGAGTGTGAGGATAACATTTTTATGTTGTAGTAATAGTTTTATCAATATGCATGTGTTTAAATTTTCCAAACTACATGATCTGGCTGCAAAAATCAAGAAAATAAATGCAGCATAAAATATTTTCATATACCATAATTACAGTACCATCATTAATCTAAATATCCAGGCCCTCTTATTTTTAAAACTTGTTAACAGTACATACATTTTCTGGATAGAATTTACTTGTACTATAAAGACCAGGGATTCAAAAGATGACCATCAGACAATGAATTTATGCTCCTTTGCTAATTGCTAAATAGCCTCTGGCCTTTAGAGGTTTTTAACCTCTTTTCGTAGGTTGAGAGGAAACCCGGCAGGTCACCAAATCTATGGATTTTTATTTCTTCAAGGTATCACTGTATTCTTGCATCTTATCTAAACAATTTTTAGACATTAAACAGTATGCAGAGATGGCCAAAATAATTTAGCTTCCAATATGTACTATATTAAGGATCAAACTCAGCTTCCTTTTCAATATGGAGCGCATCAAATTTTCTGGGCACAGGCCCATCACTTTTGTTGCCATAACAACTGTCAATTGGCACATGTGCAACAAAAGTGCTGAAAAAGGCTTCTTCTGTTGAAAAATGCATGCCTAACTTAACCAGATCTTGGTGCACTAATCTTCAAGAGCAGTATATCTTCATGAACAAAAAGAGAAACAAACACCAAACTGCAACCAGTAATTTGTTTTACTTGTAAAAGAAAGCTTCAGAACAATATCAGGTAGGTGTTCTTTCCTTGCAAACAAAAACATAATACAACCTAGAACAACTAATCCACTTCAGACCGGAACTTGAGAGTACACAATAGAGATATACATTTTCTGGACAAAATATTTGGGAAAAGTGTTAATTTTCATGACCACAAAATTATTTAGAAAGCGAGTAAAACAATAAATTTCTAATGTCTAGAAATTTTGGTAATTAATAGTAATAATATTCGCAAAATGAATGTGAAGAGCTGTTTTATACTTACTGGTTCCCCTCCCCACCAGCGTGTGTCACTGGCATTTGGACTGGACAGGGAAAATCTGTTCCCTATATTCAGATCATACATGTTGTTGTCTATAATGCCATGTGACTCTGGGTACAGTCCCTGAAAAATATTTGAAAACTTTGATCTCAAGGTTAAATTTGCAGTAATTGAAAGAAAAATGGGCAAATGCAAACATGTCAACATGAATGCATTCATTATTTTGTTAGCATACAATTTTTTATATAGAAGATGATGGTAGCTGCAGAAATTTCTGTACAAACATGCCATATCTGCAAGGAATTGTCGATAATTTTCTGCAATGTATTATAGGTTTGATTGGTATTGCATTTCTACTTTGCAAAACTCTTCTCTGAACCAGTAAAAGTACAACAGTGTACCAGTTTTTCCCTCAATCACTCAAAGAAACAACATCAATGTCCTACAATAAATAATACTTCCAGCTGTAACTGACATTCATTTACCTCCTGAAAACAACTGAACTCTCATGACATTATTGTTTGAAGTTATCATTTTTAATTTGGTTATGATTTTTTTCAGAAAAATGGAAGAATATACTTTGTATACTAGTATTTACATTTATTATTTTTTTAAACTGAAAATTCAATTCATGCAATGTGGGAGTCATCTGAAAAACATGACATTCAAAAATGTTGATGAATTTAGGGGTAATGTTTTGCAGAGCACCAAAAAACTGTCAAATCAATATTTTAATGTTTTGAATCAGTTTCCCATTCAGAAATGCATATATGCTATGCACTGTCTTTATCCAGTATTTGTTACACAATGCTTGTATCTACAGTTATTTGAATTTTAACAATTTTGAAAATATTATGGGTATTTTAAAATACTACCCATCACAAAGTGAAGTGCAAGTCAGTGTTTTTTTACCATGTTTTTATATTAACATATGAGTTTTGCTGAATAAACAAAATTTTTTGATGCAAAAAAATTTTGATTTTTAAAAATTGTATTATCCTTTCCACAAGTTAGATTTAATTCTCAAATTATATTTTTCAACTTTTCTGCCAGTTCATGAAGCTGGATAAGCCCTTGGCTTGCAAAGGCAGCATTCACTTTGTTTTCAAGTTACAAATTCTTTTTGATCAAGCCGCAAATTTAATACATATAATTCTTCAGTGCCAAGTAGAGTTCTAAAACTTTTTGAGCATGTTTGACCAAAACCACTTAGATTGTAAATGCTTAACCCTCTTTGTTTCATATTTGCTCAGTGCCATGTAACAGAAGGTATTATCTGAACACCTTGTGATCTTGCTGCACAAGTGACACAAGTTCAGCCTTTAATAGATTTCACAGACTGTATGACTAAAGTGTTACATACAAAGCCCAAGCTCAGTCTCTACATAAGCACCCACATATGACAGTCATGCCAAGTAAACAGTCAGTCGATATTTAGGACGACTAGATGATGACAATGATGGTGGATTCCAGAACCTTATCAGGATGAATTCTTTGACTTTGTATCAGATAACTTTAGATATTGACATTTACTATGAATCACAAAAATGTAAGTTGCTAATTTATTTGTGATATATTCCACTCAAAAATTCTATTCTACACTGGCTTTGTCTTTTTTTCTGGTTTAATTTATCAAACTATCTATCGATCGATCAATCTATCTATCTAATCTATCTGCCTATCTAGTTTGGCTTGTGTATTTTTCCAAAAGTGCAATTCTGACTCAATGTTGATGAGTCACACCTTCAGACAGAACTGACTAGAAAATTACATCTCAACTTATTGGAGTACAAGATAAATTTGCTTTTTGCAGATCTAAAAAATAGTAAAGTCGACATATAATTGAGTATATATGGTAGCTATTAAGCTGTGTTGAAATGGCATTTAGGTGCATCAATGGCAATTAGTTACATCAATGGCATTTAGGTACATCAATGGCAATTCATTATCTGAACATAAACTGAAATATACCAAAAATCAACCAAAATTCATTAATTCATTGACTATGCAAATAAAGAAAAGAAAATACTAGTCCCTTTAATAGGCAGCTAATGAAACATCAACCTATTTTAGAATGTGAAAGAAAATCCAACCAGAAACAGGATTTAGAAACCAAAAACAGAAATAATGTCATTAAAGACTGAAACACAAAACAGTGAGAGAGACTCACTTCACTGAAAACAAATCATTGACCAATGGTCAGCAATGAAGAGATTAGGATGAGTTACAATTTTTTTAAACTCACCGTAACAATGGTATAGTGATTTGGAAAAGTCTTTGTGGGATACACAGACCTCATGTATGGAGCATGGATGCCACATTGGCTTAGACGTCCAATGTGAGGTGTGAAATTCCGCAGCAAATAGTCTGCCCGAAAGCCATCCAGTGATATCAATAATATAGGCTGGTAACTGAAATTATACATGGTGTTTATATCTAATTAACTAAGATTTTGCAATTGTTCATTAAATTAAATACTTTATTAAACAGCAGTGGTTATCAGAATGAAAGGATATACAAAATGATCATGTTTATGTCCTTTAAAATGACATAGAAGAAATGGATATCTTATTTAGGAGTTACGTTTGGAAATATATTGCATGAATATTCCTTGGATTCAGTGCAAATGAACTGTACTGGCTATACAACTTCAAAAAGCCTGACAGCAACTTTAATATGTATCTATTGTACCCTTCTCTGATCACTGATTTTTCATTATATGATATGTTGTACATGGTGGACAGTATATTTGGTGGAAGAAGAGCCACTGACTTATGGGAAACTACTGGCAAGCTTTCTCACATTTGCTAAGCCATGACTCAAATCCAATTGGACCGAGTTGAAATGTGAGTGATTTATAAATAGAAGTGCCTTTGACCACTCGACCACCCAGGGCCAAAACTATTTTTATTAAATCTGATGCCCATTTATTCAATTATTACTTTAATATCAATGGATGGCATTAAATAGGTGAAAAGTTAGTTAAAAATAAAACTTTATAATAAGACCAGTTTATCTGACATGTTTTCAGAATGTCTTGGCTCATGTTGTCTTGGACCATTTTATTTTCATGACCAAGTGTTTTGTTTTCTGGTAAACTTGTGTGCAAAATTGGAGGACAATCCATCAATGACATTGGATAATTTTTAAAAAAATTCAAATTTTTCATAAAATCCATCACTGAAAAATATGGATAGTATCATCAAGTATGGAAAGACATGTTCAACTAGCCTGGATATATCTAAACATCCTGGATAACTACATAATTATATAACATGACAGCATGAACCTAGAAGATATAGTGCTCTTCAGTTTGACAGTGTCGATCTCTCTTTTGAAGCAATTTCAATTGCTTACTTTGCATTTTTTAAAAATAAAAATAAGGTTAAACTAAAAACAAATAAAAATGCATACTCAGTTTGACATTGTGACTTTGTTGGACAAGGGAAATCAATCCAATCTTGGGTAAGTTCTGAAGGCCAGAGTTCTTCAGGAAGGAAAGTACGGATTCTGGCTGCCATAGAGGTATCAAATGAGGTTAAAAAATTCAAGCCAACTAGTAGCTCAATGTCACGAATCCTAGCAGCATTGTCAATCAGGAAATCTTTATTTTTCTGAAGAAAAAAATAGAGGAAAAATATTTTGTATTAAAGTATATATACCCTTCTTAAAACTTTCATATCACTTCACAGTCATCTTCTTCAAGGTTAAAATTTAATTTCCCCATTAATAATATTTTGAGGCTTGACCAGTGTGGTGTGAGTTTGCCATGATAATATCTTCATTTCCAAGATTAGCAAAAAAAACCTATAAACTCAATTAACAGACAAGACTTTGAGCACTTGCTCATCTGGCAATTTCTCTTCTTTTAGTTTCGAAGCATATGGTGGATCCAAACAAGTGGTTGCCAATTCTGTTGTCTCCTTTCACTTTTGCTCTTATGTAGTGACAAAACAAGCATAAACTGCATTAAGAATTCTGACCACTAATTCATTTTCTGTCCATGCCAATGTAATGTAATTCAAAATATTTTTCACTAGTATACAGAGAAATTCTATTTAGATTCTAAAGGTATTAATACAGATGTTGCAAAATTTAACAAGAAATATTTCACAATGAAATTATGGCTAATGGTCTGCTTGTGATGTATTAGGTACAGTCCCCTAAGTTTTTGTATTTGGAGAATTGTACCTGGTGTAGATAATAACTAGTGTCCTGAGTCCTATGTAAAAATGTGACATAATTATTAACCAAACCAAAAAAATTAACTAGCTAAAAAATTCATGGGCTGTCTAGATATTCTGGACATTCTGTACAAATTTGTGCTGCCAATGCAGTCACCATATTTAAAATCTACTTCAAAATTAACTCTATTTATTAAACCTCCATTTGCTACAAACATGTGAACCTTAGGATTTTGAATCTGACATGAATTACTGTTGGTCATGTCTGGCATTAGCTAGGTTATGGAGATAGTAATCAGTGTACAAACAAAGGAATATAACCTGTGATGTTTACTCAGTCTCACAGATAGAATGAAAAATTAGGTACATGTAATTTTGATATGATTTTGGGAACTTTTCATGCCATGGACAAATGTTCAGCATACCACACATTGATTTTTCTCACATCAGTGTTAGATATATGCTTTTAAAATCAATTGTTACAAAGGGAGTTAAATCAATAAGCCCCTTCTCAAAACCAGTGGATTTGTACCAAATATCATTATTTTACAGATATATGCTTTTAAAATGGGTTGTTACAAAGAGGAGATAAAGCAATGAGCTCCTCCTTCAAAACCATGCTGTTTTTAGCCTACAATAAAACTTGTACCAAATATCATTATTTTACAAATCAGCAGTAATAGTTCTCTAAGTTTTTGAAATACTAAGATGTCCCAAGTACCAAGGCACCTATACTAAAATGGAAAATATGAAGAAAACTTAATAAAAAAAGACATCAAATTCTATTTAAATTACATGATAGGCTGTACCAACAATTTTGTATTCTGAACACATTATTTACAACCTTACAGTGGACACTGCCCAACCAAGCCAAGTATAGACAGTATGCTGAGATATACACACACCGGCATATCCACCCATTTTCCATACAAAGTCAAAAAATGTGAATTTATTTCAAATAGAATATTTAGTACAAAATGCACTAATTTTAATACATTACTGAAATTCTGGTTTGAAAGACAAGTATGACCATGTCTTATGGAAGGTAAGCAAATGCATCCAAAAGGTTCCAATCAACGCAGACAGCATCAGATCAGGGACTGGTGAGACAATGGTTGGAAGTTTTGCAATCACCTTATCACTAATAGGTCCCAGCAGGCCCAAATTTGAGTGAAAACTGAGGGATGCTTGTATCTGTTGACTCTTCAGGGCCAATGAACCCATTGATACCTTAAGCCAAGCTGGAATATGACAAACATGTCCAGATTTGTCATTGACAATACCAGCTTAGAAATCCCCTACTCAAGGTGTTGGGAATTTGTTCAACCTTGCCTTTTGATATAATTCATCCCAGTGTTGAACAGAAGGAGAGTACCCATCCATGTAGATTCTCTTGACACCAATTTCTTTATGGCTTTCATATCTAGGATAATGATATGCAATTATAGATGATACTGAGTGAACCACTGACCTATGGCAAATCTATGAAAGTGCCTTGTGGTATGAAGCAGGCAAACTGTACAAAGACTTTCAATCATTTAGCTTAAATGCTAAGGTCAACTGGGGTAGTGTTCTCTTGTGATCTAAGATGTATGGCTGAGTCTGGATTTGATGGAAGAGTGCTACTGTATAATAATATTACATAATATTATTTGTGTTGAGACAAGTTGGTGGATATTTGATTAACAGAACCAGTCCATTTAACTCAAATGAAGACCTTCGATCTTTTGGCTAAATGGTAAGAGTGTCTGTGGTAGCTGAGATTAAAGGCAGAATCCAGTTCTGATAGAACAATGCCATTTAATCCTACATGACCTACCATCATTTGTGTTGAGGCAGGATAGATGTTTCATCCAAAAAACTGTTGTGCAAGATCATGTCTGAGTGGCTTGCCTTAACCTTCATCTCACTTAAATGTAATTAATAAAGGCCTATTGTCTTTGGCTTACAATTTACTATCTGCACCTTCCCCTTCAATATCTCCACCCCAACAGTCCACTGAACTTCGTCCATAATATGCAAGTCTGACAAATATTCATAGAATGGCAACTGGAAAAAGGCTACACATGTAGAATGGTTGTCAGTCCTGTGATTCCGAAGTTTACTAAGCTTACACTTGGTCTTACCCACTGGCTAAATCCCTTGTCCATTAGCTAAATCCCTTGCCCACTGCCTAAATCCCTTGAACATTGCCTAATTCTGTAAGACACAACTGAACAGACAATGTATACAGGTGTAGCACAGCATGCATTGTGCTTCATAAACTCAGTGTAACTGCAGAGCTACATACTATGAAAATTACCTGTAAAAGGGTACATGGTCACCAATACAGGTAGAGTATTGGTGCATTGCTATTAACTCTTTACATTCTACAAGTACTTGCTGCCCTGCCATCTAGCTACTGTTTGTAGGCTCAACCCTAGAGCATCATAATGGCAGCCTGAGTGAGAGCTTTTTGAGTTAGGACACATGTTGTCTACATTTTCTATATCAATCCCTTGCAAATTATGTAATTTAATGAAAACTAATATTTTCAACACTTACCAAAGTTTTATGCCACTTATTTCCACCAACAAAGACATAATCCTCAGGAATCAATGTTTATATTCACATGTTCATAATAAAAAATATACCTCAAAACAACTAGAATATTTCTTCAAGAAAAAAACTAAAAAGAAATCTGTCTACCTTGCATTTTCAACTAAATTGAATGATGGCTCTGAATCTACTGTAAAGTCATCCACATGTAATGGTCCCATGTGTTCTGATCAGAAAAGATCATCGTGTTTTTCATCCTCAGATTTAGATAAAACTGGTGTTGAAACAGGACTTATACTAATGTCCAATCCTTCATCTTGAATCATATGATTAAAATCAATGTCATTTGCAATGTCATTACTTTCAAATCCTTCAAAACTTTCATTAGAATCATTGTTAGAATACATGAATGTTGCCATTTTGTTTTACTTTCACAATTGACATCATCTTCAATGGAATTTCCCACTTATATCCTGTAAAACTACTAATAGAATACTTTCATCTTTTTATGTAATGACTATATTCATTGGGTAAATATTGTTATAAAAGCCAGAATGTTTATAATTTCAGTCAATGCAAAGATTTAATATGAAACGTGTATATTCATCTCTGGGGTTTCCCAACCCTTAGCCAGAAATGCATGTATGAGTCAGCTGGGATAGAGAGAATATTATTACCAGGTTGTATATGCGGCTCTGGGGTTACAAGGCTATTTTTATGGTCACATATATGCATTAGTAGAAGGTAAAGAGTTAATAGTAAAGAAGTGGATGCTAAAATATAAATTCAAAGGCAATGCTACCTGAACAAAAGGCCAAATGATAGCCTGTACAGGTAAAATTAGTAAAGCATAAAAAATATAACTATGAAGTGGATGCTTTCACTAGATTAATATATAAAACATACCTGTATATATTTGACTGTAGTGGAAATTATACAGTAATATTATACAAATTTTCTATATTACACAACAGACATCACACCTGTGACAGAACCAGGATTTCAAACCAGTCGATTTACACCTTTAATCAGGAGATTGGTTTCTAAAAAGAGAGATTTTTTTATTGGCATACATTTTACGTGTTTTAAGGGAATTGAAAATGAAACAAGTTCAACTTGTCACAAAATATAATATCTCCTCATATTAAGAATACAACACACAATTTTGCACATGATTCAGATTCAGAATCTGATGGAAAATGTTACAAGCAAAGATTTTTTTTTATACAATCCACAGGCATTTCTAGTTTCCTTCATAAGATCATTGTCTGGTGACCACTGGTAACATTCACTGTGATTGTTAGCCATCACACTTAGCAGGCTCTCAGGTCTTCTGGTCCAGACTTCCCCTTGAATCACTCTGGATTTTCCAAAAAATGGATAATGTCCTTTCTGTGTTTTTATTCACTTTTGATCCAGTCTCAAACAATGCCTTCAATGTGGTTGTGTTTGTTTCTTAAAAACTGTTGCTCCTATCCTATGTGATGGTGTCTGTATATGCCTGGTGATATCATTTCTTCCTCCATATGCTATCATAAAATCCAATTTGCACGAAAGACACAATGCAATGTCAGAACCTTTGCTACTAGCCTTCACACACTTAAATTCTGGTATCCAAGCATTGTTAAACTTGCTAGTCTGATTCAATTAACCCATTTGTTTGTATCTCCCTACAGAGTTCAATAATGGAAACCTTTAATTTGATAAAAAGTGCAAAGAACTTAGTCAATTCATTCACTGATTTATATTTTCTAACCTGACTGAGTAGAATGACAATAACATTGTCATCATCTGCTTGTCTCATGCTTAACAAAGTTTTCAGTATAATAGACAAATATGCTTGAGAGCCATTTCCAGTTCCTGGACAAGTCCATTTTCAGCCGAGATGTGTATGCGCGACTAAAGATGTATATACAAATGCTGTCTGCTTCCGATATTTATTGTGTTGAATCAAGCAAAGGGAAAGAATGATAACAAAAGAATATGACATTCGTGTGGATTTAACAAGTGGTTTCATTAATATGTTCATTTGTGCAAAGGAATATACTTCCAAACTCAATGTTATGTTAATTTACGGAATTATCCGGCTGTTACCGAATAGGTAATCAATCAATGATTCAACTGACTTAGTTCTGTGCACTTTTTCTCACATTAAACATTTTAGTTATTGAAATTGGTAGTGGGGTACAAACAAATGGGGATGTAGTGTAAGACTATTTTATAGCATTTCTTACCTGGTGGCTTCTTAGCATTTGGAGAAAGCAGACGTTTCGGCATTTCGACATGAATTGAAAAGAAAATATACAAGCTGCCTTAAATATTTATTTTAAACCAACGTGAAAAATACAAGAACAATTAAAAGACATCAAATCAAAATAATTACTTAAGTGTTTTTGTACAGATCATTTTGGTTGGTCTCCGTTCTATCTTTCTTCCATAACAGATCGGCCGAGTTTTAGTAAAGACTTGTCATCAATGATTACCTTTGATCCTTTTATTACTTATAATACCTCAAACAACATCCTGCATTTGGCCTTAAACTCTCTAAATTACAACAATAAGGTAATCAATCAGCTGCTTATGCATCCACATGCTAACAATTGTAATCCCACTACTCAATCATGCATGGTCACACAAGCCATATCATAGGTCTATTATTTCCGGCTTTCAGTAGACTGGTTCTCGCTGCTTTATTTAATGTGTTGATAGAATGAGTAAAAAAAACAGATTTTAAAAAAATAATAAATTTCTGTTAAATTGTCAGAGTCGGTAGAGTTCGACTACTGAATGGTATGTGCAGTAGACGGTCTTTATTTTTTCCCTACTGCTGCTAGAATCACAGGTATGTGACATGCATTTATTTAAATACAGATAAAGCAATATAAGGGGAAGCTGTAGTGACTTGTGCAGATATGTAACCAAGCATGCCTAAGTGTGAGGACAGTAAAGTGATGATACTGAAAAGCCAGAAATTTTGATGCCAAAGAAAAAAAGAAACGGAAATTTATAGATTGAGTATATTTCCCTTCAAAGTTAACACTCCTCCAACTAGTTTTAAAATTGAAAACTTCCAAAATACTTATATGTGGAGTGCAAGGCCTATCTGTCTGTCGAGGGCATGCTACTTGACACCAGCACAAGTAGTGTCTTAAGAATTCACTGGATTATGGTACCAATCCATGTCTCAAGGGGAGATCACTCTAACTGCCACCAAAGTAGACAGACAATTGTTAGCTTTTTAGTTAAAAGTTCAAGCCTGGGAAGCCTGGACTTGTTAGGTAGTAGTTTTCTTCTAAGGTATTATTAGTTGGTAACATATCTGACAAAGAAAATTCCTAAACTGGGATACCAGAATAAGCTACCTTGATCAACAGCCTTGTGATAGCTATGCACTGGATTATTTTGGATTGCCAGAACAAAAAATGAAATCCTATAAGCACAGACATAATCTATGTAGAATTTAAAACTACTAATAAAAGACTCTGGAAACTATAGTAGACTGATACAGATACTGAAGCCAATAGCTGAATATTACATATGGTATTAAAAGTTACCCCACTTCATGACTGGTACCATGCTCAATTAATAATAAGTCATGGCCTGAATATCTAGGGGAAAAACTAATTACAAGAACTGTTTTATTGAGAGCATTTCACAGCTTTTTCCTCTTGTATTTTAAAAAAACATGTATGAATCTGAACAACAACAACAAGACCAACAATAAAAAAAATAAAAAAGATATAAATAAATAGATAAATAAAGAACATTAAATTATTAATTCTCTCACTTGTGTTGCATAAATACTGACCAAGCAGTTTGGATCCTTGGGTTGGTTGGGAAGAATGAAGGAGAGTACATCAACTTCGCCTCCACAAGGCAGTTTGGTCTTTAG
Organism: Potamilus streckersoni; assembly: GCA_016746295.1. NCBI lineage: Eukaryota > Metazoa > Mollusca > Bivalvia > Unionida > Unionidae > Potamilus > Potamilus streckersoni. The sequence goes on along the minus strand of JAEAOA010001578.1, from coordinate 5,041,079 downwards.
TGTTTTACACTTTACTAGAATGACGTACAGGTGTGTGGGCATAGGCACCTCATCTTGGTCATCTGCAAACCTGTCATTGATGAAGAAAGAAAATAAAGGTATCACTGCAAATTATTCTAACACACTGATGTGTGTGCATGTGCTTGTGGTTTAATATTTGTCTTTCTGTATGCTCTCTCCTTGATAGTATGTATTGTGCTTCAATCAAATTTTCAAAAGATTGCAATACATATTATCAATGATAAAAAATGTGGTCACAATAGCTCAGTTGTTCATAGCATATTTAATTACACTGAATTTTGCAGGATGTAAGGAATATAATGCATACATGCAACAGAAAAGAGAGGTCAGCTTGGAACAACCCAGGAGATTTGCAAAACTTGGTCAGGAGTTTCGACCTCAATAAAGGGAGGATTTTTAAAGACTTAATCTTTTACCATGCAAATGAACAAAACTTAAAACTAGTGAACAGGTTTCCATTTTTTAATAAGAAAACATGCAAATCAGTCCTTTCACAATAACTTCTTGTCATTTACACTCTCCTTATATGTATTACAAGCATTTTTATCATTTCTTATGAGATCATTGCCTGGATTATATTGGTTTAAGTCCCCTTGACCACTTAGGAGATGATGTATTGTTACTAGTTCCAGCTAGAGTCAATCTGAATTTTTCTCAGAATGGAAAATGTCCTTTCAGTGCTTGCACTGGAATGTGGAAGTTTCAGTACAAATCTATGGAGTCCACAAAAGAAATTGTTGCCTGCCTTAGGGTAGATTCAGGTTGCTGATAGCCTGCCAGAAATATCCATGATTGGTAGTGTCTGAGTGTGATGTTATTTTAATGTTAGTAAAATTGTGAAGCACAAACTCTAACAGTGCCTGCTCTTCACTGATGCAATGGCAATACAACTTTACTAAGTCCATCAAGAAGTTTAAATTGTTTTCTGCCTGTGGTTAGATTTATATTGCTGTCTGCCAGTACTGCTCAAAATGTTATTGCCTGGTCTTAATTCAGAAGTTCTTCTTTGGGAGTCCAACATAATCCTTCTCTCAATCAGCATTATTTGCATGAACCTCTTCAACAATTTCACCACTGCAATACAAACATCAGAAAACTTTTAAATTTACTTACCATGGATATACTGTATGTGACATAATATATTATACACTATTGCAACTTACTTTATTTATTGGGGCCCCAAGTGGCCGAGTGGTCTAAAGCGCTGTCCATTTCGGATCACTGCCATCTCACCTCTGTCTGCGTGGGTTCGAGTCTAGGATTCGGCGAATGTGGATATGTGAGAAAGCTTGCCAGTAGGTTCTCGTGGGTCGGTGGTTCTTTCCGGTGATTTCCCGGTTTCTTCCTCCACCATTAATACTGGCCGCCATGAATAGCCTATCGTGTGCTGAAAAATGGCGTTAAGCACAACAACAACAACAACAACAACAACTACTTTATTTATTAATAAACTCTGTTATCCTAGCATTCTTTTTTGTTAGAACCACTTATTTCCTATTTTCATACAAAAACAAAAACAAATGGTCATTCAACTCATTTGATGGAGCTAATGCAATTTTCCCCAAGGGAGATTTCTGTCCCTGAAATATTATAAAAAATTGTTGCTGTGGTTTCATATGGTTTAAATCCAGAAATTACACTTCTATTGATATAAAATTTAAAAATTTTACTGAAATAATTTTCAAAAAAGTTAATATTTTGACATTTTTTAAGAATGTAACCATTACTGCTTTTAATTTTCAATTGGTGTATACCTATAATACTATTTTACCTTCCACTCAGAAAACCTACCTAATCAGATTGGTGTTTATTTCATCTCAAGCGTTTAGTGATGTTTTAATGTCAGTAAGATTTTCCATATAAAATCCAGATGTATACATTATACCATTACACGTGACCTGAAGCCCAATTTGCAAACACCTTGTTGTCATCATTATCTTCACAATATCCAGAAAATAATGATTATCAATTACTAATATTGTAGATGAAGACAATGACCTCATTCATCCTAGATACCAAGTATTAATAACTGTAATGTATTCATATTATTATTATTATTATTATTATTATTATTATTATTATTATTATTATTATTATTATTAGTATTATTATACAAATGTGATCATGATTTTTAATGAACAAAAAATTATTTAAACTATGGTAATACTTACAGGAATATTTTATCCAGCCATGAAAAGATGAGTTCTTCTACATGTTGGAATTCCAAGGAATATTCTGGATATTGTTTTTATCCTTGTCAAAAACCGTCAGCATTTTATTATTCACTAAATTTTTTGACTCATCAATGAGAACATCAAATTTTAAATGGTTGCACATGTATGAGACTTTCTCATCCCATTGAGGATACAAAGCTTTTGTCACAATGTGGGTATTATTGATCCATTCACATGAGAACTTTTGTGTCATTTCCCCATTTTTGACCAGATCTGATAAAATGATATGCCTCTAGAAATAAGAGATTATATCTGGCTATAAAATTGGAAAACAGTGTCTTGGCATATATAACTATCCACATTTAATGTAGATTTTGTGAAAATGAATTTCAGTGATGGCATATTGTTGTCACAATCAATGTGCTTCTAACAAATGGGGTTTTTGCATGATGCATATATTTATTCTTGCCACCAAATATAGAAACAGAAGAATGTATATTCATGTTCCTTTCACTTTAATTGCAACAACTAAAATTTCCATTTCCATCAATCACTGAATTTCAGGTGATATTTTGATTGTTTGAATTTGCTGTTTTTTGCATGAAAATAATGCATGCCTAGACATCATTGTCTTTTTCTAGTTAAGCCAGTTCACAGGTCATGTGATCACAATCAGTAATACCATAAATATACTACAGTGGAACCAACATGTGAAAAAAAAAATGGAGAAACAAATATTAATTTTTCAACAATAATTTTACATATGGCAGATGTTTGGGGTTTGTGAGCATTATATATATATATATATATATATATATATATATATATATATATATATATATATATATATATATATATATATATATGAGTTTAATACAACAAAATCCTATTATACAGGTTAGAGAAATTAAATTTGTACTCTACGGAGTTTCGAACCCAGGTCCGTGAGCAAATGGCACCCATTGCCTTCCCTGCAAGCACCAGCCCATATACCATCACAAATAAGCCTGCATCACCAAAAAATGATGGCAATGAGTCGCTGTTATATAAGCTCGTGCATAGCAGACACACTCACATGATGACCTAGTAAATAATTCTCATATATATATACACAGTCATTTCAGATTCCTATGAAAGAAATCAAGGCATATAGGATTTTTGTATTACAAAGAATTATAAATATATACCAGACAGAACAAATAGTGCTATCCCTGCATTCTGTAGTAGAATCTTGATAATAGTTGGCAGAAATAATAGTTTAATACAAACAATACTATCATACAGGTTAGAGAAATTAAATTCGTACTCTATGGAGTTTCAAACTCAGGTCCACGAGCAAATATATATATATATATATATATATATATATATATATATATATATATATATATATATATATATATATATAATTTGCAAACTATCCTTGGCAGATGGCAGAGATGTGAGAGTTGCAAATGAAAGAGCAAACCATTTTGTACATAGAAATTTACTGGCGATAACTGAAGGTGGTGAGAGAGAGATGAAGGGGAACATCTTTGCTTTAGGCCCTCAGATGGAAACAGTTTATTGCAAATAAATTACCCTTCCTAGATAAAGTTTTTCATTATTATTAATATTTTTATTATTGAAGAACACACTGCCATCCACAAGACAATTGTGCACCTACTGAATTACATCAATTCCACAACTGTCCTTCTGTAGAAACTAGAAATGGTTGACATAAGATGATAATTTAAAAATTTTGAAGTTAGATTACCAGTATAATGTATTGAACTCCATGCAAACTATACACAACTTCAGCATCAGTCAATGGGAAATGTTTGCACTTTGAAATGTTTACAAATTCAACACTGTAAATGAATATAAATCCCCATGGGTTGTAGATAAAAAAAAATGAAATAAACATCTGTAATCTCTTTGGTCAGAACATTTCCATCAGACAATTTACTATCAACTTTTTAAAAAATGTTTTTGTTCCACTGGTTTTGAAATTCATTATACAAAACTGCATTCTTTCATTAAAATTGGGAAGAATTTTTTGTGTATGACATTTGTTTCACATAATCTTAGATTTTCTAAACATCATACCTGGTCTTGTTTGTAATTCCCTCCCACAGGCCATCATGGTTGTAATCATAAACAGGTCCCACAGTTACGCTGATATTATCAAATGTCTTCACATAGTCAGCAGCTAACTCCCACAGGTATCTCCAACTACCTGTAACAGTAACCAAATCATGGTATCACTTGAAAGTTGCATTTTCTATAATATAGCCTTTATCATCTGACTAGAGTGTTACTTAGGTTAAAAAAACATAGTTTTTGTTGTTACCATATTATTTATGCATAATAACATATCATGACATCATAAATAACACCATAAATACTCTTACTTAAGTATATAAACCAATATTATACTTTTGTAATATTATGCCTATACAGCAACATACCATGATATCACAAATAAAACCATAAATTACCTCAGTAAATAAACTCAAATGATATATTTTTGTCATATTACATATGTATAATAGAATATCATGACATCGAGAAAAACATCATGAATACTGTTTCTTAAATAAACTCATATTTGTGTCATATTACACAATATAATAACATATCATGACATAAAAAAACATCATGACATCATGCAAAGTTTAAGTCATAATGTTTGAGTCACTATACTTGTTCCATTGGGTATTGTTACCCCATAATGATGTTATATAATTTCATATGACCTTACAAGGTATACCTGTGTAAATGACTGAGGCCTTGGCCACAATGTAGAATAACTTAACAATGTATACCTGTGTAAATGAAAGAGGCTTGGGCCACAATGTAGATTAACTTCACAAGGTATACCTGTGTAAATGAAAAAGGCCTGGGCCACAATGTAGAATAACATCACAAGGTATACCTGTGTAAAGGACAGAGGCCTTGGCCACAATGTATATTAACTTCACAAAACTGTGTCACCCTTTACAAACATAACCATTATTATAATTATTACATCTGTTTTTGTCTTCTCCCTCAGGATTGGTCCTCATACAGTGTTGTCTGCTGGAGTACAGTGCAAATACTCATATGCTGCCTGGATTATAAGTATATTCATTCATACCTATTATGAATCCTTGTGTTACTGAATCTAGGCAGCATGTACAGAAAGGATAAGATGTTCATTAAAAATCATGCACTTATAATTTTTATTTAATTATATTGCATCTTCCTTTTAACCCATACATATCTGTACACCCGTACAATACCTGTACAGAGTCGGTGACAATTAAGGTCCAATGAGAATGAAAGGGTTTATCCATTTCTCTAATTCTAGAACCCTGAAATCCTTTAACATATTTTGACCAAAACAATAACTGCTCACTTAACTGCCATCAGGATGCAAGAGAACACGATCAAGAAATCTGGGTCAATTGGATGCATCCAGCTGAAATTTTTTTAAAATGCTTTTGACTGCATATGTTATACAAACAACTGTTTCAAAATATTTCTATTTTTTTACATTTTCATCCATATTTGATAGCACATATGAAACTACTAAAATGTCTCTTTGCCAGGTAACTTCCTCTCAGATTTGGTCACATTCTGCTATGCATTTAAAAACAAAAACAGTCTGCAAATGTTTTTCTTTCCTTAGTAACAACATCCATATTTAATGGTCGATTATCTATAAATGTGAACTGTCTTTAGACTAAGGCATTTTTCTGCTATATCTGGTCAAAATCTGTTCAATGTCTCTTCAGAAGAAGTTACTAATTGTTTTTCTTTTTTTGAATTAGCAATCATATTTGATGGCAGATGGGCATCATTTATATAAATTGAAAAGACTTATGCAAGGATACTCTCTGTCAATTTTGGTCAAGTTCTGTTCAGTATCTTGATAAATTATTTAAAGAATTTTATAGTTTTGTAATGCATCAATTCAAGGCAAATCTGTATCATTTACTGAAATATGAAAGCCCTTAATGCCAGAATAATGACTGTCAAATTTCATTAGTTCTTCTGAACAATTTCTGAGAAAAACTTCGAAGTTTCTTCTTGAATTTTTAGTAACATTAGCCATATTTAATATGGATAGAATTCTTCTGTACCAAACTTAAAAGCTTTTATGCCTGAATGCTTTCTATGAAATTCTGTAAAATTCTTTGGAGTTGTTTTAGATAAGATGTGGTTTAAATGTTTTCTTCTACTTTTAGTACTGGCAACCATATTTAATCATAGACAGGCATGATGTTTGTAAAACAAAGTCCTTTTTCCAGGATGCTTTCTGTACAATTTGGTCAAATTCTGTTGAGTAGTTTTTATCAACTCTAGTTTTTAGCAAATTGTTTAAATGTTTTTCTATTTTTAGTATTGTTGGCCATAATTGATTCCAGATCTGCATAATTGATGTAAATTTAGAAACCATCTATATAATACCAGATGCTTTCCTTATAATTCAGTTAACTTTTCTAGAGTAGTTTTTAAGAAGTCATTAAAAGGTGTTTCAATTCTTAGCAACAGTGGCCATATTTACTGTGGATTGGCATCACTTAAACAAATTTGAACGATCTTCAAGTCAGTATGCCTTCTGTCAAATTCTGATCAGAGCAATATTTGAAAAGTTCTTTAAAAGTTTTTTTCTATTTAAATAATGGCAGCCATACTGGATGACAGATCAACAGCAACTGATAAAATCTTAAAGTCCATGATGCTAAAACTCTTACCTGTAAATATGTGAATTGGTCTAGCAGTTTAAGAAAATGTTGTGTCTAGTAAATGTGAAAGGCAATCCATGGCAAAGGACAAAGCCAAAAGATCATTACTTGACTTGCATCAATGTCATATACACTCACAAAATGAACTGTTATGGAGGAGAGATCATTCTTTAAGCTTTGACCCAATCCCTTAAGAGGTAAAATGCCATCATCATTTGCCAAACTATCATGAAGGCTAGAAGAGAAGCTGATGATTCTGCAGAAAATATGATTTAGATTTGATGAAGTTCTAGTGTACTATTTTATTCCTGGATGGACTGACAATAAGATGGGTGTCAAAAATGTGAGAATTAGCACAATTGGTGCAGATCTGAACAAATCTGACTTTAGTCCTTGCAATTTCCACTTCAGATAATAATAATAATAATAATAATAATAATAATAATAATAATAATAATAATAATAATAATAATAATAATAATAATAATAAAGACTTTATTTAGAGAAGATAACTCAATCTAAGTTTACATAAATAATCTACCTTGAGGCCTTCTATCTGTTATGTACAATATATACAGTATATACAACATGATGTGAAAAATCTGGCTCGACACTAAATACAAGGTATCAAGTTTGGAACACATGCACAGGCATCTGTGCATACATAAACATATATAAAATATCATCCTGCATTAAAAAATTCAACTGTGAAAATGTGCAAAGTTACAAAAAAAGCAGGCAGTATTTATTGTACTAGAACTGTTAAATTTTTGAAAGATTTTATCTATTTGAGACATTGATTATGAAAAGAAGAAATGCTAGGAGCCTGCCTTATGTCACCCTGAATGTTGTTCCATACCAGTGGACCATTATATTGAAAACTTTTTTTTAAAACAATTCCTTCATTGGCCTTGATATAATGTAATTAAGACTTCTTGTGGACCTCAAATTTGGAATACTATCAACATCTCTTTGGTGAAAGATATTGCTTAGATAGACAGGAATGGCTTTTCTTAACACTTTATACATCAATTTGGCCTATCTAAGATGTGATGTGACGTGATTATGATTTTTAACGTAGCTTTAACAATTTTTCAGTCATATCACTACGATGTCTGCAGTGTGGAAGTTTATAGTGATGTCTAGCACTGGGGCATCATGCCGCCGACATGTAGCATGATGTCCCACCCAGTCACATTATCCTAATACCAGGCTGACCAGTCCTAACACTAACCTCTTAATGCTGAGCGTCAAACGAGGCAGCTGTTAGTACCATTTTTGTTAAGTCTTAGGTATGAATCGACCGGGGATCGAACCCATGACCTCCCGCATCTGAGGCGGACACTCTAACCACTAGGCCACCGGAGCGGTCATATGTGGCAGAAATCATGATATGAAGGGCTTTCAGCCTTTCTAAGAAATATTATTTCTTGTATTGTTAAAACCTTTATATTATTATTTATATTATTAATTGCATCCTGGAAATTGCCTATACATTGATCTAGAGTTAAATGGCAAGCCTCCATTTGGAGTCTTAAAAGTGTTGTTATGTTTAAATTTGAATTACCTCAAATTACTTTACAGTAGTCTAGATATGACTGAATATAACTTTTATAAAAGATGGCCCTGTACTGAAGAGGAAAATATGTTTTGAATTTCCTCAATATCCAAAGATAAGAATTAACCTTTTTTGAAACAAGTTTAATGTGAATAGAAAAAGTAAGATTGTTATTTACCAATAAACCAACAATTTCATCCTGAGAGGTCATATTAAGACTCACATTGTCAAATAGAATCTAGAGTTTGTCACTATCTAGCCTTGCTTGTGTCTGTTGCACTATAACTAGTAGGGCTTTCATTTTTCTGTATTTATGATCATACTGTTTACCTTGCACCATAATTGAAGTCTGTTGAGAGCATCTTGTAAGTTATTTTCAAGTACTGTTTTGGTTTTACCCATCTCAGACAGTGTAGAATCATCTGCACAGAGGTCAGTAGAAGAAATTGAAGTTTCAATCTTAAGAGCTAAGTCACTGATAACTAGAATGAATAACAGAGGTCCAAGGATAGAGCCCTGTGGTACTCCACAATTAATAATAAGATACTTTTTGTACTCATTTGGTTAAGTAAGAAGCAAACCAGTTTAGAGAATTTTCACTGCATTGATACATTTTTAGTTTTTCAAGACAGAAAAAGTTGTAAATTGTACCTGTGTACAGAAGATGCATGGCCAATGAAGGATCATGTGATAAGCTCTTTTGTCTTTACAGCCAGGTAAGCTATAAAAATCAGGTTTAACACCAGTTTTCACCTACTGACGGTCTTCTAACTCATTTTTTTTTGTCATTGAAACTCCTTCTGTAGATTGAGAATTATTTTAATTATGCACCAGTTAATTTAACTGATTTTTAAAAATACTTTTCTTTCTACCACATGGAAAACATGGAAAACTCCTGTTACAATTTGTATCCTTTTCCTGAATTTTGTCATAATCTGGAATCATCACTGAAAATTCATAATAATTCTTTTAAAAAAATGGCAGGGCTGGCATCTCTGCATAAGTATTCAACAGTATTGAAAACCATGGTAGATCCATAAAGTCATCCATAAAACAAACAAATAAAAATTAGTTTTCTGACATGGACTGTAATGTTTCAGCACTAATGAAGCATTAAATATATGGCATTTCATTCATGATGCTGTAACACTCATGGTGCTCACCAATGTGACTGATCTGTGAAACTAAAAAGTTCATGTTTTTCTTGAAAGAAGTTCACTTTATGGCATAATATCTGGATTCAATGTTACATTATGGTTCATAGGATGTGCCAATAATTTTGTGAAAAAAAAGTTTGGTGCAGTTTGGATACAAAATAAGAGTAAACAATATTTTGCATTAAAGGTCACTATCATGATTCAGGAAAGGTATGTAAATGTACTATGTTGCCACATGGATTGGTTATTGTTGTTGTTGTTATTGTTGTTGTCGGGCTTAATGCCATTTTTCAGCACATGATAGGCTATTCATGGCAGCCAGTATTAATGGTGGAGGAAGAAACCAGGAAATCACCAGAAAAAACCACCAACCCATGAGAAGCTACTGGCAAGCTTTGTCACATATCCACATTCACAGAATCCTAGACTCGAACTCACGAAGACAGAGGTGAGATGGCAGTGATCCATAACGGACAGCGCTTTAGACCACTCGGACACTCAGGGCTCTGTTATAGTTTTATGTATACTTGCTTCACTTTTGATAAACTACCTAAAATATTTAGAGTGAATTCTTGTAGGATCCAAATTTTTATGAGACTTTTAAAGTTGCTGCTAAGTATGAATTTAAAGGTTTCATGAACCGCTAGTCTCTTGTGGAAGTAATTGGAATTCTGCAACACCTGATTTTGAAGCAACATGACTTCTTAGCAACAAATTAAATTTTGTAGAAAGTAATAGGACTTCTTCTGCAATATCTTATTTTCTGCAGAAGTAACAGGACTTATTCAGCAAAAAATGAATTTTTGTTGAAATTATATGAATTTTTATTTAACACCTGATTTTCTGTGGAATAGGACTTCTGCAGTTCCCGATTTTCTGTGGAAGTGATATGACTTCAGCTGTATCTGATTTTCTGTGGAAGCAATATGACTTTTACAGAAACAAATGAACCTTTTCCATAAAACCCAAATTTCTATGAAAGCAATAAGAACTTTTCTACAGCAGCCAAATTCCTGTGGAAGTTGAAGGATTTCTTAAACACGAAAAAAACTGCAGAAACAATATGACATCTTCCTCAACACCCATATTGTTTGGAAGTAGTGTCATATTGCACAGAATCATGAACACTGATAAGAAAACTGAATTAGAGTATTTAAAAAACAGTTTTGTGTGTGATGTTCAACTCACCATTTATAAATCCATTGTACATTGGGACAGTCTCACTTGATAAAAATATATGTGATCCAAGATTCACAAATGCTGTAAAGAAAGGAACTTAGATAAACTGACATCATACAATATTTGCATCACTAAATTATTTCAAAGTTAATTAATATCATTATTAATCAACCTAGTTTAAACAAACCTTTCATTTCACTCATTTCTTTTTTTGAAACACGAATTTTCAAAAGCATGGTTCTTATGCAAACCTGAACACTTTATGATGATATTGGACAATCTGGGTTGATAAATGACAGAATTATATGTATGCAATTTCTGTGTAGCATATACACAAAATGCTTATTTGAAGGACTACAAATTACTTGAAGGACTACTAATTACTTGAAGGACAAATAATTACTTGAAGGACTACTAATTACTTGAAGGACAAATAATTACTTGAAGGATTACTAATTACTTGAAGGACTACTAATTACTTGAAGGACTATTAATTATTTGAAGGACTACTAATTACTTATGAGTAATGTAAAAACAAAATTTAAAATGCAAATTAGCCCCAGAATATGATAGTATTTTGTAGCTAAATATTACCAAAAATAACAAAAAAGGAAATGTATGCACTAGATACATTTCAACTGATCACAAATGCCCAGCCATTATGTCTGCTGACTGACCAAAATGCAGATCATATCTGGACATATCTATGCAAGAATTTATGCAGGTGTGGATGATCAAGGGCAACACCATGTTTCCCAACCACATTCATGGTCAAACATACAAACAATCACAGGAAAATCAGCAACACTTACCTGGATTAAACAGAGGGTATGCTGTTATATTCTCTCTATAATGGGAGCAATTGGTAGATGTCAAGTTAGCTAATCTTGTATCTTTTACTATACAAGGTGACCCAACATTTTCTACTGTCTGGTTCTTCAACTGAATTGTATATTAAAAATATACACATGTATTAAACATTACTTAAATATATCTAAATATTAACAAGAATTTTAATAACTACATCATTGTTTTTGTGCTTGATGAAAAAATGGACATTCCCTTAAAAGAGATCTAATAAGAATTTATTTGCAGCTGTCTTCAACTTCATTTTTCCTAGAAAAGTTAGTGGCAACTTTTGATGAAAGCAATTAAAAGTGACACCAAGGCAGCCATAAGATGGTCTACTGGTAGATTTTTGACTTACAAGTCAAATGTGATAACCCAATATCCAGTCTGTAAAATCATGTTAACCAGGATGATCCTCTCTGATTTGATTGATACTGTTAAAATATTTTTTCCTTTAATGAGGAGTCATATAAATGTTTTTCACACTTTACGTTGGAAAACTGACATGGTATAAACTTGCAAAGTCAATAAACCAGAAAAAATTAAATTTGAAAAACCTCAGTCTTCTTATATTTGGTCTATATGGCCATGTTTTATTTTAAAGAAATAATTTTTGCTAAAAATGTCCAAATCATTTGTACGGAATATAGTTATATTTAATTTTATACTGACAGAATATGTACTGCTAACAGTAGATGTGTCAATCAGTTTAGTGGGATACGAAATTAAGCAACATATGAGCTATACATATGTCCGATACTGGAATCATTAATCCCATTCTAATAAACTGAATTAATATACATTGTTTTTATTTACATAAATGATTAATATATCTGTCTCTGAAAGTTGTTTTTTCTTTAACATGAAATAGAGACAGACAGACAGACAAATAGCATGCAAGTGTTTCAGACCATGATGCTCAAACCCGATTCATATCCATCCTTCTATTCAAATGTCAGGATAATTTATACCCACCCTGCTGAATACAAAGATGAACCAACCCATTTCAGACATCAGCATTAAGTTAGAATTGAAATAATAAAAACACAGAAATAATATTCCACGTGTAATTTCTCTCTGGTAATTTGTTCCGTTTGTATGAAAATGGTAGTGAATTTCATAAAGGGTCATATTTAGGAATATAACTGACAAAACTGTAATACTGGGAGCAATATTTTTCTTATGTTTGGAATGAAAGCTTCAACACTTCAATCTACTGATCAGAACTGAAGTTGTTTAATAATCTAACGCACAGGGAAATGAGATAATCATGTGCAAAGTTCAAATAATTTGAACATCATTAATAAACTATTGATTTAAGGTGGGTATTTTCTTGTTTTGAAAACATTTTCACAAAAAATCTAAAAGTAAATGTTACATAGATTACAGAGATTTTGATTTAATTTTTATGTCCACTGAAACATAACTGTTTAAGCCGAATCTAAAATAAACTATGTGTAGTAGTAGAGCTTGCTCCAGCCCCACTCCAATCCCATGCTGTCAGGAATTATTTCCTTTGCACATAAATATTTGGACAAAAAAAGATTAATTGTGGGGGGGACATCCAAAAATGCAGGGTAAAGAAGATACTATCTGTACTAATAATAATGCATCACAAAAAAGTGAGAAGTATTGATATAAAAAAGCACTTGTTGAAAATAAAATGTGGTATAAATTGATGAAAAAGTTTTTGAGGTTATTAACAGGTTTTCTATTTTTAGCAACAGCTGCCATATCTTTGAGAGGACCAACATTATAGAAGCAACCTGAAAGGCCTTGAAACCAGGCCATTCTCTTTTAAGTCAAATAATATTAGGTACTGTTGGAAAAGTCACTGAGAGGTTTTTCATTTTAGTAAAAGCAACCAAATTTACTTTAGGTTTAAACATTGTTGGTGCAAGTTGAAAGGCCTAGCAACCAGACAATTCTCTGTCAAGTCAAATTCTGTGAAGCAGTGTTCACAAAGAAGTCTCTTAAATGTTTTTAATTTTAGTAACAGTGGCCAAAGTTTGATTGAAGATGGATGTCCTATGCTGAATTGATAAAACATTCTGTAAAGCAGATTTATAAGAAAGAGTTGTAAACAATTTTAGTAATAGCGGCTATAGCATAAGGTTGATCAATATCTTTAGTACAAACTCAAAAGACTTTTATGCAGGGATATTCTCAGCAAAATTTTATTGAAATTCTTCAGCAGCTTTTTGTAATGAGCTTATTTTGAAGTTTATTTATTTTTAGTAACAGTGGCCATGTCTGTTCAGCAGAGTTTAAAACAAAGACATTTTAAAATATTTCCTTTTTTAAACAACAATGGACACATTTGATGAAGCATTTAGATCCAAATGTACTAACCTAAAAAAACTTGATTCTAGGATGCACCCAATCAAATGCAATCAAATTCTGTTAAGCTTTTTTAAAGGATTTTTTTTCTTGTTTAACAATGGTTACCATATTTGATGGTGGATTGGCATAATTTTGTACAAACTTAACATGGTGTTATGATGTTCCCTGTAAAATCTACACTTTTGATGGTCAATAAGTTTTTGAAAAGTTAAAAATAGCAGTTACTCATGGGCAGTTAACACACAATATACAGTGCACAAAGCATGATGACTGCAAGGCCAACCATAAGCTAAAAGTTTGAATTATCAAATTTTTACATCTGTTATAACAATTTATTCTGAGTAATTATAACAATACACATCTTAGAAAAGGATCATTTCATTTGAGGAAACTAAAATACAAGTACTTGAAACAAACCATTAATAACAGCAATCAACAATCTTTACACATGGCAGCATATCAAATTAGGTTTGTTCTCTTAATTTCATTCAACTCTTTTGTTTAGATGTGAGATTGCCATCAGGGTACAAGGCTTCATTGATTTTTGTTACCTATAGACATGCTTGGTTAAATTTGTAGAAATGAAACTAGAAAGATATTTCCTCTTATCCCAACAATTTATCTAGTCATACTTTCTGCAATCATTGAAACGAAAATTGCACTGTAAACATAAAAGAATATCACTGAAAATCACTCAATACTCAGCTAGCTGAGCAGGAGTCACCTCTCAATCAACCAAAAAAAAACTGTTCATGTTTACATGAAACATCATCATTACAATGACCTGTAGCATCATCTAATCAGCCACTCAAGTCACTTTTCCAAATTTTGGGAAATCCTAGTTCTAGCATTACAAGGAAAATTCTTTTTTTAACAAGACCCTTATTTAATGGATATTTTATATCATCATGCAAGATGGTTTAGTTCAATAAATCTCAAAACATGGCAAAATCCTTTTTTTCTGTTCTTACCATATTTTAAGGATCTTAAATGTGTTTATCTTTATTTAACATTTATCTGTTATATATTTTTATTTATTTGTTACATCTCTATGGTCTTAAACAACATAATAGAAAAGAGCAAAAACTATCAAGTCATTTCATTTCCCTAGAAAACAAAGTTAAAAGGTAAAACATTTATGTTATTGTGAATTAAATCTCAAAATAAGCATAGAATTATTAACACAAGTCTAAATGAATAAAGTTCTGAATAAACTTTAATAGTATTCCCAATATTTTCCAATGCTGAAGGTGTTTATGTGCCTGTAGTGATATATAAAGTGGAGATGAAGCAGCAGTCTTTTGTTGAAATACAGTAATATAATCCAAGGTTTCCTTGACTGAATTCACTATAATTTCAAGTTAATATCTCTTTCCAAGAATATTATATAAAGTACTTCATATTTCCAGTAAATAATAATTTTAATTAAATAATTCCAGCCCAAATCAAACAATGAACACAACAATGAAGAATAATTTGAATAAATAAATCCCAGCCCAAATCAAATACTAGACACAACAATGATTCTACTTCAAGATCTTACAGCATGAATGAATAATTTCTAGATAGACATGAATATATGACCCTCTACTTGACCTAGGTTGAAAATAGCATATTCTTTAAAACAAATCTTACTTAATAGAAAATTTCATTCTAGAAGATCCCAAATGTTTACAAGATCAAATTTGTTACTAAAATTATAATATAGAATGTGGTACACAGATAGACCTGACAATTTATTAGGAATTTCCAATGTTCTGGACTCAGATTTAGATAAACATGTTTACAAAACCAAAATTTATTATTCTGGTCAAGTAGAAAATGAACTTGACTTTGGTCAAGGTCAGCTATAATACTGTGTTTTAATGCATGATCCATAGCATATAATGATTAAAAAAACTAGCAAACAATGCAAATTAAATACCGAGAATAATATTTTGTACAGAATTTTTAGATTTTTAACTTTTATATTTTTTTTGCAGTATTTATTTGTAAGGGTTTATCTTTTAAAAGGTTTTGTGCATTTTTCACTTATACATTTTTCAAATTACCTTCATTTATCACCATAAAGACCCTATATGATAAACACTACTACATACATAAATGTCTCCAATAAACTCAACAATGTTCAGATTTTATGTGGGCAAAGATTTTTAAAATATTTATTATTCAATTCTAAATCTGTCAGTCACATTTTCAGCTACTAGTCTACCTCCAACATTAGTCAATAAGTTAAACATTCATCTATCAATCCAGCTAGGCCATCAATCTCTGTTAGTCAAACACCATCTATCAGTCTCTGCAGACCAAACATCCATCTACCTGTCCAACTAGGCCATCAGTCTCTGTTAGTCAAACACCATCTATCAGTCTCTGCTGATCAAACATCCATCTAAGACATCAGTCTCTGTTAGTCAAACACCTTCTATCTGTCTCTGCAGACCAAACATCCATCTACCAATCCATCTAGGCCATTAGTCTGTTAGTCAAACACCATCTATCACTCTCTGCTGACCAAACATTTATCTACCTGTCCAACTAGGCCATCAGTCTTTGTTAGTCAAACACCATCTATCATTCTCTGCTGACCAAACATCATCTACCAATCCATCTACTCCATTAGTCTGTTAGTTAAACACCATCTATTAATCTCTGCTGATGAAACATCCATCTACCTGACCAACTAGGCCATCAGTCTCTGGTAGTCAAAAACTATATATCAGTCTTTGCTAATCAAACATCCATCTACCAATCCAGCTAGACCATCAGTCTCTGTCTGTCAAAGACCTTCTATCAGTCTGTTTGTCAAAAAGTCCAGCTAAACCATCACCCTGTCAGTCAAACACTCACCTGCCAGTCTAGCTAAACCAAGAGTCTCTGTCAGTCAAATGCTTAACTAAATAATACATATCTTAAGTAAATGGCTGGATTCATAATAATGAACAGGAAAGGCACAGAAATGTGTAAAATTTAGTTGACACTTTGCTGTGTGAATCTATCTTTCATGTCTGTGCAGGCCAGCAATAAGTGTTTTGCACCACCAACACAAAAAAACAGGCTAGATTGAACCCTGCTACTGCATGAATACACTTTGTCAGTTGCTACTGCATTTTCCTATGATTATAAGTGTGGGATTTTACATCACTCTAGATAGCAACATTAACACATCCATGAACATGTATTCTGCAGGAATGAAGTAAACAAGTATATGTGATATAGTCCATTCTGGAGAGGGCATGTTTAATCATAATTACATATTTAGTGTTGGGGGATGGGTTGTAATATTCCATTCACCACTGTACAAAAGAAATAATCTTTGTTTAATCAAATGGAAAGATTACTTAATTCTTTAGTGTCAAGCCAAATGTATTATATCATGCTATATGTACTGCATATATTGTATATAACAGTTAGAAGGCCTCAAAGTAGATTAGTTATGCAACCAATTTACATGTCTTTATTATTATTATTATTATATTATTATTATTATTATTATTATTATTATTATTATTATTATTATTATTATTATTATTATTATTATTATTATTATTATTATTATAATAATACCAGATTTGACTAAATGAGATTCTGCAATGAATGAAAAAAAATATCTGAGGAAATTATATCTACTATAGTTGTACATTTAATACTTAATAGCAACAATTGCAATTATTAAAAATTATATTTACCTGGTCCTGTGTCAGGATGCTACTCATCCATACAGGTGACATATACAACTGGCTGAAGGCAGTAACTGAGTTTTTCTGGTAGAGGATACAGGTGTTCAATGAACTCTCTAACATGTCAGGAACTCCAAACACCAGATGGGCAGAACTGGTATTATGGATGTCACTCACATCATCTAGTGTTTGGTTCTGAAAAGAAAATTTTACTCTACTGAAGGAATTCAATATATTGAGCTATTCTTCTTCTTCATTATAATGTATTGTATAATGTACAATGTGATACTCTCTCATTACAATGTGCGTATGGTAACGATATGGACACCATGACCAAATTTAAACCATCATGGTATCTGATTTGGTTTATCAAATGTATGACAATATAGATTTGAAAGAAAAGAGCATTAAGTTAAGTATTACATCAATATTCTCCATTTTATGATAATATTATTTGAAAATGTTTTATATTTCCCACTACTATATATTACAGTTTGGTTCAGATATTGCTCTTGCCATGCAGTTCCCACTAGACTGGGGTTTGGTACATAATACAGCAGTTAAGGACCCATTAAAAAAAACCACACACACACACCAAGATTTTTTTTTCATTGAGTCAATTAGCAAATTCATAGCTTCCTATCATGGGAATATGACCTGATATACAGCTGTTTTGTCAGACAGATACAATGCACTGCCATAATGACACTTCATAGCTATAGCAAGTCACTGGATGAAACCTTCATTTTTAGTACAGAAACTACAGCCATAACCTTATTATGGAACTACTCTAAAACCTCTACAAATATTAATTTTACCTTTCTGGATTCCTTTCCACACTGATAACTATATAAACCTTAAATCTGATAACTCATTAATACACTAAATGTTAAAGGGACATGATTTACTCATAAAAATTTGTAAAAAGTATTGTGTACTGTTCATTGCCTAGCCAAATTGGTATTATGGATAATGAAATGGCAGATTAGAAAACCAATGCTGCCTTGCAGTGACCTGTTTCAAAACAGAAAATTCCACACAATGAATTCAAACACTGCAATAATATGTTTGTCTTACATACAACACTAGTATTCTCTACACAAAAAATGCCACTGGGACGACGTGATACTGTGCTTTTCACACATAGGACATGTACATCTCATTCATGAATACTACATGGAGGGTGAATCTCAACTTGAATACATTCTTTATCAGTGTCCACTGACTGCTGAACTTATTCTTCTTGAGTGTATCGACTTCACCTTTTGAAACACAAGTAATTTTTTTTGGACTCAATTAAATAGTTATTTGTTACTGTCCTGAACATTTTAATATAATGAAATTTATAAATAAATGTATGAACTTATATTTTACAGACTTCATACAAACTTACAAATGAATTACTTCCCTTAATATGCCTTTAAAAGAAGGGCTCTCTATAGCTCAAGCAATCCTCCCTACAAATGACAGGCTGAAGTCCTTTTTGTTCAAGGCTCTCCTAACAGAGTCAGACATGAATGACTAGCCTGTCCAGATAGAGATTGAAAAAATGCAATCTAGGTTGTTTGAGCAGATTGTGAGAAATCAAAATCTTTCCATGAACATGTATCACTACATCTCGCAGATAGCTGACCTACACTGCAGGTCTAAACCTTCATTTTCTAAATTATTCTCAGAATCAGACCAGCTTGTGGGGAATGTGCAGTCTCGAAATTTGTCCCAAACTCACAGAGTATCTACTGCTCAGACATCGGGTACAAAACTTTAAAGTCAAATGTGGGCAGATTGTGGTTCAACATTGTCATAAAGGGATCTATCACTAGATGACCTCCGAATGTGCAAATCAGTATGAAGAATCTGTCACAAACTGGGCCTCAATGTTTGACATCAAACTGACCATGATATTAAGCCTATCTGTCAGATTTGGACCATAATCTTGTGCCTGAAACACAAAGGGAGAAAGTCCTCAACAAGGATGGAAAGGCTTGGTTGGACATGACCAGGGTCAAGATAAAGGTCACCTTTCCACCGAAAGCTAATTCTTTAAGACACAGAAGGCACTGAGTGATGAGCTTTGACCTACAAACCCTGACTGCCACTGACCATAACCAAACAGGCCAACAGCTGAGCACCCCAACTATATATTAACTGACACCCATAAAGATCATAATCTCCAGTTAAAGTTGTTCAAGAGGTACCCCTGCTGTTAGTCATTCTTTGTTCTGATACTGATGCAGTAAAGTTTAGGTCAAGATCAAAAGCTGATAATGTAAGTGATTGGCATGGAGGTGCCACAGGACTGGATGGTCACCTGAAGTGGGAACATGAAGAGATGGCAGAATTGCATCGAGTCTGCAGCTGTATAGAGTCAACCACACAGAATTGCAAAAACATTCTCACAGAAATATTTTTTTGTTGGAAATTAACTCTAAAAATTTACCAATCCATACAATGCACTTGCACAGGAAACAAACAAGCTTGAGATTAGTAACAAAAGCTCCATACAAGATGGGTAAAATGCTGGGAGATCTGATTTCTCCCTGTACACAAGAAACCCCAGGTTAAAAAAAGTGACAGAAGGCTGCGCATGACCTGAATTAACTTACCTTATTTGTTTGACTGAAGCTGTCCAAATAGATGACAGTTGCTGTTGATGGGATAGATCTTAACAGAGCTGATAGTCTCATTGAATGAGTCTAAATAGGAGTTCATGAAAATGGCACATGGTTCCATGAAATGCAAAACAAAGAAACCAACATGAAGCCTCATGGATTGGGATGTGAAACAAGGCACGAGTCAAAATAAGACTGATCATAAACTCATCTCATTTCAATGAAACTTAGATTGAATATGCCATCTCTATTCTGAACTGTGGCACAGTTTTGTATTTGTTGGACATTCACATCTCTAAGCATCTGATCTTTCTATTATATCATAATAGCAGGAAAAGCTGGAAGTAAAACCCAAGAGTCCAGCCTTTGAACCATCTCTATGGCCCACTTGTTGGGCAAAGAGTGGTCCTCTTTCTATAAATTCGCCACTTTCTCGAGATTGGAATGGACTTCCATGAAAGGCGAGGGATCAAAGGGGAGGGAATGAAACCTAATACCATTCCAAAATGACTTTAATCATTCATTTGTTTTCTAGAAAACATTTGATTAAATGATGCTATTTTTGCTGTAAATTAGAGCAAGGTATTATTTTTTCTTAAAACTATTTAATATATTTAAAACTGAAAAAACACTAAGTGCAGGCGACAAATAATCCCTTAAAAGAGATTGGATGAGTCTGAAAGTCAAATTTGCAAAGTTATCATAATGGATGCTAACAAATACCACACTCAAGCGTTGTTTTGAACTCGAGTGTAACTTAATGACAAATTCAGGTGTATCTAGATACAGAAAATAATATTTAAATCTAAAACATCTCCTAAAAGCTATAACAACCTTGACATTTGACTTTTTTCTCCTACAAAATTTATACAATCTGTATAAGCTATGAACAAGAAGGTCAACTATTTAAGGACTGTTCCATTTCTAAGTACAGAGAAGGCAGTTTGTTTACTCTGACTACTAAAAGAGTTCATATGTAAATGATCAAAATTTTAAAACTGCATCTATAGGTGAATACTCCAGACTAAAAGTGCATTCCTAGAACAGACCTAAGTATATAAAAATAATGCTTATTAACTACTACTTAAACAATCTTACAAAAATTACTAATTTCTGTAAACATTTCAATTGTTTGCATTTTTATTCAGTTGGTGAGACAGTCCAGTACATACCTCATATAAACAGTTGCCACACTCAGAAACTAGGTTGTTCTTGGATATACTAGCAGCTGTGCACTGGCTGTAACTTTCTGGGAACTTTTGTGAGGTCAAATTTTTGGAATTCTGAAGAATATGATGCAAACTTCCAGTGGTACCATTATTTGCAGCAGGGACAATTCCCAAAAGTTCTGAAAACCAAATAAAAAGTGCAAAATTACCCAAATGAATTGTACAGTTGCCATGTAAAAGGATGTTTTATGAAAGAAATTTTTTAAAATATATTATACTAAAATATATCTGAAATGAACATATATTAATGGTGTACTCACTCACAAGCTGAATTAAACTGCAAACATTACAGACCCTGATCTGCCATTGAATAATACACTGACAGATCTGGGTCTGTGTAGTCTGCAAATGGACTAAACTTGTGAGTGAGAATATAAGGTACATATGCACATTTGAAATACTGGTAGAATGTTTCTGATAAACAAACTGTGGAATAGTTACTTAATAGTGAATTAGAAATGTGGTATAACCAGATGAATCAAACGTAAATAGTAATGTAAAAACATCAAATCAAACAATCTGTCACATAAAAAGTGAATGACTTAAAGACTGTACCCTTGCCATTATATAACTTAAACAAAAAGTCATCACACAAATAATTGATGCTATTGATAAACGTACATTTCAAGACATATTCTCTGCCAAAACGTACTGGTTTGGAATACTAAAAAGGACATATTTCCATTTTATTGTGTTTGATTCAAACTCTAGCCAACATATTATCACACTGCCATCACATTATCATGATGCCATCACAGTATTACATCATCACATTGTGATCATGGTATAATTCACAGTATCACACTGCCATCAGAGTATCACATTATAGTATCACATGGACATCACATCATAAATCACAGCATCACATTGCCATCAGATTATCAGACTGCCATCAGAGTATCACATTATAGTATCACATGGACATCACATCATAAATCACAGCATCACATTGCCATCAGATTATCACACTGCCATCAGAGTATCACATTATAGTATCACATGGACATCACATCATAAATCACAGCATCACATTGCCATCAGATTATCAGACTGCCATCAGAGTATCACATTATAGTATCACATGGACATCACATCATAAATCACAGCATCACATTGCCATCAGATTATCACACTGCCATCAGAGTATCACATTATAGTATCACATGGACATCACATCATAAATCACAGCATCACATTGCCATCAGATTATCACACTTGCCATCAGAGTATCACATTATAGTATCACATGGACATCATATCATAAATCACAGCATCACATTGCCATCAGATTATCACACTTGCCATCATAATATCAACATCAGACAATTAATCTTATTCTTGCTGAAGCTCAAGATCTTTTTGCAAAAATCCCAAAAATTTAGAATTTGTGAATATAAAGGCCAGTTTCTACATAAGCAGTGTACAAAGTCTGCCATGTTAGGTGTAATGTCAAATGGCAGAGTGAATACGATAGCCCGATGATGCTGATCATGGGTTTAAGCTTAAATGTTTGTGATAATTGTTTTCCTGGTCCTTATTTAAAAATAAAGTTGCAAGAATACAACAAGAACAATGTTAACCATAGGTACTTACAGACCTAAATGACTCAAGGTAATGAGAATTCTGCAGCATGCATGTGCAATATGCAAGAATTGTGTAATAAGTAGGAGTGTGAAATGTAGGCTACTGTGTCATAAACTGAGCTAAATGTAATAACTTTTGTAATCATAGAGTGTAAGGAGTAGATCTTGTGTATGTCATAGAAAATGAGTCAAAAGCTACAAGTTAACATTGAGCTCTCTGCCAATGACAATGATGATGGAATAACAAAATCTATGTCTCTCCTATATTCCAAATTTTAGACCAAAAATGTGAGCATATAAATGGGACTTTTAAAATAATATCCTTATCAAGAAGTTCAGCCTGCTTGATTAGACTCATCATCATTGGAAAAATAAACATTTCATATGAAAACTAAAAATTAACAAAAAACACCCACCAACCTGACATAAGATTATATAGTTCTATATTTTCAAATGGATCTGCTCTGTAATTTTTCTTGAATCCAGGTCCATGAGCCAGAAACAAGGCCTAAAAAATATAGTAAACAGGTTTCATGATTTCATTAACTAATAATGGTGATGGTAGCTAGTGTGTGTGTATGTATGTATGTATGTATGTATGTATGTATGTATGTATGTATATATATATATATATATATATATATATATATATATATATATATATATATATATATATATATGATCAAGAATAACTTAATATTACAAAAAGTACCTCAATAACTAATTCTTTTATTAGAATTAAATTATGATAAGGTAGTTTTGGTCCATTTTCATATCTTTAAAATTAATGACCAAAAATAAACCAACAGAAAATAATTTGCATTGAATACTTCCACAATTTTACAAAAACATGGACAAAATTCTTGAAAACTTCCTCATTCACTTTTTCAATTTGTACAGGTTTTCCACTAATTTATTATCACAGTAAATTGCATTTCTATGGTGTAAATTGTGCATATAATGCAACATTAAATTTTGGATGTTAATTCTGTTTATACTAAATAATTCTAATCAATTTTGATCAATGTTATACATTTCATGAAGTAGTATTAAATTGTGAAATCAGAGTGTAATGGAACTGCCACTGTGTTCTTATGAAATATTTATGATTTTTTTAATTATTTTTTTAAATAAAGTGATATGGCACAAATCTATAGTTTGTTCTTGATGTCAGTATTCAGAATAGATTTGATATTCACAATAAATTCTATGAATTGGTTTTCTTTTCATCAAAATAATTTAAATTTTACATCTTGTTGCCTATACTAAACATGAATATTTAAAATAAAAAAGGTCTACCAATGCAACTAGATAACACCCATCACTGGTAAATACAACTAAGTCTGAGTCTAACCTCGAAAATACATTACACACCAAAAAATTGTACCCAACATTTTATTACATTTAAAATAATAAATGAAAACATGAGTGTATTATCTGATTCCTTTGTAAAATGTCTGCTTTATCATAAAATGAGTTTTTGTGCATTTTTTAACTCAATTTATGCCGTTTCGTTGCCATTATTTACATTTTTATGGACCCAAATGCCAAAAGAGTTACTGTTCTTGTTAGCATGGGTAACTTATTAAAAGATGTAATTAAGGGGTTTTACACAAATATCTTCACACATTTTAGCATTATTTTTGTAAAATAATCTCCAAAGTATTTAAAAAGTAGTCATAGGTCAGCACATATATTCATTTATTTAGTTTTACTGCATTTTGAAAAATTATATTCTCATTTATTTCCACCGAATTTGTTTCACAAAAAGGGCCAATGTCATATACACTAAATATAGACAGTTGACCTTTAAACCATAAATGCATTTGGATGTAATAATGTCGGCTTTTTACACTGGAAAGTGGAGACAGTACCAAGGGTAATGAGGTTGACATTTTGAAAAAATCTAACTAATGATCTCCAACGCCCTTTTGTTTCTTCCCGGTTGCTATTTAAGGCAATCTTCCAAGTAGTTTAGGAGGTATAGAGATACCAAGCTTCTTTAACCCTTTAACTACGACTACCACATCTGAGCATTGCCTGTAAATAGCTCCTGAACCCCACTGATGCATATATGCAGTGTCGATAAGCCTTGTCTAAAACCCCAGTGTCGCTGATGAGTGCGTAGTTCTGCTGTACTCGAAACCCCAGTGTTGCATCTATGTGGACATAACTGCTATGTTAAGTAAACGTTGATTGGTTGAAAGTACAAATATTTACATATTTTTCATTATCATAACCAATGAGAAGACTGGTTACTGAACATTTTGATACCAGTTGGAAAGCTGAGAGGTTAAATTTAGACACATGGGAAGGAAATTTCCAGCAATGTACAAAACACGTGTAGTTGAGATAAACAAAATTGGATTCCTAGTCAGATATTTGTGACTTTAAAGGGTTCAGTGCAAGCAATATCGAAGAGTTTAATGGATCATTCTTAGTAAATGGATCAGATAATGATGTTAGTCCTGTTTCAACACTAGATGTATGTGATTTTGAATCAAATGACGATGATTTATTTTGTGCGATTCAAAACAGTTTACACGACGGGGATTTCTTGTCTGTTTGTTGTTGGAGTAAATAAAATAGAAATATATAAATAACAGACACTATACTAGGTAAGCTGCTTTTTATTTCACTGAAATCCAGCAAAAACTAATGAAATAATGAATATAAATGTAACCATGTTTTTATTGTCAGTTTCCGTAGTCAGCCATGACGATGCTCTAGTATTCAGCCTAGCAAACAGTATCAGTAGTCTCAGTAACTGATACACTATCACTCAGCAGTAGTGAAACTGCAGAACAGCTGTAATAGTTAAAGGGTTAAATAGATGGATGGACAATGGTCAGCAAGTTATCCTATAACATCTGGTCTATAACTGGTAATGTGAAAAGGAATTCTTACATGCATGTGTTTATTGGTATTGTCCCAGCCATGAGATCCTCCTGTGCAGTAGTTTACACGATCACTGAAATGAAATAATCTTTATGACTGAATGAAGAACAAATTTTTTTTCTATGTTACTTTTTTACTTTATAACCTAAATCTCTGAACTTTTTCTGCAAAATATTTCCTGGAGAATTTAGTTCTAAAGTTTGATGACAAGAAATCTTAAAGTTCAAGAATTTGCAGTTATCTGATGCAATTATTTTTATCTGCAACCTAGATATGTCCCATTCTAAGGACTACCATGATAAATTCAGTAACATGTTCTAAAGACAAGACTTAAGGAGCAAGCTGAGTCAATGGGGACATTAAAGACATTTTGAGACATTTTCTGGGGTTGTTGTCTTTAAAATTTACTTCATGTAATAATATATGTTGTATAAGTGACTTCCTGTTTGTGAAGAAAAGTGTATAAAGACACTGATGATAATTGAATAACATTTACAACTCTGCCTTCAAGCATTTTGAAAATACCATTTCTGCTGCAGATCCAATGATGTGAAGAGTTAGCCAGATTGTGAAAAACCAGCATGTGTGATCAGCCAACCTTGTTAACTTGCTCCTTTCATCTCATTACAATTCATTAATGCATACAAAAATAGTCATTTAAAAAACAAACAAAAATTCAGAAATATATATTTGTTGAACGTGATAGCCCCAGTATAATGCTTGAAAAATGAACTAAATTTAAAACTTACTTGGACAGATGTGCAAGAGTATATATCCCTATCACATTACCATATAGCCCTTTCACATTCTTAGTGGAGTGTAAAAAGAAAACAAAACACTTACCCTAACCATAATCAACATCCACAGTAACAAAAATGTAAAATATTTACTAGTATTTATTCTTACCAAACCAAAACTATTCATGAAAGATTAAAGACAAATTCATGAGATTTTTACTGTATCCACTGTTTCCTTAGTTCACAAAGCAAAACCAGACTTTTCTTTCAAATCATGTGCCATATACACTTGTTCCGAATGCAAACAACATAGACCCTGATCTGCCATCATATAATCCACTGTAGATACGACTGCATAGAACCAGGTCTGTCAGAGCATTTTAAAATGGCAGATCTGGGTATGTGTAGTTGGACTCAAATTATAAGTATATATGGTGTTTTAGATAAAGAATCTTCAAAGTGCATTTATCTTTCTTTGCTTCATTTTCACTTACTCAAAAACAAGCCATTCTTCCTTCATATCTAGAATAAGATCTCCAATTCTGTTACTAACAGTGTAATGATGTCGTTTAGGAAGAGTGTCCTTGGTGAAAACCTTCATGGCTTGACTCCTACATGTAAGATCCTGCACAATTTCATCAAGAGGAAATGCTGAAGAAAAAAAATCGCCTCATATTGCTTATTATTTATTCTTATCATTTTGACAGCAAATAATGGGCCTAGATGAAATTTAAAAACAAGCAGCCCAAGAGCAGCAAGCTGAGACCTTTATCAAAGTACTAAGGGAAAATGAGACCTTGACCCCAAGGTCAAATGGTTGAACAAGCATGTTACAGAATGATTTTTTTTTCATGATTTGCACAGAGCATAATTAAAAAATCTATCATGAGGTTCAGGGAATTGACCCTAGTGTCCACTAAATGGACTTAATGGAATTATTTTATGATGGTGACCTTGACCCCAGTGTCCACTAGGCAAGTACGAAATTAACAAAATACCTCATAATGATTCATTCTGAGTATGAAGAAAATCCATGGAGAGGTTTAGAAAATATAAGCAAATGAGAAAACATTAACAAACCATAGACAAAAATGCTGGTGGAGCTGAAAAAGAGACTGCTCTGTCCTGTTCATTTTAATGTGAACTTAACATAAAAAAGCAATATAAACAGGTCCGACCCACGAGAAGCTCCTGGCAAGCTTTCTCACATATCGTTGGTACTTATGTTTCACTTGATTTTCATTGCTAGCTGTTCATCAGTGAAACACTTTTTTATGGTTGCCATATTTACTTGCTGAAAAATTGACCCCAAACACAAGCTACACAGACCCAGATGTGACAGTGCATAATCTGCTGGCAGATCATGGACTATGCAGTTTATTTGGAATAATCAGTAGAATAAACAAACAGACCCTGATCTGCCAGCACATTAGACAGATGCAGTTTATTTAGTACAAGGTGACCACACATAATGTGGCATACTTTCAGGATTCTCATGAATAATGTGGTATCATATTAATTATTAATGTAATATATTATCACTACACTTGAAGCAAACATGCACAAATATTGTGCCATCAGTTTCATAACTATATAATTTAAAATATTATCCATGTTAGATTTACAAAAATTAATAAAGTGTAAAACTCCATAAATCATTCTTAAACTGTACACAAAATCATTGTATCCTGGAATATTTCTCTAAAACTCGACTGTTTTAAACAGTAAAAGGGTCCAAACAATCCAAAATCACATTACACTCTGTTGGAGTGCACTTTCTTGTCATAATCTTAGAATAATATATATCCCCAAGTAAGGATTATTACATTAATAATAATATACATATTGATAATACAGACAACTTATTGAAGCACAATAATGTTTTTTTTCAAGACCATTAATTAAATGACAACACCCCTCTAAATATATGTAATATTAATTATTAATGTTTCAGGTCTTTTTTTAGCAATTATCTCTTAACTGAGAACTGATGAAAATATTTATTTAGTAATTTGAGAGTAATTAAGCAATTACCTCTGAGAAGCATTTTTAATTGAAATGAAATGCTAGGCAGAAACTGTCAAACTACAAGTCATGTAACCACTAACCATTGCCTATCTGGACTAGTTTGAGTAATTTCCCTTTATATATACTGAATGTCCAAAGTCCTGAAGAGCTAAATACAAAATGCCTTATTATTTGCCTTATTATTAGAAAAACAAATATTTTTAGTAACAGAGGGTGAGCAGTAAGTACATCATAGGTTTTCAGGGATGAAATCCCTCCAAGTCGAAAAGTTTGGAAGCACCCTGTTACCAAATATACAAATAATGTGTATTTAAAAATTCAATCAAATTTGGACAGACTGAAGATCATAGGACTAATCTTATCAAATATATAAAAACAAGTGTTTGTTGCAGAGTCAATTTTTCAGTATGACACTTACATTGGGATTTGGAAACAAAAAAGTCTGTGTGGCTGATTTATGGCAGGATGTGAATCACTAAAAATGTCTCAAGGTCATAGATTTGTCATAGACAAGGTCTTGTATATATTTCATAGACTTTATCACTAATTTGTAGGAAATTTTTAAGATGCATTCTTCTTTTTCACTATCTAATAAGAGACAGAATTGCAGCCATATAATTTTACATCCCCTAGTTCATGGCTACTACAATACTTAAGGTAACCAGTCATGTCACATTGATGATGTCATAATGTAATAATCACATGATTTCAGGTACAACATAAGCATCAATTTAACAAAAGCCAATATTGTCAGAGATACATGATGGTTACTGGGTACACAAATTTGCAATCTTAACTTCTAGAAATGAAGGGCAAGCACATTATGTTTACAACTCACATGTGTTTTGTCGGGTAACATGGGTACTGTTTTGTTTTTTAAAATGAGGGAAAACCTGTCCAACTACACCCTCAAACATGAGCATGTTTGTAATATTATGGTACCATGGTTTCAGCTCTACTGTTTTGCCACAAGACAGGTCACCAAATCCTGAAACACAGAACATAATTATTACTCCAATGCCAGAGAAAATTTCTGCTGTTTTACCTAATGATATCAGTGTGTAATATGTATAGATTGTAGGCAGCAATCTGACCTCCCTGCAATACAAGTAACAATAATAATCATAATAATCATAAACTTCTTCCTCTTCTTCTTAACTAAATATCTGATTTCATGCTATTTCTGAGAGACAGGCTTTTATTTTTTACTAAATCACACTTCCTTACCCGTACAAAATTTTTAGGCAGATTCCACACAGATTTTAGGTCACATCAGGGTGTATTCTGCTTTTAAAAAATTTTTGGACGGACTTTAGTTGAACTGGGAATACAAGTAAGTTGACAGACAAAATCCATCCAATAGTTAGGCATCCTAATTCTCATATCAATAATAAAGGATAACTGTTAGACAGAAAAGTTCTGATTATCCAGTTCTTTCTCCTACTGTAAGATGGATTTAAGACTGATTTTAGCAGAAATGTTTGTCTTAATTTTGAACTTTATCAAAAGAACTACAAACTTAGATGGATCGCTGGACTTGAACTGATTTGGTGCCAGGTGGATTTTGGACTTAAACTGATTTTTACTTGGAGAAATAATTTTTTTCTTCCCATTAAAGTATGCTCTAAAAAAATCATACCTTAATGAAATTGTTACTGAAATTTCAGCAAAACTTCAATGAAATTCACTGAAATGTCCTTTTCTGACCAAAATTATGGTATTTCTCCAAATTTCAGTGAAGTTTCATGGAGATGTTACTAAAATTTCTGTCTGAAATATCAGTGAGAATTTGTGATTAAAACTTCCCTGACATTTTGACAAAATTTCTGTAAATATATCAGTGAGACTATGTGATTGTAAAATGTCACTGAATTTTGATGAAAAATATCAATAAGAAACATTACTGATATAAAAATGAACCTTTGTTCCATTTTAATATAATTTATTTTTTGGTTCTTGCATTTTCAGCATATTTCACATTTCTCATTTCTGACAGCTCTAATTGTTTTGTTCATTGTGGGAATTTTTACTTCCTTCCACATCTTTCCTAGTTATTTTTCTTTTTGTTAAAACTTGATTTAAATTTAACTGCCCTCAGAGAACAAGACTGTTTTTCATTTTTAAGCAGAATTCTGCTTTTCTTCTGACCTGAATAAGAAATGTTCTGTCTGGTCACATTTCACAAGCATTTGTTCCATATATTATTTAACATATGATCACTGAAAAGAGTTTTCTGATTGGTCAAAAGTTTGTACTTGCCCAATGAATCATTGTATAATGGAAACTGATGGGAATGGGAATGCTTGCCAAACATGGCATTTTGATTTTTGAGAAGGACACAAGTTTGAATAACCATTTGAAAATTATGTGGAAATGATAATGGCTTGAATAAAATGTTGATGGGAAAATAATTAGTCAATTTGTAAGAAAACTTAACATCAGGACCAATATTGAACTACCATTACCAGTTTAACAGTAGTGGCAAACATGCTAAATGAGAAGGAACTGAACCAGGATGACTTCTGAGTTCTGTAACTCCAAACTGATTCACTTCCAAAATTAAAGGAGGGACAACATATAGATCAATGGTGGGGAAGCATTGATAGTGTTACCAGAGAAACATGTCTATCAAAGATGGTCATGTCTTTGTAGAGTTATTTTCATGGCCCACATGAAGAATCATCTTTCAATGCTGTGAGTGATCTTGTGTTTTTATTAGCAAAATATATAGTTGTTTCAGAATTCTGAGTAAAATTAGTGTCATTATATCATAAAAAAAAATTGTCATGGGTGCTTATCGACTGAGGGTTTGCTCAAGTAATTACAACAGCATCAAAGTTTGTACATTCAAAAGTCAAGTCTGCAGTACAACTCTCATATCTCATGGATGTCAAATAATTATAATGGTTGTATAATTTTGTTTCATGTATACTGAATTATTACAGAGGTTAATAAAGAGATGAATAATTTGTATCCATTTTTTGATTTGAAACCTTTAATAATATCTATGAAAAATTACAGAAACTTCAGTAAAATACTAAATAATGGTGAAATGAAACCTCACCAAAGTGTTAGTAAAATCTCACCAAATTTTCAACATAATTTTATTGAGATCTTGCAAAAATTTCAGTGAAATCTTTGGTCAAAATTTCTATGCAATCTAAAATTTCAGTGAAGGTTTAAGTAAAAATATTTTGAAATCTCACCAAAATTTAAGTGAATAGTAAAATATGCCATCATGAGCAGGATTTATATGCAAGAAAGAAAATTAGGACAAGAAAAACCTAAATCTTATCTGATAATGTCTGTCAAAATAAAATTTATGATCCATTGTAAAAGTTATTGTGAGTATTTATCACTGTTTCCCAATAAGTCCAAAGCATCATTAGGTTGTTTAATAGAAATCTGAGGTAGATCTTTTTATAGGATGATTTTTTAAGGGGACATTTTAAGCTGCTTTCATTTAGGTAGATTCTTATTTGAAGTTAAAATGTGATGTGGGAATTTATTTCAGGTGGAAATTTAAGATGGGATTTTATTTCAGGCGGATTTTTATTTCAGGTGAAAATATTTTTCAGCTAAATCTTAGGACAACAAATTTATTTCACCTAAAATTCTGCCTTGAACTGACCCAAAGTCCACTTAAAGTTTTCCTATGCTTCTTTAATATAAACAGTTTATGGTTTAGGCTGAAAACTCTTGAAAATTCCATCCAAAATCCACCCTAAGTTCGTCTGGAAAATTTTGTACATGCAAAAAAGTTACTAGACATACATGGAAATTAATCAAGTTTCATTACTCTGTTTCAAAGGTCATTATAATAAATATGCAGAAAGGATAGGAAATTGATCAGTGTTCTTTGAGATGCCAGAAAACTGAGAAATATTTATACCATGTTCATCTATAAACATAGAAGAACTTTTAAGAATTTCGTTTAGCAATGAAGATGACAATGAAGACAAGACCCTTAATGAGCAATGTAAGGCCTATCTGGTGACCATATACAAGGGTACCAATTTTCATTTATTTATTGTAAATAATATTAAGTTACAGAGCAGAATGGAAAAGGTTCCGGGAACCTTGACATTGAAGACAGGACCCAGAATGTGGCACGCAACAAATATAGGAAGCTTCATCCCTTAATGTCAAATAGTTTTATGTTACACCATGAAATGGAAAGTTTTGAAGGAAGGCTTAAAATATTGAACCATAACATCAACCTTAAATGTCAGACCTCAATGTGGTATGTAAAACATATGCTAATGATGATACATGAGTTAACCAAGTTTCATACACTAGTTTCAAACAGTCTAAATTGGGATGAAAAATGTGAAGAAAAACCTTAAAATATTGAGCTGTGACCCTGACCTTAAAGATAAGATCCCAGAATGTATTTTAGAACACATCTTGTATTGATGAGATATAAATATACCAAGTTTAATTCCTTACTCTCAAATGGCTTTAAATCTATATAGTGGAAAGGAAATTGTAATTGATTACTTAAAATATTGAGCCATGATCTTTACCTGTAATAGAATTCCTAATGTGGTAAATGACACACCTAATGATGTGGTAAAAGTATACCAATGTTCAATGTTTTAACTCATATGACTTTAAATTTATGATGTGGAAATGAAAGTGTGATGAATAAAGAGGCACACAGATAAAATGTCCTCTGATGTTCCTGAAAAGGTAGGGGAAAAGTATATGC
Organism: Potamilus streckersoni; assembly: GCA_016746295.1. Taxonomy (NCBI): domain Eukaryota; kingdom Metazoa; phylum Mollusca; class Bivalvia; order Unionida; family Unionidae; genus Potamilus; species Potamilus streckersoni. The sequence continues at coordinate 5,007,608 of JAEAOA010001578.1, read as the reverse complement.
TTCCCAAAACAAGCATGCCTATCACTTGCATATACTTCAGTGGTTTCCACAATAAACTGATCAAAATATGCATTTCACATAAATATCAACAAAAAGTTCATTATGAGTCAGTTGTTCATCTTAAATATTTAACCGCCTAAGTTGTTTATAATTACAGACTAATTACTAAAGACCACAGCACTCCATCCACCTTTTTTAATTGTATTAAATAATTTTGTTCTGGCAAATTAAAGACTATTTATTAAAAAAAGAAGCATAACATTTTATTTAACAGCACACTAGCATTTCTGTCAATATTCTTTCAATTAAAAGAAATCATCTGCCAGAGCATGCCAATGAAATACACTATTGGAGTACTTCAAAAGCTATCTCTACATAATATCTGGCCACAGATTCAATGAAAAATGATTTTTATCTTGATTTTCTACTTAAAATAATGAATATTAATAAAGCTTAAACATATATCTTTGTGGAGGAAGATATGAGCAAATTTTACTGTGACTTACTTGTAGTGGCTTTTAAAAAGTCCCTTGTCCTGCTGAATTTATCACCAGTCTATGATTTTAAGTACGGATAACACAAACAAAGAGTTGTAACTGGGAATTATTTGTTTTCATTATATTTCAAATGCTTTTTTTTTTTTTACAGAAACAGTTTTTAAAAAGTCATTTGAAGACTTGTTTTTATATCTGTAACCATATTTATTAGCAGACTGGCACAATTTATAAAAAAAAATTACAGGGTTTTTACTAAAATGATTTCTTTCCAATCAGGTCATATTCAGAGCTTTTGTAAGCAGAAGCCAATGTCATTTTTTCATCAAACTTAAATATCCTTTCTTCCAGGATGCTTTCTGTCAACCTTTGAGAACAAGCTATTTAAAAAGTTTCTGCAGCAATATCTGATGGTTGATGGGCATTATTTGTACAAAGTTAACATAAGACTACTTTTTGCTAGAATGCTTCCCACCAATTTGGTTGAAAACAGTCCAGTGGTGTTTTCTAGAAAAAAGTGAAGACAACAACTGCTGACATACAGACAAAACAGGATGCATAATGGATAATACACAATTTAAGATGGACAAAAGCCATACATAAGTTCATTTGGCCTTAAGGTCAGGGTGACCTTAGCACTATTACTATATACATAATCATGAACCAGTTATGCTAACCAAGCACCTGCCAACATTATATTTCATACCTACATGGATTATAGGATTTTTAGAAGATAAAGTAAAATTTCACTTACCATGATCTGCCAGAATAATGATATTCACACAGTTGTGTAGGCCCCTCTGATATAAGCCATTCATCAGCCTGTTGATTATTTCATCCACTGTCTCTATTTGTCCTTCCACCTGTATTTAATGTCATTTATGTATAAATAGAGTAGTGACATCACTATTCCAAGCTATAATGAGTGTGTTTGACCTAAGAGAATGTGTGCTATGAATGCATACCAAGCTATAATGAGTGTGTTTGACCTAAGAGAATGTGTGCTATGGATGCATACCAAGCTATAATGAGTGTGTTTGACCTAAGAGAATGTGTGCTATGGATGCATACCAAGCTACAATGAGTGTGTTTGACCTAAGAGAATGTGTGCTATGGATGCATACCAAGCTATAATGAGTGTGTTTGACCTAAGAGAATGTGTGCTATGGATGCACACCAAGCTATAATGAGTGTGTTTGACCTAAGAGAATGTGTGCTATGAATGCATACCAAGCTATAATGAGTGTGTTTGACCTAAGAGAATGTGTGCTATGGATGCATACCAAGCTATAATGAGTGTGTTTGACCTAAGAGAATGTGTGCTATGAATGCATACCAAGCTATAATGAGTGTGTTTGACCTAAGAGAATGTGTGCTATGGATGCATACCAAGCTATAATGAGTGTGTTTGACCTAAGAGAATGTGTGCTATGGATGCATACCAAGCTACAATGAGTGTGTTTGACCTAAGAGAATGTGTGCTATGGATGCATACCAAGCTATAATGAGTGTGTTTGACCTAAGAGAATGTGTGCTATGGATGCATACCAAGCTATAATGAGTGTGTTTGACCTAAGAGAATGTGTGCTATGAATGCATACCAAGCTATAATGAGTGTGTTTGACCTAAGAGAATGTGTGCTATGGAAGCATTACAAACCATAATGAGTGTGTTTGACCTAAGAGAATGTGTGCAATGGATGAATACCAAGCTATAATGAGTGTGTTTGACCTAAGAGAATGTGTGCTATGAATGCATACCAAGCTATGAGTGTGTTTGACCTAAGAGAATGTGTACTATGGATGCATACCAAGCTATAATGAGTGTGTTTGACCTAAGAGAATGTGTGCTATGAATGCATACCAAGCTATAATGAGTGTGTTTGACCTAAGAGAATGTGTGCTATGGATGCATACCAAGCTATAATGAGTGTGTTTGACCTAAGAGAATGTGTGCTATGAATGCATACCAAGCTATAATGAGTGTGTTTGACCTAAGAGAATGTGTGCTATGAATGCATACCAAGCTATAATGAGTGTGTTTGACCTAAGAGAATGTGTGCTATGGAAGCATTACAAACCATAATGAGTGTGTTTGACCTAAGAGAATGTGTGCAATGGATGAATACCAAGCTATAATGAGTGTGTTTGACCTAAGAGAATGTGTGCTATGAATGCATACCAAGCTATGAGTGTGTTTGACCTAAGAGAATGTGTACTATGGATGCATACCAAGCTATAATGAGTGTGTTTGACCTAAGAGAATGTGTGCTATGGATGCATACCAAGCTACAATGAGTGTGTTTGACCTAAGAGAATGTGTGCTATGGATGCATACCAAGCTATAATGAGTGTGTTTGACCTAAGAGAATGTGTGCTATGGATGCACACCAAGCTATAATGAGTGTGTTTGACCTAAGAGAATGTGTGCTATGAATGCATACCAAGCTATAATGAGTGTGTTTGACCTAAGAGAATGTGTGCTATGGATGCATACCAAGCTATAATGAGTGTGTTTGACCTAAGAGAATGTGTGCTATGAATGCATACCAAGCTATAATGAGTGTGTTTGACCTAAGAGAATGTGTGCTATGGATGCATACCAAGCTATAATGAGTGTGTTTGACCTAAGAGAATGTGTGCTATGGATGCATACCAAACTACAATGAGTGTGTTTGACCTAAGAGAATGTGTGCTATGGATGCATACCAAGCTATAATGAGTGTGTTTGACCTAAGAGAATGTGTGCTATGGATGCATACCAAGCTATAATGAGTGTGTTTGACCTAAGAGAATGTGTGCTATGAATGCATACCAAGCTATAATGAGTGTGTTTGACCTAAGAGAATGTGTGCTATGGAAGCATTACAAACCATAATGAGTGTGTTTGACCTAAGAGAATGTGTGCAATGGATGAATACCAAGCTATAATGAGTGTGTTTGACCTAAGAGAATGTGTGCTATGAATGCATACCAAGCTATGAGTGTGTTTGACCTAAGAGAATGTGTACTATGGATGCATACCAAGCTATAATGAGTGTGTTTGACCTAAGAGAATGTGTGCTATGGATGCATACCAAGCTATAATGAGTGTGTTTGACCTAAGAGAATGTGTGCTATGGATGCATACCAAGCTATAATGAGTGTGTTTGACCTAAGAGAATGTGTGCAATGGATGCATACCAAGCTATAATGAGTGTGTTTGACCTAAGAGAATGTGTGCTATGGAAGCATTACAAACCATGAGTGTGTTTGACCTAAGAGAATGTGTGCAATGGATGCATACCAAGCTACAATGAGTGTGTTTGACCTAAGAGAATGTGTGCTATGGAAGCATTACAAACTATAATGAGTGTGTTTGACCTAAGAGAATGTGTGCAATGGATGCATACCAAGCTATAATGAGTGTGTTTGACCTAAGAGAATGTGTGCTATGGAAGCATTACAAACTATAATGAGTGTGTTTGACCTAAGAGAATGTGTGCTATGGATGCATACCAAGCTATAATGAGTGTGTTTGACCTAAGAGAATGTGTGCTATGGAAGCATTACAAACCATAATGAGTGTGTTTGACCTAAGAGAATGTGTGCAATGGATGCATACCAAGCTATAAAGAGTGTGTTTGACCTAAGAGAATGTGTGCTATGGAAGCATTACAAACTATAATGAGTGTGTTTGACCTAAGAGAATGTGTGCTATGGATGCATACCAAGCTATAATGAGTGTGTTTGACCTAAGAGAATGTGTGCTATGGATGCATACCAAGCTATAATGAGTGTGTTTGACCTAAGAGAATGTGTGCTATGAATGCATACCAAGCTATAATGAGTGTGTTTGACCTAAGAGAATGTGTGCTATGGAAGCATTACAAACCATAATGAGTGTGTTTGACCTAAGAGAATGTGTGCAATGGATGAATACCAAGCTATAATGAGTGTGTTTGACCTAAGAGAATGTGTGCTATGAATGCATACCAAGCTATAATGAGTGTGTTTGACCTAAGAGAATGTGTGCTATGGATGCATACCAAGCTATAATGAGTGTGTTTGACCTAAGAGAATGTGTGCTATGGATGCATACCAAGCTATAATGAGTGTGTTTGACCTAAGAGAATGTGTGCAATGGATGCATACCAAGCTATAATGAGTGTGTTTGACCTAAGAGAATGTGTGCTATGGAAGCATTACAAACCATGAGTGTGTTTGACCTAAGAGAATGTGTGCAATGGATGCATGCCAAGCTACAATGAGTGTGTTTGACCTAAGAGAATGTGTGCTATGGAAGCATTACAAACTATAATGAGTGTGGTTGACCTAAGAGAATGTGTGCAATGGATGCATACCAAGCTATAATGAGTGTGTTTGACCTAAGAGAATGTGTGCTATGGAAGCATTACAAACTATAATGAGTGTGTTTGACCTAAGAGAATGTGTGCTATGGAAGCATTACAAACTATAATGAGTGTGTTTGACCTAAGAGAATGTGTGCTATGGAAGCATTACAAACCATAATGAGTGTGTTTGACCTAAGAGAATGTGTGCAATGGATGCATACCAAGCTATAATGAGTGTGTTTGACCTAAGAGAATGTGTGCTATGGAAGCATTACAAACTTTAATGAGTGTGTTTGACCTAAGAGAATGTGTGCTATGAATGCATACCAAGCTTTAATGAGTGTGTTTGAACTAAGAGAATGTGTGCTATGGATGCACACCAAGCTATAATGAGTGTGTTTGACCTAAGAGAATGTGTGCTATGGAAGCATTACAAACCATAATGAGTGTGTTTGACTTAAGAGAATGTGTGCTATGGATGCATACCAAGCTATAATGAGTGTATTTGACCTAAGAGAATGTGTGCTATGGAAGCATTACAAACTATAATGAGTGTGTTTGACCTAAGAGAATGTGTGCTATGGATGTATACCAAGCTATAATGAGTGTGTTTGACCTAAGAAATTGTGTGCTATGGATGCATACCAAGCTTTAATGAGTGTGTTTGACCTAAGACAATGTGTGCGATGGATGCATACCAAGCTATAATGAGTGTGTTTGACCTAAGAGAATGTGTGCTATGGATGCATACCAAGCTATAATGAGTGTGTTTGATCTAAGAGAATGTGTGCTATGGATGCATACCAAGCTATAATGAGTGTGTTTGACCTAAGAGAATGTGTGCTATGGATGCATACCAAGCTATAATGAGTGTGTTTGACCTAAGAGAATGTGTGCTATGGAAGCATTACAAACCATAATTAGTGAGTTTGACCTAAGAGAATGTGTGCTATGGATGCATACCAAGCTATAATGAGTGTGTTTGACCTAAGAGAATGTGTGCTATGGAAGCATTACAAACCATAATGAGTGTGTTTGACCTATGAGAATGTGTGCAATGGATGCATACCAAGCTATAATGAGTGTGTTTGACCTAAGAGAATGTGTGCTATGGATGCATACCAAGCTATAATGAGTGTGTTTGACCTAAGAGAATGTGTGCTATGGATGCATACCAAGCTATAATGAGTGTGTTTGACCTAAGAAAATGTGTGCAATGGATGCATACCAAGCTATAATGAGTGTGTTTGACCTAAGAGAATGTGTGCAATGGATGCATACCAAGCTATAATGAGTGTGTTTGACCTAAGAAAATGTGTGCTATGGATGCATACCAAGCTATAATGAGTGTGTTTGACCTAAGAAAATGTGTGCAATGGATGCATACCAAGCTATAATGAGTGTGTTTGACCTAAGAGAATGTGTGCTATGGATGCATACCAAGCTATAATGAGTGTGTTTGACCTAAGAGAATGTGTGCTATGGATGCATACCAAGCTATAATGAGTGTGTTTGACCTAAGAGAATGTGTGCTATGGATGCATACCAAGCTATAATGAGTGTGTTTGACCTAAGAGAATGTGTGCTATGGATGCATACCAAGCTATAATGAGTGTGTTTGACCTAAGAAAATGTGTGCTATGGATGCATACCAAGCTATAATGAGTGTGTTGGACCTAAGAGAATGTGTGCTATGGATGCACACCAAGCTATAATGAGTGTGTTTGACCTAAGAGAATGTGTGCTATGGATGCATACCAAGCTATAATGAGTGGTTGTTGTTGTTGGGCTTAACGCCATTTTTCAGCACATGATAGGCTATTCATGGCAGCCAGTATTAATGGTGGAGGAAGAAACCGGGAAATCACCGGAAAGAACCACTGACCCACGAGAAGCTACTGGCAAGCTTTCTCACATATCTACATTAGCCGAATCTTAGACTCGAACACACGCAGACAGAGGTGAGATGGCAGTGATCCGTAACAGACAGTGCTTTAGACCACTTGGCCACTCGGGGCCCCCTATAATGAGTGGGTTTGACCTAAGAGAATGTGTGCTATGGATACATTGGACATTCAGATGGATACCAAGCAATGACAGAATGCTGTAAATGACATACATCCAAGAACCCATCATTATGAAGCTGAGCACCAAATTCTAATAAAACACGCAATTATTGTTTTTGGAAACAAAAGTTGAGGCATCAGACAATCAAAAGAATACATATGCAACAAATAATGAGATAAAAGGCTGATTTTTATCAAGACAACGTGGACAAGAAGGAGGCATAATTCAGTTGAAGAATTAGACAAGAAGGATGCATAATTCAGTTGAAGAATCATAAGGACTACTTACAAACTTGTCCAAGATCTTGTCAATGCAAAACTCGTACTCAGATCTGACTGAAACTGAATACTGTCACGATCTCAAATATCCATGTATTTTGTGCATATAAATTTCTGTGGTTTTGGGAGGACATAAGAAAAAATTGCTAATAACCACAAGGTTATATCAAAAATGACTGTTGTGAAAAGTAAGATCTAATTTCTTTTCAATGGTGCTGCAATTTGAAAGACATGACTGGGCATGATAGAGTTGAGTGTAGTCACTGAGTTGCTATTTCAAATCTTATCAGGTAGGCATTTGAAAAAAAACATGAGTAAATTTCACATTAATTTAGCAAAAAAGAGAAATATTGGTATAAAAATAAAGAATTTAAAGAAATTTAATATAAATAAATGAATGTAATTCCTGCACAAACCTCATTAAGTCCCCTTCCTATCTAAAAATCACATATGATGCTTTTCTAAGTGCACAGCTTGACTGCAGGATGGTAAAAAGGAAAGTGGCTGCTAATACGTGCATACAACAATACAATTTGTATGCAACTTATTATTATGCATTCTTTGTATCTTATTACCACTTAATATTGTGAGTTAAATCAGTGCCAATAATAAATATTACAAGTGTATTATTCTTCATGACCATGTTGGAAAGAGACAATATACCTCTAAAGATGAGAGTGCCAGTGGAGTTAAAGGGAGCTAACTCTTCTAATGGGTACATATATTAGATTGTGACATTGTTCATGACATGTTTGATGTGGGCTTATTATAAGATTAACATCTCAAAACATACTTAAATAATAATTTTTAATAAATAATAAATAATTTTTAATAAATAATGCAGATATCACATCACAGTGGTGGTATCCATAATTGTGGTGATGAAAGAAACAAGTAATATTCATCGCAAATGAAGGAACAATAGGCAGGACCTGCATTAAAAAAATATTTAAAAAGTTTAAAAGACATTAAGAAATAATGAAACAGTTGTTGTAGGACCTAAACCTGCAAACCTATGCAGTTTTTTACTGGATTATTTAATTGTTCCAGAACACCATCAATTTCAAGAACTTCAAAATGATTGAAATAATGTAATTGTACATAACTATTTATCATTCTACAAATTTTCTGTTTTATAGCCACCTGATTATTTAATGGCCAGAAAGCATAAAAACATTTTAGAGTTTGAATGTAATCAAGTTGTGCATAAATTTTCAAAACCCTGAATTACAGTTAGATCAAAATCTTTAAATGAGGAATCATTGTCAACTACAAAGGTTTGTAAAGTAGGTGCATGCATGCAATAAAATGTTTAAAAGTCCAAACTTAATAAAACCACATATCTGCCTAAATATCAATATAGGATGATCAAAAGCTGTTCCATACTTGAAGATATATGCCTGATTTTGCATACCCTTTGTATTATTAATAGATTACTCCATGATTTTTAAAACATAAGAAAATCCAGTACTCAATGCCCTAAAGTCACTAACAGTGAAATTGGCAATTGAGCTCATTATTGCCATAACTCCTTGTGACGTTTTACCCCAACCCCTTGTGTTGTATATGTACGTATAACTGGTTGTTTTGACTTAATGTATACATGTGTAAAATTGTACTCTGGCTGAACAGCTTTGATGTTGGAGAAGTTCCTACGTTAGCTAATCCCCTTATGTAACATAGTCTTTGTTCAGCTTGGGCAAGATATTCATATTCGACCAGTGCATGTGTACATTTCGGATATTTACTTAACCACTTCAAACAACAGAAGACCCGCCAAACATGTAGACTGTAACATTTGATGGACCCACAGACAGACATTCGGATGATTGACAGTTTGAACGACTGACCGAGTCAAGAGCCATCCAATCGAAATGCGAGGTGGGTGGGCCTTTATTTGACCCTGGGATGTTTCATAGGAATTAGGCAGTTCGCTACAATAAACGATTTTATTCAGAGGTAGAACTCTGTTGCCAACCGTAAATTGGCCAGATTCAGGGAATCTTTGGAAAACAGCTTCAATCAGGAAGCTTCGAGGGACGTTCGAGGGAAGTTCGAAGGTCTTTAGAGTGACAGTCGAGCAACCTTGAGTGACGTTGAGAGACATTGAGTGACCGACGAGAAGAGAGGGATACAGGGAAAAGGATAACGGAATTAGAGAGAGAGACCGTCGAGAGGGATACAGGAAAAAGGGAAACGGAAGTTGAGAGAGACAAGAGGAAGAAGACAGAATAATGAGTAACACACAAGGAGAAGGGAAAATCTACTCACACTGGAATCAAATGATGATTTAGGCAGTCACTTGGTCAAGAGTAACAGTGATTAATTTAAGATCTTTTAAAGTTATCATTTCATTAAATTGCTATTATTTGAATTTTATCTTCGTATTTCCTTATAATTTATCTGTCGGCATTGCTGACTGGGGGGGCTCGTTGTCATATATATATATATATATATATATATATATATATATATATATATATATATATATATATATATATATATATATATATATATATAATATATTGTCCAGAAGTAGCATTCTGAAAGTGGACCAGGGGAACTTCCTCATAATTCTTTAAAGTCTATAGGAAGAACCCCACCCCTAGACCGAACCCCACACTCTTCATGAAGATGGTAAAGTTATTTTTAACTTGAACAAGCTTGACAGTGTTGGTTGCTTTGTAAGATCCATTACCTGGCATTGTTGGTTGTTTTGTACAAGTCATGCAAAAAGACTGAAAGGATGTGGCTGGAGTATGACCCTGACAAGGCTACTAGGGATCTGACAATAGGCATGACATTTGACTTTGACACTACTTTTTTTGGATGATGATGTATGTATATTGTCAAAATAGTTGGACCAATGTTTTTATTTCACTAGAGCATACAGTACAGGTGGCTACTGACTTATCTACAGAACCATCTTTCAGCATTGTTTTATTTTCAATCAAAAATGTTTCCAAACATCACTTTTGGCTCTCTTGTTTTACAAGCTCAAAATTTTGTTCATCCAACATTTTGGAAAAATACTGAAGGGACACAAGTATCCTGAAATCACCAAGTACTGTCTCACTATTTATAATTAAATGTGAAAGTTGTTAATATTTAAGCTTTAACTTGCAATAAGCTGACAGATTACCCATTAGTTAAGAAAAGGTTTTAGAATGGGGTTCTAACTACTTATATTGACAACTTGAGGTTTTAAGCTGGTGTAATCACATCACTTAGAGTATAAACAATCAACTCTCTTCATATGTTCCTTTTTCCACTGGAGGTTCCTAAAATATTTATATTGTCAAAAATTAGCATTAGCTCTTGCTTTATAAACAAGATGTGTCAGCAAACAAATCCTAAGAAAATTAACTCAATTTGAAAAAAAAAGGAAAATTATAAAGCTTTCATTTTGTGATCCTCTAAATAGGCAAAATTTTAACACAATTTACACATGCATTGGTTTTCAGTTATATCCCTCTAGTTCCATGATCTTGGGTAAATTTGAATAAGCAACCATAATAGCTTTTCATGTACCATCCTCTATACAAACAACATTACCATAGCACTCTCTGGTCCCTTCTCATGCCCAGCATGGTCTGGTTCATCGAAATATAAGGTGACAAAGTGTGGCCTCTGTTCTGCTGGCAAAGTTAACCAGTCTATTACGGTGCTGAGTCGCTCTGGAAACCCAACTTTGCTGTACAGACAGAAATTTAAAAAAACAGTTTATTAGAGGAATGTTACATAATCTATGATCAAAGTACTGCTGTAAAATGAGACCTTGACCCTAAAGTCAAAATGTTGAGTAATTATGTCACAGATTGAATTTTTTTTATCTTACAACATTCAATTTATGAATTAAACCCATCAATGGGTTTAGGAAAAATAAGCAATGAATAAACTTTAACCAAAATCTTAATACCAATTTTATGATTGTGACCTTGACCCCAAGAACAAAAGAGAATGAATTGTTCAACTATGATAATTATTTATCTCAGGGGTTGGCAACCTATTTTACATAACATGCCACTTTTTCAGTATTAATTACAAAATGAATGAGTGCATGCCACCAGTAAGAGAGCAACATTGTTAAAATTTAGAGTCTTTTCTACGGCATATATTTCTAGACTGATGATATGAATGAAAGATTCTTTTCAAGACCCTGCAGAAATACTCCCTTAGGTTCTAGGTGAGCACCTCAACCTGAATCTGAGTAACTGGTGTTATACTGCTGCTTTTGATGTGGGTTTAATGATACTTTTCAACACATGATAGGCTATACATAGTGGCCAGTATATCTGATAGAGAAAGAACCTAGTTGCATACCAGTGCCTGATGCTAGGTGACCCTATGCCTGGTACCTGGTGGCTACTCAAATAATGTAGACCTTATTGAGGATTGGGAAGAAGACTGTGCTTTCTTATATAGGGAAAGATGGGACTTGCTACTTGATAATGACTACTTGATAATGAGTCCCTGATAATAACAACTTCTTTCCATTAAAAAGTCCTGAGAATCCCTCCCTTGTAGGAATTAACAACTACCTTTAAAGTGTAAGCTATTCCATTCTTGCTGAAATAAACAACTTACATAAACTGGAAATAGATATGGAACCTTTTGTTACATGAGTTGGTGACGTCCCTAAATCAGCAAGTGCTCTAAACCTCTCACGGGAATGGAGGGGTTTTCAAGTGAAAAGGCATTTTGGTTTTTCCTTGCCTTATAAGCAAGGTAACTTTTTGTTATGTTCTATGTCAGGCCGCAACAACAAAAAGGGTAACCATCCTTGAGTATGCATGCTGTGCACAAAGAAAGGGAGGGGTCCCAAACAGCCTTTTTATGACCACATTTACTCACACCTTAAGGCTAACTGAATACTAAAAGGAAATAAAATAACTAATGAAAAGGAACAAAATTTGGATGGGTAATACTTACCCTACCATTGGTTATTAAGAGATGAATAAAACATAAGAAGCACTGTTTAACTAATTAGGTATTCAAAACCATTAAACAAAACGAGACTCTTACTTTAACATCTCTCTCCAGGTAAAGGGGCCCAGAGTGGCCTATTGGTCTAAAGTGTTCTCCATTATGGATCACTGCCATCTCACCTCTGTCTGCGTGGGTTCGAGTCTAAGATTTGGCAAATGTGGATATGTGAGAAAGCTTGCTAGTAGCTTCTTGTGGGTCAGTGGTTCTTTCCGCAGATTTGCTGGTTTCTTCCTCCACCAATAATACTGGCCACCATGTATAGCCTATCGTGTGCTGAAAAATGGCATTAAGCCCCAAAACAACAACAACAACTCTCCAGGTAAGGGTTATTAGACAGAAAAGTATGGGAAAAATTATCCTGTCACTAATTGCCCATAAAAAGCTGAATGAATGTTTAGAAATTCATAAAATTTGAACAGGTAGAAGATCAAAGACAAAGAATCATGTTGATTTGCAAATTGTTTTAGTATGACACTATTATTGTAAAAAAAATGGTTTTCAGCAACATTTAGACTGCTCTGATAACTTACAGCAGATCATAAATCACCAAATATTTCAAAATTAATCAAGTATAATTTATCATTTTCTTTCTGAGGAATGTCATTATAAATATTTAATTCTATAAGAATTTGTTTTGTTATTAGTTAATAAAGACAGAAATTGCACCCACATTAATTTACATCTCCCAAAGTTGACAGCACTACCATGCACCAATGTAAAAAATTATGACATCATTTTTGTGTCATCATCTAATGACCATATCATTTTGAGCTACACATTTAGCACTGATTTGAGAAAAATGGCCAACCATAATTCAGGGAATTGTTGCTTTTACGTTCTTATTCACAGGGCACCAATATTCATGCATTTTGTGGTTGTTTGGAACTACAGATTTAACAACCCTATGTTCACTGTTAACTCAATTATCATAACCCTTTACCTAATATAAGCACCTTTTGGAAATGTACCCAATGTCACACTAAGTGCCTTTTGGCAATTTACCCAATGTCACACTAAGCGCCTTTTGGCAACACTATTAACAACAGCTATTTTGATCGGGTTTTTGTAGCATCACTTTTGGGGAAAACTCTGATGTATTCTACATTCATTGGTGAGAATGACCATTACGTCAGATCATGTGGTCACTGTTGATGCTCTGGTTGCAATCTACTATTTAAAGTAAGTAGGTTGTAACCAGGTCGTATTCTCCATTCAACAAAATGGTGGTCTCTGATATCGATCAGTTTTTGAACCAAGAGAATCACAACTATGAAAGCTTCAATAACTTGGGGAAAATCTCTAAGACTGATGTAGGTAGCCTTAGTTTTTATAAATTATCAAATTACACTGACTTTGTGATGTAGACACAGAAAAAGAATTTGTAAAGTTTGAGTATGGAAATTTGCCACTGCCGTTCATCACGTAGCTTGACTGATTTAATAGTGAATGAGATCTCTCAAGATTTTAAAGTACATACAAAATTCTTTTATTAAAAATAATTATACAGATATAATGACCTTATTTTACTCTTAAATCTTTCCATACCTAATATATTTGTACCCAAAATGTAAAATGGTTAAAATTGCTGTTAAATGTAACATACACTTCACTGCTTAACAGGACAATGCATAGCGGACTGTACTGTGTAACTTTGCTACATGCATATTGAATGGCTAAAAAGCCATACACTCTGTGAGGGTAAGGGTTAAGGATGTTTTCTTGCTGTTGGGTTATTTAAATACTTGAGAAATGTATATTTTCTCACAGCAAATGGCTCAAGATATCCAAACTTACTTTTTAAAAGTCATTTGTATTTTCTTGTATTACTCTTGCTTGAATATATATATATATATATATATATATATATATATATATATATATATATATATATATATATATATATATATATATAAATCCATGTAAGTGTCATCACAGAGAAAAGTATGGGGAAAAATGACCCCATCATTACTTATTCATAAAATATCTCCTTATGCATTTAAAAAAATGTATCAATAAATTTTTTTCACTATAACACAGTAATAGAGATCACACCACCTTTCTGTAACAGTAACCCCTTGTGGATAGTTTATGACACATCTTAAATCTCTAAAGAGTTCAAAAGGTTTTGTATAGTTTTTGCCGACCATATAATTTTCTTTCAGAGCACTGTTATTGAAATTTAACACTTTATAACCATTTTTTTTTCTTTTTCATTATTTGATAAGGGACAGAACATGTTAGCACATCATGTCTAATCTCTATGATATTTCATGCACAATATTCAATCTCTCATAGCACATACATGTAATAAAACATAATGCAATGAGCACATCAGTGTGTACCGTAAGCACTGATTTCACAGAAACAGGTCATGCTATACAGAATACACAACACAGACCCAAGTCTGCTTGTACATTGTGCAACAGCAGATTTAGGCACCACAGTTCACAAGTAGTGTGTGTTACATGGATAACTAAATGGGCACTGTTGTTGTTCATCCTTCAGTCTTGAAAACGTCACCATGACTTGAGATCTGGGTTGATCTGTGAAGATGGCTGGTGAAACCAATCCATGCTCTAAAGAGTTCAGGGCAGTGAGGACAGGGAATTGCTTGGGGACTGAGGGTTGGCGTTGGCTTTGCTCTTCCTCTGCTGGCATTTATGTTTTGCCTTGTGCACATATGTAAATGGCTAAAGGCATAACAGTACAACCAGGACTATATAATGCCAAGCATACAAAAGAAAGAATAGAGGCAAAATGTGTAAATAATTTATATACTAAGTCACATTTTTATGTAAATCATTTTCATGAAAAAGTCCACAAGAGTTTTTCAGCTAGAATATCATCATTGGCTGCATGTCAGGAAAAAAAGCTGCCTCTTATGAGATGGGCATGATGGCACAGTGGGCCTATTCTATATCCCCAAACCTGCAGTTGGCACACAGGTACAGAGTAACAATCTCACTAAGTATAAATGCAAAACAAAAGTATATCTGATGACTTACCCATCATACATCTTCCACTCATCAGGATACCTTCCTAAAACAACAATTTGAAAAGTAAATAGGACTTATAACTTGGTGGAGATCACATTACAAATTGAAGAATATGACACTGCTACAACTATGCAGATGACACAACATTGTCAGACATCCAAAACACAAAACAAGAACTTGAAATTTCTTTACAGAATGCCCTAAACAAATTAGAAAACTGATGCACACTGGTAAAACTAAAATATTACTTATCTCAACACAGAAAAAAAGAACAAAACTTGATAGTGATGAACTATGTCTGATATGGAAGGATAAAAGGTTGCAAATGGTCTGTCACGATAGTTTACTTAGTGTTTTGGTAGATAATAACCTATCATGGACTGAACATATCAAACATATCAGTAAAAAAGTCAATTCAAATTTATGGCTTCTCAGTAGGATAAGACACTTTCTCCCGTAAAGCACAGAAAACTATTTTATAACAGTTACATACAACCCTATTTAGACTACTGTAATACAGTATGGGGTAATTCAAATGATAAAAACTTAGCAAAGCTGGCATATCTCCAAAAAAGAGCTTTTGAGTTAATATCAATCCAGAAAGAAAGCAAGGAAAATTTAGCTGGTAAGTTAAAAATACTACCTATTAAAGACAGAATCTGTTCAAGAAAAGCCAAATTAATGTACAGGATAGCCAATAATAGTGCTCCTGAATATTTACAATCACTATTCAAGTATAGGCTACCTGGAAATACTCCACACCTGTGATCAATGTCTATCAAACATTACAAAATTCCCAAACCAAATAAGGAATTATTTAAAAAAAGTTTCCAATATTCTGGTACTTTACTCTGGAATAGTATTCCAGTTGAGATTAGAAATGCCCACTCTATTTCCTCTTTCCAAACCCAGTATATACAATGGCTTCAGAGATGCAGCAAAAATAAATAAATTCCTTTTAATGAGGGCCTCAAGGTAAATTAGTTCTTAGCTAATTGAGTTACCCTCTTTAACTAAAGTTATAATAATAATAATAATAATAATAATAATAATAATAATAATAATAATAATAATAATAATAATAATAATAACAATAACAATAAAAAAAAATAATAACAATAATAATAACAATAATAATAACAATAATAATAATAATAATAATAATAATAATAATAATAATAATAATAATAATAATAATAATAATAATAATAATAATAAAGTGAATATGACATTGTTACTGCTATAGTCTGATACTAGGTCCCCGTTGATTTGTACCCCCTATTGATTTAAATAACTAAAATGTTTAACATGATAAAAAGTGCACAGAACTAAGCCAACTGAATCACTGACTTATAATTTCTAACCTGACTGTGACCAGAATGGCACTAATACTAGTATCCCCTTGCACCTTTCATGCATAACAGACTTTCCATACTAACACGACGCCATATTCCGTACACGATGGGGTAGTTACTTTTTCATCCAGCGACATAATAAAACAATTCATCCTATTTGGTAACTGCCAGATATTTCTTTAAATTCCCATAACGTTGAGTTTGGAATTATATTCCTTTGCACACATGAACATATCAATGAAACTACTTGTTAAATTCACATGAAAGGCAATTTTTTTATCATTCTTTTCCTTTGCTTGATTAGACACTGTTAATATCAAAAGCAGACAACATATGTATGTACATCTTTAGTCGCATACACCCTATTGCTGAAAATGGACTTGATCAGGAACTGGATATGGTCTTAGGCATGTCTGCCTACAATATTGAAAACTTCCGTTAAGCATGAAACGCGCAGACAATGACGGTGTTAAGGCCATTCTATTCACAGTCTGGTTAGAAAATATAAATCAATAAATGAATTGAAAAAATTCTTTGCACTTTTTATCAAATTAAAGGTTTTCGTTATTGAAATTGGCAGAGGGGTACAAACCAACGGGTTAGTAGGCTCAAACTATAGGTGAACATGATATTGTTATAACCTAGTTTTTCTGAAAGTATTACAAAATGGCAATTATTACAAAATGTCAAATATGACATTGTTACTACAAATTTTATGTGATATTGGTCTAACATGCATTATATGATCATGTTACATGCTGTTGAATGTCATTCCTAAAACCTGGTGTTACAACCAGGTAAATAAGACATTGTTACAATCTGGTGAATATAGCACTGTTACAACCTGGCAAATGTGATATTATTACAACCTATAAATATAAATGAATATAAAACTGTTGCAACCTGTTGAATATGATGACACTGTCATAACACAACTAAGCATGGAGTTTTTACAACCTGGTGAATATGACACTGTTACAACATAATGAATATGACACTGTTACAACCTGGTGAATATGACACTGTCACAACCTGATGCATGAAATTATTACAACCTGGTGAAAATGACATTGTTACACCAGCTGAATATGACACTAATACAACCTGACAAGTATAGAATTGTTACAACCTATTGAATATGACACTGTTACAACCTGACAAATATAGAATTGTTACAACCTGCTGTTACAACCTGACAAATATAGAATTGTTACAACCTGCTGAATATGACAACCTGACAAATATAGAATTGTTACAACCTGTTGAATATGCTATTGTTACATACACCCTGACAAGTATATAATTGTTACAACTTGTTGTATATGATATTGTTACAAACTGCTGAATATGATACTGTTACAACATGTTGAATATGACACTGTTACAACCTGTTGAATGATATTGTTACAACCTGTTGAATATGATATTGTTACAAACTGCTGAATATGATACTGTTACAACCTGTTGAATATATTGTTACAACCTGTTGAATATGATACTGTTACAACCTGTTGAATATGATATTGTTACAACCTGTTGAATATGATACTGTTACAACCTGTTGAATATGATACTGTTACAACCTGTTGAATATGACACTGTTACAACCTGTTGAATATGATACTGTTACAACCTGTTGAATATGACACTGTTACAACCTGTTGAATATGACACTGTTACAACCTGTTGAATACGATACTGTTATAACCTGTTGAATATGATACTGTTACAACCTGTTGAAAATGACCCTGTTACAACCTGACAAGTATAGAATTATTACAACCTGTTGAAGACAGTTACAACCTGACAAGTATAGAATTGTTACAACTTGCTGAATATGACACTGTTACAACCTGACAAATATAGAATTGTTACAACCTGCTGAATATGACACTGTTACAACCTGACAAGTATAGAATTGTTAAAACTTGTTGAATATGATATTTTTACAACCTGACAAGTATAGAATTGTTACAACCTGTTGAATATGACATTTTTACAACCTGACAAGTATAGAATTTATACAACCTGTTGAATATGATATTATTACAACCTGTTGAATATGATATTGTTAGAACCTGACAGAATACTTTTGGGTTTTCTTTACTCATCTGAACCTGATTTACATTCAAACAAATAAACATAAAAAAACATAGGAGATTAATATTATTACAAAAGGCAACAATCTGCTGTCATATTTGTGAAAATTCTCTAAGAAATATATAAATATATTTTTTTAAAGAAAAATCACTCCCAAAACAGCTAAAAACATATAATAATAGAGCAAGACAATTTATATTTCAAAACATGCATATGAATTTCCATTGAATATTCATTAAATGTTTGCAAAGACAATTTATTAAATCTGTTGAACAGTCAGTCAACATGAGAACTATCTGTCTTCCAAAGAAAAATAGTATCTGTTCTGTTTTAATATCCCAATTGAAAAAAATTAAGATGTTTAAATCCCATTGTTAACTATGTAAATTGTTTAAAATCCAAGTGGTAACTATGTAAGATGTTTAAAAAATTAGTGGTAAGTTATGTAAAGGTTGAAAATCCCAGTGGTAACTATGTAAAGGTTGAAAATGCAAGTGGTAACTATGTAAAGGTTGAAAATCCCAGTGGTAACTAGGTAAAGGTTGAAAATCTCAGTGGTAACTATGTAAGATGTTTAAGTTACCAGTAATGTTGACATCAGATCCTGGCCAGAAATAAGTAGCTGTCCTTAGTCCCTGTTTTTGTGCTCTGATCCACAGCTGCAATATAATAAAAAAGAATGAGAATGAAAGCATTAATTAATGACTAATTTTCAAACTAACTGACTGATTAACAGAACAAACAAATAAATAAAAGAAATAGAATGAATTAAAATAATTAAAATGCATCAGCCATTGCATATAGCTACATGAATTAAAATCATGACATAAAGCAAAGCAGTAAATCACTGTTCCAGGTATCTGACATTAAGGATTGGCAATTTATTTATGTTCATTGAAGCATAAACAGAAAAAAACACTGTGCAAACTGTATGAACTGATTTGCAGATCAGACATAAGTTTGCAATGTTTTAGTTATTACTTCAGTGAATAATAAAATAATAAATTGGTCAATTTTTATAACCAAATTTTACATCTAATAAAGAAGAGCTCTTCAATTCATATGGGTTCACTGAAGACATGACTATCTATCAACACATTCTTCCACTGTAATTCTGTTACATGGAATATAAGCATTCCTGGATATTGTGTGTACATTTCAGTCATCTTGTGGGTGGATAAATGGGTTCATCAGATGATGGTCTTAAAACACTTCCGGCTGGTATTCAGGGACATGGAATACAAACGTTTCTGGATACCGTGTGTGACCTCTGACTTTAGAATTATGCAATTTTGATAACAACTTGCACATAAATTTGTGTATTCTGTGTCTGATCATAATAGGTTGATATACAGAGCTGTCATTAAGTGTATGTGGAATTTTTGGCAATGTCAGGCATTATTGCGCATTCAAACACTTTACAAGTACTCTCAGATGTTTTGTTTTATTTTGTAACATGCTGTCATGCACTGATGCAGTTGCAGTAATCAACAATTAAGCTATACCTTACAGGAATTGATTCGATTGCCTATTTGCTGGTCTTAGTAATGCTTTTCAGGAGCAGAGATGTTATAGAGTATACTTCATGGGCAAACATATAGTATGCACAAATTGCCTATTACATACAAGATGATGGTGCAGTTATTACCAGTGTTGCAAGAGGGTGTTCACTGACTGGACTTGTTCGTGCAGTGCATTGTGTTTGTTAGCATTTCTTGGATTTATGCAATGTGGTTAAGTATTCTGACAATTTTTTCATACGGTTAAGTGCATATTCATTCTGCATCTTAAAGCATCTAAGACAGATGTTTTCCGTCAAGGGGTGGATATTCATATTTATTCTATGTACTGTGACGTTCTGTATGCCTAGCTACTAGTGCCACTAAGGCTGGAATTCCGGACCATCTTATCCATTCCTTAGGTCGATGTTCTCTAATGCATATGGTGGATATATTCAGGTGCACCCGGACAGAATTAGCTTGGCACAGAGACAGATGTCAAATCAATTGCCTCACTAGTTCATTACATGCTTGTGTATATCAATACATAATTCATTTGTTTACTTTGTAAAACCATCACACAATTTTATTTTTTATTTCTTTATGCTTAAGAGATGCTGTAATACTGTATCTATGCTACACTATCATTTCACTGGTATCATCTATTAGTGCACATGTGAATTCCTAACTGACTATCAAAAACATGTATCTAACATTCTTACCTTCCCGTACATCAGGCTTTACCATGCAATTCAAATATATTTCATGCATTTCCAGGCATTTTTCCCCTTATATATCCTTACCTTACTTCAAATTGCGGGCCTCGTTACAGTCACACTGCTCCAAAGTCACAGTGCTACTTTCACTCGTTTTGGCCATTGCCAAGTTTCATTCATTCAAAAAACTTTGCTTTGAACCCCAATTTGTGTCAGTACTTAAATGTACTCCACTATTATGCCCATATACTTCATACCTACTTCCTGCGGTGCATGTATGATCTTTGTTATCATTGCATCCTCGGATCAGACTTGTCGTGTTTCGGTTGTCATTGTCCCTATATACCTCCTGTCAGCCCCTGGCGGTTCAACATGCAGGTATTGGACCATCGTTCCTATAAACCTCCAGTCAGCCCCTTTCGGCCCAACACTTGCAGGTATTGGACAATTTTAACAACCCTAAAAACTCCAACATGCTTCCTGTCATGAGGTATCCTTTAAAACAATTCAGAGCTGGGCTGGTGCAGTGTGCTGTGACAGGATTTGCCCCCATTATGCCAAAAATATTATTTATTATGTATAATAAAGTGTCTATTGAACCTGGTGTATTGTGTGTTATTTAAATTGTAATTTAAGTGATTAAATGTAGTTTGAATAATACACAGTACATCCTTCTCTAGCCCCTTTTTGGACTCTATTTGTCTGCCAGGTTTATTGCTACCAAACGTGATGTCATTAATATTAATGGGCTAGTAGCTAAATTTGGATGTGATGTCATGTTTAGCCAGTCAGGCATTGTTGGTTGTGGTGTCATTCATGTGGATACAGGATGCGTATGGAGATGTGTGGTTTTCAGTGAACTGTCGATTGGGACATCTAACTTAAAACATTTTTCAGCAGAAAGAACCACCCGCCTCCCCACCTTCCACCATGTATTTTTTTTTTAGCATCCTCAGGATAGGACTTGTCGAGTTTCGGTTGGTGTCGGACACTCTTCACAACCCTACATACTCCAACATGTCTCCTGTCCTGAGGTCCACCATGTCATTTCTTTGGGGTGTTTCTTGCATAGCATACTGTTCCAGTTCTGTTCTTGGGTGCAATGACCAACTTCAAGCATTCATGACTCGACTTTTGAACAAGGTTTTCAGCACTTTCAAAAACGGCAGCATTTCCAAGTTTTCATGCATTCAAAAAACTTTACATAGAAATGAATTTGGATCAGTTCTTAAATGTACTTGTACTATTATACCCAGATGTTTCATACCTGCTTTTTACGGTGCATGTATGGCCATTGCCAAGTTTCATTCATTCAAAAAACTTTGCTTTGAACCCCAATTTGTGTCAGTACTTAAATGTATTCCACTATTATGCCCATATACTTCATACCTGCTTCCTGCGGTGCATGTATGAAGTATCGGCTGATGTTTGTTATCATGGCATCCTCGGATCAGACTTGTCGTGTTTCGGTTGTCATTGTCCCTATATACCTCCTGTCAGCCCCTGGCGGTTCAACATGCAGGTATCGGACCATCGTTTCTCTATACCTCCTGTCAGCCCCTTTCGGCCCAACACTTGCAGGTATCGGACAATTTTAACAACCCTACAAACTCCAACATGCTTCCTGTCGTGAGGTATCCTTTAAAACAATTCAGAGCTGGGCTGGTGCAGTGTGCTGTGACAGGATTTGCCCCCATTATGCCAAAAAGATTATTTTATATGTACAATAAAGTGTCTATTGAACCTGGTGTATTGTGTGTTATTTAAACTGGTCAATTTTTATAATCAAATTTTACATCTAATAAAGAAACAAAATTAAAATTCTTTTAAAATATTTCAGATAGTTCATTCTAAACTTTACCAGCCCTGGATGAATACAACCATATCCATAATTTGCATACAACCAATCAGAAGACAGCAACCAGTTGCCTGACATCATGGCACAAACTGACCCTTAGTCATGAAATCAATACATGAGTAGTCTCCATTGAACTACAAAGTCCATATATGGAATGTGAAATCCATGCTGGAAAAATTAGCATGCGATTTAACTGCAACATTAATTTCAATTTACTTCATTACTTTAAAACTTATTTTGCAATTTTGCAGTGTCAAAATTCAGGAGTGGTGATCACTTATCCTTGCTAGCATATAACACTCACTATTTAAAGACAAAAAGGTAATGCAATATTGTCTACAGTAAAGTGGAAATGATAAGTATCAGCCGTATAAGACCTTTTCTCATAAGGAGAAAGTTGCCATTGTTAATGGACATCATCAATGCAAGAAGTAATCAAAGCACTCAAAATTTAATCAATTCCAGTTGACAAGAGAGGATTCAAAGCTTAAGAAATATGAGTGAAGGAAGGGGAGATTACTATCAATGAAGAATCATTTCTTAATAAAAAAAGAAAAGTCAATTTGTTTTTTAAAATAAATATCTTGACACTAATGACAAAAGCCTCATATAATTTATACCTTTGTATTTTTGACCAACAGTATCTATGAAAATTTGCCCTTGCTATGTTAATGCAGCTGGCAAATCTCTTACACAGATTAAATTTCAGTGCAAATGTAGGGAAAAAGTAGTGCCAGTCGGTGAGGCAAAATTATATTTTTGTGGGTTCATAAGGTATGAATCCCAAAAATTCAAAATGGCCTGAACCATCAGATTGCTAGAAATTGTAATGATGAGAGACAAATGTAATTATTTCAAACTGAATAAAGTACATTATTGTCATATAATGCGGAACAATATCAATCCAATATTTTATTATTGTAACTATGTAAACTGTATAAATAATGCAAAAATCACTTGCCATGTTGACAGCTTATGTAATATAAACAAGGATATTTTGAAACCTAGCATCTTATCTGCAGCTCCTGCACTGATACATCCTTCACCCTTTATCTAAATTTAAAAACTTTCACACAAATTTTATCGTAAAAGTTTTAATAAGGATGCAGCTCTTTTGATTGTACAAGATAAATTATGTTTCTCCATGCATTGCACATGGAGATACAATGGGTTCAAGTTAAAACTACTATTTGATGCTTACAGGTTCTCCTTTCCACCATCTTGGATCAGACTTTGTACTGCTTGAGAGTGTGAAGATTTGATTTATATCTTCATCATACATGTTGTTAGATATGATGCCATGTGACTCAGGATACAAACCCTGAAAGAGAAATCAAGTATATGATCATAATTAATCCTACAATATTTCAAGCCTTTCAATAATTCAGATTAAATAGTAAAAGGTAAAACACAATGAAGATCAGTGGCAAAAATGAACAAATTATTTAAAATTAAATCAAGCTATACATTACGGTTTCCAAACTAACTCATTATACTTAAAATCTGATCTTGAACACATTAACCTCACATTTTAAACAGGAAGGTCAGGACCTGGTTGTCAAGTCACAGATCAAAGCATTACTAAACATCTTTAACCAAAACCATAACAAACTGCTGGCAGTGATAATGAAATTGGAAAAGTAACTGTTATGTCTTGCTTTCAACTAATGTTGGTTCCAAAACAGACATGCTAAACCATCACCAAATACATTTTGAATAATCGTGTCAATTTGAACAGTCTATATTGATGACCACAAAGAAGAATTACAAGTATGATTATGCTTGGTCAATATTACTGGTCAGTCTTTATATAAACTTGAATAATGATGTTACTCTACATTCCTTTTATTAACAATATTTCTAATCACAAGTATTCTTCAGAATATGAACTCTAGCCTGTTAATGGCAATATCATGATTCTGGATCTTTATAAGGTACAACCTGATTGGTTCAGATCATTTGTTCCGACAAGTTTCTATTGGTTTTTTTCTGTCAAATGCATTATTATGACTCAGCTATTATTGTTCTAAGGCACATCTTGATTGGCTCATTAAATTTGTTCTGACAGATTTTGTTGGTATTTGCATTTGAACAATGCCATATCTCCTAGCATGCTGCAATAAAAATTTCAAAAAGGTTCTGTATTAATAGTTCATCAAGTTTCAAATGAATGCTGATGTAAAAGATATTTGAATTTAATTGCTTTTAACATAGCTCATTAAAATTGCAAAAAATCAATTTCTTAAACCAAGAAGATAAAATAATCTTTAAAACAAAAAAAACTGGTAAAATATAATCAGTGTGTGTGTTGGTCAAGTGGGTGAGGGAGACCAAAAGTAGTGTTTTGTGGCCCCAAAGTCATCTGTATGCATGGTCCACTTACATAGGCCTATACAAAATGAATTGAAATTCAAACATGAATACCAGTAAAAAGGAAATAAAATATTTTTTTGATGTATTTAATATTCTTCTAAGCAAAAACCACAAAGATGCAAATAAAAAATAAACAGTGTTTCTGCCTTTACAATCCACTGGAATACCATATTAACTAGTGAAGCCAACTTTACTGCTCTCAGCAGTTCACTGAAGAGTTTGCAGGTGACAAATATCATTACAGTTCATCTTTGCACTCATCATTCATACTTCTCAAAAGATCTCGTTTAATTTTTCTGAGTACTGAAAATTCTCCTTCAGCATCTGCTTGGATGTTGGGCAGTGTTATAATGCAGACAAATTTTGTATATATTAAACAAAAATGATTGGCACAATTTTTATTTAAGATAGACTTCACAAGAAATCTTTCAGTAAAAACACTGATCTTTTTTTCCTTTCAGGAGTAACAATAACAAGATTTTCAAGACAGCTGATGTTGTGGCAATGGATGTCAGATTAGCACCATTTATATTTAGGACCAACTAGGCATTATAAGAAGTCAGCAAAAACCTGATGTTAATATGACTATGCATTCTAGAAAGAGCATCAAAAGATTTTCAAGATGGCTGCTATGGTTGCCATATTGGATGTCTGAGCAGCACCATTGTTTGGTTAGGACCAATAGATCTTGCATGAAGAAGAATACAAGTATTACAGGCATCTTCTATAATGTGAAGGCAGGGCAGTATACTGAGGATGTTTTTCAATTACCAGATGATTATCTGCTGTCCTTCAAGACAACTATGCAGATTTTTACAACTACATTGGTCATGGATATTTAGTATACAAAGCATTGAAATGTTAATATGTAATAGCCAGAACTGACAAATGAAATTCAGACCTGGATGTATCATAAAATATTCAAACAACAGCATATGATATGCATATCTTGTGACCTTTTATCTAAGAATGATTTTCAGCTTTGAACAAGGGATTTCTTTGCTGCAAGATAAGGTGTGGACCTGGGTACACTGCCATCAAAATTTGAATATGAAGTCACAGTGGTAGGAGGCTTGTTGTTGTTATTATGGTGTAAGGGATTGGTATAGTGTCAACTTTTGTCCATGATTGTAGACATATGGGTAATCTGTAAGTAACACATTACACAGCAAACGTTACTCTAAAATTGTTCATTAATACTTTAAGATATTTGTAAACATATTTACTTGGATGTGAGTTCACAACATTAATTTTACCCTCCATTAAAAAAACATGGTCTACCTGATCTTTGCCAGGTAATTTGCTAAAATTTTAAGCAAACATACCCAATCTTGTCTACAAATTTAATAAGAAAATATTCCACACTGGTCTTCTTATTGTGTCTTAGGTTTTAATATAAAGGTTGTGATCAACAGAATTATAAATTCCTATTTTAATATCTGTCTAGTGGAATCAGTCTTTTAGTTATGCTCTGATATAACTTGAGAGGATTTATTTATTCAAATTATTCATTGGAACTACAAAGTGCTTGTTTGCTTTTGGGCTAAATTACTACTATGGATTATTGTAAATTCATTCAAAGAAATTCTGGATTATATTCCTAATACATCAAAAACTTTTGGCACATTATCTCATTCAAAGCTATTGGCTGTTGGCATATCAGCATATTCAATACTGGAATTCATTTGGAACTTTCTATTCTGTTGAACTTGTGGTAGAACATTAGGACTATTTGGAACTTAATTCAGATCACTAAGTTCCTGTAAATTTCACTTCATATTCTAAGGAAATGAATTATTGGCTGAATTTCACTAAACTTGTTCGTTTAGTTCTTGTTCTGTTACTTAATTTAAGGCCAGAGAGTCACAGCAATAAACAAAGCTTCACTTGAAGTACATTGGAAACTACTGTTAATTCCAGATCAGTAATTATGAAATGACCATTTCAATATACAATCACAATGCTTTAAATCAATTCATAATTCTAGCCTGGAATGCAAGACACATAATTCAAATTTCTATTGTTGTGCATGCCATACACCACCTAGTCATCATGTATGCTTGTGCAAAGTTTCATTAAAATATCTTCAGTAATTCAAAGTTATACCACAGTCAAGCATCAGAGACATTTTGACCTTGCACTTGAGGCAGTTACTGTATAGTCATGATAATAACTGGAGACAATTTCTCAAATTGTTACAAACTAATGGGCTGCAATCAGATGGATGGATAACCACATGACAAAATATCTCCAAATTAAGACAGGATATACTCAGTAAGGAAGAAGTAGGATGTTGGTATATGTATATGGTATATGTAAAGAAACAATATGGCAGAAGGGATGTCACCAATTTTGTTCCTTCATCTTGCTTAGAGCAAACATGACAGTATTTTGTTTGAGTAATTCTTGGCTGGAACAGACACCACAACACAACACATACCCTTGATCACCTTTATGACTGATACACATGGCCCATATTTACAGCCTTCATTGATAGAGCATGGATACCACAACACGTGCCTTTGATCACTTTTATGTGATACAAACTATCCACATTGACAGCCTTCATACAGCATGGACACCACAACACACACCCTTGATCACCTTTATGAATGATACACACTGCCCATATTTACAGCCTTCATTGATAGAGCATGGATACCACAACACACACCCTTGATCACCTTTATGAATGATACAAAGTGTCCACATTGACAGCCTTCATACAGTATGGACACCACAACACACACCCTTGATCACCTTTATGAATGATACAAACTGTCCACATTGACAGCCTTCATACAGCATGGACACCACAACACACACCCTTGATCACCTTTATGAATGATACAAACTATCCACATTGACAGCCTTCAAACAGCATGGATACCACAACACACACCCTTGATCACCTTTATGAATGATACAAACTATCCACATCGACAGCCTTCATACAGCATGGACACCACAACACACACCCTTGATCACCTTTATGAATGATACAAACTGTCCCCATTGACAGCCTTCAAACAGCATGGATACCATAACACACACCCTTGATCACCTTTATGAATGATACAAACTATCCACATTGACAGCCTACATACAGCATGGACACCACAACACACACCCTTGATCACCTTTATGAATGATACAAACTGTCCCCATTGACAGCCTTCAAACAGCATGGATACCACAACACACACCCTTGATCACCTTTATGAATGATACAAACTATCCACATTGACAGCCTTCATACAGCATGGATACCACAACACACACTGTTGATCATCTTTATGATTGATACAAACTATCCACATTGACAGCCTTCATACAGAATGGATACCACAACACACACCCTTGATCACCTTTATGAATGACACAAACTGTCCACATTGACAGCATTCATACAGCATGGATACCACAACACACACCCTTGATCATCTTTATGATTGATACAAACTATCCACATTGACAGCCTTCATACAGAATGGATATCACAACACACACCCTTGATCACCTTTATGAATGACACAAACTGTCCACATTGACAGCATTCATACAGCATGGATACCACAACAAACACCCTTGATCATCTTTATGAATGATACAAACTATCCCCATTGACAGCCTTCATACAGCATGGACACCACAATGCACATTCATTCAGTTTTTATCTAGCTGGACTCTTATTTTTAACAAATACAGTTACTACCTATTCTGTGTATTGAAACATCACCAAATTGCATGGTACTTACTGTTACAATGGTGTAATGGTTGGGAAATGTGATGGTGGGGTAAACAGCCCTCATGTATGGAGTATGAACACCACATTGACTCAGTTTTTGTATAGTTGGGCTTATGTTTCTCAGAAGATACTCTGCTCTAAACCCATCAAGGGAGATAAGTAGGAGGGGAACAGGTCTGAAAAATAAATATAGTTGACTGTATACTACACTGTTTTCAGAAATATAAACTTTATTATAAATATAGCATCAAAGCTGCATTCACAAAAAATAATTTTATAGAAAATCATGATCTTTCAGAAAAACAAACTTTAAAGTATACCTCAGTATATGAGCATTTTATGTTACAACTGTTCCAAATTTTCAAAAGCTTATATTAAAATTTCATCATTTAAAGTATTGCAGAATAAAATTAATCTCCTAATAAATTCTTACATTTATGATCATTTGCCACAAAACGCCCTTATCACTGTAAAACAATGTAATAAGTGCTTCAAGTACTGGGCAGTTTTATGCCTAAGTTAATTCAAGGATTTTTTTTCACCATTTTTTGTTTTACCCTGAGGGAAAAGAGTGCTAGAGTCAGCAACAAAAACCAGATGGTTGGCTGACCAACCGGAAACACACATATTGGGAAGGGGGTCTAAGCATGAATAAAATGTACTTAGGAATATAAAATCATAACATTTGTATTCATATAAAGATACAATGATAAGGCATTTTTTTCTTCAAGAATACAACACATCCTGCCAAATTATTAAATCAAAATCTTGCTAATTTTGACACAAAAATTTGCAGTACTTCAAGAAATGAGTGTAATTATTGTAAAATTTTGAAAGCCATGCCACAACTATGTACTACATGTTTTAATTAGAGCATGCTTGGAAATTTTGTTTAAAATAATCTAACATTAATGCAAGGAAAGATAAAGAATATTTACAGTTCAGTATGTATGCATGTGTTAGTGTCAAAATTATTAAGTGGCACCTGCATACAATTCAAACTACAAGGTTTTCTCTGCAGATTCCATGTTAATCTGAGTACTGTATGTAATTAATTAAATAACAGAAGGAATAATTAATTAATAACAAGCAAAAGAAGTCTGACCAGGAATGGATTGTGTTTCATGATGACTGTCATCTTTGACTGCATGATGACTGACATCATGGCTATGTGTTTCATGATGACTGTCATCTTTGACTGCATGATGACTGACATCATGGCTATGTGTTTCATGATGACTGTCATCTTTGCATGATGACTGACTGCATGGTTATGTGTTTCATGATGACTGTCATCTTTGATTGCATGATGACTGACTGCATGGCTATGCCATATAAAAGTGATGGCAGCTCTCATCTTTTATGTTTATAAAAAGCAGTGCCCAATAATTTCAAAACCCTTAAGCTATGAGACTGATTCTGATGGTAAGCAGTACTTATTTAGGTAGATAGGTAAATTAATTAATCTATAAATACTGGTGAAAAACTTTATTGGACCACTACACTGCGTGGTGCTTGGTTGCATATACTAGTTGACTGAACAAACATCAGTTGGCAACTGTTTACACTGGACCATGCAAAACGTGTTCAAAGGATGCATTGAAGACAAACACAAAGACGACTCAGGATTTATTGGTGATGGTTCCATAATAACTAAATTAACAATTATTATTTTTTTAAAGACATAACATCTTTCAAATATATAAATTCCATTAATCCATTGACACAACTGAAATGAGCATTTTGAAAGGTCAAATTAGAATAATTTTCATTTAGCACCAATTACTCATGAAGCAAGCTGAGTTAGAGAAAATCCTGTGTCAATAAAACCATCCATTAAAGGGGACTAATAATTACAAGATTTTCAAGTTTGACACCATTACCTTATACATATTTTTTGAAAGCAAATTAAAAATGGTTACTATAACAAATATACTTGAGATCTAATCAGCTACATTTTCACTCAGGACCTGCTGCATATTAATAGAAGTCTTTTAGTAAAAAACATCCATATGACTTACCATTAAAAAAATACTTAAGCATGATTTTCAATATGACCACAATGTCATTAAATGTCATTAAATTGATGATATCTGATCAAAACTTGATATCATAACAAGTCTTTAGGTGATAACCCAATGATTATGTAACCATCCGTTAAGGAGAAGTAGATATTACAAGATTGTCAAGATGGCTATAATATCAGCCATAATTGATGTCTGAATAGGACTTATTTCATCTAAAATCAACAACATAACATTGTCTTTTAGCGAAAATCCGATGCAACTAAGACTATTTGGGGAGATGAGAAAGTGACAGCAAGACTTTCAAGATGGCCACCATGGCAACAACATTCCAGATTTACTTTTTGTTTAGGATCAACTACATAAGAGGTCTTTTAGTGCAAAGGCCATATTGTTGATACACGAACCCTTCATGAAATAATGGCAACAAGATCTTCAAATTGTCCATCCCAGCTGTCATGTTAGTGGTCTGATTGGCACCATTTTCACCAATGATAAACTACATTACATGTGACGTCTTTCAATTAAAATCCCATGATGATACAAATATGAAGTCTTTTAGTAAAATCCCATGTTGTCACAACCATCTATAAAATTTTTAAAATGGCTTCTCTTATGACCATGCTGATTTTTCAATAACCATAATTTTAAGAGGGCCCCACAATAGCAACCATTTGGAAACATTTTCATCATTGATCAACAACACAAAGTCTTTAAGTGAAAACTCCAAGTTGATGCAATAATCCATTCATGGGGAATATCAGTAGCAATATTTTCAAAACTGGTCCCCTTAACAGCCATACTGAGTATTAGATCAACACCATTTTCACTCAGGACCAATTAGACAAATAAAAAGTCTTTTAGTGAAAATTCCATTTCATTTTGGCCTGCTGTTTATACCATTTGATAACAAAGAGTTTCAAGATGGCCACCACAATTAATCTACTTTAAAACTTAGGTTAAATGAAAAGCACACATTGTCATACAATTCTTGAAACTTTGTTTTACAAATGTCCATGTTCTGACATCTATCAAGAGATTGGAAAATGATTTAATCTGAACAGCATTCTGTAAATGCATACTAACTTGTCACAAAATCTCCTGAATTAAAGCTTATTGCTCCAGAGCTAATATTAAATCATTTCAGCAGCTGCAAATACATGAAAAGATAATCGTCTGAACAAATTAATTTCCAATATCTTGGAGGCATTTCAATCAATTCAAAATAAACAGAAAATCTCCCTGAATAAAATTGATATGCTGAAATTAGTATAGAAACAACTAACCCATTTGGACATTGCTGGTTCTCAGGGGCTGTACAAGGAAGGTCCTCCCATGATTCTGTGTACACAGACTCCCAGAGTTCTGTGGTAAGGTGAGTTCGGAGTTGTGCTGATACATTTCTGCTAAAGCTTGTTAGGAAACGCAGGCCAGTGACAAGCTCAACATCACGGATTCGAGCTATGTTGTTTTTCAGGTAGTCCCTCTCAGGCTATCAAGAAAAGAACAATCAAATAGTATAATTTTCATTTATCTTTGAATCAATATAAACCATTTTCCTGCATTTCTCTGACAATAATTAAAACTTATATGTGACAAGATTTTGAAACAGACTGATTAAACAAATGTTTTATGACTATATATTTATCTATAAATCAGTGTTCCCAATAGGCAGGTATGGGCACAGTACAATAGCCCCAACTCCACGTGTACTGCTCTTAGATCTGACTTTTAGTTTGTGCTAAATCCTTATTTCATTTGTTTGATTGCTGCCTTGTCTTTTTTTCCACTGAAATGTCTCTTCTAGACCAAGAAGTTTTCTCTGTTCTGTGTTGTGTGGTCCACAACAGACTTCTAGTATGTGCCCATATCCTGGGTTAAATAAATGTGATTTCCACACACCTCCATACAGAAAAATCTCACCAATTCACATGAGCTGCTCATAAGCTGCACATGAGAACCATGTTAGAAATGTATGCAAATTGGGAAGATTTTACAGGCTCATTTGAGCAAGTTTGTTGGTTCTTGTGAATCAAAGAAAAACTAAACAATTTTTACATGTAAAGATTTTGCTCCCATGAGAATACAAATGCTCAAAAGAGAAAGTAGAACTGAGAAAACATTCTTTTTCAATTACATATAGCCATGTTTGAAAATAATAGAATTCTTAAATTTCTCATGTGAGTTATCAAGAAACTTGGGTTTGATTCTGATTAAACACTTATTTAAAATTTATTTAAAGTTGGATTTTCTCATGTGAGTTGTCACATGAGCAATTTGGACATAAATATTTTGTGCAAATGCTGAATATTGAGCATCCTTAAGCTTGTCATATAGACATTTTTATTTCGGAATTGCTGTTGCATTGTTGTTTTTTATTTTAAAACATCTGTCAATTTTTTTTCTCACAGCGAGTTTCAGTCTTACTTTGACCCAACAGTCTCCTTGTATTGAACATCTTAATGTTTGTTTCACTGGTCATAAAACGAAACAACTCATCATTAAGGTATCATATAACCTGACAACCCGTTAAACTACAATAGCTTTCAAAGAAACAAGTTAATTCCATTTGTAACTGTTCATGTCTGATGTTTAATTCAGTAATCTGTAAGAAAGGTGAAATGTTTCTCTCGAAAAGTATGCAGTTTACAAATATATAAAAGAATAAACCTTTCACCCCAAAAGTGAATGCTACCTAAAACAAACATATGATGCAACCACTTTTTCAGAATTTGTCAAACTTCTCAAACTCCACTATAAAAATGTAAACATATACAAAGCCACATATCTGGAAAAAATAAACACTGATGCACAGTCCTTGCCAATTAATAAATTAGTCTCTCAGTCTTTTTCCAAAAGACTTGGAGAATAACAGACATATACTACATCTTTTTCTTTCATGTCTAACCTTCACACACAAGTCAATAATATCTTATACTGACTGAATTGTGTAATTTGGGTTATTACAGACAACGATGAGTTCCATTAGCCTTTGTTCAGTGAATTTACTGAATGAAAATGTGAATCCTGCTTCTCTATTAACTCTCCATGGATTCACTATTGCTAAAACTAAATCATCATCGCTATTGAAAGATATGTACTGTATATAAAATTTAATAAATCTGTAAGAAACTGCCTAATCATGTCATGTTTGTATAACTGTTTTGAACATGCATATTCTTGGCAATGAAAAATCTTGTTTATTTGCAACCTTTAATGTTCTGCTGGTATGGTACCCAATAGGTATGTACATATAAAGCTTTATGACCGTATAAGTGTCTGAGAAGTGGACCTAAACACAAAGGTGTAAATGCCTATAATGATGCTGACAACTATGATGTTGCAGATACAGCAAAAAGTCTCCAGCGCTTTTGTGAGGCAAAAATAAAATTAGCAAAATACATAGTAATTCACATTTAATTAGTTCTTAACTTTATTCCAAACTGCCTAAATACAACTTTTTTCCTACGCTCTGCATTTCAGTCAATACTTTGTCAAACATTTTGGAATTACATTTCTCCAATGAATCATTATTGGGGCACCTATAGCACAAATTTATTCCTCAAAACATGTGAGAGAAATTTATAAACCATCCTAATAAAGAAGAGTTCTGCAAAATACAGTTTATCTTGCCTGCAACCTGTGCCATGATGACTTATCTCTATATACGACTTGTGGAATTTCAAGGTTCACAAAAATGACATCATCAACTGAAAAATGATTTACAATGTCTAAACATAATTACGGTGAGACAATTAAACCAAGCAGATTTTTCCTTATTCTCAGTAACAAAATGTTGCATACCAAACAGTTATGTATTGTGGGTTGGTGCGGCAGGATAAAGGTCTGTGTTTCCAAGGTCTCTGCAGGACATTTAGATAACAAGGTTCCAGCTGCAGTGCATCGAATGAGTATCACATAAAAATGTGTGGGGATGGGCACTTTCCCTTCTTCATCCACAAACCTGAAAGATTATAACCAGTAGAGTGAATTAAGCTTCCATAAACCTACCCCTCTGCAATTTGGCTTGTTCTGTAAATTGGCCTCATTCATTCTGGATCTAATAATGCTGTTCAAATACATAATAAATTATTCATACTAACCACTTCTTTCAATAACCAAAATTCTGGTACATTAAACAGTGTCCAAACTGGATACATTTTACTGTTTACACCACTAATTTGTGTAGTAAATACCCTGCTCATTAATGCTCCATATGATTTGCAAAATAGCACTTTATGCTCCATATAATGGGTGAAAATACAATTCATTCTCCATAATTATTTATAAAACTACACTGTATGTTTGCTACATGCCACTTTATGGGCTTTCATTTTAATGCCATTCATACTGATGCAAATAACATCCAGTTTGCACTAGTGTGCTTGATTTTATCCCATCACTGGCATCATGCATAGTGACTTACACATAGCACACATATGCATATCTCATTGCTCGATAAGAGAGCAAAATTACTTTTGATTTATGCCCAAACCTCAGGAATGCATCTGTGGCATAAATCGAGTTTCACCTTTTTTTGGCAAAATTACACACTAAATTTCATGCACTATATTAATGGAAAAAATCACATCCAAAACTTGGTTGTAATCAAACAGTCAGTTCATTAAATATACTCTCTTAAAATAAAACAGTTTGGGTTGGTGGTTCTTTCCGTGGATTTCCCCCTATCTTCTTCCATCATTAATACTGGCTGCCATGTATAGCCTATCGTTTGCTGAAAAATGGTGTTAAGCCCCACAACAACAACAACAAAACAGTTTCACTGATAATTAAATCATGTTCAACATTTAGAATTAATGAAATGTTAAAAGAAACCATTCCAATGAATCTCAAACACAACTTACATATTAATATACGTCAAATTTTCTCAACATCTTACAAAGATAATGTGCTAAGACAAAAATGTTTGTAACTTCTAACTGAAACAATGATCACAAACTTGTCCAATGTAAAACAATGCTGGTACGTATATAAGTGTGAGATTTTATAAACAGTCTTAATTTGGTTGACAAAGAAGTTTATTGTACCATATACATGACAACAAGTTGATGAAAAATCTATCAATGGCAAAACTTAGGGTCAATTTTACTATAACCCCTCATTAAACAGCAACATACCCCAGTACAAGACAAAACTCATTGATAATGTCATGTAAGAAAAAGCTCACTGGTAATGCCATACCCCTCTAATAAGCTGTAACATACCCTCATATAAGGCAAAGACCTTCAATAATCCAATACCCACTTATGTGAGCAATAAGATGCCCAGTATAAGAAAAGCTCACCTATAAGCCATAACCCCTTTTATGAGATGTCATATACCCCAGTATGCACCAAAGCTCACCAAAATTAAGCCATACCCTGCCATCCCCCCCCCCCAAGCAAAAATGGATCACTGTATAAATTATTGCACTCTCTTGGCAAAACCTAAATAATGGAGAGTAGATGTTAGCAGAAGCTGGTTTTCTCACTTTGTTGCATTCTGGTTGTTGCTCCACAATCCATCACCATCATAATCAAACACAGGTCCCATGGTAACATGCACATCTCCATGGTTCCTGACAATATCTCTTAGGGCCTTCAGCATGTAACTCCAGATCCCTGTCAACATTTTAGGCATAGTAAATATATCACTTCAACCTGTACTGCCAACACTGTAAATATATCACTTCAACCTGTACTGCCAACACTGTAAATATATCACTTCAACCTGTACTGCCAACACTGTAAATATATCACTTCAATCTGTACTGCCAACACTGTAAATATATCACTTCAACCTGTACTGCCAACACTGTAAATATATCACTTCAACCTGTACTGCCAACACTGTAAATATATCACTTCAATTTGTACTGCCAACACTGTAAATATATCACTTCAACCTGTACTGCCAACACTGTAAATATATCACTTCAACCTGTACTGCCAACACTGTAAATATATCACTTCAATTTGTACTGCCAACACTGTAAATATATCACTTCAACCTGTACTGCCAACACTGTAAATATATCACTTCAATTTGTACTGCCAACACTAGAAACTGTCAATATTTTAGGCTTAGTAAAATATATCACTTCAAAATTTGTACTGCCAACACTACAAACTATCCATATTTTAGGCATACTAAATATATCACTTCAACCTGTACTGCCAACACTAGAAACTGTCAATATTTTAGGCTTAGTAAATATATCACTTCAAAATTTGTACTGCCAACACTACAAACTATCCATATTTTAGGCATACTAAATATATCACTTCAACCTGTACTGCCAACACTAGAAACTGTCAATATTTTAGGCTTAGTAAATATATCACTTCAAAATTTGTACTGCCAACACTACAAACTATCCATATTTTAGGCATACTAAATATATCACTTCAACCTGTACTGCCAACACTAGAAACTGTCAATATTTTAGGCTTAGTAAATATATCACTTCAAAATTTGTACTGCCAACACTACAAACTATCCATATTTTAGGCATACTAAATATATCACTTCAACCTGTACTGCCAACACTAGAAACTGTCAATATTTTAGGCTTAGTAAAATATATCACTTCATAATCTGCATTGCCAAAACAGTACTAACTGTCAACATTGAGACATACTAAATATATCATTTCATAATCTCTACTGCCAACACTGTACAAACGTCAACATTTTTGGCATATTAATAAATTCAATAGGAGAAAAGAGAAATAGCAAACATACAACATTTTTTAAATGACTTGATAAACATCAATGAATTAAAAAATTATTAGTTTTGCTACCAGTTTTAGATATATCCACAGTGGTATGTCATTTTAATAAATATTTTCCTTCCAAACATGATAAGTAAACAAGTCTCAAGATGGGACTGATTATAAAAAGGCTGCAAAGTATTTTGTAAGAATTCACAAGAAATACATTCTTCTCATCTTTTTATCTTATGTAATTTCTGGGTATTGAAATGATCTCAGATATTCTTTAACAAATCCAACACACTAATTTGGAAATGAAAATATTTTTTGTATGCTCAAGTTAACATGTACACAAGTTATAAGGGTAGTACAAGAATCTTTGTCAATGTCCTTGACCCTTATGTTATGAATAAAAGATCCTTGAATTCATCTCCAATATTATGAAGACATACAAATGTTTCATTTGGTATAATCCAAAATTTTTTAAAAATAATTTTAAAAAACTCACAAAATTACTGAACTGGCTTCATTCAATGTAATTTTCAACTATATCCATACTGTGACTCTTATAAATAAAAATGTATTCATTATTGTGTGTGTAGTCATGCTCACAAGCCATCACAGATAAAAATCAGCATCAAGACCAATGAAATTTAAATCAATGGAGAGTATTGTCTATCATTTGTTTATTGAATTTAAAAAAAAAAATTCAAGATTGTATCCTTGTTCACTTGCATATGTACAAGTCCATGTGTTCATAAGTCAAAAGATGTACAAAAATGCTATTAGTAACCTCACAGATCATGTAAGTCTGGTTTTCAGACTTGATCAAAGTAAGGGGAAATTTTGTTAGTGGTCACATCTGCACCATTTTTCATTCTAGACCCATTTCATATTTCACAAGGCATTTTAGTTAAAAATCTATGTCAATAAATGTAGTAACAAAAATAAGACTTTTTAAGTGGTCAATATGGTTGCCATGTTGGCATTAAGATTAGCACCATTTGAATTCAGGAAGGCTGTTAGTGCTTTAAAAAGAAAATAAATATATCCAATGATCAAAAAAAGGTAGTCTTGTGTTAAATCTAATGAAAGGTCACATGTTAACTGTGAAAGGACTGGTGTGAGGAGATGATGTGTATATTTTAATATAAAAAAATTTGTTCTATAGTTGTCATTTTTGTCTATCTGCATACTAAAATTCAGGCTGATCTGAAGTCAAAACTCCTGACCAAAATTTTCAAATCTGTCCTAAGCTGATGACTCGGTTCTGTCAAATGCATGTGAATGGCAAGTTTCAAGACTTTCCTCCATACAGGCTTGTAAACTAGATGGCATTGCATAATATGCCAGCAGATCAGGGTTTATGGTGCTTGTTTAAACTGACTGCCCCTAAAGACTGTACAGACCCAGATGGCAGAACTAAGTCTATGATGTTCACAACTGTATGTAGTAGCTTTGAAGAAATGGCAATGATAGCCCTCTGCATAAGCCTAATGGACAACAGATGACAGCCCTTTGCCTATATCTAATGAACAACAGATGACAACCCTTTGCATTAGCCTAATGGATAACAGATGACAGCCCTTTGCCTATATCTAATGAACAAAAGATGATAGCCCTTCCCTTTGCATAAGCCTAATGGACAACATACAACAGCCCTTTGTATAACCCTAATGAAAAACAGATGACAGTCCTTTGCATAAGCATAATGGACAACAGATGACATCCCTTTAGAAAAGCCTAATGGACAACAGATGACAGCTCTTTGCCTATATCTAATGAACAGATAGCAGTCCTTTGCATAAGCATAATGGACAACAGATGACAGCCCTTTGCATAGGCTTACCGGACAACAGCCCTATGTATAAGCCTAATGAACAACATATGACAGCCATTTGCATAAGCCTAATGAACAACATATGACAGCCCTTTGCATAAGCTTAATGGACAACAGATGACAGCCCTTTGCATAAGCCTCATGGAAAACAGATGACAGCCCTTTACATAAGCCTAACTGACATTAGATAACAGACCTTTGCGTGATCCTAATGGACAATGGATAACAGACTTCTTCATAAGCCTAATGGACAACAAATGACCGCTATAAACTACATACCTTTACATAAGCCTAATAGACAATATATAAAGGCCCTTTGCATATGCCTAATGGACAACAGATGACAGCCCTTTGCTCTGCATAAACCTAATGGACAATATAGGACAGCCCTTTGCATAAGCCTAATGGACAATAGAAAAAAACTTTTTGCATTAGCCTAACTGACAATAGACAACAGCCCTTTGCATAAGCCTAATGGACAATTGATGACAGCCCTTTGCATAACCCTAATGGACAACAAAAATTAAACTTTAATATACTCATTTGCATCATGTTCTGGACAATGCTCTTATCTGGTACAATGGGTTTGCCACTTTGCAACAATAATTACTCTGTGGTAAGCATTCTGTAGAGCTCTGATGAAGACAGATAAACTATCTCAAAACAATCTAAAATCAAGAGGCAAATTTACAATTAAATAATCTCTAAACACCAAGAGTATAATTTTAAATATATTTATACATCTCAAGACTGTCATTTGTTATATTTCTAATATTGTTTAAATAGGAGTCCTTACCATCTCTGAATCCATTGTATACAGGCACAATGGTAGAAGACAGACTGGCCTCTAGAACTTCTTCATTATTCCAAGCATAGCCTAAAAATATAAAATTTCAAAGGATATGATAACCATACATATGGGAAACTATCAACATTTTTTACTGTTGACTAATACAATATACTAGAGATATTGATAACTGGTGCATTGTAATGTGCATGCATGTGTAATTTGGATTTTTAGCGTAGATTTAACAATTTTTCAGTCATATCACTATGATGTCTGCAGTGTGACAGTTTACAGTGATGACTATTACAGACATGTTGCATGATGTCTCACCCAATCACATTATCCTGATACCAGGCTGACCAGTGCTAACACTAACCTCTTAATACTGAGCGCCTAGTGAGGCAGCTCTTAGTACTATTTTTATAAGTCTTTGGTATGACTTGGCCAGGGTTTGAATCCTCAACCTCATGCATCTGAGGCAGACACTCAGAGCAGTCAGTGCATTGTAAAGAGCCATGCACACAAAACTTTGCCCCAGAGTGTTTTAACCCAAGGAACATGTGCTGGGAAACCCCAAGTCCAAAGATGGGTATTCTGGGCCAAGACTCTTCTAAATGATGATGTGGAATATTTGAAATTGAATTCATCCATGGTCTCAGTCGCAAAAGCATCATTCTAATATGTAAAGTTATGATATTGATCAACAAGAGCCATAACTCCAGCTAAACTGGAAAAGATTAAAAAAATGGAGTTAATGAGACAGAACTGACAAAGGGCACATCTATTGTTATTATTTTGTAATACTGAACTGAAAACATAATAATTACAGTAAGTTTTCCTTCAGTTAATCTCTGATGATTTTGCTATAGTTGACTTTAACACACTGGCTATATCATGACAGGGAAATGGCAAATTGGAGTTATAAGCCCTTCCCAGGGACATATTGAGGTGGCTGGCTTGCGTGGGTATCAGAACTCCAGCCCCTGGACTACAAGTTCAATACTCTACCATATAAGCTATCACTGACCCAAACTTCTGATGAAATTGAAAGGTTATACAGTCATTACAAATCTTTTTTTAAAACTAATGAGTTGTACTTACTTTATTATGAGAAGGTTCATGAAATTTGACCATTCCAACTCTTGGGACAATATCATTGAAGGCTTTCTCAAAATTCCCCCATTTGTCATCAGACAAATATCTATTTTTCAATGAGATTTTTGAGCTCCAAAAACTGCTAACATCATATTTTCACTTTCATTTGATTATGCATTGATGAAGCATGTTACCATTTTCTGTCTGTGAAGCAAAAATGTGCCAATAAAGTACTACTGAAATAGTGTTTTGATAGCCTACACCAGGTTTTACCATGGGTCAGCATTTTTACAGTATTAATTCTTCTTAAACTGGTTCCATACATATTTTTGGACTGTAACCAAGCTTTGAATTCTATTATGATGTAAATGAGGATTAAAATTAAAAGTCTGTGAAACAGCAAAAATGGCAGCCAATAATCAATGTAAATTTCTTTTAGAGATTGTCCAATGCTGTTTTAGTAGCACCAAACTTAGTATCTGTATGTTTTTGCTTCACAAATAGAATACAGTATCCTATTTGACAAATGAATGTCTTGTTTATTACTCTTACATTTCCACAGGAATAACATTATCATGGAAAAACACCTGTAATAGTTTATATCTTGAGCATACAAGAGTGATATTGGTAATAATATTAGTACCCACCCTCAGTACTGGAAAAATAACACCTATATCTTACCACAGGTATAACATAACTTATCTGGATCATACAGGTGTGATACAACTTACCTGGGTCATACAGGTGATAGAATGATATGTTTTTCTCATAGTTTTGATAATTGTCACAAACAGGATTCTCCTCTATTGACAAACGATTGTCATAAATCACACAATGATCACTCTGGTTTTTTTTAATGTTTCCAACCTGAAAAAGAAGTATGTACATCATCCAACCAATGCATCGCCAGTGTTAGAGAAATTAATGCAACAACTATTTAATGCAATGTTACCCCCCAATTTTTGGAGCACAATAAGATTTTTCAATCACATTACAGAAGAATTATGTCCTATACC
This sequence comes from Potamilus streckersoni, assembly GCA_016746295.1. Taxonomy (NCBI): domain Eukaryota; kingdom Metazoa; phylum Mollusca; class Bivalvia; order Unionida; family Unionidae; genus Potamilus; species Potamilus streckersoni. The sequence goes on along the minus strand of JAEAOA010001578.1, from coordinate 4,965,328 downwards.
CTTAAATTCCAGTCAGTCCAAGCTAAACAAGCTCACCAAGTCTTCTGGCTTGTTTTAGAGGCAAAAAACTGCCTGCTGAGATGGAAGTCAAACATATGTCTTTGCAGAGATTAAGACTCATGTACAAAATAATATCAGTCATTAATTACTACTAGAGTGGATGTGCATGCTCTTCCAGTAATGTAAATGTGGAATGACTTGAGGGAAGTGATAAAAAAAAAATATTTCAATACAAAACCTGACTTCCTTTTCAGATACATTACAAAAAATTATTGCAAGAAGAAGTGGGGACCACTCCAGAGGCCTAAGTGGTTAGAGCATTTGCCTTTGATGCGGGAGCAGGTTTGAATAATGGCTGAGTCATACCAAAGACTTCTAAAAAAAATGCTACTAACTGCTGCCTCATTAGGCACTCAGCATTAAGAGGTTAGGAATGGTTGGCCTGGTGTCATAATAATGTGACCAGGTGGTACATGATGCTATATGTATGTGGCATGGTGATGAAAATACAGTAAGATTCAGACAAAAAAAATGGTTGAATTTCACTCCTAAAGTGAAATCACTTTTCTATTTTCCTAGAATTGCTCCAAGTGATTAAAAGGTACAAAATGTTGTAGTAAGCATCCATTACTGCCAACAACATTTCATACCATACTGTGTTATACTGAGAACAGCAATAGTTATGGAACCATGATATACTGATGTTGTTGTTGTGGGTTTAATGGCAGCACAAATCAGGCTATTAATGGCGGCCAGTATAAATAGTTGAGGAAGAATCGGGGAAAACTCCCATCACTGACCCACAAGAAGCTACTGGCAATCTTTCCCACATACCCAATGTTTGAACATGTGGCTCAAACCCATGCTGACAGAGGTGAGATGGCAGTGATCACTTTAGACCACTCTGCCACTCTGGGCCCCCATGATATATTAAAAATAGCATTATATACAGAACTGTGGTATAGCAAGCACTGTCAAACTTTGTTAAATAATGTTGTTTTGTAAATGAACTGATGATGTAAGACTAAATTTCACCTTGTTTTCTTTCAACCATTACCGTTAAACATTGGTATGATTTTTATCACAGGGTCCACATCAGTACTGAACCAGAATCATATTATTAAAAAGTGTATTATAACAGAGGAGAACTTTGTGTGTAAGGCCTTGTGGACATGGCCAGGCAGAGTCAGCACTAGTAATTTATGACTGATGTGATCTGGCACCAAAGGGGAGACTACTTCTGTTTGACCTACAATTCAGCAATAGTATAATTTTTAATAGCATTTTTGCTACAAAAACAAACAAAAATGAAGTGGTAATATATTTGTTTGCTTGGAAGGCTCGATTTATGAGGTAGAGGATGTATTGTTAATGTATTATGATCTAGAGGAGAAACACAGTGTGCAGGGCTGAAAATATCCTATGTCTGGATTTGTCCTTTCATAAACTCTACATTGTTCTGATGTCACCTGTTTATTAAAATGTGCAATTGTTCTGCACACAAATTTTTCTGGAATACACCTGCATACAGTTTTTACACTTACCTGTACTTGGTAATAGTCATATCTAGCACAAAATTCAAAATGGCCACAGAACAGAGGGTTGTGCTAATTCACATGGATTTAAAAAATCAACAAACATCTGATCCAGAAATATTATGTACACATTGCAGAAAGAACAATTCATCCAACAGTAGTTCAACAGCTACAAGAAATAACAGTAAGTGTATAAACTGTACATTGATGAATGCAGACAAAGCTGTTTGCAGATCTATTGCAAGTTTGAATGAATAAGTAATACCAGCACTTAAAACACATCAATGTCATTACAGGTGTGTAGCTGATTTATCAGCCTACACAGCATACACTTAAAACAACAAATTTGTTACAAATGCACAATATAAAATGCTTATCAGTCAAAATATCAGTGTGTAAGAAAAACTAACCAAAAACAACTGGCTTGCCACAACTAAATTTAGCTGTTTATGCACTACCATATTTGTGTTCATACCAATATCAGGCTTGTGTAAAAAGTGACATCCAGGAAAGTCATATCTGACCTTTTTCAGTGGCTGCATGACAAACAGAGTCAACTTTGGAAATCAAATATATTTAACAATTTCTTGTCTAACACAGCAATATCTGTTGTTCTCTAGTGCTACAATATTAAAGAAATAGGGCAGTTTATGTTGATCCAGAGGAAAGCTCTTCATCAGTGAAAGCAGTAAATTCCTTTATCTGTGATGCTGTTATTCCAGTTATCAGACAAGGTGACGGTCAGTTGAAAATGAAATTTTTAATAGCTAGAAAATTTGGATTTATCTTGATTTCTTATGAAAAAGTAAATGTCTTAGCAGTATCTCTGAGTATCTTCATAAAAGTTCTAATAGAAAGTAAGGACTTAAATTCAATGAACAAAGTCAGCAGCATTTGTTTAGACCGAACATAATGTTTTTAAAGAGAAACACTGGTAAGTTCCAAACTGGACAATTCACTCACCATTTTAAGCTGGGTTAATAAATGTTCACCCCTTGCATGTACAACACAAAAATGGACACAATTATTTACATTTCTTGCATGACCTTTTCTATAATGTAGATACCTGCTGTTGTGTCAGGGTATAGGATATCCAGTCTGGCATCTTTTGCATCTGGCTAAAACCAGTCAAAAACTGTCGTTGTGGCAACACACAGGTTGGCATGGAAACTTCCAGAGCTGGCTTGTTAAAAGGTGGGGTATATGTCTGGTTTTCACTGGGTGGGACATAAGTCTAGCAAGAAGAGAAGATTGTTTAACTAATAAATAATGAGGAAACAACTTAGCTTGTTGTCATTAAAAAATAATAAACAACAATAAACCTAATAAGTACTCATCACAATGCCATACCCCTTTTGGTAAACTGACCTTGCCCTTAAATCAGAAACTAGTTTGGAAGATAAAAAACAAAGATATGAAATACACTGCCAACTTTACATAAATCAAATCTGGTCTGTTTTACTGTTCATGTTCATTACAAAAGCACTTGTGTAAAAAAAAATAATTACAGCAAAAGAAATGAATTAGTTCAGAGGTGCATTATTAAGCAGTCAAGTTACTTATAAAGGTTCCTTATGTTGCCACACAAGTTGACTAACCTAAAATGGAGTGGGGTAGGGTGATCAATAATTTCAAAATTATGGGACAAGAAATAAATTTAAAAGGAATCAATTTTTAGTTCAGATATGCTTAAAAATGGAGTGTTATATCTATTTTGTTTTCAGTCAAAAACAAAGAATGTTTTCTTAAGCGATCAACTATGCATTAGAAACTCTTTGAAAATAAGCTATTGTCAACAATCCTAACTTCATGCATATCACTGAATCATGCATTACGTTTCTTGCAACCTCTTGTGGTTGTTTTAAAATCCTGATGTCATCATCTAGGTTCATAGTATTTACTGACAGTGACAATAAGTACTGATTATGAAATATTCTATGTCACTGAGATTTAAATACAATTCAGTCAAAGAAATCACAATGAAAATATTCAGTTGAACTAAAACAATATTTGCTTTGTTATGACAATGGGGTGGGTACTAGCTGTTAAAGCCAGGGACACTGCTCACATGTTGATTTTCTTTACTATTAGCTTGTTGTTGTTGTTTTTGTTGTTGTGAGGTTTAATGCCATTTTTCAGCACACGATAGGCTATACATTGCAGCCAGTATTAATGGTGGAGGAAGAGACCGGGAAATCACCGGAAAGAACCATCGACCCATGAGAAGCTACTGGCAAGCATTCTTGCATAGCCACATTCACCGAAATTATTATTAGCTTGAAAACCATGACAAACATTTCTAAGATGGCAAATGCAATGTAAAGGCTTGGTTACTATAACATGCTAATCTTTCATCAATGTTCAAGCAAATAAATCAAACAGAGAACTAATGAGATAATTTGCTGAAAAATTTCAGTATAATATAAAAATACTTTACTATGAAACAGTTTGAAAATAATCTCTGAAAGATTGAAAAAAACAAAATTGAAAATTTTGCATTATGTTTTTTTTGATACATTTTTGTTATCATTATTTAGGTGATATATTGTAGATAATGTGTCTTTGAAAGAAATTAATATATTACAAATGCAAATATTAATCATATGGGGACATCAACAACGAATGATTTATACACCTCTGCCTGTCACATTCCACACCTTGGCCTAACTTTCACATTCCACACCTTGGCCTAAGTGTTATTTTTATTTGTAGATATAATGCTTTCTGATGCTCAAGAATCCTGCAGTGATATCTCCATGCCATCCTCTTAAACAAAATTGGGTATAACAGTCACTATAGAAAGAATGTAAGGTCACTGTGACTCATTTTTCAATGTATGAAATAGTCTTAATAATGAATGAACTTAACCAAATGTGATGACTGAAAATGTAATATTATCATAAGTGGGCCTAAGATTGCTTCCCTGGCTGACATCTTATTGTTGTATTTTTGGTTTTAATGCCATTTTTCAGCAATAGATAGGCTATACATTGTATCCAGTATAATTGGTGGAGGAAGAACCCTGGAAAAATCCAGGGAAGAACCACTAACCCATGAGAAGCTACTGGCAGGCTTTCTCACATACCCACATTAGCCTAGTCTAAGACTCGAACTCACACAGACAGAGGTGAGATGGCTGTGATCTGTAATGTTGAGTGCTTTAGACCACTTGGCCACTGGCTGACATCTGACTAACAGACAAATGCAGAAGCTAATGAAAAATAATTCAATTTTAGTAGGATGCCTTCTGTGGAAATTTCTCCCAATACTATGTAAAGACAAAAATTCTTTCAATTTTTCTATTTTTCTGTATCTTCATTCATATGTGATGACACATCATCATTTATCCAATATTTAAAGGTCTTTATGCCAGAATACTTTGTGTCAAATTTGGTTAAATTCTGTTTCATGGAATTGTTAGATAAAGTTGTTTAAATCTTTTTCAATTTTAAATAACGGCAGAAATATTTGATAACATTTCAACATCCTTTCTCTGATGCTCTCTATTAAATTTGGTAAAATTCTGCTCAATAATTTTTCAGAGGAAATCATTTAAATATTTTTATTTTTTCATTTAGTGATAACAGCAGCCATTTATGATGGTGTATCATCATTGTTTGTATAAGCCCTAAAGTTCTTCAAGGTAGCACACATTCTGTCAAATTTGGTTGAATTCTGTTAAGTGGGTTTTGAAAAGATGTCATTTGGAGGTTTGTATTTCTAGTAACAGTGGTCATATTAACCAGAAGATTGGCATTATTTGCACAAACTTTAAAGCCAGAATGTTTCCTGTCAAATCTGCTCAAATTCTATTGAATGGCTTTTAAAAGCAATCTGTTTAATGTATTTTTTTCATTTTTTATAATGAAAGCCATAAATGAGAGCAAATTGGGATCTTTTATATAAGACTGAAAGCCCTTCATATCATGATTTCTGCCACATATGACCGCTCCGGTGGCCTAGTGGTTAAAGCATCAACCTTGGATGTGGAAGGTTGTGGGTTCGATCCCCGGCTGAGTCATACCAATGACTTACAAAAATGGTACTAACAGCTGCCTCACTTGATGCTCAGCATTAAGAGGTTGATGTTAGTACTGTTCAGCCTGGTGTCAGGATAATGTGACTGGGTGGGACATTATGCTACATGTCTGCAGCATGATGCCCCAGTGCTAGACATCACTAAAAACTGCCACACTGCAGACATCATAGCAATATGACTGAAAAATTGTTAAAGCTATGTTAAAAATCATAATCACATCACATCACTGTCACATATGGTCAAATTCACACCAAGTCATGATCTAGAATTGCAGTATATTTGATGACAGATTAGAATTAATAATATAAATCAGAATGATATTTGTGCCAGAATGCTTTCTGTCAAATTTTTCATTTGGTACCTTGTTAGTTGTTCAAAGGTAGGTTTTCCTATTTTTAACAATAGCAGCCATGTATAAATGGTGAATCGGCATCATTTTTGTACAAACCTGAAATTCCATCATGCCAGGATACTTTCAGTCCACTTTGGTTTAGTACATTTTTTTTGAGAACTTTTGTAAGTTTTTTTTGTTTTGTATAAGCAATGTGATCCTATCTAATCTCAAATCATTTTGTACAAATTTAAAAGTCTTTCACTTCAGAATACTTTCAAGATTTCATGGATTTTGTGAAGATTTAAATGGCAAATATTGACGATGATGGACAATACATGACACCTGGTGCATGACATGACGGATGACACATGCTGAATGCTGGACCATGACCTCATTTTGCCATGTGGTCAGTTTTGTTACAAATGATTAATGCAAGATATTAACTTGGTCATAACTGAAAAAACAAGGTAATTATTTTGTTTAAGGCTGTGACAGAAGCTTCTTGACTGCAACATTATAAAAGGTATGAGCCTTACTTAAAATCCCAATCCACAAGAGCAACACTTGTTCGAAAAATTATATATAAATCATGCCTAATATTAACAGGTATGGGGAAAAATAAATTTGCAAGCAAAATATACATCTTGCCAATGATTAAAAGGTGAGGAAAATAAATTGATAAATGTTTATTAAATTAACATATCCAGGTTATTCTACTACAGACTTTACCAGAGGATTTGTACAGGAACAGTTCATATTAATTATCTCCCCATAGGTTTCTCTTGGCCCAGAACATGTGCTATACTGCTTTGGATCTGGCTCTTCATTAAGTGGGGAAGGTGAACTCAGAATGTGATGTAAGGATCCAAGTGTGCCATTGTTTGGAGCAGGTTCAATTCCCAACAATTCTGAAAGGAATTTCAAAAAAATTTTTAAAACAAACTACCATATTAAAGAAAGTACAAGGTAGTCAAGTCACACATAGGGAACACCTAAAAAACATATAAATGTAAATATGAGTAATCCTGTGATAATAAAGCATTATAATGCAAAATTAAGTGACTAATGTTTAAGTTTTCCTTCTATAAATGTTAATCTTAAGAGTGCATTGCCTGAATTTGCAACAACATAATGAAAATTACAATTGTAGAATAACTGAGATGAATAATTTGTATTTTGCTAAAGAATATAAAAACAATGCTTTTAATTTTGTATCAATGATTCATGGTAACTAGACTTTTAATTAACCCATTAACTCATACAAGCACCTTTTGACGCCTCTACCCGATTTGCATACAAGCGCCTTTTTATGCCTCTGTAAACAGCAGCCATTTTAAGCAGGTTTTCATAGTGCCACCTTTGCGGGAAAAACCCTTATTAGATACTACATTCATTGGTGTGAATGACCATTATGTCAGATCACATGGTCACTGTTTATGTTCTGGTTGAAATCTGCTATTTAAAGTAGGTAAGTAGGTCGTAAATTTGTCTTCCCAAAATGGCGGTTTCTGGGTATCGTTCAGTACTTGCTGAGTTTCCATGCTTAGATGAACTATGAAAGTTTCAATAACTTTGGTAAAAATTCTGATACTGATATAAGAAGCCATTAGTTTTTATAAATTATCAAATTCAGCTGATTCAGTGATGTAGACACAGACAAAGTACTTGTAAATTTCCAGTATGAAAAAATGCCACTACGGTTGATCATGCGGCTTCACTGACTTCATAGTGAATGAGTTCTCTCAAGATTTTAAAGCACATACAAAATTCTTTGTGAAAAATAATTATACAGATATAATGACCGTATTTTAGTCTTAAATCTTTCCATACATAATAGATGTGTACCAAAAATGTAAAATGGTTAAAAATGCTGCTAAAAGTAACACTTCACTGCATAACAGGCCTATGCATAACGTACTGCACTGGGTAACTTTGCTAGATGTGTATCGAAGGGCAGATAAGCCATACACTCTATGAGAGAAAGGGTTAAGACAAGTCTGCATGGTTAAATGGTACTGGTGATATAGCAACAAGTTATATATAGGTATAACAAAAGGTGCACACCACAAAGATAAAGGCACAAAACATTAAAATCTTTATTAAAAAAAAAGAGCATCGTCAAAGATCTTATATGTACTGATAGGGTTTAATAGTATGTCAGCACAATAATGGCTATGTAATATAAGCTCCCTAAACAAAAAGGGCATATAAAACAGGCAAAATCGGACAAAATGCTTGAAATAAAAAGTTAATTTATTCTATACTAAACCTAATTCTTATCATATGGACAACCAGTTGTATTAGGTGCATGTAAAAGTGACAACAATGAACAAAATAATTAAAATTAAAATTTAAACTTTATAAAATTTACATGCTTGAGCATACCTTCATAATTCCATTTGAGTAAGCTTCAAAGTATATTTAGATCTGTCCTCCTTTTTACCTGATTGACCAAACACAAGATCTAAGTAAGAGTTGGTCAATTTATATTCAGGACCCAGGGAAGGCACTTTCAGTGTGAAAAGTTGCAATATTGAATTTTCAAAGAAAATCATTATTTTAGAAAATCTGCCTTCCCTGGGTGTTGTGTATGTTTAAATGAACAACACAAATGTTTTACCTGCCATCATGTTGTACAATTCAATATTTTCAAATGGTGGTGTGGTAAAATTCTTCTTGAAATCTGGTCCATAAGCCAAAAATAATGCCTGCAGAAAAAATTATTTGTAAATCAGAAGGATGCAAATACAGACATGTTATAAGAAGGGAGATGGGGGGAGGGCATAAAGCTGATACAGTGAAACCAGTCTTGAAAGACCACTGCTGTGTGAGACCACCTGTCTTTAGAGACAATATTCTCAATGCACAAACTTAATGATTATATAGCACTGTGACCTGTTATGAGACCACCTGTCTTGAGAGACCATAATTTTCTGACAGAAAGGGTGGTCTTTCAAGACAGGTTCTACTGTATAACATTCTGTGAACCAAACCATTTAAATACAGTCTTGCCAAAGCCAATTTTAGGTATTTAAAGCATATTTAATTAAACCCTTCCACACACAAACACACAAATAAATGAAGCTGATATGCCCTCTTATAAAATAAATTCATCTGCAAAATAGCATACATCCTGATTTACTGTTGCATAACATGTCAGCAGGTCTAGGTCCATGTTTGTTCTGATTAGTCCCAACAAATTGCAGACACACAGATCTGCTAACACATTATTCAATAACACATCTGTGTCTATGTAGTTTGCAGTTGGACCCAACCTATAACCGATTATATATGGTACTATATACAGTATCTGATATTTATGCAGTACAAAGCTGCTTTGCTGTCATTAAAAACATAAGCTTTGAAAGGAAGATGGCCAACTGAAAACTTTTTCAAATACTGTGAATTCTATTGCTGGTGAGGTATTTGTTTTCCTTGGTTACCAATTTTCATGGGGCAGCAATAATCATGGTATCTTTCATGGGGTACCAGTTTTCATGGCATACAAATTTTTGTGGATTTTGTCACTGCTATGAACTTAAATTATGAATTTAAAGACCTGAAGAAGAATGATTCTTTTCCAAAGACACTGAACCATTAAACATCCATGAATTTTCTTATAAATAAATGACCTTTTAAGTTAAACCAAGCTAGCACAAAGATTTTCTGATATTCCACAACCTACTACAGGCTGAAATACATTCATCATAACTTTGATAATAATAATGGAGATGTGTTGAATAACTTATCTGTAAATATAGTAAAACAAATGTATGTCATTGCCAATTATATAAAATAGTCTGAAACTACCTTGCAAAGAAACAAACATCTTGTTGCCTTTATATGTAATCAAACATAAAATTGTTTTATGTCTGTCTCTACTTTGTCAGATGAATTGTCCTTAATTTCAATTTCTGCATAAAGTTTGCAGAAGATAAATGTACTGCATCTAGCATGCACTGAAAACAAAAGGTTCTGAAATTTTAGTAAAGCACATATTGAAAATTAAGATGTTTTATAATAATAATAATAATAATAATAATAATAATAATAATAATAATAATAATAATAATAGTAGTAGTAATAATAATAATAATAATAATAATAGTAAAGACTTTATTTAGAAAAGGTAACTCAGTTACAGAACTAATATATCTCGATGCTATCAAGCCATTATGAACTATGCAGTATATACATGATCTGAAACATCTGGCTTGTCACAGAGTTATTCTAAAAATCAAAGTATCAAGCTTGAAACACATGCAGAGGCATTTGTGAATATATGAACATATACAAAATATAATATATTATCCTGCATTGAAACAATTCACTGTGAAAAAGATGCAAAAGTACAGAAAAGTAGGTTGTATCATACTAGGACTGTTCAATTGTCTTAAGATTTCATCCATCTGAGACATTGAATATGATAAAAAAACTGTATTAACCTGCCTTATGTCACTAGGAATGTTGTTCCATACCAGTGAACCAGTATACTAAAAACTTTTTAAAACAATTCCTTCTTTGGCCTTGGTATAATGTAATTTTTACTTCTAATGGACCTTAAATCTGGAGTACCATCTCCATTTTCTTGGTGAAAGAAATTATTTAAATGGACAGGAATGGCTTTTTTGGATACTTTGTTCATCAATTTGGCCTTTCTAAGAAATATTCTTTCATGTATTGTTAAAATCTTTATATTATTTATTGCATCCTGGAAATTGTCTGTACACTGATCTAGAATTAAGTGGCATGCCCACTTTTGGAGTCTTAAAAGTATTGTTATGTTTGAATTAGAGCTATTACCCCAAATTACATTTCAATAGTCCAGATAAAAGATGATCCTATACTGAAGAGGAATGTATGTTTTGACTTTCCTTCAGTAGCCAAAGATAAGAATGAACCTTTTTTGAAACATACTTAATGTGAACAAACCAAGTAAGATTGTTAACTATGAATATACCAAGAATTTTATCATGATAGGTCATATTAAGGCCCATATTGTCAAAGAGAACCTGAACCCTGCCACTATTAGCCTTCCCCATGTTTGTTGTGTAGGGCTTTTGTTTTTGTATTTATGATCATACTGTTTTCCTTGCACCATACTTGAGAGCATCTAGTAAGTTATTTTCAAGTACTGTTTTGGTTTTATTCCTCGCAGTGTAGTATCATTTGCATAGAGGTCAGTGGAAGAAACTGAAGTTCCTATCTTATGAGGTAAGTCATTGATAAATAGAATGAATAACAAAGGTCATAGGATAGAGCCCTGTGGTACTCCACAATTAGTATTTTTACATTTAGAAGTTGACCATTTAAGATACATTTTCACTCTATATGCAAGTGGGATCTGGTGTGATACTACCACCACTAATGTAAATTCAGAAGAAATGATTTTTGTCATGCCAGATTTTGCAGGCAAAGTAAAAAGAACGTTTTATTTTGTTTTAAAACCTAAGGCATTCAAATTATTTTAATGATATGTCACATATAGTCACTTATAATAGAATCCTACTGTAAACAACATATGACATTTCTTCTATTGATTACTCATAACAAACTGCACAGACTCAGATCTGCTAGCACATTATGTGATGGCAGATATGAGCTTGTGTAGTCTGCGGCTGGATCCAACTTATTAGGGCATGTACATGGTATTTAAATTTCACAATAAATACAAAAGTGTTGTGTGATGTGATTATGATTTTTAACGTAGCTTTAAAAATTTTTCAGTCATATCGCTGCAATGTCTGCAGTGTGGCAGTTGATAGTGATGTCTAGCACTGGGGCATCATGCCGCAGACATGTAGCACAATGTCCCACCCAGTTACATTATCCTAACACCAGGCCGACCAGTCATAACACTTGCCTCTTATTGCTGAGTGTCAAGTGAGGCAGCTATTAGTACCATTTTTGTAAGTCTTTGGTATGACTTGACTGGGGATCAAATCCACGACCTCCCGCATCCAAGACGGACACACTAACCAGTAGGCCACCGGAGCGGTTTATATACAAAAGAATAGTCTGGCTATTATTTATACTGTATTTATCTCATGTTTTATAGTATATTTATCTATGTTTTATAATGTATTTATCTAATGTTTTATACTATATCTCATGCTTTATACTGTATTTATCTCATGTTTTATACTTCCTCTCAGAATTATCCTATGCTAAATGATAACCACACACCCATTTTTTTAAAATTGTAGCAAAAAGCTTGGTATGATACAAATACCATCCAATAATTTTGAACAAATTTATTAGGCATGGTCCAGTCTCTTACCAATGGAAATTTAATGGAAGGTCTATAGCTTTCAAATGCAATACTGAAAATATTATGCATAAACATTCTCACCTTTTGTACATCAAGTGGCAAGTCCCAGGCAAGTGTACTATAAATAGATTCCACTCAGTGTTGTTGGGCATCACAATATGCAATCTTTGTCATTGATATTTTTTACTATATGGGCTTTTCATGTATTTTGTTAATTAAAAGTTTTTCAGAATTAAAAAGTCTTAAGATAAATTTATTCCTCAAAAAAAAATCAATATGATTCCAGATTCCAAGCTTCCTCCTGTTGAGACAGTGGCAGCCATTTGAATCTGTGGGAATTTCAAGTGTAATCTTATCTTTATATGGTTATTTAGGATTTACCTGATACCCTGACACCTGACTGGGTCATCATAGAAACTTCCAGAAGGCCTACTAACTATAAGAAATATTTCCATCAGGTGGCACTACAAACTGACAATACAAATGGCACTTGTTTACCACATACATCCAGAAATGCCTGCATGGAGATATCCTTTGGACATGAAAACAAGCTTGCATTAACATGCAATAGGGGCATGGAAATGCAGCATGGACATCCGATTGTGCTTGCATGTGGAGAAAGGGTTGAAATTAAACAGAGAATAAACACTACAGACTTTTATCTGCCTGAACAGTGTACAACAGTAGATTACATTCTAAACTGTTTGCAAGTGTGAAAGCAATTACAGTGTGACTTTGCATTAATATTCATGATCTAATTTCTTGCTACAGACAGAAAAAAAAAGAAAGCAAACCAAGTATTATTGTACAATCATTCTTTGCAAATCTATCAAATAATGCACTAGCAGATCACGGTCTGTTATTTGTTCCGCTAGTTATTCCTAACAAAGTGCAGAGATACAGATCTGCTGGCTCATGCAATGCTAGATCTGGGTTTATGATGTTTGAAGTTGGACTTGACTTATAAGTGAGTACACATGGTACTAATGTTGAAATACTAACTCTAATAATAGTTACATGTACTTCCAAATCGAAACACAAAAATATTTTATTTTAGTCTCCATCTGGAGAATTGGACTTCAAAAATAATTTCTAAAACTTTACTTTCTAGAACAGATTTCAAAATATATACATCTTGTATATTTCAACAAAAAACAGTTTATCAAAAATTAAGAACAATTGACTACTATGGTGCTGCTAATGAAAGCTTGGTTCAATATAAGAGACAAAATTCTAAATCAAACAAGGGCTGTTTTTGAGGAAAACTGGTGAAAACTGAACTTGACAAAGATGTTTTAAATACAAAGTTTCATACCAGCATTTATTTTTCATCCACAGAGTCCATTTAAGATTAATGTGAAAATGATGACAGACAGATGTAAAGACTATTTTGCTCCATTAACATATATGGAAGGAAGGATACATATCACAGTATATGAATGGTTACAGGTAACTCCAAATTACACATGTAATTGGATCTCTGTTATTGCACCACCTATAATAGTTGCTCAGATCATTCAATAATTAACCTTAACCCATGGTAGCTATGACATTATTTGTTAGACAAAATGGATCGTGCTCTCTGTTTATAGAAATGGTACCTAAATATACTGAACACCAGGTATTCCCCAAAACCAAATTGGTAATGCAGAACTTAATTGCATATGTTGATTAACTTACTCGTGACATCATGGGTATGACACTGAAAGTGGTTATTCCATACATCCTCCAAGCAGAAAAAAAATTGGTAAGAAAAAATAATTCCTGGTATTTGTGAATTAGCAACAGTAGTTGATGATAAAAATATTGATTAAAGTAAACATTTATTACAAACTTTAGTTTGCTAAAATTTATTAAGATGAATAATATATTCACATGTCATTTACTGTACGCACATGCATACTCTTGTAGATGTTGTCATATCCATGGTTACCAGCTAAACAAGTACTGCCTTTCTGACTGAAATTAGAACAATAACAAAATCATTACAGGTAATAAGAATGAATATTTTGCAAACAAAAACATTTTAAAACCTCGTTTTATAAGAAAAGCCCTGCATCATAATACATTATATAAAAAAATATGTCTGCATGTTTTTTCCACACACACACACACACACATGCACACACACACACATATATACATATACACACACACATAATTACTTCATTTACTTCATGTTTATTCCCTGCATATTCATTTTTTTAAATTGTGTTTGTTCAAATCACAAATGTCAATACCAAAACATTAAATGTCTTTGTAACAAATGCATTTAGTGTCTGACTCATGTCAACATATTTTAATACCAATGACAAGGAACAACTTCACAAGAGTATACTTGCTTATCCAACTGAAAACTGAACAGTCACAGATCTGCCAGCAATGAGCAATCAGTAGTCAAACCATGATCTGAAAGAACATTATGCAATGGCACATCAGGGTCTATCTTGGTTGTTGTACCCAGCTTTTAAGAGAGTATTAGTATTTTCAAGCCAATGGGTTTAATTTGAATAAATAATGAGTATGTTCAAGCCAATGGGTTAAATTTGACTAAGCAAATAGCATGTTCAGGTCAATGGGTTAAATTTGACTCAACACTGAATATGTTCAAGCCAATGGGTTAAATTTGACTAAACAATGAGCATGTTCAAGCCAATGGGGTAAATTTGACTCAACACTGAGTATGTTCAAACCAATGGATTAAATTTGACTAACCAATGAGTTTGTTCAAGCCAATGGGTTAAATTTGACTAAACAAATAGCATGTTCAGGTCAATGGTTTAAATTTGACTCAACACTGAATATATTTAAGCCAATGGGTTTAATTTGACTAAACAATGAGTATGTTCAAGCCAATGGGTTCAATTTCACTGAACAATAGCATGTTCAGGTCAATGGATTAAATTTGACTCAACACTGAATATGTTCAAGCCAATGGGTTAAATTTGACTCAACAATGAGCATGTTCAAGCCAATGGGTCAAATTTGACTAAACAATGAGCATGTTCAAGCCAATGGGGTAAATTTGATTCAACAATGAGTATGTTCAAACCAATGGATTAAATTTGACTAACCAATGAGTTTGTTCAAGCCAATGGGTTAAATTTGACTAAACAAATAGCATGTTCAGGTCAATGGGTTAAATTTGACTCAACACTGAATATATTTAAGCCAATGGGTTAAATTTGACTAAACAATGAGTATGTTCAGGCCAATGGGTTCAATTTCACTGAACAATAGCATGTTCAGGCCAATGGGTTAAATTTGACTCAACACTAAATAAGTCAATGGGTTTAATTTGACTAAACAATGAGTATCTTCAAGCATATGGGTTCAATTTGACTAAACAAGCTAGCAGATCTGTCTATGTTGTTTGTTCTATGGATTGCTTCTAACAAACTGCAGAGACCCAGATATGTCAGTGCATTAATCCAAGTAAGATCTTGGTCTATGTGGTTTGTAGTTTGACCAGACTTATACAGTAAATATTCTCCAACAAGATTACAACCAATGCATCCACCATTAACTGTATGTCTAATTTCTGTTAGCTAAATAAGACCTTACATGACAGCTATTTTAATAGGACATTAAAATTCAAGATCAAATATATTCTATTGAATGAAAGCTTTCAAAGTGATTGGGCAGCAAGAATAACTTATTTGTGCTCTCTCTGTCATGATGGCTACTTGTAAACATTATTCTGCAAGCACTCTATATGTATAAACATTCAAATATCAGTCATCATCCAAAGTAAATGAAACATTAATTATTACAGACAGTATATTTCATGCACCTAGAATCAAAAATTGTTTTAATGATATCAGTATGTTCACAAGAAAATAAATATGAGAAATTTCAAGCGAAGAAAAAAAAATTAAGTGCAGCTGGGTCTCAGCTTACTAATTCAACTTCTTTTTTACAACTGAATAGATAACTGAAAAGTAACTTATAATAATGCTCAAAATGAGCTAAGTACTGTATATGTTTTGCAAGTCTCATCTGAGATTCTACAAAACATATGTACAGAAAGCTTTTTGAACCAATATGGACAAAAGACACAAGCTTGAAAATTAAATCTACTTTCTATTATTCAATTATCACAACTCTTCATCATTATCATTATCATCATCATTTTTCACTGAATTTTAAATAAAAAACTTTCTTACCCATAGACCAACCAACGAGCTTCCACATCCATTATGACATCGCCAATTCTCCTGCTGTTGGTGTAATGGTGGCGTTCTGGGACATTCTCCTTAGTGTACACGTTTAGATGGGAACTTTTACATTCTAACTGGTCAATCACGCTGTGCACAGGTACAGCTTAAGAATCAAAATATTATAATGTCAGCTAAGAATTACATCTGTATTATACCTTAGTAACATTAATGGTATGTTCTTTAGATCACTATGTCTATTAACATAAACATCCTCTAAAATTTTACAACTGTTGTCTTTCTCACATTGGAATGGCTCTTTGTTGCCTTTCTCACAATGGAAGGGTTCTTTGTTGTCTTTCTCACAATGGTTCGGTTCTTTGTTGTCTTTCTCAAAATGGAAGGGTATTTTGTTGTCTTTCTCACAGTGTGAGTGTATTTGTGTTTGTGTGTGTGTGTGTTGAGTTTGTGAGTGATTTGGATTTATAGAGAAGCTTTTAACAATTTTGCAGTCATATTGCTATGATGTCTGCAATGTGGCAGTTTGTAGTGATATCTAGCACTGGGGCATCATGCTGCAGACATTTAGCATGATTCCCCACCCAGTCATATATCCTAACACCAGGCCAACCAGTCCTAATAATAACCACTTATTGCTGAGTGCCAAGCAAGGCAGCTGTTAGTATCATTTTTACAAGCCTTTATTATAAAAAGACCAGGTTTAAACCCATGACCTCCAGCATCCAAGGCAAACACTTTAACCACTAGGCCACCAAAGCAAAGCAGAGAGGTTCTATGTTGTTTTTCTCAAAATGGAAGGGTTCTTTGGTTTTATCTGGTTTGGTGTTTTATAGCACTGCAACATAAATAGGTTTTAATGCTAAGGCCTTAGGAGTAAAGTGCCTTGCCCAAGGATACAATATGGGAGCTGACATGGGTTGATACAATATTAATTTTGAAAAACTGTTAATGCAAATTTTGCTAACTAAAGGTTTACTAGAACCAATAATGAATAAAAATAGCTTAAATTATGAACACAAAACAAAAAAGGTACAATATCATAAAATATATAATTTTTTATCATTTAATTTTTTTAAATATTTAAATCTAAAATACAGATCTCCCACCTTATACTGTGGTACTTTGGGTCCATATGTACCTATGACATTATGTACCAAATTGGGATTGAGTAAGAAGAATAGAGAATTATATGAATGCATGTATGTGTGTGTGTGGTGGTGGTAAGACTAAACAAAAAGTAAGTCACACATATAGTAATAATGTGAGTTTATATAACTTTTTTTTCACTTATTGGTATTTGTACATTTGATTTTATTCAATAATAATATTTTAAGGAGAAATAAATATATACTTTTAAAACTCTAGGTGTTTTCTTTCAGTCAATATTATTTATCATCCATCTGAAACATCAGATCATATGATTAACATTAAAACAAAGATGTAACACTTGCCAATGATACATTTGCCAACCTTCATGTATAATGTACAGCTTTAATGTCATCTTAGTTAAAAGTTTTTAAACTGGTGAAAAATCGCAGACAATTACTATAAAGAATTGTATAATTATAAAATCACATTGCATCTGAGGCCATTGTATCCTGATGTCAAGAAAGTGACTGTTGTTAAATTTCAAAATCACATACCTATCACTTCTAGACACATTCTATGATTAAACAAATGAACATATGTAAAATGGTGCAATGAGTAATGATATTTAATTTTTGACAATTAAATATCTTGTCTTCCATTCAAAGCAATAGTTACATGTGCTAATTAGCAACTGATTATGTCACACCATGTGCAGCATGCTTTGAGCAATTCTTAAATACAAAATAACAGAAATAACAAATTTACATGCAAGTAAATCCAATATTTTCCAAAACATTTGTTCACAAACTGCACTAATTCATGGCCACATGCTGCACATAAAAAATGGATCCCAGAGAAAAAATGCATATGATTTGTACTGCTAATGAATGGGGTTACAAGGAAAAGACAGTTTAGGATGGTCAATGATGTCTTCATATCCTTCAAAGAAGAATAATTTAGATAGGTCCATGAGGCAGTGACAGTTCAAACTTTTTGGGCTTTAAGTTTTGTAAAGGAAAGGTCTTATATCAGCAAGGGACTAAAAATCTTGTTTGATTGTGGTGACAATCCACAGTGAGAAAGTGGAAGGAACTGATGTTTCCTACCCTTCATTTTCCCATTTCAAGGCATTTAGATGTCAATGCTTTGCCCCAAACTGGGCATAAAAGCCTCTTGATCATTTTTGGCACAGATTCAAAAGAGAATGGGACTCTCTATAGGTAATGGAACTACCAAAATATAACTGAGTTTTGGCTAAAATTCCCAGCTGGCAATAAAGATAAATGGAATCATAACTGTCACTAAATTAGAGGCAGACAGTGTCAACACACAATGCATGAATCTTGTAGTGTCTTCTCACCAATGCCACAGCAAGGAAAAACACAATCTTCATTATGAAGAAGTCTCACTCAAAGGTTCATAGAAGGTTTTGATAGGGAGTGGGAGACTGGTCTTTGCAGCTCAAAATACTTACGGAGATCAGCCTGATACAAATCTGAACCAATTGCTGGTCCCAGAGAGAATTCAAGTGTTGGAAATTGCAGCTCTTATAACCCTTGATAGCTGATACTAAACATATTTTCTTCTCAGAAAGAAATAAATGGAAATCAGATATGAACGTAACAGAGGGACAGTTAGGTTGAAAGTGTTTCTTGCTGTACCAATCATAGAGGATTCTTTATTTGGCATCATAGAGCCTGTATGTTGAAACTCTCCTGGCCTGAATGATGCAAATGACAACCTGGCCCCGAAACTCATTCTGGTGGACTAATTGCCTGAGATGAGCTAAGCATGAAGGTGGATAATCTGTTGGCTGTTGTGAAGGAGGGAGCCCCTGTGTTATCAATAAACCAAAATCAGTGAGGCCACAGTGGGACACTGAATGTAAGTACTGAAGTTATGCCTTTTTTGCATGAATAGACAATCCCAATGGAAGCTGAAAAAAATGTGTCCACTGCCCAGGCTCTCTGGTTCAGGACTGGAGGACACAGAAAGGATGTATATTGTTGAGCCTGGTCACAAACAAGTCCATCAGATAATTAATGTGGAGGTATGATTCATCCCAAGTCCACTGACCCTGTACAAGTATGCCTTCTAGCTCAAAATGAGTGCAACAATCTGCAAATGGATAGGAGCTTGGGAACCCCAGCAGGAATCTGTCCTGACTCATCCACCAACTTAAATGGCAATGAAATCTGGTCCAAAAGGAATCAGAGCTTCTAGAGAATTCATGATTGGTTTGGACCTTGTGAGAAGAATTAACTGTAGAGGGCACACATGACAACATGCAAAGGGACCTAAGTCTGCATAAGTATTCAAGGTTCCCAATAGGGATAGGAAAATTCAAGATGATGATATTTTTGCTTATAAGGCCTCAAGAATTACAAGGATTTGATCCATGTAACCCAATGGGACAATTCATTCCTGTGTAAACAAAGTCTTGTGTAGGAATGAGCTCAGACTTATCATGATTGATTAGAGTCACAGCCAATTTACTGTTGACCCACAATGGAGCAGATCCTGATGGGGAGACTGAACCATTACAATGTGTGGATCAGCCATCATTGGAGAACTAAAGTTTCCAGTAATCAGAAGTAAGATGCTATTACTCCTATAACTCTGGACTCAAAACAATTCTGAATGGAAGAACCTAAAAAAAGACTTCCTAGTCCAAGAAAAATCCGCAGTATTTTGGATGTGGAGGAAATATCAGGATGTGCAAATCGGCATCCTGAAGGTCAATGGAGACTGCCCAATCTAACAGATGTATTGTATTTTGATGATTGAGAAAGTGCCCTCTGTCTTAAAATGTTCCTTCAGGAGATACGAGTTAACACAGAGAGATCAAGTATGATATTAATTTTTTTCCCCTTTTTTTGGTGACCAGGATGATTAAAGAGTAGAATGTTCCAGAAACTGATCTTTCAGGATCCTCTTTACTTTACCTTTCGGCAAATGAGTGTGCACCTCTAAACAATTTCACAAAATTAGACTGAGGAAAGAACATATAGATCCTTGACAGAGGTTTTTTTTTCTTAAACTGCAGTAATCCTTGCTCACAATAACAAGAACCTACCTATAATCCATGATCTTACCAAGCCTACAAAAAGAACCATAGATGAGCACCAATGGAGGCATTTGTGAGAGAAATGCAATAGAATAGAAGGTTTAAGTCCTTAGGAATGTTCCCTCTAGTCTTCATTGAGAAAAGAAAGACAGATTAAAGAAATTCTCCCTAGTGACTCTTCAGAAATTTCCATGCTGTGAACCCAACTGTCAAGGAGGAGGTCTCATTTGAGGTTGTACAATGGTCTGTAGGTGCATTTGTTTGACAAATTTTGCAGACAGCCAATAGGTGTGATTCATGTTTGTATGATTCCCAGCTGATTGCATTGGGTCTGGAACAGGTGTAAAGGATCCGTGTAGATGATCCGTAAAATCTTGTGAAGCGATGGTAGGGACAAGTCCTGCAGAAAAAGATATGGCTTCCAATGGAGCAGCCCTAAGAAGGTCTTTAGGGTCCAGGACAATGTAATGATAGAAGTTCTGTTGTTGAAGAAACCATGATACAAAGGTAATTCCTGGATTTCTTCATCACAGCTTCAAACATGCACTGTAATGTGACTTCAGGCAAAGTCTGTGTGTAAGAGGTGGAATATGAAGTTGTTATGAAAGGACCAGATCTCCTCCTCCTCCAACTGATAAAAGCAGTGGGCCTGATAGGAAGGATAAATTAGTTTCTACCTTGAGCTCATTAGAGTTGACAAGAATATACAAGACATCATATCTAGTACATTAGAAGCAGAAGACATGCTGGGCATCACTGTGTCCTTCAGTGACACAGGAACACTCTGTACAATGTATCATACTTTTAACTTATGATGTTTAAGGGCTCTGTGTGTTGTAGAAGTTCCAATATGAAGAGACTGCTTTTCTTTCCTGGATGATGCTATGCCTTCAGCCTTCCTGTGGATGTCACCTAATGAGAAATTGTGATGGCAGGACATTTGCCTTGGCATGATCTCTATTCTGGGTCCAAGACCCAGTAGTCAAAGTGGGCATAAGGGACCAAATATACCAATGGATTTAATGCAATAATTAAAAAAACAATTTTTCTGGTAAAATATGTTTTCTCAATAATACTTACTAAATTATAATACTTAGGAGAACTACTACTAACTTGCAAATTCAGCCCTCCCAGGCTAATAAAAGTTTAGCTAAAAAGATAAAGTTACCTGCCCACCTAATTGGCAGTTAGAGTAATCTTTCTTTGTTTTTAGACTTTGAGCCAAATCCTGGATGAAACTGCAGGGTGTCTGGGAGGTTGTATGTGTATTATGATTGGGTAAGTATTATTGAAGTGAAATATTTTACTAGAAAAAGCTGGTTTCTTCTTTAAAATGCATTACATAATCATAATAACTTAAGAAAATAGGTACACTCACTTACTCTAGAAAGACCATTTCTAGTCCACTAAGGTATGTGAGACAGCTTTAAGTTAACCTGACTAGAAGAAAACTCCATATGTGAAGGAGCGGCTTTGAAAGGGAAAAAGTTTTCACTCCTGCGAATTCTGAAACCATATCTTTATGATGCTGTTGAATGACCTGGAAAGTTAACTTTCTGTACCATGGGTATAGGTTCCTCCCATTCAATTTCAGCCTTATAAGATGAAAAATCTCCAATAAAAACTGTAGAAACGTACTAAGATCTCATTCACACAGCATGGATAATTAGTTAGAGAACAGTTTCACTTGAAATGTTTGTGGTTACTGCTTAAATTTTGTAAGTCATTATGGTGTGGGACAGATAGCCCATTTTATTTTGATAAAAGTGTCTGTATTAACATCCTTCTCTTTTGAAGGTAAACTGAGGCATATTCTCCCTTGATGCAATGGATTGATTTGCCTGAAAAATGACTTCAGAGGTCACAAAAGGTTCTGCATATCCATTGTCAAAAATAGACAGGAATCACTACCAATATCTTAGGGCCCATGAATGAAAGCCAGTTCTTGCAAAAAAAGCAGGAGGCTTCATGAGCAATGTAGATCCATCTTGTCGGAACAGCGTGGATATGGATCCATCTTGTCGGAACAGCATAGATATGGATCCATCTTGTTGGTACAGCATGGATATGGATCCGTCTTGTCGGAACAGCATGGATATGGATCAATCAAAGGGAAATTAATGCTGATTTTGCCTACCAATTGCCAAAGTAATGAGGAGGCAGGATGTATATGAAAGGTTAACTAATTAAGATCCTGAGAGCAGTTTGACTTATGTCCTGTTCAGTAAGGTTAATATCCATGATAAATTCTACTTTGGCAAGAGTCCAGTTTCATTGGTCAGGTGAATCGAAGTGATAGATCAGCTAGGTTTTTGGTTTATCAGACATCCTTTCTTCCATGACAGCACAATGAATGTGCCTGTGTTCATTTAGGTTAATTGTGATTAGTGCAGACTGTTTCTCTCTGAAGAACCATAGAAAGTTTGATATTGAGGCATGGATGCCTGCATTGGTCAAAGTGCTCTTGTGCACTCCATTAAGATTGCCCTTGTATGCCTCTAAAAATGATGGCCAGTGTCCACCTCACTTGAGGGATTGTCTATCACCTATGTTGTGTGAACCATTTGTTCTTAGGGACATATTTAATACAATCCCTATGTACAGGTTCAGTAACCCTGGGTTGGGGTGTAATGAGGTAGGTCCAATATTTCCCATTCGAATGGAGTAAACGGAATGAGGAGATACTCAGATTCCTTTTGATTCCATTATCACATTCAGAATCTGGAGCCTTCTGCTTACCAGGATCTGTGATAAAATGAAGGGATGTATGACTTTAATTTGTAATAGGTAAGTTCTCATGGAACTCTGGTAAACTCTTCCAATTAGTAATTTGGTTGAACTGCATCCCAATGGCATGTGCTCTAATTGCATTCATGTGACCTTTGTTTGCAAATCCCTCTACTGTAGCTGAGACAGGGGGATGTGGTATGCTGCAAATTGTGTCAACCTGATCATTAAAGAGGTAAGCAGATGATGTGGTAGCTTGAACTAAGATGGTCTTTGACTTGGAGGCAAAGAACATTCCATCTTGTTCCCCCTGCTATAAGTTCATAGCTGCTATTACAGCCATGGTCACAGTATGTTATGCTTCTATGTTATAATGTGGATCACTCTGTAAACATGCTTCTAGATATTTCCAGTGAGATTTGGGATGAGATTATGCCATCTGTGTTCTGCCTATTCAAGATCATTTATATGTACTAGATGCAATGTTTATCCCACAGCCATGACATATGAATCAACTCATGGGTATTAAATGGAAAACAGAAGGCATTTGTAAGAAAAAACAGATGTATGTCAAAGTGGGAGAGATTGAAAGTAGATTCTTCTACAGAAAATGGTCACCCGATGTCAGAACTGTAGAACCAGTAGGTGAATCCGAGGATGGAACTCTAATGGGATTGGGCAGAAAGCTTCAGTCAAACCTTGTAGAACCAGTAGGTGATGCCAAGGATGGAATTCTAATGGGATTGGGCAGAAAGCTTCAGTCAAACCTTGTAGAACCAGTAGGTGATGCCAAGGATGGAATTCTAATGGGATTGGGCAGAAAGCTTCAGTCAAACCTTGTAGAACCAGTAGGTGATGCCAAGGATGGAATTCTAATGGGATTGGGCAGAAAGCTTCAGTCAAACCTTGTAGAACCAGTAGGTGATGCCAAGGATGGAATTCTCATGGGACTGGGCAGAAAGCTTCAGTCAAAGCCTCTAAGGCAGAATTTTACTCATCAAAGTAAGACTGAAAAACAATGAGGGAACTCGAGTGTCAATTTTCATCTTTTATTAAAGTATTGAAGACTATGTCTTCTGTGCTACCTGCAAAGTAATTGGAGAAGAATGTAGAGGATGGCAGCCAACTAGACTTGCAGCGCTCAAGATTCCATTACTTCTGAGGTGTGGATAAGCAGAGTCTCTTGGGTGGCAGAGTCCTGAAGGCAAGTGAAGAGACATCTCATGAAAATTCAGGTCCCAAGATGAACATTATATGCTGAAGTGTCTTGAGGTAATATACAAATAAGACTGATCCACAGAGGGTGCCAATATAAAATATTCATTTTCTACTGGAAGTGCCTATCAGCACTATGCGGGTTAGACTGATCCATGAGAGTGCCTGTATAGACTGGGTGTCATCTGCAGGAAGTGCTTAGCAGCACTCTGTGGGTTAAGCCACTGTATAACCGGTTTCATGAAGTGGGTTCTTGAGTATATGGCACTAAAGTGAGCAGCAAATACATTAAGTACTTAGCAGCACTATGTGTGTTATGGAACTGGACAAGCTTGTTTTCTGGTGGTTGATACTATATGATTGATTGCTGGTGTGGTCCATTGTGATAGAGTTATATGGCTTAGTCCGGTCATGAATTAACATGGCCACCTTGGCTGGCATGATTTCCAGCTCTTGAGGCTGAGATACAGTACTGGACATTGATATCCAGAGTGAGCTTATTGACATTAAGGCCAAAGGGATAAAACTTTTCAAAACTGACAAATGCAATGACAAAGGGATGCCTCTGAAGAAAAAGATTTTTCCAGAAAATTAAATAATCCAAAAAAACTTTTTATCAGGATATCATCACTCTTAATTAAAGTGGTTCTATATGTCTGTATTTGAGGTTGATCTACATCAAGTTCTACTAGCTTTAAATCAGTGCTTACAAGACACATGTGACTGCATTAAGGAGGTCACAGTTCAAGCAATTAAAAACCGAGTATTCTCACTATTAAAATCAATATGCTTGTAGCACATTTCTCAACTGAAAGAATTTCAAAGGCATTAAAATCACTACAAAATAAAAATTCTTATATATCCACTTTGTGAACTTACCAGAATCTGACTTGACAACAACAGAACCATGTTTGTGATACTTTGTGTTGATGTGCCCAGTGGTCCCGTCATAAATCAGGACTTGGTGTATGTCCATATACTGGTCCAGAATAAAACGTCTATCACAGGACGTCTCCTCCATTCCTACAAAGCAGTCATATGCATACTACGTCATAGTATTCCGATTGAGATTCCATTCCATTTAAAATTAGTCAATGTTCTGCAGAATCAATTAGTCAATCAATTTGTCTCTCCTGCCGATACTTATGCATAATGACATATTCAGTTCATTGTAATGGACTTGCAAAAATGTTAACACATATATTTAACATGGATATACCCAAAGCTTCCTCAGGATTTTATATCTGATGTTTGATGAAAATTGGTCATTTAATTTCAACATACTGAATTGAATGTAGTGTATGAACAGTGGTATCTCAGACAATTATCTCTTTTTGTGAAAGGTAAGCTAAAATAGTAGCTAAAAGCATTTTTCTGGGAACTTTTTACCAGTTTTTCTAAATATTGTTTTGTTGCAGAGTTATCTAATCTAATAAAATATACAATAACTAAAATAACATGATTTTCCTGTGTATCTTTAATCTAAAAACCCTGATAATGCATCTTTTAATATAGAATTTGCAAGGTCAATTAGGTCTATCTTTTCAAAATCCTTCACAAAATTGTAGTTTTTTTTGGTGGTCAGATATGCTTAATTTCATTCTGAACAACCCAATTACATACTGAAAAAAGTAAGTGAAATTTCCATGTAAATGACACTGATCATGTAAGAGGAGGAATGATAACATTTCCAACATAGTTACCATTGTGCCATATTGGAGGTCAAGTGAATGGCATTTTGATTTAGAACCAGCTACATACTGCTATAGTGTTTTAGTGAAAACCCTGTGACCATTCTGGAGAAACTGGCACAAAGATTTTCAAAATGTCTGAGGGGAAGCATTATTATTTCTGATGAACTAGACACAGATAATCAAGTGTCAAGTTTCTTGGCAATGCTAGAGAGAGTAAAGCAAAGTTGTGCTAATGGGTGGATGGAGGGATAGGTGGACTGGACTACAACCCATGAAGCTAAAAAATACCCCCCCAACACATCTCAAGATGTCCATCTGCTACAGTGAAATAGCTGTAGCATAATTTTCACAGTTAATGCAGCATAATTTATTTTCCTAGGACCAACTATCTATAGTAGGAAGCACTCTAGTGAACATCCACTATCAACAGACCATACCTTCAATAGAAGAAGTGATGACAATACTTTCAAAATGGACATGTCCACCATGTTAGACATCTGACAGGCATTACTTTCACAGAACCAACTATACAAAGTATTTTAGTGAAAACCCAATTTACATGTGGTCCTCTGTTTGGAATAAGTAGTAATAAAAAGATTTTAATGATGGCCACAATGCTGTCTGCATGTTTAAGAAGAATGGTTTTTATTTTTGACAAATTTTGACTTATGAATGAATACCTGTGCAATGTATGACCACAATCCTCTCAGAAGTTTAGGAGTACTAACTTGTGCTAACTGACATACAGACAATAGGCCATCCCATAAACTCTTCTGTTCTATAACCAGTGGAGCTAAATAATGCAAAAATACATCCAAACCATTACTTTTCATAATGACCCATGATCTCTTATTAACTTCTGTGACTGCTGAATGGAAGGAACACTTAGTGACTCACCATGATCTGCCTGAATAATGGATGACTGCTGAATGCAATGAACACTTATCTGACTCACCATGATCTGTTACAAGGATGCATGTCTGCTGAATATAACACTTATGTGACTCACTATGATCTGTTAGAATGGTGGATGACTGCAATGTAAGGAACACTAATGAGACTCACCATGATCTGCTACAATGATGGATCACTGCTGAATGACAGGAACACGTATGTAACTCACTATGATCTGATAGAATGGTGGATGACTGCAATGTAAGGAACACTAATGGGACTCACCATGATCTGCTACAATGATGGTATTAACACAATGAAGCATTTTCTGATTGTGTAACCCATTCACAAGGCGAGATATTATCTTGTCCATGTTTTCCAGCATCTCATTAACCTGCCATAAGAAAAAATATGATTAAAAGTATCTAAATGTATCATGTCCTGAATAATATAAAAATCTATATTGTTACCATGATAACATGATATACTGTATATACATGCTTGCAAGTGGAGTCCAAATGCAAACAGCACAAACCATGATCTGTCATTGCATAATGTGCCAGCAGAAAAGGGTCTATGTTGTTGATTCTACTGACCACTCAAAGCAAAAGCTGAGACTCAACTTATAAAGAGGCATACATAGCACTTGTCTATGAAATGTGCATATCTTCCCATTAAATGTATTGTCCAAAAGGTGGATTGCCTCCCTAAAAAGACACAAAAACAAGAGACTCCCTTTATTGTTTTAACAATCAACAAAAGTACTCTAACATTAAACTTATTCTAAAATACTGAAACATAAAATGTATTCTAGAAAATTATCATTACCCTTAGTTTAAAGTCCTCTAACATTAACCTTAATCTAAATTACTGCAACATTAAACTTAATCTAAATTACTGTATCATTAACCTTTAATCTAAAAAACTGCAACATTAACCTTAATTTAATTACTGTCACATTAAACTTAATCTAAATCACTATCATTAACTTTTAATCTAAAATACTGTAACATTAACCTTAATCTAAATTGCTGTAACATTAACCTTAATCAAAAATACTGTAATATTAACCTTAACCCCTTACCTTTTAGCAATTTACCTGATGACATGCTAAGCACCTTTTGGCAATTTACCCGATGTCACGCTTAGCGCCTCTTGGCAATGCTGTAAACAACAGTTATTTTGAACGAGTTTTCATAGTGTCACATTCGGGGAAAACCCCGTTAGATACTACATTCATTGGTGAGAATGACCATTACATCAGATCACATGGTCACTGTTGATGCTCTGGTTGCAATCTGCTATTTAAAGTAAGTAGGTCGTAACTGGGTTATATTCTCCATTCGACAAAATATGGCAGTCTCTGATATCATTCAGTACTTGAACCAGTAAAATCACAACTATGAATGCTTCTATAACTTGGGGAAAGGCTCTGAGACTGAGGTAGAAAGCCATTAGTTTTTATAAATTATCAAATTACACTGATTTTGTGATGTGGACACAGAAAAAGAACTTGTAAATTTTGAGTAATTAAATTTGCCGCTGCCGTTAATCACGCGGCTTCACTGATTTGATAGTGAACAAGTTCTCTCAAGATTTTAAAGAACATAAAAAATTCCTTTGTTAAAAATAATTATACAGCTATAACGACCTTATTTTACTCTTAAATCTCTCCAGACATAATATATATGTACCAAAAATGTAAAATGGTTAAAATTGCCATTAAACATAATATACAATGCACTGCTTAACAGGCCTATGCGTAGCTGACTGCACTGGGTAACTTTGCTACATGCATATCGATGGGCTAAAAAGCCATACACTTTTGAGGGAAAGGGTTAATCTAAATTACTGTAACATTAACCTTAATCTAAATTGCTGTAATATTAAGCTTAATCTAAATTACTGTAACATTAAACTTAATCTAAATCACTGTATCATTAACCGTAATCTAAATTACTGTAACATTAAACTTAATCTAAATCACTGTATCATTAACCTTAATATAAATTATTGTAACAATAACCTAAATCTAAAATACTGTAACATTAAACTTAATCTAAATCACTGTATCATTAACCTTAATCTAAATTACTGTAACATTAAACTTGATCTAAATCATTGTATCATTAACCTTAATCTAAAATACTATCCCATTAAACTTATACTAAATTACTTAACACTAACTACATCTTGGTGAAAAAACAATTCTGCATTTTAATGAATATCACCAAAACATGAAGTTTTCCAGGAGAAGATATTGGAAATGACCATTATTTATTAATGACAATATTTTGCCTCCACCAAAAAATAGTCAAAAAGCCTAACCAACCAAGAATCATATTTGATCTTGAAAAATTTAAAGATCCAAAAGTCACAGAAGCCTTCCAAGCATTGAATGTAGTAAATTTTCACCTCTGATAACTCTGGACAGCCAAGACACCAACCTAGAGCCTTAACAACCACATTCAACACAGGTAGCTGGAAAATATTGTGAAACAAAGAAACCTTGGGTCACAATAAATGTCCTTGAACTATGCAACAAAGAAGAGAACTGAAAAAGGAAAAAAGAGATCATGAAGGAACCAGAAAATACAGAGATACAGCAACAAGATCAGAAAAAGCATGAAAAAAAAAAGCAATGGAAACCTGGATAGAAAGATAATGCTGTAAAATTGAAGACAGTCTGAGCAGAAATAACAGCAAAATGGCATATCAATTGGTGAAAGATCTCACAACCCATAAACAAGGGAAAACTACCACTATCCAAGACAAATCTGGAAAATGCCTCACAGAAGATCAAGAGATCCTCAAGTGATGGACAAAATATATGCTCAGAATTGTACAATCATAAGACCCACAGGGATCCAGCAATACTAAATTGCCCTCAGGCAGAAGAAATTGATGACAACCCCATTTTTTAATGAAGAAGTAGACATTGCAGAAAGAAAGGAAAGTCCAGAAAGTCATCTGGGATTGACAACATATCAGCAGAGCTCATTCAAGCAGGGGGAGAAGAGATAGTCACAGTCCTTACAACAATCTGCAACAAGATATAGCAGACAGGAGAATGGCCCATCACATGGACTCAATCATTGGTCATCATGCTTCCAAAGAAAGGAAACCTACAGCTATGCCCAAACTACAAAACCATCAGTTTGATTAGTCATCCAAGCAAAGTCATGCTGAAGATAGTTCTCAAGAGACTAAAGCCTCAAGCAGAGAAAATTATTGCTGAAGAACTGGCAGGCTTCCAAGTGGGAAGGAGCACCAGAGAACAAATCTTCAGTCTTACTCCTTTGCGAGAAATACCTTCAGCATCAGCAAAATTAAAAGCACGACTTCATAGATTTTAAAAAAGCCTTGAAAGGGTATGGCATGCAACCTTATACACAACTATGAAAAAGTACATCAGCTCAAACCTGGCGCAGGTTGCTCAGGACCTCTATGACAAAGCCACCAGTTCTGTCCTCATCAATGGCAGCAGAGGAGATGGATTATAAACACCAGTTGGAGTTAGAGATGCATACTGTCAGCTACACTTTTCAACAGTTGCCTGGAATGGATCATGGAGGATGTCTTGCATGACCACAAGGGCGCTGTCAGCATCAGAGGAAGAATAGTCACCAGCCTTTGCTTAGCAGATGATATTGATGGTTTAGCAGGAGATGAAAAAGAACTGGCTGACTTGGTTGAGCACCTTGACACAACTTCCACATCATAAGGTATGGAGATTAGCTCTGAAATAAAAACTGATGACAAAGACCACCAATGGCATCAGTGTAAAAATAAAGGTCAGTGGACAAAAGCTGGAAAGAGTCACAAGCTTTAAGTACTTGGAATCAATTATCACAGAGGAGGGCTCCAAACAAGAACTACTCTGCAGGATTGCCCAGACAACAGCAGCAATAACCAGGTTGAGACCAATATGGAAAGATACCAACATTGCTCTTGGTTCCAAAAAAAAGGCTGATGCGCTTGATTGTCATATCCATCTTTCTGTATATATTTGTAAAACATGGATGCTCACATCAAATCTACAAAGAAGGATTCAAATCTTTGAAATGAGATACTACCACTTGATCTTGGACATCTGATACATTGACCATGTAACCAACAAAGAAGTCCAAACAGAATCCAGAGGCCCAGAGTGGTCTAAAGCGCTGACCATTACGGATCACTGCCATCTCACCTATGTCTGCGTGTGTTCCGAGTCCAGACTCGGCTAACATGGGTAAGTGAGAAAGCCTGCCAGTAGCTTCTCGTGGGTCGGTGGTTCTTCCCTGGGTTTTCCATGGTTCTTCCTCCACCATCAATATTGGCCGCCATGTCTAGCCTATATATGAAAAATGGCGTTAAACCCTACAACAACAACAACAACAAAACAGAATCCAATGAACCACTGAATCCTATTAAGACCTCTTGACCACTGTAAAGAAAGCACAAACTGAAGTGGTACAGTCATGTCTTAAGATCATCTGGACTGGCAAAAACAATCTTGCAAGGCACAGTGTGAGGGTGCAGAAGAAGAGGCAGACAGAAAAAGAGATGAGAAGATGGCATTAAGGAGTGGACAGTCATGGGATTTGGAGATTACAAATGAGCAGTAGAGAACAGGGAAAGTTGGAGAGAATTAGTTGAAAAATCAACTCTGGTGACCCAATGGGTTAAGGGATTGATGATGACGATGATGACTGTAACATTAACCTTGATCTAAAATACTGTAACAATAACCTTGATTTAAAATACTGTAACATTAACCTTGATCTAAAATACTGTAACATTAACCTTAATCTAAAATACTGTAACATTAACCTTGATCGAAAATACTGTAACATTAACCTTGATCTAAAACACTAACATTAACCTTGATCTAAAACACTAACATTAACCTTAATCTAAAACCCTGTAACATTAATCTTAATCTAAATTGCTGTTACATTAACCTTAATCTAAATTGCTGTAACATTAACCTTAATCTAAATCCCTGTAACATTAACCTTAATCTAAAACCCTGTCACACTGACATTGACATCAATTAAAAATATTGTAACATTAACCTTAATCTAAAATGATGTAACATTAACCTTAATCTACAACCCTGTAACATTAACCTTAATCTACAACCCTGTAACATTAACCTTAATGTACAACCCTGTAACATTAACCTTAATCTACAACCCTGTAACATTAACCTTAATCTACAACCCTGTAACATTAACCTTAATCTACAACCCTGTAACATTAACCTTAATCTAAAACCCTGTCACACTGACATCAATTTAAATTACTGTAACAATAACTGTAATCTAAAACACTGTAATGCTGACATTATCATTGATCTAAAATATTATAGCCTTATTTTTAATCTAAAAAGCTTTAAATACCAACGCTAATCCAAAATACTGCAACATTACCCTTAGTAATAATTTGTTAAACTTAATCTAAAAGTAAGAAACATTAACTTTCATAAAAAACTGTAATATTAACACTGACCTAAAATACTGTTACATTAACCTTAATCTAGAAAACTAACATTAACCTTAATCTAAATACTGTAACATTAACCTAGATCTAAACAAAATTGTAACATAATTCCTAATCTAACAAACTGTAATATTAACATTAACATTAAAAACTAATATTAATCTTAATCTAATAAATTGTAACACTACCCTTTATCAAAAAATTTTAACATTAATAAATAAAATACTAACATTGAACTTGATAAAAAATCTGCAACATTAACCTTGATCTGAAACACTGCAATGTTTACTTTGTTCTAAAATATTATAATATCACCATTAATCTAGAAAACTGTTGCATTAACTGTAATCTAAAAGAATTTAAAATCAACCTTGATCTAAAAATCTGTTTCCTTAATATGAATTTAAAAATATTACATAATTCTTAATGTAATAAACTGTGACACTGACCTTAATCTGAATTTTTTAAAACATTACCATTAATCTAAAAACTCAAACATTTATCTTGATCTACAAAACTGTACCATTAACCTTAATTTAAAAAACTGTAACATTAACCTTGACCTTAAAAAATATATTATTTTAAAAAGCTGTAGCAAACCTTGATCTCAAAAATTGCAACATTAACCTTAATCTAAATATTGCAGAGTTTTCCTTTATGCACATTTGTGTGTCAGAGATACATGCTGGAGATAAATGATGCACATATTTTGTTAACATCAGTTTTCTATGCAAAGGATTCGCATAATGTATCAGGATTTATTCAATATCCAATGCTTATCCAAAATAATCCCTAGAAAAAAGGAGAAAACATCCACCTGTTGACTGTAGGGTCCATATTCATGTCCCCAGTGATCAGGCTCACTGAAGTATAGGGTTATAAAGTCTGGACGTTCTCCTTTAGGAAGTTGCAACCATTCCAGGACAGTGTCCACCCGCTCTTCAAATGGAACTGACCTATAAAGAATAAATATGTGTAATGTACCATATAATGATAAACAATAGCCTACAAATTCTTACAGTAATTATAGAACTTTGTTTTATATTCTGTTTTTCCCTCTAAAGAAATAAAATTTAATTAAAATTGAGAACATTTTTTGTAGCTTCTATGAATTCTTATGTATAGCTATCATTTTTAACTCCTGGTACATGATTTTATCTAATTTTACATCATTTTTATTTATGGCTGTAATGTGCACAGAATATCTTTGTTTCATTTTGCTTACATGACTTGAATCTTTTAAAATCATAATACTTCACAGGATCTATAAATAGATGTTTACGTATATGCTGACATTAATAATAATAATAATATTAATAATCATCTTATGGCTTATTTTCTCAGTGGACGATGGGGTTTCAACATTTCTAGAACAAATCTGTAACTTTCCATTGGTTGTACTAGGTCACATGGACAGTCCAAAGTGACACAAAATGTGTAGCGTAATCTGTCACCTGGGGTCTATTCCAAAATACAGTCACAATATACAGTGTATATAAGGAGAGAATAAAGCAATCAAATTTTAAAGTCATTCACACTTATAATGTTCATGTTTTAAGTCATCAGATGTATTTTATGTTCTACTTAGATATTATTGGAGAGGGTAAATATTTGTTTGGACTGTTCAATGGAAACAGAAAGTGCTCATTATTTGGACTATAATATTACTGGAACTGTTAGAAATTATTGCTGGATGATGCCATCTTGACAACATAACATTTCTTGCACGACCAGTACTTTTATGGTTTTGAAATTTATAAGAACTTTTCATTCATTTGGGACTTTCATAGACCTTTATAAGGACTAATATGGATTCACGTCATTAATACTGTAAGTTCCTCTCAGATTTTCATTCATAACTTTGATAATTAAATTGTTAAGTTTAACAAAACTTGTTGGTTTTTCTATTCTTTTCTGTTACTTAGTTTGTGACCAGAGACTTAGAATATAAATTCAATTTGAATGTGAGATTCTTCACCCAGTGCATTTATTAAGATACAATTTACATCCTTCTATAATCAATTTCTCTTTTTTTCTTTTTTTTTCATCACATAATGTTTAAAAGTAGTCAGCATCTGTACATTGAAATTAAAACAAAAATCAAGTGATATAAAGTTGATTGCAGGGGCACTGATACAAGTTCATGTTCTGTCAATCATTTGGTTCACCAATCAAATTATAGCTTTCACATTTCTCAAAGTGTAAAATGTCATTTGGAACAAATTCTAGATAAAAAAAACTTTTCTAACAAAAAAAAATATAATATACATACAAAAAGCTATTAAAAATAAGTAGACAGGAAACTACAAAGAACAAAAAGACTAGCATTTCAAAAAGCCTGAAGGTTCCAGCTATGGTTAATTCATGATTTGGCTTGAAAAGAAAGGATATTTTTATTATTTGGGAGTAATCTATTTTAAGCAGGAATATTTTCTTTATGTTAAACAGGCATGTGAAAACTTTAAGGTGGGATTTTTATTTTATTTTGTGATCTTTTTCATGAAATATCAAGGCATGGAATGAATTACCTTCCAAAGAGAAAAGTTTGCAAAGCAGTCTTTCAGCCTAACTCTAAACACATACATGCCCTTAGACAATTACCGTCTGACAATTACATGCCCTTTGATACATGCATGCCCTTGGACACATACATGCCCTTAGAATCATACATGTACTAAAAGACACATACATATTGGATACATTCATGCCCTTAGATGCATGCATGCCCTTAGACACATACATGCCCTTTGATATTTACATGCCATTAGGCACACACATACCCTTAGATACATAAATGCCTGTAGACATATACATACCCTTAGACACTTACATGCTCTTTGACACATACATACCCTTAGACACATGTATGCCCTTAGACACACATTAGATATATTCGTTCCCTTAGACACACACATACCCTTAAACACATGCATACCCTTGCACACATACATGCCCTTTGATACATACACACCCTTAGACACATACATGCCCTTCAACACTTACATGCCCTTTTTGACAAATGCATGTCTTTTGATACAGTCATGCCATTAGATACATAACTTTAGACAAATAAATGCCTTTAGATATATACATGCCCTTAAACACTTACATGGCCTTCAATACTTACATGCCCTTTGACACTTACATGCTCTTAGACACATGCATGCCCTTTGACACATACACACTCTTAGATACATACATTTCTCCATAGATACATAGATACATACATGCCCTCTGACATATACATGCTCTAAGACATTTTCATGCCTTCAGACACATACGTCTTTTAACCCTTAAATGTACTTCAACACAGGTATTCCCTTTTGAAACATCTATGCCTTTAGAGACATGCATGCCGTTAGATACATACATTTCCTCAGATACATATATACCCTTTGATACATACATGCCCTTTGATACATACATGCCATGAGATACATATACACTCTTAGACACATACACGCCCTTAAATACATACATGCCCTTAGACACTTACATGCCATATAGGTATGAAACAACTAATGCAATACAGTTTACTGTCATCCTAGCAAACAGTTCATTAATGTGAGTCATAAAGCCTTAGAATGATATTAAGCTTTCAAATATTACGACAGCTGATGTTTCTACTACTTAACTGTAACACCTGACATGCTATTAAATGAATAAAATTGGATTTCTTCAAACTGAGGTCTAAAACTGTACTAACAGTACTTGGATAATGCATGCATTTCTAGAGGCTGTAACTTCATTAACCCTTTATCTCATATAAGCGCCTTTGGACGTCTCTAGTTCATTTGTATAAAAGTACCTTTTTGATGCCTCTTCCCGATTCACATATTTTGGCATCTCTACCTGATTCATATATACGAGTAAGCGCTTTTTGATACCTGCTGTAAACATCAGTCATTTTGATCGGGTTTTGGTAGAGCCATATTCAGAGAAAACCCCTATTAGATACTGCATTCATTGGTGTGAGTAACAATTATGTCAGATCATAATGTAAGTGACTTTTTATTCCTCTACTTCATTCTCATAGAATAACTTTTGGACACCTCAACCCAATTTGCACGGAAGCAAGTTTTGACACCTCTAAAACATTCTCATGGAAGCACATTAGGATACCTGGTGTAAACATGTTATTTTTAGCTGTTTTTCATAGTGCCAATTTCGTGGAGAACCCTCCATTAGATACGACATTCACTGATGTGAATGACCATTATGTTAGATCATGTGGTCACTGTTTAAGTTCTAGACATAATATGCTATTTAAAGTAACAGTCGGATTCTACAGTTTCCAAAATTAAGGCTGTGGATGTTGTTCAGTACTTCTGAGTTTGCATGATTAGAATCACTACTATGAAAGCTTTAACAACTTAGGCAAAGGGTCTGACCATGATGCAGGTAACACCGAGCTTCTAACATTTAGCAGAATTCAGATGATTTAGTGATGTAGATGTTGACAAAGAACTGGTAAATTTTTCATATGAGAAATGGCAGCTATGGGTCATCACATGGCTTCATGGCTTGATGGTGGAATTGAGTTCTCTCAATATTTTAAAGCACATAAAAAATTATTTCATGAAAAATAATTTTAGAGCTGTAATGATCAGATTTTGCTCTTAAATCTTTTATACATTTAGACATGTACATGTACCAAAAATGTAAAATGGTTAAAACTGATATTAAACACAACATATACTACACTGTTGTAACAGTTAACAGGAAGGCCTAATTGTATGTAGTCAAATAGGTAACAGTTGTTCTATTTATAGTACACTACATTGTGTAACTTTGTACATGTATATCAATTGCCTACAAAGCCGTACAGTCTATGAGGTAAAGGGTTAAAATATGTGTGATATACACTTATATCTGCTACTGTTTATTTTTTTCTTTCTGTTTAGCTCTATCTCAATAGTTACTTGCTCTTAATCTAATGAAAATTATTCCAACGGAATCATCAAATGAACACAACTTTACACTCTCAAAATCATTCATTCCAATTTAAAGTAAAACATGTAATAGATAAATGGATGCTGACCCATTATATTTTTTCCAAATGTCTGGTAAAACTCCTGAAAAAAAGATAAAAATATTAAAATTCAAGATAAATTCAGATAGGCCTGCATGCATATAATGCTTTCTCTAATAAACTTGAAAAATGCCACTGGCAAATTCAAAACCATGAACAAGAAACACAAGTGGGTCTGATATACCTCACTTGACTTAGATAACTTAATAGCTGAACAATATTTCACTAAACTGGCTTATGTGGCATAAGTACAGAAGTTATGTAAACTATTTCCCATCTTCATTTTAAGATGATTTTACCTTTTTATTAAAGTTGATGTTTCCAAAAATAAAGGAACAAATAATATTTAAAAAAAACATAAAAACAATTACTTGGAAACAAGCATCTAAAACACTGCACTGATTTATGGTAGCCAGTATTGTACATTTTCTCAAACAATATTTATATTTTATATGTTTTGTTTAATTATAAATTTACAAATAACAAATTCTTTATTTTAATTCCTGCTGTATATCATATTGCTAATTTTTATAAACTGTTGTACAGAAATATACACAGCTTGTATTTATTTCTTTTAATATGGTATTACAAACTTTCTGCATGGGGAAGAAATCTTGTGTAACCCAAATCAGTAATTTTTCATGGTATTTATCAAGTTTTACTTCCCTTGAGAAGGAAAATCTGCATTTTAAAACAAGAAACTAATTACATTGCATATGATTTATAAGTACTATTTTCAACTGTGCTGCATTTTTTAAAAACACTAACTTTCTTATAATAAAACTCATGAGACATTATGATTTTTTAAATTTACCAAGTCTTCTCAAAATGGGATAAAAAAATAATAGTCTCTTGTACAGCAATATTTTGAACCCTTCATATACAAGATTACCATTGCTATGTCTCATTCAATATCAAATTTTCGTGAGATCTTGGTCATATAAACCCATTCTCAAAGTCAGACTAAAGTCAAATCAGAAATATGTCTTTCAGAATAGTAGCAATATCAGCCAATCAGATACATGATTATCTTATTAATAAATGTGCATTCCACTCATTATGAAACTTGTCTGAGATCTTGATGATAAAGGCATATTTTTCCAACTTTTATCAAACTCAGATCAGAAATACAGACTTCAGAATGATACCTGCCTCATCTAATCAGATGCATAATCACCTAATTAATGTGTGTGGATCTTGTGCATTACTGAACATGTCTGAGATTTTGAAAATATAACATATATTCCAAGTCTGATTAAAATCAAATCAAAAATATGTCATGCAGGGTGGAAACAAATATAGCCAATCAATGCAACGTCAAAGATCATCTCATTAACATGCATGGATCTTTCCTCATTATTGTACCTGAATGAGAATTTGATGAATATATGCTCTATGGTATCACTCATTTCACTGTGTACGATGTTTCATAGATTTTGTTATTGCCTGAACCACAAATTTAAAAATTTTATAAACAATTATTTACATACATAGCTAATGCAGAAACACCCCATCCATTTTGTTACTGAAACATTCCATGTGATCAACAAAACTGTTAATAAATCTTTTTTATTACTGTAATCTGGTATTAAAATATTAACTTTAACATGTGGTTTGTTTTATTTTATAGTGTTTGAATGCACATATATCTCTACAGTATCCAGGACTTGTGTTCTTCACTCTGTGCCTTAAATCAATAAATTGTCAGATCAATAATTTGTCAGATCAATAAGGATAGAAAGTAGTATTAAAACATTTATATTGCTAAAACCTTTTACTTCACATGTGGAATGGTGACATTATCCAAAATGAGGTGGTCATAAGAAAATTTTTACCATACTTCAACCACCATGTTAATGCTAGAAAATACTGATGGTGCTACCTTAAGGAAAGTATTTAAATGATATGATATCTACTTTAATAAATGTGCAGACTGGTGTTATATGTCAGTTCCCTTTCATACAGAGCAATGATGAAAGTATGCTCTAAGCAACTGATCCAGACAGATATTTGATTTGTAATCATACAGGTGGTCAAGCAGCCAGTTTCTTATGAGTATGTTTTGTTTTTCTGTGTTCTTTAATTTAGGTATTTATAGAGGTTAATCCATGAAATTAATACCAACAACATGCAAAATATGGTATGCATATCAATGAATTTAAGTACAAGCAAAAATATGTTCTGTTGACAAAAGCATAAATATTTAGACCCATAAAAATAAATGAAACCACAGGAAGTAAATGTTCCAAGTTTGATCACAATCAAATCAAAAACAAATGTGACGCAGTACAATGGAATAAGCTCACTCCGACTAACAACCAGGTCAGCTAAAAATAAAAAGTGACCTAGTCTACACTGTTAACTATCAATCTTGTCATGAATTATTTACATAAGCAACAGTGTTAAGACAAAAAGTTATGCAAACCCTAAGGTCAGTGTTGATAACAGATGAATGGTCTTACATATATCATTTAATCCATTAGCTGGAATTACTTTTGCAATCTTTTCAAAACTTAATTTTGGGGGAAAGAAATTATCCTCACATTAATGTTATTTTTTACTTCTATCTCACTGTATTTACTCCCTTATAAATCAAGACAAACTGCAAACAACGATACTAATCTGATGTACCACAATGAGGCGGCATATCTGGGTTTTATGTTGTATGTTACTGATAACTTATATCAAACTGCACAGACCCAGATCTGCTGGTGCATTATGCAATTGAAGATCTGGGTCTGTGCAGTTTGTAGTTGAACATGAATTATAGGCAAGTACATTTGGTACAAATATAACAACTTGTCTAGTCCTGCTCCCAAGTATTCAATCTTTGCCAAGTTTGGGTAGAAAATTTAATCTATTTAATTATTAATTGTTGTAAATGTATCTGTATACTTGTACATGATATACATGTTCTTTTATGTTTACAATGTTTTACTCTATATCCATATTTTAGTTTAGATGTATGGACTGCAGTCTGAAATAAAGAATTCTTCTTATCTTATCTTATTTTATAAAGCCAACATGGATTTTAAAATGGAGTAATATGCAATCCCTGCTCAAGCCAATCTGAACTTATTTTTCCCTTTAAGACACAAATATACAGGTTCCATGATATATTGATGTAATAAAAAGCAAAATTTGGGAAGAAATCAAAGAAATTGGAAATCCTGAAAAAAAATGATAAAAATAATATAAAACAAACATTTAAAGACAGGAATCAATGAAATTAAATCCACATGAACAGTCTTGATAGGTACTTCTAAAACCAGATTGGCCCCAT
Organism: Potamilus streckersoni; assembly: GCA_016746295.1. NCBI lineage: Eukaryota > Metazoa > Mollusca > Bivalvia > Unionida > Unionidae > Potamilus > Potamilus streckersoni. The sequence continues at coordinate 4,924,483 of JAEAOA010001578.1, read as the reverse complement.
GAAATGGTATTCCATGAAATCATGGTCTGTTTACTCTTATACCATGAAAGTTTATCCCCATAAATATTTCAGATCTTACAGGAATCAAAGTGAGTTCACCTGTAATGTTGACATCACTTCCAACCCAAAAGTAAGATGCTGTTCTTTTTCCTTGATTCTTAGCAGTGATCCAAAGCTGAAATGCATACAAGAATAAATAAGAAAAACCAAATTTCCTAATTTCTCCAAGTTTGATAAGTTGAACTGATTATAATTTACTGTTTGGCCTTTTTCATTTTTTTTTAAAAAGTCAAATTTACACTCAGTCAAACCTTTGATCAATTGATTTATATTAGTTGTTTTCAAGGAAACTGCCAATCATCTGTTGGAAGAATGGTTTTACAGAAGTCACATAAAAAAAACCTCCAGTCATCTGATGGAAGGATACTTTTAAGAGAAGTCAGACAAAGAAACCTCCAGTTATCTGATGGATGGATACTTTTAGAGAAGTCAAACAACAAAACCTCCAGTCATCTGATGGATGGATACCTTTAGAGAAGTCAAACAAAGAAACCTCCAGTCATCTGATGGATGGATACTTTTAGAGAATTCAAAGAAACCTCCAGTCATCTGTTGGGAGAATAGTTTTATAGGAGTCACATAAGGAACATCTTTGCTAGCCAAGGTTTCAATATCCCTATCTTCACCTTGGCAAATCAAACAGCTATACTGATGCTATGATATCTAATGGATTTCATGTGTTGCCTCCCTTAGTATATAATGCCAACTAACCAATAGCATAGTACATTGTACATCTGCTGAAAAATGGTGGTTACAATTGATCTAGTGAATAGGACACTTGGTAAGTTTAACATCAAAACTATATACCAGACAGAAGCCATTGCAGGTGTATTTGAGCAAAAGGTATTTGTGCAAACATGGATCCAAGCTGCATCCAATGAATTTCATATCTGAAGCTCATAAATATATGCTCAATATGCCAAGATGTAGATGGGGTTATCAGAACCTTGGCTAGCAAAGATGCACAAGGAAACCTAGTCATCTGTTGGAAGGATACTTTTATAGAAGTCAAACAAGGAAACCTTATCTTTTGGAAGAATAGTTTTATGGAAGTCAAACAAGGAAACCTCCAATCATCTATTAGAAGAATAGTTTTATGGAGTCACTTAATGAAACCTGAAGTCATCTGTTTGGAGTATAGTTTTATGGAGTCACTTAATGAAACCTGAAGTCATCTGTTTGGAGTATAGTTTTACAGGAGACAAATTGTAAAAAGAGCACTTGCTCCAATTAACCAAAATTGTCTGTCATTTTTTCATCATCATATATACATTTTTACTTTTTTTAGTATGAAATCAGTTATAAAAATGTAAACAAATTGCATCATGACGAATTTCAATAAAATGTAGGAAAGATAAACCACAAACTAAATTACAGGTCCAGAAACAAGGAATTGCCAATAAGATGTTAGCTTACATTCTTCATGAGTGTCAAATTACCAGGTTCTGTTCTTTTACAGAATTCCTTAACCTGATTTCTTACTCAGACCTTTTGTTAAGTTATTAATATTTATAAAATTCATATCAATTCTTATTTAAGTCAAATTAGTCAGCTCAAATTTCAAACTGCACAGATCCAGATCTGCCATTGTGTAATGCACAGCATATCTGAGTCTAATGCAGTTTGTTAGGAACAATCAGTTAAACATACAACAGAAACCATGATCTGATGGCATAGTGTATGCCTGCAAATCACAGTCTATGTTGTTTGTAACTGTACCTGACTATAATATATATATATATATATATATATATATATATATATATATATATATATATATATATATATATATATATATATATATATAAAGATAATGGTATATATGGTAATCATGCTCATTATAAAATATAAAACCTCAAGTTTGAGTGCATACTTATGCTGAGAACCTATGTGAATACAAGGCCTAGACACTTAAAATGTTATTACCAAGAACCACTCAATAATTAAACCATTCAATCAATTGTTGTAATGTATCTGTAGACTTTTACATATGATATATATGTTCTTTTAAGTTTACAATGTTTTACTCTATATCCGCATTTTAATTTAGATGTATGGACTATGGAGTCTGAAATATTTAGATGTATGGACTATAGAGTCTGAAATAAAGAATTCTTATGTTATCCAATTCAGATGATATGACTGATGTTATTATTAGAGAATTTTACATTACTGTTTTTGTTTAAATTATAAATGTATTAAGGATGCTAAATAATATTACAGTGGTCTGCCTCTTGTAAGGCTACCACATCTGGAGCAGGAATGTGGTCATATCTGAGGTGTAATCTTAATTTTGAGTGGTCAAACAAATGTAACAGTCACTCAAATGTGGGTAAGTCACAATGATGTGAGTAATAGTTACACATATATGAGTAATAAACATAATGATAGATGAGTCACACAGATGTAAGTAATAGTTACAAAGATGTGAGTAATAGTTACACAGATGAGTAATAATCACAGATGTGAGTAATAATCACATATGTAATTGTCACAGATGTGAGTAAATATCACACAGATGTAGTAGTCACACAGTTGTGACAGTTGTGAGTAATAATGACACATATGTGAGAATATTAAAACAGATGCAAATAATAGATACAGATGAGACAGGCATACAGATGTGAGTAATAGCCACACAGATGTAAGTAATGGTCACAAAGATGTGAGTAATATAGTTACAAAGATGTGAGTAATAATCACAGATGTGAGTAATAATCACACATTTATAATAGTCACACAGATGCAAGTAATAGTCACACAGTTGTTACAAATAATTACACAGATGTGAGTAATAATCACACATTTATAATAGTCACACAGATGCAAGTAATAGTCACACAGTTGTTACAAATAATTACACAGATGCGAGTAATAATCACACAGATGTAATAGTCATGAAGATGTGTGTATTAGTCATGCAGATGTGAGTAATAGTCACACAGATGCAAGTAACTATTATAATAGTCATACAGATGTGAATAACAGTTACAAAGATGAGAGTAATAGTTAGATACAAAGCATGAAAGTTGTAACTGATTTTCAAATATTTAATATTTTCATTTAAAATTCATATGCATGCTATGAAATTAAAAAAGTTCATCAATGTAATTTAAAAAGATTATGAATAATCAGTATTTTGAGGTGCAAATGCACTTTGTCAAAAAAATCATCCGATTGTAACTATTATTGTCTATCCATTCCATTTTCCTATCGCTGTACTATAAAATCAACAAAGCAACTGTTTATTTGAATATTTCTGACATTAAATTTCTCAGTAGTGTTCAAAATTACATTTCATTTAGTTTGCTCTCGCTTTTCCTTTTAAATTGAGAATGATGGCAATAACCTTTTCCAATCATTGGTAATATAGAGGTATTATATGAAATGCTCTGTATTTACTGCATATATTGGGACATGATAAAATAAATGATTTTTTCCTGTCCCAGAACTTGTGGTGAAGCTTCTTTACACCAATGTCATTGTGTCCCAAAACTTAAAAAACAAAATAAATTTTTGCTGAATATGCACTCCCTCCATAGTACATGTTACAATTAAGTATATAAACAAAATGCTTATTTGATAATAAAATGAAAGAAACAAACCTAGTTCCCACTTTTTTTCATCATGAGCAGTTTATTAAAGATAAAAATATATCACAAACCTTGGATATGTAGCATATGTGAGTAGTATAAGAAAACAAGGGTTTCAGCTCACCCCCTATTTTTTTGCCCTTCCAAACAAATACAAACTATATCCTAAACTATACCCCCACCCCTTTTTTACAAAAGTATTAGTAAGGATTTTAGCTCACCCCCCTCTCTGTTATTACAGTGTTAGTGATTCCAGGTAGATATCCAGGTAAGTTAACACAAACTCTGTCCTTATACTACAACATGTGATACCCTGTCATGTATTTTTACACAACAACAGGTGCAGGTGATCGGTGAATCATCCAGGTAAGCTCGCATCATACAGAGGTTGTGGACCAATGAAATCTCATAATATTCACACGTGATCACCAGTGTATAAAAGATCTATATATTCTTAATTAGGCAGTAGAGCAGGCCTTCAACAGACAGAGAATCAAGCGGAAATTAGAACGTGAGAAAGATAAGTGATATTATTTTATACCTCATGTTTCATTTGTTGATATTAGATTTTACTACTGTAGCTATTTTGTCACTGTTAAATTTTTCAAACATTATTTCTTTAGTTTAGATAAAATTTCAGTCGGAAAAGATAAGATCTATCAGTTTAGCCTCTCTATATTTTACAGGTGACTGTTAGTCATCGGTTTACCTGGATTTTATACCGCAATTAGGTATCAATTTACAGGTAGTGAAACAAGGATGTTATTACCTCACACATGATCACCTGTGTGTAAAAGACTGGTAGATTCTTATTACGCATTAGAGCGTTATTACGCATTAGAGCGTGGCGATTTCAGTTAACATGTGAAGGGCGGAAAATAAATACGCATTAGAACGAAAATAATAAAGGTAAGTGATATTATATCTTAAGTTTTGATAAAATTTTACGTTATAAAATACTTTTTTTGATAATCTTTTTCATACTTGCTAACCCTCATTGGTAGAATGTCTGTTAACATATTGTCAATAATGCGAAATTCAAGTATTTAATCATCCATATTATATTTTACTCCTCGTAGGTACAACCAGATCTGATCAAGTAGTTTCTTGTAAATTATAATAGATGTTAAACAGCCATGCTTTTTTATTAAAAGTCTTGTCTCTACTTTTTTACATGCCGCTGTAAGGGAAACACCAACACCGGATATGATTAATAAAAACGGATTTAATGATGCCCCACTTGAAATTATACCAGAACTGGTCATTAACAGCGGCATATATATTACTCGAAGGATCTTGTTGTAATATTTGTAACATCTTTTACGCACAAAAGTTTTTTGTGATAATATTTGTAGTATTGTATTAGTGCGTCCACATCCAGTCCTGGAATATCTTTTGAAATATGATTGAAATCAACTATACTTCTTTTCATTATAATATTTGTTTACATAATCCCCAGTCTTGGTATTAGTAATTCAGCTACAAATTCCAAACACCAACTATAACCGACTTCTACAGAAATTGTATTAACTAGTTTAAGTGTAAATTCTTCTTCAATACCTATAGATACAGTTCCAGAAGACATATTCAAATTACGCAATGGAGATGTGGTAAATATATTAAAAAATTCAACGCTAATCACTGAGAATCTACACACACCAGTAACTTTTGCAGTATGTTTGATAGAATTATTATTTTGCTTTGTCCATGTACCAGACCCAGAAGCAACAGTATACACAATATTTTTAATCTGTTTGTGAGGAATTTTAATCATACTCGTTTTCTCAACAATACTAGGAATTCCACTAACAATATCATTGAGTTTTGTGTTAATATTAGCGAGTGTAATGTCAACATTTGATGGATTTCCAAACAAATCATTTTTGAGTGTTTATATTTCTGCGAAAACTTAAAAACGTGTTTACGTGACCAAGAAATTCATTTTTGAGCGCTGTTATTTCATTACTGATTGGAACGTCATTATCATCGACGTAATTTTTGTTCACAGCATCAAAATCAGACTCGGATGTTCTTAGTTCAATAATGGCATTATTGTTCATATTGAGAAATGCACGCATCATACCACCATTGACTGACATGTACTTTGATTCCTGATCGTCGACGTATTTCTTAGTGGCAGCGTCACCGTCCTCAGTTGGGTTCCCAAGGTAAGTAATTTTGTTTTGGTTCATAACAATGTTCCCACTAAATCAATCACCAGCTTTTTTAACATAATCATTAACTGACATACCAGAATCTTGTATCTTACCTCGATTGTTAAAAGTCATGATATTATCAGCAACCGCAACAGGATTTCGTACAAGTACATATGACAGTTTTACATTACTCGTTTTTAATCGTCCTTCTTTGTCCTGGAAAATGACTACTTCATTTGGATCTACACTGGCAACATTTAGTAAATTATTGATTTCATTTTTGAGCTGATCAAGAGTTGCATACCTGGATAAATCACCTTGATAACCTTCTATGGATAAATCTCCTGATAGTGTTCCAAATTTTGTATAGTAACTCATTATTTACTGTCCTACATAAAATTATCAACACTAGTTTAATATTATACAAAATGGCAAAATCGTCGATATTAAACTTTGATACAGAGAAGCTGGTGAAGCACAAACATAACAATGAACTTCCTGATTGTCATTATCTTATTGTTGGGCGAACTGGATAGGGGAAAACAAATTTGCTTATAAACTTGCTTCTTGGTAATAATTTTGACTACGATAGAATTTTATATTTACACATCCAATCCACAGCAAGATCAGTATGAGTTATTAAGCGAGTATAATAACAAGCTTCGTGATGATCTTAAAGCTGGTGAAGATTTCTTTATAATTAGGCAGCCAGAAGATCTTATTCCAGTTAATCAACTTGATGCAGATGAACACAAGATAGTAGTTTTTGACGATATTCCGCTAAATAACATGGAGATGAATAAAATAAGATCGTATTTCTCGCTGTCACGTAATAAACAGTGTAATTCTGTTTGTCTTGCTCAAGGTTTTTGTAATGTTGACAGATTTATTCGGCGAAATACGGGTTGTTTTATATTATTTCCAGGACTGGACAATGTTGACGTTAGAAATATTGCAAGCAAGCAATGCGGTGACGTGACAAAAGATAAGTTTATTGAACTTTACCGTAATGCTACAAAAGATAAATACAACTTTTTCTTGTTTGATAAACTTACACATGATCCAACTAAAATGTTTCGCTGTTGTATTATTACTTACTTACAGTAAGAGGTTTCAATTTTATAAAATTTATAGTAATAATAATGGACAGACGAGCAAGATATAGACACAATATAGATCTAAAAAAAACTTGCTCAATCTCAGGCATTACTTAGGCAAAAAGTACAACAAGCACGACGTGGACAAGTGACTGCTACAGAAGCAACAGCTATAATTTTCAAGCCAGTCACTAAAGCACTATTAGGTAAACAACCTGAAACTAAACCACTATCAGAAGAACTTAAATAACTGCAGGAAAAAGGTTTGGTTGGATTTGTTAAAGAACAACAGGAAGCAGATGCTGCAAAAATTGTTACTAGATCTGATGAAGAAAAATGAAAACTAACTGAAGCACTTACAGCAAATATAGCTGATCCTGCTGTTAGACAAGCTGAAATAGATCGTTTGATAAATAATCCGCTTGAACTTGAGCGAAGATTAGCAGAGTTAACAACACTAGGAATAAAAAAATATTATAACAAATTTATCTGGAGAAATAAAAGATATCAAAGAGGAGCAACAAAGAGTTGGTGATCTTACTGTAAGGTATATGGAGGTTGGAGAGCGAAGACTTCATTTTTTAAGAAGAGCAAATAATACAATAAATCCTAAAGAATATGATTTTTTAAAGAAAGAAAATATAATAGATATTGATAATATAAGTAAGTGGACTGATGCAGAATATCAAACATTATTCGATAGATTAGATAAAATAATAAGAGACGGAGTTGCTGCTAAAAATGAATTAAACACGGTTACAGAGATTGATGATATGCTTCCACTTTATGATAGAATGAGATATGGTGTTATTGCTTTCATGTTTAGACAAACAGCGGAAAATAGTAAAGCAAAACCTATTGGTAAAGGATGGAGTTTTAAAAGAAAATTTGATACACTCGATAAAACTCGTGTAGAAAAATGTAGAGAAGTAAAAACAGGAACTGGTGTAAAAATATTTACATCAACTACTGAAATGATAGGTAGATTAATGCTATTAATATCATCAAAAGAAGCTGGGAATGATAGTGTTGAACTTGATAATGAATTCATTGACATACTTGATCATCTAAGATGGAGCGAATTATTAACATCTGAATATGAAACTTTACACCGCGACTTAATTTTGTGAAATGATCTAATATAAAAGGAATGCAAACAACATTATTGCTAAACTCTAGTGAGTCTGCGATAGATAGCGCAAATTTTTCAGTAAATTATATTTCTCCTATACAACTAGATCCTGCAAAACAGTATGATTTGATTAATTTCTTGTACTTGCTGGAATGCTATGCCTAACGTGAAAACTGATGCTAACGATGAAATGTGGTTTACTACGTTTACATCTTCATTATCTACAACAAAAAAATAAAAATTCCACAAGGAGCTTATAATATTACTGATCTAAACAAGACAATCAAAGAGCTCATAACAAAAGCTGGCGGTGTGGCTGATAATTTTGAGTTGTCAGCGAATTATAACACATTGCGAGCTAGGATAACTTTGAAAACTATATTAATCGGTCTTGAACCAAGAGAAAGACGTATTGCACAACTGTTAGGATATACTGGAAAAAGTTACAATGCACTTGATCAGGCTATTACGTATCACAGTGAACTGTCAGTAAATATAACAGAATTAAATACAATATTAGTAAATTGCTTTATTGCTTCTGGCTCTTATTCATCAAAAGGTAGCAAGGGTCAAACGATTTACAGTTTTTCACCAGAAGTTCCGCCAGGTTCTCTCGTGCAAATAACTCCACGACATATTATCTATTATCCTTTAAATCTAGAAAATCAAATATCAAATATAATAATGCAGTTAACAGATCAATCTGGAGAACAATTGCATGTTAATAATGAAGTTGTAACTTATTATTTACATCTACACGAGCAAAAGTAAAAATTATGCAACATCAAATATAATGAAACAAAAAAAACATAAATCTAAGAAAAATAATAGGAGGACTTTTTGGAAATATATTTACTAAAGTTATTGAAAATGTTTCGGGTATAGTGCGTAAAGTTGAACCAATTGCTATTGACGCAAGTAAAGCTTTTGCAACTGGGGTTGCATCTGCCGCTGGGACTGCGGATGGACAAAAAATAGCTGATAAAATAAAAGAAGATCCACCGACTGCATCTGAAAAAAAAAAACAAGCTATCTCAGAAATCGCTCCAACAAAAGAAACTCAAGGAGCTATGATAACAACAAAAAACTATTATCACCAAAGGGCGAGCAGATCATACAAAAATTAATATCTAAAGTAACAGTGCCGCGATAAAATTTTATATAATCTAATAAATAAAATGTCTGCTAAAAATTATCTCGAGTTAACAGAAACTCATGACATCGACAACGCTGTGACAGAATTTGAGTATGTTGAGTATCTTGATGAAAACTCTAACGAACCAAATAAAGCTGCTATTAGAACCTTTAACACCAGAGACGAAGACGTATTTCTACTGCTACATAAGGCTATGTTAGAAGTTCGCGGTCAGATTATGACAGTAGCCAATCCACCTACTGCAATTGCAGTTGGAGCTGAAGTCGCTCTTATAAATAACGGCTGGAGTTTATTGAAAAGCGCTAGTTATCAACTGGCCAATCAAACTATAGAAGATATTTCAGGTCATCTACAAGTTGCAAATACAATTTTAAATATTATTTCGTTTTCAGATGATTACTCGAGATCAACTGCAACCAACCTGATGTGGTTTAAAGATACTGAACGGGGTATAGCTGAATCAACTGAATTTTTGAAGAGAGGTGCTTTACAACATGGAGCTGATGCTGATGCAAATGTTGTAATTGTGAGAAATTTTCTCATTGCTAATGCAGACGCGCTAGGTATAGCAGCACCAGGTGCAGCTGCTAATGCAGATGCTACAAGAGTTTCTCTTACGGCAGCTTTTAATAATCTTAATATAACACCAGCAGCAGCAGATGCAAACGGTACTGCGATGTTAAATTTGCTTCTTAACACACTTGACGTGAGAAATCCACGTTATAACGAAGGTTTTGCTAGGCGAAGAGAACTTGCAGCAAGATCACGTCAAATTACAATGATGCTTCCGCTAAGCATGATTTTCGGCTTTTGTCGCGATCATGATAAAGTATTTTGCGGAGTAAAACATACGCTTATTTTAGATCGAACAGAACAAAACGATTGCTTGTTTAGATCTGGAGGGGCTGATGTACAGTTTATCATAAACAAACTTGCTCTGTCGATGCCATATATAACACCGTCGATCACTAAAATGTTAGAAATAAATAGCACACTTGAGAAGCATACAAACAGAATTTATTTTAAGCAGCATAAAATATATCAGACAGCGGTTCCAAATACTACTGATTACACGTGGAGGGTCACAACAACATCAAGCGAACAACTGCCGAGACAAACATTTGTCGTATTTCAACAACACGCCCGACGAGGCAACCAACAACAAAATAATGCAATATTTGACCACGCTGATGTCAGACGAATATCCGCTAGATTAAATTCAAAGCAATATCGAGATCGAGCTATAGAATGCAATTTTGCTGATGACGCTAACAAAAATATTTCTCGTCCGTACATGTATCTGCTTGACGCAATGCAAAAATATCAAGATGTTGAAGATGGAACTCGGATATCAGCAGAGGAATTTCGTACACTTTATCCTATATTTCATTTTGATGTTAGTAAACATAACGAGCGAATTGTAGACATCACAGCGGACATTGAAATTACTTGGACACTTGGAGCGGTTCCAGTAACGCCGTTATACGTATACGCATTAGTGATTAGTGAGATTTATCACGGTAGATTATATTGGAGGTAAAATGACAGTTCAAGTTTAATCTACAGTTGTTATATAAAATGGCAAAATATATTGTAAAAGAAGTATAATTGACTAATGGCCAAGTTAAAAAATTAGTAGCTGCTATTGCAAAGCGAGAACAGGTATCATTAAAAATCAATCCTAATATTTCTGATGTTTTAACAAAATTAATGGTAACAAAAAATCAAGTAAAGAATTATGAATGTAAAAAAACTTGTTTTAAATTTGAGAACTGCACAAATGACAGCGATGGCAAACGACATTGTCGTCAAAGGTGGTTTTCTTGGTCCGGCATTATCAGAATTAGCTAGCACAATAATACCTAAAGTTTTGCCGGTGTTGGGAACATTAGGACTAGCAGCAATGTCAGGAGCAGTCTCTGGCACAACGAAGAAAGCTGTTGAGGGTAATGGTATCATTCGTGGAAGTGGAATAAAAAAATTGTAAATTTTATGTAACTGATATATTATAATGCCACAACGGAAAAAGAAAACAAAATCCCCAACAACAAAATCGCCAGAAAAAAAGAAAACAAAAAAAAAGAAAACAACAAAATCGCCAACACCAAAATGCAAATGCATATTCAATCAAACAAAACAAGGAGGAATTATTCCGTTCGCTTCACTTTTGGCGGGACTAGCGGGAAGTCTGCTGCCAAATCTTTTAGGAATCGGACGTGGCCTAACATTACCAGGAACACGACCACCCCGCTGAGTAATTTTGATATAATCGATAAGTTAAAAGCGGTTCCTGGATTTCACGGAGTTTATTCTAAAGATGAACTCGCAGTAATAAAATAACCGTCAGCTGTAAATTCGTGTGTGATAAATTTGCAAGATTTCAATGACGGATCCGGTACGCATTGGGTAGCAGTTTATAATAATAATTATTTCGACTCGTTTGGACTTCCTCCAAGCGATGTAATAAAAAGGTAAATGAACAAAAATATAAAAAGGTATATTATTCGTCAAATCAACTCCAACCTGTTGGAACGTCTGCTTGCGGATATTATTGCATAATGTTTTTCCGACAGATGAGCAAAAATCTCAATTTTTTAAAATTTATTTTACAGTTTGACAAGCAACCTTCTTACGCTAATGAGATTGCAATTAATTTTATCTAAACTTACAAATATAATGTCAACATTTTGTCTCAAGTGTAGAACTAAAACAGAAAATACTAATGAAACAGAAAAAAAAACAAAAAACAACAAGATGATATTAAAAAGTATTTGTGCAATCTGCGGAAAAAGAAAAAATATGTTTTTAAAGAAAACGTCCCCAGCGACAGTGTCGATAGGATCTGGTTATCCTGATATTATTTTAGTAGACGACTAAAAATATAGAATGATATGCAACTGTGATTCTGACAGAGATTTGTGTCTTGAGCAAAATAAAATTGTCGCATACTGTCAATGTTGTAACAACTGAGAAATAATAGGTACAAATATAGATATACACAAAGTTATTGGAAAATTACCAAAACCAAAAGGCGGTTGGACTTAATACCATTACTAATACCATTACTATTTTGTCCTTTTTCACATTTTCCTGCTGTGTCACTTGCTCCAAATTCCACAGTTGATTGTCATTCTTTACGTTATTGATGTGATTAATAACCAGACCACTGGGTATAGATCAGTTGAACACCTCGTAAAGAAACCTATGATCAAGATAACGAACTTGATTTGTCGATGTTTTTCTAACAGTTACCCTGATATATCCCATATTGCTCATAGTACTAAGAACGTTTTTAGTTTTTCTGTTTATAATAATACCGCGATCGTTAGCCTCGTATAAATCAAAGACCGGATGCGGCTGAAACTCGTTTTGTAAAGATAAGTTTTCAATGTTTTCGTCAGTGACTTTACTGTTCACATGATATACACGCTGTCCCTCTGGAATGTCATCGCAGAACAACGTGTAAATAAAATCTTTTCTAAGCATTGTAATCCTTTCGGTATTATCTCCCTTTGCACTAAACTGATAACCCGCTGACGTTAATTTACCAACAGATATTACAGTTTTTATGTTAATGGCCGAACCTAATGCATTTCCAGCGTATAAGTTGTACTTTGGGTGAACGTGATATACCTCTTGCTCACGTGCGCTTGTCAGATTTGCTGTCATTATACTATAGTGATTTTGTATAACTCTAATTGTTTTTCAACCCTAGCGCATGCGTCGTGTGCGGTAAATTATCAATTAGATATTAGACTATAGTATAGCAATGTCGAAATTGCGTGATATAGCCAAGAAGAGCCTTATGGGAGAAACTGATAAAATAGCGACTGCTTTTGCAGGCTTTGATAATAGTTATTGGTTTGATAAACAAATCGTGCTAGTTAATTTTGCTGCAACAAATCTTTACCACCTACTACAGACAACTGTAAAACGTGAGCTCGAAAAACACAAAAGTATAAGATTATTAGTGCAATATCATGCTATATTTTCAAAGCTACTTGTAACGAAAGAATCAACTGACAAGGAAATTGCAGACCCTTATATAACTGCAAAATCAAGACGTGTTTTGCTTGGGACTGATCTTTTATCACTATCTAATGAAATACACAAAGAAATTTGGGAAAAAATAGAGGAATTTACCGAATTAGGTTCAGGTTGGAAGTTTGAAATAAAGAAATTTTGTTTCACACGATGAAATTTGACGCATTACGCGGTAGTTCGTACATCGACCTGCCACCAAAAATAAAAAATAAAAGATGTATAAATATAAAAAACGTAGATAACAAATGTTTCCAATGGGCTGTTCTTTCCGCAATATTTCCAACAGAAAAAAAACGCTACTCGCGTTGAGAAGTATATCAGTCACGTGTCAAGATTAAATTTTAAAGATATTAACTTTCCAGTGGCAGAAAATCAAATACCAAAATTTGAAAAGCAAAACAATGTTTAAATTAACGTTTTCGGACTAGATGAAAAAGAGGACGTATATTCGAGATATATTTCAGAAAAAGCTTCACAATCGACTGTAAACTTACTGTTTTATAAAAATCATTACATTTGGATTAAAAACTTTAACGGACTAGTTGGTAAACAGTATAATAAGAATAAGAATAAAAAGTTCTTTTGTTACCGCTGCTTGCATGGCTGTATAAACAATGAAACATTACAAAATCATTTGCAGTACTGTAGTGATGTACAAAGAATAACAATGCCATCTAAAAAAGATAGTGTTACAGTTTGTCCATCATAATCACAAACTAAAAATTCCTTTCGTCATATACGCTGATTTCGAATGCTTACTTCAACCTGTACTTGGCGTAGAAAATAATCCTAACCAATCGAGTACAAGAAAAATTCAAAATCATGTTCCGTGTGGAGTAGCGTACAATGTAGTTTGTTGTGCTAATTTTAGATTATCTAAACCAATCCAATACTATTGTGGTAAAACTCCAGCTGTCTGGCTTCTCAAGCAGTTGATCAGTGAAGTTGATAATATTACTTATCGTTTGAAAAGAGTAACGCCAATGATTAAATTAACACCTCAACAAGAATCCGATCACGAGCAAGCAGAAATTTGTTATATTTGTGAAAAAGCTTTTGACACTGACGTCAGGGACAAAAAAGTACATGACCATTGCCATTTGACCGGACTGTACCGTGGAGCGGCTCATGATCAGTGTAATTTAAAATTTCATGCTCCAGATTTTATTCCGGTTATTCTTCACAATTTTCGAGGATATGATAGTCACATTATAGTAGAAGCTTTTGGTGATCCTGACGTAAAAGCTCGTCTAAAACTCGATAACATCATCAAATGCATTCCAAATAATTTTGAAAAGTATATGTCAGTTACGCTAGGTAAATTGCGTTTCATTGACAGCCTGCACTTTATGGCAGCCTCGTTAGATGAGTTAGTAAAAGGTTGTAGTAAATTTGATAACCTAAGAGACTGTTTTGGAGATAAATTTAATCTACTAGCTAAAAAAGGGGTATTTCCGTACGAATATCTCAACAACTGCAGTAAATTTGATGAAACATCTTTACCTGACAAAGACAAATTTTACTCGCAACTGAAAAATGAAAATATAACCGATGATGAGTACAAGTATGCACAAGATATCTGGAAAGAGTATAATTGTGAGACCTTTGGTTATTATCATGATTTGTATTTGAAAACTGACGTGTTATTATTAGATGTTTTTGAAAGTTTTCGAGAAGTGAGTTATAATAATTATGGACTAGATCCTTGTTGGTATTATTCTGCCCCTGGGCTGTCATGGGATGCTCTGCTAAAGTTTAGTAAGGTAAGATTAGAATTACTGACTGACGTCGATATGTTCAATTTTATCGAAAAAGGTATCCAAGGCGGTATTATCGTGATAACGAAGAAATATGCTGAAGCAAACAACAAATATCTGAAAGAGTATAATCCTGAGCTTCCTTCGAAGTATATAATTTATCTAGATTGCAATAATCTTTACGGTGGTTCAATGATACAACCAATGCCTCTTGGTGGATTTCACTGGATCACGGCTGATCGATTTCTATCTGAAACAGAAAAAAAAGATACCCGAAGATGTTTCATATTTCGTTGATCTTGATTATCCAACTTGGCTACACAAATTACATAACGATTATCCTTTCTGCGCGGAATCGATGGTTATAGATTATAGTTTGTTATCAGAAGAACAACAAGCGTTAGCATCACCAAGGCAACATTCCATGGTCAAGAAACTAGTACCAAATTTACTCGATAAGAAAAATTATGTTTTGCATTACAAAGTTTTAAAGCAAGCAGTCGATGCTGGTCTTGTGTTGAGAAAAGTTCATCGTGTACTAAAATTTAATCAGTCGACGTGGATGAGAGGTTACATTAACTCAAACACTTCAAGAATGGCTGCAGCAAAACTAGATTTTGAGAAAAACTTCTTTAAACTGATGAACAATTCCGTTTTTTGGTAAGACGATGGAGAATATTGGGAAACACGTAAATATCGAAATATCAATCGCATAAACAAACTTGTGTCAGACGATGATTTTGTGAGCATGAAAATTTTTAATGAGAATCTTGTTGTGATACAAAGAAGAAAAACAAATCTAAAACTAAACAAGCCGATCTACGTTGAAGCTTCAGTGTTAGATTTATCAAAGTGGCTGATGTACGATTTTCATTATAATTTTGCTAAAATTCAGTGGCCGGCCAGTAGATTATTGTTTACTGATACCGATTCACTCGTATATGAAATCGAATGCGAGGACATCTATCAGGACATGTACAATAATCTACATCTGTTTGATCTTTCTTATTACCCACGTGACAGTAAATTTCATGTCGACACAAATAAAAAGGTTATTGGCAAGTTCAAAGATGAAATGAACTCGAGCGCTATCAAATACTTTATCGGATTACGCAGCAAAATGTATGAAGTATTGTTAGACAATAATAAAATAACGAAAAAAGCAAAAGGTCTGCCTCGTGATTTTGTTAAAAAGTTTATGCAATTTGATGACTACAAGTACGCGCTTGATGGCGGTGTTAGTTTTATGAGAGCTATGGCAATTCGGACTAATCATCATAAGCTTGAAACAGCTGTCATTATCAAACGTGGATTGTGTAATTTTGATGACAAACGTTATTGCGAAAATGGGGTAGATACACTTGCCCTTGGGTATTGTCATGATGATGACCGACTAAAATTTTAACTAAACTTATAAAATAATGTTTGAAAATTTGACAATGACAAATAGCTACAGTAGCAAAATCAAATATCTAATGATGGACGGCAAACAATTGACAGTTAAATTTAATAATGAAACATCAGGTACATGTTTTAGTGGAACACGTGACAAGCTAAAGCTTTCACTCATCAGATCTGATAACAGCGAGTATTTCAATTATCTCGAACAATTGTATCAAAAGTTGCTAGCGGAATTTAAAACCTTTCACAGTCCGATTAGCCAACAAAAATATACTAAACTCACAATTGATCTCTATCGGTCAAAGGTATATTTTATCGACAAAAATATCCTCTAAACAAACCACAAATAAAAGATTTGTTTGAGTCCCGTCGCTGTGTGAGCGGTAAAGTAAAATTTAGTCTCTACAATCGTGATAATGAAGTATTTCTAATATCAACAGTTGAAACAATAATTATTGGTAATGAGGTATAAAATAATATCACTTACCTTTCTCACGTTCTAATTTTCGCTTGATTTTCTGTCTGTTGAAAGCCGGCTCTACTTCGTAATTAAGAATCTATAGGTCTTTTATACACTGGCGATCACGTGTGAATATTATGAGATTTCATTGGTCCACAACCTCTGTATGATGCGAGCTTACCTGGATGATTCACCGATCACCTGCACCTGTTGTTGCGTGAAATACATGAAAGGGTACGTAGGGTATCACCTGTTGTGGTATAACGACAGAGTTTGTGTTAACTTACCTGGATATCGATCACGCCTCTACCTGGAATCACTAACACTGTAATTACAAAGAGGGGGGTGAGCTAAAAACCTTACTAATACTTTTGTAAAAAAAAGGGGTGGGGGTATAGTTTAGGATATAGTTTGTATTTGTTTGGAGGGGCAAAAATAGGGGGTGAGCTGAAACCCTTGTTTCCTTATACTACTATGTGTATCATGTATGTCAGATAACACATTGTTCATTGATATGAATATGGAGAAATAAATCTTGTTTGGTTGTACTCAAAGGTTTGAATAATTATCAGACTGAAAACTGGATCCAACAAAATCACAAATGACAGAGATAGGGAGAGCAGTATCAACTGATTGCTGGAAGGCACCTGCCATTCAATTTTATGCATGAAATGGTGTAAGGAACAAGGACAAGGACATCAAGCCATGCGCAAAAATTCGGAATGCTGTATTATATTACTGCAGAATTCCTCTTTCAAATTTTTTTTTGAAGTGCTATTGAATTGTCCTTTTACTGAGGCAATATGTCCTTCAGTTTAACAAAATCCCTCTCCTCTTACATTTTTCAGTCATAAATATCCAGGAGTCACATTGATAAAGCATGTTTCGCTTGATAATATTTGTCACCATGTTTTTTCAATATAGACTGGTCTGCAATATAAGTATCAAACTATAATTAATCTGTGACACAAGGTTACAAATTCAAGAAAGCTATCTATTTCCTTCTAAACATGTAATGTACAGTTACTATAAATAGAAAATAAGGAACCTGTTCGAGTGCATAGTCAAATGGTCACACATATTCATGATATGAGGATCAGCAGATGGAGGTCTGAACTTGGAAACATTTGTATCAGTTATAATGACAGACAGCAAACAAGTAATAGCCTGAATGTTGTAAAAGCACAACTGGTAGCAAGCAATAAACTCATTCTCAGAACATAAAAGCAGGATATTAAATACAAAAGTTATTTTAATACAAAGCAAGCCAACCCTAGAAGCTGACCTTTTTGTTGATTCTTTAAATGTGCTGAATATATATATATATATATATATATATATATATATATATATATATATATATATATATATATATATATATATATATATATATACATACATACACACACACATATACATATGCATAAAGTTGGGGGAAACCAACTTTCGCTAGTATTCACAGAATATTTGAAAAAGCCCTGAAACAACTGAACAGTTTTAAAGCAATACAGTCTAGTGCATGGACAACGATGACCCAGCATCTCCCAGAAGTTTTGGAGAAAACATTAAATTCATTTCCTGAATTTGAGAAGACCAGAAAAGAAAACCATTTTCCCACAGCATGATCATTATCATGAATTTGATTCCAATGTACTCTGATCTCATTCTTGAATGAACTGTCAATAAAAAGGGGTTAAAAGGTGTGAGAATTTAATTTAAGTGTATTTTTTCACATATAATTTTCAAATAATTTAAAAGGTGTCCCACAACTTACAATTCAAAATAAATGATAATGTCCCAGAACATAAAGTGCACAAAAATTTACATAAATACTAATTTATGATGTCCCAAGAAACACAGTGTCTCAAAACATACAATAAACATAGTACAAAGGGAGTGAGCTTGTCACTCTAGCGACTGGTTTTTGTCTGGTACTCTTTCCAATGCATTTCATAATCTAAGACAAGCCAAAATGGCTAAGATACCAGTTTTAAATTCTTGCAATTAGATATCATGCTGACTTGAAACTGTGCTCTCAGCAGTTAGCTTATGTCAAAGTGACAATTATTGATGGTAATAGTAGCCAGTAAGTATTGAAATGACAAAACCTAGCGTATAAAGAACACCAGGCAGCATGGATTACTTACTTCTATGTGTTAAAGTTAGTTAATTTTTATGCATGTTGGAAAAATGTCAGTGCGCTGCATTTAGAAATCAACAACTACTTGAGAAATTTCTGTCTGTAAACCCCATTATGTTGCTACTTGCCTCAGAGGTAAATCTGACACCTTTCACACTAATTTGCCTGCTGCTGGTCATCTTAGCCATCCTAGAGGGTATTTTTTATCTAAATTTATCACATAACTGCAATGAGCTTTTCTTTCAAAAGATTATGCTATGTTATGTCGCTAATGTTGTTTTTAAAATTCACTGTGAAAGTAACTGGTACTGCACATCAAATGTACTTCTGCAAACATCCTGAAAAATGCTTAAAGTTCCATTTACACTATAATTTTTTCTATAATTTTATACTAATTTTTCCATGACAATTTAAAAATTAAGCCTTGTATTTATCGTTGAAAGTTTAAGGCTTTCATACTGTAAATGTTTGGCAACTCAGCAGAGCGGCTAGAGATTAGTATAACCCATAATTGGGTTACCTCCCTTGAATAATCACATGCTACTATTGTCTGTCATAATTTGCAATCACAATAACTTTTTATGTAATAATAAATTAAAAATCATTTAAGATAATATAAAGAAAACGTTTGATACCAACTAGTATTATAGTTACTGACTGGAAATCAGATAGAAGATTGGAATCAGAATGTGATGCAGCTCTGCAAGGAAAAATCAAACATCTGACAATGTGGCAGCAGTTTTGACTTACAAGAACCTTGACCAATTTGAGGATGAGTCAAATGCACCCTGTCTACATCTGCAGGGCAAAGAATAATATGACACTATCAACCATAAGTTATATTGTGATTTACAAAAATCATGGCACAATGTTCTGATACTAGTAAACTTTGAACATTTGTTAATGTAAGGTACCGGTTCCCCTTGCCACCAGGCAGGATTGGAGGCCACTGTAGATCCCAAGGAAAAAGACTGGTTGATAACTGGGTCATACATGCTGTTACCCACAATTCCATGTGACTCTGGATACAGACCCTAAAAGGAACAATAATATGTATAATACAAATAACAAAACTATGCTTTGTGATGTACATTTTCAAGGATATTCAGCAAAAAAACATGCTTTTAACAAAAAAAAGATGAAAAAATATTTTATCTTGTTTGCAAGAAATGTCAGCACAATAATTATATTGTGCATTTACTGACTAACAAATGGCTTTTGATTCTGTGGATATAATTTTTCTCGGGCAAAAGTCTTCAGACATTCTGCTGATCATAAAATACTGAATGTTATCTAAAGTTAAAACAGGAATGCCAGTTGTTGATAAAGCATGGTTCTATTTGCACAAACATTTTACTTCTAATGTTCAGGTATGTCAAGGTGAAAACCTTTCACTCATTATTTTCTCAATTTTTTTTGTTACAGATATTGTCAAATTTAATTCTCATATCTATGATGGTATGATGCTCCATTTGCAAAATTTGATTTATAAGAATAAAATAGTGTCCATTAAATTATAAGGGAGTCAATGTACATAACTCAGTGCCTCACCATGTTCTCTCTCTCTGTCTTTCTTTCTCTCTCTCTCTCTCCCTCAATGAAACACTTTAGCTCATGCGGACTGGGGTCATAAGCATTAAATCATGCTTTATCAACACCACCTGCCCTCTGCATTCATGGTTGTATGCAGCTGTACAAGAAAGCAAAGAGTGCAGAACTATTCTTAGCAAGAAGTTGCAGCAACTACATGTGTAATTTGATACTACTTACAGTATATTGAAATTTAATAATGGTGATGGTGCATGAGATCATACTTCATCTCTGTTTGAATGGCAAAATCAAATACTCTTGTGCCATCTGCAATATAGTTGGTGAGGATTGTTTAAAGGGGTGGCTCAGCATGCTTGCAGAAGGTCATAAATGTCATACAGTCACTTTCAAACAATCACTAAGTAACTGCTCCCTTTGAGTGACAAATGATCGAGAACAAAGTAAATCAACATCCTGTGTGTAGTGAGGAACTAAACTGGGCACTGGGTGCATTGAGTGATTAGTGGCACTACACAGGGAATGGTGATACATGAGATTGCCTACAAAATGTGGATCAGGCAAGCTTGACATTTAAGACCTTCCATCTTTGGCTTACAATGTACATTCACTGTTGTGGTGTCCTGTTTCGATCAGAGCCTTTTTGAACCATATGGCAGAGTCCTGTTGTGAAAGAGCAAGGCCATTTTAGTTAGCATGATGTTATCCAGTTCCTAATGTTAATGGTATGTATGATCCACATAACTGTCCATACTTATGAAGTGCAAGACGGTATATAAGGTGGTTTGCTTGGATATCAGTCAATTGCTGTCGATGAAGGCAATTGGCCATCAAACCCATGAAGTAATGGGCCTGCTGGTTCCACCAAGAAAGGTGTGTCATGATGTGGTAAAGGAGAAACCACACTGTCTCTGACTGGATTACTTAATGGTTGATGAGCACTGTGGATTGCAAAACCTATTGAAAAGTAAACCATTCACCAAAGTAGTCAGTATGCATAATGCTGGCATCCCTGTCAATCAAGGCATGCTTTAGTCTCAGAGGGCTGGATCTGCAAGTTAGTAGTAGTTCTCCTAAGGTATTATGATCCAGTGACATGTCTGAAGAAGAAATTATCTCTATTATATAGTAATGTTTCTGGTACATTCAGTACTGATTGGAAGTGGACTAGGTAAACTAGATTGCATTATATCCTTGCTTGCAAGAAAAGGAACACATGATTATGATTGGATACTTAAGCTGCAAATTTATAACACTCCAGACTGGAGTTCATGTTTTTTTTTACTTTTCCTTCATGTAGATATACTACAATTCAAGATAAGTATGCACAAAGGTCTAGACACACAATTTCAACTGAGTTATCTTTTTAGGTTGCAGTTCTCTTGGAGTCATAACAATGGTTCTTGTAAACAGAACTGAAAAAAAATATTTATGGCCTCTACACTGGAAAAAAGTATAATTTGATTCTTTTTTTGAAAGTACCATTATCTTGGCCTCTCTGCATAGTAGGTCACAACAGGAAATTGTTTAGATAGGACAACAACGGAAAGAATACAAAGATCCATTGGGAAAAAAAATGTGGCTATCTACCAGTCTCTGACCCTCTATGTTTGCAGAAAATAAAAAAGCTGGAAGGTCCAAAGGAGCCTAGACTATAGCTAATGCAATCATAGTGGTTCACACTTCAATAGCAATCTGTTTCTGAGCACGGGTAAAATCTTTTTTAGCTTATGTTCTAGGTTGATTTTTTTCTGTTGGCTTAAAGAATATATTTATTACTTGCTAATTATATATACTATAAGAATACGTATTAAATTTAGAAAGTATGATGTCTGCAAAATTGGAGAATCCTAAAATTCAAGTAATGATGGCAATTCTTTTGCATTGGTATCTACTGGTTGGAATACTGGTATCTAATGGCTGGAATATTGGTATCTACTGGCTGGAATACTGATATCTACTGGCTGGAATACTGGTATCTACTGGCTGGAATACTGGTATCTACTGGTTGGAATACTGGTATCTACTGGCTGGAATTCTGGTATCTATTGGCTGGAATACTGGTATCTACTGGCTGGAATACTGCTATCTACTGGCTGGAATTCTGGTATCTACTGTCTGGAATACTGGTATCTACTGGCTGGAATACTGGTATCTACTGGCTGGAATATTGGTATTTACTGGCTGGAATACTGGTATCTACTGGCTGGAATATTGGTATCTACTGGCTGGAATACTGGTATCTACTGGCTGGAATACTGGTATCTAATGGCTGGAATACTGGTATCTAATGGCTGGAATACTGCTGTAAACATTTGCTAACATCTTATTCAAACTTGGCTCTCCATGATGGATACTGTCATGTATTATTTTACCATACTGTATTAGGAAAATACTTATTTGTCACCTATATTCACAGTATTTAAGGAATATTCACAGTATTTAAGGAATATTAGTATTATTTATAATACTGTTACTTTGTTAATGTAACTACCCATTTATTAGATTAACTTTCAAATGTACCTACTATGTATTAGCTTTACTTTCTAATCTTACTACTCGTGTAATATATTTACTTTATAATCTAACCAACCACATATTAGATTTACTTTCTAATCTAACCAACTACGTATTAGATTTACTTTATAGCATTACAGATATGTGTATTGTTTCCTAAGGAAAATGAAAAAAGAAAGTCCAAGTAGGACTGTAACATGAATTTTTTTTGCAACATTTTTGAGTGGACTATATAAATAACATAATTTTAAGACCTGTACATGAACTCCCCTCATTTCCTAACTTTACAACAACAACAATAATAACAATTATATGATATTACTACTATATGTATCAACAATAATAATAATAATAATAATAATAATAATAATAATAATAATAATAATAATAATAATAATAATAATAATAATAATAATAATATCATCATCATCAACCAATTCAATAAAATAAGGTGCTTTCTCTATCATGTAAATTAAAATAAATTTGAAACCATTCCATTTTGAATTTCAACAAGATGCTTTTAAGTTTCAGTTATAACCGACTTAAGACCTTGCAACTAGCCAACTTATGCAAAGTTCCAAATTTTTCCCCAGCTGTAGTTTAAATCCAGCTTCAAGTAAAGACTAAAATTATGATTGCAAAATCCTGACCAGATTCTAGAATACTTTCTGACTCACCGTGGCAATGGTGTAATGGTTCGGAAAGGTCAAGGTTGGGTATACAGCCCTCATATATGGGGTATGTACACCACAGTCCATTAGCTTCTGAATTGTAGGGGTCACATTCCGCAACATGTAATCTGCACGGAACCCATCCATCGACACCAGTAATACAGGATTCTTACTGTCAAATATGCAATTCATTAGTTACTTTCAACTTTAAACTTTTTACATGAAGTGTATAACAAATTCAGATGATGCAACAATTCTAATGAAAGGTAATACAGTTTCTGAAAGAAGTATTAACATTCACTGGACAACAATTAAAGTCAGAAATAAATTATCTGTCTGTTTTTCTTATTTTAAATTTTTTAAAAAACTCAATTGCTATATAATGCCAAGGATGTGTTAGTTATATTCCTTCCCCAAGGACAAATTGAGGCAAGCAACCTGGACTGGTCTGGGTGGGTAATGAACTCACAACCCTTGGATTGTAAATCTGAGGCTCTACCATCTGAGCTACCATGGTTCCTTTTCAAAGCAAACCAAAACACAGCAGTCCATGAATAAGTTGCATTACAGAGGCAGTATTTCTTACCATAAGCATTTAAATGCTATAGTTCATCCACAACTTCTATGCAGTTTGCCAAATTTTCATTTAAGATGACTTTGTCACTTTCTAAACAAATGCACAAAGCTGTTTCTCTGTGCTTATCAAGGGAGAAATAATACAATCAAGAATGATTAACCGGAGTATAAGTAATTAGGTCTTGAAGATTTTTAGTTAATGCTGACAAGTGAGTTTTAAAATTTACAAAAGTTACTTGACCTTACACTGGAGTATAGATAACTCACTTTTACAGCCACAAATTTGGCATCTTTCCACTATAAATTCAATGGAATAAGCATGCAACAAGAAAATCACCAAAGCCTCATATTGTAAAGCTTTAATTTGTTTAAATGGTGTTACAGTAGTACTTTTTGGATGCATCCATTAAGTTATATCACTCAACCATAATAATGTCTTAGAAATTGAGCAATATGCAAAAGTTAATGCAAATAGCAGGACTGAAATGTAGGTCACAGTGACAAAGTTTGCACTAACAGTTTAGGAAGCATCTATATAAGAAATTACATACATAAGCAACTGTTTTTGAGTAGCCCAAGATAAACATTATTGCAGGTAACTGGAGCATGAAATGTACCTGTAGTTCCAAATGACCTAATTTTGATTAAGGGGTGTAGTACCTCTGATGACATATCTACATACCAAGTTTGATAATTTTGCAACCAATAGTATATAATAATAAAGCTACTTCCAAAAGTTATGACATGGCAGCTGACATGATGTGCAACATAAACAGTGATCTAGACTTAGCTGAATGTTGTACATTCTCTGATCAAAGGTATTTTCATAAATCTGCTACCACACCTTATGCCTCAAGATGGAAAAAAAATTTCTTGCCATGAAAAATATAATCCATTGTTCAATCCTCTCAGAACATGTTGATATATGTACATTCGTGGATGTAGTCATACTGAAAACAAACAACTAAGACTCTGATCTGTCATAGCATAATGCACCTGTGGATCAAAGTCTATGTTGTTTTTTTTCTCCTGATTACTTCTAACAAACTGTACAGACCCAGACCTGTCACTGCATTATGCAATGGCAGATCTTGGTCTGTGCAATTTGCAGTTGGTTTCATCTTATAAGCAAGTACACCACTCCCTTGTTTTGTTGCTTGTTATAGGTCCCTCTATAACTCAAGCCCTCGCCCTTTTTGGACCCCGTTGGTTGTGCTTGAGTTATCTAACTCGAGGGAGTGGTGTACATATGATAAAATGCATCATGAAGGTTAATATGATTCACAATCTCTGACACAACAGGATTATAAGTAAATCTCAGTTTTAATCAGAGCGAAAATAGATCAAAGAAAACCAGTAGTGACACTGAACTCAAGCTTTTTTCTTCTATCTTGGTTCCAGATAATCTGCACTCTGCCTGCAGATCCACCTCAACAATCATAGTTACATAGAATTAAGCAAAATTCAGTAGCCGATCAAAATAACAGTTTTAATCAGATTGCATGAAGATCTAAGGTAACCAGTAGCTAAACTCAACACTTATTCTTTTGCTTCCATTTTGGTTCAAAACAATCTGCATGCAGACCCAACTCAATGATAGTGTGTTACAAAGAATTAAACACAACTCGGTAATATTTATGTCAAGTGTTGAAACACATGATCTACCTAAAAGTCATGGCCGCTGGTTGAGTTTTGCAGGTACTCACACAACAATGCATTTATATAACAAAATCTAGCCATGTGATACAGTTATGGTCACATGTGTTAGATGAAAACACATAGAAGAGGTTGCTTAAATCAGGTTTTACTGTAAAAAAAAATACATCTCACCTGTTTACCAAAAATTATAAAT
Organism: Potamilus streckersoni; assembly: GCA_016746295.1. Lineage (NCBI taxonomy): Eukaryota > Metazoa > Mollusca > Bivalvia > Unionida > Unionidae > Potamilus > Potamilus streckersoni. The sequence continues at coordinate 4,898,323 of JAEAOA010001578.1, read as the reverse complement.
AAACAGAAAGATATGATGAAACATAAAGGAGTAGTGAAATCAACATGTCAAATCATAGTGAAATCAACATGTCAAATCATAGTTAAATGACCAAATCTTTTAAGATTACATTTTGTAACAATCCAGCGAAAGATATTTTTTTAAAAAACTTTCCACCTTAACATGATGGCTCACACATGGGTTCCAAATCCTTAATTGCCAACTAGTACCAATAATAATTATACAGTAATTAATAACAATTGTAATCCCATCAAATATTATGTCAAGCATTGTCATCTCGATCAGGAAGTGTGAACAGAGTTCAGTTTGCAAGAAGTATGCACAAATACATGATAAAAAGATCTATTGCAAAGATTTCAATGACAAGGGAGAACTGACCTCCATGGACATTGAGTGTCTGGTGGTGGGTGGCAGGTCCAAAACTCTGGATTAGGAGCTTGTGTAGATGAAGTTGTGGTGGAAATTAAGACTGAAGTGCTCGTCTCAGGGTGGGTTGTTTTCTTCTCCTCTGAATGACCACCTTCCACTGCCTGGGCACTTCCATGATTATCAGATTTCTTCAATCCAACACCAAGGCCAATAGAAAGACCCAATATCAACACAACTATGACCTGAAATTTAAAAAAATCATGTCATCATTGTGCCTGTGAGATTGTTATACACACATTTCTGCTTCTGAAGCACAAAGATAATTAAATATAGTTGTTGCTGTGGGTTTAATGCCATTTGTCCCCTCAAGTTGGGCTGTACATGGTGGCTAGTATAACTGGTGGTAGAAAAAAAACTGGAAAGCCGTGGCAAGAACCACCAACCCACAGGAAGCTTTAATAGGCTTTCTCACATACAATGACTGAGTCCAAGACCTAAACCCACATGGGTAGAAGTGATATGGCAGAGATTGGAAAAGAGAGTGTGCTTTAGACAACTCTGCACCCTGGGCTCCCCAATTAAATAGTCATAAGTAGTGATCACTCACTGTAAATTCCTTCAGTCTACTGTTTCTCATAATACAAAGCAGTTACAATCACCGATCCCTATAAAATTGATTCAAGTTTGTTTTATCATTGCTTAGTTAATCTGCTTCACTTAGTTTTAATTCTTTGCTTCTTGGAACTAACAGACCTATGTCACTATCACAACATGTATGTAATGTGATGTGATATAATGTGATTATGATTTATTTTTTACGTAGCTTTAACAATTTTTTAGTCATATTGCTATGATGTCTGCAGTGTGGCAGTTTATAGTGATGTCTAGCACTGGGGCATCATGCTGCAGACATGTAGCATGATGTCCCACCCAGTCACATTATCCTGACACCAGGCTGACCATTCCTAACACTAACCTCTTATTGCTGAGTGTCAAGTGAGGCAGCTGTTGGTACCATTTTTGTAAATCTTTGGTATGACTCAACCGTCGAACGAACCCATGACCTGAGGCGAACACTCTAACCACTAGGTCACAGGAGCAGTTCACAACTCAAGTAGGAGTGTTGCACAACAGGCTCGAATTTTGTATGTGTGATTACTGGATTCATGCTAATTTATCAAAAATCACAACAAAAATGATTGTCACCATCACAACAGTGTTACGATCACAACATTATCACCACCAAAAGTGTTATCATCACAAGTGTCACCATTCCAAAAGTATCAGCATAACAGCAGTGTCACCGTCACAAATTCTTTTGCACTTTGTTAATAACAATAAAAATAACAATAAAAATAACAATAAAAATAACAATAAAAATAACAATAAAAAAAACAATAAAAAAAACAATAAATAAAACAAAAATATTCAATAAGAAAGTTATCATTTTAATTTTTTCATCATAGAAAAAAATGAAAACATTTCTGAAAAATGTCCAAATTTTTATTAGTGCAAAGGCACACAGATAAATCAATTTTAAAGCAAATTTTAATTAAACTACATTAGTCTAACCTGGAGATGGAAAATTGCCACTGATTTTGCAAAAATTGTTTTGGCTCCCAGTTTTGTTTCTGCATCACCAATCCTTTGAACAATTTCTGGACAGATGTTTTTCTTAAATGCTTAATACTTTTTTATTTAATTATTTTAAAGTATTTATTACAACTATGGATCAAGCATTTTGTTACAAAAATGGGAAAATCAATTCATCAAAAAATAACCTGACTTAAGGTAGTCTGCTTTTGAAAAATGCGCAGCAGAAAATGACACGATTAAATTATGACATCATTATGACATCACTTTTTTCCCATTTTGCATCATAGTACATGTACTGTGAAATCTGTATGTAAAATGACAGGGCAGCAACTTCTTTTCTTGTTAAGTAATGAAAAAAGACGAGTTATAAGAGACTGCTTTATGTTTGAAGAAGAGCTGGGATCTCAAGGCAGGTTTTACTGTTTATATTTTCATTCATTTTATTGATTCAAAAGGCACATGTCAAAATAAAAGCATTTTTCCTTTAAGCAGAGAATGTATCACTAGATGTCAAACCCTGTACAATATACAATTCTTAATTGCATTCATTTATATGCAGTGTATTCATACTTTAAAGTGTGGATGTTTGACTAGAGAGATATATGTAATTTTGACTTCATAAGAGCATGCTATAATTAATTGAAACTGATAGTATATACCAGATTATGTAATTACAAATAGGTAAAAATACTTAATCAACTGACACTTAAGTGACACTTTTTTCAGTTTCTAAAACTTCACTAGTTGAAAATATTTCTATATTAGTTTGAAACAAACCAAAAGCATGTACATGAAAGCACATGCACAGGTTTTTATAGTGGTTACTGATGTTACGGATAGGCAATCAAAACTTTACAACTACATATTCAGGGAGACGATTCAAAATTAAATGCGAACAGTGAAGTTTTGGTGAAGTTTTTCATATCTTCACAGAAATTAGTGATATAAAAAGAAAACAAGCTGGACCTGACAGTGCTTTTCAAATTCCAAAACAGCATTGTCTCATTTTTCTGACCTTAAACAAAACATCTACTCTAGGCTTTGTACCAACTGTATGTTTTCATTACTTTAGGTGTCCAATGAAGAGTTTCTTCCTAGACTCTGCAATGTCTGTCATTTCTGCTTACTGGTTTCAACCAGTTTTATGAACAAAATAATACAAACACTGCAGTTAAAATCCTCAGAATATACCAGTATATTAATAAAGTGCTCTCACCAATTCTTTTCCAAAAACACAAACTGTTCTTTATGTATGGATGTTTAAAGTTTTAAAACACAAATTGGTATGTTTCCATCATCAAATGTGAACTTGAAATTGAGGAAATCTGGCATTAATAAATATTGTTTTTGAGTGGGAAGAGGTTAATGGTCAATTAGTTGTTAATGCACATGCCTGAGACTGTGAAAAAGTTTCTTTTGTTGACATAATATCAACATTTGCATGAAAAACAATTTTGTCTGTGACTACAACACAACAACTTTAGGAGCATTTCAAATCAAGAAAATATTGTCAATTTACATCTATAGAATCACTGTGCAAAATATTTCTTGCTTTCCTAACAAAAGGCAAAGTTTATTGTTTGTTTGGCAAATTATCTGTCCACTTTCCAACGTAGCATGAACCAAAGCAAAGACATGAACTCCTTCTTTTCTCACTGAAGCCCTCAGTTTGTTTTAATTTTTTTAAATCTCCAATTCCCAAACACATAACATTAAAGACTCAGTGTCAAAGGTCTACAGAAAGCTCTGCACTAATTGTCCATCAAATATTAGCTATTTAAAATTCACCAAATTTTTGCAGATTGGAGATTACAGACCTCTCTTATCAAAAAACAAAGAAAAGGAAATGTAGGTGCTCAGTTAATTGATTTAATATCTCAGAGTTATTGTGATCATACAGAAAGCCTGGACTGGTTATCTATAGTAAGTCATAAATCACTAAAGATTTTCAAAATCTCTCACTTCATTGACTATATAATTTTCTTTGGCAGGGCACTTCTGTGATTAATGAAACTGTACAACATTATTTGTATTCATGAAATGAAATGCTGAGATCAATAGCACAAATCTGACACCATAGAGTTCTAATCCCATCGGTCAGGTGGTCACTCATACCATAGCAATGATATAATAAAATCAATGTGTGCACTATAATTTGGTAATTAATGATTCTTGGGTGCACATAGTGGACATCAATCAAGTTTTACTGTACCAAAATCAAATTCAAATTCATTGAGCATTTTTAATGATATGACCAATTAATTTCAAACATTCACAATTGCTCTGTAGTCTGGGCTGTGAAAAATACAATCAGGATTTAGCTGGAATGTCTCCAAGTCACATGTGGTCTATCATCAACAATTACACTGGTCAAGTTGAATCACTGTTGTCATAAAGCTAATTTTGGAACTGTTAAAATGAAAATCATACAGAACAATGATGTTAAATTTAGTGCACAATTTAGGCAGTGCTATTGCATCACTGGCCCTTTTTTAATTTTAGGGACAAGAATGTCTTCTCTAAAGCACACAAAGAGTGCATAAAATAGACCTCATAAATTTAAGGCAAAAGTCGCTGATATTTATTTTTGACTGACTGAAATAAGTGCACCCTACACTGGCTTACTAAATCAAGTGTACTCAATGCATAAGGGTGCAAGGGAGAGATTTTATGCACAAACGTAATGTTGCATACACCCAATATAAAAATTCTCAAAAAATAAAATAAAATACACGAATGAGGTCAAAAAGGTACATATTTCTGGATAGGTATAATAAAGCATAATATAAGAATATCACTCACTTAACCTTTCATGTCAGTGGAAATTCATATTACAAAAAGTTGATGCACCCCCACCCCAAATTTATACGTGCATCTTTCATGGCCGAAAGCCATTTTTTAGAACACGTGATGCTCACAGTGCAAATACAAGTCACTTCCCTATGTGATATTTTTGAACAATATTGTGCACTTAATAGTTTCATGCAATTCAAAATAGCTGTCACCCAAGCAGTTTTTGAGATATTCTGCTTTGAACCAACATGTCGGCTGCTATAAGTGGCTAGCTTTGCTTCCTAACCGACTATTGGTATTTCACTGGCTACATTCTGTGCTGTGACTACAGGTGGCACAGGGGCTCGTTAGAAAGAAAATTAGGAGTTTCCTTTAATGAATCGAGAACTGGGGATTAACCTGTAACAATACAGGGGTACGTTGCGAAGAAAGGAGTTTCCGTCATTGAATTTGAATCGAGGGCTGGAGGGTTTTAACTGGCTCGTTACAAAGAAAATTAGAAATTTTCAGTTAGACTTCCAGCTCTCGATTCGTTGAGGGAAACTTCTAATTTTGTTTGTAACGAGTCCAGGTTAGACCAACAGTCCTCTATTAACTGACGGAAACTCCTAATTTTCTTTGTAACGACCCCCTATTACATGAGATGTACTTTCCTTCCATCAATTTCAATAACAACACAAGCAGAAAAGACCCATTTAACAAATATATCCATATCTTTAAATATTGCACAATAATAGCTCAAAAAGTCACACCATAGCCTTAAGTTAAGAAATTTTACACGAGTCAATTTGAGAAACTGCCCCCTGATACCTAAGAAGAAAATTATCCAACTTCTGTTGACGTGAATGGAATGTCTTTTCTGATTTACATCAGCTTGTATGGGCACCAATCAAGTGCATTTGGTCGATCAGCAATAGAAAATGTAAAAAGAATGTAAAAAGAATATGTAATTTCCAAAGGTCACTGAGATCAATTTTAATTTCTTAATTTGATTATGTATGTAGTATTCTTGAACAAAAGGGCTGTCTTTAGCTTAAAGATTCTGTGTGAATGTTTATTGCGAGTATTCCATCAATGCACATGTATGCTGTATTTGAAAGACATCAAGTCTGGTCATTATTCAATTACTGATGTATGATTTATTTCCGTCGTTTTGAAAAATAAAACAATTTCGTAGGTAATAATAAATGTGATTTTGTGCATTAACATTAACAAATACATCATGTAAAGAATACAATAAAACAAAACTATGCGGTCAACAAATGACGGTTGCATCAATCACAAAAACAGTACTTCGACCTGTATGAGCACAACTCAAAAACCTGTCTATAGAAATCACTTACATTTGACATCAAAAGCAGCTGCCTCAGCGAGCAACAAAAAGATACCAATAAAATATTAAAGTACATTAGTATGGTCTCTTCCTTAACACACCCTCCATAAAACTGCACCATCAATTACTTTTTGAAGACAACTGCGTTGACACTGTGGCTTAAACGGATAAAAAATTAGCTTAGGTTCCCGTCGGTTTGGATGATGTCATCATTCCACATGTGGACCAGACATGTGACCAGCTGCCCCTTTCTCAGTGAAATTAATGTTAACATAAGGTGAGATATGTTCAGGACCGATCAAAGCACAGTGTTTGTTACAAATAAAATTGGTTGCTTAACCTGTAATAGTTATATTATTACAGGTTAGGCTACCAATTTTATTTGTAACAAACCCCAGTGATCGAAGTGCAAATATGCCAACTTAATTGTAAAATAATGGAATTGCTCCTTTCTTTGAGCCTGCCTCTCATACGAATTAACTTCCAACCATTTGACTTTACTTTACACATCAGCAATGAAGTTGATCGAAGCTAAATGGGTAATTGCGTCTTTCACGGGACTCGGAAAGATCGGACCTAAAATAATGTGTGTTAGTTTGATCATGTAGACACATTTACTCATCTTAAATTAAATAATAGTTGTTTTTCTAAATTGTAATGTTAACATTGTTTAACCAAGGTCCATTCGATCATGCACAATAGATGTCAGCCAGAAACTTCGAGATGAAAATTATTAATCGCTATGGACTTTTACAAAACCAGCCAGCATAGGTGCGCTGTATATCGGGTTTACCACGGTAATTTTTTTCAGGCGGTACGTACCATGTTACCTTTTCACTATACTGGTTATGTCGGAAGTTTCCGTCCGTTAAGAATGTACGTAATTATATATATATATATATATATATATATATATATATATATATATATATATATATATATATATATATATATATATATATATATATATATATATATACACCCAGTAATCTAGTTAAGACGTTAATAATAATAACATGTTTTCATTTTTCATATTAAGAAAATTCCTTTTTTATACAAATTTGTATTTGTAATAAAATTGATTTTAAATATTACAAATATAAATAGTTAACGTTATGTAATGTTTAATTTGTATTGTGTGCTATTTTTTGTCCTTGATTACGGTCATTTTGTAAACAACATCTAACATTGCTAAGTTTTGTCTATGATTGTAAATTATATTTTAAAATAAAGCTTGTAAACATGTTGGATTTAACTTCAGGTCATTTGTCTTCAAGTCTGGAATTTCTGGTCTACCTTATGTTTGCCATGTTCCTTCCTACAATTTAAGTGAAAATTTGACAGTGTTTACAATTACGAATGTTCTGGAAGTTAAGTTTTGACCCTCATCATGATCCTTTTTATTGTACCTTATGTTTGTATATTAAGGTGGTTATTTATATTACAGTTATTTATTCCTATTATTCCCATCTGAACATCTGTAGTGGAATCTGTCTTTTTGTTGTGTTCTGCAAAATTTAGAGAGGATTTATTTATTTCAGTTATTCGCTGGAATTAAAAATTAATTATTAATAATTTAGGACTACACCACTATTTGGGAATTACTGTTTATTCAATGAAGGAATTTCGGGATTACATCACTGAGATAGATCAAGATTATTAGCACATCAGACTATTCCAAGCTATGGTAGCATCAACACATTCAAGATTGCAATTCACTTGGAACAATTAAGAACATGCATTCCTAGACTGTTGCTGTTGTTGTGAGGTTTAACGCCATTTTGTTTCTTCAGCATGCGATAGTACATGGCGGCCAGTATTAATAGTGGAGGAAGAACCCAGGAAAACTCCGGAAAGAACCACCGACCCACGAGAAGCTGCTGGCTAAAAGTGATTTGTAACGGAGATTGCTTTAGACCACTCAGCCACTCGCGGGCCCCATTCCTTGATAGGATTGCGAATCATTCTAAGATTTTTCAGGAGAGGACTTGTTTTCTGTTTAAATTTTACGAAAGCTTTGAATTTAACTCAATATTCTCTTGTTTATTGAAGTTTATTGAATATTTACCTGCTGTCTCCGAGAACTATTTTGCCCGGTTGTTGGCATCTCGCTCAAAGTTTTCCTGACTTTTTTAGTCGTGTTGTTCGTAAAGTCTAGGATGCAGTGTCAACACTTTCAATTTGCATCAACACGCTTTATAATATCAGCACAATTCCTTTTCACAAAATGATCCTACTTTAGTTACATGTTTTAAATTACAGCTGGAAAAACTAACAAAATATGCGTTGCAAATTCGTCTACGGTTAGGTAATTTCTGGATAGGATTAGTTATTTGAAATTCAGCTGAAATATTTTATTTCTTTTATCTCAATATAATATTGTCTTTCAAATGTAATGAATAAAATATGCTGGTATTTGACGATATTGGCTTAAGTGGTTAGAACGTCCGCCTTGGATATGGGAGGTCGCGGGTTTGAACCCCGGTGGAGTCATACCAAAGACTTACCAAAATGGTACTAACAGCTGCCTCGCTTGGCGCTCAACATTAAGAGGTTATTGTTAGGACTGGTCGGTCTGGTGTCAGGATGCCTCGGTGCTAGACATCACTATAAACTGCCACACTACAGATATCGTAGCGATATGACTGAAAAAATTTTTACGTTAAAAATCCAAATCTCTCTCTCTCTCTCTCTCTCTCTCTCTCTCTCTCTCTCTCTCTCTCTCTCTCTCTCTCTCTGACACACACACACACACACACACACACACACACACACACACACACACACACCGATAAACTAGGGGAAATGGTAAAGAAGACCTGGGATGCACATACTAGTATAGAAAACAATAAAAACGATATCGACAGTCTGTGTTCACCGATCTCAGTATTAGTTACCGATTCTGCTATAAAATGTTTTCTTATAAATAACAATCAATATTTTGATAAAAAAAATATCAAACGGTAGTTTGCAACTAAATGCCACAAGGCCCGTAAAAATATCACCTAGCAAGGAAAAGTATACAACAAAAACCAAACACGTGAAAAAAGGACAAATCTTGAGAACGCAAGTAAAACGCACCAAAAAAAAAACCCATCAAGAAAACAACGAACTGTTACATAAACTGGGTAAACCGTTAAATGCAAACAATTTTTTATTGTATGATACTAAGTGACAGGACGGAGGATACAACTCTTAAACTCAAAGAAATTATGCATTTTTAGAAAAAAAAACAAGAATGCTGACAACAAAAATTAAAACAATTAACTCTGAAGATGACATGAATATTACAACAGATGGAAACTATTAAATTCTTAATTCTCCAATTACAGAGTCCGACTTTATCAAATAGATTTAAAGTCTTAAGAATAACAATACACTATCGTATGATAATGTATCGATTGTTGTAAACAAAAGTTTTTAGGATAACAAGCATCTCCGTCATAGGATGAGAGGGGCCCTAGGCTGCAAGCGATGAGTGAGAGACCCCAAGAAAAAAAAATTGAATCGCGGAGTTGATTTCCATCAGCAGCGCGAAGACACTTAAAAGTGCGGGGCCCAAGGCCATTGCCTAGTTCGCCCTAGGGCCGAGTCTGATAGCAAGACACCATGTTAAGATGATTTATCAAACGAACATATAACATTTAAGTCGGATATACTGAATCCTTTAAGTCGGATATGCTGAATCCTTATATGTCTCTTTTGTCAGCTTAATATTTGACACTGGTCTGATTCCGGATGCTTGACCTGAAGGCACAATCAAACCAATATATAAGGTGAATGGGGAAACAAGCTCACCTCATAAACCAATAGATCTCTGACGAATTTGAACTGCTTTAGCAAACGTTTGTATTTTAATAAATTAATCAATATGGGTTGGATTCAGGCCTGGCTGTTCAATTATTGATCATAAATTTTGTATTTACGCTCTTACTGAAATTTTAAAAACTTTGCCAGATGAAACTATTTTTTGCTTTGATTGATTTCAATACTGTTTTGACGATGTTTGGAAATTAGGGCTGTGGGTGGAACTGTTCAATGACTATGTCAATTAAAATATTTAGAATATTATAAAATCAAATCCCGTGTCAGTTATGCGAGAGAGCAGTCCCCATTTTTTAGTGTAACAAAGATGAAAGGCAAAAGTGAAAATGTTTCACCAGTTTTATCTATTATGTTTCTAAATGACTTAGAAAACTATCTTTAAGAAAATCTTTTAATTCGTCGTTAAGGGCAACGATGAAATTCCCGAAAATTAGTGATACTACACTACATTATTTTGTTTGAACTATCAATATTAACGCCGATAATTCTTTTTTTTGTCTCATTCGACTGACCACTCCAGTGGCTTAAGTGGTTAGAGCGTCCGCCTCGAGTGCCATGAGGTCGCGTGTTCGAGCGCCAGCCGAATCATATCAGAATATTTATAAAAATGGTACTAGGATCTGCCTCGCTTGGCGCTCAGCATTGAGAGGTTAAAGTTACGATTGGTCGGCCTGGTGTCAGATAATGTGACTAGATGGGACCTAGTGATACAGGTCTGCAGCATTATGCCCAGTACATCACTTCACTATAAACTGCCACATTGCATACATCGTAGCGATCAGATTGAAAACTTATTAAAGCTATGTTAACAATCCAATCACACACACACACACACACACACACACTTCAGAACAAACCAATGTCTATGATACTAGAAGACAAACAGCTACATATGACAAATTATCATAAAAAAACCAAAACGATTGGTGGTCAGTCATTGAGGCATTCATCAGCCCTCCCCATATATGTTCTGTTTCATGTCTTCAGATGTGTTGTTTAATTACCAATAAAGTTGACAAAGCTGAATTATTTTAACGATTTTGTTTATGTTTTCTTCAAATAACCATGCAGATTAAGGAGGAAATAAAGGAAAAAATGAACCCATCACTGAAATGTTCCTATATTATAAATGGTTTCAATCTATTTTGTTCTTGTGTGTGTGTGTGTGTGTGTGTGTGTGTGCACTCATCTCTGTGTTATTATAATTTTTAGTCCCCTTGAAATCGCTGACAGGCATCAAAATATTTGACAAGTCGACCATTGCGACTATGATTGAGAACACCTGTTTGCCAGATATTATGTACGTATCCGTCTCCGGTTAATCGACGCACGAGCAAAAGATCATAAACATCACATGTGGCTCGGTTCATTGACGATGTTTTGAATAAAATCCTTGTGGTTAATCGTTAGTAGCAAGTGCCTTTTATTTTTAAACACACGTCAAAGGAATCATACGAGTTATATTATTGATGTCACCTTATTCACCTTACCAAAGTCGACATGCATCAAAACAATAGTTAGAGTTGTCGAGCTAACTTCCCGAGGCCATGTTAGGGACCTGAAAGTCGGCGAATCCCGGACACGTATCGATATTGCTATTAAAATGTAACTGATCAGTAAGAATATTCATGCCTTTTCTTTATTTGTTAAAACGTAATTCAGATAGTAAATATTCGCATTGTCGCGTTTGTACGAGAAAATGCGAAATATGAAATATGTATTTAGGTATTTAAGCGGAACACGATTCCTTCTTGCCATTCCGTTTTCTGGACATATCCGTAACCAATTTATTCAGAAACTGCATCTTTTCAAAGCTTATCACTAAATAGACCCCCCCCAATCATCCTTATATCCTTTTCAATTATGATATTTTACATTCTTTATTGAATTGTGACCATAATTTTGTCACTTGTCATCATGGTTTTGCTGTTTTAGTATGGAACATGCGAAGCTGGGAACCAAACTAATGTGACTGATCTGGAATTATCCGTCTTCTAAGAAACGCGTGTATGTATCAGTTTGGATGTTTACAGCCACCTTGCGTCATCGCGACTAAACAAGAGCTTCTGCTATATGGCGATTTACGATTTAATTTTGGATATTTACGGCGACCAGCTTGAAGGAATGTCGGAATGTTAAGCGTAACTAAGTAGTTCGAAACACTTGGCCTCATTACTTTCTCTACAGGATGGCGGGTAAGTAGTTAAGTTCTTCATTTTCGGAGACAAGTAAATCATGCATGGAGTCTGCAGTCCCATAATGTCTAAATAGCAGTGATCGGTTTCGAAAAAAACCCCAAAGCTTATACAATTTGGTGTCAGCAGCTTGCTACTTATTTTCTAAAATGCATGTCACAGGATACTTCACAAGCCACACAATCAACACCTGGTTTTAACTGGGCAATTTTATGTTTTGAAGTTTTCCTTTTTGCTTGAGAATCCTCGACAACAAGAGCTGAGGTGGACTCGGATATTATTTCTTTGTCGGCGGAGTTAGTTACTTTTCCAGAATGCTTGTTTATAAGTACATCCAAGGAGAGGATAAAAAAATCTTACTTATGTGTGTGTGTGTGTGTGTGTGTGTGTGTGTGTGTGTGTGTGTGTGTGCGGGATATGATAAATAAGTAGGCATGGGTCTGTAGAAAGGAATCTCTAGTGGAGTGGGCGACAAGTGGCGACGCCAAGTGGCAACACCAGAGCTGTTTTATGAAGCTTGGCGGCCCTAGGAAGAAACTCCAACCTTAAAAGTAACCAAAATTGCGCCTCAATCCCTGTCTCAGATATAGAGCATTGCATTGCAGTTCCACGTGCATGTGTGTCATTTTGTTAAATTTATTAATGTAGTACTAAACTGCTAACACAACCGACACCAAAATTTTGTTTTTTGGCCGCCGCGGGGCCCCCTGCTGCGCGGAGCCCCAGACACGTGCCTCGTGTGCCTATGCCTAAAAATGGCACTGGGCAACGCCACAGGTTGTTGTGCGCTTTTTGGAGGGTGATCCATTTGCTTAGCCTGCACCAAGCTTTATGTCTTCAGTGCCGAATTTAGGACAAATGAGACCCTGTGCTAGTTAAGTTATGAGCCCCTTACTTGGGCCCTGAAAGAGGTAGGACCGGTAGGCCTACACAGATAGTCATGAAACTCATGAAATTTAGGAGTTGTTAAAATAGCCACAGACTTTTGAAAAATTCATCGCAATTCTTTTCTTTTTTTTTTTGCCAAGAAGACAGGCTCTCTGGCCAACAGGGGCAATGTGCAATACAGGTGGGCTGTTTTATCTTTTATAGCCCTGAAAATCAATGTGTATATGCAAACAACAGTAAATAATATGTAAGGTTTTCAGCGTGGAAATGGAATCCGAAAAGAGGATGAAAAATGATTCAGAATTTTTAACCAGATAAAATGATGATATGTATTTCTAATTGGGTTTCCTTGTAGATCATACAATTTGGTATGGGTGTACTTTCTGCGGTAACAATGTATGCTTGATCCAGTAACCAGCTCAGGATGGTGCTATGAGGTTCTGCAACGACGGCTGTAATCTTGTCTTGCAACCTTCGACATGTCTGTATACAAGGCGTATGGCTAGGGTAAGACGTTCTTATTTAATTAAATTTACTTCCAAGAGCAAAAGGATTAGTTGGTGCCCTTCTGAATTGGCAAAGATCATTTTTTGGGTGGTGGTGGTTGTCATGGTGGGTGATATCCAAGGCGGTCATTTGGAACACAGAATTTTGTTTATTATTGGCAATATTAATATTTCCTACTTCTAGATAAGGACGAATTTGTGTATTAAAGGGGAATAAATTTGGTTTCTGACTATACATGATTTGATGTATGAGACTTAAGACCGCGTCATATGCAGGATTAAATGGATTAAAGGGTTGTCTGATAGCATAGTGGACAGACAGTTTCATGGTTCAGTTGTCTTAACATAGATCCCTTATGAAAGGGAACTTCTAAATGTTTATGGACAAAGTCTAAGTCCCAAATGTGTGCATCGAATCAAGCATCTGCAGCTACAATTTGCAAGCTGATCCTTACTCAATCGAACTCTGATTAAGCTTAGATCTTTCAAAAGTTTTATATGATGTGAGTAAGACCTTCTGGTCTGCCCACTAATCTCTGTTCCACACAGGTCGTGGTAATTGAATTTTCGTATTTTTTACATTTGTCTCTAAAATATCTAATATGCTGAACGAAAGTTAGTTCACAGTCATAAATGAGTCTAAAGTTTTAACTCTTGCATAAAAGGAATCAGAGAAATGTTAGAATAGAGCATTGTGTCAGCATGAATTTCGTAATCTGCATAAGTTTCAATTGTATTTGTTTGAAATTTTTTAATTCTGTGTTCTTCATACCATTTTTAAACTCCATATAAACAACTTTGTAGTTCATAATAACTACTGTGCATACTCTTGGATCTACAGCAGATGAAAAAGTCGTCGACATAAAATAACCGTCAGTTCCAGGATTTACTATGGTTTTAATTTTAATGTTGAAAATGCTGACTGAGAAATATGCTGCCCTGTGCTTCACCGAAATCCTGAGTATATCTTTTAGAAAGGTTGGTACCTACCTTAACTTTTATATTTTCATCTTTTCAAAAAATTCGGATTTAAACATAGGCAGCTTCATACACACAGACTTGTATGTAATTCATTATGCTATACTTCCATGTAGTGGCATACGTTTTCTCCAAGTAAAAAGAAACTGTCTACTATATGTTATTTCTTCTGTAATAAATAAATAAAAACTTATGTATTACACGTTTAAAATTTGACCGTATTTTATGGCACTTCTTTGGTTTCTGAATCTACATTGAAGCTTTGATGGCCACAATGTGCCAAAGAAGTTAGTGATGTATTATTTAGTCTATCGTTTGTCAGACACTGTTTGTTGGTGATATAGAACTATAGTTGGAATGGTCAGTATGGTCATTTCCTTGCTTAGTTAATGATATCACTATTGCTTCACATCACAAAGGTGGAAAATTATGACCTGGTAGTAAGCCACCATCTTCCCCAATGTTAAAATGATAAAATATTTAGTAGTCTATTAAAAACTCTAACTGGTGCTTCAGAAGTTCAGGTGTTTCAGAAGTTCAGGTGTTTCAGAAGTTCAAAGGAGATATAATCTGGTCATGAGGAAGTGTCTCGCGCTCCACCAAGAAAGCTATGTAGTTCTCCGAGTGAAATCGATTTAATTTAATTTTCAGTGTACAGCAGATTTAAAAACAAATAATTTGCCTTTTCTTTCAGGATTTTTGATAGAGTGAAAGTTTTCAGGATGTATTTGAAGAATATTTCCGCCAACGTACTTGAAATTCATGACAATGGTTGTGGCCAATGTAGGACGACAAAAATACCTTTGATAAAAAATGTATCACTGCAAACAGCGTTGACCCTGATATGTTATTCAATAATACGTAGGAAGCCCAGGGTCTACGCTGCAGTTATATGGATGAGCATTATTCACGGGTTAAAACGGTACACAGAGGTTCATATCATAGTCATGCAAACCATTTTAACATATTTAGTCATATGATAAATACAGATCATTACATCCTGTATTACAGATGATGTGGTCACAGCTAAATTAAATATAATATTTTTATCCCCAGAGTTACATCCTTGAAACTATGCACACACTCATCCACGCACCTTACTTTCATCAAGTCCAAAGGTTTCAGTATTGGGAGTGTTGTTAGTTACGACAGATACTTACTAGAATGATTATCATCAACTTATGCCGGTTTCTTGGTTGTGTGTACTCAGACATAAGCTGTAATAATAATAATAATAATAATAATAATAATAATAATAATAATAATAATAATAATAATAATAATAATAATAATATTGATGATGATGATGAAGAAGATGATAATAAATACTACTACTACTAATATTACTACTACTACTAATAATAAATACTAATAATAACAATAACAAGAGCAATAATGTCCATATTTTCACTAAAAAGCCAAACACATTGTGCAGTAATTGTCATACGCAATTGTTTAGCGTTGTGATTATGTCGGACATAATTTCTAAATACATACCATAATAATAAACAATTCCACATATTATATAAATTTTAACGTCCAGGGAACAATTTCTGATTTTATTCACATTTACTGTACGTTAAATAATAGTACATTGGCCATCAATATGGTACTTTAAACACGTGGAAGAGGAGTGTTTGAATTTTTAAAATTTTTTTATCCTTAAATGTTCAGCTTAATATTCTAGCTGTTTACTCTCCGTTCAATAAATGTAAGAGCCGAATAATAAACAGTGAAGTCAGGAACCCCAGTAAAGGAATTATCTCATTTTAAACCGATGTAACACGTTTTTGTTGAATGATAACAAATTTGAAGAGAGAGAGAGAGAGAGAGAGAGAGAGAGAGAGAGAGAGAGAGAGAGAGAGAGAGAGAGAGAGAGAGAGAGAGAGAGAGAGAGAGAGCATGCTATAATCCCCTGTAGCTGAAGAGAGTCATACATATTTATCATTGTAGTAATCATCTTGTACACCATGAAACCTGCCATAGCGGATGCCTCTGTATAAGGGACAAAAGTTGGACAAATCATAATAATGAATGTCCTTTGCTTTCTCTACATACTGAACCTCTATATAAAAGACATCTGCCACACAAAGGGCAAACTCTACGGTTCCTTTACATGTTGGTAAACTATTGCTTATAATCTCATCAATTTAGGGCCGCCATATTGGCGGGCAGCCGGCGATCCAACTCAATGCTCCGGTTTGCAGGCAGAGTAACATTCTTAAATGTTCATAGGTCTTTTATACAATAATAAGCGTACTTTAATGTGAAATCAAATATGTGCTTACGTTTTTGGGCTTGAGAAACCTTTGCTTCTCGCAAGTGTGCGCAACGCTTTAACAACAATATGATCGCATATTGGTCCATCAAACTAATCTTTCCAATTGGGAGGCCTGTTAATAGCGTCACATATAATCCTGATAAACTGTTTCCTTAAAAGCGACTTGTACTCTCTAACATCTTCATTAAAGTACACGGGTACCTTTTGCAAATATACCAACGTCCTCTCCAGTTTCACCATCTTTTTTTTACTTCATCCAATACGTAAGCGAATGAATATCAATGCAGCTGATTTTGTTGCTTTCTTAACTTGGTGCGTTTAGCTATCTTACGAATTGGGCCGGGTTCTACTTCTGTTCCAGTGATTGGTGCCACCTTTTACACAGTTACTTTTGTTGCATTTTTAATATCATCGGAACATTAAGCAATTTCCATTTTTGGTTCATTCCAGTGCCGTCTTAAGACATGGACACACTGGGCAGTTTCCCAAGGCCTCACGCTTCTATGGGCATTATGCTGCCCATATTGTTAATGAACAGTAGGGTCTGTAGGGGGTCTCAGTGCATTGCTTTGCCCAGAGCTTAAACTCATTCAAGGCTTTAGTTCTCAAATCTTTATTCATATCCAGGAGTGCTAGATAATTCAAGCACTCAATGATTCATGGTTACAGGAATTCTCAATCGCAGATGTTGACGAGAATGATCGTTTAATACAACAGGCATAGGTTGAACCAGTATCTATTTAAATAGAAAAGGGTGTTAGACCACGGAAGCAGATAACTGTGGAAAACTTAAATATTCTTCAGTCGGATATTGTTTTTATTTGTATCACAGTTGTACAAGTTTAAAAAGGAATCGGTTGGAAGTGCGTTTGTATCATTGCCCAGCCATTAAGTAACTGTCTGTAACAAGATGTATCTTTCAAATAAAATAGATAAAATATCTTTCAGAAAGGATTCCACGCAAAAAAACCCCTCAAATGACCGATCACAAAGATAAAATATTTTTTTTTTTATTTTGACGTACCTACCCAAGAATGTCGTAAGTCTTGCAAATTTCGTCAATAATTTTGTTGTTTATGTTAGGCAATAACCGTTACTAATTTATGCTTGTGTTTGCTCTTCTGCGCTTCTGCATCGTGGTATGCATGTATTACTTTGCAAAACAAATGTAAGTGTAAGGTCAGATGTCGTTGTTATATAATACCAAAAATCATTTGTTTAATTCACGAGCTCTTCAATATCTTCATTATTACTGATATAATATTTCATGCTTAAATCGTCAGACGATTCATTCGAAAAAACAATCCTTGTTCGCATTAGATGTAGCAATTGATTCACACAGCTTCATGAACTCCATATTTTTTCTTGCACTATACTAGTCGAGGAGGAGGTGAAGGAATTTTCAGAAAGTCGGGGAGAAAGAGCAAAGGAGTTGGGTAGAAATAGGAGAGAAGAATAGACAGATGATTATAATACAGGGCAGGTGGAAATCTATCTCATACTAATCAAGTCATGCAATAGGCTATTACAAGGTCGAGCGGAAGGAGAGTAGTTGAGAAATTTGAATCAAGTACTATTGAATTGTTAATAAATCGTTATTCCTTGAATTTCACCCTTTTGTATATTTAATCATTTAACCGTCGGCGTTGCTGACTGGGGCTCGGAACTGTACATAACTTCCAACGGGGCCCCAAGTGGTCTAAAGCGCTGTCCGTTACGGATCATTGCCATCTCACTGTCTGCGTGAGTTCGAGTCCAGACTCGGCTAACGTGGGTAAGTGAGAAAGCCTGCCAGCAGCTTCTCGTGGGTCGGTGGTTCTTCCCGGGGTTTTCCAGGGTTCTTCCTTCACCATTAATACTGGCCGCCATGTATAGCCCATCTTGTACTGAAAAATGGCGTTAAACCCTAAAACAACAACAATATAACTTCCAACCAAAATCAAGCATGGGTTGAACTTCTACAGTAGTTTAATTATAATATTGGAAGCACCCCACTCCAATTCCCCACAACCAAATCCACACAGTGGGGTGTCCTTCACACTATACTACTGTCTAAAAATATCCAAGATTAAAACACGCTAGTCTCAATTCCTGACCATTTCAAATTGATTATGTGTAGCATAAACAAGTGACTGAAATATATATATATATATATATATATATATATATATATATATATATATATATATATATATATATATATATATATATATATATATATATATATATATATATATATATATATATTACATACCACAAGTAACATATGATGTTATCTTCCATGTTTGTTAAAACATTCCACTTAAAGAGGACATTGAAGCAACGTCGCAATGCTCGAGAAATATTATCTTACTTATCAATCAAATCTTATACTGCATCAACACTCATGTAATGCTACGAACTCTCATGCGTGTTTATTCTGACAAAATTAAAATTCTCGTAACACCTTTATGGATCTTTAATGTCAGATCTTTATTTTTTCAAACTTCTCATAATGTTCCCACTAATGACCTAAGTTATGCTTGTTATTTCTGGTAAATTCATCTTCTATTCTTTTAGAAGTAATATTAAGAGTACCGCTAATACATTTACTGTTCTGGACCGCACAAAGCTGGACTAATCATTGAGCGTGCATCATCTAAAAGCAAAGGTCATTTAAAGAGGACGGACTCCGTGAAATTTGGTAAAATTTTCTTCTAATTTATATCATACAAGATCTTGAAAATATGAAGCTCCGTGGTAAAGTTTAATTAAATCAAGTAAAGACATTTACGTTATAATTTCTACAATCATATTCTGATTAAATAAAGAACAATAACTCTGTGAAATAAGATCAAAAGCTGCTGATCATGAAACTCGCCAGTAACATAAAAATGAAATTTTAGAGCAAATTTCATTGAATAAAGGGTTTTAAGATATGGGCGTTCACAATGTAACCTGATAAATATCGATCAGTGGACATATCTGTAAAATAAGGCCAAAATTTGATCATGTAGTTATATCAGTTAGACATTGTTTGGAAGAAGAAACAACAAAATTGATTTAAATTAAAAAAAAAATACAAACCAACACACCCCCAAAAACAATGTACATTCAAACGCTAATTTTGAGTTGATAAAGGGACGTAATTCTGTACAAATATAGTCTTAATCTAATCAATCTCGAATTAGTGCGTGACCTTATTACCGTTAATTTTCACTGCAAATTTGGTAGAAAGGAAACAGCAAAATTTAAGGTGAATGCCAGTAGGATGCCTATTTTTTAAGTAAAGAAAGGCCATTAATTGGCAACTCAGTCTCGGGAGACCATGCGAGTCGCGCCCATTGAGTGTTGTCTGTCTCTGGGATTTTGGCATCGTCTATTGTGGCTGTTAAGGCCGATACGCGAGTGACAGTCCCTATTGCAGTTCGTTCAGATGTACTGGGAAGTCTGAGTTGCTTGGGTTGCTGTTGATCTTCTTACTCTCGCGCTTCTTGCCTTTCCTCACATCAGTGACTTATACCTTTGCTAACTATCAGTCTCCAGATGCCTCACTCCTCGGCCTGCACTTACCAGCTACCAGGTGAAATGCCGCATGCCTTCCTGTCCCTCTTGCGGAGTGAGGGGCGGCCGACTTTTCTGGTGCCAGTGGCCAGCTGTACATATAGGATGTCTTTTGGCAGCCTCACATCCTCCATGCGTCGGACGTGTTTCAGCCATCGAAGACGACGTTTACTCAGGAGATAGTACATGCTGGAGATACTTGCACGCTGTATGATATCGCTGTGTGGGACGTGGTCTTGCTAGCTGATTTTCAGGATGCGTTTTTGGCACCGTATATGGAAGGAGTTGAGTCGATGTTTTTGCCTCATATAGGTCCTCCAGGTCTCCCTTCCATATAGGAGGGTGCTGAGAACGCAGGCCTTGTAGACTTGAGTCTTGGTGTGCACTGTCAGAGCGCTGTTTTCCCACGCCCTCTTCGTTAGTCGGGCCATGATGGTTCTGCCTTTCCAAGCTTTATCTCCAGCTCCACATCAAGCGAAAGAGTGTTGCTGTTGGTTTATCCCAGGTAAGTAAATTTGTTGACTACTTTCAGGGTGACACCGTCGATTTTGATGGATGGGGCAGTGGTGACATCTTTCACGCTGATATTTGTCTTTTTCAGGCTGATGGTTAGCCCGAACTGCTTGCAAGTATCAGCGAAACGGTTTCCCAGTTTATGGGTCACAAGGGTCACATCTTCAGCAAAGAGCATCTCCCTGATGAGTACTTGCCTCACTTTGGTCTTTGTACGCAGTCGTGCCAGATCGAACAGCCTTTCGTCAGACCTGGTGTGCAGATATACCCCATCAGTGGACGTGTGGAAGGTATAGGACAGGAGCAGGGAGAAGAAGATCCCGAACAGGGCCATTAACTCTGAAGAATATTAATTCTGAATGATACGGACGCTGAGGTTAAACTTCGATGGCATATAGCTTCGCGGCTAATTTGATTAAAATCATGCGGAAAAGATTATTAAAGTCAGGAGAATCAAACCAAGCAACTTCCATGAACTTTCCAATTTTGATCAAGATTTGATTTGCACCAGACTCATTCAAACCCGTTTGGAACGAAATTTCAAACAAATTTCTTCGGATCATCCGAGAAGTGAGTATGTGATTTAGATTTTTAACGTAGCTTTAACAACTGTTCAGTCATATCGCTACGATGTATGCTGTGTGACAGTTTATAGTGTTGTCTAGCACTGGGGTATCATGCCACAGACATGTAGCATGATGCCTCCCCCCCCCGTCACATTATCCTGAAACTAGGCCGACCAGTCCTAACACTAACCTCCTAATGCTGAGTGTCAAGTGAGACAGCTGTTAGTACCATTTTTTAAAAAATGTCTTTGGTATTACTCGGCCGTAGTTTGAACCCACGAGCTCCCGGATCTGAGGCGGACGCTTTAACTACTAGGCCACTGTAGCGGTCAACCGAGAAGAATACGTTTGAGGCTGACTGATATGATGATCTTGTGGTCGTTTCCCTAAGCATAGTTTGGATCTATGAGCTTTGGGCTGGACTGTTGTATGATAAGTCATGGACCTGGAAGCACGTATAAGCCTGAAATCTATTCGGTTATACAATGAACATAATAATGACTTTTCTGTTCCTTTGGTTTTAAAAATAAATTCTGAGTGTGTTCGAAGATCTTAAAAATGCAATAAACATTTTTCAGTTTTTATTTTTAAACGTTTAGCGTGTTTGAAATTTCCTTTTCAAAAACTCACTAATTGTGAACAATGCTTACTTGCCACAGACATATACCGGTAAACCAAGCATTTTGGATTGCAAACAACCTTAACTTTTTGTATTTCAATTGGAGTATCACGACTCCGTTAGTTTATACAGCAGCTTGCCAATCTGGATCCTTTCAGGGCCAGTTTCTGCCTCAAAAGTCTTTCGGAGGTCCAAATGAAAGTCCCGGGTAGGCATTGCATACATTGTTTACGCCACTCTACAATATGTCAAATTTTGCCCAATATCTATAATCGGCTGTCACTAATTTTGGTATGCTCGAGTTGCATAAATCACGTCCTATGGAATTGGAAAATTGGTGCAGATTTGAATTTTGGTTGAGAGACACCTATTATTATTATTAACTTACCTTTCTGCAGCAAACTAAGTTTCTGACTCCTAACCTTTCAACCTTTTCACAAGGTTTTCATCAGTTATTTTCTACAGAAACGTATGTATGTTTTAGTTTCATGAATAGCAAATGTCAGTAACTGGTAACAATATTCTTTCTAGAATTCAAAACCATTATTTTGGAGATTAAACCAATGTGTACCATTTCCTTAAAAATGGGTTTAAATATCAACAATACGACTTCCATTCAGTCATATACATTTCGCTACATAACATTCTCAAAACAAATTCCAAAACAGTTTGACTTATTATTTTTATAATTCATTAAATCTTTAAATCTGTAAGAGTCACTCTCGTTTTATTAACGAGTTTATTACCCGTTTTTTAAAAAGCCAGTGCTGCCTTTTTGATTTTATAGCTATTGTTTCTTTTAATTTTTAACCTCGACCTGCACATAATATACCATGTAAAAGTCCTGCAGCAGCACCAATAAGCAATGCATCAAGAAAAGAAGAAAACATTGTTTGTTCATTTTAATTGTGCTCGTGGAGATTGCAGAGCAAGACAACTTTTATTTGACTTTCATAATACGTTGTGTCTGCGTTTTTGTTACTCTCAGTTTTAGGTAGGTTAACGTCTTTTAGGTTTGCTTGTATACATACTCATAATATCCTCGTTTTGCTACACGAAATTTAGGAACTTGTCGCTTTTTCATAAGTACTTATTCTGTATCACCATAAAATTGTCTTGGTTTTAATGTCATTTCTGTTATTTCATATTTTGGATGTGCGTTAGCTTCAATGTTAATATAATTATGATCTTGTGCGATATTATTAAATAACAACATTCGTCTAGCCATCCACCTTATTCATTCCTTTGTGTCCACCACTCAACTGAACAAAGTATTCCTCTTATCGTGCATCTTCCCGAGAAACTTAAAATTGCGTATTACTTGACATGCTGTTTTAATATCTGAAGTACTGTTGATTATTTGCTCATTGTGTTTTGACACAGCAAACTGAAACGCACTTACTAGTTATTTATTGAACTTCCTGTGTTATTTTCGTAATATTGGTTTATTGTTGCTTATAACATCATGTTCCCATGACTTAAAACTATGAGTTTCTATATAACACGTTGTAAGACTTTCTCGGGAATCTAATTATCTAATTTATTATCACCAATATTTTTTGTCTCAAAGTAGCATTATCTACCATTTTGTATTGTCATTGAGATAGAACAAATATAAGACCTGGAAGTTGTTCGGTCGCATTTATTGCTACTGTTCGTGTTGGTGAGAGCTTGTTCGTATTATGGTATTATCTGTACATATTTTTTTTATTATACAGATAAATTATATTTTTAAATTATATTTTTATATTGGATTATGCCTTTGGCATCCACAAAGTAATAGAGTGAATTTGAAATTGACTTTATTAGCTACACCATTAGCCTTAACTATTAGCATTTGAGAGCGATCTAATTAGTGTAGGTCGAACTACACTTTTTATTACATTACTATCTCTACAACAACCAAAAACGGTGGATAACGGATAAAACCCTCTGGCCTGAAGCGTGACTTTACGTGTTTAAAGGAATATATCCTGTTATCCATATTGGGATCACGTGTGGACACTCAGTTTGCTCTAATATCTATTTGGCTTTCAGAAAAAAATTCAATGTGTGTGTGTGTGTGTGTGTGTGTTCAATTGTTTGATCTTGTTTTAGTATGTTTTAAACCTTCCAAATAATTGGTTTATTAACGAAAATTCATGACTGCCTATTATTTCTAGTAAAATGTTATCTTCAATGTTCTTTCTATTCCTAGCCATGTTTAACTATTTATTTACGTTCTGCATTCTACGTATCTTGTCCCTTTTTCAAAGCTCGTTATATATATATATATATATATATATATATATATATATATATATATATATATATATATATATATATATATATATATATATATATATATATATATATATAAAATCTATTCCAGTCTATTGAAAAGTAATAACAAATAATTTATAATAATAAATATAACGAAGTGAAATAAATATATAAGATGAGAAAAAAGTTCATGTTCAGGAGAAATGTCATGTGATGTGATTATGATTTTTAACGTAGCTTTAACAATTTTTCCAGTCCTATCGCTTCGATGTCTGCAGTGTGGCAGTTTATAGTGTTGTCTAGCACTGGGGCATCAAGCCACAGACATTTGGCTTGATGTCCCACCCAGTCACATTATCCTGACACCATGCCGACCAGTCCTACCACTAACCTCTTAATGATGAGCGTCAAGCGAGACAGCTGTTAGTACCATTTTTGTAAGTTTTTGGTATGACTCGACCGGGGATAGAACCCACGACCTCCAGCATTCGAGGCGGTCGCTCTAACCACTAGGTCACTGGAGCGGTTATTAAGGAGATATGATATATTAACATATGAGTGATATTTCATCTTCTGATCCCCCAATATGTAAATGGTCAAGATTATTTTCAGAGGTGTTTATGACGGATGTAGCATCCAAAACGAGAACTACATAGACTTTGAACGGCGTCCTTTATACGTTGATCGTGCACTATTTGTCAAAATCACCAGAATAATGATTATCTGAGATTTAACATGTTTTTCTGATCCAATAAATTTAAGAGTACAAATGATTTTGTTTCCAGTTATGTATTTTGGCGTATCATTAAAATACTTAATAATCGCATTCTTTTAACACAGACTATTTGTGGTTAATTTTCATTACTGTTAAGCTAATAACCTTTAAGTTACCTTACCTCTCCGGTAATTGTACATAATAATTGTACTTAATTTTCTGCTGATTGAATCACTTTAATTTTATTTATTTTTTTTTTAAAAAACAAACAAGTTTGTTTACTTCTATGTTATTAGAATCAAGATTTGATTGTATAGTGAACTATTCGTTATGACTATGATTAAATTAAAGTATATATTTCTTTATATCCAGCTTCAAAAAGTACCACTGATACCATATTCTATAATTGGAGCGATATTCATTAAAAAAAACCCAAGAGAGAACAGATATTGCACACAGACTATCACAGCCTCCAATCACTGATCATGTAACATTACAGCCTCCCTTGCAACTGATAGTTCTTTCAATAAACACTTCATAATGTGTGTGATGTGTCGAATTTTGAAAACTCTTAGAAGCTTTGGTTAAAGGAAGTGTATCAAAGTCAACTTAATTAAAGTAGAAAGGGCTAGAGATAGATGATTATTTTCATTTCATCTCTGAACGTCAAAAGGGAATTCGTTCTAGCCGATGTAACATAACCAAGTCAGATGCTATGGTACAAGAGAATGACATAAGACCCTTTCCCAAAATCGACCGGGAAAAGGGCAGGAGATGGCTATAGATGATTGTTCAAAGTAATGTTAATTACGGCATGATTAGTTGTTTAGTTGTCTTGTCAATCCAAAAATTCTACGAACAGGTTTAGGAAACAGTCTATTCCGATTGGTTAATATGGATTTATGGGCGTTACTCTGTAAGAAATTAAAGGTTTTACTTTAGGAAAATTCAGCAGTCTTTAATCTTTCGCGAGGAAAGTTAAACGATTTCGGGAAGAGCGTGTAAGACGTTATCTCGTGATTTGGCAGTAAACCGAGAGTTTTGTCTCAGCGAAGTAGACAAACTCTACATTTGAATTCGTAAAAAGTACGTTTTCATTATAGAGTAAGGGGCCAAATAATTGTCTCAGTTAGGAGACGGACTATACGTGAGGTTCGTGGAAACGAATAAAAGAAACGGCAAAAGGTACGCAATCATCTTAGTTTCCCGATTTTAATATGTTTTTTCATTTGTTCTATTTGCAAATGTATTCTTGATATGATGTATGTATGTATGTATAAATTCATTTTGCAGGATTTTAGTGAAATGCTAGTCATGACATTTTATTCTTTGATTTTCTAATTATCAATTCATTTTGAGAATTGGCAGGATTGAATGTAATTAAAATTTCATTAGATTAGTTGTAAAGATTGCATGTAATTGAA
The DNA here is from genome assembly GCA_016746295.1 of Potamilus streckersoni. NCBI lineage: Eukaryota > Metazoa > Mollusca > Bivalvia > Unionida > Unionidae > Potamilus > Potamilus streckersoni. Next base: position 4,871,917 of record JAEAOA010001578.1, on the reverse strand, counting down.
TCTTGAATACATAGGAGTGATTAGGAATTTAAATGAATTAAGCTTAAGGAATGATGGGTAATGTTTCATAGTTTATGGATTAACTCTGTTTAGAATGAGTATGACCTAATATTACATGTATACCATATGCTAGTTTGTAATATTTAATTGGTCGAGTAAACTATTTTAGAATAGTTAGATCTGGAGGTCTAAGCCATATGTAACTTAACAGAGTAAGAAGTCAAGGGGGGGTTACATACGGGTTCATACGGCTGAGTTGAATTTAGTTGACCATCCCTAGCGTGACCCGAATTAAGGTCAGGACAAGCATTGACTGACTATGCAAACAGAGAGTTAGGTAACGTTCGTGCGGCATAATTTATGCCTTTTGTTTTCTGAACCGAATTAGTGTAAAAATACAGATATACTTGGGAATGTGACCTATTGTCTATTGCGAGACATTTTATTTATTGAAGGAAACAGCTTTCCTGGATTCACATGAGAAATCCCTGAACAATCACAGGACCAGAACAAGTTCTACGCAGAAATCTAAGTCCAGAGACGATTGTTAAGTCAGAGTTCGACGGACAAGAGTCCAAGACGAAACAGCTAGATAAAGATCGGCAGAGCAGGGACGAACGGAAGTCTTGATGTTCGCATAAAATAGGTGATGAAGTCTCTCATCGTTGCACTCAAAGGTCACATCTCATTGGCAATGAAGATAGTAATTTAACGTTGAAAGTAATTTTACATTTAAAGAAATTTGTATTGTCTTAATATTTGAGTACATGTTATTACCATTTTCCTTCTTTTGTAACCAAGTCATTGATTTCTTTTCATTTTAAATTCTGTTGATAAACTGATTAAATTTTATATTTGTTCATTGAAAGGGGGCTCGTTTTGTTATTTCTTCAATATACTTGTTCAGTGATCTGCATTCTTCTTTCTATCTATCTACACTGGGTAAAGTACACCGCGGAGGTCATTCCCTAGCAACGAACCGTAGTGAAAGAGGTTGGTGTGTTTTGCACGCCGCCAATTTGTCACAATGTGTGATTATTATGCAATTAAATTGAATGTATAAAACTAACTAGTATTATATATTCTTATACTACATTAAATTGTCAAGCTATATATTGACAACAAAAATTGCATCCGTTTTGACATTAACATTTCCTTCCAAAAGGTTTATTTATTTATTTAACGATGATTTTGATAATACATCAGTCTTTTTTTGTCTTCTTTTTAGGTTTGACGGTCTATGTTGAAATGTTTCTAGTTGCTAATGTTGTAGTGTGATATTGTCTTCTAAATATATAGTATATCCACTGACTCTACCTTTATCATATTTGTTTTAACTTGGAAAATTTTAAATAATTTAGATTATCAACTATTTCTTAAGTAGCATTGATATTACCAGGGACTGGTTTATTTTCATTGAAATCCACTGCAATCAAAAGAGATTGTATTGCATAATAGTTGCTCGAATTATTTTTTGCCATCATATCATTTTTAAAATGTTATTTTTAAGAAAACTCTTTCATCATCTTCAATTTTAGAATGTAATAAAGCAAAAGTATCAAGATTAAGGATTATTTCAAAAACACTATAAAACAGTGTCTTCTGTCGCGAGTGGTTCATTAATTATCACATTTACATTTTATGTTATACCCCTTACAGCCCTATAAAATATTACTTTTGTGCTGTGGTGAGTATGGGTGGGCAAAAGCAGAAACTGATATTTATTTTTTGGGAGCTTTTATTTGCAAATATACTTAAATTAAGGTTACTGATTTATGATCATGGATTGTTGCTAGTCTTGTTTTTATAGCTGCTATCAGTGTATGTACATATAAAACGTTTGTTTTACATTTTCCTAAATAGCTTGAAACAAAAGCCTATTTTTACTCATTTCTAATGTCCAGACATTGTACATTGTATAACGGGTTTTTGTTTAACATATTTTATCCACATTTGAATCAGTTCAGAAATCTTGACCAACTGTTGGATTATTCAGATTTGTTTTCTTTACATTTACACAAATGGCATCAAAGAAGAAACGAACTGTATTACTATCCTAACTCACAAGCTGAATAATTAGGTCACAATTTGTGTTCTTCTTTTCAACAGTCTGCCAAGAAAACATAATTCATCATTATAACTAATAACATTTTCATCCTTACCAAGCGTAACCACACTATTTCTCAGCTCCAATATCAGAGCAACCAATATATATATATATATATATATATATATATATATATATATATATATATATATATATATATATATATATATATATATATATATATATCTAGCGTAACCACACTTTTTCTCAGCTCCAATATCAGAGCAACCAATATATATATATATATATATATATATATATATATATATATATATATATATATATATATATATATATATAAAGAATACAAATCATATGGCGAATAACAACCCTCTCAAGCGTACTGGATCCACCAAGGGATCACGTTTGTCAGGGATTAATTAAAATAGATGCAATAAACTGACGACGAACAGTACGAAACTAGTAACTAACTAGCCTAGTTTTTCTAAACATACATGGTCCAAACAAAACGTGCAAAACAGAGAATGTGATTTATCTCATCACATGTAAGATCTGTGGCCTTCAGTACGTGGGAGAAACTGAAAAGCTACACATAAGGATAAACCTTCATAGATCTGATTGGATGACAAAAAAGCTGTACAGAAGCCCGGTCGCAGAACACTTCTCCTCCCCTGGCCACACTTTCAGTGATATAATACTTATCGCTATTGCCAACAACCACAGCTGGAGTTCCGAAGCCAGGAAGGAAAAGGAATCATACTGGATACGCCGCCTTAGAACATTGAAACCAAGCGGTATAAACCAAGAAGACTAGAAAATGAAAACTATGCACTAGTAGAATTTAACATTTTCTAAATTTTCTTATCCTTCAATTTTTACTATAAGAATAACCGGTATAGAACCAAATATCCGGGATATAATCTGCGTTACATATGTACACAAAGTAAAAATAGATGTCGCTTTGGCTTGTAGACTTTTAGGGAATTATACAACGTTTTCAGTTTCCGCAACTAGTCTATACAAGCTGGTTGTATTTATAGTTTTAGCACATGTGAAGATAGAAATGTAGAGGTTTACAAACGCAACGTTTTTGTGTTTATTTGTTTGTCGTAACTATGTTTTGTATTTGCCTTTGAAAAAGACTCATTAAGAGTCGAAAGCGCTTAGGCTAGTTAGTTACTAGTTTCGTACTGTTCGTCGTCAGTTTATTGCATCTATATATATATATATATATATATATATATATATATATATATATATATATATATATATATATATATATATATATATATATATATATATAACTGTGTCTTGTCCATGTCAATGTCTAGGTGCCCGTCATTTTATAGCCACTTTTTACAAACTAGATATCTAATTCATTAATTCTTCATCAACTTTATTGAACGGGTTCTGAATAAAATTGACATAAGAGTGTTGACATCATTGCCTATGCACTAATTTGTTACATCATCGTGTGCGCTAAAATGGTTGCCTAATTGTATAATATTTTTATTGTTAATATTTATTGTTGACCTAATTGTGCAATTTTGTTATCTTGTTATTGTTCATATTCCGATTTTGCAATATTTTCGATGATCTCGTATGCATCCCCACCCAAGAATGACGTACATATTTATGTGTTCATTGAATTCATGTACAGTATTCACTTAGTGTTTGACATCTAGCAGTATTCAGTTTTACATCACCAGTGTTATCTGTTAGCGTCCATAAAAAAATACAACTCATTTATATTAGGTAAGGATATGATGTAAATGAAAGAAATTAATTACTAAGCACAAAGTAATAGCAGAAAAAATGGATGCTATCAAACATTATTATGAAGTGCCCGATTGTGATCACACAAAAAACGTAGTTATAGAAAATGACGAACAAGAATATTTTTATTAACCCAAGCAGAGATTAATTGAAATGAAGCACCAGTGAAAATTGAAATCGAATATAATAATGTTTAATTGTACAAAACATACTGTATGAGAGAGAGAGAGAGAGAGAGAGAGAGAGAGAGAGAGAGAGAGAGAGAGAGAGAGAGAGAGAGAGAGAGAGTTTAATGCTTTCAATAAAAGATTCTAAACTTTACTTTAAATTGTATTCACTAATTCATTTTGTTTTTTAATTGATATATGTTAATATCGCTGTTATGTAGCTTTACGATTGTTGAAACAAATGATATCACAATTTTGTTCTGTTTTTATCATGTATATTATTTTTATGTAAATAATCTACATTAAAAATGCCTTAGCTGACTTTTTGTTACACCTTGACAAAACAAGAAATCAAAAATATTTTAATTCAATATTTGGTTTGAAAGAATATTTTTGACCAAAGTGTTTTGGTATCTGTCGGTATTTCTATGACGGACACTGACATTACGAAAGTGGATCTGAAAACGAAATACAAGATGGAAATAGAGTTAAGGAAGTTCGAGCTTCAGAATCAAACAGATAAAGAAATAAAATTGCAGGAAGAACAAATAAAAAAGCAAATGAAATTACAATTTGAAAAAAACGAAAAACTAGACAAACAGAATTACAAAAGGAACAAGGGTAAATAGAAGAAATGGAGAAAGAAAGATAAATAGAATTAAAAAAGAAACAAAGGCAAATAGAAGATAGGGAGAAATAAAGACAAATATAATTACAAAAAAAACCAAAGGCAAATAGAAGAAAGGGAGAAAGAAAGACAAATAGAATTACAAAAGAACAAATGAAATTAAAACCTGAAAAGGAGGAGAAAGATAGACAGTAAATAAAGAGGTTGAAAGAAAGACAAATAGAAGAAATAGAAAAAAGAAAAACATATGGAATTACAAAAAGAACAAATGCATATACAGGAAAGGAAATAATATAAAGAATTTCAAATTAGAATGAAAGAATTTGAGCTGGCAAGTGACAGGTACGATTCCACTTATCCTGCAAATTCAAGTTTTAACATTGTAGGAAATATCAAGTTAGTTTTCCCTTTTAGTGAAAAGGAAGTAGACACATATTGTATTCTTTTTGAAAAAGTTGCTGAGAATTCAAAATGACCAAGAGATTATCGGACTCAGTTATTGGAGAGTGTATTTTATGGCAAGGCCAGAGATATGTATATATCTCTGTCAGTAGAACAAAGTTTTTATTACGATTTGGTTAAGGAATGCATCTTAAAGGGTAATGCATTAGACCTTGATGTTTATCGACAAATGTTCAGAAACTATAGGAAAGATGCTAGACAAACATATGTTGAATTTTCTGGAGAAAAAAGAGCAGGTATTCAAACGATGGTGCTTAGCCAAGAAAATCGAACATGATTTTGAAATTCTTGAACAATTAGTATTACTTGAAGAGTTCAAGAACTGTTTCCATTGTGACATTAAGAATCATGTCGAAGAGCATAAGTTTGAAACCTTGGAAAAGTTGCTATTGCTGCTGATGAGTATTCTTTAACTCATAAAGTTCCTGCTTCAAGCAAATCTTTCACACAGCATTCTACTGATAGAAAAGTGTTTCGATCAAATACGACTCTCAGAAAGACTCAGTCTGGCACAAATTATAAAAATTAAGCCTCTGAGAAACTTAATTCACAATCCTAGTCTATTCCTACGTATACCAATTGAAATAAAAAAGAACACGTCATTTCTGATTGCTTCAAATTTAAATATAGGCATCAGGATCAAGATAGACCTATCCCAAATGCTCTTATTTCTAAGAGTCAAGGTCACGGTCATGTATTGAAAACAATACATTTGTTAGGTCTCAGAAAACCCATTCTGATTTATTCTGAAGAATTATGAACCATTACCGTTGAAGGGTTTTATATCACTCTTGGGTGATTTGGCCAATCCTATCCTTATTAAAGTTTTAAGGGTTATAGGACCTTCTCAGTCTTTTAGTTTAAGACATTTTGCCTTCTTCTGAGAAGACCTGTTTTAATGATAATGTTCTCATTCAGGGAGTAGAGAGTGGCTTTGTTAATGTTCCTCTCCAATCTCTAAATTTGTCATCAGACTTAGTTTTAGGACCTGTGACTCGGTGTTGTGTATGCTTTACCCGTTGAGGGCATTCATTTGTTACTAGGCAACGACCTAGCTGGAGACAAAGTTGTGGTTAATCTACTTGTAACTGACAAGCCTTTTTTAAATCAGAAAGTTATTCTTATTGAAAAAGAAATCCCTGATTTATTCCCAGCTTGTGCAGTTACTCTAGATCTATGGAAAAGAAAGCTCTTGAGAATGATTATGATAAGGAATGTGTTCCTTTAGCTGACACATGTATTGGTCATGCTTTTAATGAAATCACTTTCACTTTTATTTTTTATCAGTCAAAAGGTATTGATCATAGTGATTCTCTTTTGAATATTAATTCCCTTTTTACTGGTCAGGGTGATAAACGACAATCACTTGTCGTCAAACAGGAGAAGGATTCCAAGATCTCCTGTTTGTTTTAGCGGCCCTTTCTAAAGCCGAAGCCACTGAAGTACCTGTATGTTACTTCATTAAAAATGGAGTTTTGATGAGAAAATGGAGACCTCCCGATGTATATGTTAGTGACGAATGGTCAGTATAACATCAGATTGTGGTTCTAAAACCATTCAGGCAGGAAATACTTAGTTTGGCCCAAGAAACTCCTCTGGCTGATCATTTAAGGATGAACAAAACGTATCACAAGAGTTTGAATCACTTCTACGTGCCAAAAATCAAAAGTTATATTTGCAAGTTTAGTAGATCTTATCATACTTGACAAATTGTAGGAAAACCAAATCAAAAGATACCTAGAGCTTATCTGCAACCATTCCTGCACTTGGCGAATCATTTAATAAAATTATGGTAGATTGTGTTGATCCCTTACCACGGGCCTTGTCAGGTAACCAAAATGTGTTGAAATCATGTGTGCGTCAACAAGTTTTCCAGAGGTAATTTCTTTGAGGAAATTTGCTCAATTTGGCCTCATATTTGATCAATCTGGTCAAAGGTCAAATTTCAAGTTTGGTAAGTTTCAGCTTGTTATATTTAAATTTGGTATTCAGCAGTTCAAGTGAAAAGTAATGCTATGGTTTCACCAAATTTTACTGGAGAGAACTTTTAGTCCTGTAATAAAGTTCATTCTCTCTTGCATATTCTGCAGAATTTTCTTCAATTAAAATCTCACGGCCCGCACAAAGTAGAGAAGAAAATGAATGAGTTAAATTATAATATTAGTACTCAAGTCTCAGTAAATTAATGGAGTACTACTATTTTGGAAGAAATAGCCAGGTAAATTAGGAAAATAATTTAACTCTACCCGACCCACAAAATGAAGATTTAAATGAAGATATTCAGTTGGATTCTACTGATCTAGAACAACCAATCATCAGAATTTGGAAGGTATGGAAAACCTAGACCTGAAACATTCTCTTTTACAAAATCATGAAAAAGTGAAGTTAAACAATTATATTTTGAAGATGAGCACTTGTTTCCAGACGTGCCTACAAGAACAAACAAAACTTTCACGACGTTGAAATAGTAGATTCAAAACCCATGATACAACATCCGTACTGGATTAATCCTTTTAAACAGAAATGATTTTATAGAGCCCAGTAAGAGTAATTGGAGTTCACCGTGCATTCCTGTTCTGAAATCGAAAAAAAACTTTCTGAATGTTTACGGATTATAGGAAGATGGAAAGTGTGACAAAACTATCCATTTCCATTGCTAAGAATCGATGGCTGCATCCACAAAATTGGAAATGCCAAATACGTCACTAAATTCGATCTTCTGAAGGTTATTTTTGGCAAATTCCACTAACGGAAAGAGCAAGTGAAATTTCGGCATTTGTGACTCCAGATGGACTCTACCAGTATAAAGTAACGCCAATTGGGATGAAGGGTTTTCCAAGTACTTTTCAACGCCTTATGAATATGATTACTTTTAGTGTAGACAATTGTGATGCCGATACTGATGATGTCATCATCTACAACAACAACTGGAAAGAATATCTAACCACAATTTGGAAGTTCTTCACAGATGTAAATTTGACTATTAATTTATCTAAAAGTGATTTCTGCCGTGCGTATGTTACTTTTCAAGGACATATTGTGGAACATGGTCAAATTGAACCTATAGATACTAAGGTCAAGACAATTTTTGAATTTCCTGTGCGTCAGTAAAAAGCAGCTGCTGAAATTTTTGGGTATGACTGGGTACTATCGCAAATTTTGTTCTAAATTTTCCTATATTGTTGAACCTCTGAAAACTTCTTGAGAAAGAAAAACAAGTTTCCTTTGAATGAAAAATGTCAAGAGGCTTTTGACAGATTAAAGGTCATGATGCAAGTGATGTTTGGATTGGAGGAGTTTTGACTCAAGATGATAAGAAAGTTGTTGAACACTCAGTATGTTATTTCTCTAAGAAATTAAATGAACACCAAAGGAACTACTCCACAAGGAATGCTAATCTTGAATACTTTCATTACAACATTTTGAAGTTTATATTATATCAGACCCTTCTCTGGTTGTTGCATTTAGTGACGCATCCACCTTACTTTCATCAGCAGAATGAAGAGACTATTGAGATGGAGATTATTTTTGCAAGAGTACAATCTTGACATCAGACACATTAATGGAAAATACAATTTAATTGCAGATGTACTTTTGTATAGAAATGTCATTTTCATATACACTTTTGTGTAAATTCTTTTTTTGTAGTTTTTTACCTGATGTATAATTTACATCTGGCAAAAAGAAAGCTTTATTACATAAATCTGTCTGTTTCTTTATGGGGAAAGTGTTACGACCTTGTTGTTGTTGTTGTTGTTGAGCTTAACGCCATTTTCAGCACACGATAGGCTATTCATGGCGGCCAGTATTAATGGTGGAGGAAGAAACCGGGAAAGAACCACCGACCCACGAGAAGCTACTGGCAAGCTTTCTCACATATCCACATTCGCCGAATCCTAGACTCGAACTCACGCAGACAGAGGTGAGATGACAGTGATCCGTAACGGACAGCGCTTTAGACCACTCGGCCACTCGGGGCCCCTACGACCATGTAGTTAAATAACATGTGTGTTAAAATTTTAATTATTTTCATTCTTTTCATTTAATTTTTAATTTCATTTTTATATCATTAAATATAATTGTTATTATGATGGTGATTATGTTCGCAGGGTCTGATATTTTGTTAGAAAATCTTATTCATTTTAAAATTAAATATAACTCGTGTAAGCTCGAATTTTGTGTGACTGTTTATCATATTAAGTAAACAGTTGCAAATAGCTTTGTAAATGATTGGGTGTGACCACAGTCATTACTAAAAATAACTTTTAACATTCTATACTACGTTGCCAATATTTCGAAATCATGATTTCTTCATGCGTGTGCAAGGAGTGACGTATTCGTTTGCTTTAAACACTCATGTACCTGCGAGATAGTCAGTTATAGTCGAGAGTCATATCGTAACATCTTAGAGAGTCACATCATAACATCTTACATTTTATAGTGTTTCTAATCCCTTAAGAAAAGGTATTCTTGTGCTGGAAAGAGTTGTTCGTTCGCACGTATGAAGAATAGCTCGTTTTGTTATTGAGGACAGTTGTACTTCGTCTACCTGCTAAATAATAATTATTTTCCCTGGAGAACTATGCAACTGGATTTGGAAAAAAGACATTTGCAGAAATTATTTCTAAATTGGAACAGAACAATACAAATCATGATTCACAGTGAAAATTCTGGAAATTTGTGTTAACCTTCGTCTGATGTAATTATCCGCACCTTGGAACGGAATTGAGATTCAGACAACGTCAATTTAGAACTGTTTAGTCACATGACTTGTGTTTTCACAACTTTAGGACAAATATTTAGATCTTCGTAAACAGTAGGTCTTGTTTCATATTGTTACCTTTACACTGTGTTTTCTAGAGAAATAAATTAATTTTGTTAAAATTTACAATTCTTTTTATCTTCGCTCTTTTTTTTACGTTACTTTAAACGAGCCGATACGTTACTCTCTCTCTCTCTCTCTCTCTCTCTCTCTCTCTCTCTCTCTCTCTCTCTCTCTCTCTCTCTCTCTCTCTCTCTCTCTCTCTCTCTATATATATATATATATATATATATATATATATATATATATATATATATATATATATATATATATGCCATTATTCACCCTTTTGAAATATACCATATTAAATTTCAATTAACTCACGTGTCAAATATTGGAGCCCATTAGGGCCAGGTGGAGCAAATAAAATTGATGTTTTATTGAGATTACAGTGCGGTATAACACAGTAACATTACATTATTACGAGATAGTATAGCAATATAAAGGGATAACATTGCGCTATAACGAGAAAACATTACATTATTACGAGATAATAATGCATTATTACAGTATAGCATGGCTTTATTACGAGATTAGTAGGATCTCTGTTGGGGATTCGACCGAAACAAGGATATCCCAAACACCAACAGATTATTTCTCTCACCCAGTTTTCTCCAGCTAAATTAAAACAGCCCTGCACCCTTGTCATTTATCAGATTCAAACCAAATTATTCATCCGGTACTGTTATTGCTTCTGACTCAAATTAAAGATTATCAGGTTTTATGTGCTCTTATGTAAAAATCTGTATAATTATTTAATTGTAATCAAGCTGTATAGGTTGTTTTAAAAAAGGAAAAAAAATACAAACAAAATTTATAATTTTTATGTGTTGGAAGTATTGCCAACGAGCGTCCCTAACAACATGCTTTTGTTTGCATTGCACATTAAGACGAATATGTTAATGAAAGCAATTGGGTGACCTATCGACCCTAAGTACACAAGTTCTACTCATGAGAAATAGAAACATAAAATCATTTGACTTTATAACTGTATTGTTACATTTAATCGATGGATATTATGTGAAACGGTTACGTTTTAACTTACATAAGACCTAATTTGGAAAACATTCTCTGGTAGGCAACGATATGATACTTTGCAGTACAATATGCCTATAGGGTACAGTTCTATCGAAGTGTGTAGTGACATCAGGAAATTTGTAATTCATGACTTTCTTGGAAATTTATATTTTCGGTCTTGGAAATATGGCAAATGTTGCTATCACTAATGCAATGATACGCTACATGAAAATTCTTTTTTTGGAATACCATGCGGGTGGAAGAATGATTGAGCTGCTGTTTTTTGTTTGTGTTTGACAAAGAAGAGACCAGTTTGACGTAACATATTTCGGGGGGGGGGTCGGCTTTGCAGTAGCACTTTAATTTTGGTTTAGTGTGGCCAAATTTGTGAACCGCTTCTATGAAATAATAGGCAATATTACGTGTGTTTCCTTCATCATTAGCCTGTAACCTAACTGTACGTCGCGAAAATCCATCGATTCATCCATTACTGAATATTCCGCGTGGTTTACGAATTTACGAATTTACGAAGTTTACGAATGGTCCTCAAGCAGCGATCTCCATCACTTCAGAATTAATAATTTGCAACAGAATTCTGACAGTTTCTCGATCAATAAGACCCTTACAAAACATTTTGTGAACTTCCATCTGTATCCATGCAACAACCAGGCTTCTGGCCTCTTGAATGAGATCTATTTATTTCTTCCTGAAGAGTTTAAATACTTAAATTTTCTTTGTAATGTGCGTTTGCATACTACGATTTGATGATTATACGCTAAAAATTCTAATATATATTTTGTGATGCGTTTAATCTGAAATAGAATCTTGTAAATGTTCTCTCTCTCTCTCTCTCTCTCTCTAAATATATATATATATATATATATATATATATATATATATATATATATATATATATATATATATATATATATATATATATCAGTCTAAACGTTAATTCGTATGCATCAAAAATTCAGTCTCAATCCTATCTCGTAAAATTGCAATATGATGTAGCAATAACGCAATGTTATCTCGTGATGACAAAATACAATCTCACCATAATACAATATTATTATGTCATACCGAAATGTTATCTTTTGTTCAACACGTTGTTATCTCGTTACAACGCATTATTATCTCGTTGAAAGCTAAAATTTTATTTCACTTGGCGCTAACGTGCTTCCATAGACAATTTTAAATGCGCCATAAAATAAAAATACATAAAAACCAGTGAAAAGTTTTAGCGCGTTCCTAAGGAGATTTTCAATAAAAGCCTAAACAATATAAAAATTATAAATAATTTAAAAGCATACGTTTTTTGTGCGTTAATTATAAAATCGAATGGAATCCACTCTTCTGTTTGCTCTTGGGTATAGTTCAGCAGCTTATACGTAGGAGCTGAAAGCTAACAGCCTGGATAAAGATTCGTGCCACTGAACTGACATGCATTATCCTTTGATGTGACCTTGACCTTGAGGCCATTGAGTATGAGTGTAAATATATACACCAGCAAATTTTCATTGAAATATCTTCATAGGTTCAAAAGATATACTCAGAAAAAAAGCTACAAGTCATACAAATACATTTTCCTTGCAGCGACTTTGACCTTCGGGCTGGGCGCATTAATTATTAATAATTGCAAACCGTACACAGTGGCGGCGCGAAGATTCTAGTTCTTTAATGGCTAACTTTGCGTCCCTACTTTGTTTTAGAGAACCGTTTTTATATCAGTTGACAACCTCCCTCCTCTTCCCCCATAAGTTCTTGGAAGAAAGGTCCCTTTTAGATTAAGATGCCGGATAAATACTCTAAACATTTCAGGTGCAAACAAAAAAAGATCACGACCATGCTCCTCTTCGCATGGCCTTGGGCCAATCGCTCCTCCTGCCCACATACCCTGTTGCCTCCCCCAGCCATATAGTTATGATATATATTTGCGCACAGTTTAAAGAAATATTTCCTCAATCGTTAGAATAGTATGGACGTGACAAGTAAATGTGAAAGGTAGGAAGGACACGGACAACGCCATGCCATAATATTTCTAGTTTAAAATCGGAGAATATAATGTGTGAATTATAAATAGGCCAAACCAATCAATGAGAAATAGTTTTTTTGCAAGATTTTATGAGACGCTGGGATATTTTTTCACCTACGTTCCGACATGTTGTATGTTATACAACTGAATGCATACATGCGCAAACAACAAGCTATGCTCCGCGCGAGTAGGTAAAGAGACTAATGGAAGGTAACATATGAAGTCTTCTGACAGTTCCGATTTCCATAAGATTTTACTTGTCTAATGTGTGAAAAAGGATCTGCGTTGATCAAAGTTTAACAGTTTTAAATACCCGCAATATGTATTAATCGTTGAACTCATCTATGTCATTTCGTACAAGGAAGTTTTTCAGCAAATGTGGATTAAGTCAAATAAAATATGTTCGATGATAGAATAACCTGACGGAAAGAAGGACGCTGAGTATTTCTTGGTTGCAGAGGAAGAAAACAAATTAATAAAAAATGCATAGCAATAAATTGTGTAAAAGCCAATGTAAGAAACAAATATTATAAGGTGTTTTAAGATTAAGTATTTTACAAACATCTTTCGAGAATTGTTGTCCCCTTAACTTTCAACAAAATTTCCTGACTTTGACCTGGTCGCAAGGCATTTCCCTGTGTCACTGAAGTGGGAAGACGATACTATAAAAACCATCAGTTGACCAAGTTGCTATCATATGTAACCTTCACAAGAAGTTCACGTCAAGGTAGCCATATAGTGATATCGGCAATGAAATGATCTTTGACCCGTATTAAGTACACAAACTGAGATAGCTTTCATTTATAGCGTGTATGTTGTTGGTTTTCTTCTTGTGAACAGATTGTTCAAAACTTGCAACTACCGTATTTATATATGGCCATAAGCAAATTCCTACTTTAAAATTCTAGAAGACTTCTTTCTATAAAATATTTGATGAAAACTTTTACATTACCTGGATGGATTTTTAAAACAACTTTACATGGAATATACAGCATTTCTCATAATAATAACTTTAATGTATGCGTAATTAAAATAGTTGGGCTACTAGTTATTTTTTATACGCTTTTAATAAAATCTGTCCTTAAAATTATATGATCGACAGTGACATTTGCTTCCTTTGAAAGGCCCTCTTAGTATTCTACGAATATTTTTTACCCAGTTTCAATTCCCAACAACGATGCTATTTATTTATTTCTACTATTACTATTAATACTGCTATCTCTGTAAGTGTGTGTTTTACTGTTTTATTTTTATCGTAGATCTACGATGTCTGCAGTATAGCTACTAGTCCTTACGCTAACATCTTAATGCTGAGCGCCAAGCAAGGCAGCTGTTAGTACCATTTTTATAAGTCTTTAGTATGACTTGGCCGGGGTTCGAACCCACGATCTCCCGCATTCGAGGTGGATGCTCTATCTACTTAGGCCTAAAGAGCGGTACTACTACTACTACTACTACTACTACTACTACTACTACTAAATATAAATCAATGTTTTGTGTTGTTTGTTATAAGTGGGAACTTATTTAACACCATATTTTGTTGTTCTAGGAAATGTGTCAAAACGGGCGTATGTATGTAGATGTAAATATCTAAGTTGGTAAATGTTTTGTTCGAACTCGTTGACACGAAATCAAACTGAGCTAACCTGAGTTATTGTTTCATTTCTTATCATTTATACGATCGTTTGGATAATATTATTAAATTCTTTGCAAAACGTGAACATGCCTGTTTGTATGCAAGAAGTGCAAGGTAACGCAAAGATCCACGCAGATTTACGAGTGCTATCATTAGATTACGAAGAAATTCTCATTTGTTGACCGAAGAGACAAGTACGTTTATATAACAGAAAGCTTAAATATACTTGTTGTCTAGAGATTTAAAAGTGTTTTTTTCTTCTGATAAATATTACTCTCAGATTGAGTTTTTATTGCTGATTGCTAGAGTAGTATTAACAATGTCACAAAGGGCTAAATACAACGGCACTGTATGTGTGTGTGTGTGTGTGTGTGTGTGTGTGAGAGAGAGAGAGAGAGAGAGAGAGAGAGAGAGAGAGAGAGAGAGAGAGAGAGAGAGAGAGAGAGAGAGAGAGAGAGAGAGAGAGAATAAAATTATGATTTAAAAGGAAATGGAATGGAACTTCCTTCTCCTATCCGTTGCTACTTGAGAACTGCGTGTAATTTTTCGAGATGCTGTCTCTTTTGATTACGACATACATTTGTAAATAACTTTGCACTCTATTTTAATGACATTGGCCACATGCTTTACTCCTTCCGAAAATAGTTAAAGGACATTGGTTACGAATACGAATAAAAAGCCAGTAGAGAACCCTCAACGAACTATGTTACATTTATGAATAATTTCGAGAGAAGCTATAGGCAACTTAGAGGCACGCACACATATACTTACATGGGAAGATGATCCATGAATTGTTCCGTTCTCATTTTCTCTAATCTGCAAAATAGGGAAACAATCATCATAAACAACATAATTATATTCAGATTTATCCGCTGGGATCAATGGGAAAGGTCATATTTTCTACTTTTCATTCTAGAATGCTTTTCTAAACGATCTTAGTCTCAGATTGACAAATAATGGCATTGAGGACCCAAACCTGCTGTGAAGGTGGAGAGTTTGACGGCCTACTCGCACTTTTATTTTTCCAGCTGGCACGTCTGTATTAGGAAGCTTTTTATTTCTGCTTCGAAATTTCCCTCTTGGACAAGTACAACTAAGAAACGTGAACCAGTCTGGTAATTCTAAAGTACACTGACGCCATCTAGCAACCGACAAGAGCGTCTAATGAGTTCCAAGATCACCCTATTGCAGCCGACAAGTATTTAAATTTTGTTTTATATGATGTCCTAACTCGAAGAGACACTCATAGTTACTTGTTAAAAGTATGAGAAGAAATACTTTAACGCACAAAATGTAACGACAGATAAATTTATTCTGATCATATTTTTGTAAGGTATTTCCACAGGAAATAGTTTGGCTTCAAGTTTTGAAATCAAACCTTTTGATATATTTTATTGAAAACAAACGAAATAAAATAGTTACCTGGTCTAACTTTATTTAGATTTTTGCTGCGTATTTTTAAGTCTGTCAGCGTACAGGGATGCTTGCTAATGATAATTTTGCTTTCTTCCGAGTAGGTTGGGAATATGGCAGCTGCACTGTGTGTTTCATTCCCTGTTGTTCATAACTGTGTCTGTATCTGTCTGTCGACTTTTTGTCTATACTTTCTCCATTCCTGAAATGCTGTTTGCTCATTGCCTGTTGCTTAGAGTTTGAAGTTTTTTTAAAACTATTTTCTTGTTAAAATATACGATTCAATGATTCGTAAAAGGGGGACATCACCATTTCTTGCAAAAATCAAATGTCGGGATATTAAGGAAAAGAATGTGTCAGAGTGAGGAGAAGGGCTGCTGACCCCACATTTGTGTAATTTGACATGAAATCGGTACAAGTAAGCTATCTCGTTATCATAAGTGAGTGTTTTTAAATGTTATCCTTATTATAAAAGAGAACCAATATGCGGCTCAAAGATTTATAACCTAATTCACATAGACAAATGAAAGAACACTTTCCCTACAGCATGCATTGATAAAATTGCTCTAATGAATCAAAAGTCAATGAATATCAACCTTTTCTTCTTTCAGATAAATAAATTAGTAACTTTGGGGCGAAGGTATATATATATATATATATATATATATATATATATATATATCTATATATATATATATATATATATATATATATATATATATATATATATATATATATATATATATAGATTGATCACCAGTTATACATTCAATCTGCATTCGCACAGAACACGAAAACTAGGTGTTGATCTATTTAAGGTCGTTGGTTTCTATAGGTGTTTTTCGGTTTCCTTTGCCTCAAATGCCACCTCAGGAAACTTTAACTTGCTGATATTTTGTTTAAAGTAGTACGAATGTTTGGTAGACTGGACGTCAAAATAATTAAAATTAATTTAGTGTTCTTTTTTGTTTTTGTTGGTCATTTTTCTGTTCATAACTGGTCTAATATCCTATTATCGAAACGTAATTGTGACTATGGAAATTCCATGACCACCATGGATGGATTATTCTTTGTTTCAAAATTATGATTAATAAAGTATAGTCAAATTTTCTTTACACTATATTCTCGTGTTTCTTCGTTTTGCCGTAACAGAACGAGTGCGTCATTTTCAAATATATATATAGAAAAGAATAAAATAATATTTTAGAAAACTTACCGCGGTGAGTTCGTACTTCATTATTTCCTTTCGTTAAAATCCACACTCGCTACAAATCAAATAAGATTTATCTGTGTTCTATTTGACTACCTAGTTAAGAAAACCTCGCCTTTGTTTTCTTCTGGCAGACCTGATGTATTACACCATAAGACACTGGTTAATCTCAGGAATGGTCAGGACTATTTGACAAATTACCTTAATACTTTTAAAGAAAGCGTCCTTCTTGTCATTACCCTAGTTATCGCGCTCTGGTTATCGGGCACTATCATACGTGATCTGTTAACATCCCAAAATGAATACGCTTAATTCTGAGCATAATACGCATACAAATGCTAACGTTAACACTGTAAGCTCTGGACTGCCGTGTCATTAAGCGCAGGTAGATCAGGGATTTTGCAGGTCTCTTAGAATCAGAAGTTACATAAACACCGTAGACCCTGATCTGCATGAATATTGTGGGACGGCAGATATTAATCTACATTATTGCATTTGGTGTGTTCATACACGAACAAATACGATAGACTGTTGCTGCACTGATGAAGGTGACACTTATGTAGTGGTTGTCTGAGTATCGTTGACTTGACGTTTCTATATATGATTTATAACACAAATATACATACGTGTACATAATTTGGGATCCTTAGCAAACATCAGATGACTAATTGTGGTTTGACATTTTGACTCACTGATGAAATGAGACGCTTATAAAGACCTAGTATCATTCAAGTTTCGTGGATATTGTTTATATTTGCCCCGAATTCAGGATTACATCATAGAAGGAGAGGACAGAAGATTTTCCTTCGAATCGGATTGATGTTTCAAAGAAAATGAAGGAGTTTTCACAAAAATGTTTGATATATGAGAAGAATGGTAATGTATCCGCATATGAAGTATCCAGACTCCAAGAATTTGTGCTGAAGTTGTTTAAGACATTGCTTCATCTAGTAGGGTCAAATTCTAAATTTGGATAACAAATGCTTGCCTTAGATGACAGCTGTTCTTACTGAGGAATTGTCTGTCTTCTTGGATACCAGTTTATGGCAATCTCTGTATTGATTACTGAGGAATTGTCTGTCTTCTTGGATACCAGTTTATGGCAATCTCTGTATTGATTACTGAGGAATTGTCTGTCTTCTTGGATACCAGTTTATGGTAATCTCTGTATTGATTACTGAGGAATTGTCTGTCTTCTTGGATACCAGTTTATGGCAATCTCTGTATTGATTACTGAGCAATGTACTTGATTAAAAGTATGTCAACAGACTCTAAACGATAAGTGAAGCAGGTACTGGTCAACAACCGAATGATAAACTTCCGATCCCGATTTCGGAAAACGTGCGGAATATTATTTGTAGTAATCTTAATTTTTGTAGACTTTGTAATCATACTGTGTTCATAACATTAAACCATAATGTTGATTCAGAGGATGGGGTGTTGCTGTCTCCTAGCCAAATTTGAACAAAAGAAGAGGTTAAACTTGGCAATATACTCAAGTCTGCTCTTGTATTGTACCCATCCTATTATTGTATATCGCTCTGAGAAATACTATGAAGTTTGATTTATATAAGAAGTTCTAAATGAATTTACTAGATCTTTCAGAAACTTATGTTGAAAAGGAGAAATATTCGTGTGTACGTTGGCGGGGTCACTCTTGCATCTCGTAATGGCCAACTGTTAAAAACGTTCAAAGAATATGTATGAAATGTGTTATGGGTTTCTTAATTCGCTGCAGAACTATGAATTCCGGACAATTCATTGTGATAAATTTTTCAGTCTCTAGGGAGAGAAGGCAATTTTGCGACTGAGATAACCTGGTGGCTTTGGCTAACGTCCTCAGTATATATGTGTGTGTCTATATATATATATATATATATATATATATATATATATATATATATATATATATATATATATATATATATATATATATATATATATATATATTTGTAAATTTTAGCAAAAAATAATTTATCGCCCTAGATGAAGCTCCAATATGGAAGCCGATGACATCAGATGAATTCGTTGTACTAATGGCAAGAGCTCCTTGTTGAATATTTTGTATCAATAATAATATTCCGGCTTTAGAATTCCAAATAATTTCCATTGAATGTCTTTGTCCAAGATTTTGATGAAGAAGCGCTAATTTTCCTAAGAATATAAATTATTCTTAAATAACAAATAAATCAAAATATGGTAACAACAGAAGATACCTCTGAGATCCTGAAGGTATTTTACGACTAAACTAATTTCATATCAAATAGCTGTTTTAACCTGACTTTAGATCACATGGTATTTCACGTGACAAGCTACGTGATTTGCAACTTGAACATAGCAATAAAAATGTCGTTTGTCACGTAGCTTAGAATAGCTCAATCTAAAACAGCAGACACTTGCGGTAAAAATGAAAAATAAAAAATAAAAAAAAAACTGTTTACACATGGGTAAAAATTACCCTGGAAACAGCCAATGATTTGCACGTAGTATTTACGAGCTTGCGAACCAAAGTCGGCTAAAACTAATGATAATGTAATGCATTTTCGCACTATACAAACATAATTTACTTTAAAAACATCGAATCCCATGAAAAATTATTACAACAAAATCTAATGAAACAAAATTAAAATAAAAAAAATAATTTAAAACTTACACACAAGCAATTTAATTCTGTTCGTAACACTTCCACCATATAGAAAAATAAAGATTTATATAATAAAAAATTCGTTTTACCATGTGCACAATAAACATGAGGTAAAACGAAATTAAATACAAAAATTCTTATGAATTATGTAAAGTATCCATGAAATAATATTTCTATACATGGGAAAGTGCATTTGCAATCAAATTGTCTTTCCCTTTGATGTTCCTGATGGTAAGATTATATTCTCGCAAAAACAAACTTCACCTTTACAATTTGTGATTTTTATGTTTCATCTTGTCGATGAAAGTAAGGTAGTTGTAATCTCTATACACAACAACTGGAGAAGGAGCTGAGCTAATGTAAACTTCAAACTACTCTAATGCCAGTATTAAACCAAACATTCCTTCTCGATTGTTGAGTAATTTCTTTGGTGCTTATTTAATTTCCTAGAGAAATAGCACACTGGGTGATCAACACCATTTGTCTTCCTGAATCAATAGTACTTCAACACCAACATCACTCGCATCAATAGATAATTTAACAGACTGATTGAAATTTGTAGCTGTGAGAACCGGCGCACTTTTGAGTATGGCTTTTATAACATATCAAAAGTCTCCTGTTATTTTTCTGTTAAAAATAACTTGTTTTTGTTACTAAACAAGTTTGTCAGAGGATCAGCAATACTGGAAAAATTAGAACAAAATTTCCGATAGTAGTCAGCCATCCCCAAAAAATCACATCAGTTGCTTTATACGAACAGGCACAGGGAAATCAGAGACAGCCTTGACCTTAGCATCTATAGGTTTAACTTGACCATGTCCCACAATATATCATAGGAAAGTTACACAAGCACGGCAAAACTAACTTTAGTTAAATTAATTGTCAAATTTGCATCAGTAATTCTGTGAAGAATTTCCAAATAGTTTCAAGATGTTCTTTTTAGGTGACATTGCAGATGATGACATCATCGATGCAAGTATCACAATTATCTAGACCGGAAGTAATCACATTTATCAAGCGTTGGAAACGGCATTGCTTTATATTGGTAGAATCCATCTGGAGTCACAAATGCCGAAATTTCATTTGCCCATTTCCATTAATGGAATTTGCCAAAATCCTTTCAGAAGGTCAACTTCGGTGACGTTGGCATTTGCATTTCCAATTATATCAATAGTCATCGATTCTAGGTAATGGAAATGAATGATTTTGTCACATTGTTCACCTTCCTATAATCAGTGCTCATACGGAAAGTTTTATCTGGTTTCGGAACAAGCATACATGGTGAACTCCAATCACTTTTACTGTGCTCTATGAAATCGTTCTCCAACAAATACCGAATTTCCTTTTTCAAGTATTCGTGTTTGAGATGGTTCATTCTGCATGGGTGCTGTTTTACAATATTTGGATCTACAATTTCAACGTCATGAAAAATTTTGTTTGTCCTTATAGTAATAGCTAGAAACAGGTGATCATATTCGAATCATAGCTGCTTAAGTTTCTTACTTTCTTCTTGTTGCAAATGCAAATGTTTTGGTCCAAATTTTTCATAATTTCCGAATTCCGAATATTTATTGCTCTAAGATCAACATAGTCCAATCTAATTTCTTCACTTAAATCCTCAGTTGGTGTGACAGGTACAACTGAATTAATTGCATGATTTACTTGGCTATCTCTTTCAATATAGTATTACTCCATATATTTATTTAGATTAGATTACTAATATTATAATTTAACTCATTCATTTTCTTCGTTACTTTGTAAGGGCCGTAAAATCTAATTTGAAGAAAATATTGAAGAATGAGCAAGTGAAAATAACGTTAATTACAAACTCAAACATTTTCTCAATGAAAGTTCTGTGAAATAAGTTCACTTTTGACTTGAATTGCAGAGTGCCTATTGAAGCATTTCTAGCTGGATAATTCTAGACATACAATTTGACCTTTGACTCGATTGAATTGATTTAGGAAGACCAAACTAAGGAAAAAGCTTCATCAAAGCTTTTACTTTGGTCTTGTTTTTAATATTCCTAGAAGGAATTGCCCTTGAGAATCTTATTGACGCACACATAATGGTCAACAAATATTGGTTGCCTGACTTGGTCTTAGGTAAGGGACCAACACAATCTACAATAATTCTGCTAAACGGTTCGTCAAATGCAGGAATAGTTTGCAGTTGAGCCTTAGGTATCTTCTGGCTTGGTTTTCCTACCATTTGACAAGTATGACAAGTATGACAAGATCTACAACATTTAAAAACATCGCTTTTGATCTTTGGCCAATAAAAATGAGTCAAGATCTTGTGATAAGTTTTATTTTTCCCTAAGTGACCAGTCAGAGGGGTTTCATGAGCCAAACTATGTATTTCCTGTCTGTAAGATTTTGGAACTACAATTTGATATTTCACTGATCTTTCGTCACTAGCGGGTACCTCAGGAGGTCTCCATTTTCTCATAAGAATTCCATGTTTAAGGAAATGACAGACATGTTCTTCATTGGCTTCAGTTTCACTAATGGCTGTCTAAAACAATCAAGAGATCTCAGGATCTTTTTCCTATTCAACTCCAAGTGATTGTTGTTTATCACCCTGATCAGAAAAAGGAGAACGAGTATATAAAGAGGATCACTGTGATCTTACCTTTTTGATTGATTCAAATTAGGAGTGAAAGTGACCTCATCAAAAGCCCGACGGATACATGTGTCAGCTAAATAAATATTTTCCTTATCAAAATCATTCTCAAGAGTTTGCTTTGCCATCGCTCTTGTAACTACACAAACTGGGTATGAATCAGGGCATTCTTTTTCAATATGATCAACTTTCTCATCCAAAGAAGGCTTGTCAGTTACAAGTGGATTAACCACAACCTTGTCTCCAGCTAGGTCGTTGCCTAGTAACAAATGAATGCCTTCAAGGGGTAAATCATACACTAAATAAAGCATAAACTAAACCAAATGTCACAGTCCCTAAAACTAAGTCTGATGACACATTTATAGAGTGGAGAGGAACATTAACAAAGCCACTCTCTACTCCCTGAATTAGAACACTCTCATTAGAACAGGACTTCTCAGAAAATGGCAAAGTACCTGATTATCAAAGACTCTGAGAAGCTCCTGTATCCCTCAACATTTTAATAGGGATAGGATTTTTCAAATCACCCAAGTGTTATATAGAACCCTTCAATATGAGTGGTTCATAATTCTCCATAATAAAATCAAACTGGGGTTTCTCTGACCCAACAAATGTAATGTTTTCAATAAATCATCGTGACCTTTTCTTCTTAGAAATAAGAGCATTTGCGATAGGTCTATCTTGATTCGGATGAATATATTTCAATTTCAAGCAATCAGAAATGACGTGTCCTTTCTTTCTCGCAATAGATACACATATGTAGAGACAAGGATTTGAAACAAGTTTATCAGAGGCTTGATTTTTAGAATTTGTGCCAGATTTGAGTTTTAGAAGGTGTCGCATTATTTTGAAATACCTTTCTACCAGAAGGCTACTGAGTGAATGATTAGCTTACAACAGGAATTTTATTAGTTAAGAAATACTCATCTGCAGCTAGAACATCATTTTCCAAAGTTTTGATCTTATCCTCGTGAAGATACTTATCAATGTCACTATGGACAAAATTCCTAAACTCTTCAACTAACATGAGTTGTTTGAGTCTTTCGTAATCTTTGAAAACTTTTCTAGAAGAGTACCACCTATCAAATTGTTGTGCTTTTTCCCTGCGGTAATGACAGTGGAATGTAAATATTACGAGCTCTACTAGTAGGCAAACATTGTAATAATAGAGTCCAGTCGTTCCTTGGCAGCAACTTTTCAAAATAAGGAAAATAGCTACTTACTTCCTTATCTCTGAAAGGGAGTGCTAGCTTGATATTTCTATAATATCAAAAGTAAGGGGAGTCTTTTCCTTTTGCCGTCATTAATTCTTTTGCATTTGCATATCTAATTTTTGTTTCTCAAATTGTATTTTCTCGCTTTCTATCTTTCTTGAAATTGCCATTGCATTTCTTCTTTCTTTCTTT
Organism: Potamilus streckersoni; assembly: GCA_016746295.1. Lineage (NCBI taxonomy): Eukaryota > Metazoa > Mollusca > Bivalvia > Unionida > Unionidae > Potamilus > Potamilus streckersoni. Next base: position 4,848,008 of record JAEAOA010001578.1, on the reverse strand, counting down.
AAATTGTAACTCCATTGCTTCCATTTACTTTTCCCATTGTATCTTTTCTATCTGAAACTGAACATGTCTTATCTCTAATTTTTAGCTGGACTTCTAATTTCAAAAAGGTAAAAACACTCCTGGGCAAAATTCGAAATAATTATCTACCTTTGCTGATATTGTGAATGAAAACTTGTTGTTTTCACTAAAGATTTCAAACAAAAGATAAATGGTTCTTGGGATATCAAAGCTACGGGAATTTAAATTTCAAGAAATAATATTCTGAAATATTGTAGCCAAAATTCAAATATCTGATGACGAGCTCCCAATGTTCTCTTCTTACGTGTAGGCTCGTAGAATTTAACAAAAGAAGAGTGAAGCCAACCAGCTTTGTAAATTTAAAACAAATTTCCTAGAAAACAATATAAAAATAGAAAATGGGACTTATGGTTTGTGAAAATAATCCAAAAATTAATCCAATACTTGAAAAATAGAAGTCCTATCACTAAACAATTCTAATTGAATCCTTGTTTTAATTTCGGTATAATTCCAATATGGTGGCGATGACGTCAGATGATGTTCTGTACTGATGTTAACAGATCATCGAGTGAATCACAGTTTATATTTCCGTATAGAATTCCAGAATAAATTTCTATTGAATTTCTTTCTCTCATAACATTTGTTTTAAAAAGGTACACTTGTTTAATCTTGTAGAGAGTATATTATTAAATTCCCCCCCCAAAAAAACCCCCAGAAGAACTTCAAAAACAATATGACAACAACTATAGAAACAACTTGTTCCCTAAAGGTGTTAAGAACATCTGACCAAATCTACTAAAGAGCGTCTGTTTAAATTCGCGACTTAGATCACATGGTACTTCACATGATGGGTTTCGTGATTTACTAATTTGAACAGCGCAATAAAAAATGAGAATTATCATGTAGCTACAATAGTCCTTTCTAAAAATTCTGATTCTCACGCTAGAAATGAATAATAACAGAAACTGTTTACAATATGGGTAATACGTGGTCCTTATACGACCTGAGGAATAGTCAATTATTTCCAGTTAGTGTTTACGAATTTGCGAACCAAGGCCGCCTAAAATAACGATAAAGTAATTGTTACATTCTATGTAGGTGAAATGAAATTTCTGAAAAGAGATTCAAATCCAATGAAAATTATCATTACAATAAAATATAATGAAATAATTATAAAAGAAGAAAACAAATTTAAAGCTAACGCACAAACAATTCGATGACATATTCGTAACAGACGTTAGATAGAGACACAATTAGAGTATTTCAATTGTTGAGCCTGGAGCAACATTGCAGGACTGCAGTCCTAAGGTAATGCAGACGCTAAACACTAGAGAATTCAAGTTCTAAAGTAATGCATACCCTAGATAAACATTAGAGGGCTCCCTTCCTACAGTAATGTCACCCAGTTCTCTGCCTAGCTACGAGCTTTTGAAGCCCAAGATTGTTAAGTTTTTTGACGCTATAAATATTTACTACACATACAAAGATTACTTCACCTACAAAGTATGAAATCGTTCGTATACGTATTTATTTAAGATTAAACCTAAGGACCAAGTATATAGAGCACAGTGTCATGTTGGATTTTTTGCCATATATTTTGATGGGACAGTATCGATGGCTATAGCTGTTATGCATTTTCCTACTGGTATTTGAATTGTTCATCCACACCAGTATATTATCAATCTTTTTCTCAAATACGAAAACTTGTATCAAAATGGAATATACCTTTATCTAAGGAGGATAAATTCTAATTCAGCCAATCATGTAATTTATCTGATGCAATTTGAAGATTCAAACATTAGTCGTGACACATCAGGAGTAAGAATAAACGATTACATGCGATAGTACCTACTCAAAGCCTTTCATGTGGATGATTTTAATTACCACAAAGGCGAAATGGATTGTAATGAATGTGGTAATATAAATTTTAATTGGTGAAAGGGGAATATATGGGTTAGGATGGCGGTGGAATTGGCCTAAATTACATGTACTTATCGAGATAGCGCAACGTGTTTGACACTTTTTTGGCAAAGGAGCAATGGATTAACAGATAAATGAATAACGAGACAGAACTTGTCTGTAAGGTCTTAGCATACCCCCTACGGAAGGTCTGGAGTATGTAATGATAATGATGTACTGCCATTAAAATTCTTATTATGTAGTCAATAGTCTTTTCACTGCATGCAGATGTTCTAAGCGTTGAATTGTTGCATGGTTCTGTAATTCTTAAATGTTGATCAGACGGTTGTGCATTTCGTTCACACCTGTTTCCTCACTTATTTTTTTTATTTCTTGTTTTGTTCAACCGTTGGTGCAATGGATATTTATTGTGTTGTGGTTCTTTGATGGGGACCTGTTCAGCTTTTTCAGTTTGTCCAGCATATCCTCGTCTATCTAATATATCATGAAGTTCATATAGAATGGTTAAAATATGTTTTAGATGTTGGTTTACAATGGCCTCGTCTTTTAATTTGTTTGCAAACTGGGATCCAGCAGACTGGTTCTCTACTTTGATGAGAGATGAAGGTGTTTTACAACCATTTTGGATTTTTACAAGCGGAACTGAATATGGTGTAGTAACAGGTGATATACTTAATGCAAATGAAGTGTAGGACTCGAAACAAATGAAAATGAAGTGAAGGATTCGATACATGGTGTAGTGACTGCCACACTGCGGCCATCGTAGCGATATGACTGAACAATTGTTAAAACTACGTTAAAAATCATAATCACATCACATCAATCACACCTCAATAAAATGTAAGACTATGAACATGGTGCATTTAAAGATGATATGCCTAATGAAATGTAAGACTACGAACATGGTGCATTTAAAGATGATTTTCCTAATGAAATTTAGGACTATTAACATGGTGCATTTAAAGATGATATGCCTAATGAAATGTAAGAATATGAACATGGTGCATTTAAAGATGATATGCCTAATGAAATGTAAGACTATGAACATGGTGCATTTAAAGATGATATGCCTAATGAAATGCAAGACTATGAACATAGTACATTTAGAGATGATATTCCTAATGAAATGTAAGGCTATGAACATAGTACATTTACAGATGATATGCCTAATGAAATGTAAGATTATGAACATTGTGCATTCACAGATGATATTCCTAATGAAATGTAAGACTTTGAACATGGTGCATTTACAGATGATATGCCTAATGAAATGTAAGACTATGAACATGGTGCATTTACATATGATATTCCTAATGAAATGTAAGACTATGAACATGGTGCATTTACAGATGATATGCCTAATGAAATGTAAGACTATGAACATTGTGCATTCACAGATGATATTCCTAATGAAATGTAAGACTATGAACATGGTGCATTTACAGATGATATGTCTAATGAAATGTAAGGCTATGAACATAGTACCTTTACAGATGATATGCCTAATGAAATGTAAGACTATGAACATTGTGCATTCACAGATGATATTCCTAATGAAATGTAAGACTTTGAACATGGTGCATTTACAGATGATATTCCTAATGAAATGTAAGACTTTGAACATGGTGCATTTACAAATGATATGCCTTATGAAATGTAAGGCTATGAACATAGTACATTTACAGATGATATTCCTAATGAAATGTAAGACTATGAACATGGTGCATTTACAGATGATATGTCTAATGAAATGTAAGGCTATGAACATAGTATCTTTACAGATGATATGCCTAATGAAATGTAAGACTATGAACATTGTGCATTCACAGATGATATTCCTAATGAAATGTAAGACTTTGAACATGGTGCATTTACAGATGATATGCCTAATGAAATGTAAGACAATGAACATGGTGCATTTACATATGATATTCCTAATGAAATGTAAGACTATGAACATGGTGCATTTACAGATGATATGCCTAATGAAATGTAAGACTATGAACATTGTGCATTCACAGATGATATTCCTAATGAAATGTAAGACTATGAACATGGTGCATTTACAGATGATATGTCTAATGAAATGTAAGGCTATGAACATAGTACCTTTACAGATGATATGCCTAATGAAATGTAAGACTATGAACATTGTGCATTCACAGATGATATTCCTAATGAAATGTAAGACTTTGAACATGGTGCATTTACAGATGATATGCCTAATGAAATGTAAGACTATGAACATGGTGCATTTACATATGATATTCCTAATGAAATGTAAGACTATGAACATGGTGCATTTACAGATGATATGCCTAATAAAATGTAAGACTATGAACATTGTGCATTCACAGATGATATTCCTAATGAAATGTAAGACTTTGAACATGGTGCATTTACAGATGATATGCCTAATGAAATGTAAGACTATGAACATGGTGCATTTACAGATGATATTCCTAATGAAATGTAAGACTATGAACATAGTACATTTACAGATGTTATGCCTAATGAAATGTAAGAATATGAACATAGTGCATTTACAGATGATATTCCTAATGAAATGTAAGGCTATGAACATAGTACATTTACAGATGATATGCCTAATGAAATGTAAGACTATGAACATGGTGCATTTACAGATGATATGCCTAATGAAATGTAAGACTATGAACATGGTACATTTACAGATGATATTCCTAATGAAATGTAAGACTATGAACATGGTGCATTTACAGATGATATGCCTAATGAAATGTAAGACTATGAACATGGTGCATTTACAGATGATATGCCTAATGAAATGTAAGACTATGAACATAGTACATTTACAGATGATATGCCTAATGAAATGTAAGACTATGAACATGGTGCATTTACAGATGATATGCCTAATGAAATGTAAGACTATGCAGATGATGTAGTTTCCTTGTTTAATATTCTAAAGTGATGAAATTTTAAATTTTATAATCAAAAAATAATCAGTGATATGTAATGTGGAGGGTCTCCTTCCGCTGTAAAGATTTGATTGTAGGAGATAGAAGTGGGGTGTTTCCAGTATTTATGTAAATTATTGAAGAATACTCACCCAGGCTCAATTTTGGTTTGGAAGTGAGTTAGTGAGCATTTGATGGACAGCTGTGAGCCCCCAGTCAGCAACGCTGACGGTTAAATGATAATAGATAAACAGGTTAAATTAATAATAACAATTTAATAAATAAATAGTCAATCATCCGAATTTCCCAAATACGATTTTCCCGCTCGACTCGCGTTTTCCTCGTCTGTATATTCCTCTATCTCCTGATTCCTCCTCTTCCTCATTGACTCTCTCCAAGTTCCTTCTTCTACTCCTCTTCTATTTCATCCTCCACACAATTTCCTCCTCCTCTCCTTTTATACCGCTTATATACATCGACTCCAATTCACCGACTCTGACTGCGTCGTAAGTTAAAATAAAACTGCGTTAGACCACAATATAGTTAGCTTAAAAATAGCACTATATTATAATACACGTTTCCTTACGTATTTTACAATTTACACTTTTAAAAAATATTTTTTTACTAAATAATAATGCAAATTTAAAATAAACCGTAACAAAATACGCTGAATTTAATGATTACTTTAACCTTTTATATGAAAGGAACACCGCATAATCACTTTAATAATTGTCAGGAAGCAAAATCATAAACAAATTTTTGGCATTATTTCTTGATGACGCTTCATCAGAATTCAACACGCTGATTTCCTTGCTATCTTCACGTACAACACCAGTACGATAGTCTTAATGACTTCTGAGAAAAGTTTGCATTTTGCGTAAGATAGTATTCTTGATTCAAAGTTAGTATAAAATATTCGAGGGCATCTTTTCCTAATAAAGGACAATACTACGTGCCATTCCTCCATGTATAGCCTGTAACCAAACTGTATGTCGTGAAAACCCATCATCGCATCCATTAATGAATATTCCGCGTGGCTTTAACAAAAATGAAGTAAACGTGGCGGCTTCGATCCCTTCAGCATCATGAATTTGCAGTAGAACTCTGGCAATTTTATTTGACATTTTGTGTACATCTATCTGTATTCATGCAAACAACCAGACTTCAGGACTCCTGAATGATATCTTTTTTCTTCTCCTGTAAAGTCGAAAAATTTTCAATTATCTTGGAAATGTGCCTGCTTGACACGATTTGATGATTATACGTTAAAAATTCTAATATATATTTTGTGAAACGTGTGATCTAAAATAGAATCTTGTCAAAGTTTTAAAAAGCAGTTTAAAATTAATTCCTATGTAACAGGACTAAGTTTTAATCGTCTCGTAATAATGCAATATAAAAGAAATATAAATAATTATTTTTATAAAAATTCAGCGTCTATTTTAAAATCTGTTAGATTCCAGGCTCGTGTTTGCTCATGAGTTAAGTTTCAGCAACATATATTTAGGAGCTGAAACGTAACAGCCTGGATAAAGAAAAGTGCCTCCGACATATATTATCCTTTGTGATCTTGACCTTGAGGACATTATGTATGACCATTATTAACTCTCCAGTCAAGATATATGGCATGATAAAGTTTCATTAAAAAACTAATTATTTATTTATTGCTTCAAATATGCAAATATAATGCCCATATATGGATGTCACTGATTTACTCAATGTTATGACCTTTGATGTCGTGGCGTGGCTATAGCATATGACATGAAGTCTAGTCATTATAAATACCTGTAATATTATTTCATGACAATATCTAACATGGTTCAAAAGTTATACTCGGGTTAAGAAAAACATCAGTGGTTCAAAATTTATACTTGGGTAAAGAAAAACGTCAGGATTACATTTTATTTTGACTTGACCTTCACTTTGAAGTAGGGCGAGTCCTTTTGATCAAAACAGGATTAAGGTTACGAGAAGCATAAGGCTAATAGGTGGGAAGGTCGCTCAGCTTTTATGCCAATACAGATTGCAAGACTCACATGAGAGATTGCAAAATATGAAGGCCTATAGCTACAACATGGTTATATCTTACGCGTTAATCAGGTCCCGACAACGATATTGGACGTACAGGATACATAATTGACTAAATCAGATATCATCAGCGGTCTAACAGACAAGTAAACCAGTCAAAAAAAAAAAAACAACAAAAAAACAACAAATTATTGTCTAGTCTGGTCCCCTGCTTAGTATGCTCCCTGCGTTGCACTTCGCTATAGCAGAATGCAAAGCAGGGAGCATACTAAGCCGGGGACCAGACTAATTATTTTCGCCTAATGGGACATTGGCTTTGAGGCAGAAAACATGGCTATTTTATTCGACAAATCGTGAAGTCATCATATATGCATCGAAATATCTAAACTGGTTCAAATGTTACACATCTGAAAAAGCTTTGTGTCCCTTCCCTCCCACCACTGCCCGTATGATCTAAATTTGCACAAAGTTTGATGAAGAATGACTCCAATCGTTACAGAATTATGGACATGGTAGGAAGGAGAGTAAAAGGTCTGAATTATAAAAAGTCATTGAAATAAATAGACTAAATGAATCAAAGGAAATAATTCTTTTTGCTACATTTCTTGAGACAATGACATGTTTTTTCACCTAAGTTCCGACATAGTGTATGCCTGCACAAATGAACGCATTCATGCGCAAACAATTATCTTAAGTCTGACAATTTCAGTGTCCATAAGATGTTACTTATCCAATGTGTAAAAATGGATCTGCGTTGATCAAAGTTAACAATTATAAATACCCGCAATATGTATTAATTGTCGAACTCATCTACGTCATTTCGTAGAAGGAAGTTTTCCAGTAAATTTGGTTAAAGTAAAATAAAAGAAGTTCGACCGCAGAATAGACAGATGCTCATTAAAAGACGTTGGACTGAAGGAGGGACAGAGGAAGAAAAAAGTAAGAAATATAATTCATGACAATGATGTATACAAAAACTAAATGTAAGAAAAAATTCTTTAGAGATTTAAAGACTTTTAATAAGAAAATTATTTTTTGAATTTTTTTCGAAGTAATTGCCATGTAGGCCCGGCCGTAGGGTAAAGCAAACGAAGAAACCGCCTTAGACTCGGAGCTTCTCCGCAATGCATTTTTTTTTTTTTTTTTGCTTTTGGGCCCTGCGCTCATCGCTTGCTAGCTTGGGCCACGCATGCTGCCTTGGGCCCCGCACATCTTTCGGCCGGGCCTGTCGCTAGGCATGGCTGTGTGTCGCTGAAGTTTAAAGATAATATAATGCAAATCATCCTTTGGCCAAGCGCTATCGTCCGCAACAGTTTAACAGTTTAACAAGTTCTCTTCTAGATAAAGTTATAGTACCCGTCTAGATAGCGATACATTGATGACGAACATGAAACTTTGCTTGACCTCAATTAACTACATAACTGATATAGCTTACACTTAAATCGTGTACATCGTTTGTAACCTAAATTTTCACGAACCGCAACTACCGTGTTTGTGTGTCCATAAGTAAGGTTCTACTTAGCAACTCTCGTAGAATTATTTCCCAAAACGTTTAATAAAAACTTTTCCATTAACGAACTTTACATCAGAATATGAAGCATTTCTAGAAATCTTAACTTAAATGTATACAGAATTAAAATAGTTTTGACTCCTATTTATTATTCTACAACCAGAGACCAATGGAAAATTGTGGTTTAAATATCAAAGGATCGACAGTGACAATGGTATCCTTTGAAAGGCCCGCTTAGTATTCTACGAATATTTTTCACCCGTTTAACTTCCCTACAACGAATATATATATATATATATATATATATATATATATATATATATATATATATATATATATATATATATATATATATATATATATATATATATATATATATATGTGTGTGTGTGTGTGTGATTTTTTAAATATTTTAATACCCGTTATTATTCATACAACAACAACTACTACTACTACTACTACTACTACTACTACTACTACTACTACTACTAATAATAATAATAATAATAATAATAATAATAATAATAATAATAATAATAAAAGAAATCAATGTTTTGTGTTTTTTTATAAGCGGAAACTCATTTAACACCATATACTATTGTTGTTCCATAAAAGGTGTTTAAAGGGGCATATTTACATGTATTTATCATCAACCGGTCGTAAATGTCTTGTTAGAACTCGTTGACACAAAATCAACTGACTTGATTTATTGTGTTACTCTTTCATGCCAGAGACTGACTCAGTTCGTAAGGTTCTAAGCAAGTCTTATATGGATATCTTTTATAAGATTATAGTGCTCCTTTATATAGCTATATTAAATCATTGGTATTACGTGAACGCGCCAGTTTTAATCTACGTACTGTCAACTAACACAAAACACCTATACAGATTTACGACTACTATGTTTAGGAAGAAAGAAATCTTAAGTAGCTGACCGAAGAGACACGTATATTTATTTCACAGAGAACTTAAATACACTTTCTGCCTCAAGATTTACTGTAGACAAAATGTTGTTTTTTTTCTACTAAATTACTGTCGGGGTTGAGATTTTTTTTTTTTGCTGATTGACCACAATAATAATAACAATGTTACAAATGGCTGAATGCAACGGCACTATATGACATAAAAAGAGAAAAGAGAGAAAACACAAAATTCTAAATCTGGAATGGTACTTCCTTCTCCTATTGGATGCTTCTTGAGAACTGCCTGTAATTTCTCGAAATGGTATCTCCTTTGATTACGACATAATCTAGCAAATGACTTTTGTTACGCTTGGACTCGTACAAATATAACAAAAGAAAAGAGTGAAGTCAATAAACTTTGTAAATTTTAACAAAAATAACATATTTCCCTAGAAAACAATGTATAAATAGAAAATAGGATACGCGGTTTTTGAAAACAATCCAAATATTAATCCTAGAATTGAAAAATATAAGTCCTATCACTAAAGACTTTTAATTTAATTCCTATTAATATAATTCTATGCATCAGATGGGATTAATGGGAAAGGTCACACTATCTACTTTTACTATTAGAATACTTTTCGAATCGATCTTAGTCTCTAATTGACAAAACATGGCATTGAGGACCTAATCCTATTATGGAGGTGGAGAGGTAGTCTCTGATTGACAAAATATGGCATTGAGGACCTAAACCTGTTATGGAGGTGGAGAGGTTGAAGACCTGCTCGCAAGTTTATTCTTCCAGATGGCATATGTGTATCAGGCGCCTTTTGATTTCCGTTTCAAAATTTCGCTCTTGGGCTAGTACATAAGAGAAAGGGAACCAGTCTGGAAATTCTAACTTACACTGACGCCATTTAGTGAAGGACATGGGACTAGTGATTTCCAAGATCAAACCTAACAAAGCTGACATTTTTTAATTTTTTTTTATATCGTCCTAACTCGATGAGACATTCATAGAGTTACTTGTTCAAAGTCTGTGAAGAAATACTTTACGCAAAAAATAGGCGAATAAAGTACAGATACATTTATTTTGATCATATATAGAAGGAATTTCCACAGGAAATAGTTTGGATTCAAGTTTGGAATCAAACCTTTTATACATTTTCTTGAAAATAAAAGAAATAAAACAGTTATCTGGTCCAGCTTTAATTTGATTTTTGCTGCGTTTTGAAGTCGGTCATTGTATGTAGAAAGCTCGTAAATGATATTTTTTGCTTTCTCGAGAGTAGTTTGAAGACTATGGCAGCTGCAGTGTGTTTCATTGTCTGTTATTCAAAACTGTGATCTGTTTGCCCGCCGGTTTGTTTGTACTTTCTCCATTCTTGAAATGCTGATTGTTCATCGCCTGCTGCTTAGAGTTTGTTTCAAAGTATTTTTCTTACGAAAATATTCGATTTAATGATTTGTGAAAACGAAATCCTATTGTGGATCACATCGCGAATGTTTCTTGTAAAATAATGTTGGGATATTAAGGAAAAGGAGGGGTCATTGTGGCGTTGGGAGAAGGGCTGCTGACCCCATATTTGTGTAATTAGGCATGAAATCGGTACCCATAAGCAACTTTATTATTATAAGAGACTCCTTTTCTAGCGTCTTTTTAATGTTATCCTTATTATAAACCGAAAACTAATTTGAATTCATATAAACAAATGAAAGAACACTTTCCCTACATTATACATTAATAGAACTGCTTCAGTGAACCTTAAGTCAACCTTTCGTTTTTCTTTCATAGTAATAACTTAATAACTTTGGGGCGTGAAGGGAACACAATAGTAGATGTGCGTAAATGTATAAATGTAGATGGTCGTGGATAGAGTACCAATTATACATTCGAAGAGTCCTGGGCTCGATCCCTGATTAGGTACAAGAAAATCTTTAGTTATGACCTAGTTAACGTCGTTGGTTCCTGAAGGTGTTTTCAGTTTCCTTTTCTCCAAATGCCACCTCAGGAATATCTTAGCTGTTTGTAAATAGTGTTAAAAGTGGTCAGAATTTATGGTAGAAAATAGAATTATTCTATTTTTCTTCTTGTTTTATTCTTTGTTGTTTTATTTTTTTATGTTCATAAATCCTCTAATATCCTATTATCGAAACTTAATTGTGATTACGGGAACACTCATATTCCGAAACAACATGGATGGCTTGTTCTTCATTAATAAAGTACAGTCACATTTTTCTTACTCTGTATTCTCCTGTTCCTAGTTTTGCCGTAACAGAACGACTGCGACGTTTTCGAATATACATAAACAAATAAAATAATTGAAAAGAACTTACCGCGGTGAGTTCGTACTACATTATTTCCTTTCGTTAAAGTCCATACTCGCTAAAAATTTAAACAAGATTTATGTATGTTCTATTTGATGTCCTAATTAAGAAAACCCAGTCATTTGTCTTCTTCTAGCATATCTGATGTATTTCACCAAAGGACACTTTGGATGATCTCAAGGCTGGTGAAGACTTTTTGATAGAATGACCATAGTACTTTTAAAAAAAACAACCATGCAGGCACACATACATGCACACATGCACGTACACATGCACACATACACACATGCACGTACACATGCATACATACACACATGCACACATACACTCATGCACGCACACATGGACACATGCACAACTGCACACATACACACATGCACACACACATGCCTGCACACATGCACACACATACCCACACACATGGAAACATATACACATGCACACACATATGCCAGCACACATACACACATGCACACACACATACTCGCACACATGCACACATTCACGCATACACACACATACCAGCACACATGCACACATACACACATACACTCACACATGCACACATACACACATGCCAACTTGGCGCATTCACTGATACACTGATGACCGGAGAAAGGTTGACAAAGTATCGTCTGCTTCAAGTATGTAAGTATGATTTATAGTACACATTTTCGAATACATTATTTCGGATCCTGAGCAAACATCAGATGACAATTTGAGGTTTGACATCCTTACTTACTGATGAAATGAGTCATTTATGCAGATCTCGTAACATTATGTTTTCGTGTATATTGTTCATTTTTACTCCCCATACTGGTTTATATCTTAGAAGAGGAGATTGGCAAGATTTTCCTACGAATCCGATGGATGTTTTAAAAAATGAAAGGTCTAAGTTTTCATAAAAATGTTGTATATATGAGAAGCGTAATAATATATACACATATGAAGTATCTAGTGTACATTGCTCGTCATCAAGAATTAGTGGTGAGGTTGTTTAAAACAGTGATTCATCTTGTAGGGTCAAATTCTAAATTTGGATTACAAATGCTTGCCTTTGTCGATAGCTGTTCTTACCTAGGAATTGTCTGTCGTCATGGATGCCAGTTTGTGGTAATTTCTGTATTGATTGCTGAGGAATGTACTTGATTAAAAATAAGGCCAACAGACTCTTACCGATAAGTGAAGAAGGTACTTGTCGAACAATCAAACCATAAACTTCTGATCCTGATTTTCGGAAAAATGTGTGGAATATTATTTTTAGTCATCTTAAATTTTCTGATGGTAATGTAATCATACTGCGTTCATAAATTAAAGCATTATATTGATTCAGAGTTTGTTGTGTTGCGGTCTCTGGACATGTTTGAACAAAGAAGTTAAGCTTGGTAATATGCTCAAGTTTGTTCTTGCAGTATACCAATCCTATTATTTTATATCACTTTGAAAAATACCATGAAATTTGATTTCTAAAAGAAGTTCTAAATCAATTTAATAGATCTTTCAGAAACTAAAGCTGCAAGGGAGATAATTATTATTATCTACATTGGCAGGGTCACCCTTATACTTAGTAGTGGCCAACTGTTAAAAACTTACGAATGATATGTGTTATGGGTTTCTTTATTGGTTGCAGTGCTGTGCATTCTGGGACAATTCACTGTGATAGATTTTGCACTCTCTAAATACAAAAGGCTACTTTGAGACTGAGACAACATGGTGGCTTTGGCTAACGTCCTCAGCGAATTTCAAATTTGTCCAGCACCAAACATTTTAATCTGATGATGTTGGTCTTTATAAACAATGAATTTTGGTGTAGGAAAAAATGATCGAGTCCCCTAAAGTAGCGAATCCTATAAATTATCCTCCACTCAGATACAAACTAGAGTATGATGCATTCTTTTTATCATGACATACGCACCGTGTCATTTAAGAATTAGATCATATGTACTGGACATCTTTATGATTTTTTTAAAATTACCTTACATCACTAAATGTTATTCATATCTATCTCATGTGTATTATTTTCATAGTAATAGTTTTTGTAAGGATCTTTTAGTTAATGGCATTTTAATACCAAAGTCATATGATCGGAGTTTGTACTGTATCCATTCATTCATACCTTTTAAAGTTAAGCCTTACCGGTAATTACAAGTCAACATAACGTGATCCGAGAAGGACATCAGTTCAGGAAAAAAGACCAGCCTGACCTAATTTGTGATTAACCAGAATTATAACATCTAATTTGTTTACTGATAGAGTTTTCGAAATGCCAAGAATAATTTCAAAGTGTCTAATTGCAATTTTAGAGGGTTTCACGCTTGCAATGGAGTTGCTGATAGTAGCGCTACAAATATACCTCCCTTAGTTACAATGCGCATACACAAAAAGATTTCCAGTTCCAGATTGTTCAAAATTTCACACCGTTTTATGGTTAAAACAATGAATAAATTATATATGTCTAACATATTTTGTTCATACTAGGTTAATAATTATAGACATTACATTAGATAATTAGATTCGGTGTCCAAATTTACATTATATCAGATAATTAAATAATATTTACTGTCCATACTTGAATGATATAAAATAAGTAAATACACTGTCCATTTTAATATTGTACCAGATAGTATATTCATAATCCATAATTTCATATACATTGTAGGAACATTTCATTTTATTCTCAGATTTTAAACATTTATTGAACATTTTTGGCTGCATTACTTTAACGAAAACCATCTCAACAATTAGCATTTTTCATACGTTGATATCTCCTTTTTCTCAGTTCTTTTCTCAAGGCTAATAGTTCGTTTATAACACGAGTAAAACAGTCATAACACGAGTTCGATAAGAAAATTAGAACACAAGTTCGATACGTCAGCTGATCTATAATGCTGAATATTTTAGACCAGAATAGTTTTTTTTTAATGGAACATATTATATTAATATATTCAGATGAACTTAACAAAGCAATAATTGCATTAGTTATTATAAAGATAAAGGAGTGTAATTAATGCACGTGGAATATTTATTCATATTTGGGTTTAATTATTGTACAATATTCAGATTGCTTGACTTGCCCAATGACGTTTATATTTTTTGTTTCATTTTCTTTATGGCGGTGGGGGTAAGGGTTCTCTCATCTTTAAACAATCAAACAATTTTTCTTCATATACGTATTTTTTCTTTCCTTGTCCAGTAAAATATAGCCATGCATTCACTCAGCCTAATATTTAATTATTTACATTCCTCGCTGGTTTTCTCAAAACTTGAAACATCAAGCATCAGACGGGGAATGCGATAACTTTCAGCATGATTTTTCTTTGCTTATAATAACACGTTGTAATAACTCTCAATTTTGCTGGGGTCTTTAGATAACATTTGTGATTGCCACCAGCAAATTCATCTAAAACAGCCTTCTTAAACTTTGTTTAATTTTGTTTGACTTTCCATGCATCAAATATGTAAGTTTAAAAGATCAAGTTATTTCACGGATTCCTTCCATGCGCCAAATGAAATGAGACAGACAAACAGATATATAGATAGACAGGCAGATAGGTGAGAGCCAAAAATGTCATACACATACATAGTGTGTCTAATATCGATATTTATCAAAACTGTATACTCTAAAAATTCCAACCGTTCAAGGAAATAAAATTAAAATAATCATCAAGGAGACTCGAACGTGCGCCTCTCTGTTCAAGCGTGGATGACATTTGTGCATTTTGAAGAAAAAAAATACCTTTCCTAGATATAACTCAAGTTATTTCATGAAGAATATAATGAACATTAATATAAATACAACAGTCTAAAGCAATAATAAAAGAACCTTAAGAAGTTAGAATTTTTCTCGTTGTCGTTCAACTTCCAGTAACTCCAATAATTAAAGCTGTAAAGAAAACATATTTTCATTATTCTTCAAGCGAGATACATTGCAGTAACAATCATTTTACGCAGCGATACACTTCCGCACAATCAAATTATGCAAGCTAGAGCATGACGTAAGTAGTGAAGGGGGGCACTATAGCGACAATGGGAGTTATCATTAAAATATGGCCCGCGGAACTTTGGCGACAAGATTTTTGGCGACAAATGGCACAGCCGAAGGAAGATAGCGACAATGGGAGTTATCATTAAAATATGGTCCGCGGCACTTTGGCGACAAATGGCACAGCCGAAGGAAGATAGCGACAAGGGGAATTTTGTATTAGCACACCCTGGGTTTGTATAGCGACAAGAGAAATGGCCCAGGTGGCATGACATCACGGTACTGAACACTTGTCAACAGTGTAGCAATGTGTAAGTACTGTGACGTCAAGCATTCGTCGTGTTAGTGAATGTAGTGAAATGTATTTTTTATAACTTATACAGGCAATTTGTTATGGAAAAGTATAATCTTTTCGAGGTATGAAAAGTGGCCCTGAAAAGGGCCTTTGTTTTCATCTTCTTCTTTTTATTGTCTGCATTTCTTCCACCATTGTCTAACTTTCTCTAAAATTCCTCTCTTTTTCTTTTTTACTTCTTCTTCGTATGGCATCCAGTCTGGATGTCCCATATCTCTAAATTTTTTTTGTATCTTCATCCAATTTTCATTCAGTTTTTCAAAGTCTTTTTTCTTCTTTTGGTTTTCTTTCTCTTTTCTTTCTTTTGCCCAGGTTTCCTTAATTTTCTTGACCTCTTCTTCCAGTATGTGTTTGATATTGTCTTCGCATTTCTTCATGTGATCTGCACCTTTTTTCACAAAATCCCACTCTGTTAAATGGAAGATGTCTTCCATATAGCATCTCACTTGGATAACATCATCCAGAATCTGTTTCAAGGTTCCCACTTTGAAGTATTTTGAATTGACGATTCCTCGTATTTTGTCTGCATCTTCTATGGTTATCAATTGTAACTGATAACTGGTTACTCTTAGTTTGTTTATCAAGTCTTCAGCAATTGTTAACTTCCATTCTTGGTTAAGTTTGTCCAGTTCGTGCACTCCATCCACGAACCAATACCAAGTATCTCTTAACTGAGTAAATAGCTCTAGACTTCCAGTCATTTTGTATTCTGTGTAGAATGGCACGAATGGTGAACACTATGGTTTTATATACGTAAAGCACGGACGTGAATGAAAACATCCCTTAAACTCACTTCACATATGATATTCCATCTCATCAACGAAAGAGAAGCACAAAAAACACACCCTATACCATCTCATCAACGAAAGAGAAGCATAAAACCCAAAATATACCATTTCAACAAATAAAGAGAAGCACAAAAAACACACCCATACAACCCCAATATATACCATCTCATCAAAATATACCATCTCATCAACGAAAGAGAAGCATAAAACCCAAAATATACCATCTCATCAACGAAAGAGAAGCATAAAACCCAAAATAGACCATCTCATCAACGAAAGAGAAGCATAAAACCCAAAATATACCATCTCATCAACGAAACGAGCAGCACAAATCATACCCTACACCATCTCATCAACGAAAGAAGAAGCATAAAACCCAGAATATACCATCTCATCAACGAAATGAGCAGCACAAAACACAAAATCTACCATCCCATCAACGAAAGAGAAGAACACAACACACCCTATACCATTTCATCAACGAACGCGCATGCAAACACACACACACACACACACATCTGTATTGAAGTGAGTGTTTATAGTTACACTTCACTATATTCAGACAAATTAGCAAATTGGCAAATTGAATAGTATTTCTTTTCTAGAGATTTGGTTAGCCCTGAAAAGAGCTGTTTATATTGAACTCCAATGACACCTGGCTAACGCTGACATCTTCCAGGACGAGCATCTCACACACATCATCGGCTCCAGTCATTCTCCCAATTTATTGTTCAGGGGGGGGGGGACCGGCAGAGCAAACGGAGCGTGAGTTACTTCACTAACCACTCCTCCGTTTGTGGAATAGTGAAGACCTGCTGTACCTCTTGTCTTCGGGGTCAGAGTCGGGATTGAATAACTGGTCTCATTTCCTGAGGTCTTGGTCTCTGCGGTGCAACTGCTGCTGCTGCTGCTGGAGGTGTCCTCACCTCAGGTAGCACCTCACAGACACAAGTTTTATCATAGGGTGTAACAGGATCCTCGCTGGTTCTCTATCTCCTCTTCTTTGTATCCTCCTCTTCCTTAAGTTTCACTTCTTCATCGTCAGTTCGTCCAGGAGACGTCTGGCATGTTCCAGATGCATTTGGAGTTCCGAGAGTTTTTGTAGTCTACTACTACTCAAAATAAAATGTTGACGAGTCTACAATGGTAGCTAGACTGGCGTATGCTCACGTTTATATCTTTGGAGGACGGACGTGATGGAAAACATCCGCTAATTTTTTACCATGATATGAAACGCGCGGACTTAAAAGAAGTTCTCACGTTATTTTTTTTTGACTTACCAACACAGTCAGAATTTTTTGTATGTTGTTGACAAGACAGAGAGAAAAAGGGTGGGTTTTGTTTGTTTCGTTTTGTGTTTTTTACTGACCCCCTAAAAATTGAAGTGTTTATAGTCACACTTCTAAAATTTTAAATTTTAAACTTTTTAGGCAAATGAAAGAAGTATATCTTTTCGAGAGTCTTGAATAGCCCTGAAAAGGGCTGATTGTTTTTTTGGGGTTTTTTTGACGAAGAGTAAAGGCAATCTTTGTTGAATTTTACTGTCTAAGATTGCAACCCCGTCTGTCAGCAGGTTTTCCTACACGATAAGGTCTGCTTCTGCGAAAAGAGAAAGAGAAGTCTTTGGTGTCTATTCGACAGTCCACAAATCCTTTGTCTGGTTCTTGTTGTTGATATTGTTGTTGTTGCTGCTGCTGTTGCTGCTCTTCTCTTTGCCTCTTCTGAATTCTGTATTTCTCAGTCCATTCTTCTTTTCTTTCTCAATTTCCTCTCTAAAGACATTCTCTATGAGATCTTGGGCTATAGAGAGCATTCTGACATTCTCTATCTCTTCAGGCTTCGGTATCAGGTTTAGCCTGGCACGATGTAATTGAACGTAAGCTTCGTTGAGTTTAGCTAGTCTGGAAGGCATCTTCGTAGGATGACGAGTCAACAGTGAATGGTCAGACTGGAGACCCGTTCGCTTTATATGGTACAAGCGCGGACGGGATAGAAAACATACCTATTGAGTTTTAGTTATTGAAACGTGAGGATAGCTCATGTCATGAGGAGGGATAGAGAGAAAGTCAAAGAGCATATATTCAAACTGTGGGTCTTTTTTTATAACTAAACAAACGACAGACACGTTTTTTCTTCAAAATACAACATTTTTTATTCAACTAAAAATGAATAGAATTAAAAAGGAACAAGGAACAAACAACATTTCAATTTAAAATGCAAATTATTTTCGACAAGGTTGACAACATTGTGAAATCATGTGAGATTTCCATTGATTCATATCATGAGGCCATTGATGTACACTACGTTTTCTAGCTAAAGACAAAAGATAACCATAACGGTCACAAAACCATCGATCTACTTTTTCATCATTTCTAGAAGAGTCACGATCAAAAAGTGACTAAATGTTCTAAAGAATGTCCCAGACTGCGATGATGAAGAAAATACACACAATATTGTCCACACACCATGGAATCGTAGCTTTGAAACTTCACATTATTGAATCGTGTCGTCTGGGCATTTCTTCTCATAAAGTCAATGATATCGTCTTCCAAAGGTGGTAATCCATACGAATTAAAATACTCCACACCATTGACCTGAGGAAAGTACACGGCTACCCAGTGAGTTCCTGGAAGATGACTGTCGTCTGTGTTGATGACATAAGCTTTGTGGTCTTGAGTTTTGCGATGTGGGAGTTCATCTTTAGCACACACTACAGGATTCCAAGAAGCAGTATACGAACTGTTATTCAAAAGGTAATAAAGTTCCCAGGTATCCATTTTTCTGCTTGTTTTGTTTCTCTTGTTTGTTTTCTTCACAGGTGATGATAAGTCATCAATTTAATTCTGACTTTTTGCATGAAAAGTTCTGACAAGTAACCGTTTCTTCGCCTGGTTTCCCAACTCTGGGCTAAGAGAGCTTCGATGTGATAGATCTCTCGAGTAGTTAGTGGAGGACAAGAATGATCACGCAAGCCTTTATACCACTCTTGCAACACGGTTTCTTCTGCGATGAGACTCCAAGCTTCGTCCAGATACTCGTCCAATTTTTCTTCTTGACTCATCATGAGACATTTATCGTGTTGAATTTGACTGTGATGATCGTTTTGACATCCATAGCAATCTTTCTTGACCAATTCCGTAATTTTATCTGCCAAGTGTTTAGCAAAACAGGAGACTAAATGTTGTTCTTGTTCTGGCCATCTTGACTTCACGACCTCGTTTTCTTTGTATTCATCTTTGAAATTGGTTTTCACGGTATCCTCTCATTCCATGGATTCTTCCACTTTCAAAGAAGGATAAGTGTCCTCCATAGTGACCAATAGTCTAGAATAACTTCTCTCAAACTGTTGATTTCTATGGTATTATCGAATTCAGCATACAGGATGACGTTCGTTGTGTGGGGTAGAGGATCTGCAAACTGAAGTTCCACTCGCAGTTGACCGGATTTTATAGGGTGGAAATGTCCCTCGTCACTGCCTTGGTCTGGAGTGAAATCAAAGGCCCACAAAGTATTTCCTCCAGCATAATCGTCGTACGAAATGCCGTGACTGGTGTTGGTTCCTAGTTGACCGGTAGCTTCGTACAGGGACAAGTACGATCTCAAGTAATTCTTCTGGTCAAAGTTAGGTTCAAAGGGTCTGGTACACAGAGTCTTGCCATCGCGACTGACTTCAATTTTGGACACTTTGTAGTGGTTAAACTCAAAAGGATTTTCATTGTTGGCTCCGTTGAAGGCTGCATTGCTAACGATGCCAACGATTAAACGTTTGGGTAACTGGCCTTGGAATAGATGATCTTCGATCTTGGATCGGAGTCTAGTAGCAATAGTGAATGTTTTCACTTCTACACGCCGTATCGGATACTTGGCAGTGGTTCTGCTCAAGGTGTGACTGATGTCGTTTCCCGCTTTAGGTAACACTTCTACGCGACGCACGTAAAGTCTGGCTTCTTGAATTTTGGTTTTGTAGTGGACATTTTCTTCAGCCATCAAGTGGAAAGCCGTACTGCTACGATTCAATCTCAGACGAATATCTACTCCGTTCAGCAAATACTTCTCCTGCAACCACATGTCCAATGCAAACGATCCATCAGTTCTAAATTATGGGCTCCCACGATTTTCTTTTGACGAGCAACAAATCCTTTATTGTCTTCATCTAGTTCGTCGAACTTTTCTGGTGTGTCAGGTTTCCAAATCACGCAAGCATCCAGATGAGTGTTCTTGGCCTCCTTTCCGTACGTCAAGAGATTTTCTAGGTACGCTCGGTAAGGGTAAGTATCCATGCTACTGATGATCAGTTTGTTATTCAAGTACAAATCCACTTCGCTAAACAAGGAATGCATAAAATTGTTGACGGGAGCTACTTTGGCATCATCTGCTAGATTGGTACCGTCGGATGTTTGCACTTTGACTTTCAGATAAAAGTAACTGCTATTCAGATCGATGTAATCTTCCGGTTGTCCTTTGATTTCAAACTCGATGGGAGCGGAATCCGTCAAAGAGGAAACAGGATGAAATTCGACCCATTGGGATTCTTGCATGGTCATCATAGTGGGTGGCATGGCAAACAGATCCAGTTCTGACTTGGAACAGGCACAAGACTCTCGGTGTATCATTTTCTGTTGTTTTTTTTTTTGTTTACAATTTAATAATCAAAAACGTCTAAGTCTCGAACAGTTTTTTTCTTAGTCTTTCTAGCTTTGAGAGTATGAAGTCCTTTGAAAGGGTGTTTTCGTCGTCTTTTTCTGCCTTGTCCTTGTTGGAACCTCAGAGAAGCAGGAATGCCTGACTCAGCAGCAAACGTGGCATTTATAGGATTTTCTCGTCGACCCAAAAACCAAAATATCTTTGCCTGTTTGAAGCAAAACATTTTTGCCTGCTCGTAAGAAAGCTTCTTTGGGGTTTTGTTTGTCAATGATGACATCGTGGAGAAATTCTTTACCATATGGCATCGCAGCATCTTTCAGGGCGTGCAATCCCCGTGTCACCATTGGTTTTAACACGGGAACCACAGTACGAAAGACCGATTTGAGCATATCCCCTAAACCATGCATTCGTTGTCGAGTGACTCCTTGGTACACAGGATACATGACTGACAAAAAAAGTTTTTTTAGAGTACTCTTTTTCGAAAATGGAGTTTCACAGTGACTTTCTCTTGGGTGAATGGAATATTTTGTCCCAGATCTCCTTTTATAGTTATGTTGACAGTGTCAAAATACGACTTACTGACAGGTAAATAGTGAGGATGTACAAATTCACGGTGAACATGATAGGTGTTTCCACCTTCTTCGTCAGCAGCCGTGGCAGAATCCACTTTGAAAGGAATGACACGCAGTAACTGTACATCGGAGTACATAAACATCAAATTCAGTCCTTGGTTCATTACTACAGGGAAATGAAAATGTTTGGCAAAATCCAAATTGTTACCTATGGGTGGCATTTTGGTTGGATGATTCTTGACCATTTCGGGGTTTCCACCTAAAATGTGATACAATCCAGGACAAAATGTAATGGCCAAGACTTTGTCATGTGAAAATTTCATCAGGAGTCGACGAGCTATTTTGTGGTATTCAATCTTGACACTTTTTTTAGTTTTCTCCAAGGCTTTTTCAAACATGATATTGAACCTGTCAGCAAGGGTGTTCACCAAATGTTGACCGCTAAAATAATAACCTGAAGGAATTTTCAACATGTAAGTGGTTCGATTAGTGACAGGAGTCTTTGTTTTCGGAAAGTCAACTTTATCACTGTGTTCATCCATGACTTGTTGCACTTGTTCATCTTCAACTTCTATGGATACAGTGTTTTGAGATTCAACGATGTTTTTAATTTGTGTTGGGTGAATCATTTCTACCAAAGCCACTTCCCAATAGGCTTCGTCATCAAATTGAATGGCCTGAGGTAATTTGGCCGTGTAACAGCACAAAGTGTTTTTGGGAAACACCTCCATGGAACTGTCACTGGGTAAGGTTAAGTAAAATTGGTTGTTCATAATTCCACAGTTCTAGTGTCCGAGGAGTAACTGGAGACCAGAGGAGTGTCTAAAAGAGAATGGTTAGGATGAATGTTGGAACTGACGTTGGACACCAGACTCCCGTTGTTGTTGTTTCCGTTAGAGGAATATTTTAGGGACGGGTTGGGAAGAAGGTAACCAATGCAACTGCTGAAATATGGTCCACAATTGTTTGTCTCCTTGTTGTAAACTTAGATTGGCAATGGCTGCACTGATGACACAATACACCACAAAGATTTGGCAGAAAAAGACGATTTGCGTTTTAGGCACACGTTTTTCCACACCACACCCACAAGGGTTGCTTTTGTAGATCTTGCAGAGAAGAACTGGGGGAAGAAGCGTTCACAGTAGGAACTGAAGCTGTGTTGAAGACCATGATGGTCACTTCTTTTTATAGTCAATGATTTGAGAAGCGTTAATCCAAGAGTCAAAATTTGACGGATATCCTTTCCAATGTACTTTGACTTCTTTGACACGCCGTTTTCCCACTTTTCGTGTTCTTCGATCGAGAATGCTTTCGATTTCGTACACGTCGTCTTCTTTTTTGGTCACACGTTGTAACTCTGGTAAGTAAAACGTTCCTTTTAACACTTCTCCGTTCATGTCTTCCAATTTATAGACGGGAGGATAACGACCACGCACTCGTTCAGTGACACGAAACAATTCGGTGGTCCAGTTGGGCAAGTAACCTTTGTCGAAAGTACGTTTGGTTTTGCCAATGCGTACCCAATCTCCTGTGGCTAACTGTCTACCTTTCTTGGAACTAGTGACTGACGGGGACGTACCAAACAGACGCTCGGAGACGGTCACTTCGTTGTCGGGAGTCACTTCTTGAGGGGCACGTCCAATGCTCCGATGGTAAGATTGGTTGTACGATTGAACGAGGTGTGGCAAGATGTCGATGTACTTGAGAGTGTGTTGATGCGTAAAATATTTCCACATGCGTTCTTTCAAAGTGCGTTGAAAACATTCCACGATACTGGCTTTAGTTTCGGGATTCTCTGTGGTCAAAAAAATGAATGTCACGTTTCTTCAATTTTTTTTTGGAAAGCTTGGTTTAGAAATTCGGTACCTTTGTCGGTTTGCCATCGAAGAGGGTGACGACCACTTTGTTTCAACACCAGTTTCAAGGCTCGCACTAATTCACTGCTCGATTTGGAAGTCAAATGCACGACCCAAGCAAATTTGGAAAAGACGTCGATGACACAAAACAAATATTTGTAGCCACGATTGTAGGTGGCCAAATGAGAGACATCGGCTAAATCCGCCTGCCATTGATGATCGATACCTTCCACTTGGGTGCGACTTCTTGAAAATTTTCGTCGAATAGGTTTGTGTAAGGTGTACGTAGCTTGTTCTTGTAACCATCGTTGCACTTGAGGTAAACGGACACTTTTCAGTTTTGTTTTGGCAGCACGATACAATTTTTGAACACCTCCGTAGCCAGCTGGATGAGATGGATCGTAGTAAATGCTAGCTAAGACCTTCTCCATTTTTTTCTTTTTTCTTTTTTGATTTTTTAATAAGTGATCCAATCTTCGCTGATGCTTTTCGCTATGGAGCGAGAGGGTGGTTTGGAAACGGCTTTACGTGTTCGATGTGCCACAGGAGTCGAAGTGGAAGGTAGTTTTGGTAATGGTGTTGGAGGTGGTAATGGTGGTAAGAGAATTTCTTTGGTTTTCTTGTCTTTTTTCACTTCTGGTTTCCCTTCTTTCTATTTTACTTCTGTCGAAGAAGGAGTGGACATCCTCTTTTTAACCCAAGCTTTAAGTTCTTCTCGTTGAGGTGTAGGGGAAGGGATCAACAAGGACGTTGCAATTTTACTAGGAAGAGGAGCTGCTGGTGGTGTTTAAAAGACTTCTCGTACCTCTTCTTCAGGTATCCGTGGGATTGCTTCTGTCTTAACCGCTGAGGTAAGTGGTGGTGGTGGTGGTGGTGGTGATGGACTTTTCATCAGGGCTTTCAAATCTTTCAAAAAGGTACAGGTGTTTCGTCTAATGCTTTTTGGTGAAAGAGTTGCAGTCGTTGCAACAATTGACCGTACCGTTGAGATTTTTCCGTTTCGGACAAATCGCTACGATCCATCAACGATTGCAATTCGTGTTGTAACTGTGACATTTCGGTCAAATGAGGATTGGGAGGTAATTTTGGGGTCCGTTGTTCTTGCCAACGATGGTATTCCATCCATCGTTTATAAGGGACTAAAGTCAGTTTTCGTCCTTCCATTAGATTTCAAGAATCACGTCTGGGATCTTTTGACTCCAGTGTTCTCCTTTTATCTTCGTCCTCCCAGGATAGTTCCAAGTGATCCCATTACTCCTTGCAACAAGGGTTGTGCTATGTTTCCCAGCAAGGGTGCTAACATGGGTGCTAACATGGGTAAAATAGCAATTCCTCCGCGTTGCATCAACATCTTTTTCTTTTGACGAATAGGAATTTTCTTTTGGACCATTTGGCGAAGAACGTGTCGATGTTTGGCTAAGCATTTTTTCTGATGTGCAGACAAAGGAATCGTGCCTTTCAAAACATTCAGACAACATTCGCACACGGTTTCAATTACGTCCTTCGAGGCGGTTTGAATGAGTTTTTTTCGCATGGGTGAAGGAGCTTTGGACAGGAAGACAACATGTCCCAATGTTTGACTAAACGAGGAGGTAGTCCTTTACTTTTCTTTCCTTTAGGAGTAGAAGAGGAATGGGTTTTGGAGGGTGATATTTTTTTGTGAATTGTTTCCAGGGCAGACACCAAAAAGTACACTAAAGTCAATCACTTGGGTACATGACCTTTTATCCTTTTTTAGCACAACGAAACTGTCTTGTTTCCTTTTGGAACAGGAGAACGATACATCTTTGGGTACACGACAGCCACTTAACTTCATAGTTCGTCCTTGTTAGCCCTTATCCATATGGCCTTTGTAACTGATCAATTTTTTTTTGTTGTCTCTCTTTTAGAAATTGCTCAACCTTTCCCAACATGTTGTCAATATGTCTGTAAACAAAAAAAAGGACTGAAGAAACCGCCTCTTTGGTGACTCCTTTTTTTCTTGAAACGACTGTCTTTTCTGTAGGTGTCGTCGATGCTGAACTAAACGTTTCTTAGGATGACGTGACTGACGTTTTCGTTTTCCTTTTCCTTTTTGCACAGAAGAACGACGATGGTGATGGTGTACACTTCTTGGTGGTGCCATCTTGAGGTGATTAGCAGCACAAAAAAACACACTGATGTTAAAATGGACCTCGAGTCTTTTTATACTGGAATGCGTCGCCACTGATTGTCTTTACGTCGTATCAACTTGATGACAGGCAACACACGTCGTGGAGGAGTTCGCAAAGGGCTAAATCGAGCCAATTCTTGGTTGGACAAATCCAGTAAACTTTGTAACACACCTGTTCTCTCTTGGACTTTGATTTTGGGGGCAGGTACTTTGTGAGCAGCAGCCGCTGCTGCTAAAGAGGAAGCGGGTATTACTGATGGAGAAGACATTTTTGGAGACGCTCTCTTGTAGGTTGAAACTGTTTTCGGTGGACTTTTCTTTCTCGTTTTCTGAGGTGGTGACTTGGTTTTGGGACCGTGACTCTTTTTCGTTTTCTGAGATGGTGACTTGGTTTTACTACCGTGGCTCTTTTTCTTTTTCTTCTGGGTACGTTTGGGAGTAACTTGTATCTTGGGGACAAGTTTGGGTGCATTGGGATCCCATTTTAGGAGGGAACGAATGATGACACCTCCTAGTGAACCACTACCTCCAGGTTTCAAAATGATTTGCTTTTTGGTTTGAGTGTCAATGCGAGGATCAGCTAGTTGCGTCAAGGCTACTTTGTTTCTGTCAAAAAACGTTTGGTTTGATGTGGAATCTGAATGATGCCTTGCAGTAATTGACGTGCTGTCACCGTAAACCATCGTAAGACTTCTTTGAGTCTGGCTTCTAAGACACGAGCACGTATTTGTGGATTTTTCTCGCGACTAATGCCATACAAGGCACGAATCAATTTAACGGGAAGATGAGACTGAAGGGACGTCATGTTGACAATGTGTGAGACAGAATCCAAGTAACCAAGGTTTTTATACTATTTTTGTCTTTGCTGGTCATGATTAAGTCGACGACGGGGATGAGTACACGACAGGTCCACCGTCTTGACACCAGTGGTGAAACAGATGGGTACGAAATCGCAAATAATCGGGGGTAGTGGGTTTCAAATCCACGAGTAAATAGGCGTGTGGAGTTTGAGTGGCATCTTCGTACGCATGAGTTAGCCAAGGTGTTCCTAACTGTTTGGCTAAGACTTGCACTTGCGATTTATCTCTAGGACTTTTAAACAAGACCACGTAATGAGCATTGAGACTGATGGTACGATAGGCTTTACTTTGTTGAAACAAATTTTGAGTAATGTAAATGACACTGGCATTACGATGATGCCCTTTGCGTGTAAACCACAGTTTAATTTCTTCTTCGTCTTCTCCTAACATGTCATCAAAAATAACCAAATGGGTTTGACTGGGGTCAGACACGATACCGTCGTCTTCGACCGGAATGCCTTCCACAAACACAATGGATTCACCTTGACTTTCTCATAGAAGGTTGTACGCGGATTGCCACTCTTTGTAACACCACACGATACGTTGAGGTGGACGATCGATCAAATGATGTTTATGTTCGATCAAACGTTTGACAAATTCGGTTTTGCCTGAACCGCTAGGTCCAGCAATGAGCATGTTAAAGGGATGTCGAAGATACAAGGCATCCCAACTAGCACGGTCTAAATGTTCGTCAATGACTTTGAAAGTGGAGGAAGAGGGAGCAGAGACAGTAGAGGTAGCCATAGTAGCGTCAGGAATGTCACCTTTCGTGTAACACGATGACAAACAAGACAAGAGTTTTTATACTTTTTCAGGACACGTTTATTGCAAACTTTAAAATGAAATAACACGAAAGACATAAATACATAATAATAGCCAAATGGTTAAGTACATGATTAAAAGACACATCAACACAACTATCGTGGAATATAAACAAATTTCTACTTTACAACATTTTTTTGTCATTCAAATGTAGTGTCCTAGGGATAATGCGCAATGTTCTAAACGTTTGTACATGGTTTGGTACTGTCACACAAAGGTTCTCCTGGAATGGTCTTTCGGAAAGGTCAAGGACCGTCCTGTCCTGAAGAGAATGGTTTTCCTCCGTGACAGACTGTACTTCTTCTTCTTCTGGTATTGTCACTAACACAGAATGAAAAGTAACTTTTTTCACGGAAAGTTTTAATGTTTCAGGATTACAAATCTCGGGCATAGTTAGCCACTTCTTTAGTCCAAGCCTCAAAGCCCACACTTTTCCAGTCACGTACATCTGTCCAGTGAGGGTGTAAGTCACAAGCTACACACACATCCTCATACACCTCTTCGGTACCTAAAAGTTGACGAATCTTGTTTTCCCGTAAAGGTTTAGAAGTATCCAGATGAAAGCGCAAAGCTTTCAGGAGAATGAGTTTCTCGTGAGCATTTAAAGGCATCACTTTCATATTTTTGTTTTTGAAGTGGTACGTACTGTTCGTAAAGTGTCCACAAATCATCGGACGGTAAACGAAATCCCAGAAAGCAAGTCACTAAGACACACACGATACGTTGTCCCCAATTCAATGGACACAGTTCTCGTAAAAGGCAATGGTAATCCTCCACTGTTTGAATATGGTCATGGATCTCCTTCCAAGGAATCTGTTGTATCACCACTGATAACGGTTTTGGCATGGTAAAAAGATTTTATAGTCTTTTTGCGACAGCTATAACAAGTAATCTCGTGTTTGTGTGCGCTCGTACGTTTGAGCATGTGCTTGCATGTGCGTTCATTGGTGTGAATTGTATATAAGTGTGTTTTATGCAAGCTCATTCATTGATGAAATAGAATATTGTGCGATTTATGATTCCTCGTTTAGTTAGTGTGATAGCATATTCGTGTGGTTTATGCTTGCTCGTTTCATTGGTGTAAAGGGTATATTTGTATTTTTTCTTCTCATCCGTTGGTGTAGATAGTATATTTGTGTTTTTGTTTTCTTCTCATCCGTTGATGTGGATATTATATTTGTGTGTTTTATGCTTGCTCTTTCGTTGGTGTGGATGGTATTTTTTATGCTTCTCGTTTCGTTGGCGTAAATAGTATATTTTTGTTTTATGCTTCTTGTTTCGTTGGTGTGAATAGTGTTTTTTTGTTTGTTTTATGCTACTCGTTTCGTTGGTGTGAATAGTATAGGGTGTGTTTTATGCTTCTCTTTCGTTGATGAGATGGTATATTCTGGGTTTTGTGCTTCTTCTTTCGTTGAGGAGATAGTATTGGGTGTGTTTTTGTGTTTCTCTTTCGTTGATGAGATGGTATATTTTGGGTTTTATGCTGCTCCTTTCGTTGATGAGATGGTATAGGGTGTGTTTTGTGCTGCTCATTTCGTTGATGCGATAGTATATGTTGTGTTTTATGCTACTCGTTTCGGTGGTGAGGATAGCATGCATTCGCGATAAAAACCTTTTAGAGGGTCAGTCCAATGTCTCGAAAAGACTTATTCTTTCTTGCCTGAAAAGCTTTTTTAGTTGTTGTATAATTTGTGTTTAACTCACAAAAACATTTTTCTCGGTTGCATGTGTCCATTAATGAGACGTTACCTTATCTGTTCCATTCCTATTGTTCCCATACAAACTTCCCGTTAGTGTCCCAGGGTGTTCCATTTAATGCTATAAATCTTGACTCTATAGTACAAAGTAGGGTCAGTTAATGCTAATATTAACGCTAAAAAATTTGACGCTCTATTTAAAAAAATAGGGTCCCATAATGCTAACTACCATAGATGTTATATTATCGCTTAGTTTAATTTTTTTTATACAATTTTTCAGTTTCCACGAAGGTCGGTATGAGTTTAGATCATTTCAGTACTACTTTAAGTCTTGGTAACATTTTAAAAAATTATCTATGGATTATTTTCAGTCTCCGCTAAAGCCAGATGCAATTTCAGAATTTAGTGCTACACTTCGTCTTTAACTCTTTCTAACAACCAATACATCTGACTAGTTACCAGTTTCCATTCAAGTCCGCTATTTCTGAAATTTAGTGGAATATTTTAAGTCAAGGCAATCTGAATACAATCCTCTAGAGTTTTTCTCAGTCTCTACTATGGTTTGGGAGATTTTGGTAATCTTAGTTCTACTTTTAGACTAAGCAAATATAACACGGTTCCTGCAGACTTAACAAAAATAAATTCCATGACTTTTCCAAACCTTTTCCAGGGCCATTTCATAAAACTTAAGGACCGCGCTATCTTGCATTGTCAAGTAAATGAACATAAGGAATAACATCTTTCAATTTAAAATAAGAAATAAGTTAACAACAAATATATTTAATATGTACTTTTTAAATTTACATGGGCTAGCTCACTTTGACTTTATGTAGGAATCCATGTCATAATCCAATGATCAATGTAATTTGTATTGAAAAGAAAAAAGGAAACAATTCTTAGTAGTCTTTGTATGTGTTCCTATTTGCAATATTAACAAAATACATTACTTTCCAGTTGCTTTCTTTTATTTAGTGAACTACACCTGAAAGCATGTGATACTTCCATTAGGAGTACTTACTCTTATTATATGAATTGAAACCATTTATCGATTGTAATTTTATCAATTTATTTAATCGGTTCTCGGTGCTCTATAAAATTTAAAGTAATCAATATCTTTTACTCCATTGTCACAAATTCCATGACTTTTCCAAAACTTTTCAAGGTTTTGACAAATTCCATAACTTTCCAAGGCCCTTGAAATTTATTTTTTAAATTCCAAATTTTTTTCCCGGGATTCCATGACCTGCAGGAACCCTGATATAACTTAATCTACTGCGATAAGTTCAGTCTCCGTCATATTCTGGAACAATTTCGTATGTTTAGCGTTACTTTTAGTCACAGTCACTTGAATATTAATGTTCCAGATTTTCTTAATTTCCACTATAGTATTGGAAAATGTCGCAATTTTAGTATTAATTTTAGTCTAAACCAATGTAAATTAATGTTCAGGGACATGTTTAGTCTCGGTTAAGTTCTGGGACAATTTCGTCATTTTAGCGTTACTTTTATTCACATCCATTTTGGTGTTAGTCTTTTCCTTGATTAAAACTATTTATAGCATCATTATAAATATGCAAATTTATGAACACCATCAACATATTTCAAGTCTATGTAATGCTTTATATATAACTCTAGGTTTTATAGTAATATATGTCGGTTTCTATGTCTCTATTTCATAGGTCCCTCCCTAGAGTCGTAGTGCTAGCTGCACGTATTTAGGACAACTAGGTCAGCTCCTTGCTACACTGTTACCAAGTGTTTAGTACCGTGACGTCATGCCACCGGGGCCATTTCTCTTGTCGCTATACAAACCCAGGGTGTGCTAATACAAAATTCCCCTTGTCGCTATCTTCCTTCGGCTGTGCCATTTGTCGCCAAAGTGCCGCGGACCATATTTTAATGATAACTCCCATTGTCGCTGTAGTGCCCCCCTTCACTACTGACGTAGTACGTAGTAATGGAAAAATGATCAAGGTTTGAAATCAGCGGAGAACATTTATTTGAAAGCTGGGAACAGCGCAAGTTACGGAAAAAAATAAAAGACGAGAAAAAACTCCAATTTATCAAATATTGATAGAATTTCTTTTTAAGATAATGAAATATCGATCTAGCTTGCGGAATGTGAGCGATCTGTCACATTTTCTTGATGTACATCCGCCATCTTTATTGATTGAACTATCCGGAAGTGAGTTGCACCGAGACAACCTATGGTGGTTTCCAGGGTAGATCATAACAGTGAAAGGTCCTATTGCGTGTAAACTTTCTATATAAGTGAATTTTTATGCATTATTATATCTTCATAACATTATTATTGGTATTGTGATAGTTACACGAGAGGATTGATTATATATATATATATATATATATATATATATATATATATATATATATATATATATATATATATATATATATATATATATATATATATATATATATATATATATAGTGAGAGAGAGATGGGGGTTAAATAGAAGTATTAATAAGCAGAACTTTGACGCTTGAAAGACAATGATGTAACAGTTGAAAGACAACAATGTCACGCTTGAAAGTCAATAATGTCATGCTTGAAAGACAATAATGTCAGTTGCAAGACAATGATGTCACACTTGAAAGACAATAATGTCACGCTTGAAAGTCATTATTCTAAATTTTGAAAGACAATTATGTCACGCTTGAAAGACAATAACATCACACTTGACAGACAATAATATTACGCTGTAAAACAATAATGTCACACTTAAAAGACAATATCAAATTTGAAAGAGAATAATGTCACGAATCAAAGACATTAATGTCACGATTTAAAGTCAATAAGGTCAAGCTTGAAAGAACATAATGTCACACTTGAAAGACAATAATGTCACACTTGAAAGATAATGTCTTGATCGACAATAATATCACACTTGAAAGACAATACTGTCACGCTAGAAGGTCAATAATGTCACACTTGCAAAACAATAATATCACACTTGAAAGAAAATAATGATACGTTCCAAAGATAATAATGTCACGATTGAAAGTCAGTAAGGTCACGCTTCAAAGCCAATAATGTCACACTTGAAGAACAATAATATTACACTTGAGAGACAATAATGTCACTTGCAAGACAATGATGTCACACTTGAAAGACAATAATGTCACGCTTGAAAGTCATTAATCTCACGTTTGAAAGACAATGTCACACTTGAAAGACAATAATATCACACTTAAAGGACAAAAATGTTACGCTAGATAAAAAATAATGTCACACTTGAAAGACAATAATGTCACGCTTAAAAGTCGATAATGTTACGCTTGAAAGACAATAATGTCACACTTGACAATGATGTCACGCTTGAAAGTCATTAATCTAGGTTTTGAAAGACAATGATGTTACACTTGAAAAACAGTAATATCATAATTGAAAGACAATAATATTAAGCTGGAAAGACAATGTCACACTTGAAAGACAATAATGTCACGCTTTAAAGACAATGATGGAACACTTGAAAGACAATAATATCAAATTTGAAAAATAATGTCACGATTCAAAGACAATAATGTCACGATTTAAAGTTAATAAGGTCACGCTTGAAAGAACATAATGTCACACTTGAAAGACAATAATGTCACACTTGAAAGTTAATAATGTCACACTTGAAAGACAAGACTGTCACGCTTGAAAGTCAATAGTGGCACACTTGAAAGATACTGTTACGCTTCAAAGACAATAAAGTCACGATTGAAAGTCAGTAAGGTAACTCTTGAAAGACAATAATGTCACACTTGACGGACAAACATATCACACTTGAAAGACAATAGTGTCACTGGCAAGACAATGATGTCACACTTGAAAGACAATAATGCCACGCTTGAAAGTCAATAATCTCACGTTTGAAAGACAAAATTGTCACACTTGAAAGACAATAATTTCACATTTGAAATACAAAAATGTCACGCTTAAAAGACAATGATGTCACACTTGAAAGACAATAATGTCACGATTGAAAGACAATACTGTCACGTTTGAAAGACAATGATGCCATACTTGAAAGACAATAATATCACACTTGAAAGACAATAATATCACGCTAGGCAATAATGTCAAGCCTGAAAGTCAATAATGCCACGCTTGAAAGACAATGATGTCACACTTGAAAGACAATAATATCACACTTGAAAGACAGTAATATCAAGCTTATAACACAATAAGGTCACGATTGAAAGTCAATAATGTCACGTTTGAAAGACAGTGATGTCAAACTTGAAACAGAATAATGCCACACTTGAAAGATAATAAAGTCACGCTTGAAAGACAATAATGTCACACTTGAAAGACAAAAATGTCACATTTCCATAATGTAACAGCAAAAACAGTATCATATCGCATGAAGGACGTAATGCGAATGAAGTGTAGGACTCAAAACATGGTGTAGTAATATATTATATACTAAACGAAGTACTGGGCTGTGAACATAGTGTAGTTACAGATGACATGGTCAGTAAAATGTAGGACTATGAACATGGTATAGTGACAGATGATATGCTCAGTGAAATGAAGGACTATGAACCTTTTACAGATGACATGCTCGACGAAGTATAGGACTGTGAACATAGGGTAGTTACAGATGACATGCACAATGAAATGTAAGACTGACACGGTGCAGTGAGAGATAACATGCTAAATGAAATGTAAGACTATGCACATGGTGTAGTTACAGATGAGATGCACATTGAAGTGTCGGACTATGACCGTGGTGTAGTGACAGATGATATGCTCAGTGAAGTATAGAACTATGAACATGGAACAGTTACAGATGACATACTCAATGAAGTGTGCGACTAACATGCTCAATGATGTATAAGACTATGAACATAGTGTAGTTACAGATAACATGCTCAATGAAATGTAAGAATATGCACAGGGTGTAGTTACAAATGACATGCTAAATGAAATGTAAGAATGTGCACAGGGTGTAGTTACAAATGACATGCTCAATGAAATGTAAGAATGTGCACATGGTGTAGTTACAGATGACATGCTCAATGAAATGTAAGAATGTGCACAGGGTGTAGTTACAAATGACATGCTCAATGAAATGTAAGAATGTGCACATGGTGTAGTTACAGATGACATTCTCAATGAAATGTAAGAATGTGCACAGGGTGTAGTTACAAATGACATGCTCTATGAAATGTAAGACTATGACCATGTTGTAGTGACAGATAACATACTCAATGAAATGTAAGACTATGCACAGGGTGTAGTTAGAGATGACATGCTCAGTGAAGTGCAGGACTCTGAACATTGTGTAGTGACAGATAACATACTCAATGAAATGTAAGACTGTGCAAATGGTGTAGATACAGATGACATGCTGAGTGATGTGTCGAACTATGAAAGTGGTGTAGTGACAAATTATATGCTCAGTGAAGTGTAATACTATGAACATGATGTAGGTATAGATGACATACTCAGTGAAGTGGAATACTCGATGGTCTAGTGATAGAAGATATGCTCAGTGAACAATAGCACTATGAACGTGGTGTAGTTACTGATGACAAGCTCAATGAAGTGTGGGACTATAAAAATGGTCTAGTTGCAGATGTCATGCTCAGTAAATAGTAGCACTACGAACATGATGTAAATTGATGATATGCCCTGGGAAGTGTAGCATTATGAATATTGTGTACCGCTAGTTACAAATGATATACTTACTAAAGTGTGTGACTTGAACACGGTGTGGTCACAGATGATATACGTAATGGAGTGTGTGAATACGAACATAGCGTGGATACATATGTTTAATTTAGTATGTGACTTTGAGCATGGTGTGGATACAGATAATATACTTAATGAATTGTGTGATTTGAACATGGTGTGGGCACAAATTATATACCTATTGAAGTGTGTGTGTCTTGAACATGGTATGGGTGTGGGTACAGGTGATACACTTTGAGCAAGGTGCGGATGCATATGTTTAATGAAGTATATGACTTTGAGCATGGTGTTGATACAGATGATATAATTAACAAAGTGTGTGACTTTGAATATGGTGTGGGTACAGATGACAAACTTAATGCGAATGAAGTGCTATATTCTGGTATATACAGATTATTTACAGACGAAACTGTACTAACTTCTATCAAATTGTAGAATTTTATATTGTTCAGAAACCGACGTTGATTGTCTAAACAATAGTCTTGAGAAAACAGAAAATAAAAGCATTGCTTTATTTTAAAAGACAATTCACCAATGAAAAATTGTTTGAAACAAGAAAACCCCACCAAAACAAAAACTCGTCGAAAAAAAAAAACAACAGCCCATAAAGAATACAAAAACGTCAATCTGAAAAAGAGCCTAAAAGCAAGTACTGTCATCTATCGTATATAACCATGTAAAAACAGTTATCGATCAATATACATCATTATGCGCTTACATATTATGGTACTATGACAGCATGGTAAGCAAAACTATTATGCACAAATGTTCAGTAAGTAATTCGTAATAAACATTAAAGACTATCTAAGATTCACGTTTGAATTCACTGAAACAAAATAACGGCGAAGCTTTCAATTTGTTGTGTCTATATTGTGTTTTCACTTTTGGCGTTCCTCTGTAGATTGCATGTTAGCAATAAATATGAGCTTACAACTATTAAAATAAATGTTAATAACAAATCTGACGAAACATTTGGGGTGACTTTACATTAGATAATTCAGTGGGGTTAGTTTTGTTGCAACGTGGGCTGTTGTGACATAAGTTAGGTAGGAAGTATTACGACATGTGTCTAGTAGAAAAATATTGCGATGTAGAGACATAAGGGTATATATAAAGACGAGAGTTGATAAATCAAATCATTCTTATTTCCCGTGTTCTTGTTTTAATATCAGTCTGCAGATGTGTGTAATATATATATATATATATATATATATATATATATATATATATATATATATATATATATATATAAACACAAATTTTTAGTATAAGTATTAGGATTGAAATGCTCTCCAAATCTTCTCTAAATCATATTAAAAGTATTTTTTTAAAAAAAATTAAATTATATTGAATTAATTTTCCACGAAGCTATAATGAGATTAAAACTTGATTTGTTGTTGTGCAGCAGCTGTGTGCTGTTTGGATAAAGATCACAATTGAGTGAGCAAGTGCATTCCCCTGTATTTAAAAGATTAACCTCAACAAATTTTAGACTTGATGAAAGCTGATGTTAGGCAATCATACAACTCACTAATACCCAAATGTCAGCAAATAGATGATTCACGCGTATCAGGTGGGAAAGGCATGAGAATTTATTCTGATTCGAGAGCAACAAGCATGTATAAAAAAGACAGCATTCCCGTGTGAAAATCAGTATGTTCGTTCGAGAATCAGAAAAGACTATTCTCTTTCCTTACAGCGATTCCCGCCGTATCACTCGTATCGCCATTTCCTCAAAAATTTAGCCGTATCTACACGGTTATAAGTGACACACTCCATCTTTATGAGAGCCTCTCTCTCTCTCTCTCTCTCTCTCTCTCTCTCTCTCTCTCTCTCTCTCTCTCTCGCGCGCGCGCGCGCGCGCGCAAAGACATCTCTTAAAATGACTTGTATTTCCTTCTCATAGCAGGGAATGAGAAGAATGTTATGATAATAAACATTTCTTTTCATAACAAATGTTAGAGAATAGACAAAAGAATGCCGGGCGAATATCATGAAAAATGTGTCACTCCGCAACGACTGGACAACTCTTCTGTGATTTTCGTACGTTTCGTCCACAAGAAGTGTCTGTTCTGAAACATCAGCAACAGGAATATCACGACGGGAACGATGACAATTACAACTTTGAGGATTTCCAGCATAAAAATGTATACATCGCAGGTGAGAATTCTTCTGTAGTAACACCTGAAATTACCACATGCCGAATGCATACAGTATCTAGTCCAGCTCAGAGAGCGTACTACCTGCAACCCTTGCTGAAATACATATATCTATCCATGCCATAAACCGAGATTTTTCCATAGGTCCAAACAGCGACATCTCCACCAGGCCCCAAAATCAACGGCAGCAGCATTGACAGTTTCCATTGAAAGTGACGTTAACTTTAACATTTTGAACTCTTTCTGTATTACAGACAATACGTGTATTATTTATTATTTAATAGTTAATTCGATCATAGGAAGAACATTTCTGGATTGTGGTAATTCTCAGTTATGTTTTTGCTATTTTTTTTAAATACAAAATTTCAAGATTAGTGCTTTAATTTCAAACTATTTTAAAAAATGATCTAAATTATTCTGTATTTAAGTTTTCGTTAAGTAACATTAACTTTTCTATACCTACTGACTTTAACTTGCATTCCACAAACTAAACTTTTACAAACTTATTCGTACTGAATTTTGCTCACATTTTTATCAAATAAACGCGTCTTGGGTGATGAAAGCTATCTAAACATATTTAAATACTATACTGTAAAATGTTTTTAAATTTTGAAAATCGCTGATAAAGTTGAGTCAGAGTTAGAAATTAATGAAATTATAGCTAAATTTAGACAGCTGAGATAAAGATTTAGTACAACGGAACGGAAAATAATTCTTTATAAACTTTTAATAAGAACCGCAACTATTATAACGGGCAAATCATGTTTAACCAATTATTAAATTGATTCATGGACCTTAAATCTTCATTTACTCTACCTCTGTGATTGTTAAGTTTTCGAATGTAAAATAAGTATTCTTTGTGTGTGTGTGTGGGGTGTCTGAAGAATGTATCTTTATCTCGATATCAGTGGATAACATATTTTAAAATCCATTTATACCTAATATATATATGTACATTATAGGTCTGTCTTCTCAAATAATGATATTATTAATGTATGCAATTCCTCTAAATTCTGACGTGTTAAAGCCCGTAAATAAAGTTCGGTCAAACGCTGAAAACTAAACCAGAAACTGCCCTACCAAGGCAGCAAGCGATGAGCGGGGCCCCCCCGAGCAAAAAAAAAATAAAAATGCATTGGGATATCCGTCAGTAGCGCAGTAACCCTTAAAGCGCGATGCTTAAGGCGGCTGCCTCATTCGCCTAGTCCTAGGGCCTGGCCAGAACTAAACGACGGCTTTAAGAATAGAAAACATCTCTAGTAAAGCTAGCTGTCGATATTGGCATACTGCCATTAAGGGCTGTATAGATTGAGCTTGAAGTGTTGCATGGAGAGGTTCGTAATCATTAACCTTGCATTGTACTATAGGTAGATCCAATGATAGAGGTTTCAAAGCTCGGTACGATTATTTTTCTTCAGGCTATTTATTTATTTATTGTTCAACATTAAGCTTTCGTCAGACAAGTATATTCCGTATGGATCAATATTACTGTTACAATACGAAACTTTTCTTTATGTTTCTCTGCAAAAAAATCTATACAAAATAGCCTTTTAACTCAGTTTATTCACAGTATCAGAGAAATGTATTGAATATTACAGTGGCCACATTAAATCCAAAATTGAAAATTTGTATCTTTAAAGAATATAAGCAATAATTATAACCTAATCAAAAATATTCACATGCACGATAATTTAATTTTGCTACAATTTCAGATGAATAAAAATAAATAAAAATCCACTTTGCTGTGAATTCAAATGCACTTATTTCATTACTGCCTGACAGGTAACACTAAGCAAATGATTACGCCAATAACTATGCCCATGATTATTGCAGGTAGTGCTATAGAGAGTAGAACATATTTGTTTTGTCGCGGCAAATTTAATAAAACATCCATCACACTTTCGTTACGCATGTGTGATTGCGGATCATCTGTACGTGGTGCCTTTTTCGTGAACATGGACCTTTTGGCGATTGTGTCTGACGTCCTTTTGACGACGACATCCGATGCTCTTTTGATGACAGCGTCTGACGCCCTTTTAACAACAATGTCTGACATTTTTTTGACGAATGACTCTGATGCTCTCTGATTGAGTGTGGCTGACGCTCGTTTAATGACTCTTTGCACGATATCTTGGACAATCGGATGCTGAGAACTCGTGTCTGTTATCTTCCCATTTACCCTCTCATCTTCTATCTCCTCTTGGAGTAGAACCGGTTCCGGGAATGTTTTTTCGGATTGTTCGGAGTTTTGGCCTGAAATATCGCAGACGTTATCAGTGTCTTTGGCACCATCAATCACTTGAAGATCAGACAAATTACCATCGATGTTCTGTACATAGATCTTGGTTTTAAAAAGGGGCATCACGACCCTTTCATCTCCGTTCCAAGGGACAAACATATATGAATCTTTGTCTGGTGGCCTGAGTTTTCTGGTCTCTTTCTCCGATCTTACGATCTTAGCCGTTTCCTTGCTAAATACAACCCATTTCCAGTAGATTTTTTGAAACGGTGGGACAACTAGGAAGACCTCCCAATATCCGCCTTCTACATAATGGGCAGGAACCGGAACTTGTTTGTTCAGCTCATCCTTCTTCTTAGCCCGGATGATGCCGATGCTCTCTGTACCAAGGTTTTGCACGTTGTAATGAGTACGAAGCTCGAAGGTGATATCCAGATCACTTGACATCTGCATTAAAAGAAATAATAATAATAATAATAATAATAATAATAATAATAATAATAATAATAATAATAATAATAATAATATCACGCTCTTTTCTGCTTCGCATCGAGTGATTTATGGCGCTCGCATTTAGAGATCACTCACTAACAACTCACCTCTGTCTGCGTTGGTTCGAATCTGGCTCGGTTCGATGAATGTGGGTAGGTGAGAAAGTTGCCAGTAGGTAGTTTATCATATGCTGAAAAATGACGTTAAACCCCACAAAACAAACTTCTTCGTATAATCATCGTTCCCATCATCGTCTACATTATCAACATGGCCATCGTCACCTAGGATTATATACATGTATGCAGCAACTCTCTCTCTCTCTCTCTCTCTCTCTCTCTCTCTCTCTCTCTCTCTCTCTCTCTCTCTCTCTCTCTCTCTCTCTCTCTCTCTCTCGTAATGGTAAATATTGTTGCATGGATTATTGATAATAATACATAAGGTTTATGTATATAATTTACTTTCATTAACTTAAATGAAGCTGGCAAAAGCAAAACTGCTATTAAGAACATTTAACTTAACGAAAAATAAATATGTAAACACGGAGAGAGAGAGAGAGAGAGAGAGAGAGAGAGAGAGAGAGAGAGAGAGAGAGAGAGAGAGAGAGAGTATGTGTTATCGATAAATAAAACGTATATATTTATTGCAACTGAATTTATTCTAATAATCTCTTCATATACTGGATTAAACATCCAAAATGGGTTGTATTTAAAAGCAGCAGTCAAGCAGACAAAAGTGTTCACTATTATTATTATTATTATTATTATTATTATTATTATTATTATTATTATTATTATTATTATTATTATTATTATTATTATTATTATAAAACGAAATATTAATACGCATATCTCATGATTAAATAGTTAGTATAAAATTAATACATTAACCTGGAGACATACAGTGATAACAAGTAAAGATAGATTTTATAGGTGATGTTGTTGATATACCCTATACAAGAAAGGCATCTCTAGGCCATATTTTAATTATCTGCCCTTATTTTCAAATAAATCCACTCTCTTGCCTTCCTGTTGTTTGCATGTATCGTGTATGTTCAGGCACATTTCCAAAGAATATGTACCATTCTTTTATATGAAAGTGTATCTCAACGTATCATACAAGCGCCTTTGTTGATCGTAAATAAAATAGTAAATATTGTTCCAAAATTTAAGACATTTGTAGTTTTATGAACATCTGTTCATCCTTGATTATTGAGTATTCATCATCTCTGAGCTCCGAAAGGAAAATGTATACGTCGCTGTGATCTTTTACAAGAACATGGAAGAAAGTACAGGATATTAGATCTCTCGTAATCCTTCAGACTTCAGATAAGGAGCGTACACGTTTTGCAATAAAATATTTGCTTTTGAAAGCTCACACCTTTCTTTTCACAAAATCACCTCTCCACCATCAAAAAGTTAACATGGTTAATAGCTAGCACTCTCACGTCGAAATGAGACGAGGATGTTCAGATTGTTGCATGATGGAAGAGATCGGATTCGAAAAAAAAAACAATTTATGAAGTTTAACGAAATTACAAGCTTTTGCCAACCTACGCAACGACTGAATGCTGTCTTACATCTTTCACGAAAGATGTGTATGTTACAGGTCGTTTCAAGATATGAATAAGAAAACAGACCAAACAACACTGGCATGATCATCCACCTAAATTTTGGTTCAGGTGCCATTTCTGACCTAAAAACATACCAGACAGGGGAAAAAACGTCAAATATACCCGAAGAGGAACTCTCTCTCTCTCTCTCTCTCTCTCTCTCTCTCTCTCTCTCTCTCTCTCTCTCTCTCTCTCTCTCTCTCTCTCTCTCTCTTTAATATGTACTTCATAACTATACAACCATACTTTATTTCTTTCATTTGTACTTAACCATAGATTTTCTCTCAGAAATTAATTACATGCTCTGTTTTGATACGTGCATGCTAAGCTTGAAATTTCTTATTGAAGCTTCTGGCGGAAGAATCCGAGAAAAACCCGGGAAGTGCCTCAGATCCAGGGGAAGCCACTGGCAGTTTTTTTTTTTTGTTGTGTTTTTCACATACCTACACTGGCTGATCCTGAGACTCGATCCCACGCGGACAGAGATGGCAACGATCGGTATAGGTGAGTGCTTTAGTCAACTCAGCCCCTCCCCGGGCGGTGTTGACAAGAGGTAGGGGGCTTACCATGGATATATCTATGGGGCCCGAGTCTGTAAGAGGGCTTAGGCCAAACAACACTTTTAATTTTATAAACGAGAAATTATGTTTGAACAAGATCTTTGAGAGGTCCGGGTTTTTCTTACCACAGTCCTCGTCTCTTTTAGTCCCTTCGAACGCCAAGACAGGTAGCTTCTATCGATACATCTAAATATCTTTGTTTCAGACTTTCAAGTCGCATATATAAGGATCCGTGGTGGCACAGTGGTTAGCATGCCCGACTCACGACCGAAATGATGCGGGTTCAAATCCTATCCTAGGTCAACTACCATGGCGTGTCCTTGGGCAAGCACTTTACTCATTTCACTCGACACTTTATAACCTACATTTGTTGCTGTGGCGTAAAGCACCAAAGACGAACCAAGTAGAACTTCAAAAAGTGGTATTGATATCAAAACGATAGGATAGCAGAGTAATATATTATATATCAACGAACTAGTACTAGTATCTAACTAGCCTGAGTGCTTTCGACTCTTAATGAATCTTTTTTAAAGGCATATAAAAGACAAACAAATTAAACAGAAACACCGTTGTGTTTGCAAAACTTTACATGGCTGTTTCTATAGGAATTAAACCTTTAAATTTATTATGTTTCAATTAGTTTATTTCAACTTGTTGCGGATGCTGAAAAATATTTTTATGAAAAGGAAACATTTTCCAGCATCCGCAACAAGCTGAAATAAACTAGTTCAAACACAATAAATTTAAAGGCTTAATTCCTGTAAAAAAAAATATGTAAAGATTTGCAAACAACATTTTCCATATAGAAAAGATGAATAAGAGAGACTACATTAAGGTAAGGTAAGCATTAATCTGGTTTCAATGATGGCAATAGGAAACAAGTTTCTAGGTGATACAGTATTGTTGTATTCAGTAGTGGTCCTTTGTCTCTGCAGTTATGTCGTATTTTAAATGTTCAAATTCAATAAATAAATGATAACCTGAATCCAAATATTCTGAGTCATTATTGTTTAGCTTATTACTGTATTCACAAATGTAATGCAACTTACCATGAGCTTTTTCATTGACTCCTCCTGACAACATACACTTTTCAGGCACGACGTCACCAAGCAATGTCAAGGAAATGAATTACGTCATTGCATTATTGGGTACGAAACTTTCGCTCGCTAATATGATGGGTCATACTTTAGCGTCTTTTTGTCCTTTGAATAAGAAAGTCATTCATGGACTGGTACTTAAGAGAAGTGAATTTCGGCGTAAAATTTAATTCTATTTATTTAATCTAGTTAAAAAGAATCGCATTGTAAAGTGCGTATAGTTAACATCGTTGCAGCTACTTGCCGTTATCAGCTGGCTGCCTGTGCAGATATTCTTGTTTTCACGAATATGAACAAACCTACTTAACTAATAACTGCGAGCGCGAATAAAGTATGCTCGACAATGTGGCTCAACATCACCTTTAACACTGTTTGAATGAACCTATGGAAATTTCTCTTACAAGCACAACTATCAGCAAAAAAGGTGCATAGCGGATTATCACCAGCAGCTTGCGACAATAATCAAACTATAGGCCTATTCGAATTAGCCCGCGGCTTGCGACTATAATAGAACTACAGGCTGCTTTAGACCCATCAGAATTGTCATCAGCAGGGGCAGTCCTAGTATAGCTGCAAATGGCGTCCATGGTGAACCATGCAATCAACCGCCCCTACCCCACCCATTATTTCTCCTCAAATTTGCCGCCACTTTCAACCGTCCAGTTCGTTTGTATGGACGGACCGCCCTTTTGTATCAATGTTCATTTAGGATTAAAGCTTAATAATGTTTATTTTAATAATGTTCAGCATCATGATAGCTTTAATGTTTTGTTTTTTTCATTTCTGAGAAAATATTATACGACGTATATTAACATAAAATGTAGAAACGTGGTATTTTGTCGGTGTCAATGTTATCAGTTTGTTAGTAGTATGAGAATGGGCATTTATGGACTACTCTCAAAATAAAGAGAGCCCCAGATCTCTCTGTCTTTCTGGACCTTAGTGAATATTTTTTTTTTAGAAAAGAAACTTAAATTCAGTAAGTCCGAATCGATTCTTACTTTATGTTGGCAAATGGTGTTCATTAGACTAAACACTCAAAGAAAAACAACAAGACTGACCATGATGTACTTTTCTGGACCACAGCCTATTCAAACAAGAACGATTCTTGACAGATTTTACAGAATGCATATCCGCATGAGTGATAAATGTAATGTTTTTTTTTAAAAAAGACAAATTCGTACATAAATACTTGACTTTAAATGGTTTTGTTATTTAAAATTGTTTTGTTATTTAACAGTTTGTTTAGATATAGTCTTTCACTAAAATGTACGTGAGACTTATCGACCTTTTCAATATTTTCCCTTAGAAGAATAAATAGCTCTTTAATACAGATTTGTTAATTCTTTATTTATTTCTAGCATTTCAGTATTTTGGACAACATTTCGTTGTCTCCAGCCATGCTATCATTCGACAAATTACTTTCAAAACTATTAAACAATTCACTTAAACATATGGTGGCTCTCTACAGTTTCGTATTTT
The DNA here is from genome assembly GCA_016746295.1 of Potamilus streckersoni. Classification (NCBI taxonomy): domain Eukaryota; kingdom Metazoa; phylum Mollusca; class Bivalvia; order Unionida; family Unionidae; genus Potamilus; species Potamilus streckersoni. The sequence continues at coordinate 4,803,293 of JAEAOA010001578.1, read as the reverse complement.
GCAAGTTGTTAGATATTTATAGAAAAGGAATTTGCCAGCTTTTCCTCGCTGGTTATACTGACTTTAAAAAAAGACATTGCATATATCGTGTATTGTTAAAAGAACTTTTAATTCCATTTATAACAGTTTATGATTCATGTGTGCAATTTAGGTTATAGGGTATACAGCCTAATCTTAGTTCAGATGTAGACATTAAAAAACAAAACAAATGCTAGCTCCTCCTGGTAATTTTCACTTTCTGAACTTCGGAAGTCTCTCTCTCTCTCTCTCTCTCTCTCTCTCTCTCTCTCTCTCTCTCTCTCCGTATTTGAGCGGGAAACAAAGATGAAAATGTTCTATGTCAAATAGACGCTTGTGTTTTGTTAGAAGAGATACAATCTGCTTGATAACATGGAATGCAATTATGTTACTCCATTTAAGATGGAGTTCGAAGATCAGTTCGTATCTGTCAGCGTGCCTTGCCGTTCACAATGACGTTTAGTGCTGAATAAGAAATATTCCATGAAATGAGATTTGAATACCTACCATAATTCAAATTGAAGAAAACACAATGAAACTGTCAAATATAAATGGGATCATATTTTGTTTGTGGCGCTGGAGTGAGTGTTATCTGTTCAACCAAGGGCTGCTGTTCACGTGTTGGTTTTCGTTGCCTTTTCCTTAGTAGGAAACCCACAACAGATATCTTTTAGACGGCAAAGATAGTGAAAAAGTGATTATTATAACATGAATTTCTTAATTCCTGCTGGAAAAAATAAATACAGTGGACAACTACATTGCATGAATTTATTTATTGAAAAAGTTTACTATAAGGAGAATACAATCTTTGTTATTGAAAAGGATGAAAAAAATCTTGTAAAATTCACATCTTCAATTATGATAAATTTTATCCGAATAAAATAATGTATCATTGTTTTCTTTCATTTTATTTATAAGTATTTTATTGCAGTAAATATTATTTTCAAAGAAATTAAATATATTACAGATGCAATCAGGGCAGTTTCAAGTTTGAATTGGACGAAATGGCGCCCCAAGCGAACGTCGCCTTTGATGTCATTACCCCATCCATTCAGATAAATATCACAAATTCAGTGACGTGGCGCTCTATGAGGTCGATTGTACGACTGCCCTGGATAAAGGTATTGATGATATACGGAGATCACAAACGATCGATTTCTACACCTTGGCATAATTATCATATTTCAATCTTGTCACGTTGTCTTTATTTCAGGGACTTTATATATAGACAAATTTATCACGCGCGAAGAAACTGAAGTTCGCAAAGAATTTAGAGACCTTAAATATTCTCAATGATGAATAAATTAAGCAAATATAGCTGAACACTTTATATGTTGATTTTAATACTTTCTCTCAAGATACTATAAATTAAAATTCACGTCGAGGGCATGAGCCATGTCAGGTCGAGGATACACCTGTCAGGACTGGCTTTCATTATGTCAGATTTGTTACAAGATGCTTGTATAAAAATGGGTATATTATGTATTTGTTTTTGTACTGTCTGTCTAAATGTTATGTATGGTTTACGACTAGCAATTGTTAGTGTATTTGTTATGCCTCCACCCCGTCATCGTTTCATACTATGCTATTCTAATTACGTTATGTCCTTATTACCTGAGACTACTATCTGAGTCGTCCTACCTCTCGTGCGCCTTGAAGGCATAGCTATATATCTATATATATATATATATATATATATATATATATAGATATATATATATATATATATATATATATATATATATCTATATATATATCTAGACCGATATCTCAGCCCCTCAACCATAATAATAATGACTGGCGGTAGAGGGGCTGATATCGCCTTTCATTAAAACCTGCAAAAATCTGCTGCCTCTCTTGCCTGCACACTTCGGTCTATATTTTATATATTTATCGGTATTTCTCTCGGCTGTTGAGCTACCACCAGCTGAAGGGTTCTTTTTGGCATAATATTCAGGATCAAATCCTGTGTTTGATGACTTGTAAATCCACGTGGAATAGCAGAACCTTCTGTTCTGTGGCCATTTTGAACTTCGCCCTAGATATGTCTGTTACCATATACCGGTAAGTGTCTAATCTGTACACAGTGGTGTTCCAGAAAGATCTGCACGCAGCAAAATTGCAAATTTTAATACACAGGTGAGATAAGACCCACATATCGTCCATAAGTATCAACATAGATTTGGGGATCAAATGTATTGGACTACCTCTCATCATCCTCACTTCTTGCTTAAGGTCATATCATTCGTTTAGTTATTTCTTACACATAGATATATTACCTATCTGACCCTTTTATTCTTCTTCCTATTTAAGTGTGTGGTATAAAGTTCTCTTATTCTGTTTTGAGGTATCTATATTTGTTTCACTTTTATACTTTAACACTACTCGTATACACCAGTAATTGCTTGTATGTTATGAATTGCGTACATATTTTCTTAATATGTATAGACTTCATACTATATTTCATTTTTCCTTATGGACATTTCTTCCTTCTATTGACAAACTTCAGTCTCTTAATTTCCTTATGCTGTAAATTCCCGTGTAAATGAATATATGTCGTTGCATTTTTATGTTCAAATATTTAAGGATTCATTCTCTTTCGAGAGTTACGTATCGGTTACTGTTTAATCTTATATTGGGGTTTGACTATTTTTTATGTTATCTTCCGTTCGTCTTTGATTCTATGTAGTCTTTATTTCCGCTAAAGGCAGCCTATATCTAGAGAATGTCCGTGTTTCTGTATTCTCGATCGTTTGATCCAGTATTCCCTGCAGACACTTTAGTCTACCTAGGATGCTCGTTTTCTTTAATTTCTTTATTATTGAACTACAGTCATCTTTTCCCCCTCGTTTCCCGATTGCAAATGTGTTTTTCCTTAGATATTTTTCGCTGGTTCCATTTTCTATTCAGGGAAACACGAAACCTCTAAAATGTACCAAAGTAAAGTAATATTTCCTTTGTTTATTTTAATATATTTTTTTCATTCTTTTTCTTCTAGTGTTTTATCTTCTTTTCCAATATCTCTCTGGTTTATGTTTTCAACATATTTCGCGTGAGATGAAACGTCCTCAGGTTGAAACATTTTGCAGGAATCAGTGCGGCCCCAGCCCACAGCGTTTTTTTGTCCCCTTCCCTCGCCCCTTTTGAATAACCCTCGTCTTCTGTCTCCTTCTCTCCTTTGGATACATCAGACACTTCCGCTATTGCGTCATTGCTATCTGGGGGTAAATTAGTAGATGTTATCTTTGCATAGCTTGTTGTTGCCTTTATACGTTGTCTTAGCAGTCTCTTTGGAGATGACTCACTGTACTGCACCTTCCACAGGGCCTGTGGTTAATGCAACCATATTACTACGCCTTTAAGAGGAAGCTCATGAGGTTGAAGAAAATATATATCTTTTGTGCTTTCTCTTTTTGTAATTGCAGGATTCTCACCCCAATTTGCATATTTTCGAAACCCTTTGTAGTTTCCTTTTCTGACTCTTGGTCTGAATTTGGAACCTTTTTTATTTTTCAAGACGTTCTTTAGTCGTATTTCTAGTGGAAGGCCGGATTGGTAAACTTATATAATTTCTCATTCTGTTTCTCTTTGGGGGCTGGGGACTTCTATTTTGACTTCTTTGCCTTATTTCAGTTTCCTTCGCCTCTAGAGTTGGTGTTTACCCTTTCGCATATAGGAATCACGGTACTAATTCAGTTCCCATAGTAAACCTATGCAAACACCATGATATTAAAAATTATATAACTTAACATTTTGGAGTGCTCATGACCAAACTTATATTTATCAGTATAGATGAAACCTGGAAATCAGCTTCTGTACAGAGGAAAGGATATGAGCCGCGGCGTTTTCTGGAGCTGCGTATGTTTGAAAACACGTGGTTTTAATTCCCCACCAAAGAAAGAGTCAGATACTAAATTTAGTAATGAGTGAATGAGTGTTCCAAACTCAAGACTATTAAAGAACTGATATTCCATCAATAAAACAGTGTCTCTATTTTTATTCACTTTTCCTCAAACATAACTTACATTATTAACCAATCCTGGTCAGCCTAACCCGTATATACTCTATTTAAAGTTCATCTATTTCTTGTCTGGTTTCCATTTTTCAAATACAATTAGTACCATGTGTCCTATATATCACATCTGTCCCTGCGAAATTTGCGATAGCTGCAACTCACTCTTCCTGAACTGATTGTCGTTTCAACACTGGGTTCTGAAGAAAAGAAATTATATAAAACCTAGCTGGTTCTAAATAAAATTGGTGTCGATATATGATATGACCACGATTGCAACCATTTTGAAATCTTACTCGTCCTGAACAGAAATTCACATCAACAAGAAGCTTACGATTTATTAGATTTATTATGTCTACTGTATATACCGTTTATTCTCGTTTATAAGACGAATCCAATTGCAAACTGCACAGATCCAGATCCGCCATCGCATAAAGAGCCGGCTAATACGGGTCTGTGCAGTTTGTTTTGAGTAACCAGTAGAACAAATATCATATATACGGATCTGCAGACGGATATACGGATCTGGCAGATCAGGATTTTTGTTGTTTGCAGTTTGACTCGACTTATTAATGAGTACAAGTCGGTCGTTGATGTGTAATGAAATTGGTGTTTACAGTATGGCTATTACGGCGGTCATCTTTACAAGCCTTTAATTGCTCAAAAATATCTTGGATGGTTTTAAAAGTCTGCATTTGAAAAAAAAAAGAAGGGCTTATCGTGGAGTTTTGACAATTTATTACAGGAGTAGACCCTACAGTCTGTGTTGGGACTCTTGTTTTATGTGAAAGGTTGGATGTCTGTATTCTGCTACTAAATTTTAAACTACCTGATTTATTTTCGTCGTTATTACTGTTTCTGCAACGATAGCAAAAGAACGCAAAAATGTCAACATTTACCTGTATAACTAAGTTCCTTGTAAATTTCTAGTCAAATCAAATTGACACAAACTTTTGCATTTATATTTTTTAAAGAAAAGAATATTCCAATTCTTAAAAACAAAGAAAACATTAAACTATTCTGTCATCCTTAAAAACATTTGAAACTGATCATAAATCAGGTCATGTAATTATGGCCGAATTTCAACACTATAAAACAGCTAGGTATACTTATATCGGCTCATACAAATTCAAATCGTGTTTTCTTCTCTTCGAATTATATTTATCAAATAAATTTTGTGTAAAGAGGTATTGATAAGTAGTACAATTTTAAAACGTGTTTGACTGTTATCTTTGAATTTTTATCACTCGAGAAAAATCTTTAACCAGAAAGCCAACTTATTTTATTTTCGCTCTAACCTTTGAAAATTTTGAAACTTTAATGAACATAACTATTTAATTTCAAGTAAATATTAAATCCATTAAAGCCTAATTTCTGAATAGTATCATATTAACAGATGCATGATATAATACTAATTACATGTAATCAAGGATCACGAGTTAAATAAAATGAAGATTAAAGTCTGTGTTCTAGAATGGTATTCAATTCAGTAAATTGGATTATACATGCAATAACAAAGGTACTTAATTATGGGGTAATCTTCAAATAGGTTTTGCAAACCACCAATGATCAGATGACCGTATTATTATTATTATTATTATTATTATTATTATTATTATTATTATTATTATTATTATTATTATTATTATTATTATTATTATTATTAATTAATTAATTAATTAATTTAATTATGAGCGTGCTAATCTAACAAAATATTAAACAATTTGTGCAAGTGTAATGATTAATTACAGTGAAATAAATATATTCTGTGATATTCATTTGCGTAAAATTAAATGATACATATTGATTTCAGGTAAAATAAATAGCGTACGAATTTTTTTTTTAAAATCAAGATAAATAAAATATATCTTACCTTTCAAGAAAGATAACACAATAATGCTTGTTAGGTCATAATTTTAAAAAAATAATTAATAATTCCAGATTCATAAAATTAGTAGGTAATAGACATATGATATTGTTTTGAATACAATCATAAATTTGACAAGACCCAGTTTCATTTGTAGTATATAAGTGTTTTTATTATCAACACGCATACAGTGTGCAGCATGACAACAAATTTACATAAATGTAGCAAACGCATTAACTTAGACCACTGTAAGTATTAGCAAAACTACTTTTTTTTCTCAAAATAAAGCGAGCTATTTCAGTTTTGCACATAATTGAACAAGCTGCTCTCAAAATATTTCGCTTTAAAATTTACAATATCTAACATTATTTTGTTTGATTTGTATGCAAAATAGTACCATTATTTCGCGCAAAATCGGGGTTTTGTTTCCTTAAACACAATTTTAAACCTGCTGATATTACTTGGGAAATAACTAGTCCGAGTTTCCTCTAACCTTTGCCACCCCGTTTTTTGATATTTTGACATTTATGTTGTAGTGTATGGACATAGTCCAATGCCTATCGAAAAGTTGGAATTTGCTGAGCCAGCCTAGCACTCTTGAAAGACTTCATCGATATATACCAGCATGCAATCGATAGAAATATAATTTATTTAAAAAAAAAATCGCGTGCTTAGCATTCGACATGTCTTTAATCAGCTGACGGACGAGACAAATATTCATCGTTGCTGAACTTTGACCTAGATCTCGCAATTTACATTCCGAGTCACATGATTACACCAATCTCGCAACTGACATGTCAATAATATCAGAGGTTATAAAAGGGGGGATAAGGGTAAGAGGAAACTCGGACTAGGGAATACTGAGAAATATCGTATTAGAAACATCCGTAAATGCCACATTGAAGTCTAAGACAAAACTTAATATTTCACATGGTCTGAATCAGTCTGTAATATGGTCTAATACAGCTTGGTCTTTATTCCAAAATAGGCCTTTATATAATTCGGTCAGAATAAACCACGCCCATATCAACCAGGGCTCGCATCTGCCTGCATACGTCATTTTTCTGTTTTGAGTCTTTTGGCAGTGTCAGGTCTTTAGGTGATTGTTTTCTTTCCACTATATTTTGGGCATTTAAAATCCGTATGGGATTTAAAGTTGTAATTTAGTTATGAGCTTATCTCGAAACATTGCGTTCTGATAATAGCATCGGTTCGATGCGATTCGGTTTATTCCCTTTCTTATTCATGATGCCGTAGTGAGTTTTAGACAGAACCCGGAAGTAGTATTCTACATGTGGACAAAATGGCAGACATTACCGGTCTCGTTCTGCAACATATTGACAAATCGGACAAAATAAACACATTGGATCTTGCAGAGTCTTTGAAGGAAGATCACCAGAAAATTGTGGGTGCAGTAAAAAGTTTACAGGCTCTTGGAGATGTAAGCAGAGAATGGACATTCTGAAATCAATGTTGACTGTCATCTAATGTCTCAGTAACTTTCTTAATATTGCATCATTTCACTGTTAATGTTATGTTTATGATCCATACCACAACCACATTTAACTTTTTAGTATTTCCTTTCAGTTTCAAACTAAGGACATCATATAGCACGGGGATTGGAATCTTATACTCCTACAATGTAGGACGTCGTCCTAGTTCTAAGTGTAAGACGTCTACACTGTGTCAATAATTTACTTTAAGAATAAACGGCGTTTTGTTGCGTATTTCCATATCGACAGGGAAACTTGAGGCAAATTTTTCAGAAATATCAAACACAATTGGCATCCGATATAGACACTTTGTCACCAATTAAAGTCTAATTTCAGTGGTTGGACTATTTTTCTGTTTGAATTACAATCTGACACAAGCAAATTAAATGTTGTGGTAGACAGGGAATGCAAAATACTGGGTATGTTTCATTAACAAAGTGAATAAAAACACAAATTTTATGATTATGATTAGATAGATTCATTTTGCTAAAGAGACTTAACTCTTTGAGACTTTGACATTTCTTGGCTAGCCCATCATGTTTCAGTAAAATGAAATGCATGTCAAAGGAAATTATAAACATGCCCACTTGTCAGAATTTGATTCTATCAGGAGAAGGATATCAGAGTATATATAGTCTGACCAAAAAGTTTCATGTTGTATTGACATACATTACAGTTAATTAAAATGTGATAGTAGCCAAAGAATGCCAAAATTGATTAAAAGTGAGATAAATTTAATGGAACAAATCCAATTGCTTTCATCTGTATTAGTATGTTTTTCATCATTTCTTTGAAGAACATACTCCAACATCAACCACCTTGTCACTTGTTTTATATATATATATATATATATATATATATATATATATATATATATATATATATATATATATATATATATATATATATTTCACACTAGTAATCCTAATGTCTAACAGACTGGTTCAGTTACATTGCAGCATAATTGATGTAACTGAGTAATTACAATTACACCAGGTATAATTGTAATTGAACATCACCAGCAGGGTATAATTATAATTGAAAGTTTAAATTTGCATAATTGCTAAATTACAAGTAAATTACAAAACCAAAGATAAATCTGTTTTTTAATTCCAAAAATTAAAAAATATTGAGAAAATATACATATTTATCTCAACTGCCAGGTGTTAGGCTAATAATATAGGAGTTAATATAGAATAAGCAATAACACTAAGTTTTAGATAAGAAAACTGTATAACAGACCTGTTTACCCGACCGTATTTGTACAGAATAAAGCCCATCTGTACGGTCATACGGTCATTGAACTGAAAATACGATTTGAGGTTGCATTTATTTATTACTTTTTAAAATTAATTTTTTAAGCCGTTTTTCTTTCCGTTTTGTTTCGTTGTATCGTCTCTTCGGTCTGCATCCGCGTTCGCATTTTGTGCCATGGCACTTATTTTGACATTCTCAACATCCGGTCGTTTAAACAAAGGAAAATGCCGCCGACAAGAAAGTTTCAGCACGAAACTGATGATGAAAATGGAAAGTCTAACACAGAAAGCAGTTTTTTCTACCAGTTTATTCTACTCTGTGGCTATGCCTTAAACCATCGTCAAAAGGAGAACATTTTGTGCATTGCACTGTTTGCAACTTAGACTTTTCCTGAGCACATGGTGGAAGGAATGACTGTTCACGGTATGTGGAATCGGGAAATCATACAAAATTGAAATCATTAGTGAATGGAAATAGAAACATTTTGTCAATGATGAAAGGAAAGGAAGTCAGTGATCAAAACATACTTCAAAAACAAATAACACGTGCTGAGGCGATTCTATGTGAGTTGATCGCAAATATGAATTTGTAAGTGAGTACAGCTAACAAGTTAACGGAAGCAATGAAAAATAATTTATTAATCTTATTTCCATTCTAGTAAATATTGACAAAGATGATACTAGATTTTATCAGATAAATAAGATTGCCTTCACCTATCTAGATAAACTTATTATTTTCTAAGAGGATGGGTGGTAACAATGTCTGTCATAATGTTTTATATCAAGTCGTCCTTAACCAAGTAAAATAGAGAATTGGCTTTAATTAAAATGTTATGGATATGTGTGAAGCTGAGAAAACAGAATTTTTAGAGAAAGTAACGGAGGTAAACAACAATAAATTTGGTTATGTTGTATTTTTTTGTGGTTTTTATCACTATAATATGAACAGGATGTTTAAGTCAGTGGTGTTCAATTTCTGCATATTTGTGCCTTGAAACACAGAATTAACTGAATACAAGCGTCTTTGCAAACTAAGAGTTATTTACACAATATTGTATAGTCATTATGTCGTGTAATACTACATAATGATAATTATAGTATATTGATAGTATCTACTATTTGTGTGCTGAAAATACTGACTGCGGTCTGAAAATACTGACAGGCATTGCTTAAAATACTGACAGGGAAATTTATGGGTAAACAGGTCTGGTATAACTGATTTTACCAAGTCTGCTATGGGAATCCAGCTTGGGTACAATTACAATGTAATTGGTGTAATTACACTGTTTGTAATTGTAATTGAATATCACCAGTATGGTATAATTGTAATAACACCTGTAATAGTAATTGATAAATATAACTGAACCCAGGTCTGATGTCACATTTTCTTTGCTGCTGAGAAATCATCAGTTTCATTATAGTTTTGGTGTAATGTGGAATGCTGTTGATTGTTGTCTGGTTTCACTTGCTAGTACTTGGTAATGGAAGGGACAACATTATGATTATAATGACTGTTAATACTCTTGAGGCTGTATTTCAAATTTGGATTAAATATGGCATGTATGCTCATATGAAGATTTTGTACATGTCTGATACTGAGCATAATGGACACATCTTAATGAATTGATTTTGCATCTGAATGGCTGAGCTTTTTAACACTTTGGAGGCCATATTGTGACCCATTCTTGAAAAAAATTGTATGCTTCTTGTATCAAGATGTTCGACTGTTTCGGTATGTAGCACATATATGAGGTGAACATGAATGTGATTGGCTGAGCTTTGGAACCCACAAGTCAGATCCTGTTTTGATCAGCATTGGAATATAGACCTGCATTGTTAAGATCATGGGTAGTGACAAAAGTATATGGGATCAGTTCATATTCATGCATCTGAAAGGCTGAGCTTGCTGCCAGTGTTGAAGCCACATTTTGAACTTTTTGCTTCTGTTATGAAGATTGTGGATGACTTTCGATATGAGTTAGAGACTGCATATTAATTTTGCCTTCATCTTTAGGAAGATATTTTATTTGGATATGGTAAAATATAAAAATGCAATGCAATACAGGAGAAATTGTGAGATTGTTTACATATGTGGTTTAACATATATATAATCCTGCTTAGTGATATGGTAAACTGTTAGGTTGCATTTATGTACATCCTGTGCCAATTTGGGTCTCCAGTAAGCTATCTGGCTCAAAGCAGGGTGATCTTATTTTATTTTCCTGCCTCACTGACATTGTCTGTCATCCATGTATCTGGCAACATTGGTTCTCAAACATTTTTTGCAGAGCACTTGAACATTGCTGTGGGTCTCAGAGGACGACTTAATAATTGCTGAAGGTCTCAGTGGATGACATAATGAGCTTTCCTAATGTTGATTGTACCAACTATTACCAAGTGGAGTTGAATATAAGTGACATCCATGTATATATTTCAGATAATATATTTCAGATAATAGTCTATCAGAGAGGCTGAGCTTGTACATGAGGGCATATTACTGACCAGATTTCAATTAGAGTTGCTATGTAAGTTTGTCATTTGGTGATTTGTGAACAACATCCATGTATATTAATGAGGTGATGTTATATGTATATATGGTTGGTTGAACATGTTACCACCCTTGATGCCTTATTTTAGCAACCCAAGTTAGTCCCTATTCCGTACAGGTAAACTGGGTGAAAATTGGCTTTTCCTTATACTGTGTGTGTTAAATTTGCATTAAAATCAATATTGATAACAACATTTTTATGAATTAAACTTTATTTAAAAGGCCTTTGAATTATCTACAAATGCATATAAAATTCATTAATATATACATTTTGTTATTTAACCATATGGTCATGTTATCATCAATCAGTTATGAAAATTGTCGGCTTTCAATTAATTGCCATTTCCTGTGTGTGCAAGTTGATACCAGTGTGTTTGTTTTGCAAATGCGGGTCATTAGAACCTCATGAATATTATTGAAAATTTGAACTCTGAATGGCAAATGAATAACGTTTCCAATGGTGTTTTGAAAATTTGCATATGATGACCCTGTGCTGAGAAAATAGTCCCTAAAGTCTCGCTAATTTTTTTCAACTCACGAACATTATATTTGCATTTTCAATATACCATTAGAAAATACACATTCTACACTTTCTTTTGGTACCAAATTTGTTTTTCGGAACGTATATTTAAGTACCCGCATTTAATTTTGAAAGTACGCAATTTACAAGTTGACCTCTTTAAGACACATGCGCAAGGTCGCCATATTGGATCCACGAGGATAAACATAACTTCAAGGTGAATAATCAGCGATCACAAGACAAATGCTGTGATATATGTACACTGTTCGATTGTTCTGTATCAGTAAGTAATTATTTTGTATTTATTAAATATTTTTGTGAAATATAGCGTAAAATGTATCATATAAATGATCGTTTTGATGTTGACGTATATGTAGATTTAACGGGTTTACTCTTAAATTATTTTACGTTAGTTTTCTTCAAAACTTTTATCTAAATACAAATTAATGTCAAATTGTATGCAAATGATGTTTTAACATTAAAAACAAAATGGCATATCTGTAAATGAAATTTAAACAAATTACTTGCACATATAGGTAGTACGAATAGAGAATGAAAACGTTTTTTACAGATCCTCATTTCGTACCATGATCAAGTACTGTTCAGCAATTTTATATGATGAACCAAAGGAGTCTGCAGTTTTATCAATAAAGCATGACAAAATTTCTAACATAAAATCACCTTTACATTATTTAATAAATATTTTATAATACCATAAAGGTGATTTCATGTCAGAAATTTCGTCAAGCTTTATTGATAAAACTACAGACTCCTGTGGATGAACTATACTGGTTATAGACCAATTCTCGCCATTTACCAATTTTTCCCATATTAATAATAACTTGCGACCGCACGCAAAGTTTTGGTTCTTGTTTAAAAAAATAAAAAGAAATTATAGCTGAAAAGCACGATCGAAAATAAGCATCAGAAAAATATTAACAGAGTTATTATTATTATGGCGACAATTGGTATGCGGCGAAAAATGGTCTATAACCAGTATGTCTTTTTAAATATATATATATATATATAGTTTTTTTTAACTATTCCTAAAACATTTTTGTTTTTGTTTATTTTCAGTTCAGAAATAGGTGATTATCCTTAACCTTACTGCCAAAATTGCAGGCATCAGTGTTGATACAATATCATCAAAATCTTGTATAAATATTGACAGTCAACTGGAATTGTGATAGAAATTTTCAACTTTTATAAGAAAAATAATCGTACATTTGCTGAATTTTGCTGATTCTGGATGTCAGTGGGCATTCTCAGAGCATAGAAAATTTGATGAACTGTTTACAGTGTATGCCAATGTTTTCTTCTGAATTAAATGATGTGTTAACAAATATCTTGTTCAGTATCTCAATTGTCTGATAGAAATTTTTTTTTTTATTTTTTAACACTTTATATTCTTCCCTACACTGAAATTTAGTGGACATTGTTTAATTTACTGCATATGTTTGAATTCTACAGGCAAAATTCTATAAGAGTGCCAAGTTTCATGGAGATATCTTTTTTAGATCAAAAGTTATGGCAGAAATACTTATTTTATTAAATGTGTCAGGTCCGTGACTCAGAAGAATTAAACATGCATTTATAAAAGGCAAAAATTCTCCGAAAAGCCACTTTTTGCCAGTATTCAAATAGTCATAACTTTTTAACTAATCATCATTTTTAAAAAATTAAAACTGTTCTGAAAAGGTCTGAATGAGCTCTATAAGAATCAAGCATTAAAATGCAAATATGTTGACGGTGTAATTTTGACTGGGGTTGCTACATATTTCTGATCAGAGTAGTATCAGATTTGGTATATTAGCTTATCTCTGATAGTATACACATGATGCAGTGCATAAGATTATTTGCCAGTTTTATCAGATAAAAAGCAGTTGAAGTAATCAATGATAAGGACTATTTAAAATCACAGTTATGCAGAGATCTTCCTAGTTTCAGAAATGATTATAAGAGAGACAAAATTGAGTGTATAATGTATAAAGCTAGGCTACCATCATCAGGTTAATTGTATTGTGTATGTGATGGAATATAGGAATTAGATGAGTGGATGCTTTTCATTAGAAGCCTTACTTTAAGTAGCAAATCAAGGTAATTGTCGATGTATAAATTATGCTTGTACTATTTTCTGATACTGAAAGGTTACTTGTAACCTGTGATTTTCAGCCAGTAAACTTCTTATTCTAATGGTGGACATTGATAATAACTTCTTAATCAGATTTTAAAAGTAGTGATAAAAAGTAATAATAATAATACAAAAGCAACATTAATCTGTAGTTTATATCAACTCATTATTGTAGCTCTAATTTGATGTCACTGAATAGAAAATACCAGTTAAAACTGAAATGTTAAATTTGAAAAGATTAAAAAGAATTAAGTGCCAAGAAACTTTAATTAGAAAAATGACCAACATATCATTGTCACCATCACTTTTGTCTAAACTTATTTACTGCACAAAAATAAATATTTATAATGGATGCTTGAGACTATTAAAGTTTTCTAGTGGTGTGCTGTGTAATTGTAATTGTTTATTATGCTCTGGTTTGTAATACAGACATCTCTCCATCTTTGGGTAACAGTAAAATGCTCACCATTATTATTATTATTATTATTATTATTATTATTATTATTATTATTATTATTATTATTATTATTATTATTATTATTATTATTAGGTAATCAAGGCAGAGCAACAGGTTTTAAAAAGACTACATTTAACAGATGAAGGTAAAGTTGTTCTGGCTAATGGAAGTCATGAAGCACAGATTTTTAAGGCTGTTCCCAAGGATGGCATTGCCCAGGATCAATTAATGGTATACAATTTTCATTTGTTTCTTTTTTTTCTTCTGTCTAGTACCTGCAGAAATCAGGGTTTAATATTGGTAATACCATACCTGGTGCTATTGCATAGCTAGTATTTTTTCTAGTGGCTTGACAAGCAAAATTACCATATTTGTACAGTGTATTTATAAACATTTTGTATTCTACCCCGATCCAAGGTTTTCTCTGTATATTTAAACTCTCTTGAGAGTTATTAGCATTTTTCTGTACCTATTATGCACTGCCTTGTATTTATTTTATTTTTGCACCCTTCACACGGTGTTACTGTTCTAGTTTGGTTGCACACTTTTCTATCTAGAGTAGACACATATTTTAAATTTTTTTTTGTATAATTTGTAATAGTGGACTCAACTTGATTCAAATTATTGCTCAATGAGAATCATTGTAATTCACATTATCAGTATTGCTATTTGTGCTCTTTTTTATGCATACTAACAGCTGCCTCACTTGGTGCTCAGCATTAAGAGGTTAGTGTTAGGACTGGTTGGCCTGGTGTCAGGATAATGTGACTGGGTTGGACATCAAGCTACATGTCTGTGGTATGATGCCCCAGTGCTAGACATCACTATAAACTGCCACACTGCTGACATCGTAGCGATATGACTGAAAAATTGTAAAAGCTATGTTAAAAATCATAATCACATCACAACTTTTTATGCATGGTAAAGCAGGTTGCACACCACCTTTTACCTTCATATCATGTGTTTGGTAATCAAAAATTAGTTCTGTTTTATATTAGTTTTCGATAGCTTTATTTGAATTTACCCATTTTTTTTAGCAATTGTATCAACTGTTTTTTTTTGTGTGATAAATTAGTCATCCCTACCTTTCACTTAAGCTTGGTTGACTTGATTATCTTGTATTTTTTTTTAAGTACTGAGCTTAGCATTGCTTCTTTTTTGCTTATAAACTGAGTAAGGTGACTTCTGGCAGTTTCATATTAGTGTAGAGTAAGTTTATGCATTATCATGTATTTTTCAGTTGCATATAAGTTTTTTTTATAAAAAAATCTTTTCAGCTTTCTTTTACATGTACAATATCCAAGTTGGGTGGGGGTAGGTGTTGTCCGAGGAAATATTCCTGATACACACCAAGCTTATGGTCAGCCAAGGTGTGGTATATCTCAGAGTGTAGACATGTCTATAAAGCAAGGAAGAAAGTTCCTTCTTCATCATCTTATGAAGTTTTTGGGTTCTCTTTCTCAGAATCCCTTTGGTCTTGGAGAAGGGCTGCCAGTGTCTTTTGAGATACTTTCAGAGTTATTCAGCCCTCCCACAGGAGGTTTTAAATGGGTAGAGACTAAGTTCTGCCATCCTGATAGGGAAGAGTTGCACCATTCTGATTTTTTTGTGTCCTCCAGTGAGGTTAAAGCAGCTCTCCTTATCCTGTAGGACAGAGAATGGATTGTGCCATCCCCATGAGGGAGAGGTATACCATCTGCTTCTCCACAACTTCTTGTGGTCTGAAAGTAAGACATCCCCACTCCCACCCCAGTAATGAATGAGGGTACATCACTTGAGTCCCTGGAGCCTGTTGTGATGGAATTGAGTCCTCTGGTAAGGGGAGAGCTTAGACCTACTTTTAGATCTGGGAAAGGGTTTTCCTACAGATAAAAGTTGCCTTCCCAGTCTTTGTCCAGGCACTGGTCATTGGAGCTGAGTCATTTGAATGCTTGCCCCAAACAAATCTATTTAGTGAATCCAAGTGCTGAGGTGATTTAATTGGTGAAGTAGACTGGTTAACCAATACTCTGCTTCATATCTGTCTTTTTCCATGTTGAATATAAGATCAACAGACTAGTGTTACTTTGTGTGTGATCTCAGTAAATGTTTTAGAGAGAATTAATAAGTCTTCTCTTCCTCATTTCCCATTTAGATATTTAATGTATCATGATAATTATACCTTTGTTTATTGTTATGTACTTGCACATGGAACATGGTGTTAATCATTATGATCAATAGTAACCTTTGTCAATATCACTTGCCTTTGCAAACCTTGTTAAATGCATGAAAATCTACCGAATGTTGGGGTAATTATCATTGCATAATCTTCTCGTCCTTGACAATGACTGCATTAAATATAAAGGCCACTGAAAGTAGGATAAGCAGACTTAAACATGGTTCGGAGAGAAACTTGTTCCCTTATGTTGTGCCAAGAAAAATTACCTACTTATCCCTGGACTGAGTAGGTACAGGTTTGTACCTTGAGAATTTTGTGCCTTAACATGTTAAGAAGCTCAACATTGGGTAACATCTTGCATATGTCAGTTATTGATTACCTTTGCCTATTTCAACTACTTGTCAACCCACACATATGTAAAGGAAGCAAACCTTGCTTTTTACCCATCTCAAACTTGATTCTAAAATCATGAAAATATTGTGTTCAGAGTGAACACAGCAGGTCAAAAACCTTGCTTACATCAAGTTTGTGTCAGGTGCTAGTGGCTTTTAAGAACATTGTTGTGGATATGTGTTCCTTGCTGAGTAAATTGATGAGATGGACAAGTATATGTTGTAACTCACTCTTCCCAAGGATCGTTACATTGAAAATTTTTAACCTTTAAAAAAACCTATTCAACTTAAGGGAAAAAAACATCAACTGCTTTACTGAGAAGGTCTTGTTAGGGTTGGCAGATCTGTATTTGGTTATGAATGGATTTTTTTTTTCCCCGTTTATTTCCAATATTTTATTGAAATTTGTTCTTTTCCAGATATCTGTACCAAATTCCAAAATAGGATTTAGTAAGGCTATGCAAGCAGGCTGGATCACAATAGACAAGGCAGCAGAAGGAGGACCAAAAGTTCTTAGAAAGGTTAGTGAAGAAAGGAATGTGATCAAGTTCTATGCATACAAATTCTGAATGGACTAAATGTTTGAAAGTTTTTTGATTTCAGGAATTTTATTTATAACAAAGATAAACTCAAAAGCTTCAGAATTAGTATACAGTATTTCTTCAGTCACGATCAGTTACCAGCCTTGTACATTTTTCAAGATTTTGTGTATGTGTTTGTAAGTTTTTATTTATGTGTGTTTATACTTGCCCACTGAAAGGAATAAAGCTTTGTGAACAAAGATTTGTATACATTTTGAAAGTGGGGGATAATTTGTCATGCACAAGGTTATTCATGGAGAACTGTAGTGGTATTGTTTTCTTAAGCAACTGCATTTGCCAAATGTTGTGGATAACTTGTACATTGGTAAGGTAGAACCTGTTGATTTTCAAAGTCAAATGGTCGGAGATCAAGGTCACTGTGACTGAAGAAGAAAAATATTATCCGCACAGTCAGTAGAGTTTTACACCATCTACAGTTGGTAAACATTGTGGGAAGCATATATTTGCTGTAAGATAAAAGCACTTCAGTGTTAGTTTTGAGGTCTAGATCACTCACTGAAGAAGTAAAATTGTTTCCAGCATAATCCTAAGCCCACCATCTATGTTTACTAAACTGTACAAGATAACTGTTCTATGAATTGGTTTCCACAAGAAAATATTTTACTGGGAAGTTTTGGAGTTTAACCATGTTTGCTATATATCTTTATATTAATTTTGTGTTAATTAATGAAGTGTTTATTTACATTATTTTCATGTGTCATGGCTCCCCCATTGTCCATGCTCTTGTATTTGGTTCCCACAGCACAACTATACCAAGTTTTTTTGTGCTTGATGAAATTTGGCTTGCAACATTGTTTCCTTTACAGACAAATATGAAAACCATTTTATATCTGAAATCATACTAAGTCAGATTAATTGGCCAGCTGTTCTTCACATTTTGATTTTAGATAGATGTCAGTTATATGAGTGATCTCTGGCATTTTTTACAGATGGACCAATACTGAAAACCTCATTTGGTCACTGTGGTTCATTTATGGTTGTCGTGTATTGCTTGTTTATGTCTTTATTTGGTTACAAAAACTTGTTTGGTGGACATGTCCTGAATATTAACGTGGTTTCCATATATTTATAAAATTGAATATAAAACATTCAAAAAGGATAAAATAAGTTGTGACCTAAAGAAAACATGAATATACCTAATTATTAAATGTGGTGGAAATTGTCTTGTTTTGTTTCTGCTGCATTATTGTTAGTATTTTCCTTTTATGATTGGCTGGTTTCCTCTCAAGCTAATTAGAGTTAAATCTGTCTACAGCAGTCACTCATGGAAAAGACATAAATGGTCTTTGTAAACAGGTGACTTCAGAAGGCAGGTTAAGCTCTCACACTTGGTTCATGACAGATTTATGTACTTTGACTTGAATAGTATTATCATTAATATTGGTAATATTGTCGTTATTGGAAGTATGGTATGCTACAAAGATACCTAAATTTAGTCTAGCTTTTTAGCAAAAAGAAAAATAAAAAATTTAATAAAATAAGTTCCACATAAGGATACTATATTCTTACCTGGATATTTCAATTTATCAATGAAAAGAGGTGTTATCTGCATTACCTGACTTTCCTTGTTTTTCATTGCTGATGCTAGCTGTTCCCCTCTTCTGTCAAGGGTAAAAAAAAATCCAAATAAATTTCCCCAAATTGATTTGTGCATTTGAGCTGGTTTAGCTCAGTTCTTGAAGTGCCATATGCTGGTAAAATCACAGTAAGTACTGAATCTGCATTACAGGTACAAAATAAATCATTCATTAATTAATTAATTATATGTCATCCCATTCTCTGAGAAGCCCTCATATTTTGTTAATTGTTATTAATCTGCAGCAAGTTTACTACCATTGTTCTTTTCCCAGTCTTAACTGTCTGAAACATTATATCATTTATAGAAGTTGTACCCCTGATTGTCATTCCTCCTGACTTTGGTTTTGTGCAGCATAACCTTGCCAAAGATTGCTGGATTCAATGCAGACTTTTGTGTGCTTTTATATTAATGAGACCTTGAATGAGCTAGATTTTTGAAATTCCACAACATCATTTGTAGGAGTTTTACCCCCACCTGCATCACTCCTTGTTGGATTTCAGCCAAATAGCTTTATATTGATGTTGCCTAAAATGAATTTGATCCCATTATTCCGTAATGTGATCCCATGCTTTTGCATCCTCCAGATTCTTGTTTTTGCAGAATAACTTCGCTAATTTTCTTTTCATCGAGATTTACTATGCACCTTAATGTTTATAAGACCTTGAGGTAGTTTTCTTTCTATCATTTCTACCACTCCAGAGGCCTAGTGATTAGAGTGTCTGCTTTGGATGTGGGAGGTCATGGGTTCGAAACCCTGCCAAGTCATACCAAAGACTTATAAAAATGGTACTAACAGCTGCCTCGCTTGGCGCTAAACATTAAAAGGTCAGTGTTGGGACAGGTCAGCCTGGTATCAGGATAATGTGACTGGGTGAGATATAATGTTACATTTTGCAGCATGATGCCCCAGTGTTAGATATAACTATAAACCGTTGCACATCATAGCGATATAAGAGAAATTTTTTTTAAAGCTATGTTAAAAATCCAAAAACTTATACTTTCTATAATTCCATGATATCAGATATAGAAGTTATGGCCCCTACATTTTTACTTCCTCTGATTAATGCATCTTCAGCATAACTTTTATTGTCGGATATCAATCCAAATTTAGTATACAACTTTATGGTGATTGCACCTTGAATGAGGTTGATTCCAGTATTTTACAGCATCATTTATAGGAGTTATCCTCCCTGGTTCTCATCCTGTTGGTTTTGTTTTCTGCAGCATTACATTACCAGTTTGTTAGATTTCAACCTACTTAAAATTAATTAGACCTTGACTGCGTTGGATTTTCCAACAATCCCTGTCATTAATTAAAGGAGTTACAGCTTCTAAATGCCCGCTCTTCCACTTTTGTAGTCTGATCTTTTGAAATAAGTGCTGATCAAATTGTAGTTCATGGCCTGTTTGTAAAGCATCCATTTCTGATAGGTCAAGTTATGAATCAGGTCACTGACACTGACAGTGAAAAAGCTATGATTACATAATATGTTAGTAATAAGGGTTTAAAATGTCCAGTTAACTCAGTTGCACTATAAAATACAGTGGGCCCTGAGTGGCCAAGTGGTCTGAAGCACTCTGTTACAGATCTCTGCCATCTCACCTCTGTCTGTGTGGGTTTGAGCCTAAGATTCGGCGAATGTGGATATGTGAGAAAGCATGCCAGTAGCTTCTCGTGGGTCGGTGGTTCTTTCCACGGATTTCCTGTTTTCTTCTTCCACCATTAATACTGGCCGCCATATATAGCCTATCGTGTGCTGAAAAATGGCATCAAGCCCAACAACAAAATACAGAGGGGAAAACGTCACTTTTTGGATTTGAGTTATTTCCAGCTGAAATTCGCCCAAGATCAGAATCCGGATTTGTGTCTGGATTTGAGACTTTTTGTCCACAGATCTAAGACAGACCAATCTGAATTGCACATAGACAGGTGAAGCTTTGCAAAAAGTAGGATAAGATGGGCATTTAGAATAAAGAGTGGTCTTGACACAAGTATGAAGGGTCTGTTAAACAAAAAATAAAAAACTTAACTTTTATTCTTCTGCTCATGCTCAGGCGAAAGGGCCAATGAAAAACCATGTTTCTAACACAAATAGGCATTAGGTTAACCAAAAATGTCTTGAAGTCGATGTATTAGGATGAATTCAGAAATATTTCCCAAAATGGGTTTCCTACTCACATTTCAGGCAAAAACGACAAAAGCCTCAAGGGTTTAATGGGTTAAAATGATAAATGTTAAAAAAAATGAACTCTGCTCAACAAGCACATTTTATGACTCCTGTGTTTTGCATATTAGATCTTTCTTAAGCAGTTTTTACACTGTATAACATATTCACAAGGTGTACTCAAATGAACACTTATATTAAATATTTTTTTATCTTAGTTATTTGTCTGATCATATTTAACAAATGCAGTAATTGCTTGTGTTCATTTTCAGGTTGAGAGTATCACAGATGAGGTTCAGATTATATTGGATAAAATAGATAAGCTGAACCTGTCAGATGTGACAGATGTGCAGACAAATGAGTACAAAAAGAGGAAACTTATCACAGAGGTGTAAGTGAGCCATGGTGTTTGGAAATGATTTTTTAGCATGCCTCCATGTGATCTTTCTTTCATACTTTACTGACTTTGGTGAATATTGTTTTGTAGATAATTTTTATGTACTATTCTTGTAGTGTTAGTGTTGCCCATTGGGAGTAGGCTTGTGGATTTCTTGAAATTTGTTGCTCTTTGTCCTCAGATCTTGACTCTTTTTGTACTCCTGGGCATGCTTTTTTATCAGAATTAAAATTGAAAAAATATAACTTCAGCTTTTCATTAGTGGATGTCCACCCATATCTGTGTTGGCACTAACAACAGTCTAAGCCACAGAAGGTGATACAACTGTAAGATGGCAGTGGATATTTATTTTGAAACAATGGGAGTGAAAATATTCAAATGTTTGTGATAGACAATTTGCAGTGTAAAATGTTTGATGGCTTTTACTGTAACATATTTTCATTCTTCAAGTCAACCCATTATGAAGGAAGATTAAATTTGCACTGAAATCCGTAATGGCTTCCATCTTTACTCCAGCTGAATATATGGTTAAATTGACATGGAGTTTCTCTTAAAATCTAATTATGTTTAAACGGTTCTAAGTAAAATGGTGACAAACTGACATCCAGCATGTCTACCGTTGCATCCATAATGAAAAAGTTGTAGTTCCCTCTACAAGGATGAACATATCAGCTTGAAGTTTTCACTTGAAGACTTATTAGGATGTCTGTTTAATCCCAGATTAAAATATTGCTCCACAAACATCCAGTAAGGCTTTTTATAATAATGTCTTTTTGGTTTTAAGTGTATATACTGCTAATCAGACCTTCATTTTGATGGCCGTGATGGCCAGCTTGAAAATAATTTCAGTGTTCTCCATACTTTATAGTCATGTTGTCATGGAAAGATTTCTTATGTAGTTAGCTTGAAATGAAAATTGGACCTTTTCCCTGCAGTATGGTTTCTATAGTAGCTGTTTTGAAAATCTTTATATAGCTACTTTTCCTGAAAAGATGTTTCAAGAAACAACGGGTTTTCACTGCAAGACTTCTTATTATGTCTAGTTGTTCCTAAAAGAAAATAGTGCTGATCAATGGTGGCAATCTTAAAAGTTGGTAATTACTATTCCTTTAAAGGAATGGTCATATTAATATGTGTTTTTCATTCACTAAAACTCTCAGTTGATCCTAAATGTGACCTCCAAAATTTTTAAAATTTCATTGCAGATACTTTTTAGGATTTAATTGGATAGTCATGCCAACATTTTGGAAGAAATCATTTCTTTCTTGCAGTGTACATATATTCCTTTATTAAAATTATGTTGATCTAACCTCCAAAATATATATGCATTGATGGCCTTCCTGAACATCTTTATATGGCTGCTCCTTCAGTTAATCTATCAACAAGGATGTTTATGAAGATACTTTTCATCTTGAACCCACATTTTTTGTGTGCTATGTTCAAGGTGATAGTTAAAAAAAAGTCTGTGTTTTGGCTTTTCCTAAGATTTTTCATTTGCTGATTTTTCTTAACCCATTAATAAGCTTTCATCATTCTTGGGATGAATGATTACAATGCTTGGACAGTTCATTCAGTCACATGCTTACTCAAGCTTTTTACATTGCTGTCAAGGTCCCATATTTTACAAAAATAATTTGACCTTGGGCTCAACATGCAGTCCCCCAGCCTTCCTGTAGCAGTATCGTCTTGAATGAAAATGATGCTCACCTGTCATCCAGTAAGGCACTACTTTTCTTGCTTAGTATTTTGTAATGTTGGCTGCTGAGTCACTTTGGTATGAAGGGTAACCGAAAGGGCAGATAAGGCACAAATGCTACCCTGCAGTCATCGATCTCAAAATGAAAGATTCCATATACTAATCTCAAAGATTGTATTAATCAGAATGTTCATCAATTTTGTCAAAATACATGAAATGAGAACTCCAAACCAACTTCAGAACATGAAACCCACTGTTGGAGAGTAGCATCCTGTATGTAAAACCAAAAAATTGCAGAGATGAGATTTTATTGTGTCATTTGTGTATTGGCCATTATTGTCTGGGTTGTGCATGCCTTCTGAAGGGTGAACCTTTGACCAGAGTGCATATATTTTTGTTGACAAATATTTTGATGCGAAATGCATAAGGAATCTGTATGATGATGCAAACTTTTCAACTTTTTTCATGGAATGTGGTTTATATAACAAAATTTAGTGATATATTTTAAGGATATTTCATGTGTTATCTATATCTTGTATTTTAGATACATTTTACTGAATTTTAATATCTTCACATTTTATATTTTATCTTGTTATTTTAAGGCAGTGTAGGAATCATTGTTCTAATGACCTAATTCATTTTTCGTGCAATTAAGGTAGTCAGTCTTACTTTGTTAATAATTATTTCATCCAGATTTTTGCAGAATCTTTTTATTTTTCAGGAAAGTGACAACATACTTGCTGAGTAAAGGACCAAATTTCACCTTGAAAGTGGAGAAACAGGAAAATGAGTTAACTCCTGAAATGATAACAAGGTTTGTTATTTCAAATTTAAAATTGTCTTTAAGAATTTAATTTTCTTTCTTGTATATTTATGGGAAAACGGTTAGTACATGTAGCTTGTCTATGAGTTTCCAATACATGTAAGTTTTAATCCAGTTGCTCAGGATTTTTTTATAATTGACATCCATCGATGTTGTCACCTAATATGCTTGACTGACTTTTTCTTTAAAGTTTTTGTTTTGAATTTCATATATTAGGTGCTGTTTATGTTTGAATCCTTAAACTTCATTATTGGATGCATGTCTATTGGTACTACACCCTTAGAACTCCCCAAAGGTCAATGTGACCTACATTTTATAGTTTACTAACATAAGTAACTTGTTTGTCTTAGCTTGTGATTAGATAGATTTTTCCATGCTACATACATTAAAGCCATTTTTACCAGTCCATTTAGAAGTAAGTACAGGCTATTAACTGAGTATAGAAAAAGATTAGCCCCAAGGTCATAAGCACCATATAAAAGATGGCCCAGTATTTTTCAATACTCATAACCTTTTTATTATATGCTTCAAGGCAAACATATTAATGGTTCTGTTATTTTATAGGAATAACAAGAAAAACAAAATACTATTTCATTGTTTTATTGACCATTTTTCACACCATTCATTGTGTGAATGAAACACTTGCACTGTATAGTAATAGCATTACATTACTATGTTGGAAATTCATGCTTATTTGGCTTATTCTCATTTCAGTTATAAACAAAACCTTAAGATGAAATATCATGTATCCAGAGAAACACTTTGTATTAGGAAAAAAAAATGACACAATGCTTGTTATAAAAAGATGAGCTGGAAAATTAAGTGCAAGTTGGTAATTGTGGTTTCCCTTTTTTGATGCTACTGTCATGGTGGCAGGTTGTTGTTGTTGGGCTTAACGCCATTTTTCAGCACACGATAGGCTATTCATGGCGGCCAGTATTTATGGTGGAGGAAGAAACCGGGAAATCACCGGAAAGAACCACCGACCCACTAGAAGCTACTGTCAAGCTTTCTCACTTATCCACATTCGCCAAATCCTAGACTTGAACTCATGCAAACAGAGGTGAGATGGCAGTGATCCGTAATGGACTGCGCTTTAGACCACTCGGCCACGGCCACTCGGGGCCCCCTAATATTGGCAGGTAAATAATAATAATGAGAACTTTATATAGCGCCTAATCTTTAGAAGCTCTAAGTGCTTTACAACATTTGACAACGCTTAAAAAGAATAAAAAAAACATAATGAAATGATTACAAAAATAAAAACAAACACCATTTAATTAAAAACAGAAAAACATGCTGTATATTTTTAAGGTAAGGATATGTTAAAAGGATACATTATTATTTCTTTATGACTGTTTTTGCAGTTGAAATAGATGGGTTTTAAGGATGCTTTTGAATGAGATCACTGTGCAGTGGGCAATTTATTCCACATTGCTGGGCCTTGGTATGCAAAAGAACGTTGTCCATATGATTTCAAATTCATAGTGGAATATTAAGAATACAAGTGTCAGAAGAGGAGCGTAAGCTTCTTGCAGGTGTATACACATCCAGATAGGTATGTTTGACTGGAGCCCAACATAAATATAAAATACAGTGTGCATTTGGATTATTGTCAAGGTCTCATGGCCCATCAATTTTAGATAATACTTGAAAATAAATATAGTTCAATTTTTTAATTGCTTGTATTTAATTAAATTCATATTGACGTGAAAGAAAAGTAGTTTATTGATATATTGTATCCAAGTTCAGTTTGAATATCTTTGTTTCTTTGTTTCTTTCACACTGGCACTAGGAGCAATTAGCAATCACTTGGAGTCCATTTTAAATTTCTCCAGCACATAAATTCCCAAATTACATTAATATTAAGAATATGAGTATGCTATCGCCAGGAAACATCCCTCCAAATGACACAAAATGTCTTTTCTGTCTATTATTTTATAAGCAAAGGTTAATAAGATTTGCAATTTCCTCCTTTTGATGCCACCAGGTTTCACTAGTTTTAAGTTTTAGCAGCCAACATCATGCAAAATTTCCTGAACATCCATTCATTATACTCCAGAATTTCAAAGAGTCATCATCTGATTTGGATATCTACTGCAGGTTGTAGCTTTTTATTTTCTCCATTTTTTTTAATGTGATAAAGTCACATTTACAAACTTCTATTTTGGACCATATGTTTTGTTTTAATCAATCTCTCTATGTTCTCACTCAGTCTCTTGGTAATGTTTGTTGTGGTGACATTCTAACATATTTTTGTTCTTAGTTCATTAATATTTTAATTGCTTGTTTCATTTTTTTAATTTAGGAATGAAGACTAAATGTTCAAAATGTAAGAAATTTGATCAAGTCCAGCATCAAGCTGTCTGTCTTGAGAACTGATTTAGTGGCAAACTAAGAGGGACACCTTGTGGGGGTTCCTTTCCCTTCCACCCCAGAAATGGAAATCTCCCGTTTCTGACTGGCAATAATTAAATTGAAATCTTGAACCTCTTGGCTCTAGCTGTGTCCAGTTATGAAAAGAATTAGACCATGACATCTTCCTGCATTACCAATCTTGTCAGCAGATGATGTCGGCACAGCTACATCTCACCAAACAAAAAATATTAAGCCCATCAGGGATGCCTTACAAGGACAAAGAAAGTGGTAAGATTATTGGCATCAGTTTATGTTATCCATTTATTCAGTTGAGTTTCTGTGCATGCCAGCAACACCTGTCTCTTCTGAAAGGTATGTTTGTACTAGAAGAAATAGTGTTTCTAGCAAAAGAGCAGCAGTTATTGCAGAGAATGTTGATATGCAACTTTTTTCTCAAGAAAAACTTGACCATATCATGTGTCCATTGCGCACACTATGAAATCATGTCTTAAATGGAATCACCTAATGGACACATAAGCATGTTTTTTATTTGATAAATATTCATTTACTTATTTTTTGTTACAAACACAGCTAGATAAACTGACCTGCTTAAGACCAGCTCCAGTTTTGTTCATTTGTAAAAACTGAGAATGTTGCATAGACAGGGTTTTCATTTATGATCAAATTCTATTATTAGATTAATTTAGCTAATCATCAATACTAGTGTTTCTAGGCAGCCAGATTTGGTTCTGTGATTTTATTTTGGCTTTCCGCTCAAGTAATTAGATTATTAGGTTGAAAACAACAAAGGTTTGGAATCATTAATATTACTAATTTACTATATTATACCTAGGTGGGCAGATAACATTTAGCTTTTTAGCTAAAAGATTTTTCTGGGAGGGCTGGATTTGCTAGGTAGTAGTAGTTCTCCGAAGGTATCATGATTGGGAAAGTATGTATTCATGATGAAACATCTTTTACTTTAAAAAAATAATGTCTTAACCAATCATTAAGTGATAAAAAATTTTATTGTTAATGTTACATTTAATCTCCATTTTTTTAATTTGATGTTTTGTCTCTTCATTCAAAGAAGTTTCTTGTCTTTTGGGATCAGTAAAGCTGTGAATTTTTTTTCCAGGATGTTTATTCAGAGTGCTAGAATCATTGGTCAGTATAATATGTCATGTCCTATCACATCTTTATTTATTGATTTTTTTTATTATAGGAACTTCAACTTATGAATCCTATGGCAAATCCCAGTTTTCATACACCTTCTTGATTGACATGAATTCCAGTGCAATATTAAGTTGTCAAAAGGGCCTGCTTCACACAGTAATTTGGGTACTTCAGAAAGTTATATCTCAAACACCTGTCAGAAAAAAGGGCAAGGAAAAAGTTCAAATGTCAATTCACTAATATATTGCACTAATTCACTAATATATTCACTGATATATTGCATTTTTTTATTTTTATGTTTAAAACGGGAAAAAGTTTATTGTCTAGAGTACTTCTTAATACAAGTTATGTTAATATAAAATTACAACACTGCTATGTTGCTAGTGACTTCGGGGTCAGACTTTTCTGAATTCTGTATCACCTCAGCTGTTGTAACAGTCTGTAAGTTAAATTGGTATTCTGTACATTTCTAGGCAGCAGAGGCGTCATGTTTTAGTTGTCACCATCTTTCCATATTTTTGCCATTCATTCTGTGCTTATGCCAGAATCAAAATTAAAAAGTTTGTGGGTATGTTCCTGTTAACGAATTTCTTTGGACCTTCACAATATTTGAGCAATATGTAGGTATTTTTATTTTACTTTTTGAAGCAAGACTTTTTAGGAGAGGGCCTAAGAAGTCTGAGTGGCTTAAGGCATTCATCTTTGGAGATCACTGGCATCTCACTTGTCTGCTTGGGTTTGAGTCTTGTGCGTGGCCAATGCAGAAATGTGAGAAAGCTTGCTAGTAGGTTTCCATGGGTTGGTAGCTCTTCCCAGAGCTTTCCTGGGTTAGTTCTGTATTAGATAGACTATCTGTCATGTATAACCTAAAATGTGCTGAAATAAGGTCACAACCAGTCACAACCGTGACTTTTTAGTGGAACCCTTGTAAGCAGAATTGCATAAAACACTGGTTGACCTTGGGAATATGAATTTAATAGTCCTGTTTCTGTACCTAAATAAATGATGTGATTACATTTAGTGCTAGTGTCATGATGTGTGTATGTATATATGTGTATGTGTCATCCATCCGATCCATTCCCAACTTTGTTTTGACACAATATTTCAAGTTTTCAGATCAAGGTGAAGGTCACTTTGAAGGAAGAAAAATGGTATCTCCACAGTAACAATAAGTTCTGCATCTTAGACCAGGCCCATACATTGCAGATGGCTTACACTTGGGATAAGGAAGAAACATAATAATTTGGTGGTCAAGATTAAGAGTCAAGGTCACTGATTGAAAGGAGATAAAATGTTTCTACACAAAAACAGTTGTTTTAAATCATGCACCTGAAGCAAACTTTGTGGATGTCTTACAATTGAATTGAGTAGGAAATGTATCGGGTGTGACTGAAAAAAGAAATGTATTTCCACACAATGACTTTATTTCTGCATTGCAGACCTGGATTAAACTTTGTGAACAACTTGCATTTGCATAAATGCATCTGAGTAGAAGCTACTTGATGCTAGGGTCTAATGGAGCTTTGCTTAGGTATGTGAGAAAGCTGTCAGTAGCTTCATGTGGGTTGGTGGCTCTTGCTGAGATTTTTCTGAGTTCTTCCTTCAGCAGATATACTGGCCACTATATATAGCTTATCTTGTGCTGAGAAATGTCATTAAACCCAATAACAACCAACTAATGGTCAAATGTTATAGTCACTGCTAAAGTATTTTTTGCACAAAAGTTTCATTTTTTGGCTATATACCTAAACCACAGTTTCCAGCTGACGTGTTTGGTTACAGTGAAAGGATATTGATTTTAAGGTAAAAACTCAGGGGTCAGGGTCATTTTGAAAGAAGAAAAAACTTCTTTTGGATATTGAATTTAGTTGAAGAAACCTTTTAAGTGTGAAGTAAAAAAAATCAGGTCAAGAGAATTGTGACTCAGATAACTTTTGTTCTATATTAAATTGCTTGTCCAATCTCTTTAAATGGCTTGAACTTAATGTAGTACAGAAACATCTGGATTTTGGATCTGAATGTCAAAAGTCATGGTCATTGTAAGGCCATTAAAAAAAATAATTTTGCACCATAAGTGTAGTTTATGTCCATATTCTTTAATCAAAGCACCCAAGTTATTGAGACTTGTTGATTAATAATCTCATGAGTCCGCTTTGCCTTGCAGTGCCTAGATACAAGTCTGTGTGTAAGACTGTTAGACATGGGGCTGGCGTAAAACTGTTAGGCACTTGGCTATTGTAAAACTTGTCATGGGGTTGGTGCAAAAATGTTAGACATGGGGCTGGTGTTAGATGTTGGTGTAAGACTGTTAGACACATGGCTGGTGTAAGACTTGGCATTGGGCTGATGTAAGATTGTTGGCATAGGGCTGGTGTAAGACTGTTAGACACAGGGCTGTTGTAAGACTGTTGGCATGGGACTGGTGTAAGACTGTTAGACACTGGGCTGTTGTAAGACTGTTGGCATGGGACTGGTGAAAGACTGTTAGACACTGGGCTGTTGTAAGACTGTTGGCATAGGGCTGGTGTAAGACTGTTAGACACTGGGCTGTTGTAAGACTGTTGGCATGGGACTGGTGTAAGACTGTTAGACACAGGGCTGTTGTAAGACTGTTGACATAGGGCTGGTGTAAGACTGTTAGACACTGGGCTGTTGTAAGACTTGACATGGGACTGGTGTAAGACTGTTAGACACTGGGCTGTTGTAAGACTGTTGGCATGGGACTGGTGTAAGACTGTTAGACACTGGGCTGTTGTAAGACTGTTGGCATAGGGCTGGTGTAAGACTGTTAGACACTGGGCTGTTGTAAGACTGTTGGCATGGGACTGGTGTAAGACTGTTAGACACAGGGCTGTTGTAAGACTGTTGGCATAGGGCTGGTGTAAGACTGTTAGACACTGGGCTGTTGTAAGACTGTTGGCATGGGACTGGTGTAAGACTGTTAGACACAGGGCTGTTGTAAGACTGTTGGCATAGGGCTGGTGTAAGACTGTTAGACACTGGGCTGTTGTAAGACTGTTGGCATGGGACTGGTGTAAGACTTAGACACAGGGCTGTTGTAAGACTGTTGGCATGGGACTGGTGTAAGACTGTTAGACACAGGGCTGTTGTAAGACTGTTGGCATGGGACTGGTGTAAGACTGTTAGACACTGGGCTGTTGTACAATGTGCCTTTCATGATACTGTTTGTTTTGCATGAGTATCATAACACATTTATTTTCTTGCAGTGGATCATGGAAGACTAAAGAATTCAAGCAGTACAACTTTGATGCATTAGGTGTGATGCCTCCAAGTGGACATCTTCATCCATTACTGAAAGTGCGATCAGAATTCAGGCAGATTTTTTTGGAGATGGGGTTAGTTTTTACTTGTTGTTTAATAGCATTTGATGTTGTTATGAATATAAAGAGGTATGAATTATTTTAAGAGGGTGTACCAATTTTCCTGAGTATTTAAATATGTTCATAAATGCATACACTTATAAAAATACATTTATTATATCTCTTTTTCTCTTATGAAATTTTCTTGTCAGATATCAGTCACAAAAGCTGAAATTGGAAAAATAGTTAAAAATACACAAAGATCTTAATTTTTTTTTTTACTTTGTCCAGATTTTGTGGATAGCTTGCATTTAAGATAAGGAAGACATTTATTCATATCCGATTCAATAGGTCCGGTATCCAACCAGTCATAGAAGGTTTTACTTGGAAAAGGGTACAATATATGATCATCAACCATTGTAACTTGATTGGTGCCCGGGCCAATAAAAAACATTAAGACATTTTTGTCATCCAGTGATTGTCTTATCCATCTTCGGCAGTATGTGTACTCTGTCCAGTAAGCCAGCTTCCTTTCCTAAGTCATCCAGTATCAACTGTACCACTCTTTCATCATCATTAATTGGGTTGTTTAATGCACCTAGTGGGTGCCATGGAAGCATTGTTTTGCACCAAAGAAGAAAAGTGTAGTTGGGCTAGTCTTATATGAGCTCTGTCAAAGGATTTCAGGTTTTTATAAATAATGCTGATTTTGTGTCATTTACTGCCTATCAGTGGTAGGTATTTTAGGGAAACCATTTTGTTTTCAACAAAAGAATTGGAAGACAGATCTACCATGATTTGTACTTGCATATAAGTTGAGTCCAACTGCAAACTGCACAGACCGAGATCTACCATTGCAAAATGCACTGGCAAATCTAGGTCTGTGCTACTTGTCAGGATTATTCTTTAGAATAAACAATATCGTCCCCAATCTACAGGTACATTGTGCTATGGTAGATCAGGATCTTTATTGTTTGCAGTTTGACATGACTTATAAGTGAATATATAAGGTATGTATTCATTTACCAAAAGTATACTGTAATTAATTTGCTACATCATTTAAGTATCAGTGATGAATTTAATCAGATTTATCAGAATCACTGACTTGAGTTCTTGGCTTATCAAGACCTATCAGGAATGCTTTCACATGTAAGCATATTAACTATTCGGATTTTATGAAGAGAGACGGAATCAGAAGAAGGTACACTTTGGTCTCTCCATCACATATTCCATTCTCTTCCTTTCAGTTGGAAAAATATAATTCATTATATCTCTCATTTCATTTTCATTGTTTTCTTCAGATTTTCTGAGATGGCAACAAACAAGTTTGTAGAAAATAGCTTCTGGAACTTTGATACACTGTTTCAGCCTCAGCAACACCCAGCAAGAGATGCTCATGACACTTTCTTCATTTCGGGTTTGATTTCTTTTTTGGTGGCATTTCGTCTTTTATTTCCAAAATTCACTGATGGTCTGATACATGGATACTTAAGTGAAATTGCAGATTATATCCTTGTGATGTCAAGTTTCATTTTTAAAAATGTGAAATATTTTTAAAAAAAACAAACTTTAGAGAATGCTTTTAACACTTTGTAGCTCACCTCTGGGTGGTAGAGGTACGCTACGCTATTCTGGCCTCACCACCTGCACAGATAAAGTCATATACATCTGTACATATGCACTTATTGACAGTGTTTATTATTTCTATGGGTGAACAGTGATAACAGCTTCTACTTGGGAGGCTGAGTGGTCTAAAACGCTTTCTGTTATGGATCACTGCCATCTCATCTCAGTCTGCATGGGTTTGATTCTCAGGCTCGGCCAGTGTTGATATGTGAGAAAGCATCTCAGTAGTTTCTCATGGGTCAGTGGTTGTTTTTGGGGTTTTCCCAGGTTCTTCCACCATTTATTCTGGCCACCATTTATTGCCTATCTTGTGCTGAAAAATTGTGTTAAACCCTATAACAACAACAACAGCTTCTTAAGCAGATATTAGGAACTATAATAATAATAATAATATATATATTGTGTAAATATAATATAAAACAAATATGAATTTTTGTTTTTTGTGAACACATTATAGTAATCTACATTGATAGCAAAGAAAAAATTCTTTTTTTTTGTTTTATGTCTTTGATGCCTTGTTAAAGTACATACAAATGTAGGCAGATGGGTGGGTTGTTGTACATTATGTCAGCACTGTACTTGCTATATTTTGCCAATGGAAGGTATACATTTTACTTTTTAAAAAAGAAAGAAATAATGTAAAGAGAAACTGTCACAGAAAAAAGGGGGAGGAAGGCATTTTATTGTCAAGATAACATTGGTCTTAACTTATTTTCTGCATGATTAATAATGTTTGCATTGGCTACTGAAAACTATTAAAAACATAATGTGAGTTATACAAAAATTTATCATGCTCTGGTTTATTGTCTTACACTACCTGCAGACAGCATTTGTTTTAGTCCTCTCAATATATTTGTCGGTCTCTTTATCTGGGGGAAAAAATGCTTGTTTGCAAGATAATGGAAAAACCACTAGCTTTATACAAATAGTATTTTGTAGATGTGTTTCAATTGATATGCAGATTATCTAATTATATGTCCAAGCTAGTTTGATTATTGTTTTAATTTTTATTAGTTTTCTGACATTTTGCACCAGTATTTTCACTGCAAACTTAATACAATTAGGCAAATAATATTTGATGTAGATACATGAAATTAGGTCAGCATGCATTTTATCCATATTTTTAATGACTTGATTAGATTTTTGTACCATTTGAATGATTTGGGGGATATTTTTAATTTTTTCTGATAGTTGAAGATGGATATTTGTTTCCCAGTTTTTGGTACAATTTTAATAGCATGATTACAGAAACAGCACTAGATGGAGTATGGTATGCATGGTTATGTGTACATGTAGATCTGGTTATTGTAACATGCATGTACATTTTTATTATCAAACTTTAGCAGTTTTTGGACTTTTCTCTGGAGTTTTTAAATCTGCACTTCGTATATATTTGGTTAGTCTGTTATGATGTAGGCTTTTGTAAAAAATATTTTGTAAGTTTGTTTTAAAAAGAGCATCTTATTCATGTGACTTAGAATTCCTATTAAAACTTGTGCATTTTATGTCTCATTGTTTTAGGTTCAGTATTTTTTAATGCTCATTCAATGAACAACTAGCATTTATTTGTTAATACTCATTCATTGACAAATAAGTAATTATTTTGAGGGTTTTGATGAAGTGAGAAAAGATTTCATAGGGAGTTCGTGCACGCATTCAATCATGTATTAAAAATGTGCTGACTTGTATGATTTATTCTTGCAGATCATAATACTCATTCATTGACAAATAAGTATGACAGATAAGTAATTATTTTGACTGTTTTGATGAAGTGAGAAAAGATTTCATAGGGAGTGCCTGCACACATTTGATCATGTATTAAAAATGTGCTGACTTGTATGATTGCAGATCCAGCTATGGCACATCAATTTCCTATGGATTATTTAGAAACAGTGAAACATATGCATGAGAAGGGAGGTCAAGGGTCACAAGGGTAAGTGGGGAATTAAGGTTGTAATTTTTGTCATATTCACAATGTAGGTTAATAATTTGAAAGGTCTGCCAATTTATTTGCATAAATGTTTTGACAGAAAGACTTGTTGGTACTTGAAACTAATTTTGGATGTATTACAGTAAATATACTGTTATTGCTGCCACTGGTAGTATCATATGTTTGTATTCTTGTGTCAAAACAATCTTGTACAACTTTGATAATGAATGAAATGCATGCATACTAAGGAGCTGATCATGCTTCTGACTGGCAGAGCTTACTTATTACCACTTTGGGGACCATAATTCTGATTTTATGTTGATGAAATTTGAAATATTGCCTTATATTCATAATGTGGATGGGTTTGATGAAGATCCTTATATTAATGAAACATCTCATTGGCTTAGCTTGTTTCTGCTTGGAAATAATATTTGTAATCTAATTTTTGTCATGCATCTGATTGATTGGGATTCTTGGCACTCGTGAAACCATATTTTTAATATGTTGGGTTTAATGTCACCAAGATCTTATATGACTTAGATTTGAGGAAGAGACTGCATATTAATCATGTTCTCATATGTAGAAATAATTTTTATGGAGATGTAGTGAAATAGGTAAAACTGGCATGATATTAAGATTGGGAGCTAGTTTACTTGGGATGTAATTTCATGCTGCAACAAAAAGCCTGCTTAGTGAAATAGGTTAAATTTTAAATTATTAAAAAAAAGTGAGTATTATATGGCTCTCTTAATCCTCTTGGTATAAAACCCAATTTTGTGTGTGTGTGTGTGTGTGTGTGTGTGTGTGTGTGTGTGTGTGTGTGTGTGTGTGTGTGTGTGTGTGTGATTTGGATTTTTAATGTAGCTTTAACAATTTTCAAACATATCACTACAGTGTCTGCAGTGTGGCAGTTCATAGTGATGTCTAGCACTGGGGCATCATGTTGCAAACATGTAGCATCATGTCCCACCCAATCACGTTATCCTGACACCAGGCTGGCCAGTACTAACACTAACCTCTTAATGCTGAGCGCCAAGGGAGGCAGCTGTTAGTACCATTTTTATAAGTCTTTGGCATGACTCAACCTCCCGCATCCAAAGTGGATGCTCTAACCACTATACCACTGGATCGGTCAGTTTGTGGATGAATTCAATCACTATCCATGATACCATGTTAAAGATTAAATCCTCTTGAACAAAAAAATTGAACTGCACTTGTGATAAATTTGATAACATTCACTGAAAAATGTACAGTTCTTATTATAATGTTGCATAGGCCCAGATCTGATAATCTGATAACCAATTTATGATCTTGCTCCAGTTGTTGTTTATTAAATTCTATAATGACAGTGGTTAGTGTAATTATTAGTAGTGGTGCATTAAGATTTATTACTGTTTTGGTGGCAGTTCCCTCACAAAAGTTTGGCATTCCTGTTCTCCCAATCCACACATGCTTTTTTTTCTTCTAGAATATCCTTCACTTGAAAATTACCTTCTTTTTTTCAAGTTATTATTCCTGCTTTTTAATTGTTTTTCAGATTTGCAATTATAGTTTTCTTCAAACAATTTTTGCACTGTAAATAATAAATTTAAATCAAATTGTTGTTGAAACACAACAAACTAATGTTTACTGCAAATTTTCTTATTTAACATAGACTACTACAAGTTTATTATTTTACTCTAATGTAGGTACAGATATGACTGGAAGATTGAAGAAGCTAAGAAGAATATTCTTAGAACCCATACTACTGCAAATACTTCTAGAACATTGTATGCATTAGCACAAAAGGTATAGTATATATCTCCCTTTTACGGCATGGTATTTTTCTCCTTTTAAGGTATTGTATTTATCTCCCTTTTAAGGCAGGGTATTTTCTCCCTTTTTAGGTATAGTATTTATCTCCCTTTTAAGGCAGGGTATTTTCTTCCTTTTTAGGTATCTCCCTTTTAAGGAGAACTGTAAAACTTGTTGGGAGAGACCATCCCTTTTGTCAATAGAATATGGTGTTTGAAGACTGGTAGTCTCACAAAAGAGGTCACAATATTTAATAATATAATCTATTGGTGAAGAAACAATGCTGTCTTTAATGATAGATTATTTCCATATTTCCAAAATAGTTGTATTTCACATCTGGTTTTAAAAGTTTTTCAACAAAAAAAAGAATTACATGAAAGGACAAAGCCCTCTTATTTTATTAAACCTATACAGACTTGATAGATCTTATATGCAATATTAACTCACAAAATTAACATGTTGGGAAATTGATGAGCCAGTTTTGAACTTTAGTTAGCTGATTATCAAATACCAAAATTTCATCTGAATCATCTTAAAATATTTGAGAAAATGATTAGTACCAGTAATTATAATTTTTAAAATTATTCTTCTAATTAAATTTTAAAATCTCAATATGACAATAAAATAATTTTTTGAGAAAACAATTTCAGAGTATGATTGTACATAATTTTTCTCATACTTGTCAACTATGGCTCAATAGTCCAAAGAGAGTGGAGAGTTTGTGTGTGTGTGTGTGTGTGTGTGTGTGTGTGTGTGTGTGTGTGTGTGTGTGTGGTATACTTTGTCCTAATATTTTATGTTTACATGAATACCCCCTTTAGTATACCCTAACCAAAATTATATTCCTTTGTGCTAACCTGTAATCAACTGTAAACAGTTACCTCCCTTTACTGTCTGCCATGCATTTCACATATAAGATAGAACTGGGACTGTATTTTCATACACGTGTTATTGATTGGTATCCTTTTGAATGAAATACTAATCATAAATAAATAATTACTGCACCTAACAAGTTAACATTTCACAACAAATGTTCTTGCAGAATTGTTCTAGACTGACATAAATTTTGCTTTACTTTTCCTTAAAGGTATGAACTGGCAGGCTTTGTTTTAATTTTAAATCCTAGTCAACACTTATAGCATTGCCAAGTACCCCCATTTTTTTTAAAGAATGGAGCAATTTCATTTCACTGTGGTTTTTATTTTTTACCCAGGCTGTGGCTTGACTGTACGTTTCATAGTAGTGAAGGCCAAATCAGGCCCGGTGACCTTAGTTAGTCTGTAAAATGTGTATAGAGATAAATACATGATTGTGAGCTTTTAATTAAAAAAGAATCTAGAATTTGAGGATGCATTGGCCCCAAGTGCAATCGGAATTTAATTTTCTTTCATTTGCAAGTGATGGCATTTTTTTTCTCACCAATTTAAATCCCTTTAAACTTAAGTATTATAACTTGCAAGTTTATTTCTTAAAATGAGGGGTTTTATTATTGTTACATCATGTGATCTATCAAATTTATGACAATGTGGGCTGAAAGAAATCAGCATGAGGCTTGTTATTATACCTTTATTTCCTTTTTAAAACATTATTTTAAAAACTGCAGTGAAAAAACACAGAACTGTGCACATTCTACATAACCAAGTGTTACTATGCATTTGACTTTTCTTTCATTTACCCCAACCAACCCCCCAGTCACCCTACCAAACAACCAGATACACTCATTCATATAATATTTGATCATTTTTGCTAAGCTGTGTTTGGTACATAATACATTGAACAGTTATTATATTGGGAGAAGAGTTGTAATATATTAATGCAAATTCAAAATATCTTGTTGATTAACATTGCAAGAAGTAATGCATATATTTTAAAATTTCAGACACCATTTAAACCAGGAAAGTTCTTCTCCATTGACAGAGTCTTTAGAAACGAGAGCCTTGATGCCACTCACCTGGCTGAATTTCACCAGATAGAGGGAGTTGTTATTGATTTTGGACTGACTCTTGGTGACCTTATGGGATTCATGAATGAATTTTTCAAAAAGCTAGGTATCAATTTTTTTTCTAGACACTCTTGCTTTCCAGTTAAGATGAAACTTCAGCCACTAGTTTTCAGGTTTTTGTCTTGTTTCTGCATGTTGACAAAATCAGATACCATATAAACTCCCTTTTAAGTGAAGTCTAACTGCAATCTGCCATCACATTATGTGATAGCAGATCATGGTATGTGGAGTTTATTGGGAGTAATCAGTAGAACAAACATTTTATGCCATGGTCTGCAGACACTATGCTTTGGCAGATCAGGATCTTTGTTATTTGCAGTTTCACTTGACTTTTAAGTAAGTATAATGGTACATAGTGTGTGTGTATATATATATATATATATATATATATATATATATATATATATATATATATATATATAACCTTTTCATGCAGTAAAAGTCATACTTAATGGAAAGATGGAAGTAATTTACCAACTTTTTACCAACTTATGATATATAATATTGTAAATATTGGTGTTCTACTGTTTGGATATGGTACAAACGAGTTTGCTCATGGTGCCCTTAAAGTTAATCAGTCCATTTCACTTAGATATGTCAGCCATTCCAATTTTGGGTGAATCATTCCTTTTGTAATTTCATTTTGGACCATTATAACTTCTGTCAGTCAGATAGCATTTTATCTAGCAAAACTGCAGCTTCAATGAGACAAGTGATAAATCACTTGTTGATTTTTTGCCATTGCTTTTTACCATATAGATCAGAAGATGGTATAAGAGGGCCTGTTGTCCATAGTCCAACCATTAGCACATATTTGTTAACATTTCTCCTTACATAATTGGATGATTGCCATGAAACTTTACAATTACAATCATCCCATGGTTACTCCTCCTTTAAGGATGGACATACTGACATGGGTTTTCATCAAAAGATTTCTTGTGATTTGCTTAGTCGTAACAGAAAAACGATTTGACATTCAATATGCTGCAATGGCATCTTCTTTGAAAATCTCGTCATCATTATGAAAATGGTACCAATCTTGCATTCGGTATTGCTACCACAGAAACTAATTTGAAAATCATGGTATTGCTTAAAATATCAGAGATAGTTTCAGTGCATAGCAATAAACAAAAAGAATTGTTCTTCTGAATTCCAAGGAATTCTTTTTGGTCAGTAGAGCATCAGTCCCATTGAGGGACTCTTGTTTTACAGTTGGGTTGTTCTTAATTGGAGCAATCCTTAAAGCTGGAAAACTTTTTATATGCCCATTAAAAGGCAGGACATAAATTGTTTGTGCATAATAACTTTAGTTCTAAATCACAAACCAGAAATAATCTTTGTTCCTGACTTCCACTTGAAGTAAGAAAGAAGCCTACTGATTTGGGGATCAAAAGGTCAAAGGTCAGTGTCATAGTGTCTTGACCAAATTACTTGATTAAAATTTATGGAAACTTTGCACTTACAGCAATGAAGAAGCCTTTTGATTTTGGGGTTAGAAGGTCCATAGTGACTCCAAGAAAAATTTGTTTAAACTTTTGTTTGTAAGGAATTTCTTTGATCAAACATTTGTGAATGACTTGTACTTGAAGGGAAAAAAAAAACTTTAGATTTGAGGGTCTGCAGGCCAAAGGTCAGTGTAAGTATAGTGAAGAAGAATATAGCTTGTGCACATTAAATCAGAGACTATGATGCAAAATGTCAGGAAGTGTAATGTGCAATTTATGATGAATTTTGGACATGGAGTGCCTAGGATGTCACTTAATGAATGCTCTTTTATATCTCAGCTCAGTTAAGGATTTTTGTTCATTTCACAGGCATACGAAAACTACGTTTCAAGCCGGCGTACAACCCATACACTGAACCAAGCATGGAAGTTTTCAGTTATCATGAAGGTTTGTATTATTATTCTTCACTAATTAAATTAGGTCTTATTTATGCTTTATTTAATAACTTGGGCTTTACATTTGATTGCTTTGAATTTGCCAGTATAATAGACCTGCCAACTCTTACGATTTTGCAGTAAGTCTTACAAAAATTACCCTTTAAAATACGGACTTACGGCATAAAAGCAAAAAAAACCTACAAAAAAATTATCATTGCCAGAAAATTTGTTCATCCATGTTTGATTTGGATCTGGGTTTCAATTAGAATGAGTGAAATTCATCAGGGAACCAGACTAATTTTACAGCAGCAACTCAGATGCTTTAAACTGCCACTATTTGTTCATGCAAAGCTTCTGCATGATCCAACTGTTGATTATAGAATTTGTTTAAAAATGGCTTCCAGCAAGCGATGCATGTTTAAGATGAAAGGGAAAATAAGCCTCTTAAAAAGTGTTTATAAT
The DNA here is from genome assembly GCA_016746295.1 of Potamilus streckersoni. Classification (NCBI taxonomy): domain Eukaryota; kingdom Metazoa; phylum Mollusca; class Bivalvia; order Unionida; family Unionidae; genus Potamilus; species Potamilus streckersoni. The sequence continues at coordinate 4,762,629 of JAEAOA010001578.1, read as the reverse complement.
CAACACCAAAGAATAAAAACGAATATTCAGATTCTTGTGAATAAAAGATGGAACAGACACAATTAGGTTTTTTGGACATCACCTGCCAATTTGAGTAGGACTCGTGGCAAGAGATATGATTTCGTCATGTGCAATGGAAAAAGATAAGAATTACATCTTGTTGAGAGACAGCAACAAGCCATTGAGCTGCATAGGTGTTGGAACTGTGCAACTGTACTAGTGGTAAATAATGTATATGCATACTTTACAATCTCTTCAGTTGAACGTAATGTTTATTTTTGCTGCATATATTGAATACCAATTTTTTAATTATGTTTTCAAGCTTTACACTAGCAGATTATGGTATTTTTTTTTTACACCTTACTGAAAACTGATCAAACTTACGGAAAAAAAAATCAACTGCCTTGCTGAGACGGACTTGTCAGGGTTGCCAAGTCTGGGATAAAGAAAGAAAAAGTGTTTATGTAGCTGTATGTGTGGATTCATGCACATGCATGCATGTTTATATTATATTCTCTCATACAGGCTTACAAAAGTGGGTAGAGATTGGCAATTCTGGTGTGTTCAGACCTGAGATGTTGTTACCTATGGGCTTTCCAAAAGAAGTTACAGCGATTGCATGGGGTCTGTCAGTGGAAAGGTAATACCTTTCAAACACATCTGTTTCTTTCACTCATATGCATATGGTAAGCACACCTGGTAAATATATATGTGTCCATCCACTTTTCTCACATGTATACAAGTTAGACATTCATGATAATGACCAACAATTCTGACCCATTGTTCCATGATTCCATGATCACTTTATCTGTTTGATATGATCTAAAACAAATTTTTGGTTGAGATGATAAACGTAACAATGCAGATATGATCATGTACTCTGTTAAACTTAAAAATCAATAAACTGAAGTATTGTTTACCAAAGGAGAATGATTTGCTTGTTACATTGGTGAGGTTACTTTGATTTGCTTTTTCACATGTATACTTTTGATTTGACTTTTTTATGTTCATTTTCCAGACCAACAATGATCAAGTACAGAGTAGATAACATCCGAGATCTAATTGGACCTAAAGTGGACTTGCAGATGATATATAATAATCCTATATGTCGGCTAGATAAATAACTGTCAAAATGGATGGAGCTGTATATCATAAAACTAAAGTTTCACTGGAACTGATATTAAGAAACCCCACAAAAATTGTGGCACGCTGAAAAGTGCAAATATGATCTACATGTGTTAATTGCTGTTTAATAGGAAATAGCAGTAAGTGGATCTGTATACATTTGCCATGGTATTGTGGCTTTTCAATAAATTATGCTGACTAAACTAAAATTGTATTCCTTAGAAGTGAGAGAGGAAATAACATTTTCAAGATCATTTCAGATTTTCTTCTTACTTGTCAGGTAAATTGTTGGAAACTTTTCTTAGAATGCACATTTAGTATGAATGCTTTATGTTCTTTCTCATTCGTTTAACTTGGTGGTTATGATATTCACATTCTAACCCTCTAAGTGAAGGAGACATAATATAAAATCGGAAATCTTCATAAAGGATTTCATTGGGCTATTTTCATAAGTAGCAGATATTCAAAGTATTATATCTATAATGGATATCCAGTTGGTCCTTAATAAAAATGATACCACATGGACATTTGGTATGTCCTTAACAGTGAGCGTCTAGAAAAATTTGTTATTGCTACTCCTCCTGAATGGATGATCATATCAACATTAAGGTTTCACTAAAAGTCTGTTTATGAAGTCTAGTCAGTCAAAAATATTGTTGGTGCTGACATCATATGCAACATGGTCACCACAGCTCCATCGTGAAGGTGTTGTTATAGCTTATGCTGCTGAACAGAAAGTTGAATCGACATTCAGTTTTTACTAGACTAGAAGACATGATATCTGATCATTCTTTAATGGAAATTGTTGTGCTCAAACATCTAATATGACAAAAATAGCAGCCTTCTTAAAAATCTTATTACTCCACTTTAATGGATGGTTATATAAGCTTGGAGTTTTGGTATAAGACAGTATGATGGTCCTTATTGAAAATACTGCTGTTTTGAAATCTGTTATAGCCATAATGGAAAACTTTTTGAATATATTATTGCCGAATGGAAATTCATTTTGACAAAAGGGGCATTCAAAATTTCTGTGATGCCTGCTTGATGTTAAATGAAATTGGTCTACCTGGATGTCCAGTATAGGAACTGTGTTGGCCATCTTGAAAATCTTGTCACTACTCCATCAGAATGGATGTTTATAGCAACATTGTGTTTTCACGATAAGATTTCATATGATGTTTAGTTGGTTCTAAATTAAATTGTACTAATCATACATGGAGTTTGACCATCACAGCAGCGATCTTGAAAATCTTGTATTGCTGCTCCTCTTGAACAGGAAGTGATGTCAACTGGCATGCTTCTTATGGTGTATATTTGGTTTTAAATAAAAGTTACGCTAATATGATATCAAATAGGATCATCATAGCAAACATTGTGGAATCTTTCTGCTACTTCTCCTTGATGGAAATTCATATCACTGGTGGGTTTTACAAGAAGATTTATAATGATGTCTCATTAGTACTTAACGATTTGGTTCTTAATGGCACAGCAATACAAGTAGGTTATTTAGTGCTGTGGCATTTGGAGTAAAGTACATTGCCGAAGGATACACCATGATAGCTGACCCAGGCTGGTTTGATAGAATTCTAAACCCACACCCTAATGGTTGTGAGTCTGGAAAGCTAACAACTGAGCCACTGTGGCTCCTGTAGTCAATGGAAATATTGCTGTTTTGACATCTAACATAGACACCATGGCAGTCATCTTGAAAAAAACCTTGTAATCTGTGTCTTCTGTCAGTAACACTCCTCATCCTGTGTTCTCCACCAGTGTGAAGCATGGTTCAAGAATTATGTTGGGAACACATTTCGATTAAATTGATTTTATTTTTGTAACTTGTTGCTTGATTCAATTGCAACTCTTGTCAAAGTACCACTTCAGCCCCAGGGTGTAGTCATTAGGTCATAAATCATAATGGGGGAAAATTTAATTTTAAAATTTGTTGTCTTTTAATAACCTACAGACCAATTAACAACTTGTTTGGAATATGACACTATCACATACTCTTTTTCTCAGTATAACTCCTTCTGGGTTCTGCCTCACGATGGGGCCATGGAGTTGAGACTTTTATTGGAAACACATTTTGGTTAAAATATCTGATGAGGTTTTATAATGCAAGCACATTTGAGATTCAAGTTCTTTGGGGTTTTTTTTTTTAGAACAGAAGAACTTATGGTATGGTCTGATGTCCATCATTCATTTATCCATTAGCATGATTTGTTATTGCTACTCCTAAACTACTCGGAGGATTGATATGAAAAATAATTTATTCATCTCAAGGTCTAATTGGTCGTAATTGAAAATGGTACTGCTTCAACAACCATATCAGCTATCTTAAAAAAGCTTGTTATGAATTGACCATCATATCAATATGAGATTGTTAAAAAAACACTTCTCAAGATATCTAGTGCTGATCTGGGCCATCATAGCAGCCATCTTTAAAATCTGTACAGAATGCCCTATCAACATTGAATTTTCACTTGAAGACTTCTATTTGGACCTAAATGTAAATGATGCTGAGCTGACAACCGATATGGTCGTTAATGGGTGATTTTGACTGTAATGCATGCAATTTTATTCCATTGTGCATGTTTATCCTTATAAACTTTTGCTCTACTTTGTGTTAAGGACACAGTTATTTTTCCTTTGTTAGATAACTGATTGCCCTTTTCATCATTGCTTTATTTATAAACTGCATTTATATGTGCAATATTTTTGTATTAGCTATGGAAAACATATTCTTTCTTGACAAGTATGGACACTCATTGTATGATGTACCTAAACACTGTACTTAACCTTTGATCTTTTAAACAAAACAAAATAATGGGTAGCTCCCTATTTGAATTAAAACTTTTTAAAAAACATGTCCCATCCCAAAATTAGAAACTTAATTCCTTGCACTTTTATCACATGTAACTTTCTTGTCACATGTTTTCACTGCAATTCACCAGTGATAGTGTCAAGTGATAGCAATAATAGGTATGTCACTGGGTGCTAAGCACGAGTCCCCAGGTTATTTCCCAAGTGACATTCAGTGAGTTTCACTGGGCACTGGGCAGCAAGTAAGGGGCTCTAAAGCAGCAGTAACTGGTAATTGGGTGCTGACACTGGCATAGTGTGTGGTGCTGATCTGTCCTTTTAGGTTTTGGGCTACCAACTATGGAGCAGAGAGTGTCAGTTGCTGAAAATTGAGTGCAAGTCATTGAGCATTAGACACCAGTCATTGAACCAAGCATTAGTTTTGACCAACCTAGAGGAGGGGATTAGTTATAATCACCATTTATTTGTTTCTATCCAATTTATATATGCAGTGGGCTTCAAGTTGTAAGGACTTTTTCAACACCCCTGCCTTGTTAATTTTCCTGTTCTTCCGATATGGTGTAATCAAGATCTCCAACTGCATTGCATAAACTATTAGAGGCTGTTGGCAAAACATCAAGATCATTGCATAAACTGTTAGAGGCTGTTGGCAAAACATCAAGATATATCCTTTTGAGGTCTGTCTGCATAGTCTTTTTACTATGGTATGAATGATACCTTTGAAGTGTTAAAAAGTTTGCTGCAACACCACAAAAACCATTTGTGGTCTGCCTCACTTGATGCACATACATTGTTTGGTGGCTGATTCCTACATTAGCCTAATAGTATTTGAGCAGTCAGCAGTACTGGTCCCTGGACATAGTACTGGGCCTGGCCCAGCAAAACAGCAAAGTGGTGTCCCTGTTCTGAATAGCTCAAGTCTCATTTCCCATATTACTTGTAAAACTTGGAAGCCATCAGAACTGAAATTGGTTCCCATTTAAAATTCCTTACACCTGTCTTTATTGCAATGAGATATGTGGAGGGAACGGGGATGGGTGGGGTCTCTTTCTCCAAGAAGAGAGGCCATTATCAATAGGCAGCCACACCCTCTCCAAGACCTGGTCCTCCCAATATTGCAGTAGGTGACAGATTAAGGTTTTTATCAGAGACTTGATCTGTCAATATTGTCTGCGTGTGGGTCCATTCTGCAATAAAGTTTTGCCTGCTTCACTTTTTGCACTCTCAAAGTCTTTCAAGTCCCCATTTGGAACCACTAGTTGAACATGATACTCTGAGGAAGAGCTGTACACCATTAAAAGGAGGGGAGTGGTAGAAAGACTGAAGAACATACCAGCTATTCATGCCCGTTCTCTGGTTGGAAATTGGAACTTTCTCTATTGGACAGCTTCAGAGGAGATCACTTGGGGATTGCCACATTCTAAGTAAGAGGAATAGACAGGGGTGAGCAATCCTCATGAAATAGTCTCTGCCCCTAGTGTGCAGCAGAGACACTTTTTCGTCTGTGGTGAAGGCTTTTGTTGGACTTGTTTGCAATAAGTCTGAAAAGCAAGCTTCCTCTTTTTGTCTCTCCAGTACCAGACCAGAAGGCAGGGTTTGTGTTTGTGGGTGTGTGATGGTACCTTTAGTTTTGAGCTGGGTTCAACAGGGCACCTACACCATTCCAACTTTTAGAATAATTTATCAGTTTCTTCACTGAATCGTGTTTCCATGCCATTACTCATTTTGAAATCTCTCCAGTGATCATGGTTCTGCTATCTTATTTGTCCTGTTGGTTGACAATCACAGGGAATTTCTGAGGGATCTCCTGTCACATAACAGGGATGCTCTTGCACAGCACTCCTCCAATTCTCCACCTTTATACCTGGATTATGCCAAACAATCTCTCCACCTGGACAAATTTTGCGAGCAAGGTTCCCAAATGCATCACTTGGTATAGAAAGCAATCAACTTCTTAGGTGTATGAAACCAAGTGGGGAACTTTCTCTTATAGGTGCAGTAGGAAATGCATTAATCCTATCTGTGCCCCATTAACAGCAGTTGCATATTTGTTTTATTTTTCTCTTTGATAAAAGATTGCTTAGTATCCACTTTTAGGAGCCATAGAGCAACCCTATCATATATTCTTTAGTTCTCTGTAGTTCCACTGCATTGTTTATCAGCTCTTTAACTCTTTAATAATATCTGTATAGATGATGCTCAAGATGCTCCATTGCCCTGTTAGAGTTTTATGATGCTTTCTAAATATAAAGAAAAGAGAGGGTCATAGCCATCTTTTTCTCCCTCTGAAAAGTACCTGGATCATGCCAACTTATAAAAGAGCTTATCAATCGCATGAAATCAAAGCTTATGATGTTGGGACTATTACTGAGTCTTAGGCCCTTTTTAATCATTCTTTGTTGCATGATGTCATGAAAGCTGTCAAAGTGAGAGTATCCGTACAATGCATCCAACTGATTCGTATCAGCCTAAGAAGTTGTCGGTCTATCATACAGATGGCATTAGAGAATCCTACTGACAGTGACTTCACTTTGATAGCTTTTCTAAGACTATCAGCATATTGACAAATATATAATAGCAGGCCTGGTATTACTGCTATTAAGGTATATGGATGGAGTATAAAACTAATTTTAATTACATAATACTTGCCTCCTATCAATTTTGCCCAACCACCTCTTTCTTCTCTACTCTGCTTCGCTTACAGTCTCAGTCCAGTTAAAAGAAGGATGATATTCCAGTTGTCAGAATTGGATTAAGGTATCACACTTGGATGATGTCATTTTTATTTCATACCTCCAATCACTAATTGAAGGAGGGAAAACTCGGCATGTGGACTACCACATGTAAAAGATAGAAACACATTAATAGTAGGGAAGTATTATGTAATGAAATTAGTTCCTCAACCAGAAAAAAATATTTATGCATTTATATTTTGTATCTTTCCTAAGTAGAATTAATTATATGGTAGATTCTAGCATTGCTTTTGAAACTGGTTATATTTTATGTATGTAAGAAATTATTTTATGATTGGCTTACATGTCAGTAAATAAATAACTCTTAAAGTGCAAAGGTCTTGTGAAAATTCAGCTGCAAAAAAAATCTTCCCAAGTGCTGTTTTGGGTTTTTTTATACTCTTAGGTAACAGTGCTTAAAAAAAGATAGAAAACCAACTATTGTTTCCCTTTCCACATTCTATATCTACGTCTCTATTTGTGTATCAATATTTCATGATTACATCGAGCTTGATGAAATCATGACTAAACATGAAGACCTTTTTCTTGTTTTTATTTTCTTTTCTTATATTAATACACATGAACATACAATTTTGTTTTGTTTTGACTTTGCATTGAACCAGTAATGTACATTGTTTGTAATATGCACTGTTTAGAATTGACAAGTTAGAAGATGAATAACCATGTCTAAGACATTCATTGACAATTTTCATCTTGCACCTAATGATCAGATATGCCCCATTGAGAGAGACAGACAGATGTCTTCTCAATTGTAAATCTATATCCACTTACCTAATTGATCTTACTCATGTACAAGTGCAGTACCATATTTCATTATCAATTACTATTTAAGTAATTCCTTCCAATTTTTGTTTTCTCTGCCATTATTAAAAGAATCACATGGCTTTGTAGTGGTATATACTTGCTAATTAAATATGCTATGGCTATATTCAGTCATTCCAAGCGAACACCTGTTTGAGGTCAAGATTCAGCAGACCAGATCATATTAGCAAGGCTATCAATAGGGAAATGAAGTTACCCAAGAGTATTACCGTACCATATAATGAAAGGAAATGCTAGGAGGGTTACTCATGTAAATTTCTCAGTCAATGACCTTTTTGAACTTGGTGATTTAACCGACATCAATTTAAAGTACATCTAGCTAGAGCAAAGATAAAAAACAATTGCCATCGAAGCACAGGAAGAGTACATACACTTGAAACAAAATCTCGTTTGTTGGCAATGGAGAGGTCATTATACTTCCAAAGAAAATTAGACAGCATGCAACATGGTCATTCTTGGGACTTGACTTAATGGAATCTATGGATATAAGTATTGTGAATATTTAATCCCTGAAGAAGTATGATAAGTATTTGCATAGTTTACATTTGCTGTTTCATTTATTATTGATTTTTTTCTCTTTGACAAAACCTCAGCAACACAGGGGATATAAGGTTTAAAAAAAGACAAAAATCTGAACTCTCATATTGAACTCTTTTTTTATATTTTGATCATGAGGTGCAAGAAAAAAATGTGATGGAATACATATGCATCCTTTTCTCTCTCTCTTCCCCCTCAAAAAAATAAACTGGAAAAAAGCATTTTAGCATTAATGATGCAATTTCTCTGTTGCTTGTAATCTGAAATAGCATAATGATACTTTTAATATGTATGAAACCAGAAGTTATTATAATTTAATTCCACACAGCATCGCGAATTTTATCCTCTCTGTAACTCCATATATTTTCAGGTCAGCGTCATTATATGTACCTAAAATTACATAATACATTTCAAATACTTTTTGTGTAACAAATTAGGTACTTTTAGTTACATTAAATGATCCTGGCTGGAAAGGTTGCTGAGTACAGATAGGATAAAATTCGCGATGATGTGTGGAACAAAGTGAAAAACAATCCGAGGTATTTATTTGGCATCGCCTTATACATGTAATCAGTATAGACTTGGTGTTAATGGCTCAGTGTGTGTGTGTGTGGGGGATGGTAGCCAGCACCATAGGTTGTCATCTCCATGCGCGTGTTTCCATTACTTGGGAGTATTTGCAGTTAACAATCTCAAGTTATTGCCTGGCTGATTCTGGTGGTTGTGAGGCAACGCTCGGCAATATAGTGCCGCCCATCACATTGCGCCTAATCAAACTTTTCCAATTCACTGCATGTTGCCAATATGGTCAGAAGGTAGCGCTCAATTGCCAGTGGAAGGAAGCGAAATAGTTCTTCACGACATATTCATCTGATGATTAGCACCTTGCTGGTAAGCTAAAGACTAGAATTAATATGTAGGTAACTCCATACATATATGGGGTATCTACGTATGTCCACATTAAAAAAAATAAAAATAAAAATTACTAGAATCACTGTGAGACGTTTTATACAAATAGATAAAGGAAGCCTCTCTTAGAAACTGCACCTTTAATTATGCAGTCCCAGATCTGTATGCAGTGGTCAAATTTAATCTAAACTTCAACGTTGCATCTGGTGCAAGCAAGATGACACCCTCTTGTGTAGTCAACATAGGCGGACTCTTTGCAATGTTCAAAATTTTCTGCACTTTTCTGTCTTTCCCAGCAGAAACCAGTAGCATATGTACTCGCCTTGAGTCCTCTTCTATAGACAAATGTTTTTACATTTACATAGAAAGGCATCAAGTAGGCTGTTAAAACCGGGGTTATCAGTTTTTGTTTTTGTCCTAACGGATAGACATTGTGTTTCAAGGTAAAAGCTATGCCTGCCACTGATTGCTGTTCCAGAGAGGTGGCTGTTGTCAGTTTTTGTAGAGCCATCAGGAAGGACTGACTCGATTTCGAAAGACTACTATGCCACCATGCCAGAAAAGCATATGCTTGAAACAGATGTATTGCATTTCTTAACGCTATGGTGCTTAATGCACAGGACATCATCGGCTCATGGAATCTGAGTCTAGCATAGTGTTGACAGTGCAGCTGGAGAAAGTCACACTAGACCAGTAAAAGGTCTACAATGAAGGAGCCAAATGAGCTCTTTGTTAAAATTAGGTTTATTTTAGGAGCGATGCCACTGCAGCTATACGCATTGATGAGGTCGTTCTCCCAGGCAAGTGACACAATTCAAAAGCACGTCAAAAATTACACGCGTGATGTGTCCGTGTAACACTTCGTGACGTGCATAGAATTCGAAATTCACGTGTTGCAGTATCATTTTTAAGGCCAAAAGTACAGTCCAATGGCAGTGCATTCTACCACAATTAGTTCTAAGTGTGAAAAGCATATAGGTCCCATACTTGCAGACAATAGGCACTATGAATGGCCAGGCAATTACCCCCACCCCACCCCGCTCAACTAGGATAGCAAAGTTTCTAGGGCAACGATTTCATCTGAAGGTGAGTAAAATTGGCAAGTTTGAGCATTTAAACCCAGAAATTGCAGCCATCATCATTGGCTGGTAACATGCTCTCTACCCACAAAACAACAAAAGGTAAGGTCACACAATGTAGACCTGTTGCTGCACGCCGACAGAGAAAAGTGTCACTTATTTGGGTAAAAACCTAAGCATCACAATAAACAAAGGAAACACATGCCACTGATGCGTCCATGTCTTCAGCTGGCAGACCTGTTGGAAGCAAACACTAAAGAATGCAGTGGTATGGACAAAAGGTCGCATCATATAACCTTGACAAAACGATGCAAGAACGTCATTGCCATTTAGAACCACCAGCACAATATGCGCGAGCCGTACATCTATGAGATTTCGAGGCGCTAAAGATGCCAGTGGAACTTCTCAACATTCAAGCTTCTGATTTACTGCAGAACGTGAGCTACAAGCAGAAAATTGAAACTTAACCGGTACTGTGTCTCAACAGTCTGCACAGACCTTACTCTCATATTACTACTACGTTCCAGTTGGTAGCCAGTACAGTATGCATATTGTTATTTTTTTAATCTGTATTGTTGGTTGCCTTTTGTCTCCATGGTTACATGTTCTGTATAATTCTAGTGTTTTGTGCAACAACATTATTTTCTTAAACTAAACAATAGAAAAGAGCGGAAAACAAGATTTTGCAAAATTCAACAAAATAATTAGTTCCATATAATACAAAGAGAAAAAATGTAAAAAGAACTTACGGTATTGCAAATTAAATTTCAAATAATCCTAATATTTCTAGCACAAGTCATAATGATTAAAGTTCTGAATAATCTTTAGTGGTATTCCAAAATAAATCCAAAGTTGGAAGTGTTGACGTGCCTGTGATGGCCTGTGTCGTAGTAATGTGCCAACATTATTTCGTTGAATTACAGTAATACAGTCAAAAATTATATCCTTATTAGAATTTCACTATTGGTCCAAGTCTCTATTTCCAGGAATGTTATTCTGAGCACTTAGTATTACCGTAAAAGAACAACTTAATTAAATAATCTGAATAAATAATTTCAGCACAAATGAAATACTGGGCACGACAAGAATACAGTTGATTCTGCTCAGATCTTGCAGCACGAATGAATAATTTCTCTACTTGACCTGTGGTCACATCTAGCATTTCTATTTTTTAAAAACAAACTATTACCTAATGGAAAATTTCATTCTGGGATATTCGAAATGTTTACAAGATACAATCTTAGTTATAATTAGAAAGTCTATTACTAAAATTATAATATAAAATGTGGTAATTAACAGGCAGACCAAACATTTCACGGAGAATTTCCTATATTCTAGACTCAGATGTTGTTTGCAGAACCAATATCATTGATTCAGGTCAGGTAGAAAATTAACTTTACTTTGGACCAAGTCAAGTCAAAAATACGAATATCCACAGCATATCATTTATATGTCAAGGGACATAGATTTTGTTTAGAAAATAATATATTGCTAATATTAGTTTAGTAGAATCTATGTTGAGTTTGGACCGAGATAAGGAAGTTCCAGCCAAGGGGTAATAATTTTGATCTCCCCGCGCGGCTATGCGTCGTGGGCAGATAAGTGATGTAACCCCGCGACTGTGATTTCCTTGTCTTGGTACAAACACCGACATAGATTATATTTCTCACCCGATTTTCCAACTAAATTAAAATTAACCCGTGCGCTTTGCAATTTAGTTAGCATATTCACAATACAGTATTCACCAGGTACTGATATTGTGTTCTCACTCTATACGAAAGTCAGCAGGCTCTGTACTTTTGATGAAATTCTTAGTAATTATCTGTTTAATCTAGATTTATATGCTATTTTTAGAAAAGGGGACATAATCAAGAAATTAGTTATAATTGGAAGTAGTGTGTAACGAGCATCTTGAGCCACGTGCTTTTGTTTACATGTTAATGTGCAGTGGAGTGGCCTATCGACCCTAAGTACACAACTTCTATAAAATCATTTGATATTATTACTGTATTATCACATTTAATCAATGGATGTCATATGAAATTGACAATAATTAATTCATATATTTTATGCAGTTAAATTTTAATTTTCATTAGTTCTAATTTGGAAAATGTTTATTGGTAGGCAAAGGTACAATACAATGCAGGACAATATGCCTACAGAGTACAGTTCTAATGAAGTATGTGGTGAAGTAAGTCAGGAACTTTCTAATTCATTACTTTCATGGAAATTTATATTTTTGTCCTGGAAATATGGCAAGCGTTGCTATCGCTAGTGCAATGATACGCTACGTGGAAATCTTTTTGTGGAATAACGTGTTGACTGATGAATGAAAAACTATGGTTGGTAAGTGCAGTCGTTTTCATAGACAATCGCGTTATTATATTTGATTCATCGTGGGCGGATTGTGGGTGTTCGACCAAAAAGAAACCAATTTGACATAACGTATTACTGTTTTTGCTGGCTTTGCAGTAGCACTTAAGAGATTTTATTATTTTTCTGGCTAGTGATGTGCATTGCCTGTTTTTGGCACTTGATCAAATAGCTGTGTGTGTGTGTGCGTGCAATTGTGTGTGTAAAATTGTTTTGTCCACCTATCAAAGATGGAGATACCTTGAATTGCTTTATGAGTGATTTTTATATATCTGTTGTTGTTGTTAAAATGTTTGTTGTTGGATTTATAACATCTCCGTCAAGCACAGCAAAATACACCAAGGGATTCTTTATAAAAGTATTTAATATCACATGGACACCATGAAGGAGACGACGGGTCTGAGATAACGAGACTGTGGTGGGAAAATTAAAGTTAGCAAAACAGGTACATTTCTCTGTCGCATGGGTGAGAATAAATATTATGATCATTGTAAAAGATGTAAACATATTTATCTTAATTTGACTCTACGACATTGGTAGTCTCCTATGGAAAAACCTGGTGTACCTGATGTTTGCCATGTTCTTTATTATAAGTTTAGTAATAAACCTCATCTTGTTGTCAACTTAGAATGTTCTAGAAATGAACAGTTTTATACCGAATTACACAAGAACGAAACTATTAATTAAAACTCCTGTGCACAGTTTTTAAATGAACTCGCACATTATCATAAGAAGACAACAAATTTCTTCTAGGACCAAGTTCAACAGAGGAAATCTGGACCTCCATAAGTTAAATAGAAAATGACAGTTCCTCGAACCAGATGGTTTAACCAAGAAATTCTACCAAACCTTTCTTAATTTAATTGGCGATACACTTGTGAAATTGTATAACTTGAAGTACAATTTGAATACCTCAATAGAGTTACAAAAACTTTAATATATTACATTGTTATGCAAAGACACCCCCCCCCAAAGGAAGCATATTAAAAATTGGAGACCTATATCCTTATTAAACTTAGATTAGAAATATGTATCTAAGGTCATCACAAACATACCAAGTAATGTTATGCCAGCCATCATACAAGTGAATCGAACATGTGGAACAAATTTAAAAGGAGGCTCATTTTTCAGTAATGACCATTTGATTCGAAACGTCTGAGATTATATAGAGCAAAAAAGAAATCCCATGTGCCTACAGCTGCCTAGATTAGGAAAAGTCATTGGACGTAGTTAAGTATAAAGTCATATTCAAAATTTTAGAATATTTTGGTTTCCATACAAATTTCATCAAATAGATTTTAATATTTTGCACATATATAATCATCCGTCATTGAAACGGCTCTTGATAAAAACCTTTTTTATATTTAAAGGGGCGTGCGTCATGGGAGTAGTATTTATTCACTCCTATATGCATTTGGTATTGAACCCTTTGCAATTAAAATACGATCTGAAAGGAAAATCGTTCGCATGCAAATTTCCGGTGCAACAGAGTCCTGCAAATTCTCTTTATTTGCATACGACAGTACAGGTTTCTGTTATACTGAAAAATCCATTAAAAAGATTTATTTTTGTCACAATTATATTGCCAAACTTCTATAGCAAAAATTAACATCTCAGAATAAAATGGACTGCATACATGTATTTTTTTGGACACATATTACATGGAAATAGTTGTAAGAATCTGCACGTCGCTATATATATATATATATATATATATATATATATATATATATATATATATATATATATATATATATATATATATATATATATATAGCATGTATATAAGAACATGTGAGTTATATATTTTAACATATACATATTGAATAAAGATTTTATGAAAAAAAAGTAAATCATGCCAAGGTCATTCAAAGCTAAGTATTACCCTGAATAGTCGTTTCTTTTAAAATTTCCCAAAATTTCATTTATATATGATTAGTTCAAATTGTCTAGCATTTTACTCAGAGAGAGAGAGAGAGAGAGAGAGAGAGAGAGAGAGAGAGAGAGAGAGAGAGAGAGAGAGAGAGAGAGAGAGAGAGAGAGAGAGAGAGAGAGAGAGAGAGAGAGAGAGAGAAGCAGGAGAATACCACATCTACGAGAGGTCGAAATAGTCAAGAGACGAAGAGTAATCAAGAGTCGAAGAAGAGGACCAAAGCATACATACTAAACGTGGAGACAAGATAAGAATGAGAAAGGCGTCAGGTGATGCTGTCAAAGCGTGGGAATTGAGTACATTTAATGTAGTAAATCTGTTGGACGAGACGTAATATCTTTTGATTTTATTAATTGATCAAAATTTTACATTTTTGTATTTATTGAAAAGGGGGCTTGTTTATTTTCTTTCAATAGTTTGCTCAGCTATCTGTAACGTTCCATCTATCCGTCCACACTGGGCAATAACACCGTAGGAGATTATTCCCCAGCTAATGACGCCAAATTTATTAAGGAGAGTTTTAATGTTTTTAAACCTTTCCCATTGCAATATCATATGAACAGAAATACCTTGAATGTCCAAGCTTCGTCGGCAAACAAATCTCAACCAAATGCTGAACAGACTTCTCTAGATTATAAATTTTGAAATGCTATCACCATACATCATGGTTAACAGACCCCCTCGTTTAGTTTTTGATTTACTAGATGATTTGCAATTTGACCTTGCAATGTGGTGCTGTTATCAGTCAGACCGTTTACTTTCAAAACATTTCATTTAATACCACGTTGTTTGGAATCTTAATGTATTATTCCAAATCGGCTCTTCAGGTTATTTTATTTAATACCAAATCATTTGGAATTCAAATTCATGATTTCATTTGTTGGATTAAATCATTACATTTTAGGCTACATCATCTTATCTAATACCACGTCATTTGGAAACATATTTCACCATTCCATTTTCTTCTTTCCATCATTTTATTTAATATCACGTCATTTGGAATCTAAATCCATCATTTCATTTATTCGTTTAAATCATTTGATTGTATGCTATTGTAAAGGACCAACTTGTTTGGTCGATCTTTGTTTTGTTATTGTTAATTCTGGTAGAACACATTTAGTTAAACACATGTACCATTCAACGAGATTTATGGGAAATTTCCGCATTTTACACGCCATAATGTACGGATTGATTCCGCCAAAGTCAGAAGTTATTGATTGATAATTAAGGGCTTAGTTAGTTTCTTGAAACTTACCGGAACGGAGTTCAAGTTATGGTTCGCACGGAAGCTGACAGTCGAGACATCGTCCAGGAACCAGTTGGTATATATTTGTTGATAGACATAATGCAGTGTTTCGATGCTTGGGAAGGCGTGAGATTTTTGTAATTCTGACTGGTTACACTTTAAAGGGGAGAGGGCGTGGTTTCACACTAAAAACTCTTCAGCTTATTGTGCAAATAAAAATTTTCAAAATTAGTCTATTCTTTTCCCTGCGAGGGAGAATATACCAAGATCATGCTCCGATGGGTTTAATGAGTAAATCGCTCGTTAAAATTTATCCAGGGAAAGTAAATGTCTGGAAATATTGATATACACGTTCTGGAAACAAGAACTCGGGAAAACAAGGTATTTGCAACAATCTTATGTAATTCATTGATATTACTATGATGATTGTATGATTTAATACAATGTATTTAGATATTCGTAGATTAATTTATTGATCTAGTATACATGTGTTGAGTTCGTTTTCAGAGTCCGTACAATGATATTTTTCCTTATACAAACAGTGACGACTTGTTGAACGTATCGTTCGTTTATTAGTAGAAATTATGTATTAAAAATTTTATGCCTTATTTTTTTTTAGTTTACATGCAATAATCCGCATAAATTCCCAGACCTATATATGAGTTCATGCGTTATTAACACATTAGCAAGAAATTTCATTCATTTGTGTAATTGAGACTAGTCTGGAACTAATGTCTCGGTATGGAGTGTTAGAATAGCCATTCGTTGACCCTAAATTTTGTGAAACGAGATTGTTTACGTTTTGTCTGGGCCAGCTAAACTAGATAGCCGTAGAATCTGTTTGAATTTAGAATATAATTTATCTGACCTAACGAGAAGGGGAAGGTATTGATTTATTCCTCCAGTATAATCTTACAGAATATTTAGGTTGTTTATTTTGTTATTTTTGAAAGGCCGGGATAGCTCTAAAATCTACGCTCTATGTAATAAGTCTTACGGACCCAAAGTGGACACAAAGTTGAAAGACGGCTACTGCAAATTTGGAAAAGAAATTTAAAGGTTATGACTCACAAGCGCAGGTGAGTAAAAGGAGCAGTCACAGTGGAATTCGAACTGAAACCAGACTATCTATTACGAACACTGTTCAAGGCAATAACTTCGATATATTCAATGTGGTCTAAATGATGATTTAAATTTTGTCACGTAACAGGTCAGCTATTGGTTTCATTATTTCGTGTATTCGGAAATTCTTACAAGAAGCTAAGTCAAAAGAAAGAAGTGTATCTTTCTATCGTATTGTACTATTAATATTACTTTTGTTTTGAACTGTATTGTTAGAGATTTTGATTAAATTTTGTCTTTATTTGTAACGGGGCTCAATTTATTTGTTATATATACCTGCTTAGTTTCTTATCTATTTCACACGATATTTCTCAATTTATATTGATATTTACTCGCCCCGGGCAAATTACACCGTCGGTGATCACCTCTAAACAGCGATAACCAAACGGCGAACAACCTAACCAAACAAAGCTGGAAGCGGTGTGAAACAAAACCGCCACAGCTATATAAATTCAATTAATAAAACGTCATTTAGAATCAGAATTTATCCTTTGTTTTGTTGTTTAAATCATTTTATTTGATACCAGATCATTTGGTATTTAACTTCATGATTTCCTTTGTTGAGTTAAATCATTTCATTTTAGACTACATCATTTTATTTAAATCCACGTCGTTTAGTATCATATATCATTATTTTATTTTATTCTTTAAATCATTTTATTTAATACCATATCGTTTGGAATCTGAATTCATTATTTCATATTTGGCATTCAATCATTTCATTTCATGCTACATCATTTCATATCACACGACATAATTTGGAATCTGACTTCATCATTCCATTTGTTGGGTTAAATCATTTCAATTCACACCACATCATTTCAATTAACACTACATCATTTGGAATCTAAATTCATCATTCGGTTAGTTTCCTAAATCATTTCATGTGACACCATATCATTTAGAATCTGAATTTATTATTTCATTTCCTGAGTTAATTCATTCGACTTCATACTACATCATTTGATTATTGCAATTTCGGCGGTGATGGCTGCCCATAGCTTGGCTCTGACTGCATCCACTTCTTACGAGCAAAGTCAGCCAAAGAAAGATAAACAGGTATGCCAACATGATTGAGCTACTGATATTCCACTTCTTTCTGCATTACCAGCCTTGTCAACTGAGGATATCAGCACAACAACATCTCACCAAATGAAAAGAATAAAGACAGACTCATCCACAATAGCTTAAGTTGACTCTTTCTGTCTTATCTACATCTGCTGATGCTTTCATTGCTCCAACAGATGCAAGTTCTTTTTCTCCAAAGATGCTTAATGCTGGTCATGCTTCCATTTTTGGAGATGTATATCTTGTAACAGTGGAGAAAATAGACTGTTCTTATAAAAGTAACTGAATAAATTGAGAACTACAAGGATCAGGAATCCATTCCTCTTGCCAAAAACTCATTATAGAGGGTTATCCAGTTATGTATGAGAGTTGCTCTGCATACCAGAGAATGTTGATATGCTACTATTTCTGAAGAAGAACATGAATATTCCTTAATGTCTCCTTTGTAAACACAATGAAATCTGGACATTGATGGATTCACTTAAGGGGGATAGAACACATAAACAAGTTTCTCTAGAAAAATGTTAAGTTGCTAATCCTTTGTTTTAAATACCGTTAAAGAAGCTAACATCATCCAATTTAGTCCCGTTGTAAAAGACTTTGTTTTATCTAGCCACATTAAATATGTTGTGTTCTTTATTTTATTGGAGAAATTTATAGTTTGACATTGTTGCTAAGTTATAGATGAAAACAAGGGATTTACATCAGTGATCAGATTATATTATGAGTTTAATTTTGATAGTCACAAAAATGCTGGTTCTAGTCAACCAAATTATGTTCTTCTGTGATTTTATTTCTGCTGCCTGTTAAGAGATTAGTCTCTCAGGTTTAAACCAAGAAAGGTTTGGAATCACTCGTATTATTAATTTACTATTTCTCATACGTTATAAATCGATTTGGACACAATGCTCGATTAACTGTTTGAACTGGTGAAGAAAAGAGCACGCCGAATGCTCTGAAAGCCAAATTTCCAAAGGCAAATTTTTGTTATGTACAAAACAAATTCATAATAATGTTCGACGACATATTCAAGAAAATGGAGCATGTGTAAGAGAATACTCCAAATCCTTTTATTATATGTGATAGATGACACGGAATTTGATCAAGGATATCAGAATTTGGAACCTTATTTCTAACAATTTCCAGTGTTAAAAGCATACTGAAGAGGTTTGTGTTTAAAAAAATCAACACTTACCTTTACAGTCCATTACACGACGGATTAATCAGTATATTGTGGCGCATCAACAACAGCGATTCAATGTATCGTAAGTTAAAGGTGGCTGTTAATTGGGACAGAAACAAGTTAACAAAACTTATTGAAGAGATTGGAAATAAATGAAAAGTAAAATCAACCCACCCCAGACCACCACGTGCGAAAACTAGTAAATTTGGAGTTTTCATTGTCAAAACAGTCGTCGCACAGGTGGTACTAGAATGGTGTACTAGCCCCAAACACTGAATTCAATATGGATGATTACAGCTGATCTTGGATATGAGGCTAGTATTGGTCAGTCCATCTGCACTAGCCAAGGTTCTGATATGATATAATCCTACTACACCTTGACGGATTGTACAGATGTATTGATGCTTTGTCCTAGCGACATCTATTGGATTTCACGAGTTGCCTTCCTTAGTAAGTAATACCAACTAACCAACAGCGTGTTGCATTGTACATCGGCCGAAAATGGTGGGGACAATTGACCTAAATAAAACATAAAAAGTATGAACATGTACCAGAGAGAAACCATTACAGCTTTTAGTGAAAGTTATGTATGCAAATAGGGTCAGGCAGTGGAAATTTTCTTTATTTACCAGTCCATTTAAATTATATGCTTCCCTTGTCTCGACCATGTAAGAACAGTGTTCAAATTTGAACAACTTAATTTTGATTAAAGGTGGTGACTTACTGACGCATCCAGTGAAAATTCACAGACCCGAAGCACATAAATATTTGATCGATACGCCGAGGTGTAGATAGGGTTATCACACTGGAACATTGACTAACGAAGATGTAGCCAATCGGAAAGGTTCGCATTAGCTGACTCAGCATATAATCCAGAATAATACCGAATTTTATGATATATTGTTGCCAGGGCCGTAGAGAACGATCAAAAGCCCTGGGGGGAGAAACACTCGGGTCTTTCTAGTTCTTGTTCAATCAAAATTTTTCTGTTATAAAATTAAAACGTATTGTTTGACCTGGGCCCCCTTACTGGCTCAATCCCCGGGGATATATACCATGTTGACCCTTCCTCTATTATCGGCCCTGATTGTTGTTGATATGTAGTCAACGCATTGTATGATGACAATCGGAAAAATTGGAAGGATAAGCAATACATGCTGCAGCCTCTGAAACATCAGAAATTAGACGATGATGATGAGGAGGAGAAAGACGCGGATTAGGGGTAGAGATTATTGCACACTTCTTGAACTTAAATACGAACGTGCATGGGTTACTTTATTTGTTGATGGATGTAAAACCTTTCATAAATCGTTCCTGGGATAATGAGGTTGCCGAATAGTACATCCGACATCAATGATTATACTCTAAGAGATGACATCTAGTTGAGGAATATCATAGTTTGGGCACGATGAATCTAAAGATGATGGTGAACTAGGTTCAGAAAGTGAGTGTTGTGAAATATAGTTATAATGTTGAATAGATGTTAATGAATAATAAAATGTGGAATTTTAAACTGAGCTGGCTTCTGTTCAACTAACTGTAATGAAATTTCCATTTCTCCCAGTAGAGACTCCAAAATAATGGACAGACAAGCCGACAGAAAAGATAGTAGCATAATGCCTTTTGTACAAAGTGCCCGATTTCTTGACCCCATGACTTCAAATGTAATACAATTGATTATAGGGTCATGTCAAAATTGGAAAACAATAACCAAGAGGTTCCTAATTCTCGACCATATTACCCCATCCATGGACGGGGAACAAAAAACAGTATTGGTGGAAAACGAGTGTTTGAGCTTATACAATATTCTAATTTTACAGTGAATTGAATATATAAAACCCTCAAATCCACAAAGGTGTCTTAAATATTGCCCCCCACCACCACCATGACAGACATTCAGGAGGAGTAGCGTGATTCACAAGGTCACTGCTTGATGACGATGATGTTATATTTTCCGCATGAAGCGAAATGGTTTTGGAAATATGAGTGAGGAAGCAACTGACAAAAATTATAAACAATATAAATTATTAATCTTTACTGTATATCACACCAAGATGCAATGGTGGCACTGGTAGATAATGAGTGTGTAATAACTTTATGTGCCAAATTTAAACATTTTGGTTAGAAATAAGCTACCATCAGAGTCAAGTCGATGTACTCTTTGTAACCATTATGCATATATATAAAGAACATCTAGTACAACATCGGAATCCATGCTGCTTTGTCTCATTATAATTACTCAGTGTGCCTGAGGTTGCATATTTACATTCATTATTTTATGATACTTCAGGGAGAATTGCATCCAGCAGATTTTCTAAAACAAGGGAAAAATTTGGACAAACATACAAAAAAATCTTCTGAAATAAGACCATAGAACAGTGTTTCCTTTGTGTTTCCGAAACCCCCAAAATTTTTATTTTACCCAGTTTTGGTGCCAAAGTTTGTTAGGTTTTTTTTTTACTCAGTCTTACACCAAGGGGATTTTTGACTCTCAGTCTTTCTCCTCTGGGGAGATAAAAGTACAAAAATGTCAACTGCAAATATGACCATATAAGCACACATGTTTTTAAAGTCTGATATACCTTTAACAATTACCCTACAATTAAACTGGTTACTTTAGTTACAAGGCCACATATTACTTCATTACATCTTCATATAATGAAGTTCAAGTCATCACATCATCACGGAGTAAGGCAACTAATGATTAGATTCCTTATGACCAAACACTACACGATTACTTCATTTCATCTCCATATAATGAAATTAGTCATCACATCAACATGGGGTATGGCAACTAATGATTAGATTCCTTATCACCAAACACTACACTATTACTTCATTTCATCTCCATATAATGAAATTAGTCATCACATCATCATGGGGTATGGCAACTAATAAAAACACTACACTGTCTAAATGTTATAGATAGGGGTTACAATTAAGACACGAGGAACTGATACTCCACACCAAATTTTATTATGTATTAAAGCAATTGAAAACATGTAAACAAAACACATCACAAACATGTTTGAATGTAACGTCATGGTTTCTCTCAGAAACTATGAGGATTTCTATACTTTATAACAAGACTATATTTAGTCTTCATTGACTGGACAGATTACAAAAATTGGTAACAGATTTTTGTTGGTCATTTTAAATATAATTTCATACTTTAATTAAACTTTTTAATAGGACAGTTCATCAAATTTTAAACAATAATACTTTCCATGGGCAATAAAACCAAATTCTTTGGAGACCTTTCTCGCCCAACTGGATGTAGAGTATGACAACAAATACAGTCTAGCTAGAATAGAATCTGGTTTTTAACAAAACAATCTCACCCCCACATAAGAATTATATTTATTGTATGACACTGGTAATTGGTACAAGGAAAGTATATATCCAGCAGCAGGTTTGACTTTTGCCAAAATGGGGATTTGGAGGCCAAAACCTTGGATCTTAAAAAACAAACAAATAAACACAATAAATCTATATATTTTAAAACACTGCAAACCAAATTAGTCTAACTAAAGAAAATCATTCAGAGCTAAAGAAAGCAATAATAATATATGTATGCAAATCTAATAAAATAATATATGTGTGCCTACAAGCATCCATGTCAATGTTATATTTATCTAACTTCAGTGGTTGTTGCTAAATGTTTCTAAGAAGGATTACAATAAAAGAGTCTCTGACCAAACAAAATCAAAAGTGCATTTAAAAATAATCTAATAAAAATATATTGATAAAGAATATAGTATGTTTAACAAACATTGTTTTCTTCCTCAAGTTTAGTTTGCTTAATTACGCATACAAAAAATTTGTCAAAATGATGTCCCAAAATTTAAACAAATTATGTATAAAAATTGAAAATTACTGAAAATAGCCTGAAAATTTTTACAATTGCATCTATATAATATAAATAAAGCTGCAGAATTGTAATTCTTTAAATCCAATAATTTTTTATTTATCATTCTTGCATAGTTTGATTTTGATTGTAAAATATTATCAAGTTTATCTGTAAAAAGAAATAACTACATTAAACAAGAGCCTAAATCACTATGCATGTCATTTACATATTCATACAAAATATACAATCACAAAAGTGTTTTATTTGTGCACATGAAATTCAAGTAGCTGATTCTCAAACATGCTCACAATGTTTTTGTTAAAAATTTCTGCATCTGAAATGGTAATAAAATACATGAAATATCTTTACAAATAAGTGTAATAGACACTAGTATATAATCAGGTCTTGGGACCCACACAAAGTATCTAAATTATAGCATATTTGCTCTTGTTTGAGTTTACACTTTTGAGCTATGGTTCTTAGAAGAATGTATGATGAACAAACAATATAGGTGGCTGGAAAACACAAAACTAATACTGCAAAATCACACCTATTCATTGTCATAAATGTTATGGTTTGCAAGTGAACAGATGATTTTATAAAATGATAAAATGATGTTGGGGTAACACTGTCTATCATGAAATAATACTACTTCAAATGGTGGATTTAATTTTGCAGAGTTTTGTTATCCACCATGGATAAAAATGAAATTAAATCCTCTCCGATCATTTCTAATTTTACATTGTCTCCATCCATCAAAGTGGGACACAAATATTTTGGATAACTGTGACTGTGAAGTTGAAAGAATGTTGATTTAAGCAGTAGTAATATATGCATTCTAGTAAAGATATAGAATAAAATCAAGATTGTTCTTTGCCTATCAAGTAAAAACAAAACCCCACGAATGATCTTGAAACTAATTTACTCTCTCACTTCTGTGGAATAAAATTAATGGTTTGTCTGTTTTATTGACGTATTAATTTTTGAACTGCCTCATAAATTTCACAAATATACAAACAGTCCATCAAATTGCAATAATGATATTCAAATGATCTCTCTAGACTCATGGAATCAATGAAATTAATGCAAAATAATTTGTGATTTTATGCATTATCATTCTAGAACTAATCTGGTTCTCCTAACAAATTAATTATTTGGCATAGTCATTGAATCATTGTATATATCCTTATTGGAAGAGAGGAGAATGAATTAGCTATAAAAATGTTGTCTACTAGCTCTGAAATCTATTATGCACAGCAGTGTTAGTACAAATAAAATTTGTTCAAATATGTTGTCTTAGAACAGTGGTTGCTATGAAGTATTGATCATAAGTTCTTAATTTCCATCAAACATATTAGAGCTAGCTTTATCGATTATGTAGATTAGAAGACATGGCATTTATTCATAAAATGAATTGAGGCTGCAGTGAATGTATAATGCCTGGCTACATTAACTATAAGATTATTTGTGGCATTGATTGCTATGCAGCAATGTGGGGAATTCCAGATAAAACTATTGCATGTTATACTTTGCAATGTATCCTATGTTTGAATTTAACCTCATATAGTTTCTCTCTGAAATTATCAGAATCTGTGTACTTAACAAAAATATATTTTGTTTAACTGACTGGACCGATTACAAAAATTGGTGACAAGTTTTTGTTTTCATTCTAAACATATTTTCATACTTTAATTAAAATCTTGAATAGGACAATCCATGGACTGTTCAACAAGGTTTTTGTATATACCCTTTATAGGTAATAAAACCAAATGCTTTGAAGAACCTAATTGCTCAACTGGACATGGAGTATACTAACAAAAATCTGTAACTAAAATCTGGTTTAGAACAAAAAGGTGTATGTGTGCGAAAATTATTGTCATTTTATGACACTGGTACTTGACACAAGGTAGTATATATTCATCTGCT
The DNA here is from genome assembly GCA_016746295.1 of Potamilus streckersoni. Taxonomy (NCBI): domain Eukaryota; kingdom Metazoa; phylum Mollusca; class Bivalvia; order Unionida; family Unionidae; genus Potamilus; species Potamilus streckersoni. The sequence goes on along the minus strand of JAEAOA010001578.1, from coordinate 4,737,880 downwards.
AGTCTGACATTTATGAAATTGGGATTTTGAGGCAAAATCTCGATTTCTAAAGAACAAGCAAACAAACATAAAAAATCTACTAAGAAAAGAGAATTCTACAATGCTAAAGAAAACAATAATAGTATGAAATTTAATAAAAATCATCTACAAGTACCTGCAAACATCCGTGCTAGGTTTATATTTGTCTAACTTAAATGGTTATTGCTATTATGTTGTAACGAGGATTATATCAAAATAGTCTAAGACCAAAACTGAAAACTGCACTTTTAAAAAATCTTTTACAGGTATTGTAAGATGTAGACACACTTGTTTACCAACCTTTTTTGTCTGCACTAAGTAAATCTTGCTTAATTATGCAAACAACTCTTTTATCAAAATGAAGTCCTGAAAATGACCTAGAAATTTTACAATTTCATCATATTTGCTCTTGTTGACTTCATACAGCATGTATGGGGTTGAAGTTTTATCTGCTAATTTGGAAATTGGCAGTTTTTGAAATTTCACATTTCTGGTATACTTTTGTTGCATGATATTGTATACATCCTTTATGACACTGTTTTTTCAAGCCGACATAATGGATTATCATATACCATCTTTAAGTCCACTTTAGGTCCAATCAAATCTCGGATGTTATCAATCTTGTACTTGATCATTGTTGGCCTGAAAAAAAAGACCACCAAATAGTTAAATCTTAAAATCAAATTAAATCAAAATCATCAAGCATGTTTTTTAATTAAAAAAAAACACTTCTAGTGCAAGGTAAGAAAACCAAAGTAAACCAGAATGCATTCTTTAGAAGAAGAATTTATCAATTTATTGAGTGTGCCAAGATTCAAAGCTTAATACAAATACAGTACATTCTGTATTGTTTGGTTTATTATATTTTGTTATCTTATATCTATCAACCAATGAATTATTTTTATACAGTGTTTAAAAGTGTTCAACAGATCATGGAAAACAGAATGAGAATTTCAAATTAATACTAACTATTATCATTATTGTCTAACTTGTACGCACTGGAAGAAAGGGGGTTCCGATTTATTTACCAGGTATGTGTATGAGGGAAAGAGACAACAGATGTGTGTGAAAAGTATTACCTCTCCACTGATAGACCCCATGCAATGGCTGTAACTCCTTCTGGAAAGCCCATTGGCAACAGCAGCTCTGGTCTGAACACACCAGAATTGCCAATCTCTACCCACTTTTGTAAGCCTGCATGAGAGAAACATTGTGATGTTATATATGTATATATGTAATGAACACAAATATAAGTAGTACTTTTTCTTAAATTAAAAGATTATACTGAAAGCAGAATTTTACCAAATCAAGTAGCAAGTCAAAATTATAAAGCCAGACTGTGTAGATACCTAATTAACTAGAGAAGAATTAATTGTACAAACCTTCATGATAGCTGAAAACCTCCATGCTGGGCTCTGTGTATGGGTTGTAGGCTGGCTTGAATCGTAGTTTCTGGATGCCTGTGAAATGAGCAACATCTTTAACTGAGCATAGATATATGAAGGCATTAACTGGTAGACACTAGAAACACCTGAGTTAAACATTATAAATAAATGTTACTTTATACTTCCTGGATGTTTGCTTTCCTTATCAACATTCTTTGTTTCAAAATGTATGGAAATAATGTCACAGAAATCAGGATTTATTCAATGGACAAGTTTATTGGAATATTTTTTTATTAGGATACACAGGGACCCCAAGTGGCCGAGTGGTCTAAAGCACTCTCTCCATTACGGATTACTGCCATCTCACCTCTGTCTGTGTGGGTTTGAGTCAAATATTCTGCAAATGTGGATATGTGAGAAATATTGCCAGTAGCTTCTCGTGGGTCAGTGGTTCTTTCCGCGGATTTCCCAGTTTCTTCCTTCACCATTAATACTGGCTGCCATGAATAAGGGCAAGTTACTGTGCTGAAAAATGGCATTAAGCTCCAGAACAACAACATCAGGATACAGTTCTAACAGATATTTATTTCAGTTCAAAGGATAACTAATCAGCATAACTTGAAATTTGTTTTGGAAATAAAAACTGACCAAAGAACTAAAGTTCTCATGTCAGTCATATGAAAAGTATTCCTGTGAAGAGTATAGTGATGTCTGACCCATGAGTCCTCTATATAGAGGATCATGGTAATCTATAGGGATTACTAACCAGCAGGTCTCAACTACCTGGTCAAGGTATGCAGTGTTGAATGAAATTTATTTTCAAGAAACTATTATTTACATATCAGACTTGCTATGACCATGGCATTTGACCTTTTGACCCCTCAAATCTATAGGGTTTCTAAGTGCTCCTAAGGGCAAGTTACCCACAAAAGTTTAGTCAAGGATCTTTTTGCAGAGCAAAACATATTGTGCAAAACCCCATTTTCTTTCGGTCACAATGACTCTGACCTTTGACCTGTTGACCCTAAAATCAATAAGCCTTTTCCACATCATAAATGCAAAGCCTCAACAAACTTTGGTTATGTGGTTTAGAACAAAAATTATTATATAAATAATTTTTGGCTCTCGGTTAGATTGAGCTGGAGCCTTGACATATTAACCTCAAAATCAATAGCCATCTTTCTTATCCAGCCTTCATTCAACTTCAGTGAAGTAAATGCTCAAGAACTTGATCATATATGTAAAAACCATTGCATTTTCATTTTTGGTCACAGTGATCTTGTTTTTTTTTGTCTCTATATCCCAAAATCAAAAAGCTTTTCATAATCTCCAAGTGCAGGCCATCAACAAGGATTAGTCCTGATTTGAGATGTAGAAATAAGGTTTCTGTACAAATACAATTTTATTACTCATTGATTCAAAATAACATTAACCATTGGACCCCAAAAATTGAAAGGCTTCTTCTTTTCCAAAGTGCATACCATCCACAGAATTTGATCTAGGTCAGAGTTGTAAAACTAATGGTATTGTGTGAAAATCATTGCTCTTTTTTTCAGCGTTAATGACATTGAGTTTTACAACCAAAGTCAAAAAGCTTCTTCCTTAATGCATATACAAACCCGCCCTAAAGTTTTTTAAATGATGCATGAATAAAATATTGTGTAGAAATGTTATGGATGGTGGATGGATAGATGCCATAAAAATATGCATTCTGCCTTTGAATGGTTACATACAAAATGTTTGGCAGTGATAAGGTATGCTTCCTGTAAGTAAAAGACAGTGGGAAACACAAATTCCATTTGTGGTCTCATTTTAACACACTTTAAGTAGCTATATCAATAGAAAGAACTGATAAAAATATGTCATTGGAAGGTCCATAAGTAAAAGCAACTACCAAAAATAAGAATAATATTTTGTATTTGTAGCAAAGTACTGTTATGTATATTTAATCTGCTTTGTTTCTTAGTTATATTAAATTTTTTAATTTCATTATATGCTGTTGTAACATTATATGCTGGATTTTACCTTCTCCAAAATTAAGTTCATTTCTGCTTCAACTGAATTGTCTTTTTTATTTTATTCTGTGTAAAGAACTAATACATACCTAAATTATTCTCTATGTGTATGGGTTTAAAATCAGTATTATTATTATTATTAGAAACAAATATGTTTATATGGGTCTAAGTCTAGGTTTTGGAATTTCCTTACAGTATTTTACATAAACTAGGCTCTGGTTTTTATATTGTAAACATCAGGATCATTCTAGAAGGTTTTTTTTTCCATTAGGTAATAGTTCATTTTTTTAGAGAATCCTAATTGTGACCTGAGGTCAAGTAGTAAACTATATCAACTTGTAACTGAGAGGATTTTTCACTTATGCTTTAAGATCTAGTACTTTCAAGCTGCATTATATGTTGTGTCCAGTATTTTATTTTTGGGCTGGAAATTTTATTTCTTTAAATTGTTGAATTCAGGTGATTGTTTTCTCTGGAAATACAAAAGTACTCTGATAAAATTCATGGATAGAGACATTCACTGGGATTTATGGTGAATTCAAACCTGGAATTATATTACTGTGATTCAACAAAAGACTGTTGACACATTAATGCTCTATAAGCTACCAAAGACACATTATTGCCTTCATTTTTGGGATTTATTTTGGACTTTTCCTAAATTATATTCAGGACTTTAAGTTATTAGGACTTGTGTCTGTAATACATGGATTATTTTGGGATTTCATTTGCAATACCATAAATTCTTTTACCTCATTTTCACTTTGTATTCTAGGGAAATAAATTATTCGTTGACTTTTACAAGGCTTGAGTAAACTCTTTTCTGCTACTTATTTTAAGAGCATAGACTTGTAACAGTACCAAAAGAGGCACAATGAAATTGCATGATACATAGTTTTATATCACCATCTTTGTCATCCTCAAAATCACACCAAATCAAGGAAATGCTGTTCTTTCTCTTATAATTAATCAAAATGTCAAAGTCTGTGCTTAAGGGATAGACCAAGAGGACATTGTTTTAATGCAATGTCTTGCTTGATTTGTTGGTCATTGGTAATTTGGAGAACTCAAAATTGATATTAATATTGCAGGTAAGTTTTGAATTGGGGTTCGAATATCCTGATATATTACATCATATTTCATGATTAACAATAGTGTGTAGATAACTACTACATGTAAATGAAAACAAGAACTGAAATTCCACACAGTATGAAACATACTAGTCTAGAGTTTTGCAAACCTTTCCAACCCCATTTAATTATTTAGACTGTTTTGTTAGGGTAGGGTGTCAGAGAGCATTGTTATGTATATTTAATTTGTACTGTGTGATTGAGGCTATATCCATAATTGAGGGTAGGAGTTTGGGCCCACATGACTAGTGTTATTTTTGTGTAAAGAAACAAAACACATAGCTAATTTCTGTTCTATGATTGTTGACTATATTTTGACTATATTTTAAGATAACTATTATTTGTATTTAAGTCCAGGACTTTGGATTTCCACTTGGGCATTCCTGGTCTACCTGATGTGTGACTCATATTCTTCACTAAAGTTTTAGTGATAGACCTGATCTTATTTATAACTTAAAATGTTCTGGAAATGAACTTTTGACTCTCAACCTGGTCTTCTTATTGTGTCACAAGTTTTTATATTAAGGTTGTTTACTTCAGAATTATTCATTCCTATCTTAACATCCAAAAATGGAATCAGTCTTTTAGTTCTGTTCAGTTTTATTTTCAGAGGATTTATTTATTTAAATTATTCATTGAAATTATAAAGTGCTCATTAATACATTTTGACTAATTCATTCATGGACAAAATGGAAGAAAGGTTTAATGACAACCAATGTGCCTGATCTCATTAAGAAGACATCGCATTGAATCCTATCTGTCTAATATCGATAAGATGACATCACATTAAATCCCATCCTCTAACAAAAATTTTAAAACATCGGGGTCTGTTGTAATGATGCATACTAAAGATGCCACCAGTATTTCCATGTCAATAGGAATATGTACTTTAAATCTGCATATACAAGTAGGAAGAGTTCAAAAGTTCATCCAGCAATTTATTTGAAGTCTTTAACCTTACTGATTAAAAGTTTTTGTCTGTGACATTCTTCCTAAATTTTTCTTTCCAATCCTATGCCATGCTGACACTAATAAAGAAGAGAATGAAGTGGCATTCTGTTTTTTATCTAAGTTTTGTTCCTTGCTTATCCTATTTTTAATTTATGTAAAACATGATTATATTCAAGGTCAAATATGCAGTGGTTGCCTTTTTAGCATCTTTGTCAACATTTCTCAGATAAATCATGTCATTAAGTAGATGTGATTTTATTTGGTAAATATTAAATTGCTTTTGTGATAGAAACACAAAGTTGTAATGTCACAAATGGATTGAAATCAATGTTTCAGTAATCAAAATCTGCCAATATTTGATTTGCAGTTTGTCTATATTCTAACTTTATATATATATATATATATATATATATATATATATATATATATATATATATATATATATATATATATATTCCTACATTAATACAAAATAAGTTTCATTTTGTTTTACATAACATGTTTTTTTTTAAAAGGTTGTAAAGCCACACAGAAAAATCTTTTCTACTGAATGGAATATATCTAACATTTTTGTAAGAAAAATTTCTTTTTCTTGTCTACCAGATTTTCCCCTGCATCAAAACTTAGTAGATTAAACTCATTCTTCAGTACTCCACCTCAGATTTTGCATAAAGTCATCTTACTTTTATCAGCCAATCATATAAATATAAGTGATTAAAGAGTGTAGTGTGATTGCTATGACCTAATTTGCTACAGTAAAGTACAATTGTGACATTTTGTAAACCATTTGACCCTCTCTGACCACAAGACAAATTTCATTCAATAATAAATCACAGGAAGTTAATCACTTGCCAAGATAATAAGGGGAAATAATTCCATAGAAACAGCTTAAGTAAAATTTCTTTATCAAAAAGTAGTTTCTCTGTCTGGAAGATAATGTTGTTTTCATTTATTTTTTTCTAGCTCATGAAAATTGCAGGGTGTATAACTTTTGAAAACAGACACGATCAAGTGTTGTATGGCATGATGGAAAATCTTGTGCTTTAACAAGTGACAATATGAGGATATAATTTTACATTTGAAGCTGAAGAAACAAAAAATAATTTGAAAATCATTTCACCAATAATGTTCTGTATTTCAGAATTGTATATTATAATGTAAATTGAAATGTATTGGTTGTCTCTTTTAGAGGAAAGAAAGAGTGTTAAAATGAGTGTTAGTACCCAGTTTTTTGAAAAATTCATTCATGAATCCCATAAGGTCACCAAGAGTCAGTCCAAAATCAATAACAACTCCCTCAATCTGGTGAAATTCAGCCAGGTGAGTGGCATCAAGGCTCTCATTTCTAAAGACTCTGTCAATGGAGAAGAACTTTCCTGGTTTAAATGGTGTCTGAAAGTGTAAGATCCATGCAATGTGAATCAGTAAGGTATTTTGAATTTTCCTTAGCATACATGCAATGTGAATCAGTAAGGTATTTTGAATTTTCCTTAGCATACATACATTTTCTCGCTCTTCATCATTCAAGACCAATGTGAGTAATATCTGCCTATTTTTAACAAACTGGTCAATGCTCTCTATACATTTAGTTTCTGTATGTCATATTTGTAAAATTTTTGCTGTTATGATAACCAACCAAATTTTGTGGACATATTGTTTAAAGATGGTTGTTAATGGAAAGAAAGATGATAAGAAGAAAGACCAGAAGGCAAGTATCCTCACAAGATAAATAGATAGTTACTTTACAGAAATCTTGAAGATATTGTCTGGGCAGGCCATGACTCTGAAGATATACTCCAGACAGGCTGTGACTTTGAAGATTTTGGACAGTGTGAGTCTTTGAAAATATCATCTTTGTAGATATAATCCAGACAGTGTGAGACTTTGCAGATAAAGTCTGGACAGTGTGTGACTTTGTAGATATAGTCTGGACAGTGTGAAACTTTGTAGATATAGTCTGGACAGTGTTGAATTTTGTAGATATAGTCTGGACAGTGTGAAACTTAGTATATATAGTTTGGACAGTGTGGAACTTTGTAGATATAGTCTGGACAGTGTGAAACTTTGTAGATATAGTTTGGACAGTGTGGAACTTTGTAGATATAGTCTAGACAGTGTGAGACTTTGTAGATATAGTCTGGGCAGAGTGAAACTTTGTAGATATAGTCTGGACAGTGTGAAACTTTGTAGATATAGTCTGGACAGTGTGAAACCTTGTAGAAACTTTGCAGATATAGCCTGGACAGTGTGAAACTTTGTAGATATAGTCTGGACAGTGTGAGACTTTGTAGAAACTTTGTAGATATAGTCTGGACAGTGTGAGACTTTGTAGAAATAGTCTGGACAGTGTGAAACTTTTGTAGATATAGTCTGGACAGTGTGAGACTATTTATAGTCTGGACAGTGTGAGACTGTAGATATAGTCTGGACAGTGTGGAAATTTGTAGATATAATCTGTACAGTGTGAGATTTTGTAGATATACTTTGGACAGTGTGAGACTGTAGATATAGTCTGGACAGTGTGAAACTTTGTAGATATAGTCTGGACAGTGTGAAACTTTGTAGATATAGTCTGGACAGTGTGAAACTGTAGATATAGTCTGGACAGTGTAAAACTTTGTAGATATAGTCTGGACAGTGTGAAACTTTGTAGAAACTTTGTAGATATAGTCTAGACAGTGTGAAACTTTGTAGAAACTTTGTAGATATAGTCTATACAGTGTGAGACTTTGTAGGTATAGTCTGGACAGTGTGAAACTTTGTAGATATAGTCTGGACAGTGTGAAACTTTGTAGAAACTTTGTAGATATAGCCTGGACAGTGTGAAACTTTGTAGATATAGTCTGGACAGTGTGAGACTTTGTAGAAACTTTGTAGATATAGTCTGGACAGTGCGAGACTTTGTAGATATAGTTTGGACAGTGTGAAACTTTGTAGATATAGTCTGGACAGTGTGAAACCTTGTAGAAACTTTGTAGATATAGCCTGGACAGTGTGAAACTTTGTAGATATAGTCTGGACAGTGTGAGACTTTGTAGAAACTTTGTAGATATAGTCTGGACAGTGTGAGACTTTGTAGAAATAGTCTGGACAGTGTGAAACTTTGTAGATATAGTCTGGACAGTGTGAAACTTTGTAGATATAGTCTGGACAGTGTCAAACTTTGTAGATATAGTCTGGACAGTGTCAAACTGTAGATATAGTTTGGACAGTGTAAAAATTTGTAGATATAGTCTGGACAGAGTGAAACTTTGTAGAAACTTTGTAGATATAGTCTGGACAGTGTGAAACTTTGTAGATATAGTCTGGACAGTGTGAAACTTTGTAGATATAGTCTGGACAGTGTGAAACTTTGTAGATATAGTATTGGCAATGTGAGACCTTGAAGATACAGTCTGGGCAGTGTGAGACCTTGAACTTATAGTCTGAACATGTCGAGATTCTGAAAATATAGTATGGGCAGATCATTACTTTGAAGATATAGTCTGGGTAGGCAAAAACTCTAAAGATATAGTCTTGTTAGACATAGACTTTAGAGGTAGCTGCTCTTCAGTTTGGGAAAACAGTTTTTGTCTGTTTGTTACCGGAAGTTAAGATTACATTTTCATGGGGTACTTAACATATCAATATAACACATATTTAAACATTTACAAGCAGCAAGGAGGGGTAACTTGATTTAAGCTAGATCTGCATTTGTATAATATTTTGTTAAAATAGAATTGCAATTAATGGCAAAACCATATACATTGGTGCATGTCAATATAACAACAGAGTCACTGTCATAACTTAAATATGAGGTGCCAGACAGGCAAGAAAAGGGATATATCTTTTAACCTTTTAGTTGATCATAGTATCTATAAATATCCTTTTGTTTTGTTTGAGTGTTGTAAATAATACAATATAATTTAATCAAGACATTCATATAGACTTAGAATATTATGACCAAAAACAAAAAATATTTAATATATGACATCAAACTCATCTCTCCATACATAATTGGTTTTTCAAATGTCTTAAGACAAAATCTGTGGCTTTCATGGCTTGGTAACTAAAGCTACATATAAGCTAAAGCAAAAACATATTCTAGGATGTATTATTGTATATGTTATTGCTGCAAATGAGAGCTATCAAGCCTGTACAAGCAGATTACCATATCTACTTGCTTGTAAGTTGAATCCAAATGTAAGCTGCATAGAACCTGATGTGACATCACACATGTCTTGGCATATAGAGGTCTCTACAGTTTGTTAGAAGTGGTCAATCAAAGACAAGCAACATAAACCCTGATCCAATGGTGCATTTTAGTGATGACAGGCAAGGATCTCTGTTACTTGCAGTTGGACTCAACTTATCAGTGGGTATAGATGGTATTTACTAAATTTGATGGCTTCATCAGTTTACATAACTGATATTTTTGCTGATGCTGTAAAGCCTTACTTGAGAGACCACTGTTACTATTCTATGGTTTCAAACTAAGCAACTGAAAGAAGAGAAACCAACAAGTTTTGTAAAATTAAAAATTAATTTATTTGTCTAATTTACAAAAGTGAAAATTTAAGAAGAACTTACTGTAAAGTTAATTAAATCCCAGATAGTACTAAATGTTCTATCACAAGTCCAAAAGTTTGAAATGTTCAGATGAATTCCAATACTGAAAGTGCTGATGTACCAATAGTCTTGAATTTGTCAATGTACCAATTGTCATGATGTATCACAAAGATATAATCCAGAATGTCTTTGAATGAATTCACAACAAATGCAAAGTAATGTTTTAGTCCAAAATGTCAATGAGTGCTTTGCAATTCCAATAAAAAATTTAAACAAATGATTGGTTTTAAATTATATCTGGACAACAGTGAATGATTCTACAGAATGAAAATAGCAGAGGAATGAATAATATTGTGTGTGTATATATATATATATATATATATATATATATATATATATATATATATATATATATATATATATATATATATATATATATATACACATACACACACATTTATTTCACTTGATCTAAAACACAATAAAATGCACAGACTTTTGAGTCATTTTAGATGAAAAATTTCATTAAACTTTAAACAAGTAGACATCTAGAGCATTCTATGTTCATAGATAAGATGTGCCAACAAAAGTCAAATTGAAGTAAACATATTTTTAAAAAAGGACAAAAGTCAAGTAGGCAGGATTCTCAGTCAAGACCATAGTTAGGTAGGCCAAAACACTACCCCAATCATGGACAAAGGTCAAGCTCACAATATAAATTAAATATACATAACACCTCTATTTTGGAGATGAGCTATCATTTAAGACATCTGATTCTCACATCATAGATAAATTATGTTATACAAGATTACCAGTCTTGAAAGACCATATTCTATTGACAAAAGAGGATTTACAACTGTATTCCTTAAAAGTGATATAAATACTCTACCTTAAAAGGGAGATAAATACTCTCTCTAAAAAGGGAGATAAATACTATACCTTCTGTGCTAATGCATACAAAGTTCTAGCAGTGTTTGCAGTAGTATGGGTTCTAAGAATATTCTTCTTAGCTTCTTCAATCTTCCATTCATATCTGTACCTACATTGGAGTAAAATAATAAACTTGTGAATTAAAGCTTGAAACAAAGGAATAAGGAGTCATATAAAATTAAGATTGATATCAAATACATTGTTATATAAGTTCAGTAAAGGTATTTAGAAATTAGATTTTACATGTACCATATTCATTAACATAAAACATTTTTCTAACTGTGTATAAAGGAGACTCACATTAGATACTGCATATGATTCAATTGACTTTGCCCTCTTTAGGATTCTAACATATACAGTATACCCTAAACTACTATTGCACTGTGGAATGGTGAATGCGTGGTTATGTGAGAGTATCATAAAAATAATATATAGCTCTTTCAGGCAATGATAGTGAATTATGTGCATAATGTGGCTATCAATGAATGAAGCTTTCTCAACATGAGTCCTTTAACAGGAATGAAGTTCAACCTGCCGAACATAATTTCCATGAATCCATGATAAAACTGCATAGTTCTTTTGTCTACTGAGTACATGTAACCATTTCAGACTACAGCATACCAATTTTGTCAGAAAGAATTTTTCACACACACACACACACACACACACACACACACACACACACACACACACATATATCTATATCTATCTATATATATATATATATATATATATATATATATATATATATATATATATATATATATATATATATATATATATATATAGATATATGTGTGTGTGTGTGTGTGTGTGTGTGTGTGTGTGAACATAATTGCAGCACACGCTGCTATCTATGTAAAGGAACTGAACTCATCTTAGAAGATGTCAAAATACACTCACATGACTAAATATTGTATATACAGATTTATAAAACAGATTCAACTACAAACTGCATAGACACTGACTTGTTACCACATGATGTGCTGCCATATTTGGGTTAATGCAGTTGGTTTAGGTGAGACCAGTAGAACAAACAAAATAGATCCTGATCTACCAGTGCAATATGCAACTTCAAATCAGGGACTATTTTTTACAGTTGGACCCAACTTATGAATGAGTATTATGGTATATAATAAATACTTTTTTAATACAACAAGATGCTATGTTACTGAAATGATATCATTCAAGGTATTTTTCAGATATATATACAAACTGCAGAATACTTAAATAATAAATGAGACACTGAAATATGTCTTGGTACTGATTTCACATGTTCATTAAGCTGTGCAATTTTGATTAATGCAAATCCTTCTGGAACACACCTGCATACAGTTTAGACAATTACAGGTATTTGGCAACAGCCATATCTAGCATGAAATTCAAAATGGCCACAAGACATGGGGTTGTAGTATTCAATACTGATTTACAAGTCATATACATATTGCTAACAGTTCTCTTCAACCAACAATAACTAAAATATGTGAAAAATAATGGTAAATATCTAAAATGTATACTGATACATTGTGGACAAGATTGTCTACAAACTGTTCCTCTATTTTATGAATAGGTGCTCTCATACCCATGAATCATGCATCAGTCTCAACATAAGATTTCAGGATATGATTTATCCACAAATCATCCATCAGTATCAACACAGATTTGGGGGTATAATTTACCCACAAATCATACTTCAGTATCAACACAGATTTGGGGGTATAATTTATCCACAAATCATACTTCAGTATCAACACAGATTTGGAGTATGATTTATTATACTAGTAGAATAACACAGTACACCATACGCCAATCTAAAGTAACACCTTATCCATACACCAGTCTATATTGTTACACCTTATCAATATACAAGTCTATTGTAACACCTTATCCATAAACCAGTCTATTGTAACACCTTATCCATACACCAGTCTATTGTAACACCTTATCCATAAACCAGTCTATTATAACACCTTATCCATAAACCAGTCTATTGTAACACCTTATCCATAAACCAGTCTTTTGTAACACCTTATCCATACACCAATCTATTGTAACACCTTCTCCATACAATAATCTATTATAACACCTTATTCATATATCAGTCTATTCAGGGAGAGAAGGTACAAAAATAATTTTAAGATGGCAATGGCAGCCATTAAATGACATCAGTTTGGTATATATATTCAATTAAAACTAACCACATATAGTAAAAGTTATTTCAATGATAACCCACATGTTGATATAAACATTTTTCAGAAGGAGTAAAACTAACAAAGTCCTTTAATAATGCCACCATGGCAGCCATGTTTGTTGGCTGTTTGATTAGCACTGTCATTTTGAAACCAACTAGACTTCATAAGAAGCAGTTAAGTGAAAACTGCATGTTGATATCACAATCACTTCAAGGTGTGTAGCATAATACACTATTATCATGACTGCCATGTTCCCCATGTTGAAAGTTAGACTGGTACCATTTATCATCTGAATCATTAAAGCAGCATATAAATAAATGTATGTCACCATTTAATGTAAAAGAAAATCAATGTCTATATACTGAGCATTTTATTTAATATTTCCCTTGTTGATACACCTCTCCCTTGATAACTTGCACCCATCAGGGTAAAAAGAAACAGACTGCACTATAAGCGAGGGCACAAGTTACCAAGGGACCTCCAAAAACATGCTAGACATCCAGAAATTAATACATGCACTGAGGGACAGACTGGTTGCATGAAAAGCTGTGTTTTTCAGAATGCTTACATTTGCTTTTGGAGTGAAATAAATTAGAAGAAACTAGTTAAGCAATATTTTAAGTCATAAATGAAATGCTAGATTACTTGCTATGTGACTTAAGGGGTAGATAACTGTTGTAATGGTTTGGGTTGCTTGGGTTTGGATTTCTCATTCATCTTTTTGTTTGTTTTTGAGGCTCAAAGTTTTGTATACATCTTTAGACAGAACAAAATGACTAGTTTGGCATATGACAACATGCAGAAAATACATGAAATTTATTATAATAAACCAAATTTTAAAATTACTTCAATAGTTGAAACAAGTCTTTATTGATATTAAAAGTTATAAAGTTGGACTTTTCAGCTAATTATCATGCATTGTGAATTCTAATTAAAATCATTGACAGCCTTAATTTTTCACTTACCCTTGTGACCCATAACCTCCCTTTTCATGGACATTTTTCACTTTTTTTAAATATTCCATAGGAAATTTATTTGCCATTGCTGGGTCTGAAAGACAACAAAATTACACAAGTCAGCACCACTCTCATGAAAATCTATTTTCCTTAGTAATTCCTTTTCAATCCCTCTCAGTTATTTAATCAGTATTAAAAACAATGGAAAAACCAAAATCTTGCAGCAACAGAAAAAAACTTTTATTAAAGGAAATCATTTTCCGAACAAATAAGGAGCTCCCATTTTTGAAAATTACAATATTTTAGAAGAAGTCTAAAGAATTCATTATTGTCATTTATTGTCATAAAAGGTTGGCTATATATGCACCATGTGCTGATAAAAGAAAATAGAAAGTCTGAATTATCCAAGCTTGCAATAACAATACAAATGACACAAAGTCAGAATCGATCATTGATATATGCATCTTAAAGAAAATCCTTTCCTTTGAAAATTGTTTTCTCTGTACTCATGCTATCAAGGTTTCACAAAAAAGTTTTCAAACATCCATGTCCATGTCCAAAAGTCAGAAAAATAATCCACAAATCATGAGAATGGCATAAAAATCTAATCAGGTCATTTCAAATATGGAAAAAAGACAAGACTATACTTTTTTTTGTAAATGCCACATATTTTTCCTAAAAAGGTTTACAGTCAGAAACACAAGATATATGAAAATCAGGAAAATGGTATCAAAATGCAGCATCTTCCCTAGTTTCATACATCTAGGTATTATAGGTATTTCAAAGATGCAATATATCTATTCGGTCATGAGCTGAGCACAATAAAGGTAAACTAAAGTAAAATGTGAAATAGAGGTCACAATAACCTTATTTTTATATAAGAGTGGTACTAATACACTCATCTACTTTGAAGATTCTAGCATAAACGGAGCCTGAAAAATAATCTTAAAGAAACAAAGTTTATTTGACATGAAATATGGGTCACATTGACCTACTTTTGTGTAGGGGGTGTAGTACTCTTCAAGATACATCTCCTTTTCAAGTTTCAGGCTTGCAGGTGTGGCATTAAATTGTGTAGTGTGCAAAGAACAGGAGATAAATTTTTAAGCTTGACAGTGGGTGTGCAAGACATGTACATATATGTACAAAGTAGCCACCTTCCCAGTATAAGTGTGACAATACATAGGTACAGGCTATTTCTGTACAGATGCTGATGATGACACCTGTACAAATGCTGATACTTTTTCTGTACAAATGCTGATGCTTTTTCTGTACAGATGCTGATGCTTTTTCTGTACAAATGCTGATGATGACACCTGTACAATTGCTGATGCTTTTTCTGCACAAATGCTGATGCTTTTTTGTACAGATGCTGATGCTTTTTCTGTACAGATGCTGATGCTTTTTCTGTACAAATGCTGATGATGACACCTGTACAAATGCTGATGCTTTTTCTGTACAAATGCTGATGCTTTTTCTGTACAGATGCTGATGCTTTTTCTGTACAAATGCTGATGATGACACCTGTACAAATGCTGATTCTTTTTCTGTACAAATGCTGATGCTTTTTCTGTACAAATGCTGATGCTTTTTCTGTACAAATGCTGATGATGACACCTGTACAAATGCTGATGCTTTTTCTGTACAGATGCTGATGCTTTTTCTGTACAAATGCTGATGCTTTTTCTGTACAAATGCTGATGCTTTTTCTGTACAAATGCTGATCATGACACCCGAGTTAGTACATAGTTTACCTCTTCACCAAACAGTATAAAAAAACATTTTAAAATGAAACATCTTAAGATATAGAACAAAACAAACAAAACAAACCTGAGAGGAAGAAAGTGTCATGAGCATCTCTTGCTGGGTGTTGCTGAGGCTGAAACAGTGTATCAAAGTTCCAGAAGCTATTCTCTACAAACTTGTTTGTTGCCATCTCAGAAAATCTGAAGCAAACATTTGTAATTAAATGTGAGACATGTTCAATGACATTTTACATACAAAAATAAAGGAGAATGTTGTATGGATGGAATAGACAATGTACACCTTCATGAAAATCCTTAATTGTCTCCCTTTATGAAATTTTATTGGTTTAAAGAAACTTATGTCCAATGGAACTCTGAAATGTTAAAAACTTAATTCAATGATTTTAATAAATTTCATATGTTTTTTATTAACACTTTTCTGATATAGATCTACCATGTCAGTTTGTCAATTCTTGTGCTGAAAATGAAATGGCTTCACGAAAATATCTACTGACAGGGTATAAAATTTTTTTTCAACATGCCTCATTATCATCAATGCCCACTTGAACTAATATACCCAACACATCTTTTCTTCTTTTTGTGAAAAATGTTTAAATATGCTCATGCAGACTGTAGGAGCTGTGCTGGACACATGACCAAAGGGTTGCACATTCTAATCCCACCATTGGACTAGTTGGGTCAGCTAACATGGTGTGTTCCTTGTCCCTAATGTCAAAGGTATATAATAGAAGATGCACAGAAAAGAAAATAGAATGATACAAAATGGGCATAAAATGCTTATTATCTGAAGATCCCAATCTTCATAGGATGATGAAGTTCTAAAGTTCTTTAATTCAACTCATCCTGCAATTTTATGGATGTTGATAGGGGGAAAAATAAGAGGCTCTAGTGGTTCTGAGATCACTCACCTTACCTACATATTCTATCTAACATCCAAATAAAAGAGCAAGCTGCTCTCTGTCAGTATGGATGACAATCTGGAATCTTTCTGTTTGTTGCTCCTTAAAAAAATACTTTTGAGTGGAGAATTTTTAGGGTTTGCATCCAGAAAATCTAATGGTCTGAATATACAAATTAATGAGGGTAATTAAACTTGGAAGTGTTTCTAGATAAAAGCATATTGATTTATTGTTGTTAAGGTATATTCTAAATATAAAATGTAAACTTCAAGTTATTTGTGAGTAATGGCATTTAATATATGAAATACCATAAAATAACACATCATATTTTAATATAAAATCAACAAATTTATCAGACATTATATTATGGCAATGTCATTTTTACTTATTGGCTTCATTATGTTCCACTGGACAATGAGAATTAGGTATTTTAAAGGTCACAATGTAGAAATTTCATTACTAAGCTTGCACACACTTAAATGTTTTCAAAAATAGACAATAATTTTCTCAGAATGTTACTATTACAATTCTTCACCTTCAATTTATAGTCTATTCAAATTAATTGCTAAGGTGTATATAATATTTTTTGCTAATTTAAATAACTTGTTACATTTAAATTTATGAATCATGTATTCTGAAATTATTGTTTTTAATCTGTTTTACTTTTTCTGTAAGTGGGAAAATTCAGCATAACCTCATACAATAGTGATTTGGAATAGTACTAAGCATAGGTCACTTCCCTTGCTGGACAAATTGCCATGTACAGACTTTTTTATTCTGTTAACAGCAGCCATAGTTTGATGGTACATAGCATACTTTCTGCAAAATTTAAACCCTTCTGTATCTAGATGCTTTCTTTCACAATTGATTAGATTCTTTTGAGCAGTTATCGAAAAAAGTCTTTAAAAATTTGAGGCTATCTGAAGTAGCAGCCATATCTAATGTTAGATCAGCATCATTTGAACAAATTTGATAAAGATTTATGCCAGAATGTTGTCTCTAAAATGTATTCAGATAGATTTTTTCAGTCTTTGTGAAGAATTCATTTAAATGTTTAAATACTTAGCAGCAGTCTGCTTGTTTGTTGGTGAATTGGTTTCATTTTGATCAAATCGTAAAATTGCCAGGATGATTTCTGTCAATTGTGGTCAAATTATGTCATCAAGTTGTTCTGAAAAAAAACCATACATAGCAAACATGAAAAGATGATTGATGATAGAAATGGGCTTGACAATTACCATTAGCTAAAAACATACATAGCAACCATGAATAGATGATTGATGATAGAAATGGGCTTGACAATTACCATCAGCTAAAAACATACATAGCAAACATGAAAAGATGATTAATGATAGAAATGGGCTTGACAATTACCATCAGCTAAAAACATACATAGCAACCATGAATAGATGATTGATGATAGAAATGGGCTTGACAATTACCATCAGCTAAAAACATACATAGCAAACATGAAAAGATGATTGATAATAGAAATGGGCTTGACAATTACCATCAGCTAAAAACATACATAGCAAACATGAATAGATGATTGATGATAGAAATGGGCTTGACAATTACCATCAGCTAAAAACATACATAGCAAACATGAAAAGATGATTGATGATAGAAATGGGCTTGACAATTACCATCAGCTAAAAACATACATAGCAAACATGAATAGATGATTGATAATAGAAATAGGCTTGACAATTACCATCAGCTAAAAACATACATAGCAAACATGAAAAGATGATTGATAATAGAAATAGGCTTGACAATTACCATCAGCTAAAAACATACATAGCAAACATGAAAAGATGATTGATGATAGAAATGGGCTTGACAATTACCATCAGCTAAAAACATACATAGCAACCATGAATATATGATTAATGATAGAAATGGGCTTGACAATTACCAACAGCTAACAACATTGCAAACAAATGTTCTGACACATGGCTACAATGGTGTATGCATCTTATGTTTGTTTACAACTCCACATTTACTCTGATAATATTTCTAATTTATAATTTCTATTCCATTTGTTAATTACACATTTTATAATTTCAATTCCTAAAGTGCATTTTTTTACACATAATGTATTCTAATATATCTTTTGCATCTTGCCTGATTTGTATAAACTACTCTATTGAAATTTATACATATTGTATTCTAAAATATCTTTTGCATCTCGCCTGATTTGTATAAACTACTCTATTGAAATTTACACATATTGTATTCTAAAATATCTTTTGCATCTCGCCTGATTTGTATAAACTACTCTATTGAAATTTACACATATTGTATTCTAAAATATCTTTTGCATCTCGCCTGATTTGTATAAACTACTCTATTGAAATTTATACATATTGTATTCTAAAATATCTTTTGCATCTCATCTGCTTACCCTGTAACCCAAACCTATGAGACTGAAAATTGATATCATGAGTTACTTCCATTACTTTCCTTTAGACTGGTGTTTTCAAGAAAAACAAAATTGATTATGTTGCATGAGATTTGAGAGCTATTCCTAACTGCGCTGATTGCATTATTGGCCAAATAGCTCACAATATAACTCACAGGACATCTTGATGAGTTAAGTCTCTTTTTTGTAGAATTGAATTTAACTAGTTTCATGGAAAATTGCTTTTCCTCTTTACAAAGACCTTTTTTTTCTCCCAAAATCAATTGGTTGTTCTTTGTCCCAAATACTGTCTAATTCTATAGTTTGGTAACAGCTGATAATGGCGAACTTGAGTTATTGTGAGGAAAAAACTTGGAACAGTCAAACCAATGGAATGATGGGTGTGTAAGCTGGTGGATACCATGATAACATGATACCATCTGCCTTATGTCAGGCATGTAAAAAGATTCTCTAAAATGTTAGGAGTGAGACAGGCAGATAGACAGACACAGGTTGAGTATGTTGTTATCAGTATGCATTTATGTATATATTTAAATAAACATTTAGGTCAGATGATGCTAAATTTGATAGCCTCTAAAATAAATTCCTTCTTCTTTATCTTCACAAAAATATGAATGCTTATTGAAACAATTCAAGTCAAAACCCACCCCATCTCCAAGAAAATTTGCCTGAATTCTGATCGCACTTTCAGTAAGGGATGCAGATGTCCACTTGCTGGCATCACCCCCATTGCATCAAAGTTATACTGCTTGAATTCTTTATTCTTCCATGTCCCACTGAAAGAAAATAAATGTACATTGATAAACAAAGAAAACAAGAGTAGCATGAAAGAGACAAACTAAACTGTGCAGAGACTGTTATTGTCTTAGTAGTCATACCATGACTGTGAACTTTGACCTTTTAACCCTAAAAACTAGAAATTTCTACCCTACATACATGGAATCCACTTAGTTTGATCAAGGAATGTACTCTAAAACATAAGTTAATTTACAACAAAACCCATTTTAATACAATCACAATGACCTTGACATTGACTTTTTGACTCCAAAATCAATATGCTTCTTTCTTACCTTAAATGCAAGTCCTCTGCCAATTTCAGTTAAAGGTTCATGGAACTAGGTTTTCAGACAGGTATGCCAGATACACAGTGTATATGCCAGATACACAGTGTACTCAACAGACAGGTATGCCAGATACACAGTGTACTCAACAGACAGGTATGCCTGTTACATTGTTAAAATATGAGGATGTATTTATCATGCATGTTACAAGGAACATGTCATCTGCATACAGTCATTGACTGGTGACAAACAAACAAGGTGGCTAATGGATATTGCAAGACAGGTACCCAATAGACAGGTATGCAAGGTACACAGTGTACTCAACAGACAGGTAACATTTTAGAACAGCAATGAGACAAGCCAGTTTTATTTGATTATCAGTCCTGTCATAACACAATGTGTGAAAGTAAAATCATTAAATCTTTCTCCCAATAACGGTATTGTAATTTATTTTTGTTTGTTTCTAAAACTTCACCAGACAATGACAAGCATTTCAAAACAATTTTGACACAACCCTCAAAATGTGTATAGCAGCACATGCACAATGTTCATCTATTAAAACCATAATTATCATTGCTATTATGGATGAGTAACCTTGACTTCATTACAACATGTGTAGGGGATATTTTTAAACAATAATTATATTTTGAACTTTGTTAATTTTTGGTGAAGCTTTTGAAATTAAAAAAAAAATATAAAATAAATTGCTTATTCTAATATCAGTTGGTTAACTATTTACACCAGTTCTTAATCACATTAATATAATCTAGGTACTCCTATCAGTTAGAATTAAGTATAAAGTATGGCTTCTGCTATACTAACTGGACATCATAAAAGTCCAGATTACATGATATAATGACCAAGACTGGATAGAGGCATTTATTACTGCTGATAGATCAAATCCACTTGATGACAGTGCTTTTTGAGTTGCATGCCCTGACCCTTGACCCCTCTTGGGCCCTCAAAACACATTTTGGTCTCAACTTCCCCCCATCCCTTGCAATATCAATGGACATCTCATGAGCAAATTCATTTTTACACTTGATCATTTTGCATTACAAATTTCTAATATTTTCTGCAATCTAAAATGACAACAAATGATGCATATTTCCTTCACAAGTATATTTATATCCTGTTTGGATCTCAAAATTATGGTTTTGTACTATAAGGACTGGAATCAAATTATTTGAAAGCAAAATGATCAAACTTGTAATGTATGCTATGTTTGTGGTAACCACACAAGATTACTCACTGGCATACTTGCCAGACTTGTCATGGTTTCTATCCATTACAATCAGAGGATTAAGTCTGTGTTCAGTTTTTATACTCTTTCACATATAAAATAAAACGTCAACCTGATGGGGTAACCTATCAAAATATACAATGTATAGTCCTTAATATGGAAAGTTTATATATTATTCCTTTTTTAAATGGACTTTTCAGACAGCGCCTTGCTTGTATACAGCTGGTATCAATGTGGTCATGAGCTAAACCCTGATACATATCTTATGTTAGTGAAGCATAAAATGTAGCTCACTGTGACCTTCTTTCAGTGTAAGATTGAAGTAGCAATAGAGATGCATCCAGTTATGAAGTTTCATCATTCAAACATCAACAGCACCCAATAAATAACCTTCCAACACAAAATTAAGACAAATTCAGTGAAGCATATCAGATGAGGACTCGTGTAATGCAAACATTACCATTTGCCAACATTGTTGGGTGCCAATTATTACATGATGTAAGGTGTACTTGATTATAGTCTAATATTCACTCTCAACTACCATAAATATGCAAAAAGAATCTAGCTGCACACAAAATTATATATTTATTTAACATGAAATTCAAAAAGATGATTTTGAATTTAATTAAAAGACAAACCTTGTTATCATTTCAGGAGTTAACTCATTTTCTTGTCTCTCCACTTTCAAAGTGAAATTTGGTCCTTTACTTAGCAAGTAAGATGTCACTTTCCTGAAAAATTAAATAAGCTTGCAAAATAAAGGACAAAACCTTTTCAACATGCTCAGATTGGTTGTCTTAAATTGAAAAAATAAATTAAATGATTTATTAACAAGAGTCTCTTAACAAGACTAACACTCTACTGCTTAAAAAGAAAAGATAAGTCAGTTTATTTTGTCCTTTATTCTTTTTAACTGCAGAATATTAAAATTGTATCTGATATTCTTTTGAAACTCTCTGTTATAGATTTAGGACCAACACAGTTTTCTTATTTGATAGATATTCACTAGATACCCATAAGTGCAAAATGAATTTCTTTCTCAAAGTCATAGTTTTGAACCTGGTCTGGACAGAAAATCACCAGATAAAATCAAGTTGACTCAGATGATATCAAGATATACCCACATGCTAAGTTTGGTCAATTTTATAATTAACTATTTAAATTTGAAAAAAAACCAAGAAATTAATTAAAAGTGGCATCATTGAAAATTTTCATCACATATATCCACATGGTGGATTAATAAAAATCCATTTATGCTTCTTTGTATTAAATGTATTATGCTAACTATCTATAATAGCTAAAAACATGTCAACACCTTTGACCTTAAAGTCAAAGTCAGATTGATCACTATCAATGTATTTGTTGGAATGTACATTAAAATACACATAAAATACTCACCACTCCAGTGGCTTAGTGGTTAGTGCATCTGTCTCTGATGTAGTAGGCAGCGGGTTAAAACCCCAGCCAAAACATATCAAGGACTTATAAAAATGGTACCAATAACTGCCTTGCTTGGTACTCAGCTTTAAAAGTTATTATTAGGACTAGTAGACCTGGTGTCAGGATAATGTGACTGGGTAGGATATCATGCTACATGTCTGCGGCATGATGCCTAAGTGCTAGACATTACTATAAACTGCCACACAGCAGACATCATAGCAGTATGACTGAACATTTTTTAAATCTATGTTAAAAATCCAAATCACATGCACACTCATACTGTTGGAATGTAACTCAATTTCTGGTCAAAAATTTACTTGTATATGAACAGGTCTCATGTTGCAAAGTTCAGTGAAATATAAAAACACAAGCAATGACTTTGGACTGTCAGATCTACACCATTTTTATTCAGAGCTAATTAAATATTGCAAAGAATATTTGTGGTCCAGTCCAGGTCAATGCCACTATTCATACATTAAAAGATTTTTTAAAGTACCAACTTAGTGTCATAGTGGATGTTAGATGAACACAGTTTTCATTAGGATCAGCTAGATTTTGTCACAATAAGGCCAGGACCTGTCTGATGAGTCCATGATGGAATCATTACTGTTAAATATGTCACTTTGCCCCAAGGCAAAAAAGTTAAGCAATCATGCTGCAGTATGAATTGCTTCAAAATGTTTCCTGTTGATATGGCTGTCCATTCAGCATGAGTAGTGATAGCACTCTTTTAAAATGGACACTGTAGCACTCATGCTTTATCTCAGATCAGTACCATTTTTATTCAGGAGCAAACAGTAATCCTCAGAAGTCTTTTAGTCTCCACATTAATATGACCATTCACTCATAGTGATAGCAAAATTTGAAGTAGGTCATTGTGACTGCAATATTGGGTGTCAAATCAGTACTAATGGATGTCAAATCAGTACAATTGGATGTCAAAACAGTACAATTGGATGTCAAAACAGTACTATTGGATGTCAAATCAGTACTATTGGATGTCAAATCAGTACTACTGGATGTCAAATCAGTACAATTGGATGTCAAAACAGTACTATTGGATGTCAAATTAGTACTATTTTTTTTAGGACTAACTAGGCATACTATGAAATCTGTCAATAAAAACCTCTAGTCAATATTGCCAGCCTTTCTGGAGAAGTGGCAATAACATAGTTTATGATGGCATGATTATGGTGGCCATATTGGATATTCAAGAACACTAGCACTTGTTTCGTCTAGGACCATCTATAAATCTATAAGTGTGTGTGTGTGTGTGTGTGTGTGTGTGTGTGTGTGTGTGTGTGTGTGTGTGTGTGTGTGTGTGTGTGTGTAAAATTCCATGCCAATGCTCCAATTTTATGTTTCCAAGAAGTTGCATTAACAAGAATATGCTAAAGGATAAATATGTACATTTAAACTCTTTGACTGAAACTGTAAGATTAATCCATTATGGAAAAGGGTAACACTTTGCACTGAATAAATGAGTCAAGAACATATGACCCTAATTAGCTGATTCCAATTTCTATTTCCAAACAAGAGTTCTCCAAAGGGACTGTTACTTGGCAGTCAAGACAGGATCTCCAGGAATTCAAGATCAAACCATTTCTTCTTTTTAACAGCTGAATCTCAAAAATCATCAGTTATCCAATTTCATATTAGCCAATGTGTCCACCATGTAACACTGACATCATTTTCATTCATTTAGGACAAATGGTATGCAATTACAAGATCTTTGGAAGAAATTCCATGCAGTTATGACCATCCATTCAGGAAGAGTAGCAATAACAAGATTTTCAAAATGGCTACTGTGGTGGCCATATTGGATGTCTAAGAACCACCATTTTCTTTTAGATAACTACACCTTTTGGACAATGTGTGTGTGTGTGTGTGTGTGTGTGTGTGTGTGTGTGTGTGTGTGTGTGTGTGTGTGTGTGTGTAAAGTTTCGTAAAACTTGCACTGATGGATGCAAGTACGTTTGACATCGATTATGAATGACAGATGATTGAGAACAGGCAATGCCATAAGCTCTTCTCTTCTATTGCCAATTGCAGTAAAAATGACTGCTGCACCAGAAGCTATTTGAATCTTTTAAAAAAGGGCCTTGCACAAATTCTGAAATGCTTAATATGCCATATGCATTTACATTTAACCACAGAGATGAAACTCCTCATTACTTAACCATTAAAGTAATACTAACCAAAGTCAGTATAGCATTAAAGAAAAGTGTTCACATTGATGCACACTAAAAATTACTCATAATATTTCTGAAGAATGCAGCTCACTTACACCTCTGCAACAAGTTTTCTCCTTTTGAATTCATTCAGCTGTGCCTCTGTCACATCTGAGAGGTCCTGCCTATCTATTTTCTCCAATATAATCTGAACCTCATCTTTGATACTCTCAACCTGAAAAAATACTCAGACAATTACTGCCTTTATTGAACAGGATCAGACAAATAACTAAGATTTGATACAAGGCTCCATTTAAGTATACCTTTCTAATAAGCAATACATGTAAAATCTGCACAAATATGATGCAAAATACAAGACACAAGGGTCATAAAATGCATTGGATGACCAGCAAGTGTACTGGATGACCAGCATTCATATTGTTTATTCTAACATCTGTCATCGTAACTGACCTTTGTAGACCATGATTTGCTGACAAATTATGTAAAGGCAGAGGATTTATGTCTATGCTGTCATAGAGTGAAAAATATGGGCAAAGAAAATTGCTTAAACAAGCATCCCTAGGTTTTCATTGTCAGTGTCAGTGACCCGTTTCATCTCCAAAAAGATTGTTTTGACTATGGGAAATTCAACGCCTCTTCAATAAAAACTGCATTCCAAATTTCACTAAAATACAACAATCCTTAGTAAATTAATATTGCAGAAACCAAAGTGATGGGGACTGGCAATCAGGGATCATAAATCTTTAAACTATAACATGGAATGCTCGAAATTATGCTTGCTGAAGGTTACATAAATAGAAAGCTGCGTGTCAATTTGGTTGAAAGATAATGTTGGTAAGATGATGATGACAATGTGTAGAAACCAGAATCAGTAGAATAGACAGCAGGGGTCATAATTCCTGTATGTAGATGGTATTGTGACATGGTAAAAACTAAACTACGTCAAGGTCTTATCAATACAATATTGCATGTTAATTGGCTTGCAATACAAAAATCCTTTGTAAAGTTGTGATGCAGAAACCAAATGTAGAATGATGGAAAATCCGGGGAGGGGTAGGCTAACTCCCAAAAAAAAAAGATCAAGAAATGCAGAAATCAACTCACTCATGGTTGCATCAACTTTAAAATTACTTTCCAAATTTGGTTAAAATGAAAACTATAGAATTGGTAAAGTATCGCAGTAGAAACCATATGTGGAAGAACAAGGAATCAAGGGGCATAAATCATATTAATGACACTTTGGAAAAATGGAAATTTGAACTCATACATGATGTGAAAAAGAAAAGTTACACACCAAATCGGATTGAAATCTATCGTTAGTCGGGTCCTAAAGAATGTGTACATACATTACAAGTTGTAATTATATCGGGTATTAACCGACAAGGCCATGCTTGTTATTATGTACAAGTCAAATTTACAGAGAAAGAAAATGCATTAGTAGATCTTATAAAAGCACATCATTTATCCCAGCTTGTATACCTAGCCTTAAACTGACCTCACACATGCGTCATCAGAATTTGACGGAATTGTTAAGGGTTTCTAAAAAAAATATACAACAAAAAATATTACCAAATACCATGAAGCTACTCATTAAATCCAATATTTACAAAATGATAAGTCACTGTTCAGAAAGCTTTATCAATAAAATATGAGTACCCTCCTGTACTCCACTTCCTCCCCACATGACACACACACATACACACTCGGATCCTAGAGAAATGTATCAGCTGACCACTGAGTTTATCTCAGAAGAGATGTTGTAAACTAATTCTAAAGTACCTTTGGGAGGAATGAAGTTACTGAAATCCAAAAGGTTTAAATTCATAGTCCATTCTTTTAAAATTATTCTTGTGGTCAGATAGTTTGATTACAACAGAATCTGATTACATTCCTTTTTTACTAACCTTCCTAAGAACTCTTTGTCCCCCTTCAGCTGCCTTGTCTATTGTGATCCAGCCTGCTTGCATAGCCTTACTAAATCCTATGTTAGAATTTGGCACAGACTCCTGGGGAAAAAAACTAACAAATTTCAATAAAACATTTGAAGCGACCGTAAAAACTGTTCATAACTACAAACACGCATACAGTATTACAAGTTTAGGACGTTCAAATGGCTTCGAGTATGGAATACTTTGTTCTACCTTAGGATGAAGATATTCTTCTGCCCAGAATCGGTGACAATTTCAAAACGGACTCTGGAAAGATGTCAAGAGTAATTATTCACATGAAAAGTGTTAATTATGAAGTATGCGATTACTAATATCTTGAGAAGTTTAATTATTAATAAAGATTAAAAAAGAAAAAATATATACAAAATATGCAAACCTGACGACAGATCACTCTATAATCATTCCTATTAAATGTTTGCATAAATACATAAATTATAGGTGTACAAAATAAAATGAGATTTTTAATGTGTCTTAGTTTTCATAGCTTTATGTATTTTTATCTTCGACGGTATGAAGAAGGAATAAATGAAAAAAAAATTCAAAAGAAAAAACTATGTTTCAAATTACTAACATGTACAAAAATGTTAATTGCAACACTTATATGGTCACTCCAAGGTTACTTAAAGCCTGTGACTTTCATTAAAAAAATATGGTTCCCAAATCCTTTATATGGATCACATGACAGGTGATGTCTAATGTTGCAGAGAAAACTAAGGTAAGTAGATATTTTGAGCGATATACAGAGGAGAGAATCACCTCTATTATTCTTAGATTTATGCATCCACAGGTAAACGATTGAAATTAAACTTATATACCATTAATTGATCCTGGGCAATGCCATCCTTTGGAACGGCCTTAAAAATCTGTGCTTCATAACTGCCATTAAGCAGGACGTCTTTTCCTTCATCTGTCAGTTCTAGTCTTTTTGCAACCCGTTGCTCTGCATTGATTACCTAATAATAATAATAATAATAATAATAATAATAATAATAATAATAATAATAATAATAATAATAATAATAATAAGAAGAAGAAGAAGAAGAAGAAGAAGAAGAAGAAGAAGAAGAAGAAGAAGAAGAAGAAGAAGAAGAAGAAGAAGAAGAAGAAGAAGAATGATAACTACAGGAATGGAGAATTTGCTCAGACAAAAATACATATTACAACATCCTACCCTCCATAATGACGATGAGTCTTAGAAAACCTCTAGAATGTTCACAGAAGCCTCAAGTAGCCATTTTAAAATTGAATTATCAGGATGAAAGTTTATTATTTTTTATAAAAAAGAACTGCTTGAAAACGAAACCTTAAGCTGTTTTTTTTTTGCAAATTTTTCTCTATGCATGTTTACTTGTAAATGTTTTAGAATTCAAAATTTATACTTTTTATTGGCACAATATAATCAGTATCGTGCTGAATAATTAAATCTATTTACTTACATACCTGCCTACACTACGATTGCATAAAACATGGAACAATAATAAGAAATTCTTTTCCATGATCTCAAAGTAGAGGTACAACACTGAGTTGATTTTTTTTTAACAAATCCAGAGAAAGTGTGTGTGTGTGTGTGTGTGTGTGTGTGTGTGTGTGTGTGTGTGTGTGTGTGTGTGTGAGAGAGAGAGAGAGAGAGAGAGAGAGAGAGAGAGAGATTTGTACTAATAATCTATCATTCACATCGCAAATATGTCTGCAGTGTTGCAGTTTATAGTCATGCCGCAGATATGCAGCCTCGTGTTATATCCAGTCACATCATCCTGACAGCTGGCCGTCCTAACCTAACAATAACATATTAATACTTAACATTTAGCAAGACAGCTGCTAGTAACATTTTCTTTGGCCGGGGTTCGAACCCAGCTACTAGTACCATTCATTTTTGTAAGTATTTGGCAGCAATTCGAATTCGAGCATCCAAGGCGGACGCTCTATTATGTTGGTTTTGTTTGAGTGTTTATAAAAAAAAATCATCTTACTTAAAATCTATTTGGGAGCCATATTTTATTGAATGAAAGTCACAGGCTTTAAGTAACCTTGGAGTGACCGCCAGTAGTACAATAACAGGTCGTGCATCAATAATTACCTCGTTTAGCCACTTCGTGTGAGGTATTACAAAAATGCAGTAAACATGCAGTCCGCTCATCTAATTTCCATATTCAATCACATGTAAAATATAGTGTTAATTTAATAACCTATCACTATAAACAATGCATATTCTATAAATTTAATGTGGAAAGTTTACGGTTGAATACATATAAATTCCAACTGAAACAAACTGTACTGGTCAGAAAGGACCTTGTGCAGGTCAGGGCGATATTTATTTGTACTATCGTAATTATACAATTAAATCGGAATAAAAGCATACTGGTCCTAGAAAAATAGAGAATAAGTCACCGGTACATCCTTTTATTAATCTTTTCCAGGTGCAGCCACTTGTATAGTTTCGTGATGCTAGATAGATAGATTGTTGTTGTTGTTGTTGTTGTTGTTGTTGTTGTTGTTGTTTAGGGTTTAACGCCATTTCTCAGCGTAAGATAAGCTCTGCACGACAACCTTTATAACTGGTGGATGAAAAACCCGGGAAATGCTCCGGTAAGCTACTGGCATCCTTCTCACCCACACTGGCCTAGCCCGAGACTCGAACTCACGCGGATACGGGTGAGATGGTCGAGATCGGTAAAGGCTAGATCTTTGGACCATACGGTCACGGACTAAAATGTTAGAAAGAATAGCAAGCATACATCATGCTAAACATTCATCTGTTCATCAGTTGAATAAATAACTTAACCAAAGCCAGTAAAAGATGAAATACTTGGCAAGATGTGCCTTTTTGTTTGACGGGTAATGGTAGTAACATTAATACATATCCCCACCAATTTCTCAAATCCAACCTGAACAGAGAAGAAAAAATGAACAGAAAATTTTACCCAAGTCAGTGAAGAATAAAATAATTGTCTCCTACTGAAATGAAGGTGTAGTGCTCATCGAAATGCATTCCTTCGACAAGTTTCATGATTCTAGATAGGATAATGCACACACAACATTCGTTTAAACCTATGTGGTTATGAGATAAATTCAAAACTTTAACCCAAGTCAGTAAAAATTCATTGAAGGTCACATTCACCTTTTCTGTATTATGGATGTACTAAGTGAGATGTATTCAATCATTTAGTTGAATGACTTGATGATAGTAAAAACAACAGAATTTACCGTGAAGTGAACAATATGGTTCAAAGTGACCTGCTTTTAAGATAGAGGTTTAGTACTCATCAAGATGCATCTTCTGATGATTCCCTGTACAGAAGATTAAAAAAAAAAAAAAACTATATGGTCATCAGCTAAACACAAAACTTACATGAACTTAGTCAAATAAGAATTGGCGGTCAGAATAACCTGATGTTGTGAGATTGTGAAACTAATATAAATGAATTTAAAACTCTAGTCTGATGACCCTGGTATAAGAAGTACTTGAGATTAAACCTAGTAAGTGAAACATGAAATAATGGTCACAGTGACCAACTTCTGTTATGAGGTTAAAATACTTTTCAACGTGGTTACTCTCCAAGTTTCATGAATATATGTATAAAATTATGTAAAAAGGGTGCAATAAAACGTATTTGGTCAAGAACTAAATGCAACAACTTAACCTAAGGTTGTACAATTAGAAATATAGGTCACAGCAACATTCTTTTGTTCCTAGGGTGTGATGCTAACAGACATTTAGTTGATGCTTATATCATGAAAAAGCTTGAAATATAAACTTGATACAAAAATTTAACTAAGTCAGTGAAGCGTGAAATATAGGCTTCATTGACTTACATTTGTGGTGAAGGTGTAATACTTTTTAAGATGCATCATTTCACCACTTTTCCAAATTTCGTATATAACAGTATTTATACAAATACCCAATTTGAACTTAGAATTTAACAAAAAATGTACATGTAATGTACGTGCATGTACAAAAGTTAGTCCCCACTCATTGTGGGGGTGGAGGGTTGTGATAAACCCCACTTTGAACTGGAGCCCTGGACCAAGAAGGAAATAATAGTTGAAATTTGGAATGGTTGTATGTATGCATATGCTTTTCTATCTACATACGCCAACATCGTTAGCGATGATGATATTGATACATTGTATCTAGTGTACTTCGTAGTGCTAATGTAAAAGGGGCATAACTCTTCTAAACACTGTTGACTGACTAACATGTATTTTCTGACAATGTTAATAACAGCTACTAAGTTTCAGTGTAACTGACTGAAAAATTCATTTGTAATTGCATTCAGAAACTTTTTTCATCAATTCCATCCAGCTGCAAATCTTATAAAACCCAAAAAGCTTAAAAAAGATTTATTAATATATCCATTTTCTGATGATGACCGAACTATGTAACAATTTTGCAGCAATTCACAAAAGAGATAAAGTAACAATTTATAACAGGTTGCGTCCACAAATGTCTAATATAATACTGCATTGTGGTACAAAATAAAAATGCAATACCTTTAAAACAAAATGTTTGAACGCATTATTCTTTTATTGATATGCTTAAAACTACATACTCTTGCGTAAGTATATTTTTAGTTGATGAAATGAGGTTAGGTATACTTTTTACATTACTCAGCTATGATATTGAGTTAAACCTTAAAGTATATATATAAACCCCATATATAAACCCCATATATAACTACTTACAAGTAACTGTAATGTAATTAGCGTCACTCTCAACTGAACATCAAAGGAGCAGGGACAAAATTTTTATTCAGGAATTATTTGTTGTATAAACTTGATATCATTCTCACCTTGCGACGTTTCTCTAATTTCTTTTAACTGTACATTACAGCTTTTGAGGATTTGGAACGTAAGCAACCTCGATTTTATTCGTTCCCATTTTTTCTATTTAAACCTTGGTCTTCTCTCCTAATTTTAATATAGCTCTCGCCGTAATTATGGTTCATTCTATTTAGAAATGGTTGGCACGGTTTCTAACCGCAGGCACAGACTTTCGTCTAACCCTTGATTTTTACTTGACAAAGGTAACTTCCGTCATATTTCATGGTATTTAAGGTAGAACAAAAGATAAAAAGGACGAAGCCTGACATGTATTCTCTTCGTTTTGACGTATGGATATTTTAATTATGCTTTAAGGCGACAATGACATATATGGGGACAATAACTCTGACGCATTAACCTTTAAATTAATTTCACTTGCTTCACAACAACTTCAGAAGTAATATGTTAAATATATTGTGATATGCCTTATGATTCCATTTTTCATATGTAGTGGTTCCACACCTGGTAATAATCTCGACCTTGCATGGTCATTGAATTGAATTCTGCGAACATAGGTCACCACATATCCATACATGACATTCTGGGAACATAACGGTAAATTTCCATTCTTAGTTGAATGTATGGTTTTTAGAGATAAACTCCGATCAGACGGCGTACACTCAACAAGCAAAATGCAATATTTTAATTATACAAATCTCATAATGTGCATTTATTCACATATTCATTACATTTTTTAGCTTCACACTTCACGTTTTCAAGTGGTTCTTCCCACTTGACTACCAGTCATCAAGTTGATTGCAGATGACTCGATACTTCAGTTCCCACTTGACTACCAGTCATCAAGTTGATTGCAGATGACTCGATGCTTCAGTTCCCACTTGACTACCAGTCATCAAGTTGATTGCAGATGACCCGATATTCAGTTCCCACTTGACTACCAGTCATCAAGTTGATTGCAGATGACTCGATACTTCAGTTCTCCAGTTCTTCTATCAATACGGATACTAGAATTACTAGATATGAAGTGGGTCTTCACACTATATTGGGTACAAAGTTGATTGCAGATCACTGGATTCTTCGGTTCTATTGTTCAATACTAATTTGATTTTATAGGCTTGAATTACGAGTTATTAACTGCGGCTTTCCGCTTGACTTTTACTAGTTATCAAGTTGATCTTTGATCACGTGGCTCTTCAGTTTTGTTTGTGGACTAACTCTACTTTGAATGCTAAAATTACTAGTTATCAACTAGATGTTTCCACTTGACTCTACCAGTTATCAATATGTGTATATTATTAATTATCATGTGATCTTCCCACTCGACTCTATGAAGTAGTTGATGACTTGACTCTTAAGTTTTTGAATTGGTCAACTAGCTCGACTCTGCATACTAAAAGAACTAATTATCAGGCGGGTCTTCTCGCTTGAGTCCACCAGCATCACGTTCATCGTTGATGACTTTACTCTTCTGTTATCGAGTGTATAATTAACTCGACTCGTACAATCTGTAAACCATATTACAAATTCACCTCCCACCCCCACTTCACAGAAATACTGCTTTCTTGGGGGGGGGGTCAGAATGCTTCCACGAAAAAAAAAGCCTCAAAGAAGGTGCACAAAAAAAGATGCAGCGTACCTGTCATAGCTGCATCACGTGTCCCCTCTTTATCCCTTGATTCGGAGACCATGCCGTAGAGACGGTAACGTCAGCGTTGATGGCTGATACGCTTATAGATATTGGTACTTTCTGCGCTCATATAAATATCGCTAGACATTCAACAGTCATTTCGTAACCAGTCTAAACTTGTCACTGAACTCATGTAACGGCCGCTATCGCTACAAAGGTAAGACAAAAAATTCTGAAGATCAGTACATTTATTTATCCATGCTCCTTCCTAATAGTAACGAGGACACTTTTAGAATGCAGATTCATGTCAACTATGCTTCTTCTAAACTTAAACTGTTCCCTAAGCAGAAGAAATCAAAACGTTCCCATAATTAGTGGCTCTATGCCTGGGACAGGTTTGTAGCAATTCTTTAGGGAAAATAAAACTTCCAATTTCCAAAATAAATATTTCAGTTAAAAGCAGAAAGTGATGAAGCCTGTTAAAATCATCTCCGCTCTTTCCATATGTTAGGCCAACCAAGCAATCCATTGCTTATTCGTGGAATCTTAAAGCAGACGCAGTCTGCCCACGAAACTGCGTCGGAAACACTCTACCATGTCTCCAGAGACAAACAAAGTAAAACTTTAAGTAAGCATTTGCACCGAATCCCCTTCATTTTAGTTTACACTGATTTGCCTCATCCCCCTCATCAACACGTTATCTAATCGAAGGATTTACACATAACTTTACCATCTGTCTTAACGGGACCATATCCACCTCAATCTGCACTAATTTGGCATCAGATGAGACAACCAAACTTCAGAATAAAGTCACTTGGCAGATTTGCTGGTCTTTTCATGCTTTGTACTTTCCACAAATGCAGATCTCTACATTAGGATTGATTGAGAAAAAGATTCCCGACAATTATCTACTGAATCACTACTTGTCGCATCCTCATGGACACTCTGGCAAGAATCATATTCACCTAGTATAGGCGTCGGTTCGGTATGCTTCGGTTGAATGTGTTGTATTCTTACTTCAAATCATGCACCATGTATACATGAATGCAGGAATGGGTGTTTTGTGTGCGTTTGTGTGCCTATCACATTATCTCAATATGTATATATGTATATGCGTATACGTCTGTGAGACTAATTCAGCATGTGTATGCAGCAGCGTAACTATCTCACCACTGTGTATGTGTATATGAATGTATTAGTGTACTTGGGAATGTGGGTATGTGTACGTAATTATATGCCTTTAGTATTTATTGAATCTTTGTAATTTTGATAGATTTGTTTTCCAGTATGTATTAAAGGTGTCACCATCAATGTTTGCAAAAATATATATGTATATACTTGCTGATGGCCAATCGTCTAAATGAAAAAAAAATTCTTATTGATTTTGTACAGTCGCGGTTTCTTCGGCATTTCCATGGCCGCTCACTTTTCTTACCAGAGGGCTGGCGAAACTCTGAGATACACAGTCTGTTTATTGCTAGTACTGTGAGTTACGGAGTTATTTTAGGCCCTAGATGGTTTCACGGGGTTCGGAACGTGGAGTGGGAAGGAGAAAAAAGAAACATTACATGAATTCTATCCATTTGTTATTGTTTATGTAAATTGCAATGATTATCTATAGTTGGATTTGGTGTACATTTTTAGGGTCTGTCGTACGATAATTTGAACGGAAAACTGAGATCTATACATTTATGTGTATGTATATGTTTAAGAGAATCGCCCTTTTCCCATTGGACAGATCGGTCAGGTGATATCTTAAGACGCTGGAGTCAAGATTTACAATTCTTGTTTGTTTTACTTAGTTTGTGACCATCGAGTCGCAACAAGATGATGGCTTTTTTATTTACCAATTTGCAAGTACATCTATTAAAATACAAAACACTGCAATAATTTGGTAAAAAGACTGTGTGAGGCGCTGAATGAAGCTATAAATAATAAGGATAGGAACCTCAAGAGCAAGATTTCTCACCCATGTGACAGAGAAATCTAGCTGTTTTGCTAACCTTTCTTTTCTTGCCTCAGTCTAGTCATGTCAGATCAGTTGTCTCAGTCGCGGTGTCCACGCGCTCAGAACTACTTTTAAAAACAGAAACTCTTACTGTCGTCTGCTATGCATGACGTAGTTGTTCGAAAATCAAACAGCAGCAACAACTACAACAATAACAACTATATAACAAAACAACATACTAAGTCAAGGTCTCCATTTTTGAGAACACACCATACAAAACATTTCGAGACAGACACACACTCGCACACGATGTCGAGCTTTTTGGTACTATGCAATAGTTCGTTACACATAGCATGGTCAGTTTAATCCTATCTGTAGGCCTGACTAAGTACATTTTCAGTTCCGAGTCATTAGATGTAGGTAAAGCTACTTAACTATTTTTGGATATGTTGTGTGAAACAAATTATATTCTATTATCTAAATTTAATGATGCTGATCTGATAATTGACTTTGCTACAGATAGGATAAAATCCTTAATGCTGTGCGAAATTAACTATATTACAAAACGCTGACACATAGCATATACACTTCATAGTCTTCCAACGCTCTTAACAACTACAGAAAACTTAGTAACAGCCAAGAATGTGTTATGCCAAACATGTTTTATTCTATTTTTATTAAATATCTCCATTGCGCCCAAGCTCGATGAAAAATATACCTATATAGTGACACGGATCTCTAAATTACCCGTGAATAACCGAAGCAGGGACATTTATACACTACAACAGAGCTGTGGGCCCATTATCGTCTCATTATGTTCAATATAAGTTTCTAAATTGGGACTGATGAAAATGAAATATTTTCTTGTGATAAATATTAACTATTTATTGTTCATTTCATATAACATCCATCCATATATTAAATTTATACTACCTGAAACTATGCAACGTTTTATGTTCTTACCTCTTTTTGGCTCGCGCATAAAAAACTATACTTCGGATGACACGTCACGCCACAATCCTCATTAACGTATTTGTATTAATGCACCGCATGCAAACATTAGCGCGTGGACTATTCTGCACAAGTAACGGTATTTTTTCTTACTTTGATGATAATATTGGGTGAAGAAAAGACTACGTTGGGATTTGAATTTAGACATGAAAATCCCAGTCTTCCCACGAGGGCAAGCCATGTCGGGAGACAAATAATGTAACTCCTTGATTGGGATTTTAGTCAGCATGGATGGATGAATCTGTCCTTACCTGCCTGTGCTGACACCGCTGAGTCTTGTAAACTATTAAGAATCCCACCAAAGTAAATTATGGTAGCTCAGTGGTTAAAGTGTTGGACTCGTGACCAGAAGGTCGCGGGTTCCTTTCCCAAATAGCCCAATGCCATATGAGTGGAATACTTTTTTTTAGATAATTTATTACATCGACATAAATTGTTCAAATACAAAAAAATGTTAGGGTACTTTAAAGCAGTGTTTGGTCATACTGTGTTCCGTGATCTAAGTTTAGCTTTATTCTCTAGTTTAATTTTGTGCTTGTTTTACCGGTTTTGTTTTCGATAGGTTATATCAATGCTTTTCTATTTTCAACAACGGAAACCATTATTTGATGGTGGATGAATATTATTTTTATAAATATGTACGCTTTTACGCCACGACGGTTTCCGTTAAAATTTAGTAAAATTTTGTTGAGTGGTTTTTCAGAAGTTATTAAAAGGTTAGTAGCTGCTGTCATGTTTGATGTTATACTGGTATCTTTTGTACACATTTCAAATTCGATCGCGCCATATTTTTTTTCTATCAATTTTCTTTAAAGTTTGCGCTTCAGATATCATTCAGCCGATATTATAGTTTTAGTAACTGGGCAGTCCATCAATGAAGCCATAAAAACCCCAGTGAGTATGGACACGTTAATGATGTAAGACCAATTATAGAAGATAATTATTGGTGAAAACAATTATATGAGGAAATAAGTCTATCCTTGAATCAAGGATCCTATAATAAAAGCAAAACTTGGAATCATGTTAATACACAGAATCATGAACAATTTTATGTCTTCTAAGTCAAGAAAAGCCAGGGCAAGTAAGTTCTGTCCACAATCAAAATATTGTACAAATCGTGTAGCCTTGACTCCAATGGCTAAAAGCTAAGGAAGTATATCACAGAATGAATTGCATGACATTCATAATGATTATAGAATGTATGAACAAAATCCATTAAGTGCTTAAGGAAAAATAATCAAATGACATTTTTAAAAAAAGAAGCCATAGTTAATGTGATTGATAAGTTTCATTTACCTCTAATATAGGCTCGGTAAAAATTGTTGTTACGCTAGACAAAAATATAAGACAATAATTTTTGCAGTACAAGTATTATTGTTATTATTAGAAAGCGTTCACTGAACAAAAAGTGCTTTCCGTGTCCCCTAATTTCCAAGAAAATATTTGACAATCGTCAACCGACACCAAGTAATAGTTAGCCATCTTGAAACTAAAATTAGCTTGGATCGGGTTGGGAGCAAGACTAATACAAAACTAAAGCTGCAATATATCCACGTGTAAACAGCATAAGTTATTTGACTGCCTGTAAACGTTTACCGTTGGTAACCGTGTACACGAGCTTGCACTTGGCTGTCATTGACGTAGGAACTACCAGTTCCTAGATAAATGAGGCATTGTCACTCACCAAATTACTTTACGATAATGCTGACAAATGTTCCTTTAACTTCAGTACTTGTGTTTGTAAAATGTATTCGTTTACAGAACAATTGATGACAAAGTTCTTTGTGAGCAATGAAGAAAAAACACAAAACACCTTCACCGTATCAAGTTTGCAAGTAGTTTCTTAGTCATTGCCAAGCCTACGAAATTATACTGTGCGCAGGTGCAAGCTCTGTATACAGTTGTATTATTAAGTTTGTCATCACTTACATTTATGTATCGAAACTAAACAATATAACGACAATTTCAAGGACGCGTTACCTAACTTGACCATATATTCAACCGGTTATACAAAACTAAAACTTATCATGACCAGTGGTACAAAATGTGCCGCAAATGAAACAACCGCAAGCTGATCGAAGTACGTGTTGCATATTGTCAAAGTCTTACATATAGCTAGGTTCTCTGTTGTAAGCCAAACGTGCATATTGGCGGAAAGAATACGTTTCGAATCGGTACAAGTAAACCGCATCGTTTCGTTAAATGTATATCGTGCACACGTTTACAAATCGTGGTACACGTTGCAGTCTTAATCAACACTGGATACATGTACACTTTCAGAAGAACGTGCCTCTGACCTGAACTGCGCAGTGTCAAGAAAAATCAGGGTTTCAAAGTTTTGAGCGGTGTGACTTCTCTCTATGTTCCTTAAATATGCAGAATATAGGAAAATAACATGACGTGAGTGCATAGTACAAAGATTCGAAATGTTCAAGTTTGTTTTTAACAGTGAACGCCACATTATACCTATTGAATAATAATGGCATTTGTATGGGTGCAGTGAACTGACTAAAGTTCGATGAAACAGACTTCTCAACTTTCATTATCGATTTCAGAACTTCAGTTCTCTACTTACATTTCCCAAAGCTTGCAAATTTTTGCTGCACAAATATTTTTTGATGACCATTCTTCAGAGCCTCAGCGAGCCTTAGCATGTCTATTCCGTCCGATTTGTCAACATACTGCAGAACAGTCTCTACAAGGTCATACAATGTGTGATAGCTGTGTTAATTAATTGGTTGTCTTTATAAATGTTAGTTCCGCAAATAGAAAATAAATGAGGTTTACATTTTTGTCTTTCATATACAGGTGGGTACAATGTTTTCTCGTTCCTCTAAGGAATGAAAGATGAGTCTATTCAACAACGTTTGGTCTTAATTATCCCCATATTTGATCAGCACATATTAAAAATGATACAATAGTCGGATCGAAAGTTGGCAAGCAATGGCAAATGTAAATTATCCCTACTCATTTTTAAGTAAGTGCATATCTTTTTATGATATAGGTACTAGATTTCGTAGGCCGTTTTTATGTATATGGGATACAAGTCAAGTTATTGTTCCAACACAATTTTCCTTTTATCATTGGCTATGACCTTTGGGCTTAGCATCTTAAGACCGAAATTGGTAGGTCTCTTCCTTGATCTAGATATATTATACCTATAATGCTTGATACCAGAAGATGATGGAAACCCTCGTTGATTGTGGGGAAACAGTTCTGGGAACAGGTAAACGTACGTACGGAATGACAAAAAATGCACGGACAAGATCATGCCAAGATATGAGCTGCCATGTGGATAACATGTAAAAATGCAATGGTTCAATTAAGGAGATGGTGAATCCACACATGTTCAATTCGATGTTTTGTAAGCCAGAAGTATTTTGGAGAAACATACATAAAAAACGAAAAGGACAAGTTCAGTATCTTTAGCCAAGACTGAAAAGACTGGTGTAGTCGTGTAATCTTGACTGCCGTTGCTAAAGTCTAAGCAAGCATATATCATAAATTAAGTTATCTTCATATTGATTCTTAGAATATATGAAAAAATTCCATGAAGGTATTTAGGAAATACAGTCAAATGACTAACAACTGTAACCAAAACGTTGAGGCAGGTTTTCCATGCGTCTTTGACCAATACGTCTAAGGGTAAGAGTGCGTGTCACTGAATGAATTATCTTGGCTTTACAATAATTCATTTCAAGTATGATGATTTTTTTGCAAGTGCTTAAGGATATATATGTTAACGACAAAATTTAAAAGAAGGCTTAATAACCGTGACTGATGTCTCGTTTCCCACTAGCTTTATCTCGACAAAATTTGTATCTTGCACTCACAAAAATGCATCTGTACCAAGGATCTTGTTGGTGCAGAACACACAAGAGAATTGCATGCTGATCAAGGTACTTGTTATATATTGTCAAAGGCGTACATATAACTAGATGTCTTGTGAAAGCCAAACGTGCATGTTGGAGGAAAGAATATATTTAGAATCGGTTCAATTAAACGGCATCATTTTGTTAACTATACCGTGCACACGTTTAAAAATCGTGGTACACGTTGCAGTCTTGATCAACTTTGGATACATGGACACTCGCAGAAGAAGGTG
The DNA here is from genome assembly GCA_016746295.1 of Potamilus streckersoni. NCBI lineage: Eukaryota > Metazoa > Mollusca > Bivalvia > Unionida > Unionidae > Potamilus > Potamilus streckersoni. The sequence goes on along the minus strand of JAEAOA010001578.1, from coordinate 4,697,310 downwards.
TATATGACCTGGACAGCGCAAGGCCCTCATTGGACTTAACTGTTTCAGCGATGTTCCTTCCCTCTACGCCTGATTATGGCACATTTTGGGAAAATAAGGAGATGTGAGCGCATATTGTCAAATTTAGAATGTTTAAGACAGAACTATCCTGAAAAATAATGACATTGAAGTATGTGCAATAAAATGATACAATTTATCAACTTTCAATATCGATATCGGATGGTCAGTTCTCTACTTACATCTCTAAAAAGCTTGCAAACTTTTAACTGCACCAACAACGTTTTGGTGATCTTCCTTCAAAGCCTCAGAGAGCTGTAGCGTGTCTACTCCGTCCTATTTGTCAATATGCTGAAGAACAATCTTCAAGTTCAGCCATTTTGTCCTCATGCATTCCTCTTCGCGTTCTGTCTACGGTAGCATTACAAAACCCGTGTCTTGTTTTCCGCTTCCAATGGAGATTTTTGTAAGTAATACTACTGAACATATCGGTACACCAAGACAAGACTTAATTACACCCTGATTGTAAAGTTTACAAACTATCAGGTAAAAATAAATAAATGAGCAGGAATTATAGCGTGTGACATCATGCCATAATACAAAACAAGATAAAGAAATTCGGAAAACATAATTTTAAACCGTGCCAATCTTTTCTAAACTTCGAAGGGTTACGTGTATACATTAACTGATTGTATCTATTTTATATTAGTCCCGCGAATGGAAAATTAAGATATACATTTTTATCTTTCATCATGCAGAAGAGAAAAGGACAAAAGAGACAGATTTTCATTACCTATTTTTTTGCGACTGGCAGAGTATACAATATGTTTGGTCATAGGAAATATTATATGCACACACAAATACAAACTAGTTTCCAATAATGTGTATTTAAAAGTTTTAGATGACATATGTTGGTTGCCTAAAGTTCTGTTTTGATCATTTGTTAACAATTTAATTTTTGCAAAACTTTGATTTCTCCATTCGTAAGTAGTAGGAGAAAGTAAGAATCCGAGCTCAACAACCCCCTCCAGACCTCCAAACAAATACAAAATACCTAGGTAACGTAATAGAAAACCTATTGCAATCAATAATTGCGTTAAGAATCCGAGCTCAACAAATACAAAATACCTAGGTAACGTAATAGAACACCTGTTGCAATCAATAATTGCGCTAAGAATCCGAGCTCAACAACCCCTCTAGACCTCCAAACAAATACAATAGAACACCTGTTGCAAAATACCTAGGTAACAGGTAAAATTTAATTACGTGATCTTCCAGAATAAGCAGAATGATATGTCAGACTCAATTTTCCAAATCATTACGTTTTAGCAGAGCGTGGCGATTGTGGACTAAATTACGCATTAGAATTCCAGTAAGGTAAGTGGTATTATACCTCATTACCAACTGTTAATGTCTCAACTGTAGATATCAAAAATATTTCATTATCATGGTGATAGAGGCTAAACTTTATTTTACCGCTCACATAACGACGGGACTCAAACAAATCTTTTATTTGTGATTTGTTAAGAGGGTATTTTTTGTCGATAAAATACACCTTTGACCGATCAAGATCAATTGTAAGTTTGGTGTATTTATGCTGACTAATCGGACAGTGAAAGTTGTTAAATTCCGCAAGCAACTTTTGATACAATTGTTCGAGATAATTAAAATACTCGCTGTCATCAGATCTGATGAGCGAAAGTTTTGACTTGTCACGGGTACTACTAAAGCATATGCCTGATGTTTCATTATTAATTTCAACTGTCAATGGTTTGCCGTCCATCATTAGATATTTGATTTTGCTACTGTAGCTATTTGTTACTGTCAAATTTTCAAACATTATTTTTAAAGTTTAGATAAAATTTTAGTTTGCAAAGATAATGTCAAATATATCTCTATCATCATGACAATACCCAAGTGCAAATGTATCTACCCCATTTTCGCAATAACGTTTATCATCAAAATTGCTCAAACCGCGTTTGATAAGGACATCTGTTTCGAGCTTATGATGATTTGTCCGAATTGACATAGCTCTTATAAAACTAACACCGCCATCAAGCGCATACTTGTAGTCATCAAATTTTATAAACTTTTTAACAAAATCACGAGGCAGACCTTTTGCTTTTTTTGTTATTTTATTATTGTCCAATAATACGGCATACATTTTGCTGCGTAATCCGATAAAATATTTGATAGCGCTCGAGTTCATTTCATCTTTAAACTTACCAATAACCTTTTTATTTGTGTCGTCATGAAATTTACTGTCACGTGGGTAATCAGAAAGATCAAACAGATATCTATTATCATGCATGTCCTGATAGATGTCCTCACATTCGATTTCATATACGAGCGAATCAGTATCAGTAAATAATAATCTACTAGCCGGCCATTGATTTTTAACAAAATTATAATGAAAATCGTACATCAGCCACTTTGATAAATCTAACACTGAAGCTCCAACGTAGATCGGCTTGTTTAGTTTTAGATTTGTTTTTCTTCTTTGTATCGCAACAAGATTCTCATTAAAAATTTTCATGCTCACAAAATCATCGTCTGACACAAGTTTGTTTCTGCGATTGACATCATTGACTAGTTCGATATTTACGCGTTTCCTAATATTCTCCATCGTCTTACCAAAAACAGAATTGTTCATCAGTTTGAAAAAGTTTTTCTCAAAATCAGTTTTTGCCGTAGCTCTTCTTGTAGTATTCGAGTTAATATAACCTCTCATCCACGGTGACTGATTAAATTTTAGTACGCGATGAACTTTTCTCAACACGAGACCAGCATCGACTGCTTGTTTTAAAGCTTTGTAATGCAAAACATAATTACGTTTATGAAGCAAATTTGGTACTAGTTTCTTTACCATAGAATGTTGCCTTGGTGATGCTAACGCTTGTTGTTCTTTTGATAACAAACTATAATCTATAACCATCGATTCCGCACAGAAAGGGTAATCGTTATGCAATTTGTGTAGCGAAGTTGAATAATCGAGATCAACTTCAACGAAATACGAAACATCGTCGGGTATCTTTTTTTCTGTCTCTGATAGAAATTGATCAGCCGTGATCCAATGAAAGCCACCAAGAGGCATTGGTTCTGCCATCGAATACCCGTACAAGTTATTGCAATCTAGATAAACTATATACTTCGAAGGAAGGTCAGGATTATACTCTTTCAAATATTTGTTGTTTGCTTCAGCATACTTCTTCGTTATCACGCTAATACCGCCTCGGATACCTTTTTCAATAAAATTGAACATATCAACATCAGTCAGTAATTCCAACCTTACCTTACTAAACTTTAACAGAGCATCCCATGACAGTCCGGGGGCAGAATAATACCAACAAGGATCTAGTCCGTAATTATTATAACTCACTTCTCGAAAACTTTCAAAAACATCTGCTAATAATAACACGTCAGATTTCAAATACAAATCGTGATAATCACCAAAAGTCTCACAATCAAACTCTTTCCAAATATCTTGTGCATACTTGTACTCGTCATCAGTTATATTTTCATTTTTAAGTTGTGAGTAAAATTTGTCTTTGCTAGGTAAAGATGTTTCATCAAATTTACTCCAATCGTCGAGATATTCGTATGGAAAAACTCCTTTTTTAGCTAGCAGATTAAATTTATCTCCAAAACAGTCTCTTAGGTTATTAAATTTACTACAACCTTTCACTAACTCATCTAACGAGGCTGCCATAAACTGCAGGCTGTCAATAAAACGTAATTTACCTAGCGTAACTGACATATACTTTTCAAAATTATTTGGAATGCATTTGATGACATTATTGAGTTTTAGATGAGCTTTTATCTCAGGATCACCAAAAGCTTCTACGATGATGTGACTATCATATCCTCGAAAATTGTGAAGAATAACTGGAATAAAATCTGGAGCGTGAAATTTTAAATTACACTGGTCATGAGCCGCTCCACGATACTGTCCGGTCAAATGGCAATGGTCACGTACTTTTTTGTCAGTCCTGACATTGTCAGGGTCAAAAGCTTTTTCACAAATATAACAAATTTTCGCTTGCTCGTGATCAGATTCTTGTTGAGGTGTTAATTTTAACATTGGAGTTACTCTTTTCAAACGATAAGTAATATTATCAACTTCATTAATCAACTGCTTGAGAAGCCAAACAGCTGGATTTTTACCTCGATAGAGTTGGATTGGTTTAGATAATCTCGAATCAGCGCAACAAACTACCTTGTACGCTACTCCACATGGAACATGATTTTGAATTTTTCTTGTACTCGATTGGTTAGGATCATTTTCTACGCCAAGTACAGGTTGAAGTAAGCATTCGAAATCGACGTATATGACGAAAGGAATTTTTAGTTTATGATTATGATGGACAAACTGTAACACGCTATCTTTTTTAGATGGCATTGTTATTCTTTGTACGTCACTACAGTACTGCAAATGCTTTTGTAATGTTTCATTATCTCTACAACCGTGCAAGCAGCGATAACAAAAGAACTTTTTGTTGTTATTTTTATTATACTGTCTTCCAACTAGTCTGTTAAAGTTTTTAATCCAAACGTAATGATTTTTATAAAACAGTAAATTGATAGTCGATTGTGAAGCCTTTTCTGAAATATACCTCGGATAGACATTTTCTTTTTCATCTAATCCGAAAACGTTAATCGAAATATTATTTTGCTTTTCAAACTTTGGTATTTGATTTTCTGCCACTGGAAAGTCAATACCAGCACAATTTAATCTTGACACGTGACTGATATACTTCTCAACACGATCAGCATTTTTTTCTGCTGGAAATAGCGCGGAAAGAACAGCCCATTGGAAACATTTGCTATCGACGTTTTTTATGTTTATACAGCACTGTTTATTTTTTATTTTTGGTGGCAGGTCGATATACGAACTACCGCGTAATGCGTCATATTTCATCGTGTGAAACAAAATTTCCTTGATCATTTCAAACTTCCAATCCGAACCTAATTCGGTAAATTCTTCTATTTTTTTCCAAATTTCTTGGTGTATTTCATTAGATAGTGACAAAAGATCACTACCAAGTAAAACACGTCTAGATTTTGCGTTGATGTAAGGGTCTGCAATTTCCTTGTTAGTAGATTCTTCCGTCACAAGTAGTTTTGAAAATATAACGTGATATTGCACTAACAATCTTAGACCCTTATGTTTTTCAAGCTCACGTTTTACAGTCGTCTGTAGCAGATGAAAGAGATTTGTTTCAGAAAAATTTACTAAAACATTTTGATTATCAAACTGATAACTATTGTCAAAACCTGCAAAAGCAGTCCCTATTTTAACAGGTTCTCCCATAAGACTTCTCTTGGCTATATCACGCAATTTCAACATTATTATACTATAGTCTAATATCTAATTGATAATTTACTCCGCTAAACAACAATTAGAGATAAAAATATCACCTATAATATAATGACAGTAAATCTGACAAGCGCACGTGAGCAAGAGGAATATTACGTTTACCAAAAGTACAACCTGTACGCTGGAAATGCACTTGGTTCGGTTATTAATATCATTACTGGAATATCTGTTGGTAAAGCAACGCCAGCGGGTTATACGATTAGTGTAAAGGGAGATAATACTGAAAGAATTACGATGTTTAGAAAAGATTTTATTTACACGTTATTTTGCGATGACATTCCAGAGGGGAAACGAGTATATCATTATAACGGTAAAGTCACTGATGATAATATTGAAAATTTATCCTTACAAGACGAGTTTCAGCCGCATCCGGTCTTTGATTTATACGAGGCTAACGATCGTGGTATTATAAGAAACAGAAAAACGAAAAAAGTTCTTAATAATATGAGCAATATGGGATATATCAGTGTGACTGTTAGAGGAACATCGACAGATCGAGTTTGTTATACTGGTCATAGGTTTGTTTACGAGGTGTTCAACGGATCTATACCCAATGGTCTGGTTATTAATCATATCAATAATGTAAAAACAGACAATCGATTGGAAAATCTGGAGCTAGTGACCCAACAGGAAAATGTGAGAAAAGGACGAGGTGGTGGTATTAATTTTAGATGCCCAATAAAACCTGTTATTTCGTTAAACCTTGAAACGGATGAGGAGATCAAATTCAAATCAATTACAGCTGCGGCGAAATATTATAATATAAATCCCAGAGCAGTAAAATTTGTAGCTGATGGAGCAACAAAATCAGCTTTTTCAAACAAATATGATGCTAGTATTATTTTTAGATATGATGATTAATAATATTTTGTAATTCGGTTTTAGTCAAACAATGATGAGCAAATGCTATAATATCATCGCAATCAAATTTTAGCGTCACTACTGCACTTTCATTAATTTTATTTTTTTCTGCTTCTGTTAGTAATATTTTATGAGAATCACCTTGCATTACAAAAATCTCAACGGAATATGAACTATAACCTGACAAGCATTTTCTTACCGCTTCAGTCAGTTCGTGGTAGTTTATTATATTAACTTTTTGGTGATATTTGACCTTGTCAGTCATCTTATAACAACAAATTAGATAAAAAGTATATTATAATATGGATATGATGAAACGACTTGCTAGCGATAAGGTCTCCACAATCTCTAATGATATGATAGACAAATCTGTTGGTTATAACGAAGATGATATTTTATATAACAACGAGTCTGATGATGATGAAATAGTCACCGTCGTTAACAGATATAATTATAGCAGACCAACCACTGGAAAATATAATGTCAAGTATCACATTGCTAAAAAAATTATAAAATTTAATTTTACCGTTACCGAACAGCAGGTATTTTTGCAGTTAATCAGACCTTTTTTAAACATTAAAATTCCAGACCGACAGAAAAATATAAAATTTGATTTCATCTTTGTCAAGATTTTTAATCTTATGACGATCTCTGACGATCGCAGACAATATCTAATATCATTATGTAAACCAGTAAAATGCAAATCTATCAAACGAAAGTATGAGGAAATTTATAATAGCATTATTTCACAGTCGATAAAATCGACCGGGTTGGAATCCAGCTGTTAAATTTATCGCTATACCCACGCCATTTGACTAAACTTTTATTTCCTTTTTTCCTAATCACTTTTTCGATAACGAAAACATCTTGTTCAGTTTTTTGTAGTTCTTGTTCGTAAAAACTACCTACTATAGGTTCACCTGCCAGATCTTTTAACGCGTACGTTACAGGTATTGTTAAGAGTACTTTATCAACAACAAATACTTCTTCGCTCCAGTTTGGAGTAAATCCTTTTTCAAATATCTTTTTAGTCAAAGAGATTCTAACTTTATCACCGACCTTAAATTTATGTCTGCGGTACATGTTTTCGTTTGCTAATATGGGATTTTTGATAGCGTCATTAGGTGTCATTTTGATGGTTCGATGTTTCGTGTTATTATATTCGCCTACGATTTGAGAAAGGTCATCGATGTACCTGTTGGTGTTTTTAGCTGTCATATGTTTGTGTAATTTTTCGTTTAGCGTGCGATTAAATCTCTCGACAACAACGCTTTTGCCTTCGTTTCCTGTAACGTATTTTTTAATATTATTTTGTTCTAGAAACTGCTCAAACTTTTTGTTAAAAAACTCGGCTCCATGATCAGTCCAGATTTTGTTTGGTTTTCTTTCGGTACTCGTTATTATTTGTTTTAACGCATCAGTGATTGACGTTCCTGTTTTATCTGAAACTGGCACACTAAAAGCGTATTTGCTGAAAACATCTATAACGTTAAACAAATACTTCTTTGGAGCGCCATCAGCGCCAACGTTAAACTGAGCCAGATTGGATACATCTACCAAATCTATTGCCCAGATATCATCTACAGCGTTTGCAACAACTTTACGTCTCGGAAACTTTTTTTTTTAGGTCTGTGTAGTTCGACTGCAAGATCATCGTATAATTCTTTTCCCCGATCGCGAGGCGATTGTCGAGACTCTCCGAGTCCAAGTTTATATTTTGCTCCTATCATTCCTTGAACAAATCTTCTATCAAAACGTTCTCGTAGATTTGTTGGCTCCATATCATGTAATTCGTCTAACATTACTTTATCACAATCTGCTTTCGAGTTTTCATGATCACGATAACAGATATCGTGACGCATTGCTATTGCATCCACTTGATTATAAGGCTCTTGTCCTGGCAATAGATTGTCGTTTTCATCTAGTTGTTGGTCTAGCGGATTGTAAGGACCTGTATAACGATGACCTGGCAAAGTCCAACCGCCTTTTGGTTTTGGTAATTTTCCAATAATTTTATGTATATCTATACCTAACCCTATTATTTCTCTGTTGTTACAACGTTGACAGTACGTAATGATTTTATCTTGTTCTATGCAAAGATCTTTGTCACAATCACAATTGCATTTCATTTTATTTTATTTTGTTTCATAAGATTAATCGTCGATCAAGATAACTCTATCAACGCTAGATCCTACTTGTTTTTTCAAAAACATACTTTTCTTTCTACCACAGATTGCACAAATACTTTTTAACATCGTTCTATTATTTTTCGTTTTTTCCGTCATCTCATCCTTGTTCTCTGTTTTAGTTTTGCATTTGAGACAGTATGTTGACATTATTATATCAAGGAGTTTAGATAAAATTGATTGCAATATTATCATTCACATGAGAAGGAAGCTCATCAAATTGTAAAATAAACTTTAAAAAGTTTTTACTCCCAGAGTTTTTACTCCCAGAGTTTTTACTCTGGTGCATTTGTCTGACAAACATGATACAATAATAACCACAAGCTGATGTTCCAATCGGCTGTAGTTGATTAGACGAATAATTTATTTTATCAAATTTTTTAAAAATATATTTTTTTATGAGATCGCTTGGAGGAAGTCCGAACGAATCAAAATAATTGTTATCGTGGACAGCAACCCAGTGGGTGCCAGAGCCATCATTGAAGTTTTCAATATTTACAACACAAGAACCGCCTGTTGGTACGTCATCGAGTTCATCTTTGGAAAATACTCCTCGAAATCCAACAACGTCCTTCAATTTTTCAATGATGTCAAAATTGCTCAATAACGTCTGGTCCCTGGTAGAGTTAATCCGCGTCCGATTCCTAGTAAGTTTGGCAGCAGACTTCCCGCTAGTCCCGCCAAAAGTGGAGCGAAAGGAATAATTCCTCCTTGTTTTGTTTGTTTGCGTTTTGTTGTTTTCTTTTTTTTCGATGATTTTGTTTTTTTCGGCGACTTTTTCGTTGGCATTTTATTTTATACTGTTACATAAAACTGAGTGACTATGTCACTGCCGATAGATTTGTTTGATACCACGACCTTCGACTGCTTTCTTTGTTGCGCCAGAGACTGCTCCTGACGCAGCCGCAAGTCCAAGTGTACCAAGTACTGGTAAAACTTTGCTAGCTATTATTGATAACGCTGGTCCAAAAAATCCACCTTCTTTTGACATTGCAGTTACCTGAGAAACAGATAATTTCAGCACAAATGGTTTTCCTTTGTCGAGTTTATTGATTTGTTGTTGCGTTAGCATGACTTTTACTGCAATTTTATTTGAAGTTTCCGGAGAGATCATCAAAGAAACAGAGCTGCGTTTAGCAACAGCTGCTGATAATTTTTCAACTGGACCAGATGTTAGGTATATTTCTCGAGTTGTGTATTTGGTTTTCATAATGTTATATCCAAGTTGTTAGATTAAACTTGTACTGTCATTCTTCCTTTGATTGAATCGATGGTCAGAAATCGATCACTAACCAATAGCGCGTATACGTTATACTGTTCACCTGGCACAGCTCCCAGTGTCCACGTGACCTCAATATCTGCAGTCGATCCCACAACACGCTCCAAATGTTTTGATACGTCGAAGTAAAAGATGGGATAGAGCGTTCGAAACTCTTCTATTGATATTTGAGATCCACTGTCCGCGTTCTGATATTTTTGCATTGCTTCCATAAGATACATGTACGGCCGAGAGATGTTTCTGGTGGCGTCTTCGGCAAAGTTACATTCGATTGCACGTTCGGGATACTGTTTGGAATTTACTCTCACAAATATTCGTCTAACGTCTGGGTTATCGAATACGGAGTTGTTTATTTCCTGATTGTTACGACGTGCTTGTCGTTGAAATACGACGAACAAGTGTCGCGGTAGTTGTTCGCTGGGCGTGGTCGTTACACGCCATGTGTAATCAGTCGCGTTGGGAATGGCTGTTTGATAAATCCTGTTCTGTTGGAAGTGTATCTTTTTTGTAAAGGTGGCTAGTAAAGATTCGAGCTCCATCATTTTAGCTAATGAAGGGACAACCCGAGGCATCCACAGTGCTAATCTTGTAATAGAAAACTGTCCCTCAGCCACTCCACCGGCGTGTATTATACAATCGTTTTGATCAGCTCGATCTAATATAAGCGTATGTTTTATTCCTCGAAACACTTTGTTATAATCACGGCAAAATCCAAAGATTGTACTTAACGGAAGCATCATCGTTATTTGGCGAGATTCTGCGGCAAACGCTTTTCGTTTAGCAAATCCCTCGTTATATTGTTGTCGTCTTATATTTGTAACGGCTAATCTTATCGAATCACCTATCGCAGCGGCATCATCATCAGCAGGATTGGCGATGAGATTATTGTTATTTGCAGCAGGATTACCAGCACCAGTACGAAACTCACTCGAAACAGCTGTACCTAATGAGGTATCTTTGAACCACATCATATTTGTGGCTATTGATCTGGAATAGTCATCGCTAAACGAAACGATGTTTAGTATTGTACTCGCTATGGGTAAGTGCATCGAAATATCTTCTACGGTTTGATTGGCCAGTTGGTATCGTGCACTCTTAAACAAACTCCAACCATTATTGACGAGAGCGATTTCTACATTAGCTGCAATATCAGCACCTGCTGCATCTAATATTCGGCCACGCACTTCTAACATTGCCTTATGGGGTAGTAGAAACACGTCCTCGTCTCTTGTGTTAAAAGTTCTAACTCCGGTTTTATTCGGTTCGTTCGAGTTCTCATCGAGATACTCGACATACTCTAATTCTGTTACAGCATCGTCAGTATCAATTTCTTCTGCAAGATCGAGATAGTTTTTAGCTGACATTTATTTTATAATCGTTACACAAAATTAAAAGGCAGCAGGGGTCATCGGTTTTGTTTTCTTTACAAGTTTACGTACTATTTCTTCACCACTCGGCGACAATAATTTTTTTGTTGTAGCTATCATAGCTCGTTTTGTTTCTTCTGTTGGCGCAATATCTGATATTACTCGTTTTATTTCAGACACCGTAGGTGTTGTTGAAGGTCCTTTAATCTTATCAGCAATCTTTTGCCCTACTGCAGTGCCTGCTGAAGATGCCGCCCCTGTAGCGAAAGCTTTACCGGCGTCAAGTGCAATGGGCGCTACTTTACGCGCGATTCCTGGAATATTCTCTGCAATTGTTGTAAATATATTTCCAAAAAATCCACCTACGATTTTTCTTCGATAAACTTTTCTTCGTCTCATTTTATAAAATTATGTACACAAAATCACATGCCTAGGCAGTGCGTAGGTGTAAGTAATACGTGACTATCTCATTGTTCACGTCTATTTGTCGTCCAGATTGGTCTGTGAGTTGCATTGTAATGCTTGTAATTTGATTCTCAGGTGTTATTGGATAGTAGATAATCTGTCGCGGATTGATTTGCATGAGAGAACCCGGTGGGACTTCTGGTGAGAAACTGTAGATCGTTTGCCCGCGGTTGCCTTTTGACGTATAAGATCCAGATGCGATAGAGCAATTGATGAGTATTGTATTTACTTCTGTAATATTTACTGGTAGTTCTCCATCAAATGTCAAAGATTTATCTTCACCGGTGGTATAGTATAAAACTCTAGTAAAACCTAACATCTTTCCAAAACTTCTTTCTTCAAAGATGACTTTCATATTTCTTTTCACTGTTATCCTAGCTCGTAAGGTGTTATAATTCGCCGCTAATTCGAAATTATCAGCATTCCCACCAGCTTTTGTTAGAAGCTCTTTTATTGTTCTGTTTAGATCAGTAATGTTATAAGCTCCTTGTGGAATCTGTAGTTTGTATTGAATATCAATAAACTCTTTTTGTGATGTTGGAGATTGTTTAACATTAACGATTAAAATTTCATCATTAATCCCAGTTTTAATATTCGGCATGGCGTTCCAGCAAGTACAAGAAATTAATCCAATCTCATACTGTTTTGCAGGATCTAGTTCTATTGGTGGGTTGTAATTTACTGTAAAATTCGCGCTGTTTCCTGTTATTTGTGATGAATCAAGCAATAATGTTGTTTGCATTATACTAATATTTTAGATAAGATCGCGGTGTAAAATTTCGTACTCGGATGATGTTAGTAATCCACTCGATCTTAGATGATCAAGTATATCAATAATTTCGTTATCAATCTCTACACTTTCATTACCAGCTTCTTTAGAGGATATCAACAGCATTAGCCGATCGACTATGTCTGCGTTTGATGTAAATATTTTCACACCTTTTCCTCTTTTTTCTGGTAATCTTTTATCTCGATCATCTTCGTATTTATCAAACAATCTTTTAAAATCCCAACCTTTTTTATAACCTTTTGGTTTATTTCGATATCGTTCTGATGTTTTATGAAAAACCTTAGCAATAATTCCTTCCCTAATATAATTGAGTAATGTTGGAATATTTCCTTCATCTTTTTGATCTTTAATTTCTTCATCAGCACGTGAGCCATCTTCTACAATTCTTTCTAATTTTTCCATCAAATTATCATAGTTTTCTTTTGGCCAATCTCGAATACTATTAATATCAGTGATATTATATTTTTCCATAAACTCGTTATACTCGGAATCGTCTATTTCTACCCTAGCTTGTCTTCTGTAAAATATGATAGTATCCTCAAGAGGCATTATTTTTATCATACTTTCTTGTAACGTTTTTTGTTTCTCAGCTAATTCCTCAGTTTGTTCTGACACTTTTTCTATTAACCTCCTTAACTCGTCGGGATTAACAGCCTTTGTTGTTATAGCTTGCTGAAGTGCAAGAGGGTTGTTTATTAATCTATCAAATTCAACCTGTCGTGCAATAGGATCAACAATGTCTCTTACAAGTTCTTCTGCAATTTTTTTATTTTCTTCTTTCGATCTTTCTCCTAGTAAACCTAACAATCCTTTTTCTTTTATTTTTGCTAGTTCTTCTGGAGATGATGTTGGTATTTCTGGCTGCTTGCCAAGCATCGCCTCAGTAACAGGTTTGAAAAATTTGGTTCTTTCTTCTTCTGCTTGAACTTGTCCACGTCGAGCTTCTTCCACCTTTTTCTTAAAAACCGCTCGAGTTTCGAGAAACTTTTTTAGTAATTCGATTTTCTGTTGATGTTTGTCCATTATTTTTATACGCTTTATAAAATTATATCATAGAAACGTCTCAAGGCAACAACGAAACATCTTGGTTGGATCACGCGCTAGCTTGTCAAATAAAAAGAAACTATATCTATCTTTAGTTGCTCGATGATATAATTCGATAAATCTATCTTTTGTAACATCACCACATTGTTCGTTTGCAATATTTCTCACATCCACATTATCTAGTCCGGGAAATAATATGAAACAACCCGTATTTCGCCTAATAAACCTATCAACATTATAAAAACCTTGGGCAAGATAAACAGAATTGCATCTTTTATTACGTGATAGTGAAAAATATGATCTAATCTTGTTCATCTCCTCGTTGTTTAGCGGAATATCATCAAAGACGATTATCTTATGCTCTGACGAATCGAGTTCATTCACTGGAACGAGTTCTTCTGGTTGTTTTATCAAAAATATATCATCACCAATGCCAAGTTCATCACGAAGTTTATCATTATACTCGTTTAATAATTTGTATTTGTCTTGTTGGGGGTTGATGGTGTAAATATACACCTTATCATAGTTAAAGTTATTATTGAGTAAAAGATTTAATAACAAATTTGTTTTACCAGATCCAGTTCGCCCAACAATAAGATAATGACAGTCTGGAAGTTCATTGCTATGTTTATGCTTCACCAATCGCTCGGTGTCAAAGTTTATTATCTTCGCCATCGTATAATTTTATGTTATATTAAACCAACAATTTTGTGTAGAACGGTATGTATAATGAGCTACTATACAAAATTTGGAACATTAGCAGTAGATTTATTAACAGAAGGTTACCAGGGTGACTTATCCAAGTATGCGACTCTTGATAAGCTCAAAAATGAAATCAACAATTTGTTAAACGTTGCAAGTGTAGATCCAAATGAAGTTGTAGTTTTCCAGGACAAACAAGGACGATTAAAGACGAGTAATGTACAACTATCAGATGTACTAGTACGAAATCCTACTGCAGTTGCTAATAATATTGTTACTTTTAACAATCAAGGTAAGATAGAAGATTCGGGTAGGTCAGTTAACGATTATGTTAGAAAAGCAGGTGATTTATTTACGGGAAACATTGTTATGAACCAGAACAAGATCACATACCTTGGAAACCCAACTGAGGATAATGACGCTGCTACTAAGAAATATGTTGATGATCAGGAATCAAAGTACGTGTCGGCGCATGGCGGTATAATGCGTGCATTTCTCAACATGAACAATAATGGCATCAATAATCTTAGAACACCAGAATCTGATTTTGATGCTGTAACAAAGAAATATGTTGATGATATCAACAATGAAATCACCAAGTTCAAAACTGATTTTACTAATCACATCACCACGTTTTTAAATTTTCGCAGAAACATAAACAAAACCAATAACGAATTTTTTGGAAGTCCGCCATCTGTTGATATTACACTCGATAATATTAACACAAAACTCAACGATATTATTAGTGGAATTCCTGGTATTGTTGAGAAAACAAGTATGATTAAAATTTCTCACAAGCAGATTAAAAATATTGTCTATACTGTTGCTTCTGGAATGTCTACTTGGTCGCCGCAAAATAACACTCTCAAACATACTGCAGAGGTCACTGGTGTGTATAGATTGTCCGTGTTGAGCAGTGCAAAGTTTAATATATTTACATTATTTCCATGGCGTCACTCGACTGATAATTTCTCTGGAACTGTGTCTATTGTGTTAAACAAAGATGTTGAAGAAACTTTTATGCTAATAGCTGATGACAAAAAATTAACTGCTGCGTCATATTGGTATTGTCTGGAATTTGTGGCTGAAACACCTCAACTAGTTACTTGATCAAGCCTGAGATTATGTGAACAAATATTATAATGAAAAAAGTATAGTTGATTTCAATCATATTTCAAAAGATATTCCAGAACAGGATGTTGACGCACTAATACAATACTACAAATATTATCATAAAAAACTTTGGTGCGTTAAAAAATGTTACAAATATTATAACAAGATACTTCGAGTAATATCATATCTACCCTTGTTAATGACTAGTTCTGGCATAATTTCAAGTGGTATATCATTAAACCCGTTTTTGTTAATCATATCCGGTGTTGGTGTTTCTCTTACAGCAGCTTGTAAAAAAGTTGAACCTAAAATTTTGATTAAAAAGCACGGCTGCTTAACATCAATTATAACTTACAAAAAACTACTTGATCAAATAAGATCTTACCTACGAGGAGTAAAATATAGTATGGACGATTTAATACGTGAATTTCGTATTATTGACAATATGTTAACAGATATTCTACCCATGAGGATCAGCAAATATGAGAAAGATTATCAAAAGAAGTATGATATAACATAAAATTTTATATAATACCACTTACCTTACTGGAATTCTAATGCGTAATTTAGTCCACAATCGCCACGCTCTGCTAAATCGTAATGATTTGGAAGATTGAGTCTGACATATCATTTTGCTTATTCTGGAAGATCACGTAATTAAATTTTACCTGTTACCTAGGTATTTTGCAACAGGCGTTCTATTGTATTTGTTTGGAGGTCTAGAGGGGTTGTTGAGCTCGGATTCTTAGCGCAATTATTGATTGCAACAGGTGTTCTATTACGTTACCTAGGTATTTTGTATTTGTTGAGCTCGGATTCTTAACGCAATTATTGATTGCAATAGGTTTTCTATTCCGTTACCTAGGTATTTTGTATTTGTTTGGAGGTCTGGAGGGGGTTGTTGAGCTCGGATTCTTACTTTCTCCTACTACTTCGTAGCTAAATACAACTTATGGTAATATAAATTTTTCTTCTAGAAATCATTAATGACATGATAAAAGCTTTTGAGAAAAAGAGAAGAAAACTTTTCTTCGTAACCACTTACTAATGTAGCTACACGACCATGCAGGTTTAACTGCAAATGATTAATGGGAACTGATCAATCTCTTGGTATACCATATACAGATGGGTAAATATTTGGAAGGAAAGATAAGCGTATTCAACTACGTTTGGTCTTAATAATCCCCAAATTTTACAAGCACATATTAAAATTCGTACAATAGTCGGATCGAAAGTTGGCAATCAATGACAAATGTAAAATATCCCTACTCATTTTTAAGTAAATGCAAATCTTTTTTAGATATAGTTACTAGATTTCGCAGGCCGTTTTAATGTAACTGACAAACAAGTCAAGTTATTGTTCAAACACAATTTTCCTTTTTTCAGTGCTATGACTTTTACATTTTGGCCTTTTAAGACCGAAATCGACTAGGTCTCTTCCTTGATCTAGACACATTCTACCTACAACGTTTGATAACGGAAGATGATGGAAACCCTCGTTTATTGTGCGGAAGAAATTCTGATAAAAGGTAAACGTACGAACGGATTGACAAATGAATAGAGGGACAAGAGCATGTCATGATATACGCTGCATTGTGGAGGATGTGGAAGAATGCGATGGTTCAATTAAGGAGATGGTCAATACACACATGTTCAATTCAATGTGTTGCAAGGCAGAATCGTGTAATCTTGACTCCAATGGATAACAGCCGAGCGAGCTTATTGCCGAATTAATTGACGTGTCTTCATAACGATTCTTAGAATATACGAACACAATCCATAAAGGGATTTAGGAAATATAATCAAAGAATAACAGCTGTAACCAAAACCTTAAGGCAAATTTTCAATTACTGCGTCTTTGACCAGTAGGTCTAAGGGTAAGAGTGCATGCCACCGAAGAAATTAACCTAGTTCAGAATAATGAATTCAAAGTATGACGATAATCTTTCAAATGCTTCAGGACATATATGCTACTTAAGTATTTTATAAGAAAGCTCATTAATTACGACTAATATCTCTTCTTCCCCACTAACATCAACTGGATAAAATTTGTCACTAACACAAAAAATATTTCAAGACGTTCTTTATTATTATTATTATTATTATTATTATTATTATTATTATTATTATTATTATTATTATTATTATTATTATTATTGGTGGTGTTGATAGCAGTGGATGTAGTCGTGGTAGTGGTATAAAATTACTAAATTGAGTTAGTGATGGTTTCGTCTGCCCGATACTGCAATAATTCCCCAGAGGTCGCCCTCTATTTTCTTGTACAAAAGACCTATATTCGGCATAACACAAACAAATTTGTATTAGTGTCTCTGAGTTTGCATACAAAATATTTTGCTCATCGGCAAATAGAACGGAGGAAAATATAGTGCTGAATTACCAAATAGGCAGAGTAAACACCGGCCTACGGGCTCCACGCTCTTTTAGAAGCCACGCGACAATGCATTTGATCTTGACATAATAGGTTTCACAGTACAGTTTTTTGGCAAATTTTCATCCGACGATGACCTATTGCAGAAAAATGATTATAATTTTACAATAAAGATACAAATAAAAACTAACTAATGATTTTTGTTGAAAGGATGCTTGTAAGATTCTGACTAAGGTATTAAGGTTAATTCCTTATGCACCTGGTGGTTTTGATACTGATCCTGTACTACCACCAACCCCTCTTTTTTACATTCATTTTTTGACAGAAAAAAATCTATTTTCAAAATGTTTATGTGAGAAGCCGGCTAACAGAGTCAGTATGTACCTTATTCATTTTGAAAGTTCACTAGTACTATAACAAATTAACATAATTTTCATCACCTCAACCATTTAGATTTTTAGATATTTACCTCTGTAGCAGACAAGAATAAATACGTAAGCCAAGTCGGCTGCACATTTTCAGCCCAAGTTACGCATTTGATCTCCAATTCTAATCTAACTGTGACAGGCAGTCACCAACAATGCAACCCATTTACAAGCCTAACTCAAAGTAAATGAAAAGCACATTACATATTTAGCTTATGTGTGAAAATATAAAAATATTTACCTGCTAGGGTTGTGATAATTAGCTCATGCCTTCTACCTTAAAAATTAGAGGGGTGGGGTGTCAAAATACGAAACTATCCAGTGAGACCTTAGAAGATAATTTGCAGGGGGGGGGCAAGATTTTAACTTCCTAAGGGCCTCCACAGGGTTTAATCCGTAACCGAAAATGTATTAGCGATCTTCAACTAAACATATTTAGGCATGGATCGGGAAACCGGACTAATACAGGGCCCAAATTCAACATCAACACTAAGGTTGATACGTTTATAAGGATAAACGTTTACATGTATAAAAAGCATAGCTTGCTTTATTGCCTGTAAGTATTTACAATTGGTAACTATGTAAACAAGCATGCACATGGATCTCGGTGATGCTGAAACTGTCAGTTCCAATTAAATGATGTATCTCCACCTCTATATGTGGATTGTTTAGTAGGAATTTTGTCTTAATTCTAACTTAATCAGGGAAGATTTACCATTTCGACTGTAGCAACACTACTAAAAGCCACTGCTGACGAGAATTAGCCGCATCACACCTTACGTAACATTACGCACCTGGCTTTTTTACCCATAAAGCTAATAAACATTTATATTAACTTCATTACTTGCGATTATAAAATATATTCGTTAATAGAACTTTTATATACACGATGAAACGTTACATAATATATCACACGTATTGAAGAAAGCAACGTTTTACAAACTGAACCATAAAACAATCAGAGGTAAAAAAAAGACTCAGACAAAATGAAACTGTCGGAAGCAAATCGAAATGCGTGAAGGACATTATCAAAGGCTTACAAAAAAATAGATATCAGTTGCAATTCAGACGTGAAGGCACGGGCAAATGATAAGTTTCGCATCGGTTCAGTTAAATGGCATTGTTTCGTTTATTGTATACACTACATAAAATGGTCCATATTGCCTACACTGTGTAAAATCAACAACGGACTCAACTTTTGAGCGAAGCGACTTCTCTACTACCTGAATATGACTACTTTAGAGAACAATACGGTGCAGTGAGTGTATAGAATGTTTATAGAATGTTTTAAATTGTTGCTAGCAAGATTACTGTGTATAATAATGACATTTGTGTACATGCAGATGCAATAATATGAGACAAATTTTTCAACTTTCAATATCGATTTCAGAATTTCAGTTCTCTACTTACATCTCTTAAAGCTTGCAAACTTTTCACTGCACCAACAACTTTTTGGTGATCTTCCTTCAAAGCTTCAGAGAGTTGTAATGTGTCTATTCCGTCCGATTTGTCAATATGCTGCAGAACAAGCTCGGCAATGTCAGCCATTTCGTCCTATATTTTACTTCCGCGTTCTGTCTGAGGTAACGATACAAGACCCTATTCTTGTTGACCGTCTCCAACGGAGACTTTTAAAACAATACTCCTGCACATATCGGTGCACTAAGACAAGAAAAGACAAATATTGATGACACACAGGTTGCAACGTGTACAACAAATGAGGTATATAATAGAAGTAATTCGAAAATTGGCGTGTAATATCATACAATAATGCATAACAGAGATCCATAAATTCGGAAAACATAATCTAGGAATCTGAACATAGTTTTCAAAGATTTGTGTGTTAGTTGTAGTCATTAACTGAGTATATTTATAAATGTTAGTCCCGTGAATGGAAAAACGAGGGATAATTTTCTGTCTTTCTCCATGCAAATAAGAATACGACAGAAAATAGTGATATTGATCACCCATGTCTTAGGACTGGAAACTTTCATTGTAGGAAACATGATCCCGTTTGCAACTTTCAATAGCAAACAATATACGATTTTAAGTTAATAACATAATCTTTTTATATATATATATATATATATATATATATATATATATATATATATATATATATATATATATATATATATATATATATCAGTTGTATTGATGTAAGTTGTCCAAACTTGTTTGTATTGATTGTTTGGTTCTACTTCTATTGTCATTATTAACATTTACCTAACATAAAATATACGAAGATAAACAATGCATAGTCACAGTCTAGTGCTACAGTCATTGTTAACATATACCTAACATAAAATATACGTAGCTAAACAAAGTAGTCTAATATAAATGTTAATATTATAATCCATTTATTGTCATTAAAATTGCCAATAAAATGTTTGTATAAGAAAGAATGATAAGACATTTTTCATAACCAATAATCTAGCTATTTTGTCATACAAGTCTGAATGCTAATAATTAAGGTGATCTGACCAATGTATTGGTATACCATATATAAATAAGTACATTTTTTACATACAGTATGCATCTAAGGAAGGAAATATTAGTTTGTTCAACTACATTTCGTCTTACAAAAATTCCCAAATTTCACAATCAATTGTTAAAATTGATACAATTGTCTGATCGAACAGCTGCAGCTGACAATCAATAGGAAATGTAAATTGTTTATACGCTTCAATACATACCTTTTCAGAATATTAGATTTTTCACTCGATTTTCTAATGTATATGGCATAAAAATCAAGTTATTGTTCAAAAAGAATTTTCCTTCTTTCAGTGATTGTGGTCTTTACGTCTGCCTTTTTTTGAGACCAAAATCGACAGGTCTCCTCCTTGCTATGTATATAGTCTGCCCAGATTGTTTGCTAATGGAAGATGGGGAAGAAACTAATTATTGTACTGAACCAAAACAGGGAACGGGTGGCCGTACGTTTGGATTCATAAATAAATGGACGGAAATAATATGATATGCGCTGCCTTACTGAGGGAGAGGAAAAAAGGAAAGATTTTTGTTTTAGATAAGAACTGATAAAGTCACCCCTATTCCGTCTTTTCTGATAAATAGGATCGTGAACATATTTAGTTTTAATAAGTATGATAAAGTCTGGCAAGCCAGCAGTTGTCCGGGGGATACCTTTATAACAAGCATCAAAGTTGACTGTCAAAATCAAAGCCTTATTGTAAATCTTGAAAAATTGACTCCAATGTATAAAGGCTTAGAGGTCATGTCTCAAAATAAACTGATTTATCTTCATAATGATTCATGGAATACATGAATAAAATCCGTGAAGAGTTTAGGAAATATAATTAAATGTATAACGATTGTAACAAAACTTTTAGGCAAATGTTCTGTGCGTGTCTGACAAACAGGTCTAAGGGTAAGAGCACATGTCACTGAATGAATTATCTTAGCTTCTCAATAAAAAAAAAAAGTTTGAGGAGAATCTTTAAAGTGCTTAATAATTGCAAATGAAAAACCTTAAAAGAACTTTAGCAAATGTGACCGATTTATCTCGTTTCCCTCTAATGTCAGCTCGACAGAACTTGTATCTTGCACTAGAGAAATTA
The DNA here is from genome assembly GCA_016746295.1 of Potamilus streckersoni. Lineage (NCBI taxonomy): Eukaryota > Metazoa > Mollusca > Bivalvia > Unionida > Unionidae > Potamilus > Potamilus streckersoni. Next base: position 4,675,737 of record JAEAOA010001578.1, on the reverse strand, counting down.
TTTCAAGAGGTTCATTAATGTTATTATTAGTAGTAGTTTATTAGCAGTAGAATCAGATTAATACAGCGAATTTAGGCTGGTTTTGTCTGCCTAAAACTTTAAAACCTTTCCACATGTCGCCCTAGCTGTTTTGTACATACATCCTCAAACGCATAGACTAAAGCGTTCGCAACCATGTCAATGAGTTTGCGTAAAAATATTTACCCACTGGCAACTGACACCGAGTAATGTTTTCCATTTTCAAACCAAACATACAGGGGTCAAAAACTACATCAACGTTAAGGCTGCAACGTATCCACGTGTTAAGAACTTTGAATCAAAATTGAACGTTAACACTAAGGCTGAAATGTGTACACGTGTAAACAATTTTGAATCAAAATAGACAGTAACACTTTGGAATCAAATTAGCAATACTAAAGCTAAAATGTATTCACGTGTAAACAATTTTGAATCACAATATTAATAGTAAGACTGTAATGTGTACACATATAAACAATTTTGAATCAAAATAATAACAGTCAGGCTGTAATGTGTAAACCATTTTGAATCAAAATGACAATAGAAGGTTGTAATGTGTACACGTGTAAACAAATTTGAATCAAAATAATACTACTACGGCTGCAATGTGTACACGTGTAACTTTCAGTCAAAGCCGACATTATCACTAAGGCTGTAACGTTTTTACGTGTGAACGGCTTAGTTTATTTGACTGACAACAAAGGTTTACAGTTGCTAACCATTTAAACGAATATGCTAATGACCGTCATTGATTTAGAAGCTATCAACTCTGATTAACTGGCTTATTTCCACCTCTCTATATTGTAATGTTTAGTAGGATTTATTGTGTTAATTCATTTCTTAATTAGGGATGATTGTCCTACCGAATGTGGAATCACTAGGAGAAAGCCAAAGTTGACGGAACTTATTGAAATGAGGAGAACAAATTCAACGTTTCAGCTTGATAGCCTATCCATAGTCATTATAAAGCCTGTACATTCGGTTTGGAGTTTTGATTTTGTCATCACACACACACACACACACACACACACACACACACACACACACACACAGATATTTCTTTGCAAATTAAATCCTATCATTATAAGAAGTAAAGGGTGCAGAACAAATGAAAGAATTGCATGCTGATTAAGGTACTTGTTGCACATTGTCAAACGCTTACATGTAACTAAATGTCAGTTGTAGGTCAAAACGTACAGATTGGCGGAATGCTGAGTTTTTAATCGTTTCAATTATACAGCATTGTTTAATTTTTTTTATACCACACATAAAAAGGTGCATATAGCCCAGACTGCAAAGGGTCAACATGGGACTCAAATTTACAGGCGTGGTGACTTCCCTACTTCCAGAATAGAGCTAATTTAAGGAAAATAGAGAGAAGTGAATGTATAGTGTCAAAAATTGGAATGTTTAAATTTGTTTGTAACAAGAGGGCTGTGAATACTACATTATACTCAGCGAATAATAATGGCATTTGTGTGAGTGCAGTAAACTGATTAAAATTCTTTGAAACAGATTTGTAAACTTTCAATATCGATTTCAGTCCTTCAGTTCTACTTATATTCATAAAGCTTGCAAAAGTTTCACTGCACAAACAATTTTTGTGTGATCTTTCTTCAAGGCCTCAGAGAGCTCTAACGGGTCTATTTTGTCCAACTTAATTATAAAAAAAATTCTGCAGAATTTCGTCCACCTGTACTTTACTTCCGCATTCTTTCTGAGGTCAGCGTTGCAAACTTCTCCACAAGCAATTTGTAAACAATACTCCTGCACAGATCGATAGAACGTATTAGCCAACAGTTTAGGTCGATAAAATGCTATCTAAATATAAATGATATATTTGAATCTTTCTCTAAATAATCCAAAGAATGTTGAGCTTTGCTTTTCGTGAATTAAACAGCAAGTTGTTCTACATATCCTTTTATTTTCATGACATTATGGTTGTAAAGGTTGCCCCCACTGTGAGGTTTTGGTTGTAGGGGATTGGAGTGGGATGCTTCCAATATTTATTTAAATTATTATAGATGTCCAACGCAGGCTCGAATTTTTATTAGAACTTGATGTAGTGAAAGTTAGATTACAGCACCGAGCCCCCAGTCAGCAATTCCAAAGGTTAAACGATTAAAGATACAAAAATATACAAAATGTGCAATGTTCATTGAAACTTTCGGAAGCCCCTTTCATGTCTTTCAGCTCTTCTGAGTGCCGGGGTCACCATGGATAAAATCATATACATATATACTAGAGTCGCGTTGTATTATCGGTATACCTGATTACCATGATATTTTTCCAGTGGCACATACCACTGTACTTTTCCTTGTACCAGTGCTTCAGTAGTTTTCGTAAATGAGGAATGTACGGAAATTACCGAGGAATCTTGTTATGACTTTACTGATACAAACAGCGGGACTTCATTATTCATGACAAAATAAAAAGCAACAAATTAAAATGTTAAAAATTATCATTTCATTAAAAATCGGTTGTATATGTTACAAATGAATAGTTTGAAATAATATTTTAATTATGACCCTATAAGCACATATATTACATGTGTCACTTCTGTCAATTGTGAAACTGATTTGGGAAAAATCCAACTTTTGAAACATTTACCCCCGAAAATAAACAAACAATTTAACATGTTTTAGTTATTTTCCAGCATTTGTGTTAAGTATATTTATTCCATTATAAGACAGCGATTTTCAGGAGCGCACTTGTTTTCTCCTCTGAACTATATGCAATTTCTCACTAAATATTTTTTTCATTTGTTCATTAAGAATGTTTGACATTTTCTGGTTTTCTCTAATAAATATCTTGCCTGGATGTTGGCATACCATTAAAATTTTCGTTAAGTTAGGAAACTGGTGACTTCAGCATTAACGCTTCATATATTTGTCAATAGGCTTTCTAATACCAGCACGATGTATTTCTCGGTAGCAGCCATGCTTAATCATCACAATTTTGTTACCGTTTTTCGATTGCAACTTCTACAAGAACAATCATATACATAGCAAACTCATCTAATGTAAGGTACTGACCATTTAATTATGAGGGTGGCGGCTGCAATTTTATTTTGAGCTGATATATTTTCTTTTCTTTTATCTCAGATATAATTAATAATTTTTCCATATAATATCATGGATACAATATGGAGTTATTTGGCTGTAAATCGAAGCAAGATTTTTTTAAAAAGTTATTGACAGACGGAATTAAATAAAATAGCGACAGGCCTCATAGCGTTGATTTCTTGGTCCCTAATATAATTGCGATATATTTTGGTACATATCGTGGTACGTTGAGAAACAACGCAATACAAATTTTTTGCATTTCCCAGCTCTGATGTATACCATCTCTCTTGATCTTAATCATTCTCTTATCCTGGGTAGAAGGTGACAATTTGTAGTATGTTTCACAACACCCACTCCTTGGGGAGGTAGGGGCGGGGGCTAATTTTATACATGTCCATGCACAGTCTGTGCTAAGATTTTGTGTTTAGTTCCTGTTCTTTGCATACTTTATACTGTATAATTTACTGTTATGCCTGGAAGCATGAAAATTGTGAGACGATGCATTTTAAGATCTGCACCCACATCACAAAAGTAGGTCATTCAGATTCATATTTCTTTTTAAATGACTTGGGTTAACTTTGGTGTTTTATACGTTTATTTCTCAATTTCTGTTTATATTGATATCAATCAACGAGAAGATTCTATGCATCTCTATCAGTACATCACACCCTTTCATCAAACTAAGGTTAATATGACCTAATTTTAAAGCATTAGGGCATGTTTTTTCACTTTGTTCATAGACGAATATGTTTTCTGCACATAGCCAATCATGCCAGAATCATCAGTCAAGGACTGTTTGCATCTCAGTGTCACACCTTTACAAAAAAGGTTACAGTAACCTACATTTATATTTTACTGACTTGTGTGTGTGATTAGCTCATAACAGCCCTCGTCTGCAGCCGCTAATGAAAGCAATTGTTGTTGCATAAAGTATACTGGTAACAACAATGGCCTGAATCAAAGTATGCTAGTACCAACACTGGCCTCAATCAAAGTATGCTAGTACCAACACTGGCCTCAATCAAAGTATGCTAGTACCAACACTGGCCTTAATCAAAGTATGCTAGTAAAATCACTGGCCTCAACCCAAGTATGCTAATACCAAAACTGGCCTCAATCAAAGTATGCTAATACCAACACTGGCCTCAATCATTGTATGCCAATACCAACACTAACCTCAATCAACGTATGCTAGTACCAACACTGGCCTCAATCAAAGTATGCTAGTACCAGCCTCAATCAAAGTATGCTAATGCCAACACCGGCTTAAATAAAAGTATGCTAATACCAACATTGATCTCAATCAAAGTATGCTAATACCAACACTTGCATCAATCAAAGTAAGCTAATACCAACACTGGCCTCAATCAAATTATGCTAATACCAACACTGGCATCAATCAAAGTATGCTAGTAGCAACATTGGCCTAAAAGTATGCTAATGCCAACACTTGTCTCAAACAAAGTATGCTAATACCAACAATGGCCTCAATCAAAGTATCCTAATATCAACACTGGCCTCAATCAAAGTTTGCTAATGCCAACACTGGTCTCAATGGATGCTAGTACCAACACTGGCCTAAATCAAAATATGCTAATACCAACACTGGCCTCAATCAAAGTATGCTAATACCAACACTGGCCTCAACGTATGCTAGTACAAACACTAGCCTCAATCAAAGTTTGCTAATACCAACACTGGCTTCAATCAAAGGATGCTCATACCAACACTGGCCTCAAAATATGCTAGTACTAACACTGGCCTAAATCAAATTATGCTAATACCAACACTGGCCTCAATCAATGTATGCTAGTACCAACACTGACCTAAATCAAATTATGCTGGTACCAACACTGGACTAAATCAAAGTAAGCTAATACCAACACTGTCCTCAATTAAAGTATGCTAGTACCAACACTGGCTTCAATACAAGTATGCTATTACCAACACTTGCATCAATCAAATTATGCTAATACAAACACTGACCTCAAAGTATGCTAGCACCAACAATGGCTTCAATCAAAGTATGCTAATGCCAACACTAGCCTCAATCAAAGTATGGTAATATCAACACTGGCCTCAAAGTATGCTAGCACTAACACTGGCCTAAATCAAATTATGCTAATACCAACACTGGCTTCAATAAAAGTATGCTAATAAAAACACTGGCCTTAATCAATGTATGATAGTACAAACACTGGCCCCACTCAAAGTTTGATAGCATCCACAATGGCCTCAATCAAATTATGCTAATAGCAACACTTTCCTCAATCAAAGTATGCTAGTACCAATAATGGCCTCAATGAAAGTATGCTAATACTAACACTGTCCTTAATCAAAGTATGTTAGTACAAACACTGGCCTCAATCAAAATATGCTAATACCAACACTGGCCTAAAAGTATGCTAGTACTAACACTGGCCTAAATCAAAGTATGCTAATACCAACACTGACATCAATCAAAGTATGCTAGTACCAACACTGGCCTAAATCAAGGTATGCTAGTACCAAGAAACGGGTTCAATAAAAGTATGCTAATACCAACACTGGCATCAACCAATAAATGCTAGTACCAACACTGGCCTCAATCAAAGTATGCTAGCACCAACAATGGCCTCAATCGAAGTATGCTAGTACCATCAATGGCCTAAATCAAATGATGCTAATAGCAACACTTGCCTCAATCAAAGTATGCTAATACAAACATTGACCTAAATCAAAGTATCCCAATACCAACACTTGCATCAATAAAAGTATGCCAATACCAACACTTGCATCAATCAAAGTATGCTAATACCAACACTGGCCTGAATCAAATTATGCTAATACCAACACTGGCATCAATCCAAGTATGCTAGTAGCAACACTGGCCTCAAAGTATGATAATACCAACACTTGCCTCAAGCACATTTTGCTAATACCAAAAATGGCCTCAATCAAAGTATGATAATATCAACAATGGCCTCAAAGTATGCTAGAACTAACACTGGCCTAAATCAAAGTATGTTAGTACCAACAATGGCCTCAATCAAAGTATGCTAATACAAACACTGGCCTCAAAGTATGCTAGTACAAACACTGGTCTAAATCAAGGTATGCTAGTACCAAGAATGGCTTCAATAGAAGTATGCTAATACCAACACTGGCCTCAATCAATGTATGCTAGTACCAACACTGGCATCATACAAAGTATGCTAGCACCAACAATGGCCTCAATCAAAGTAGCTAATACCAACACTGGCCTCAATCAAAGTATGCTAATACCAACACTGACCTCAATCAATATATGCCAATACCAACCCTTGAATCAATCAAAGTATGCTAATACCAATACTGGCTTCAATCAAAGTATGCTAATACCAACACTGGCCTCAATCAATTTATGTTAGTACCAACACTAGCATCAATCAAAGTATGCTAATAACAACACTGGTCTCAATCAAAGTATGTTAATACCAACACTGGCCTCAATCAATGTATGCTAGTACCAACACTGACCAAAATCAAATTATCCTGGTCACAACGCTGGCCTAAATCATAGTATGCTAATACCAACACTGGCTTCAATAAAAGTATGCTAATACCAGCATTAACCTCAATCAAAGTATGCTAATACCAACACTTGCATCAATCAACGTATGCTAATGCCAACACTGGCCTCAATCAAAGTATGCTGGCACCAACAATGGCCTCAATCAAAGTATGCTAATGCCAACACTAGCCTAAATCAAAGTATGCTAGTACCAACAATGACCTCAATCAAAGTATGCTAATACCAACACTGGCCTTAATCAAAGTATGTTAGTTCCAACACTGGCCTCAATCAAAGTATGCTAATATCAACACTGGCCTCAATCAAATTATGCTAATATCAACACTGGCCTCAAAGTATACTAGTACAAAGAATGGCTTCAATAAAACTATGCTAATACCAACACTGGCCTCAATCAAGGTATGCTAGTACCAACACAGGCCTCCATCAAGGTATGCTAGTACCAAGAAAGGCTTCAATAAAAGTATGCTAATACCAACACTGGCCTCAATCATTGTATGCTAGTACCAAGACTGGACTCAATCACAGTATGCTAGCACCAACACTGGCCGTAATCAACGTATGTTAGTACCCTCACTGGCCTCAATCAAAGTATGCTAATACCAACACTGGCCTCAATCAAGTTATGCTAATACCAATACTGGCTTCAATCATAGCATGATAACACCAACACTGGCCTCAATCCAAGTATGCTAGTACCAAGAATGGCTTCAATAAATACCAACACTGGCCTCAATAAAAGTATGCTAGCACCAAGAATGGCCTCAATCAAATTATGCTAATACCAACACTGGTCTCAATCAAAGTATGTTAGGACCAACACTGGCCTCAATCAAAATATCCTAATACCAAAACTGACCTCAAAGTGTGCTAGTACTAACACTGGCCGAAATCAAAGTATGTTAGTACCAACACTGGCCTCAATCAAAGTATGTTAATACAAACACTGCCCTCAAAGTATGCTAGTATTTACACTGGCCTAAATCAGTATATGCTAGTACCAAGAATGGCTTCAATAAAAGTATGCTAATACCAACACTGGCATCAATCAATGTATGCTAGTACCAAAACTGGCCTCAATTAAAGTATGCTAGCACCAACACTGGCCTTAACCAAAGTATGTTTGTTCCAACACTGGCCTCAATCCAAGTATGCTAATACCAAGCATGGCTTCAATAAAAGTATGCTAATACCAACGCTGGCCTCAATCAATGTATGGTAGTACCAACACTGGCCTCAATCAATGTATGCTAGCACCAACAATGGCCTCGATCAAATTATGCTAATACCAACACTGGCCTCGATCAAAGTATGTTAGTACCAACACTGGCCTCAATCAAAATATCCTAATACCAACACTGACCTCAAAGTATGCTAGTACTAACACTGGCCTAAATCAAAGTATGTTAGTACCAACACAGGCCTCAATCAAAGTATGCTAGTACAAACACTGGCCTTAAAGTATGCTAGTACCTACACTGGCCTAAATCAGTGTATGCTAGTACCAAGATTGGCTTCAATAAAAGTATGCTAATACCAACACTGGCCTCAATCAATGTATGCTAGTACCAACACTGGCCTCAATCAAAGTATGCTAGCACCAACAATGGCCTCAATCAAAGTATGCTATTATCAACAATGGCCTCAATCAAATTATGCTAATATCAACACTTGCCTTAACCAAAGTATGCTAATACCAACATTGACCTCAATCAAAGTATGCCAATATCAACACTTGCATCAATCAAAGTATGCTACTACCAACACTGGCCTCAATAAAAGTATGCTAATACCAACACTGGCCTTATTCTATGTATGCTAGTACCAACACTAGCCTCAATCAAAGTATGCTAGCACCATCAATGGCCTCAATCAAATTATGCTAATACCAGCACTGGTATCAATCAAAGTATATTAGTACCAACACTGGCCTCTATCAATGTATGCTAATACCAACACTGGCCTCAAAGTATGCAAGTACCAACACTGGCCTAAATCAGGGTATGCTAGTACCAAGATTGGCTTCAATAAAAGTATGCTAATACCAAAACTCGCCTCAATTAAAGTATGCTAGCACCATCAATGGCCTCAATCAAAATATGCTAGCACCAACAATGGCTTCAATCAAAGTATTCTATTCGCAACAATGGCCTCAATCAAAGTATGCTAATACCAACACTGGTCTTAATCAAAGTATGCTAATACCAACATTGACCTCAATCAAAGTATGCCAATACCAACACTTGCATCAATCAAAGTATGCTTATACCAACACTGGCCTGAATCAAAGTATGCTAATACCAACACTGGCCTCAATCAATGTACGTTAGTACTAACACTGGCCTTAATCCAGGTATGCTGGCACCAACAATGGCTTCAATCAAATTATGCTAATACCAACACTGGCCTCAATCAAAGTATGTTAGTAACAACACTAGCCTCAATCAAAGTATGCTAATACCAACACTGGCCTCAAAGTATGCTAGTACTAAGATTGGCCTAAATCAAAGTATGCTAATACCAACACTGGCTTCAAAGTATGCTAATACCAACACTGGCCTCAATCATAGTATGCTAATACCAACACTGACCTCAATCAAAGTATGTTATTACCAACACTGGGCTAAATCAAGGTATGCTAGTACCAAGAATGGCTTAAATAAAATTATGCTAATACCAACACTGGCCTCAATCAATGTATGCTAGTACCAACACTGGCCTCAATCAAAGTATGCTAGCACCAACAATGACCTCAATCAAGTTTTGCTAATACCAACACTGGCCTTAATCAAAGTATGTTAGTACCAACACTGGCATAAATCAAAGTATGCTAATACCAACACTGGCCTCTAAGTATGCTAGTACCAACACTGGCCTAAATCAAGGTATGCTAGTACCAAAAATGGCTTCAATACAATTATGCTAATACCAACACTGGCCTCAATCAATGTATGCTAGTACCAACATTGGCCTCAATCAAAGTATGCTAGCACCAGCAATGGCTTCAGTGAAAGTATGCTATTAGCATCAATGGCCTCAATCAAAGTATGCTAATACCAGCACTATCATCAATCAAAGTATGCTAATACCAACACTGGCCTCAAAGTATGCTAGTACCAACACTGGCCTAAATCAAAGTATGCTGTTACCAGAACTGGGCTCAATCCATGGCTATTCGAAGCCTGTTACACTCGCTCAGTAAAATCTGACTTGTAGGGTTGGATAAGGATAGGGTTACTTAAAGAGTTTATGAGTACAAGGATTTTAAAAATATTATACAAAAGCAACAATAATTTCGACTTATAATTGTACCTCTACTTTGATATTATAGGAAGTAGTTTTCATCTTATTGCTTTATGTATTATATGTAATGGTAGTTTTTTTAATGGTTTGCATTTGTAGTACTGGCTAAATAGTGCCAATTGAAAATTAACATTTTATATTTTTTGAAAAGAATATGTTAAAATATAAAGATAACAAATTTCAAAAAAGAAATTTATTAGGAAGGGACCTATATTTCGTTGCTAATAGATACACTTTGTAAATATCCAAATGCTCTCTTGTTCATTTCAAATTTGCTGGTAACATTAAGACCTGAAATTGTGTGTAAATGGGAGTGGTGTTTAGTGCATTCCACTTGCTAGCTTTAATTTCAACTGCACGTCTCTCTACGTCTGTATTTCACTCTTTTTTGCATTTGCATCTGTCTCCTCTCTATCTCTTCTAACTTTATTTCCATTTTTCTGTCACTTTTTTCTTTTTGTAATTGCATTTGTCTTCTTTCTCTTTCCGATTTTTGATTTCCATTATTTCTTTTTGAAACTGACGTTTTCCTAACTTAATTTCCATCTGGTTTTTTAAAATTTCATTTCTTTTAATTTCTTTTAATTTCATTTCAGAACCAGATAGAAACGTACTAATCAAACCCAACGCTCTTTTATCAAAACGTGCTGTTTTGTTTCAAATACGAGATCAAAATTATTTTTTCTTGTTTAACCAAAGAGTTTTTAACTTTTAAAATAGAATGTCTGGCAAGAATCTATCCCTGCCTAGTAGGTGTTAGGGCTGTGAGTGCAATGCGATTTTATCCCAGCCTCTATGGTGCTTTGATTATTGTTATCTAGGAGATCATCGACGTTGTTATTGCCCGGATCGGGCAAACAATAATATAGAATATTTAATTAATGAATCTAATAGTAGAGATCTGAGCAAAGATATAGAATAAACGTCACAATTACATAAGCAAAATCAAATTGAACCTGACATTTGAATAATATACTTTCTCATAGAAATAGAATTACAAAACGTTATGTGAAATGCAATTAGCCGTTCTGTTATACCTATAAAACAAATTTCATCATAGAAATGAGTGAATGACCGAACTCAAATTGAAGGCATGTCAGCATAACTTGTTTGCTTCCGGTCCTTTCCAAATTACTGTTGATGACTGATCACCATTGTCATACATCTTTTGTTTTTCTATCTTTCTCTCTGTCCAGTCTCTTCATTTCCTCAACTGTAACTTGGCTGTCTGCTGTCTTTTCCTAATACGTAGTACACGTATAACTTATTTTTCCCTTATGCTTTTCCGAGACTCACTACTCGCTTTTCTACATAGTCAAATATCTCTTCCCAGTGTCTTCAAATTTCCAGAATCACCTCTCTTGGACGATTAATTAAGGTGATAAATTACTTGTTAACTTCCTCGGAGTCCCCCAGACTTCTTTTCTGCAGAAAAACTAGGACTGCCGAATCTCGCAAGGAAATTACCTCTAACCTTTAAATTTTTTTTATGGGAAACCCACTTCCTCCCAGTTTTGCTTAGCTAATCAGGATTAACTCTCTCTCTCTCTATGGACCGCTCGAGTGGTATAAGTGGTTAAAGTGTCTGCCTTGGACGAAGGATGTCGAAGGTTTAAAGCTCGACTGAGTCATACCAAAGACTTTTAAAAATGGTACTAACAGCTGTCAAACGATGCAGAGAGGTTAATGTTAGGACTGGTAGGCCTGGTGTCAGGATAATGAGACTTAGTGGGTCATATGTTGCTACACGTCTGTGGCATGACGCTCCAGTGCTAGACATTACTATGAACTGCCACACTGCAAACATCGTAGCGATATGACTGAAAAATTGATTAAACTACGTTAATAATCTAAACACACACACACACACTTTCTCTATCCGCCAAAATTTTAACACTTCAAAATTAATTCTCTTAAGTCCGCTTTTATTAATAACTATTTATAAAATTATAAATTTGAGACCTATTTAAATTGTCCCAATATTTCCCAAAATTTACCTCTGGCTTGTCTCTACTGTGTCATCTCTTCCACCTGACCCTACGTTAACGTATCTGTCGGAATGTTATCATAGTGGGTCTTCATTAAAATTTAGTGATGTCCCAAATAGAGCATATATTATCAATAGCAAGCTACCAATTTATTGCGAGCCTAGTCCATTTACGTGTCATGCCGGCCACAGCAAAATGTGCTGCGACAAAACATCGACAAAATTTATTGATTGACAGTTGACCTTTTCATTTCCAAATCGACATGTTTCTTCCTTGCAACAAGTTAAGCATGTTCTTTAGTCCAGTTTTGTGATGTAGAACTAATGTCATTATGCTGTAACCTTTTTCTTTCAGTCACAGTGACCTTTGACCTTCAGACCCAAATCAAATGACTTCTTCCTTATTCCACGTGCATATCATCCACTAAGACTGCTCCAGTTTCATGAGCTAGAAACTAATGTTCTTGTGAGGAAATTATTTTTCCTTCTTCAGCGAAAATAACCTTGACCTTAGCGAGCCATTCACAAAAGTTCCTTATGTCTGTCATGCATAAGTAATGCTACTTTGCAGAAATAATTAATTTTTCTGCACCTAGTGACCTCGATATCAGTAGGCTTCATTCTTACCCAAGTACCGGCGATCCACAAAGTTTGGCAATTGTATATGGTGAAAATCTCGAACTTTTAAGTACGCAGACGAAATTGGTAACAAACACACGGGGAGACACACGGACGACATCTTGATATACGACTCCCTCCTTGTTGTGGAAGTTTTAAAATAGTAAAAATTCAAACCCAGAAATAATATTGCTTCTGTTTTATGCAAAATAGTAGAATATATTGTGACTGCCACTATAACTAAACATTTTAATGAACAATATGGCTTCAATAAAGATGAAACCATGCAAGACCCAGCTCTTAATGTGTGTAGATAAACCTTTAAAATCATTATGAAATAATAGAAGAAAAAGACAGACTTGCCTAATTATTTTGGATTTCAGAAAAGTCATGGTCACTGGAAGCTTCTGTACAAATAACACTTATATGGTTTTAAAGGTTAAACAATCTTAAGTATAAAGTCTTTTCCTTGATAATCTCTTACATTCATTTAATTTAAATTCATCACCTTCTGATGAAACAAAAGTCTCATTCGTTCTTCCGCAGGGTTTCATTCTCCAACTGATACTATTGTTGATGTTGTCTGTTTTCTTTTATCTGCAATTTCGCGGGTGGGGGTGGGTGGGTCGAATTATTTTAATTTTATGCTATTTTAATTTTATCTGTAATAGCTTGTTCATTGGGTCGGAGAACACATCAGAAGGCCACCTTTTCATAAAACATTGATTTTTAAAGTATAACTAAAGGATGGATATATATATATATATATATATATATATATATATATATATATATATATATATAGAGAGAGAGAGAGAGAGAGAGAGAGAGAGAGAGAGAGAGAGAGAGAGAGAGAGAGAGAGAGAGAGAGAGAGAGAGAGAGAGGTCTTTTTGAAAAGGGTTTACAACATCTTATGACCAGCATGCTAGTCTTGAGGACTTGTCTTGAAAAACTCGTATTTTGTGTATGACTGTATTCTCCACCACTCACATGCCAGTGCACAGTATTTCGAAACAAATCTTTTCGACACTTAACAGATTTTGTTCAATAAACGGAAATACTATGCACCGTTTCTTAAAGAGTAAGTGGTAAATGTACATCAATGCATCTACTGATGAAAATTCCGTACGGTCATAACCTTTTGGACGTTGCAAGAATTAGAATTTTGCATCTGATACCTCCCACTCCTACTTGCCAGAGAGCGAAGACCGACCCGAATGCGTTTTATGCAATGAACTGTTAAGCACTTTATGATCGATTGTTTCGATCTCCAACCTGCGCGCGACAGTTGCTACAGTGTTCAGCACACAAAGTAACTTTTTGTTGCAACAAACGTCTCTTACAGTTTAAAATTCCTGAAAAGAAGTAAACATCTATTCTAAGATGTAACTAGTATGCTATCACTTGGAGTATTTTTATGTAATATATATATACCTTCGTTTACCCTAAGTACCTCTCCATCTAAATACTCATTGACACACACCATTTACATTACCCCTTGATCAGAAAGCATTATAGATTACCCTTACCATCTCATAGTCTTGATTTTAACATCACTGGTCGATAATAAAAGATTATATTAACTGTAAATAATATTACATAATAACCTTTTTATGGCGCTGTATAGCTGTACAGTGTTGGTGACCCGTAAAAGTACAATCATATATATATATATATATATATATATATATATATATATATATATATATATATATATATATATATATATATATATATATATATATATATATATGTGTGTGTGTGTGTGTGTGTGTGTGTATGGGTGTGCGTGCGTGCGTGTGTCGGAATTTGAGACATTGAAATAATTTGTGTACGTCCATTTGTATCCATGCAAAAATTAGACATCTAAGTGTGCTCTTTTATCGCTTCCTACAGGGCCCAGAAATCGCTAAGTCTCTTTGCAGTGTGCATATACTTATTATAATTTGTTAATTTAAAGATAATAGTTCTAATATTTTATTTAAAGAAGATGTATATGTTAAATACGCCCGCTATTTTCTGTGAATCAGTATCAACGCAAATCAGAAATAAGCCTTGATACCATCTCGTTATAACGCAATATTATCTCGAAATGACGCGAAAATATATTTTATTAACGCAGTGTTACACACTACTGTCTAGTAATGGCGTAAAACTCGTAATAACGCATTGCTTATCTTGAAACAATAAGGCTACGATAGTTGAATATGAACTTAATACTCTATATTAATAACAATGTTTTCACGTAATAATGCATCGATATTTAACCTAACACAATATTTGCGTTCACTTTTAATTATGGTTGACTAGCTTCCATTGCGTGTATAGAAAAGATTTAAATGTCCCCTCCGCCATCTCTTTTCTTTGTAGGCATAATATAGTAAAATAAAATGAGGAACATATCAATGTCTTCTCGCGTTATTAGGTATTGTCCGAGAAAATTTGTGAAAAGTTGGAATTACAACTGGATAAACTAGTTGACCAATTGTAATATTTATCACGACAATCTTCAAATGATTGTTCTGTATTTGTGCCAAATTTATTATTCGGTTCATTCAGTATGGAACCCGCTTTTCAATATACAGTGCGGTCTTAACAACATTGTAGGCTCTAGGAAAAGCAAAGCACTGGGGCCTCCTACCGGCCCTACTATTCATTAACAATATGGGCAGCATGATGCCCCTAGAAGCTTGGGGCCCTGGGTAAATGTCCAGTGTGCCCACGCCTTATGACGGCACTGCCAAAATGTCAAGTAATTTTGGAAAATATACGTCAACTATAGAAAATGTCTATTTCATTTAGAATTATATATCACGTTTACAAACCTTTAAATTTATCAATTAATCTCAAGAAACTTTTGCAAAAATCTTCAAGCATACTGGATTGTGCAAATGATCTACCTTGCTTGAATAAGTTAAATGTATTAGATTACAAACACCTAACTCGTCCATATGTACCCCAACATTCAAAAATAGTCCGAACCTAATGCACAAGCATTATCTTATATCTAGATGCCTGAAGTAACATGATTTAAACTTTTGTGACCCTGTGGCCTGAGATTCGATCCACGCGATCGGCATGCGCACTGTTATTATTAGTCGGGTCATTGTATATGGTTTTCTCCTTTAACTCCAGATTCCTTGCTCTTAATGACCGCTGTATGCCACCATATGCCTTGTACAACATTTTCTAGGTATTTTGCATTTTGTAAATTGATGGAATTTGCAGTACAATTGGTTGTAAATTAATAAAATTTTTAATATACCTTTGAACATATAAAATATGTCAAACGTCCATTTTTCTCGCTGTAAATTTTAAAAAATAAAAGTAATGTGGTGTTCTTTTTAATGCAATTGTAATAAATATCACCGCAAAATGATGTAGTGTATGTAGTAAATAATGATAACTGTTAAATACGGGTATTTTATATTAATATACGGGTATTTTATATTAATATACGGGTATTTTAATATACGGGTATTTTATATTAATATACGGGTATTTTATATTAATATACGGGTATTTTAATATACGGGTATTTTATATTAATATACGGGTATTTTAATATACGGGTATTTTATATTAATATACGGATATTTTATATTAATATACGGGTATTTTAATATACGGGTATTTTATATTAATATACGGGTATTTTATATTAATATACATTGACCAACAATTGACACCACCTGAAAAATCTCAAACTTACGTAACAGACGCATCCTTCCCATGAAAGTATTTTGGCTTTCCTGAAGCCAAGAAGAAAAAAATAAAGCGTTGGAGGAACATTTTTATCAATGATGATATGCACAATACATAAATTTCATTCCAAAAGAATTGTTTCCGGTATGACTATGATGCCCATCTTACTGTTCCCCATGTGTTATCAACGGAAGAACGCAAAAGTATATCCATTACGGAAATGTCATTTTCCGGTATTAACCACGTCGAACAGCTCATTATAATCGTCGTTTTCGTCCTGCACGACAGAAATGCCATCGCCTCTTTGCATCACAATGTCAAAGGTAACAACATGTAAGCAATGTGATTGGGACTCATCCACGCAGACCCTTTGAGGGCGCACTACTAGATCTGGGTTACCAGACGAACATGTGTTGCATGCGTCGTTTGAACCAAGGTTCGAATCTCCATTGAAATACATCTGCGTGACAAGGGTCTTGTATCCTGGCTTTACAATCCGGAAATGGACATGTGCAGGTCGGTACAGTGTTTCGTTACGATCGATGGCGTATTTTCCTGGATGTATTGTTAAGAAGACATAAAAGCCAGTCTCACCGGAAACGATGTAGCCTCGGCAGTTGGCCTGGAAAAGATAGTGCCCATCATGGTCAGCCTGCCAAACCTCAATTTTGGCTCCAGAAATCGGGTTCTTACAATCTTCATCAAAAATGTATCCTTCAACTAACATTAAACGGCGTTGCTTGTATTCTGGGTCATCGATGCATATTTGTCTCCTCTTAGGTGGGTCTGGGAAGTAATATGGCCCCAGTACATCCGGCGTAGTGGGCTTACATTGCAGAAGTTCTTTCCTCATGGAAGCTCCAGCTGCTACTAGCAAAAAGGCGGAAAGTGAGGCTACCATCATCATATCTTTAGTTTTCTTAATAGTTTATAACAAATAAAAACTTTTAGGTCACCTTTTGTCTAAATGTATTGCAACACTATCCTAGTCGATCAAGTATTATCTGCGATGGTTCAGCACAGTCGTGCGATGCTTTGCATAGACTAACTTCCCAGACAACTGGTATCATGCATTGGAGATCAACACTGGCCAGAATTTGTTTAATATTTCTTATATAAATGCAAAGGAGCCTTAATACTCGGTGGGGCGGAAGATTGGCACAGGGAGTTTTTGATGTCTGAAAGATGGCATGCAAGAGAAATAAATCCCGCCTTACAAAAAGCGGAATTTATTTGCACGCCTGATATCTGATTTATCCAACCAACTGAATTCGTTGATTGGCATCGGCTGTCATGGACATGTCACCAGCTTCTAGCAATTTTGGAGATGCCATCATGTCAATTGTAGGATTTCCGAACTCGGTTCTAAATCTAATTTCAATTTCGAGCGATTTCAGCGCTAATTAAATTGCCTAATACTATAAGTTTGAAATGCAGACTTTGAAAACGAGCTCAAATGTAAATCTACTTCTAAAAGTAGCTAAAAGCTTTAAGTATGGTTTAAGATGGATTTTGTTTTACCAAGATCCATTTAAAGATTCTCTTTCGTATTTGATCTCATTTTTGATTTCCAAGAAACATACCAACATGTATTAGTCGTGGTAACGTTTCTGATCTGTTAAGGTCGATAACAATTTCAGATTAATTTGCCGATTGGAGTCTTGTAAGAGTTTTAAAAACAGCTCTTTTTCCCCTTGTAGAATTAGATGTATTCAGTGTCCAGTGACTCATCATCGGATCGCATACAATCTCGGGTGATCATATCGTTTAGGCTCCCATGGCGTGTCCGTGTTCAGGGCATTTTGCTCCAATTTTAACGGTCCTAAACGATATACAATGTGCTGTTGTTCAGTAAAAAAAAGTACCAAACCAATCAACAATATATTAAAATAAAAATTTGAACCGATGGCCTTGTTTTTCTCTCGATAAAATCTATACATGTTCAATCATTATCACATTTAAGTATAATACATCAATTACTTATATATATATATATATATATATATATATATATATATATATATATATATATATATATATATATATATATATATATATACATATATATATACATATATATATATATATATATATATATATATATATATATATATATATATATATATATATATATATAATTTTATTTAATAGCTAATTTCTACATTTCCATGAGAGAGAGAGAGAGAGAGAGAGAGAGAGAGAGAGAGAGAGAGAGAGAGAGAGAGAGAGAGAGAGAGAGAGAGAGAGAGAGAGAGAGAGATTTGCATCTTTGGATGTGTCAGACAAATTACTGGATTCAGTTAAGGAATATCCTCAAGGGCAATTGAAAGATTTTAGCTCTAGAAAAGCAACGACAACTGGAAGTGACATGAATGGAGACTTTCGTTTCCAGTAGCGTTTACTTGGAAAGACAAATCCCATTCAAATCAATTTACCGTAAATTTCTAATCTCTAGGCAGACTCAATTACTGTTTGCAGATGATGTAAGGCAGCTAATTCCCAAACGGAGACCACCTTGCACAAAACAAATAAATAAAATAAAAAAAACAAAACAAAACAAAAAAAAATAAACAATAAAAAACAAAACAAAACGAAAAAAAAAACAACAACAAAAGAAAAAAACAAAACGGTGAGCTGTGCTTGGTAATTTGTTTGATATCAGTATTGGAAAATGAAAGGTGGTATTTTACAATTCAAGGCATTTGATTGTTAGTTTCGGTCTGAAATAGATTTAAATATTTATTTAACGAGGATAACACATTTTACAGGTCCAGATCATGTCAAGTAGGGGTGGGTGGGTGTGTTCCAACATTTCAAAAGGGCCCTGACTTTCCTGAAGAGGGCACAAAAGCAAAAGTCTTTGTGTCTATTTATTCAAATTCGGCATAATACCCCAAAAAACATACGCAAGAATAAAACGATGTTCAAATCCAAAGTGACAAGTGACTGTACATTTGTGTGTATGTACGTTTATTTAGTGGGGGTGAGTGGGTAGGTCCGGAAACCACCGCCATAAATTTTGTCATGAAAGACCCATATCCCATGTGGTCTTCAATGTTTTATAACAGGTAATATTATAAATTACTTTCTACATTTTCAAATACACACAAATATTTTCGCACAAGCATTCACAGCATGAACGAATACGTGTAACTATGTGGTCCATATATGCACATATGAACAATATACTATCCACTGGTATATATATATTATGGACATATTCGGGACGAAGTGATACAATTCTCTATTGGTAGGCTTTAATATATCACCTCTGCAGATCAACAAAGGATTTCTTTCATGAGGCTCTAAACCAAACAAGGGAATTTTAATTACCTATCCTAAGGAGAAAGGAATTATTTTGAAAGGTAGATGATGACACAGTAAAAGAACTTTTGAAAAGTTTGATTTTTGACCACCGAATCTGGAGATCGTTGTTAGTTGTTGATCATCAGTATTTGATGATCTGAATTCAATTAGGTTAGAGATATGATGTGGAGAAAATCCGTTCAAAGAATTATGCGTCATGATTCCATTTTCGTATAGGTAGCGATTGTAAACATGAAAACAGTCCTTATCGGAAGTTTCTTATTTATTCATTTATTTGGGCGGTTCTTTTTCTCGAGTGCCTCGGTTTTAGATAGATTATAACTGGACGTTTTTCCCCATATGTTACAGTATATCAGTGATAGAATATATCCTGAAAAATAAGTTCAACTCACAGGGGAGGCAAAACTTTTGACGTTCATTTTAAGAGAGTTAAAAAAAATACAACATGATATTGATATGTGTGTTCCAGATGAGATGTTGATCAATCCAGATATCAAGGTGATTTTTTTTATATAAAACATATTTGTAACACTAGACATGTTTATGACATTTTGAGTTAGAAGTAAATCCATGCTTGTAAATAGGCGCTGCCTTGTTCCGATTGTCGTAGATTTCATAAAACAAATGATGCGATGGTGTGACTTGGTACGCGGTCCAGTGTATCTCACGGTTTTAAAACATATCTGTCTGACAGTGGTCATGTATGTGAACGCCCGAAAAGTGTTGCTGACCAGTTGGCATATAATTGTCTGGGCCATTGGCAATAAGTCAAAGTTGGATAGCGCTTTACATCTTGGAAGGCGCAAACCGCTTCCAATGGTCTTTCTCCAGCAGACACAGTACCCTGGCATTTTTCATGGACCCTACTCTTTTGTGTCTATTCGACAGTCCACAAATCCTGTATGGCCCTTGCTCTTGTTGGTGCTGCTGGTGATGTTGCTGCTGCCGTTCTTCTCTTTGCTTCTTCTAAAGTCTGTATTTTTCAGTCCATTCTTCCTGGTTTTTTTTTAAATTTCTTTTCTTAAGTCATCTTCTGTAAGGTCTTGGGCTATAGACGCAATTGAACGTAAGCTTCATTGAGTTTAGCTAGTCTGGAAGGCATTTTAATAGGTTCACGAGTCAACAGTGGATGGTCAGACTGGAGGCAGGCAGGCAGGCAGGCAGAAGGATTATACTGCCTTTTGGCATTAATGCGACTGGTTGGAGACCTGGGCTGAGCGGCTGTCCCTTTAAAAGGGCACTTGGCCTTGTAGCTGGGACTTTCAGAACGTAGTGTCGGTTATCAATCAAACGCATGGCAGAAGCGCAACCAGATCTCCTACCCCGTCCACAGCTCCCAAAGCCCCAATAGAAGCCACCTACCTGACTTTGTTTCAGTTAGGCAGGTTGAGGGTCAAATTGTACCAGTTGTTCCTACGGGTGTCCCTATTCCAATATTGTGTAAGCCACCATAGCAATTAGCCAAAAATCCTGAGTTGTGAATTTAGAATATTGTTAAGTTGAAATTTTGTCTACTTTGCGTACTTATACGATAAAAAGGGTACCAATCAGCTGGATGTGAGTCATCCATAATTCTTTAGCAACGCTCTGATTTTTCCTGGTTAGAGATTTGAACCGCCTACTAAATGATCACGTCTGGCTGATGTGTCTTCGGGATTCAAAGTGAAGACTTGAAGTTTGGGTAGGTGCTATTGTTTTGGACAGTAGGCCGGGGCCCGACTCTCCTGTCCACCGCTTGTTGCTTATCAGTGTGTGCTGGAGGGGGTATTGAAAAACAGGCGGTCGGGGCCACTTGCCTGTTTCTTCCTTGCGCTTGTCCAGTGTATGCGGGTGGGGATTGTGGGGCAGCAGGTGAGTGGTTGTCCTGGACTGCTTCTTTGCATTCAGTCGATGTCTGTGTAAGTGGGTTCGTGTCTATTTGTGTGCGTGCGGAAGGGGATTGCGGATAGTTAACAGAGCTGTCTAACCATCCCTTACTTTAGTGGCAATATAATCGTAATTCTTTTCATTCGGCAGTTGTATTTCTTTTCATTTGGCAATGTTAGCTCTTTTCATTGAGCGATTATATAATCTCTTCTGCTGACATGTAGGGTGTGGCACTTCTTTGCTTCCCCCAGGTAAGATGTTTTTGGATTTTGTCTTGGAGTATCAAATCCGTAGCCTGGTTCCTCCTCTTCCTTGCTGCTGTGATGAAGGGCCGGGTTAGGTCAAGTTGTGGTAGAGTTTCCTGTCCGGGCTCCGTGTCTCTGGTGATCGTGTCTTCGTGATAGCTGCCATATCGAGATAGGCGTTGATGATGGACCGTATCCATCTTTCCCCTTTCCTCGTGGGCCAATGGTTGACGGGATAGATGTTTCCTGTTAATATGCGCCCTACGCTGCAATAGACGTGTTTCACTGCAAGTCTCCGCTAGGTGGGATTTGGTACGTTCTGGAAGTAGACTTAGAGAGCATGCAATCATATGGGGTTCATTCCAGGTTAGTGGTTGGATAGGTGGTAGTGATGGGTGGGTTGGAGTATGGTTTATGTGGTTGGATAAATTTGATATAACGGGAGGGTAGGTTATGGGTTTGTTAGGTGGATGAGGTTAATTATGCGGTGCCATGCTGATGCCCTCCCCTGTTTGGTGTTCCCAGTGGCTTGTTGCTAGTTAGATGTAAGGTAGCTTGCTTATGGCCTGTAGGAAGTGGAGAACAGAGGTGTAAGTGGTTTCTTAATTGTTGTTTTTTCTGGGCTGATAAAGTCTGGGCATGTTGCTGGTGCACCTAGTTTCTTTAAATAAGCATGGAAGTCCGTTCTTTCCGCTGTGTACGTTAGGTAATCGTTGAAGACGTGGAGAAGCGTCTTTGGTATTTGACAGGCGCGGAAATTCGAGTTATCGTTCGCTCCGTGGGAGGTTTGGAGCAGCATTATTTCCGGAATCGTCATTTCTGACAATAAAAAAAACAATTGAAGAATGCTTGTAGCATATGGCTTGATCCATATGACAACCTTAAAATCATCCAGTGTTTTCACAAAATGTCTCCAGGTCGTTATAGTATCCACTAGACAATCGGGAAACATATACTGTCCCCTCTGCAAGACAATTATCCAGGTACCCAAGAATGGTGTAGATGGGTTTCAGACAAATATTTACATCAAGGTATCCAATGTTTCATCAAGGGCAATACTCAAGTATTCAGAAAATCATCTACTCATGATCAAGTTAATCCTGTACCTGAGAAGACCTACTATTTTGTGCTGTCTTGTGAATCTGGTACTCTCTTTAGTAAATGTGTGGTCACAGTGCATTACACTACACCTGAAAAGTGTTCTCCGCTTTTTCTAAAGGATAAACCAAATGTAACGTTTGTCGAGCAGATATGGCTGGGTCATGAGGATAACGGAGGGTCCTCCATCATCAAGTACATGGTAATGATGTTGATCCTTGACAAGGGGACATATGAAGTGTATAATGGGGACATTCCGTCTTGCAAGGTGGATGGTTTGAATGGAGTTAGGTTGCATCTGTTTAAGGTTAGGGCGCGGACGCTGCAGGGAGTAGACCATGATCTGATTCTCTGGAGTTCATTACTGACCCTAGCCCACCAGAATAACCGAAAGACCTAAACATTGAGGAGATTTCATTTATCAGTATTTGTCCTTTCATGAACATAGCCAGAATGCAATAGAGCTGAAGTCACAAAATGCATCATAGCAGTAAACAGTTTGTTAAGGAAAATGCAAGTCGACCATGCCAACAAAACAACACAATATAGTGAGAAAATTGAGAAACTCAACCCAGGAACAAAGAATAAAATCTCTGTCCAGGCTGTGAACTGGATAGGTCAAGGAAACGTTTGCGGATCAAAGTCATGTGTAACATTGGCTGGAAAGCCCTCCTTAGTGACAGCAATTCAAACAGAGGCAAGGACCATGACAACCACCACATTGAAATGGAAACAAACAGCAATGGAAGTAAGATTACTTGATATAAAATCCATCTGAATAACAAGGAACTTAAAATATCAAACAGGAGAAAGTACAAAATAAGGCATCTGCAGACAGGGACAATTTACAATATTTCTGTTCAAGCCATGAATTCGGAGGGGCTGTCTGATGAAGGAACCATATTTGCTGTTCAAACATTAGATGATCGAAAACCAATACAGACAGGTTTGAGGTTCAGTTCAAGCAGGTCATCACTTGGGTATTTGTCTAATTCAACATAAGTTAAAAACCTACACATATCTGCAAGACAAGAGCTGAAGCAGAATGTGTTTCAACAACAGATGATTCCTCCCCAACATACTCCAATTTACACATATCAAGACCTAAAAAGTTACTACGCTAAATCTGTTTCGACTTCAAATGCGTACTGTATGTATGATCTAACTAATATTAAAGACATATCTTTGTCTGAATTTATGTCTCAAAAGTCTTGCGAAATCAGTGAGAGGAATTCGACAGAGAGGAAAAAGATGGATGAAATAATTGATGAAGTGATAAGAGAATCATTTAGATTAACCAGAATATTTAATGGTTTCGTTGCATTTTTTGTAGTGTTGATAACTTTTTATTTATTTGCCATCTTGGTTTTATTTGAAGAGTATATACCATGGAACATATTGCTGGTACCTTATAATTATTTAATAGTGTCTATATTTACAAAATGTCGACTCCGAAATTATCGAGAAATGTATTTTTTCAGGAGAGGAATATAAACGGAAATACCCTTTTGCTGCCCTGAAAACTGGAGACAAAATACCTCTAGGGAGATTTAAGTTGTTAAATTCCACAATCCTTATTTTGGCTGCAAAGAAATAGTAACTGACACAGGACTTTGTATATTTCCAAATTCATTTGAAAGAAATGAAATAAGAACGGACTTTATTTCAAGATTACGATCTATAACTCAAGAATCAGTGCCATCTTGGAAAAACGCCACAAGACACCCCATTTTACTTCAGATCTACTTATGTGTACACTTTTTCTTCACAATTCGAAACATTTAACATGGACATCACAGTATTGTTTATCTGGGTGATGTACTTAATGTTTTTTTATGGCTAATACATCGGAAATGGATAAAACCAAGCACCGTTGAATGCCATAAGATGACATTAAGTCTCCGACGACATTTCTACCAGTAAATGTCCAAAATGCATGCCGACGTCATATACTTTAAATGTGACATCTACTAGCAATAAAATCTAACTGGACTTGAATAACAACTGCTTAGGAATACCACTACGCCATTTTGTTTTCGAGACATAATGTTTTAATATTTATTTGTACTTAATAGCAATAAACTTCATAATTTACAGGATCCAAAAACTTATGAAGTTAGGAAATCGATTACAACTGTGCGTGTACATCTTCGCTCCTGAAATTCATGCAGCGTGTGATCAATCTTAATGAGTAATATATTCATTAATAATGTAAAATATGAAGCTGAATTTCTATATGACCGATAAGGAACCCGTTTTCATAAGAGTTAGCTTTTTGTTTGCATTTAAATGGTCTCTCATCAATGGTTTCACTGTATAGAACTTTCAGTAGTTGTGTATATCTGTCTATATTTTTGCAACTCCTGGCACATGACTTTATCTCATTTTTGTAATTTTTATTCATGGCTTTCAAATGTATTGATTATCGTTAGATTTTTCCTAGGTAACTAAAGTCTGTTTAGGGATATTAAAAACTCAAAATTGCGTTGGATCTATAAATAGATCCTTACGCATGTCTTGTCAGTTAGTAATAATAGAATTGTTACTAAACCTGTTTACGCTATTTGCCCTTTTACCAACTAGACGGATCGGTCAGGTTTTATCTTAGAAGAATTAAATTAATTCTTATTGGCTGAGTTAGATCACATTAATAGGTATTTTCAAACATTTAAATAAGTAGCACGATCTGTCATATGGGGCTATGTTGTTAACTAGTCACAATAGATAGTGCAAATAAAGAGAACTGAGCAGTCAGATTTAATTCCTATTTCGAGATCATTATTACTTCTTGTTTCCTGTTGTAAGATTAGAGCTGCAGACGTGTTTTATGTTGTGCTTCGATATTATTTGAAATGCAGCTCATTTGTTTGGACTATTCGGTGGAAAGAAGTGATATTTGTTTACATTAATATTATCTTGGAACTATTGTTATTCAAAGAAGTTCTGGACAGTGCCATTTTGACAACGTTACGATTCTTGTTGGACCAGTACATTTCCAATTTTAAAATGTTTACAAACTTTTCAATCTTTTTGACTTACATATAACTTTATCAGGATTATTTTCGATAATACTGTCAGTTCCTCCCATATTTTCATTTACAACTGATAATTAAATTTTATCTGAATATGTATGGTTTTGCTTCTTTCTGTTACTTTGTTTATGTCAGTAGAGTCGTTGCACAGTGTATAAGGTCTTTTACATTTAATTGGCATGATGAGGCCTAACGGGCACTTATGGGCACGATGAGGCCTAATGTGCCTTTATGGGCACGATGAGGCCTAATGTGCCCTTATGGGCATGATGAGGCCTAATGTGCCCTTATGGGCATGATGAGGCCTAATGTACCCTTATGGGCATGATGGGGCTTTAACAGACTTCTCCAGCAGCAATCTTATTCAAAATTTGCTGTCGTCCATAGACACCGGAATAGTTATTGATTAGCTATTTATCCATTTACAAATGTATAGTCTTCGTTGTACGCCTAGTACCAAACCCACTCATCAAACCCTTTTGATTTTCAAGAAGAGATATTGAAATATTTTTGATCCATGGTGGAAGTTATAGGACGGTGTTGTTGAACATTACCACATTTATGAATCACGTAGGTATCTATCCTATAAAGAACGCTTCTACAATTGCCAAAGCGTGTGAATTAGTGTACCGAAAGAAGATCATGCCTAAGAACAAGCTAGTCATCAAACCACCTCTGTTTTGTCGATCTGTTATATGTCGATGTGAAACTGAAGGCAAGAGGATATACATGCTAGAAACGACTATCGAGGAAAGATTAGATCCTATTCCAAAGGAGTTTAGTATTTAAAAAATACACAGACTGTAAACGTATGTTTATATTATTATTACCTAATATTTTTCCACAACAAGACTTGAAAACCCCTTTGGCACAGTCCATCATGTAAAAGCTATATAATAAAATATATCAATAATGTCAGAGATTTAGAAAGTCAAATTCACCAAGTGATATAAGTGTGGGAACACGATTATAATCGGCATTTCAAAACAGATCCAGAATTCATATGCATAAGCAAGGATTGCGGTGTGGTGGTCATTGGAGTTTTAAATTCACCTGACAGTTTGGAGGAAAAACCAAAGCTACAAATGCGTTCATTGTGGCATTTCTTGTGAAAATATGATTGATTCCCCACCGGACACCCTGATAGGTTCACAGAACACACCGACATTTAATTAATTTGCCAATATGAAGATTTGGTTAAATGTAGAGTTTTATCTCTTACGAACTTATGCCATCTAATCTTACGTCATCATTGCCATGGGAAAATTGATGTTTCCCTTATGCCGTGCATGTGCTGAAACGTGTAATCAAGACCAGAGTTGTTGCAGCGAGGACCATGAACAATGATGATGAAAATTGTTTGTGCTTTCAATCATGGGTACCTGCTGATAAAAGTATACGACATGTGTTACTTACCTCATACCAATATCAACAGGATAAACCTCAGAACAAGACAAATAGGATAACGGCTCCTCTAGTCCAGGGATTTTTACAGGTAAAGTCAACGAATTTGTGAAATTGAAGCAAGAAGCTAACAGCTGTCCTTCTTGCTGTCATACTCCTGAAGACAAATTCAAAGAAAGGCAGCAATACCAAGAATGCATCACTTTTGAACAAGTCTAACAAAATGAAGGAAGACTATCGTTTGTCAATGTTATTGTGAATTCTTTTAATGGTGTGTGGGGGGGTACTGGCTAACGTTAAAGACCGAATACTTGACACTTTCAACTGATCGATGATAGAGGGGAGCTCAATGATTATACTTAAAACATATGTGAAGATTTGAAAAAGAATTACAAAAAACTCGGAGTTTGCACCACTCAACTATTTTGGTTATGTCGTAATTGATGCTTACTTGACAGCCAAAGCCCATTTAAAATTATACTTTGTCTTGGAACCTTTACGAGTCCTTTATATTGACACCAATAGTTACATTCAAGTTACATTCAAGGTCCTTTAGAGAGGATATCCACCAGTTTAGATTTTTGGATTCCAGTTTAACATGTTATCGACAATTACGGAAGCATAAGTAGCGACCATTAACATTAAGTTAAACATTGTTGCATCGAATCCTCAGAGACAAGAACAACCACTGTGGGTGTGGTGAACATGTTCCTAACAATTCAATCGTATTTTTCTCCCACATCCTTGTAGTGCATTGTTTCACTGGAACAGTACTGGTAATTTGAGTTAGCAACAAGGAAAGAAACAATTGTGGAGCACTTTTCATAGCAGTTGTAATGTTTTTATTTTCCTAATCTTTCGCTGGAACATACCGACGGTAATAACAACTGTAACCGTGTCAAGGCCAATTACTACTCTTCCAAATTACAGTATCAATTCTCTAGAATCCTCCTTGCAAAAAAATCCATGTCATCGAGAGTCTCCTCTGAGACAAACATCATTGAACAGTGAATAACCAGTTACATATAATATTACCCAGTGATAGTTTTATGGATAGGTTTCCCAACAACACATATTGCCAACTTACCCCATATCATGCAATTGGATAGCGATGATTTTTCGAAAGCAACTTTAGTAGAAATAACTCATCCTACTAAAGTCTGAAATGCAATTGAAGATCAAACAACTTCCATCGTAGAAATTCTCAACGAACAAGTCATAGAATACTTGGATAAAAAAGATTCTGTGTTTTACGAAAAAGACCCACATGCACCAACGAATCCCAGATTGAACATCCATTCCAAGAGAATTCCTTCAGGATAGTATTTTGATGGGGGGCGATATATAGATGAAACGATTTCAGTATGTTTAATGATCAATTTAATTTTCTTGAGAGTTCAAAGCAAATTATCATTTTTTTTTCTTCCAGTTTGTTTGCTAATTTGAGTGAACATACAGATCTTGTTTCTTCTAAGGAAATCAACAACAACATGCGGTTGTTCAAGTATTTTCGATCGCCTATTAACTATGATCCTAATTTATAGTGTGTGGATGCGTCAAATACAAAGTTGTAGGAAACACAGCTACTGCCTTGCTGAGAGTAATTTCCTTCCAAGCTTCTTGCTATTAACATCCTTATTATCTCCATGTCAGTAAATCGTACTTTAACATCGTCAATATTAGTATAAAAGATCAGAGACAAAATATCATATTTCTCTAAGGAAAGGTCATTGTGAAAATCGCAATACGTAAGGAAAAGAAGCCAAGAACCCAAATTTGGACGTCTTGGTAATCTGAAACCTGTCACTTTTGATGCCGTGAACGACACACTTTTTCCACAGAAAATGATGAATCTTAAAATACTTAATTTAAAGACGGTCTCAAACAAAGGTATAGTTTATAAATGATGGATTGATGGATCGTTTAAGCTTGGATATGTGGTTGCAAGACATGTATTTTTAATCGTATGTATGAGACTGAATCGAAGTAGTACCATGTTCCATTTCATGGATAATGCTAAGGACTGTAAAATTATCACCGAAGAAAGCAGACTTTACATGCGACATTTAAGTCTCACCTAAAATGGGCAACGACATTAGTCAAACTCTGCGCAGAGCTGGAGCCATGTGTCCTCTATAACAAATGGAAATTTTAAAACAAAATTCAGCATCCTGCTCCAATCTAAGATCTAAGAACATGTTTTCCAAGTTCATCTGCCTAAACGTTTTACTTACTGACATCGTCAGCAATGCAGCCCTCAGCGGTACTATCGACTAAAATCCTTCCAAACTACGGCATTTGAACGTGTTCAAGATAGAAGTCATATGAGATAAAGAGACGTTGTGTACCAGATCCCTAGAAAATAACTTTGCCCAGAAACATTACTTGACATCTTACTTGACTCTACAATTAGGAATAAAGCAACGCCATTTCATAGTACCATTATGCAATAGGATATGCTTTGTAGAGTTTTGATTTCACTCCAGACCAATGCAGCGACGAGAGACATTTCCACTCTATAAAATCAGTCCAACTCCGTATGGAACTTTGACGTTCACTTGCTCCATGAACAACTTCAACGTCATCTTGTATGCAGAATGTGACAGTACTCTCAAAATCAACACTTTGAGAGAAGTGATCCATGACAATTAAAAGATGGAGCACGAACCCACGTTTATAGGTGACCAGGATGTTTTATTCTCCAGAACAGCAGTTATAATTAAACGGAATATAATATTTGATGGCACGAGAAAAAATAATAATTCCTTATTTTGCTTCATTATATGGTCCCTACAAACGAGAGAGAGAGAGAGAGAGAGAGAGAGAGAGAGAGAGAGAGAGAGAGAGAGAGAGAGAGAGAGAGAGAGAGAGAGAGAGAGAGAGAGGGAGGGAGGGGGGCAGTCCAATAAAAACAGAATTTATCTATTACGGATACAATCATTATACGCTAGAGAGTAAAAAAGGAATTGTTTGTTTAAATACCGTTGTACAATAATGGAAAAAGATTGCTTTACTATTATAGAGTAATTGTCATTACGAGAAAACATTGCGTTATTATTGCATGATAAAAATGCGGTATAATGAGACAATTTTGTGCTATTATAACATAGACGGTACATTTCGCCTATAGTGTATGCAGTTTAATATTGTTTATATTATAACATGTGAACATATCAATTTATGTGATTTTGGTTAGTTCAAATAATCCCACAGAATTTGAATGTAGTATTCTCTTAACTGATTAGCTGCTGTTATGGGAAAACACTTTGTTAACCCCGCCTTCTGGAATGTTTTCTTTTTAATGAATATTTTGACGGACATTTTTCAACTCGACCAGCGAAAGGAAATTGAGAAAGACTTTATCTCGGTTGTCTGAATATCTTGGGGGGACTGGGCAATATATCAGTAACATAGAAATGGAATACACCCTATATGTAAGCGTGGTGCAAATGTTAACTTACAGAAGTAAATAAACTCCCTTCTATTCACTGAAGAATGTGAACACAAACCGGTCTCCCAAATGACAGATCTTTATCCATCCATAGTGTATTTACGCAGCAAATATGTGAAGCAAATTCGACTCAAAAGAAATTTGTTTAAGTCTTCTGTACAATGTATTGTTCAAAATCAAATCCTGCTAAATATCCCGTCAACATTATATTACAGTAAATATGGAAATTTCTGCATCCAGTAATTCTTTTGCTCGTGAAGCTCACAACAATGTAATGGTTGGTTGTAAAAGTAACATTTTATGGTAATTATGTACTCTAGGCCGACTGTGTACGTTTCCAACAATATGACAAAACGCGCATTTTATCATAAAATCTTCTGTTTATTCGGATGGACTCTTCTTCTTTAATTTATAGCTTGTAAAAAAGGTACAATATATGTTTACTGGTTCAGCTTTGTTTGGGACAATATTTCATGACCAAAAAATGAAATGTGCAACATCTGTCAGAATGAACGAAATTATTAATTCTTCTTTCTATCAAAATAATTTCCACTGAAATAAAAACTGATGAAGAGAATCACAAATGGATAATGATTTAGTATTACATATATGAAGCTTGTTAAATACTGTCTAGCTTTTGCTCACCAAGGCTTGCAAAAGTTGGTCATTGTCCAGCTCGTGTCATTAATTCAATAATAAAACATTACCCATTTGAGATCCTATATTTACTAGACACTATTGCATAAGATTGCATTAATACAAGAGAGCACCGTGTTCTTAGGAGATGATATTACATTATCACGAGATGGTATCGAGGCTTATTTCTGACACAAAGAATTTGCGTTTTTATTGATTCACAAAAAAATGGATTTTTAAAGATTAAATATCTTAACCGTAAGTCCTTATTCATCAAATTGTAATAAGTAGAGGCGCACTGCTTGTAGAAAGAAATAAAAGACGGCTCACTGAAGTTACCGAATTTTTTCAGAAGGATATACATATACAAGCTCCTCAGTAAACTACTTTTGTATGTCATTAGTATTATGGAACAATATATATATATATATATATATATATATATATATATATATATATATATATATATATAGTTTAATACAAACAATACTATCATACAGGTTAGAGAAATTAAATTCGTACTCTACCGAGTTTCGAACCCAGATCCGCGAGTAAATGGCACCCATCGCCTTGCCTGCACGCACCAACCCATATACCGTCACGACTAAGCACGCATCACCAAAAAATGATGGCACTGAATCGGTGTTATATAAGCCCGTGCGTAGCAGACACACTCGCATGACGACCTAGTAATTAATTCTCATATATATGTACACAGTCGTTCCAGATTCCTATGAAAGAAATCAAGGTATATAGGATTTTTGTATTACAAATAATTATAAATATATACCAGACAGAACAAACTGTGCTATCCCTGGATTCTGTAGTAGAATCTTGATAATAGTGGGCAGAAATAATAGTTTAATACAAACAATACTATCATACAGGTTAGAGAAATTAAATTCGTACTCTACCGAGTTTCGAACCCAGATCCGCGAGTAAATGGCACCCATCGCCTTGCCTGCACGCACCAACCCATATACCGTCACGACTAAGCACGCATCACCAAAAAATGATGGCACTGAATCGGTGTTATATAAGCCCGTGCGTAGCAGACACACTCGCATGACGACCTAGTAATTAATTCTCATATATATGTACACAGTCGTTCCAGATTCCTATGAAAGAAATCAAGGTATATAGGATTTTTGTATTACAAATAATTATAAATATATACCAGACAGAACAAACTGTGCTATCCCTGGATTCTGTAGTAGAATCTTGATAATAGTGGGCAGAAATAATAGTTTAATACAAACAATACTATCATACAGGTTAGAGAAATTAAATTCGTACTCTACCGAGTTTCGAACCCAGATCCGCGAGTAAATGGCACCCATCGCCTTGCCTGCACGCACCAACCCATATACCGTCACGACTAAGCACGCATCACCAAAAAATGATGGCACTGAATCGGTGTTATATAAGCCCGTGCGTAGCAGACACACTCGCATGACGACCTAGTAATTAATTCTCATATATATGTACACAGTCGTTCCAGATTCCTATGAAAGAAATCAAGGTATATAGGATTTTTGTATTACAAATAATTATAAATATATACCAGACAGAACAAACTGTGCTATCCCTGGATTCTGTAGTAGAATCTTGATAATAGTGGGCAGAAATAATAGTTTAATACAAACAATACTATCATACAGGTTAGAGAAATTAAATTCGTACTCTACCGAGTTTCGAACCCAGATCCGCGAGTAAATGGCACCCATCGCCTTGCTTATATAACACCGATTCAGTGCCATCATTTTTTGGTGATGCGTGCTTAGTCGTGACGGTATATGGGTTGGTGCGTGCAGGCAAGGCGATGGGTGCCATTTACTCGCGGATCTGGGTTCGAAACTCGGTAGAGTACGAATTTAATTTCTCTAACCTGTATGATAGTATTGTTTGTATTAAACTATTATTTCTGCCCACTATTATCAAGATTCTACTACAGAATCCAGGGATAGCACAGTTTGTTCTGTCTGGTATATATTTATAATTATTTGTAATACAAAAATCCTATATACCTTGATTTCTTTCATAGGAATCTGGAACGACTGTGTACATATATATGAGAATTAATTACTAGGTCGTCATGCGAGTGTGTCTGCTACGCACGGGCTTATATAACACCGATTCAGTGCCATCATTTTTTGGTGATGCGTGCTTAGTCGTGACGGTATATGGGTTGGTGCGTGCAGGCAAGGCGATGGGTGCCATTTACTCGCGGATCTGGGTTCGAAACTCGGTAGAGTACGAATTTAATTTCTCTAACCTGTATGATAGTATTGTTTGTATTAAACTATTATTTCTGCCCACTATTATCAAGATTCTACTACAGAATCCAGGGATAGCACAGTTTGTTCTGTCTGGTATATATTTATAATTATTTGTAATACAAAAATCCTATATACCTTGATTTCTTTCATAGGAATCTGGAACGACTGTGTACATATATATGAGAATTAATTACTAGGTCGTCATGCGAGTGTGTCTGCTACGCACGGGCTTATATAACACCGATTCAGTGCCATCATTTTTTGGTGATGCGTGCTTAGTCGTGACGGTATATGGGTTGGTGCGTGCAGGCAAGGCGATGGGTGCCATTTACTCGCGGATCTGGGTTCGAAACTCGGTAGAGTACGAATTTAATTTCTCTAACCTGTATGATAGTATTGTTTGTATTAAACTATTATTTCTGCCCACTATTATCAAGATTCTACTACAGAATCCAGGGATAGCACAGTTTGTTCTGTCTGGTATATATTTATAATTATTTATATATATATATATATATATATATATATATATATATATATATATATATATATATATATTATATATAGTTCCATAATACTAATGACATACAAAAATATTTCATTGAGTGTCTTGTTGAAAGTATTAGAATTTCTTCTGTTCCAAATTTGTGTCCCTTAAAATTCTCAATTGCATAAACGCCACCACTTGCGATGCAGTCTATATAACCGGGTCCGCGGATAAACGGCGCCAATCGAAATCTCTGTAGAGAACAGTTAAAAATGCTAGCACTTGTATGATAATGTTATTTATTCGTATTTATCCATATTAAGTTTATATTATAAGGGATTCTTTTTTTATAGAATTTAGGGATGACACTTTCCATTCTATATGGCGTGTATTATATATATATATATATATATATATATATATATATATATATATATATATATATATATATATATATATATAATACACGCCATATAGAATGTGCTATATATATGTATGTATATATATATGTGTATATATATATGTATGTGTATATATATATCTATATATATATATATATATATATATATATATATATATATATATATATATATATATATATATATGTGTGTGTGTGTGTGTATGTGTGTGTGTGTGTATGTGTGTGTGTGTGTATGTGTGCCTGCGTGCCTGCGTGTGGATTAATGGACTTTTCACCACTTAGTGTTTGATGACATGCTAGTGGTGAGAGAATGGTCATCGTTTCTACATGTATAAACAGAATCTGTTATGTGTCGAAAAAGTTTATTTCTAATACCGTGCACTGCCATGCAAGTGGTGAACGATTTTGATGTTCACAAAATACGAGTTTTTCTCAGAACAAGTCAGCATAGTGCAGGTCATAAGATATTAAGCCTTTATAGAAAAGCCAGTTACTGAAGGCTGGCTTCCTCTCTCTCTCTCTCTCTCTCTCTCTCTCTCTCTCTCTCTCTCTCTCTCTCTCTCTCTCTCTCTCTCTCTCTCTCTGAATTGTGCAGATACAAGAGCATAGTTTCAATGAAAAACGGATCAATTTCTTTGAAAATGGGCCTCAGCATTTAATAGATAGCTTGTGAAAGAAATACTTTTTCTTGAGTTTGTTTTCTTTATTTTATTCGACTGATGTTTATGAAACCCAGAAGATCACTAACGTCTATAATACCTAGACAGACTTTGTATACCTGAGTTTGTGTATCTGACTTGGATATCTAACGAGTTTCATAGATATATACTTTTGTTCTTTCTTTTTATGTATATCATGTATACTGTCCCTTGGATATATGTTAATTCAAGTAACATTGTGATGTGTTCCCCTACATTATAGTCAAGATCTTACGGATACAAAATTAGAAAATCTCACCCAGAAAAACAAACAAACAAACAAGCAAACATCCTACATCAACAATAGTAGCAGTCGGAGAACTAAACCCTGCAGAATCCCGTATGAGGCTTGTAGTGGGTCAGAAGTTGATAAATTAACATCACGCTATTGTAAGAGAGTTTGCAAAGGAAAGACTTTAGCCATAACAGTGTTTATCCTTTGAAACCACAGTAGTGTAATTAATACAGAAACTTCTGGTGTAGAAGACTTTTCTGAAATCCAAAAGAATAAGGCCAGTTTTTATTATTTTCTTTATTATTGCAGTCACTTTAAAGGTTTATCTAAAAGCATGAAGAGTTTGGTCTTTCATAATTTCATCTTTCTGAAGCGATCTTATTGTTTGTAGAAAGTGGATTTTTCATTGAAATGTTTTGTTAAGGAGGAAGTCACAATATGTTTGACTATTATACTGAAAAAAAGGGAGAGATAGGGGAATATTCAATGGTGGGTTTGAATCGTCACCGTTTTAAGATCTACGCCATAAGGAGGAGAGCATTATGTCAGGATGTTGTACGTGCATCAGCCCGTGGATCTGTTACTACTTTCGTTTGAGCAAAACAACTTGAGTTTTTACCCTCTACAAATATCAAACATTGTGGATCGTGTGCACTTGAGTAAGAAAAAGACCTAATGATTTCAGGTTCAAAAGATCGAAGATGAAAGTTTATTTCTGAATACTAGCATCAAGATCTGCGTGAAAAAACATGGACCAAACATTGTGAATGACTTGCACTTTCGAAAGGATACGAGAATAGTGATTTGAGTTTTAAAAAACCAAAGATAAAGGTCGCTATGACTAAAGAATGAAAATGAATAGTCCCACATAAACATTGGCTGTACATCACGGATCTGGAAAAAGAAATAGTTCGTTTTATTTAGGGGTCTAAAGGTCAAGGTCATGATATCTGTGACTGGAGGAAAACAAAAACAAAAAACAAAAACAAAAAAAAATCACCGCATAAAAGCATTAGTTCTACATTAAAATCCTGGACTAACGTCTGTGGACATCTTCATGTAAGGAAGAAACATAGCGATTAAAGGATAAAAGGGTCAAGTTTCGAGGTCAGTGCAACTAACATAAAAGATCTTTTCTGTACACAAATTTAACTTCTTTTAATGTACTTTCGCCAATGTTTGTGGATGACTTACACGTCGAGTAAGAAAGAAATCTATTGATTTCGAGGTCGCGTAGTCGAAAACCAATCTATGACCGAAATAAGACAAATGATTTTGCATTATAACTTTATTTTAAAACCACTTACTTTGACAAAGGTTTGTGGAGAGCGTGTATGATGAACATGGGTAAAAAGTAAAATGTTTAGCAGAATTACTTTTTATTCTTTAATACATTCTTCTATCACACTAAATATACGTCTCGCATTTAATGTAATAAAGAAACGTATAGTTTTCTGAAGTTTTAAGATCAGAGGTCATGGTCATATTACGGCCAATAAAAAATTAATGATTTATTCACATTATATTTAGCTCAAGGTCATTGAGACCCGGTGATCAACAATTTCCAGAGTCAACCAGGCTCCTAATAGTGTCTATTATACACAGCCTAGAGTATAAAATGCCATTCCTAACATAGCAACCGCAGCACATCTCCAATACATAGGAAGCTGACCCTCGCCTAACGGAATTTTCGAAGAGAATTGATAATACTGAGACGAGTTCTAATTCCGATTGTTTAAAGACAATGGTTTTGATTTTCTCAGGGCCTGCTGCCTTTTGTAGATTCAATTCGTCCAGAGAGTTTACTACGCCATTATTTGAAATTTTAATAAAGTAGTTCGGGGACAAGGAAAGCCAATATCATCGAAAGTTTTAGCCGCATCGTGGAAGAGGAGTTAATAAAAAGGTGACGTTAACATATACTTGTTGGAATTGTTGTTTTAGAATATTTGCCTTTATTAGTCTATTTTACATGCTATATGTTCTTTCTTAAGATGTACATTATTATCAGTATTCATTATGTAGGTAACATTCCGGCAATACAATGAAATATACAATGTATATCTTGCTAGAAATTTTTTACAGGAAACATTTTTTTTCTCGCTGATAGATGACGATTGGAATTTGTTATATTTGCTGCTATTACTTACGAAGTTTTCTGTAGATTGAACAACCGAATAAAACAAATTAGTACTGGTTCCTAGATGCAAATATTAATCAACTTAAAGCATCAGTAAAGAAATGGAATTTCAGAAATGCCGTATCAGGAACGGATCTGATTATAATCCGTAGCTTTCACCTAAGAATCAAATCTCTGTTTCCGATAGGTGCAATTTATTCTGACCTTATTATAGTTTCACAGGAAACATGTTTAAGTTCAGTATTTCACAATTCTTTTGAAATAAGAACAGGAAAAATCTGAGGAAACGAAATTGTAAATTCTTTTGACGACACATATTTCCGCTAAAATCCAAAAGTAACGCCATTTCAGGAGTGCACTAATCAATGATGTTTAAATATATGCATGATTTATTTAAGAGTATTTCACCATTGTTAGAATGAAAAACAATGTCGATGTCTGATTCCTAATACAAGGATGACGCCAATTGTAAAATCATGGATGGAATGGTTATTCTGATTCTTATGTAGATACATTATTCAGCTTTAAAACAAATGGAAACACGACTGGATCTATTTGCATATTTACTTCCTTTATTTAAAAATGATATTAATGTTCTTCCGAACCATTATAGATTAACGGATAGACTTCTTTATGAAATGACCGCTCCGGTGACCAAGTGGTTAGAGCGTCCTCCTCGGATGCGGGAGGTCGTGGGTTCGATCCCCCGGCCTAGTCATACCAAAGACTTTTAAAAAATGGTACTAACAGCTGCCTCGCTTAGCACTCAGCATTAAGAGGATAGTGTTAGGACTGGTCGGCCTGGTGTCAAGATAAAGTGACTGGGTGGAACATCATGCCACATGTCTGCAGCATGATGCCCTAGTGCTAGACATTACTATAAATTGTCATCTTGCAGACATCGTAGCGATATGACTGAAAAATTGTTAAAAGGTACGTTTAAAAAAATCTAAACAAAATCTAAAAAATAATTCTTTATGAAATTTACCAATTTTTACTATCATGAATAGTTGCTGTAATTTAAAAATGTTAAAGAGAACGCTCGGTGTCATAAAAGCCAATAATTAATTCTAGTAATATAACCAAATTAAAGGCGATTATTGTAGAACAACATCTGAAACGTTCGCTAGAATAGTCCATCCGTAATGATTAGCCAAACTTTTTCTTATAGCTGAGGACACCTTAACATTGACCTTGCGTATATTTGACTCAGGCACTCCGCATTACCATGACCTGAGAAATATGTCAATCTCTCGTTTGAAATGATTCCATTATTGTTATCGTGCAGTGTCATGTGTTAAATTTGTATTAGGATAGAGCTAACAGTGGACTAAAAACGTGAGAACTGTCACGGACACAGAAGTCACACACATGAACATGTATATTAGAATGAAGCAAAGACAAGTTTGATGACTTGAAATCTCTCACAGATATACATATACACATGAACATGGATATTAAAAATAAAAGCAAAGATATATTTAAGAACTTAAGAACTATTACAGATATAGAAATTATACACGTAGACGTCTTTTAAAATAAAGCAAATACAGGTTGGATGACTTGAGAACTGTCACATAAAACAAAAACGTAAACGTGTTTTGGAATAAATCAAACATCGATTTGAGGACTATACAATTGACACAAATAGAGAAATCATACATGTAAACATGTCAGTTAGAAGAAAGCAAATACATTGGGGGACTGTAGAAGTGTCTCTGATATAGAAATCATACATGGTTTGCCGAGTTTTATACTTTCTCCGGAACATTGGGAAAATGTCTAAATCAAAAGACAACCGTATATGATCGTTGTTTACAATTACAAAAAATAACATTATCTACTTAATACTCACAAATTTGTTTATAAGCCCATATTATATTGGACACGTGACGTTCTAGCGTTTGAGACTGTCGGTTGAGGTCTCAAAGTTGCATACCTAAAATCAGCTTGACCTTGTCACCGTCAATTACAAAGCGGAACCTCGAAAATTATCATTCCGACTTTGTTGATCATTGGCGTATGGATAGCTTTATTTCAAAGATACTGCCCCATTCTGACAAATGTTTGAAAAATTTGCAAAAATTGTATTGAGTCACCTTTTGCTTTAATTTCAAGCCATCAGAAGCACCATGGAGAATCTTCGTACTTGAATATGTTAGCCAGGTTCGAAGTCACGAAACTCTCTGAGCCAATAAACTCAATATGTCCTCAGATTTCAGACGTTTTGGATCTTCTATAACTTTGCTGCAAGTGGGACTGGAATCATGAACATGATGGGAAACATATGAGTACGATCTGGTTTTGAATCAGAGTCAATGTTTTGCGCCAGACAATTTCCAAGCTATGGGGTAAGGCTCTCGCGTAACTCTGGGAGTTCTATAAGAAGGCACTGAAGGAACAATCTTCATATTTACAGCAATCCAATCGTGAAGCCATGAAGCTTGAAAATAGATCATACACTACGCGTAAGACCGTAACGTTACGAAGGCTTTTCAAACAAAGCTTGTAATCGATTTTTAAACTAAAGACTTCGTGAATCCTATAAAATATGAAGTTTAATTATTATAATTTCAAAACAGTTTTTGAAATAAAAATGAATGTACAGGAAAAATGACACAACTATTATATTTTAACCACTTGTTACAAATATTGTCAAAACATAAAAGGGCGTATGAATACATGTGTAGTTCCTTTCTGATGTTATTTACTAATACCGTATATTATTATGCGTCACATGACAATTTAATGCATATAAATGTCTTCTTAAGATGTGGCATAACTGTATAATTATATTGATTAGAGCCTTGCTTAAGTTTGTTTGAACTAGGTCTCGCGTAAGTTTGGTTAACAAAGCGTCGCGTAAGTCTGGTTCAACTAGGCCTCACGCAAGTCTGGCTGAACAAGGCACCGATTAAGTCTGGTTGAATGAGGCAACTCGAAATTTATACAGCTTTTTGTGCATGTTATTATTGCTAATATCATTGTTATATACAGACAATTCACGTTTGCCTGCGTATAAAACACATATGAGTTTATTTAGAAGAAAAAAAAAATAGGTTTTTGTTGTGGGATTAATGCCATTGTTCAGCGCTTGATAGGCTATGCATGGCGACCAGTATATCTAGTAGAGAAACGCTGGGAAGAACCACCTACCCACGAGAAGCTACTGGCAAGCTTTCTCACATCTCACATGCCCACGCTGGGCGGTCCAGAGACTCGAACCCACGCAAATAGGGTAGGATATCAGTGATCAAATGCATGCGTCTTAGATCGCTTGGCCACCCGTGGCAGCTGGAAAAGGTACTTCTACTACTACTGTTGCTACTATTAATAATAATAATAATAATAATAATAATAATAATAATAATAATAATAATAATAATAATAATAATAATAATAATGATTATGATGATGATGATGATAATAATAACATCATAGACAATGAGATTAAATATTCTGCTTCAGTTTATATGGTAGAACAATTATCAAATGGTTTCACGCATCAGATAACAAAGTATGGAACTATAATCATTGTAGACTGAGTTCCCTTTGTTTTAGAAGTCAAGGGTGGAGTGGAGGAAGGGCAATTACTGTCTGTGTCCAATTCCAGGGCTCCGTAATCGGAACTAATTTTAACAAATGTACGTCACAGTTAACACTAACAACACGTTTAATTTTTAAAGTTTATTGAACAATTCAAACAAATATTGAACCAAATTGCATGATTCTCATAAATGTATCCACTCCTAATATAAACCCAAGTCTGCATCATTCAAACCATCCCTCAACAAGCTGAGAATATGCAAATAGCGTTACATCACATCTGTGATACTGTTTCTTAGACGTATCATTATCGCGTAAAAGGTTGTTCATGTGACTCGTACAGCCAAATACTAAAACGCGAATTCCGCAACAAAGAAACTGTCACCCCTGTACACGAATACATAGCTTACCGTCATAGGTCTGGTGTTATGTGCACAAAATATATTGACAGAAAAAAATGTGTTTGGGAGTACAATGCAAGCGAATCTAATTGTATCAACAATATCACAAATTAACGTGTAAAGTACAATACAGTATAACACAATACATATGTTATATTCAAAAGTGTACAAATTTCATTTGTTTCAGAGGCAGATGACAAATTATATTGATATAAATACAAAATATAACAAAATATATACAGCTAAATATAAGTTAAAAAAATTGCGTACCATAAAGCACACATTACATATCAATAATATCGCTCCAATTGTTTCATAAGTAAATGGTTGATTATCATCTATTTACCATTACCATACTTTCTTCTAAATGTACAAAAGTTGAGTAAATAAATGCAAACAGCACATGCTGTAATGGTCAAAGAACATTCTAATTATAAATAAGAACTACACTGTCCTAGATGAAGATCTGACAGCAACTGCTTATGGGGTCACGTTCTGGTGACCCTTGAATTAGCCAATGGAAATGCAACTTTCAAAAATCTGAAAGTGGATCAAATCGTTCGGAACACATTGATGCACTTCACCCACACTACTCAGTCTTTCAAGCGCATAGATATAAGACTTTATCTGACTGGCTGATAAAATTAGCGATCATGATAACAACATAGGTAACCAGAACATGATCCCTAAGAGGTCGCTGTCAGATCTACACCTAAGATAGTGATCTTATTTTAATCATTGGGTCAAAGAGTTCGAATAGTGATACATTAAAAGACGTTTACGTCAGCACAGCGACGCGTATTTAATACACGTGACTTGAGTGTATGTAATTAACAAAAACTACCGAGACGAAAAGAACTTGGTTACATTTGACTGAGTAGTTTTACGGCATAAAGATATATCAGTTTTATTATCGATAAAAAAAAATACAAATACGTAACGTTTACTTTTGTTCTGTTTCTTTTGATAAAGATTATCGGTGCTTTTGGTTTCCAAAGATGCGGTAATCAATAGCAGGCATGTCGAATAGGAAGAATTGAAGTCATCCGAATACGTTTTAAAAATGACTTGCTTACGGGTTTCCCTTGAAATGTACTATAACAAATCTTTACTTCCAAATATTTTTCAAAATATCCTGCAATCGTTGCCAGCATGCAATCGCCATAAGACCAATCATGCTTCGAGCTCATAACCCAAATAAATTTTAACAGCACACTGCTGTCAACATGCCTAAAATTTATTGAGCACAACTCGTGAATTTAAGTTACCTCCGTCACCATCCTCATTACCCGTGTCAAAAATGTGGTCTGAGAAAACCTGTCAATAAAATTTTCTTTACAAGAAAAATACAATTAAAATGAGTCCCTCAAGCTTTAAAAGTTTAGCTACTACCAAGTCAGATTGCCCGCCAAAAAGGTTAAACCATGCTGTATAAACGGTAATGATATCATATCTTAGATTATAATTCAAACAAGTTTAAGTCAACAATACTGTGAGCTGCCTCCTATTACATGTAGAGCCCGTGAAATGAAAGTTCTCACAATGAAACAGACAGTATTATATCGCCGCTTTATCAGGAAGGCAAAATTACATGCATGCTGAATATTTGGTTATTACTAACGAAGACTAGTTATCTTTTATTATTAGTTACAGGCGTCAAGAATCCTACTTTCTTTGAAATGCACTAGACATAGTATGCTTCGCTTATAGTTGTCGATTTCGCATTTAACAAAATATAATAATTTTTTTAACTACCCCCCCCCAACGCTGTAGCTATGCTTAATCAAAATTCTAAGTAAACACCTGTGTAAAATGTGCCAAACCTCGTTAGCTCAGAGTCTTAGTTCTAGTTTCTTCTTTACCAAAATGTTTAAGTCTGCTAGGTCGAGGTGAAAAGACGTTTGATGGACAATTTGAAATTTGATATAACAAATACGTATTACAATAGAAGACAAAAAGAAAACGTGATAAGTGCTTATTAACAAAAGAAACGGAAGTAATAATTTTATAACTTTTTGGTGGTGACTTTAAACTTTTATTCTTTCTATACTCACAATCGGTTATTCTTTCGCGAAAAGAAAAAGAAAAAAAAAGTATCATTGAAAATTTCATCCATTATGAAATATATAATTACACAAGAAAGTAACGTTCGACGAACATCAGAGCAAAATTAAACTTTGCAAATATGTCGTAAGATCAGAAGCGTAAAGTTTCTTCACAATATAAATCACGCTCAAAACACCTTTTTGTTCTAAAGCAGTTCCCCTGTTTTCGAAAACACATGTTTGCTCGTCATAGAAAATGTTTATTTTGTTGGGAAAAGATGAAGTGCATCTATTATGTGAATAAGAGAGAGGCTGGATACAACTGATATACCATGCAAACCTCAGCACTGACTTTACTTGAAGTTCCATCAGCTCAAAAGAATTTGATTATTTTTTTAAATCCTCCACAGTGTGGAGTTTTAAGAATGATACATAAAGCTAATGCTGATGCTAGACTAATGCTTCGCATTGGATTTGTATAGAAAGAGGCGTGCACAGAAATGTCTTACAACTGAAGATCGCTGCATGATCATTTTGTTGCAAAAGAAAAAAAAAACTGTAAAGGGTGTTCTTGGTGGTCATATACAGAAGACAGTATTGGCTCGATGTTCCACGGTTTCTTTTCGCCAAAT
The DNA here is from genome assembly GCA_016746295.1 of Potamilus streckersoni. Classification (NCBI taxonomy): domain Eukaryota; kingdom Metazoa; phylum Mollusca; class Bivalvia; order Unionida; family Unionidae; genus Potamilus; species Potamilus streckersoni. The sequence goes on along the minus strand of JAEAOA010001578.1, from coordinate 4,631,544 downwards.
TGCTGAGAAAAGCATGACGTAATGCATTCCAAAATGTTCTGACTACGTGGTGATGAAACATCATGAATGTTTAAAATGATAATATGATGTGTTGACGTCGTGCAATACGTATGTTTAACGCCATTTTCAAGTTGGGTCAACTTCTTGAATCTGAGAACGTGAATTGCAGCGAACATGCTGTACACTAAGATATCCGTCTAGAGCAAAGGAAGACGAATCCCCGTTTTCCTGGACATCACTGTTCGGCGATAGATCATAATTTGGTTGCAGGGCACTGTCTGAGGCAGATTCATGATTTGAGTCTACAGTTCTGTTTGTAGCCAAGTCAAGATTTGGCGGTACAGACCTTTCAGAAGACCTTGTACCTGAATAATATACAATAATAGTCTTCTCAGCACCAGCACACGTGTCAATCACGTGACATAAGATCACTTGTCACAGAACAGTCTAAAGTCCTAACACCACTAGTCAAATAAATATACATTTTCATTAATATCATTAAAAACGACGTTGCCTCGACAAATACGCCCCCAGGCTCGCTTTTCATTTCTCTTTTTATTTTTCTTTTTATTTCTCTTTTTGTTTTTGTCCTTTCTCCCTCGATGTTTTCGGTTCTTTCTGCTTTTGCTGTCCTTTCTATGTTTTCGTTTCTTTATTCTGTGTCGTCTGCTTGACTGATTAACACGGGTTACTCTGTTCACGTCATTTAGATCAGAATTATTGTTTGCCACATCTGGAAAAGTAAACAGCAGAGGCTGTCGTCAATGGCAACCACGGCGAACGAACAAATTCACACTTGATACACCGACAATAAATTTCTCCAAATAAACAAAGAAATATCGGCAGGCCGGAATGCGCAATTGTCTTGCATCCGCCGTTGTTGAGAAAATATAGAGATATTTAAGGAAATATGAAAATTTTCGAGTGTAATTGCAACTTTATTCTATGAATTTCTGGATAATTCATAAAGCATGGATTAAGAGCAAATATATGACCATTAAAAGAAATTTGGTATTTATGTATTCAAATTAAGTCACGACACAAATAAAATCGTACTCTATACATATGGGATACGAAAATTTTCATACATCCGTTAATGACTAATGTTTGCAGAGGCGTGGCCAGGCATACTCTGGTATTCATGTGAGTACATATTGTTACCAAAATTTACATGGTAAATATACTCTTTCAACCCATCCTCACTTATTTTAAATATATCATCCGTTCACAAAAGTACCCTAGCTACGCCACTGGTAGGAATAATAAGATCGTGACCAAAACCAGATCAGCGCCAGAAATAATTAATAGCATAACTTGTGTTATCCAGTTTTAATATTATCACGTGTGACAAGAAAGTGTATGTATGTATGTATGTATGTATGTATGTATGTATGTATGTATGTATGTATGTATGTATGTATGTGTGTATGTGTGTATGTATGTATGTATGTATGTATGTATGTATGTATGTATGTATGTATGTATGTATGTATGTATGTATGTATGTATGTATATATGTGTGTATGTATGTATGTATGTATGTATGTATGTATGTATGTATGTATGTATGTATGTATGTGAGTGTGTGTATATATATATGTGTATATATATATATATATATATATATATATATATATATATATATATACACGTTTTGCCTCATAGCATACATTAATGTAAATTGCATAATGCAAATTTTGACATATTCAAACCGGTTTTCAGGAAAAAGGAAAAAGGACCCGTATTTTGTTATATAATTATTTTCGTACCTATTGATTTCTAAAAAAGAAAAGTTTTTATTTAACTTAAATATTTTATTTCAGTGTGTAACTTCTTAAACTTTAACTAGATATTAAAATTAAATTTTTATGATCTTGTTCATGACTTTCAAAAAATGTAAAAATTAAACAAAATTAAAGTTTTCGTAAAATTATAAATGCGATTGTATGCACAGGTCAAAAAATCTATCCTAAATTGATCCGTCTGTTAAACATGTTAACATTCTGAGTTCAAAACATAAAATTTGAAGCCACATTTTATATTTATCACAATAAATATTTCTACTGAGTTTGAATTTTTTTAAATTTTCTGAAAACTAACTCATTATGCTAACATTAAAAACTAGAATTTGGCTTCTCTATATTAACGATAAGATCAACAATATCGACGAGGGTCTGATTTTAGGTCTCGAGATCGTGAAGAATTTATAACGTTTAAAGAAGACAATGGCAGTTCCAGTACATTGGTGATACAAACCTGAACAATGTCTCATCGCCATTCTACAGCACCTACTCTCAAGAAGGGAGGGACATCGTTCACCATTTGGTGATGGGTTTTCAATGATATTCCTTGAACGTATAGTGAGGCCATACTTGTAACCACATGTGCGTCTGTCACGTGTACAGCTGCCCCACGGTCCCCATTGGCCCACCATACAATCCACTAAAACAAATAACAAATTGAAATTATTGATACAACAACCAATCAAAGTCAAGGAAACAAACTCCAAATAAAAAAGGTCATTTAAATAAAGCAAAAGAAAAATGAAACGGAATGTTCTCGGTCATAACAAAAATGTCCACAACTGTGTAATAATCTTGACCTATCAGCCAAAGAAGGAGAATCTACACGTAACATTCGACGCAATGCGACATGGTGTACCCATTTTTTTTTCTGGATAAAATAAAGACACGAAAGGACAGTCGACATTTGTACACTACTTCATTATTTACATTGGTAAATAATTATCCCTGCAATACTGCATGCTCGGTTCAAGTCAAGCATCCAAAATTTCATAATAGCGCTGACTTTCCTCGAAGGGGCACAAAAGCAATAGCCTATGTGTCTGTTTTTAACTCATAGTGTATATAATACCCAATAAAGGTGCGCAAGAATAAAATGATGGTGAAATTTAAAGTGACAAGTGACAGTACATTTGTGATTGTACCTTTTTCATCTGGGTGGCCCAAAACTCCAGCCCCACCCCCACCCTTATCCCATCCGGCCCTAGAGTGTTGTATTTGCATTTTTCTGGATTAAATCCAACGATTATATTACACTCTGATAGATTTTGGCATACACTGAACAAATTCATCAGATTTTCTTTTTTTTAAAAATTCCTTCTTGAAAATGATGCGTCGTCTCAGATAAGAGAAAGAGGAATGGCAGTTAACATTTGCACGGGATTCTTTTACTATGTTTGGCCTACTTAAATCAATAATTGTATTTACATTTTCATACAAGTCAGACGTGGGCAATTGAAGAAAACTTGAGCCAAACAGGAAATAAGTGTTAATGTGCACTGTACAACAACGACATAAAAAAACAATGATTGGACAATTGAATACACTGACATCCTCGCAATTCAATGAACCTTTGTTAGCCACAATGGTGTAAATTATATTCTTTCGGACATTGGAATATTTAGTGAAATTACGAATATTTATCTTTCGAACAGACATCGACTATTTCCACAGGTTCCAATTAATTGTGTACAAGTGAGGAGCAGTATCATTAGGAAGCCTTCTATACTTTGTGACTTTACCATTGAATCAAACGCGAGTGCACGATTTACGAAAGTCCACGAACTCGTGGTGAACTTCTGACTACATCTTACACCCACCTCCACCCCACCCAGTGAGTGTTCAGAAGAAAAGTTACCATGCTAGATGCAACAGTCAGGCCAACACACAACGGAGCAGATGTTGTTGTGTTGGGGTTTAACGAAATGTTTTAGCACAAGATAAGCTATACATATAGGCTAGTATTAATGGTGGAGGAAGAACTCGGGGAAAACTCCGGAAAGAACCACCGACACACGAGAAGCTATTGACAAGCTTCTCGAATACCCACATTGGCCGAACCCAAGACTCGAACCAACGCAGAGAGTAGTGAGGTGGCAGTGATCCGTAACCATGAGCGCTTTAGACCACTCGGACATTCTTGTCCCCTCACAACGGAGCAGATCATTTTACACTGGCAAACAGTTACTAGATTTCGATTAACTTTAAATCAATAACATGTTTTGGTCGCTAACGCTTCAGTTCCGTATCTGCGCACGAATATGATCTTGAACAAAGTCATTACAATTATTTTATTCACGATACCCCTCGCGTATAGTTTATTAATCGTACTGAGACAAATTTGTTCCGCAGCTAAAAGTATCGGATACACACTTATTCTTGAATGCAATTATATTGAAATTATTTTGCCAGGCACCGGTTACTATCGATATAGCCCCGATGCCAATTCCGATGTGATAGTCGCTGGGGTTGCTATCCCGCCCATACCAATGGTGGATACCGCAGCGATTCCGCAAACCGTACCAGTGATAACACACACGCATTTGTATTTTATAAGTAGCCACGTTCTTTTGATGAATTCTTCTCCCAGTTGTTAAGCTTCGACAATTTTTTCACTTTGGCAACTTTCGGTGTTCACCACAGTTCTTCTATTAATAATATGATCGAGAAGTATAACTGCTCGATACATTTGCCTCCTTCAGGAGCAACACGTACGCGAAGTTTTAACCAATTATTCTTTCTACTTTTATAATTGTCCTCCAATATGTATCTGGCCATTGTGAGTTCTTGGAGCCGGGTGTTACGCTCATATAAGACCATATCCTGATAACAACACTGAATAGTTTTTTCTCGTCTTCGTCCAAAAAGTGTTACACGGACAATTAAGACCTTGCTGAATAAGGGTCGGGAAGTTTCTCTTCTTGTCATAGTCATTGTTGGTACAACATAGTCATAGTCATTGTTGGTACAACATAATCCACTGGGCATACAGCCGGTGTGGATTTATCGGGGTGGGGGCTGACGGAGATTATTTTTATTTTCAAACAACCAGAAGAACTTATTCCAGTTAATCAAATTGATTTGTCTGAACACAAAATAGTTGTTTTTAATGATATTCCGCGAGGAAATGAATAAAATCAGATAGCATTTTTCACTGTCACAAAATAAAAAATATAATTCTATTTATCTTGCCCAGGGATATTATAATGTTGACAGATTTAATAGGTGAAATACTGCTTGTTTTATATTATTTCCAGGCTTTGACAATATTGACTTTAGAAATATCGCGAACGAACAATACAGCGGTGTAACAAGAGATAAATGTATTGAACTATATCTTCAAGCAACAACAAATAAATATAAATTTTTCTTGCTCGATAAATTTACAAATGATACGAGTAAAATGTTTCGATATTGTATTGAAAACTATCTACAATACGATTTACAGAAAATATTATATAAAAAGAGAAAAGTATAGAAAACAATGAAAATGAAAAACTTGCACAGTCTCAGGCACAATTTAAACAGCTATTACAACAAACACGACGTGGTCAAGTTGCTGCAGCAGAAACAGCAGCTACAGTTCTCAAACCAGTTACTGAGGCATTACTTGGAAAACAACCTGAAGGTAAGCCACTATCAGAAGAAGAACTTAAAAACTTACAAGAAAAAGATCGGATTGGAGTAGCTAAAGAACAACAAGAAGAAACTGCTGGAAAAATTATTGCCAGATCTGATGTGGAGAAATTGAGAGTAGCTGGGGCACTTGTAGCAAATATAACCGATCCTGCTGCAAGACGAGCTGATATAAGAAGGCTGTTGAATAATCAGCTAAAACTTCAACAAAGATTAGCAGAAGCGGCAGTGGATAGACCGATTGAGGGAATTTTAGAACATGAAGAACTTAGAAGAGAGAAATTAGAACATGAAGAACTTAGGAGAGAGAGAGAGAGAGAGAGAGAGAGAGAGAGAGAGAGAGAGAGAGAGAGAGAGAGAGAGAGAGAGAGAGAGAGAGAGAGAGAGAGAGAGAGAGAGAGAGAGATTTGAATATTACTTAGAAAATATAGATAGCAAAATAAGAGATTATGAAAATGAATATTTTAATAAACAAATTTAATTTTAAGAATGTGAGCATACATGATGTTAGCAAAAATGAATTTAAAGCCGACGAAAACATTGCAGAATTAGAAAAAATAAAAGAAGATAGGAAGAAGTATTTGGACAAAGTAGTTTTAGAAAATCAAAATTATTTTAACGACATTAAATTATATGGACATGGAATTATCGCTGATCTTTATATTAAGGCTATTAATAACATAAGAAATAACCAATACCGTAATCATCATGGTTGTGGTTTTAGTGCCGAAGCAAAATTACTAGATAAAAATCCTTAAGAAACAGCATATACACCACCAGCTTTCGTAATGACTTTAGAAGAATTATTAATATCATAACGTGAATTTAAAATAAATCGAGATGAATATAAAGACAAAGCAGAAGAAGAAATAACATCAGGAGAATATTTAAATTTTATGGGGAAAATTAATATTTCCAACGTTAATAATATTTATAATTGGAAAAAGGAAAAATACGATGATCTCATTAAAAACTAAATACATCATAGAAGAAAGGAAAGGAGCTTATAAAGAAATCAGTACAATTCCAATGGAAAATATTTAAATTTCTTTTTTAGAAAAGCCAGAAATGTTACTAATGCTACTTTTTTAAACTACTGCAACAAAATTTAGAGATAAAAATATGCTCATCAGGGATACACTTTTGAAAAATTATTTAAACATTATGATGATAATCGGATTAAAAACTTTTAGAAAAATATAGAGAGAAAACAGGAACTGGGGTTAGAATATTCGCATCAGTAACTGTAACGATTGTCAGATTAATGTTATTGATATCATCCAAAGAAGCAGGAAATGTTGGTGCTGAAATCGACAATGGAATTATTGACATACTTTGATAATTTGAGATCGAAAAATTTATTAACATCTGAAGAATAGGAAACTACATTGCGACTTAATTGTGACGACTTAATGTTATAAAAAAATAATAATAAATTTTCGGAAACAAAACGGTGTTTTTTTTTAAGGGAGATTAAGGGAGATTAAGGCTTGTCTAAGATAAAAATCGCTTTGATAAAAAATCACCACTATGTTGACATCACAGGTTCCGATTCAACACCCACGTCGATGAATTCCGCAACCTAATCAGTGCGGTACGAATTCACCACTTATATGTATTGATCAATCTAATCTTAAAAATAAAAACTCCAAAGGTGATTAAGTACGCGTCCAGATCAACGCTGAGTCCATCGCACTGAATTTCATCTCCTGCGACAAATGATACTTGTATTGCATACGTGAAAACTTCTCCAACAACATCGTCCGGTCTGTCAATATGTGCAACTAATTAAAAAACATAATAAGATGCTAGTTATGATTTATCGGTGTCCCTATCCTACCCCACCAGCCTTTGATTCGGGTTAAGATAAATAAGTATGATCCGGACACGCACACCTTTAATATGAAAAGTTTTGGTTTATCAAGGCAATTTTGATTATTCATGGAAGACAAGTTGGCCTTTTTCTGAGGTGAATAAATTGGTCGTTTACTCTCCTGCTTTGGTTAATAGTTTTTTAATCACCCAGTTTCTTTGATTTCAGGCAGGGTTTTTTCACGACGAGGCCTCACAACCTCAAAATAGCATCGTGAATGTACACGTTTGACGTTTGAAGTTTTCTAGTTTGATCTTGAAAAACCACACGCTCACCCAGATCGACTACAACAACAACCCTACTGGTAAGCTAAAAAGTCAAATCCGCTTTGTTGCCAAACCAGCTCATATCCACGTCAGCGCCTCATCCGAATGAGTAGAATAAATAAATGTTAATAGGCATTGTATATTGCAATTGAGCGTACTTGCCAAGTGACAATGTAAAATGAAGAAATACCCGTGGCGTTGGTAAATGGACGAGTGAACTCAACGTTTCAACGGTGAAATGCATATATTTGAGACGGTCCAAAGGCAGAATAGACTCAAATTGTAGTTGTTGTCAACCGCTTGGGTTAAATATTCAACAACTTCAAATAGCAGTGCGGGTCCGTACCAGTCAAAATATAAGAAATATCCAAGCGTTACCACGACACTGATGATGGGTTATGAAGTACTTTCCATTGAAACTCCTATTTTTTTCATAATGCAGTGATGGATATCGATTGTTACATAACACAATAATGCTTTTATACTTATTGCAATGTCGCATGAAAATATGTGCTGAAAATCCAAAACGGGTTCAAACACGTAATCATCGAGCTGCAATCGCTTGAACCTGCGTCCGGTGTGGAGCAAAAATAGTTCACGTTCGTCAAACCTTCTAAGTCTATTAGCCGAGTTGAAAGCTTCTAGTCTAAAAATACATCAACGATGATATCGCTACCGCGTTATCAAAGCTAATCGGGATATCGTGGGGCAAACATCCGAGTGAAATGCATATGACCGGATACAATTATTGCGAGCCTGAAAAACGGCTCGGTGTGCGTCAGGATTCTAACAACCAACCAACCAAAGCCTGGATAAATACCTATAAATCGTGCCAATTCTGCATGTTACCGACATGATCCTGCGTAAAATGCATCTAGTGATATCCGTGCGCTTCAACGTGCTGAGATAGATTTCCCCGCTGAATTGGATGCATTCATTCCTACACTCGGAAAAAAATTTAGCTAGATGGAATATCAAATGAGGTATGAAGCTAAGATTCGTATTAGAAGCAAAACTGTAATATGGTAAACATGGATAAATAACGTAGCTTCATTGTCCACGATATACTACAATCCTCGCGGTAATTGAAATGATGATGATGCTATTGAAATGTTGGCGAGCGCGACATAGGTCTCCCACGCATTTACTCAGGCTTGGTTGGTCAAACAAGCGCCCTGGCAAAATTACATATTTGCACTAAGGTAGATTTCCTGCGTATTTCCTGCGGACGGTTTGATGTGAAAACATCCAACGAAGTTCAACAGGTGTATCCTTGTTTCTTCAATATAATCGGGTACGCGAACGCATATACAAGTACGTGTTAACTATTGCAGATGTTGCCAGATAACATAAGAATCCGGAAACATTCGTGTCTAAAGATCAAGTGAGTATCGCTGATGTGCTCAAACGCATTAACATGCGTTCACCACTAACATGACCAGGAAAATAATTTCTCGGAGATGTTGATGCGTTCTTAACAAAACATAAGGTGGGGGTAGTTTTAGACATGTTCGTATACATCTTCATCAAGACATTGTGGAATGATTTAACCATACAATTGCGAAATTATTATTCGCACATCAGCACGAGGAAAAATTTCAATGAATCGTAGCCGGAATGCTCTTATCTAAAGTGATCTCGCTAATGAGTAACAAGAATTGACTAATCCATATGAGCGTAGAATAATGAAATGACATGCGCATTTGAGTAAAAACCTACTAAGGAGATTAGACAAATGAATCTCTCCTTTACCCACAAACGTTTCACTTCCACCCGTATTAGCACCACTCGGAAACAAAATTGGTTAGATAGCTTAATGCACCGTCCGAGAAGATAAACAACGACGTTCTACTGACCTGCTGTGGCCCATCAATACATTTACGAGTTTTGATGTGATTCACGTTCCCAAACAGCCAATACATTATCATTAAAATCCACTGGCGCTAAAACGAGAGATTATTCGGCGGTCCAACTACAAGAGGCAAAGCCAAGTGGACTTCGTCCACCCAAGGAGAGATTTTGTGTGAAAGGAACTGAAAGTCCCTTACGGAGATACGGAACTACCACCAAGGTCTGTTATGAAATTGTAAGTTGATTCACAACCCCGTGTTGCCCGTATTTTTCATTGCATTTCCTGCACATTCACATTTGATTTTCATACGACATTCTTGTTGATATAATTAAATCGCCAACGATCCTCTGAACGATCGCTTGTCTCAAATTAATCTACCAAACATGGTTCGGCCAACTCCGCATACCTGTCTTTGGTAGTAATATGTGTCAGCAACGAGTCTTGATCATATTCCAGTCTTTCGAGAGAATTGTTTCACTTGATTTATAGCTGGTGTTACCGACCGTTCCACCGCTTGTACAATGAAATCCGATGACATCAAATATCTTGTACTGCTAAAACTCCATAGTTTGTGTCTTTGCATGTGAATCTCTTTCCGAAAAATTCCTGACATTGCATCTACCGGTAAAACTTCTCAGTTTCTACATACTTCTCTTACTCGCGTAAATGTGCCGTTAATGTTTCCATACATAATAATACTAAAAGCATCTCTCTAATTAATTGATCCTAAATGACCTTAGTCACTGCTACTATATTCACTAATTCTTTCAGTGTCATCACTGGCTGTCCACTACTCCGTTTATTATTTACAATGGGTGTCCTTATTTACGTGAGAAACTTTTACTTTTCTTACACAATATCATACAACTTTTCTCGGGGTGTGGTTTAGAGGTTTTTAAATTGTACTCGTTGATGTTACTATACAATATCTAAGTCAATTAATTTAAGTATTTATATAGTCATACTATATATATATATATATATATATATATATATATATATATATATATATATATATATATATATATATATATATATATATATCCTCTTGAAAGAATTCTATATGATGCATTTAAGCGAAATAATGATTTGATCATCAATATGACGGTACAAACACTCCATTTTTCGGGTAATGTAATTCCCGTATTAAATACAATAGTAAATCCTGTTGTTTTTTTTTTTAAAAATAATACACGCATCAGTCTGTTCAGTTTTTGTCATATTTATATACCGCAGTTATTCTCCAATATAATCTGTTATCACACAATCTGTATGAAATATATTACATATAAATATAGACACAATATCCCCATGCAATCTTTGCAAAATATATTGTACAGAAATAAAGCTATAATCAGTGTAAAATAGTTTTACACAAAGAAACCAATAGCAAAATTAAATTGGATAGATAGATAGATAGATAGATAGATAGATAGATAGATAGATAGATAGATAGATAGATAGATAGATAGATAGATAGATAGATAGATAGATAGATAGATAGACAGGCAGGCAGACTGGCAGGGAGACAGACAGACAGACAGACAGACAGACAGATAGATAGATAGATAGATAGATAGATAGATAGATAGATAGATAGATAGATAGATAGATAGATAGATAGATAGATAGATAGATAGACAGGCAGGTAAGTAGGTAGGTAGAGGAGACAGACATATATTCTGCTTGCTATATATTCTCACAGATAAAACAATCACATCATAATATGTGATGTAGTATAGCTGCAATCAGTAATCACAATTGCAGATATCCAATGCTGTTTATTGACCAAACTGTGGCACCTAATACAGTAACTTTGCTTATTATGTATCATGCCCACGGGGGAGGCTCAGCATGGGTTTGCTCACTTTGAGTAAAAACAACACTCTGTAATTGCATGATAAATTAATGAAGCACGTATTTCAAATAATTCTTCGTCGTACAGTCATTGGGCATAGTAGGCTGTGACCAATATAAGTATCAAGAAGCATAGACAATAATACTACAATGATACCACTGCAAGAAAAAATAACACCAGTAGATGAATTTTTATATTTTTCATCCAATTTGTTTATAATGTTTCTTTGGTAAATGGGTACAGAAATACAGTATATCTAATATTCTACTCACTGAAGGTGGTATTATTTGTGAGGGATATCTGAACATAACGTGTGCCTTTCATACTTTTCATTTCTATTTACAATTTGTACTTTGAAAAATATTCATGTTTCAAAATTTGCCATGCTACGTGGTATTTAATTTCTGTTCAAAGGAAAAAGGTTATGACTTTGTTTCGACACTGTGATTAGCTTTTCAATGTCTTTCTTTAGGTGTAATTATTTTTGCTTTCAAACGTAGCCATAACAATTTATTGAGTGATAAATGATGGACACTAACGTAGGACGTAGGTAATTCTTCGGCGTTGGATGGTTTCATTTGAGGTCACCTGAAGTGTCTACTAAAACACTTGTAACTGTAAATTTATTAATTTTTGTGTTGCTAAAATCACAGTTCACTAGATATGTGTTTGTATCAAATTGTTTGAAATAAAAACAATCAACTTTTCTTAGGTTATCTAAAACTATCATGAATGAAATCAACATTTATTAGGTCATCTAAAAATATCCTGAAAAAAAATGAATTTATGTTCGGCAACAGAAATCGGGACACAATTCATACTTAAAACGTTTTCGCAAACAGGTCCAAACCGTTTAAAAACACAGACATAAGAGCATGGCATGAACTATACTTTAGTCAGCTACATAGGCAAAAATTAAACACACCTACCAAATTTAATTTGCCGACTTCATTTCGCTTTTAAATTATAAGTGCAAACAAATTCCAGGACGGACAAAAGCAAGCTACGATGTCACTGGGGTAGACAGTGGGGATACAAAAACACGTATTTCATATAAAATTTGTTAATTACTACAATATTATTTTATTGATCTTTAAGCTATCAGTTTAAAAAATAGAATTTGCATTTCTCATTGCTTACCCTGTGGATATAATAACGCTCTTCAAGTATCCTTAATACAAAGATAATGAAAGCAAAAATTCGCCTTCCAAACATGACAACATTCTACCACAAAAACAAAAAAGTCGTAAAATGAGTCGATTTGATATTTCTGTATGCAGTTTATTTTTAAGCGCATATCTAACTTTAAAAAAAAACAACAAAAAAATCCTCACCCTTTTCCTTGCACTCTTTTGAATAGTTGGCATAGTGGAGATTGTTCGGACATTTCACAAGGCACTGACCTCTAAAGGATATGTATGGAGGCGCACAACGTGTGCAGTACTGTTTGTTAAAGCAGGCTTCACAGTGGGGAGTATGGCATTCTAAAATAGGTAGAAAGCAGTTTAAATTTTGCCATCTTCACATACATTATTGTGGCACGACTATATATATATATATATATATATATATATATATATATATATATATATATATATATATGACATGATATACCACGAGATGTAAAAAATTTCATTAAAAGGAAACGAAGCTTGCTGAGTTTCCTTTTAATGAAAAATGTATACAACGAGCAAGTAATAAAAGTAAAGCAGTAACAACACTTTGATAGATACACCATTCAAATGAACGCAGTGCCATATAAATTCAATTTGCAATGTTCTCTCTCTCTCTCTCTCTCTCTCTCTCTCTCTCTCTCTCTCTCTCTCTCTCTCTCTCTCTCTCTCTATCTCTCTCTCTCTCTCTCGTTCTTAATTTTAAGAAATTCCTGTCGCCAATAACATTCCACATACGGCCCTACCCCCCCCTCTCTCTCTCTCTCTCTCTCTCTCTCTCTCTCTCTCTCTCTCTCTCTCTCTCTCTCTCTCTCTCTCTCTCTCTCTCTCTCTCTCTATCTCTCATATCCTTTGGTCGGTTTCACTAACGTTTGCCATCATCATCATTCATAAGTCCAGAAATATTGTCGTAAAATCCTCTATGTCCGCTGTTTGATAGAGTTTAGCCCTTCTCCAGCTACGATGGTCATGAGAGAGAGAGAGAGAGAGAGAGAGAGAGAGAGAGAGAGAGAGAGAGAGAGAGAGAGAGAGAGAGAGAGAGAGAGAGAGAGAGAGAGAGAGAGAGAGATTTAAATAATAATAATCGATTTTTGAGAACATTATGGTATATTTAAGAAACAAAAAACACAACATTAAATATATCACAGTATGTGTACAACATAACAGAGGAATTTACTGGTTTGCAAAATTGTGTTATTGATAAACACTATTGATAAATCCCAAGGAAAGTGCACACGTATCGTTTACGACGAAATATATTTTTTTAGGTTTTTTGATGTAATTTCTATTTCAAGAATTTAATCCAGCCCAAATTCCTTTTTTCTCTCATTCCACATTTCTGCGGAGTTTGTCCCTTATGCTTGATAGGGGAGGGAGAACAGAAAGCAGACAGGATTCTGATGAAAAGGTGTACAATATTAAATTAATTTAGAAAGCGGGGATACTTTTCATGATGATTTTTCATACCTCACTAGTGACTAATTTGTGGAAATTGATCATTGATCTAAAATCAACTGCAGATGCTCGCGAGAACGTTTATATATGCGTATTATTGCACCATTGACGGATCACAATTTGATATGCCAAAAATATTGGTATATCAAATTCATATATATATATATATATATATATATATATATATATATATATATATATATATATATATATATATATATATATATATATATTTGAGGTTAGTGTATGCTAGTAGTTCGGGATGAAAGATGTAGATGGCTACATAGATAAATTTATCCACATTAGGTTTACTCGTTGTCTCTCAGTTCTGAATATCTGAAGAAATTAAGGTTTATGAACTTACTGTAACATTTGTTGTATATGATTCGTCTAACTCCATAGTAACCATCAGGACACGAATGTACACATTCTCCCGTCTGACGCATGCCGCTCCGGACCAACAGCAAGTACAAATTCGACAGACACGACGTGCAGCCATTGTACTCCGAGCAATGCATGCAGCCGATTGGGCAGGTAAGGTCCTGGCCGCTAATAGCTGAAATACAAACATATATTTGATGGAACAGTACTGCAGCAGATTAAATGTCACACATTACAATCATTCGTGTTTAGAACTTTTCTGGATTTTATCCCTACGCAGACCAACTCTGAGGTCAATCTGTACGTTAAGACGAACAAATTAGTTCCAAGCACTTGGTCCCATTACAATGTTAATTTTCATGACTTACTAATGCAGCGATTGGAAATAACTTTAACTAAACCTAATACTTTCTCCCGAAAACCTTTGTTACTATTTGTTTTTGCAAAGCGTAAAATTATCGGTGCTTATTGTATCACTTCTGTTGTAAAGCCCTTCAATTTTGGAGGTGAGTAAACCTTCCTTGTAGTTCGCGATCTCATAATACCTAAAACGAAGTGATGGGTGAAGTTTGAGCGGATGTCGACGGTAACTCGCTGTGATATACCTTTCGAAATCCAGACTATTTGAAGGCTTAAGCAACTTGACATAACTGTAAACAAAATATTGTCCATGTAACGAAATATATATATATATATATATATATATATATATATATATATATATATATATATATATATATATATATATATATATATATATATATATATATGCAATAAACTGACCACGAACAGTACGAAACTAGTAACTAACTAGCCTAAGCGCTTTCGACTCTTAATGAGTCTTTTTCAAAGGCAAATACAAAACATATATACGACAAACAAATAAACACAAAAACGTTGTGTTTGTAAACCTCTACATGGCTGTCTTCACATGCGCTAAAACTATAAATACAACCAGCTTGTTTAGACTAGTTGCAGAAACTGGAAACGTTGTATAATTCCCTAAAAGTCTACAAGCCAATGCTATTTTTACTTTTTGTACATTTATGTAACGCAGATTATATCCCGGATATTTGATTCTATACCGGTTATTCTTATAGTAAAAATTGAAGGATAATAAGAAGATTTAGAAAATGTTAAATTCTACTAGTGCATAGTTTTCATTTTCTAGTCTTCTTGGTTTAGACCGCTTGGTTTCAATGTTCTAAGGCGGCGTATCCATTATGATTCCTTTTCCTTCCTGGTTTCGGAACTTTAGCTGTGGTTGTTAGCAATAGCGATAAGTATTATATCACTAAAAGTGTGACCAGGGGAGGAGAAGTGTTCTGCGACCGGGCTTCTGTACAGCTTTTTTGTCATCCAATAAAATCTATGAAGGTTTATCCTTTTGTGTAGCTTTTCAGTTTCTCCGACATACTGAAGGCCACAGATCTTACATGTGATGAGATAAATCACATTCTTTGTTTTGCATGTTTTGTTTGGACCATGTATGTTTAGTTTTTCTTTAGTCACTGTGCTAGTGAATGTCTTGGTCTCTATCATATGTTGACAGGTTTTGCATCTTTTATCGCCACAGGGTCCAGATTGACTAGGTTGGTTTTGACTAGCGATTGGCGTTATCTTTGCCCTGACTAGGATGTCCTTTAGGTTTTTTTGGTCTCCGGTAAGCTACTACAGGTTTGTTCGGAAGTTTGTTTGGATTTGCCTTTGAAAAAGACTCATTAAGAGTCGAAAGCGCTTAGGCTAGTTAGTTACTAGTTTCGTACTGTTCGTCGTCAGTTTATTGCATCTATTTTAATTAATCCCTGACACACGTGATCCCTTGGTGGATCCTGTACGCTTGAAAGGGTTGTTATTCGCCATATGATTTGTATTCTTTATATATATATATATATATATATATATATATATATATATATATATATATATATATATATATATATATATATATATATATATATATATATATATATATATATATATATATATATATATATATATATATATATATTCTCCATATAGATGCATATAACCTTCTAGAGACAAAAGTACTTTTCACCTTTCAAGCAAAATAATTATATAAGATTTTTTGTGTTCTTTAGAAGGAATGAATCAATTACTAAGGTATTTATAATAATTACTCATGGTTTTAAGTGAAGGCTGTAGATATACTTTTAAAAACTGTTGTCAGTCCATTTGTCCTCGTGTTGTTTATGTCATGTAAAGAAAAAAAAAAGCCATTTCATAATAAGACTAACCATGAATGTTCTCTTACAAGATATATTTAAGAGATAATATGCTGATATGCAGGGACACTCGTATGTTTCCTAAAGCTCTGATTGTGCCTGAATTATGTTTGGCAGCAATTTTTCATTACATCTAATGAATTGAATGATATCAATGTACGATTAACGTTCTCTCATTATTCAAATGCAGTCAGGTGATAATATGCTAAGAAACTGAAAATTAATATCATTTATAACACTTAGGTATCATCGTCAATTCTACAATTTTAAAACTCCTTTTTACACGATCAGATCTGACTTTGTGTAAGATTCGAAAAATGCGAAAAAATAATCAAGTATTTGCTTTGATCTCGGATAGCTCCAGATTTTTGGACCAAAGCCTACACTATTATTTTCTTAAAGTATATCATGTATACGCAATTTGTGATGAATCACAAACGCTTTTAAATATTGAATATATTTCCATTGTATTTATAAATGTGTTATCCAAACCTTTGTGTGTCATTTTCAGTTCTTGACAAAACCGTAACTAGCCCCAAAGGATCTACGCAATCTGTGAACTATTATAATTATGAAATATAAAAATTGCAAATAAAATACTCGTTCTATGTATTGCCTCTCTTTGTACACTATATGTGAAATATGCGAGGACAATGACGATGTCCTGGTTAGCGTTGTCTCTTAACTTACATCATTACCAGATAATTGGGTCACCGATAACTGCCATCTAGAGCAATGAATTAATATTTCGATTTTAATCCTGGCATTCTGGTTATAGTTTCAACTACGAGTAAATGTGTTAACATTACACTAGAAAGTAGTAGAAAGATGGAGCAATAATAATAATAATAATAATAATAATAATAATAATAATAATAATAATAATAATAATAATAATAATAATAATAATAGTTATTATTATTATTATTATTATTATTATTATTATTATTATTATTATTATTATTATTATTATTATTATTATTATTATTATTATTATTATTATCATCTGTACCCAAGAAGTCTTAGGTGTTAAATACTTTAGCATCTACGGATCCCACCCTAAGTAAGTATGGAATATTTCTCTTTTCAAGTCGAATAATGTTTTTAAAAAAATTTAATTAAGGTCTGTATTTGATAGGTATTATACATAAATATTCAACGTAACCTGAAAAACCGAAGCGCTTTTTTCCGACAATTTGTACTAACCTATGAAATTCATTCGCGTGTCACACGATGGGAAATAACCACAACAGATTTTACTAAGTTTCTAACGATTTAGTTCCCTTTCCAAACAGTGAATCTTAATACTTGGTTAAGAACGGGCATACACCCGTACACTGAGGAATTTATGTTGAACAAAAAGAGACCCAATATATGAGGACCTATGTTTAACATCCCGCTTAAAAAATATTTTTATGGACCAAATTTAACTTTGATCAAATAAACACTAAAACTAAATACGATTTGTATTTGTATAAAGAAACAATGATATGTTAAGTTTTAGAACGTCACAAGTTTACAAAGTTTAACCAACAAATATACAAATATAAAAGTTATTAAATGTATTTACTAATTAATATTTATTTATTTGCTTATAGTTTAGATTTTACAAGCGCGCATTTTGGGACTGGATTATATTTCCTAAAGTAAAAAAAAAAACAGTATACACAATATAAATCCATATCGATTTCATCATGTTCCCTTTTCACTTCATGGTCTGCGCAAAATACATCTTACACTTTAAGAGTCGGTTCAAAATAGATTTGTGCCAAACAAATTCTCATTTTTAATGTTAGCGCCTTAAACAAATTGTCGGTGACTCTTTAAGGTGCGCCGTTTTTCTTAATTTTTATAAATTTTACTGTGAATTTGTTTTCCTGTTAGTTTCAAAATGGTGAAAATGGTGAAATCAGGACTGTGTTCAATGTACAAAAAATAAATGACTGATACTTGCATTAAAAGAAGGTCAAGTTTATACTACAAACTATATTATCACATGCCTCCATGTGATGTCTGAGTCGCGAATGCAGGGTAGACTTCTAGATAGTATTCACCTGAATTGTGTGATAATAAAAGATTATTTAATGTTTAAATACAAAACAGCGTATTCTCTCTCTCTCTCTCTCTCTCTCTCTCTCTCTCTCTCTCTCTCTCTCTCTCTCTCTCTCTCTCTCTCTCTCTCTCTCTCTCTCTCTCTCTCTCTCTCTATTCTTAGTAGCTTTAGACAAGGGTGGGCGGAATACGGTCTGCATTCGCATCCGGTTTGTGACCTGGTTTAATTATTTGATTTCATTATAGGGTGTGGCTTTAACAATCAATTATCCTCCCCGCGCCATGGAGAAAGTTGCCAAGGGTTCTAAACACTGTTGTATATACTATACATTCATGCAATTCAATGTATTCGTTCACATTTTTTCACATACTTTAGCACCAATAAAATTTAACTTGTGATTATAAAGACCTATTTTTCTTATCAACTTGCTACGCAAAGGTTTTGGATCATGTACAATACATACACCAGGATCTCTTGTTATTTCATTCTTAGCCCAAGTCTTCAAAGTTGTATCCGATTATAGGCGTAAAATAAAATGTAAATGTTCTTTCGGGTTGCATTATTTATGTTTCATGCAAGATTTCACTCCAGAAATCTCTGGTACTTTTCTAAAGCGCCGGTTCTTTTGCTGCTTATTTATTTATTTATTTAGTTGTCGGCCATAATGTCGAGGAGCAAATTTAATATGATATTAAAATTGAGTGAGAGAAACGTTTGGCATAACATTGTATATTTCATTTGTTGAATTATTTCTTTAAGTATTGTCTCTTTCGTTTAATCTTTTTTAAATAATAATATATTACAAAATTATGAAACTTTGATTGTGTTTATTTTTATTATCACATATAATTGTACTAGACTGCTGTTTTGTTTATTTATTTATTTATTTATTTATTTATTTATTTATTTATTTATTTTTAACCGCTCTGGTGGCCTAGTGATTATATCGTCCGCCTCGGATGCGGGTGGTTATGAGTTCGATCAAAAATGATACTAACAGCTACTTCGCTTAGCGCTCAGCATAAAGATTAGTGTTAAGACTGGTCAACCTAGTGTCAGGATAATGTGACTGGGTGGGACATCATGTTTCGTGTTTGCAACTTGATGCCTCACTATAAACTGCCACACTGCAAATATCGTAGCAATATGACTGAAAAATTGTTAAAGCTACGTTAAAAATCATAATCTAAATCACATCACATATTTATTTAGTTCTTCTTTCTCGTGAAATGCATAAATATAACTATCAAATCAAAGAGCCAACGAAATAAGCTCGTCTGCATCAAGAGAAGTAATCTCTTATTGATAGATAAATGTTAGCATGATTAAATCTGATTGGATGAAAAGGTCATGTTGAGTAAACCTTCAGGCCGGAAAGTACTGACTATTAATAAGAAACAAGAAAATCTTATAACAGACCACGCAACGGCAAAATGAAAGCGCTGCGGAATTCAGTCTTGGCTTGCGACGATGAGGATTGGCATACATTTTCTTCACAGGAGACAACTCGTCCAGGCATAATATATTCCATTTCAGTGGCTAAGGGAGATCATCTTTGATTGAAGGCTGTGGGGTGGGTCCACTATCTTTTTTTTTTTTTAACAGCAGTTTTAACATATTATTGACTAGGTCATGCAGACGAAGTGCGAACAAAGTTCATTTCCCAAATGACACTGACGCATAGCCTACACGGGTTATCTTGGGCGCGTAAAAATCCTGCAACCCTTGGATTACGAGTCCGACGCTCCTCAAACAGAACTAAATTATCTCCCCTGATTCAGGAAGCAATTGTTCGCGATGCGGTGAATGGAAGAAAATCGATAATACACAGTTTGCATTAAACACTAAAATTAAAGTCACATTCCAGATAATGTAATTGCAAAGGAGTGATTCCTTACGTAAATTATATAAATATATCAATTATAATGGATACCATCGAAGTACGAATGGAAGTTATTTACAATCAAAACCTACAAGCGCTATGGCCTCGTTTTTTTTTTTTTTAAATTATTAACGTGTCCAATTGTTTGTTTTAAAGTCTAGCGTACATAATTTCACAAGAAATGTCGATGGTTAACAATTATTTAATAGCAAGAGGAAAATAATCATAGTTCTTATTGCTACCGTAAAACTTAAAACGAAAGCAATTTGCTATATTGCCCTGTACCACTTCAAAGAATTTAAATCTTGGAGATAACCGCGAGTTTAGAAGGCCATCTGCAACAGTCGAGTTCAAGTCTCCCTTTTTTTCTTAAGATTGTTTGATTGTGTTGCTTACACATAAACAGGCAACCGCTCCGGTGGCCCAGTGGTTAGAGCGTCCGCCTCTGATGCGGGAGGTCGTGGGTTCGATCCCCAGTCAAGCCATACCAAAGACTTACAAAAATGGTACTAACAGCTTCCTCGCTTGGCGTTTAGCTTTAAGAGGTTAGTGTTAGGACTAGTCTGCCTGGTGTCAGGATAATGTGACTGGGTGGGACATGCTACATGAATACGGCATGATGCCCCAGTGCTAGATATCACTATAAGCTGCCACACTGCAGACATCGTAGCAGTATGACTGAAAAATTGTGCTCCATGTTTATAGTTTTGTTGTGAAATTACCGCCTTGAGTTTTGGTACAGTTCTTCATTTTTACATAGTTTAAATATTATTTTAATTACCATTTTCACTATTGTGATGATGTGCAGTTCAACATTAATACATACACATATTATGACAACTGCAGACAATAGTCTATGATGTATAAGAAGGAACGACGCTTTAAAACTGGCATGAATTTTTCAAATATTTAATAAATCAAACGAATACTAATACACGACACACACAATAATAATACAGTCATTCCATCACTACAAATTTGTTTTATGTACTGACTTTGGGCAATACAATTCATGACACATCATTTAATACCGGTCTTTTTTTTTAGCAATAGTCGTGTATTTTTGTCTTTATCAACAAAATACAACATCCATGAATGAAATCAGCTATATAATCTATTTGCAAATTAATTACATGTAAGTACTCATTTTCGTAGGACGACCTTAAATTTATTGCAGTCTAAGAAAAACAATGATGATTCGCATTCATTTTGGACTGCAAGTTTGTTTGGGGGTGGGGGTAGATTGTACTGCATGAGCTACGACATGTTTATGATCTCGCCATCTACTATAATAAACCCTGTAATCAGTAATTAATCTCAAAACTGGCCGCCATTTACTGCACCTGTATCCGTGTGGAATCTTCGCACATCCTAATAATGGACCTATTCGCATTATGCCAACTTTTATAGCAGTCATTATACTTGGAACATACAAGGATTTCAGGTCTGTACAACTTATTAACAAACTGTAATTACAGATTTCGACAAGAACATAAAAAATGATGTTGTAACTACATCTTGCGCGTGCTATAGAAAATGCTAAACAAGACCCAGACAATTTTTGTGCCAAATATTTGGTCGCGAATGCGTCCCTGATTAGTTTTTTTCTTACTATTTCATTTGTTCCTCATTTTGAGTTTCTCTTTGTAGCGTGAAGTAGAAGCCACGTGATCACATTGACGTAATTATTTGTCAAACACAGTTACCGATGACGAGTACCACCCCATCCAAAGAGTGCGATATCACATGCGCAGTAGAATAATAGTAATGGTGAAAATGACTTTTCATGCTCTGATCCAAACAAAACATTATCAATTACAATAAAACCTACTGTAACAAAACACAACGGCAAGACAGTCGCCTTCACAAAACACCATTGCCCCGCTGTCTTTTCTTGAAACGACTTAACAGAAACTACAATGAAACCTACTGCAACTGCCGCCTTGTATAAGACAGCCTCAAAATTCCAACATAAAACATTATATGTGATATAAATTCAAACTCCATGTAATAGCCTCCTCTAATATTCAAGGTAGTTTTAATCACCCAACGGTGGCTCTTTTATACTGGTGTCGCTGTTTATTGTTGCATCGAGATCTGATATACAAATATCGGGCTGCATCTTGGCGTAGAACTGGATGAAAAAAAGACAAATCACTATATGCCTGATTTCACTGTAATTAAGATATAACAAAAATAGTGTGAAAGTAGGCCAAGGGATGCATTAGTCTCCAGTAGCAAGCCCACATCCGCTCAAAGATCATCCTTTTCTAACCTCGCGCATAAAAACAAATATGGCGTACACCGAAATTAGTGCCATAAAGATAAAGTTAACATGAAGAAAAAAAATTATTGTGTATTAATGCATTATGGTCCCCTCATAAAAACCGTATATTTCACGCTGCCGGTATAAATAAACAACTTTTTCCCCACTCAGAATGCAAAATAACAGAACTGAAGAAAAGCGAAAATGTCACTCATTTCATAAATTTGACATGATGCTGTTACATTTGATACTATCAGATTATAACAAAAGAACATAATTCGCTTACATATATTATAGGGCTCAAAATGTACAATGGAATCAACGTAGTCACTTGACATAAAGTCTCCAAATTGACTTCGTTGTCTTCGTTTGCTACACTGGAACAGAAACTGAATTAATATTCGAAAATTTGTTTCTGTGTAGTTTATTCAAAGGATGACTTAATCATCTATATCTTTGAGCACTGGATATTCACGGAATAGGGTGAGATTTGTTGAACACTTTGAAATATGCATGTGCAGATTCCTTCAGGCCTCCGGTAGGATAATAATTTTTGAGTTACACCTTATGATGTAAATGTACCCTGATAAAATCTGGTCGCCGGCTGAATGCACCTTGCGGGCTATAGACATCCTCGCTAGCCAAGGTTCCGGTATGTTAACCTATCTAGATCCTGGCGGATCGATCAGATAGTTTGGTGCTTCGGGTCTATAAATTTCATTGGATGAAGCGGCAAGCCACCTCATACAATGAAAATCAAGTTGTTCAAATTTGAACACTGTTCCTACTTAATCTAGACAAGGGAGGCACACAAATGAACAGGATTCATAAATCAGTGATTTTCTACTCTCTCGTACGAGATCATACCATGAATGTTAAAATTATAAATTACCCTTTTGAAGTCAGTTGCCTCCACCATTTTCGGATTATATGCAATGCACCACTGTTACACGTTATTCATAAGTTGGTAATTACATACTATGTGAGCCAACTCCTAAAATCCAATAGATGTCGTTAGAGCAACGTGCAGAAATATCTGATCGATCCGCCAAGGTGTATCTCTGTTAATACATCGGAACCTTGGCTAGCGAAGATGGGCTGTTGATGGCACATGACTGTTTAAATTCTTCTTTCTAAAATCCTTAGCTTTTATATATGGATTAGATTCCACATAATTTCTCTATTAAGTTGCTTTCATCACAATGAATGTCAAATGTCTTTAAGGAATTATATGCATGGTTTTCACTATTTTCTGACATCTTAAAAGAAATGTCCATAGTAAAAAACGCACCAACCTCCACTTCAAAAAAGTTTTTTGCTTTCATCTTTTGACACTATTAGTCATCAGGAATCAAAGAGCATGAGGCGTTATATAAGATAACAACATTAGTGTGGCACATATTTTATTCCACGAGTTTTCTTCTTCTCCTTCCGCTGTTAAAACGACAATTCTGCGAACACTATCACATGATCAGCAAGTTTAAATGTAAACAAAAGTCATGTGCATTACAATTAATGCAATAATTTTAATTTACCAGGAAGACCCCGGTCCTACAGCAATGGAATAGTTGTTCTTATAAAATGCTATAAATTTTAATCCAAGACGTGTCAGGCGCTGATATAAACTGTTATACGTATGTTATGTATACTTCTTAAGGCAGATGCCTGCATTAAAAGGGGTCTACAATTTCCATAAGAAAATATTCCCTATGTATGTATGTATGTATGTATGTATGTATGTATGTATGTATGTATGTATGTATGTATGTATGTATGTATGTATGTATGTATGTATGTATGTATGTATGTATGTATGTATGTATGTATGTATGTATGTATGTATGTATGTATGTATGTATGTATGTATGTATGCATGCATGCATGCGTGTGTATGTATGTATCTATGTATGTATGCATGCATGCATACATGCATGTATGTGTGTGTGTGTGTTTGTGTAAGTGTGTGTTACAGCCATATATATCGTCAACAGTTAAAATGTGATTATATTCCACCGTAATTTAGGGAGATATAAAACTTTTCATGTATTTAGTAAACCCACTTTGGGCTATATTATCTCCATGTAGATAGAAAATCTTCAGGTAGGATGAAACCCGAGGCAGATGTTTGTCACGCTAAATATGGAAATCAGCCCCATTGGGAAGAATTATTCTTTCTAAACATTTTTGCTGGGAAAAGAAAAAAAAATACTTTTCCATCTATTTCTAAATAAATGAATCTATTTTTTTACGTGCATCGTTTATCAACAGAGGATATAAAATTTCTAAAAATTAAATAATTTGTCCGATTCTAACGATTGGCATAGCCTATCAAAACCAAGGCAAAGTTCATATTTAGATAAAATAGTTGTATCCAATTTTTAATTTCGAGATAATTTTTTCTTACGCTAAAAACATATATTTAAAATGGAATAAGCATTTCACGTGCATGCGTGCGTGCACGCGCACGTGTGTGTGTGTGTGTGTGTGTGTGTGTGTGTGCAGTTACGTTTCAAGTTAAGTTACTGGGAACTCATTTAATCAAAACGAAGCTGCGTTTCTCAATGTAATTAATAGTTAAGAACCTCACTTTAATGGCCTAAGACATTACAACACTTATAATACTATATAAATTGTTAATGAAGCAGAAACCTGTTGGAGATAAGTAAAATCCAGGTGTTGTTTATATCAAGAGATTTTCACAGGTGATGCGAAACACAAGCCTCAGGTTTACCCATGAATATTTCATCAAATTTCCCGGAAAGAGAATAAAACATCTGTTAAAATTGACGAAATATGGCTGATCTTCGTAACCTGCTGGGGGAAATCTATTTCTTCAAAATGGGATTGAATAATGATTTCTTTCATTTCTAGTTTCGTAGGGGCTGCTGTTTTCCGGAAATATATAAACGTAACCTGTTGTACATCTGTTCTCAAAACCATCAAATAAAATAAGATTAATAGCTGGAATATACATCTTAACTATTTATCGGATTCGAAAATCTTCACAAGTTGCGTATTAATTATCGTATATGTATGTATGTATGTATGTATGTATGTATGTATGTATGTATGTATGTATGTATGTATGTATGTATGTATGTATGTATGTATGTATGTATGTATGTATGTATGTATGTATGTATGTATGTATGTATGTATGTATGTATGTATGTATGTATGTATGTATGCATCATGCATGTATGTATGTATGCATGTATGTATGTATGTATGTATGTATGTATGTATGTATGTATGTATGTATGCATGCATGCATGCATGCATGCATGCATGCATGCATGCATGCATGTATGTATGTATGTATGTATGGTCCATTCTTTTTTTTGAGCAAGAGACTGCTGACCAGTGAATAAGAGCAAATGCGATTTCCGCTTTGAACGATTTGTAACTCTCTACTCATTTAGATTGTATTTATTTCATACACATACACACATACCGGCTTTCTAAATCTCACGCATCCTTATTATTAATGGCCTTCATATTTAATTTATCCATTGTATTATTCAGAAAAACGGACTAGTTCCTAAAGTCAAACATAAACGAATAAACATATAAATTCATTTATGTAAATACAGCAATTCTTGTAATCATATAAATTTGTGGTTCTTGCAGAATTCAGCAAAATGACTGACCATAGCCTATAATGTCATAGTCCTTATCTACACTGTGGATGTGTGTATGTGCGTGCGTGCGCGCGCGTGTGTGTTAAAAATAATATCAATCTTGTGCACATGCATCGCAGCAGAGATACTGCTTTCAAACACAAAATAATGGGGACGTGGAGAGAGGCAAAAAATATGCTTTAAACAAAGCCTTCGATTGGCGAACAGACGTCTCGGATTTTAAACTACTCGTCTATCTTTTTATACTTTCAATTAAAAGAGACAGCTTACATTTAAGAGGTTAGTATCATCACATTCATCGCAAGATCGGTTTTAACATTTTGATATTTCTCTCATGAATAATACTTAGGGAAGTCTTCGCGATTTACTTTCAAGTATTTAAATGTTTGTTTTTTTGTGGTGGGGGTCGTGTCGTTTGTAAAAGTAGAAGTTGATTTTATACTGAATGTCAATGAAATCGAATATATAGTGTCTATGGTCATGTAGTTCCAAAAATGTTGAAGAACAAACATATGTAAAGAGAGTCATGTGTATATACAGGCTTTATAGTTTCATGGCATATCGACGAGATCTGGATGTCATTTGTCTCGAAGTGGCTTTTATATTTTGGGGTGGGGTTGGGTAAGGAAATAGTTTAATTCCTTGCTTTTGTAATGTAGATTGCTTGGTTAAACATTATATTTTCTGCACATTTTCTTTTCTTTTAACACATTATAGTTGTTTTCGCAATGATTTAAACTTTTGTAGGTAACTGGTATTGCTTGATTCTGGCAAAATTTTTTAAATATTGATTTTTATCCAGCATGTCTTGCTCAGAGATGCATTTTTAAAAACACCCACTTTATGCCTCCTAATCCGATTCTGAAGTCCGAAGAACAAGCTCTAGGAAAAAATGTATCTACATCAGATACTTTTAATTTTATTTGCTACGTTTATTCGGTTCTTTCATGTACAGTTTTACCATTCCTCTGTATTTATAAAATAACTACTTCAAATTATTTAGTCACCATGTGTTATATTAATCTAAATGTGCTCTCATTAAATTGTTTTTTTTTGGGGGGGGGGATAACGTTGTAAAATGACCTTGTGAACTTTACATGATCTTCAATTTGTACTGTAGGTTTAGCCGAAAAAAATCTGTGTTACGTCAAGTATGTAATTTGTTGTTTTCTTATTCCAAACTGTTTTATCTATCTTACTGTCAGAATAGATGATGCTTGTCTTAATATTGTCCTCATCAAATCTTGCTGCTGTGAGTTTGACGCCATTTTTCAGCATACGACAGGTTATACATGGCGGTCGTTTCATCTTTTGGTGGAAGATCTCCGAAAACGCATGGAAAGAACCACCAAGACACGGGAAGCTACCGGCAAACTTTTTCAGATACCAACATTGACAGAGGCAGAGACTCAAACCCACGCGGATAGAGGTAATATGGCGGTGATCGGATTGGTAATACGATCTCCTTTGGCCCCTCATTAAACGTAATAAGTGAATCAACCCGTTCCTAACTCAATGCAGTATATCTGTTTTTACAAATCAAAATTTATTTCAATTATATATTATTTTATAATGCAAATAACTTCCACCTTATATTTATCCCATGCCAACTTGTAAACAGTGCATTATTTATACCGATATTCTTGTTTTCGTGTTAAAATCATATATTCACTCATTGAATACTGTTGAATTCAACACAATATAGCTTTTGTGATATTATGTTCTGTAGAAATAATTCAATGAATATTGAGCTTTGCCAATTGTTTTCATAGTTTGAGTGATCTATATATTTTTGATGATTTTAAAAAAGCCAAATTCACCTTATTTCAAATTGATGTCACAATATCACTGACTTCTAGCTTTACTTTGTAATATTCTTGTGTAGAGTTACAATAATACTAAAAGTTAGCAAGACTCGTCCAGCCACGACCATCTGCTAAATACTATCTGCTAACAACTCACTTCCCTTATAGCTAAAAATTTAGATGAAATGTTAGTATGATATGCAATAAATATCTTTATTAATAAGAATCGAAAGATAAACTTGGAAATGCAATAAATCTGTGAATAATGGTCGACATATTCGTGTTATCAACCATTGGTTACATATAAGCATGGAATAAACACTTGTTTTCAAGAGCGTAATGGAAGATGATTATGATAAGTTCAAACAGGTGTTGAGCGATTCCTCAAATCGATATGCGTGTAGATTAAAGAAGCAAAAAAAAAAAAAACAAAAACAAAAAAAAAACACTGGCCAATCGTGCAACAGGTGGAAACATTAAACATGGGAAAATTCGACCTTAAAACAGCGCGATGGCAGAATGGTTGTATCCCACAGAGGAGTTTCGAATTATTTTTTAATGATTTTCCTTTAATTAGTGTTTTTATCATACTTCTGATATAAAAATGTATTTGAGGTACACTTTGAGTTATTTCTAACCATACAACGTAATGAATCAATATACAACCGTATCAGACATAGGTTGCAATCACGCAGTCGCACATAATCTTTAAACACAAATTATGTGATTAAATTTTAAACTACAAAGCGATTTTACAGATATCTCGAATTCCAGTTATGTTCTGCTAGAGATACAGCCAAAGGAGACAAGTCCATGAAGCGTTTCTACGAGGGAAGAAATTCTTTTCTAAAGCCAACGGTTCAATCACAACGTTGTTGCCGTTCAACTAAATAGATTGTTGTTGTTGTTGTTGTTGTTGGGCTTGACGCCATTTTTCAGCACACGATAGGCTAAACATGGCGGCAAGTATTAATAGTGGAGGAAGAAACCGGGAAATCCGCGGAAAGAACTACCGACCCACGAGAAGCTACTGGCAAGCTTTCTCACATATCCAAATTCGCCGAATCTTAGACTCGAACCTACGCAGACAGAGGTGACATGGTAGTGATCCCTAAAGGAGAGAGCTTTAGACCACTCAGCCACTCAGAGCCTCCAACGAAATAGATATGCACAGCTTGGATGTCTCCGCGTCACTTGAACGTAGTTGAATGGAACTCATTCAATAGTATGATGTTGATAATAACACTGGCAAATGGTATGGTATTTATACTAATACCGGTAAATGATATGAAATTGATACTAACACCGGTAAATCGTATGGTATTGATAATAACACCGGTATATGGTATGATATTGATTTTAACACTGGTAAATGGTATATTATTGGTCCTAACGCCGGTAAATAATATGGTATTGATTATAACACCGACTCAAGATCTTAAACTTATTTCTATAATCTAGTCATTTTCTTTAACTTTGCATGTTTATGTGATTCGGGAATTAAATCAACATTTCAGATGTGTACTTATCTAGAGAATATATATTATTACATTACGTATAATTTATGGTGACTCATGGATTGCTGAAAAACAAAATCAACCGTGTCCGAAGTGGTCAATACCGTACTAACGGGGAAGGGAGGTACTAACGGGAAGGGCGGGAGCGATGGGATGGTTGCCCCGGGTGCTAGAGGTCTTGGGGCGCCAAAACTGCTGTGAATAATAGAATTCTGATGCCAGAAAATGCCACCAAATGGCATTAAATAGCAACAAACAAAAAACATTATTGGCGGCCAGGGCTTCGCCCAAGGACAGCTCACAGTGCTCTTCAATCCCAAACCACCGAGCTGGTAGGAGGGGACACTAGCCTTCTTCCAATAACACCCCAAGGCTTTGTTTCCTCGTGCCTTGTATTCTGGCCCTTTGGGCCATCATCGTCGCCATAGGCACCATTTACGCCACTGGCCACGTGCGCAATTTACCATTATAACGCTACTGGAAGTGGTAGCGATGTAGAATTATGTTTTAAATGGATCAAATTCCTGCACCAAGTCACTACATATAAGAATCATCTTCCTGACGACTGACGACGTAGTGTAAGTACTGATGATGTAAAGCAGTCGTATGTTTATAATGTGTGTGTGTATGTATGTGTGTGTGTGTGTGTGTGTGTGTGTGTGCGCGCGCGCGCGCGCGCGTGTGTGTGTGCGACACAAAAATGATATATCATTCTCTGAAGAAAAATAATTTCAAGCAAATGTAATTAAAAGTTTTTCAACCGTTTTGAGAAGTTGGTAGTAGGGTTGCATGTGTCTGCTATATGGACGTCACCACATAAGCAAACGTATTCGTAATCTAGATATGGGCAAAATCCTTTAATATTCTAAAGACACCCAGTTTTACAATGTGTTTAGTTCGCTAATATAACGGTCTCCAAAAGGAAAATTAAACTGAACAATACCAGATTCCGTTCTATTATAAGAATATTGCAGAACATAACCCCAGTACAAATGAAAACTATATACTCACTGTTAAATCGTGCAAAATGAATATCTAAGTTTAAGTCATCTAGTAGTGCAGTCATAGTTAAGTGCAAAAATGAAAGTCCGTCTACAGATGAAACATTATGTGGAATTAATTTGGACTTTAGAGATATTGGTGTAATATGCCACAGCAAGAACTTAAAGTGTCTTGCCCAGGGACACACTACGATAGCCTATATGGGTTGATCCGTTTGTGGGAATCGAACCAGAATCTCTTTGACGAGTTCAATGTCTAAGCAACTGAGCTATCGCGTCTTCTCGTAATACACTATCAGATGAAGTGAAAGCAAAAAAAAAAAAGTCGCGCGAGGATGAAGAAAGCTTGATAATCCAGTGTTCAAATGAGTCTTCAATGTATTATAAATAGCTGACGAGTTAATAACCCTGATAACTGAAAAATGTTCCACTGTATGTCGAGCTTCTGTATCAATTATCCCTTCATAATAGCAAATTCTCGCTCAGCAGTCGCACTTGACGGTCTTCCAGAACGTCGATCATCCTCCAGGGATTGGTAACCATCCTTAACACAATGAAAACACTTCCAAATTGTAGGATATGACAGATATTTACATCTGTCTTGATAACAGCCGGAAAGTACCGTGAGAGCCTTCGTATTTTACAGCATGATTTCTCACTGTAGCAGAATTGTTCTGCTTCTCCGATATTTTTAGGTCTCTGTGATTTACCTATGGTATGTCAGACGCATAAAACTGCATGTGTCCGGCGTTCTGTAAGTTCAGCTGCAGGTCGTCTTATAAGATCTTTTTGTATATCGACCGACGTTATGTTTGTTGCAGGTTTAAGAAAACCAACAGTTATTGCAAAATATTCGGACCATTTTAGATTTGCCTTATATATTGACTAAATAACAGGCCAATTAAACATATTCAAGCCAAAGAAAACGTGTTAATTGACTGTGACTGTAAAATATTTGCTTTAATGACACAGTTCTTTAGTTTGATGTACACAGTGATATATTCGTTTTCATCAATGAAATTCAGATTGGCTGCTTCAGCGACATACTTGAAAAGATTTTTTCATTTACAAAAGAACCAAAGGATGCTCCGACTGCGTTCGCGGTATATAATAAAAGCCGCCTTATGGAAAATAATGTCATTTTAGCATTATTAAGTGCAAAGCTGGAGAAACGTGTTTATTATGAAAAAAGAAGCAATTCTATGTTCAGTAATGAAGATATATTTATTGTATCTTTTACTGACAGTTTATTAAAATTACAAAAAAACAAAAAAAAAAAAACAACCATAGTTACACAAATGTATGATACTGTTAACGTGGACAACTAAAAAAAACTCAGTTCTATGTATCTACCCAAATATATCTGATTTGCCCCACCCCCAAATTTGTGGCCGCCAGCTAGGTTAGAATATATCCATATGAAATTTTAGTTACATACCTGAATGTCTTAGGTGCTGATCTGACATGCCAGTTTTCTGTTATTTGAGACAAATAATTCAGGTGTTAATTTGAAATTTATGTAAAAGCACCACATAACCCCCTGGTACGAACCCACTGGGATGTAATCAAGGTTCAAAAAATGTTTTTGGCATAAACACTAATATGGCTATCGTTGACCCAACTTTTCTGTACCTACCTTTAACGGTACCTGAGTGTTTTTGTTTTGTTGGCATCGAACCCACAACCCTTGTGATTACTTAGTTCAATCGCATTATGTATGTTTTTATGGAATGTGTCACTATATTTCCGTTGTTCTTTAAAAAGTGCAGGTATAATAAATACAAGTAACAGTGTTATATTCAGATTGATCCATGAATTTTTAACTGCGATCTCCCTCCACTAATTAAAAATCCATTAATTTTGGATTGTTTCACTTTTATTATTACTTTTATTGAATTCAAAATTTCATACATTTCGTCAGTACAACATAACAGATTCTTGCAACTAATATTAAATAAATCAAACAGACAATTATATGAATAAATGCAGCAATTTATCTGGCACTATATTTTCAACGATTACGTGTACATGTAAAAAAAAAACCACAGGAAGTTGGGTTGAGGGTGCGTGCATGGGCTCTTGGGATATGGTATGGGTGGGTGTCGTATTATATCCATAAAGTACAAGCAATTACAGACTTTACCCTATCAAAAAAAAAAATCCAGAATGGTAGGCAGTATGATTTCAGATACAACACGCTCGAAGGTGCTCTAGCTATTAAAAGTTACTCTTTTAAACAAAGTATTGAGTTTTTTTTTAATAAGTTTGATTAGAAATAGTTCGAATGTTGTATTATCGATCAAGCATGGTATTCAGACGAATGATTCGCTATAACAAAAACAACTTTTGAGGCTCGCACACAGCACGCTTGCGAGAAAAAAAGATATTAGTATACTGAAGGCAACATAATACTAACGGGGACGCTCTAAAGATATGAAATTCAGACAGAGAGTGACCGGTGTAAGGTGAAACTGTTTACATTTCCAACATGCACAATGTTGAGAAAGCTAGCATACCGCTATGTTACTTTCATGTACTATGGCAGAAATATCTTTGCATATAGAACTTTTGAAAATTGTACATGATCTAAGCACACGGCGAACCAAAATGACTGCTCCAATGTGCTCAAAAATTCAACCTGAAGTAGTGTTAACTACACTGTCTTCACCAGTTATTCAAATAGAAAAAAATCTAAGTTTTCCAGACTAGACAATATCATCCATCTATCTATCTATCTATCTATCTATCTATCTATCTATCTATCTATCTATCTATCTATCTATCTATCTATCTATCTATCTATCTATCTATCTCTCAATATATATATATATATATATATATATATATATATATATATATATATATATATATATATATATAGAGAGAGAGAGAGAGAGAGAGAGAGAGAGAGAGAGAGAGAGAGAGAGAGAGAGAGAGAGAGAGAGAGATTAAAAAGAAGTTTTCGGCTCTTTTTTAAATACAATTTATTACTTAAATCCAGGAAATAAAAACGGCCAAAAGGAGCAAGCAGTTTGTGATAGGTACACATCTTAAGAAAGGCCAAGTTAAATACTTTATAACATAGATTCCACCTATCAATCCTACACCAAAATAAATGGAATATACAGTTCTCTAAACATAATTCAATGTATACAAGGTCATTTTTTTTAAATAGCCAGGAAACCGGGGTAAGTCCTTTTCATTAAAATTCTAACCCTATGCAAAATAAGAAACTTCGGAGCGCAACTTTAATACAAATTTGAAAATGTGTTTTATTATTTTATTATTTTCTTAACATCATGTGTGATGTTCTCAACCAAATGGTACAAAACCATTAATGTTATGCACGAAAATAAGCTAGTTATGCTTTTTTTTTCTTCTTACACAATATGCCGTGTGGCAGTATTACGTGTGCAATGAACTTAATTATGGGGAAATCAGAAGTCTTGAACACAAGAATTAAGTAAACTTAAATATGAACTGTTACATTAAGTGAAATAAATATTGTGCGAAAATGTTTCATTTCATTCATTTGTAATAAGATTAATAAATAAAAGATAACATAACAAATTCGCTTTCTGATATATTCTAGTATTAGAACAATAAGAAAACATTTTAACCTTTGACCTTTGACCTCCATCAACCTCATCTGTTCCAACCTTTTGCAAACTGTAAAATATATTTGTGACATTTCAGGAATAACTGTGGCAAGTTTTAAGTTCCTGTCATTCAGCACAACATCGGTTTCTATGTTGAGAAAATGCAATATGCATCTTCTACATGGCTCACTGTTCATCATGAGGGTGTGGGGTGTTGGGTGTTGGGTGTCGGGTGTTGGGTGTGGGGTGTGTGCATGTATTGTATTTTGCTACTCATAAATATTGCTCTGGAAAGAAAGAAAAACACAGAAGAATTATTCAAGAATAGTTTTGTTGCTTGCGACTTAAATGTTTCAGCTATAGAATAAAACTAAATCATACGACAATAATACCTATGCTCTCTTGGGGGGGGGCTCTATAGATGTTATGAGCTTTTGAGAGAGAGACCGGTGTAAGAAGTTGTTTACATTTGCAACATACACAAATGTCTTACTTTCATGTACTATTATTGCTGGATACTTTACTTTTTAAAACTGTACATAATGTAACCCTATGCAAAATACGAAACTGCAGAGGCAAACAAAGTGAATGCAATCAGTGACGACATCATCTGAACGGATACATTTTTATTCTGAAGCTGAAAACTCAACATGAATTCACTGCTGTTAATTTTACAATATCCTTCCTTTAATCACAAGTACATTTTAGGCTGATCCTCTAATTTATATTAAAAAATACTGGAAATTTAGAAAATTAGCAAGCAGTATCGTTCGTATTTCAGACTACATAATGACGCAGATACACGGTAAACTAATGATTTAACGTGACCTTAAAAAATAATTGTACCTGAAGTAGAAGCAATCATCATTAATTGCGTATGTTGTTGTTGGGTTTAACGCCATTTTTCAGCACACGATAGGCTATACATGGCGGCCAGTATTAATAGTGAGGGAAGAAACCGGGAAGTCAATGGAAAGAATTACCGACCCACGAGAATCTAATGGCAAGCTTTCTCACATATCAACATTCGCCGAATCTTAGACTCGAACCCACGCATACAGAAGTGAGAAGGCAGTGTTTCATAGCGGATAGCGCTTTAGACCACAGAGTTACTCGGTGCACCAATTGCGCAATGTAAAATGGGCAGGCGATATTACATGTGTAAACTATGCTACTGGCTCAACTCGACTGCCGCCGGAATTACGGAGAGGAATAAAACCAATGCTGAGAGCGAGTTCGCATTTTAGCCTTATTCCAATAGCTCAGATAAGAACCAACAACAATTATTCGAGTCAAATTATGGTCCTTGAACGATACTGATAAACAACACTACACCCTGTGCACGATGCGCCTAAACTACCAAACTCCCCAAACAACAACCGCAGTCATCAAGTATCTATTGTTATACTACATTTTGTCTTCGATACACCTTTATGAATTTATCGATCTATTTACACCAGAATGCGCAGTTGTAGTTATTTTTTATTTCATTGTTTAATACTCCGTTTGATAAGCAAACGGTCAAGACGAACTGGAACACCCTGTATATCTGCACTCGAGCATTGTCAGTCCGCTACGGTATGTTGATAATTAATTAATTATTTGTCCACTTCTACCACATACAGAGATAACAAATCATCTGCCACTTTAAACATCCTAGAGTTATTTCATTTGTGATGTGTAATTCTAAATATATTCGGTTGTTCTTCCGTCCAATGTAGTGTTTTAAACACATTTTGTCTTCCTATACATTCAATTTATCGGCTTAAAGTTTTCCTCCATATTTTGGAACTACTGTGCCTGACGCAATGCTACATTAGGTAATATCCGCTGCCGAAGGGAGGAAAGAACGCTCTTTGATTCGCGAAATTTCACAGAAAGTTGAATGGCCTTTAAACCGAAGTTGCAACCACTTTATTATACTATTTTGCACTTTAAATGCACAGCAAATTTCATATAAATAATTACAGATAATATTCTTACATTTCAAACTAAATGAGGGTACAAAGTCAACTATTTAATAAATTTTCACGACTAAACAACATCGTGTTACTAGCATACATTAGACAAAAGGGTTAAACAAAAGTCCATGCAACTTTGTTTCCCATCCTCAACCCAACACCCACCAAAAACATGCATTTTCAGGCAGTTCACATTAGCTACACGAATCAGGAAATAGAAGTACCGGTGCATAGTATTTTACCTCCTAGGCACCAAATTAACATACTAACCAGATTATAATGCAGGTCAAGGACTCCAGTTGTGTAGCAGAATATTTACTCGAAAAATCCAGGAGATTTATTACGTTATAATTATTCCTGACAGGAAGCAATATTATCATTTATGCAAAAATGTTCTTTTGTTTACCCTCATTACACGGAACTTGATACTAATCAGGCGTAGTAGCCCTGCAGTCTAATGTCATCTTTAACTTTAGACAAGAACACGATGAACAAACGGATCATTTTAACATTTCAGCAACACGCATGCCCGATACGATGATTAAGGTCTTCTGAAAACGAGGCAGTGTCAATTAAAGAGTAAACAAAAAGTAGGAGCAGTTTTTTTATACTAACACAAAATCTCATTGGGAATGCGCAGTTTGAGACTATAAACTAACATAATCAAACAAAAAAAACCCCATAATTACTGTGACCCTTAATTTAAGTACATGCTAATGATATGTAACAACATTTAATTAATTTACTTTCTCGGGCCTTTGTGTGAAAATGGTAAGTACAATCTCAGGAGTCTGACGTTTTGTCATTAAAGTACGATGAAATCTATGACAACACGAAATCACTTTATCGGTGCTAGAAATTAACACAAGGAGTGCAAGCTTTTGTCACGCGCCTTTTATTACTTCAAAATCACCAAAAGACTGAAAAGCTACACATATATCCATATACATTTACGTAGCAACGCACAACTCTCGGACGAGCATCGCATGAATCTAATCCGGAGAATTAACATTCATTTTCACCATTACGGTCGCAGTCTTTCTACAGGACATCATCAAGCGGAAGCAAACGTTTTCACCAGATTCTACCCTGCAGTAAATAAGCGTTAGGGTCTAATATTAGTACCTATCACGGAGCAGGGTCTTTGTTATCTTTTAATACTATCGAATTAGCATCCGTCTCGGATCTAATATTGGAAATGTGATGACGTCATCAACCGTCGTTTCTACTATTATAACTTTAAGCAGATAGCTCTATTCGGGAAATTTATATAAAGTTTTCATATGATACAATCTAAAATGAAAGGCTATTTAAACATTTTATTTTGTGAAATTACTTTCAGTGTCATTCATCCCGTGGCAGAATCGGCTATTCCCGCCTATTTCAGTCTTGTAGATAGACTTTGTGACCATAATGGTGAAAATAAAGGTTATTTCATCGTATTAGATTTATGCAAACGGAGGGTTGGGGTCAAGCTTGCATTCCTTGTGTTAATTTATAGACTTTTATTACAATATATTCATGTAATCATGTAACCCTTGGTCAACGAATCCAAAACGAGGCTAAGCTAGGCTTATTAATTTATTGAACCAGGGGGACCAAATTATGGCAGATAAAGGTTTTGTTAAAGTTAAAGAGAAAATTATTTTAATAAACAGATTAACATAATATCCCATACATACAATAACAAAATTTTATATTTTGTAGACACGATTCTTCCCTACTATGTTTACTTTATCTAATGTCTAATCCATCTCCCAACACCAATAATTTTAATTATAATCAATGAAAAAGTTCACATAAATAGGGATCAAATTTGTTTGTTTGGAGGTAGGATCCTTTGAATTTTTACATACATACATGCATGCATGCATACATACATACATACATACATACATACATACATACATACATACATACATACATACATACATACATGCATGCATGCATGCATGCATGCATGCATGAATGAATGAATGAATGAATGAATGAATGAATGAATGAATTTCAAACAGATTTGGGCAAATAATCCTGCTGTTTTGGGGATGAACATATAACTGTTGTTACCGAAACAAAAACAAATGTGTTCGTATGAATAAAATTATTTATCCATATTGTCAGTTTACAAATGATTCAGAAAAGAAAACACAATGTCATTCAAAGACAAAATCCTATTTCCTCCCATTCCCAGGTACCAAAAGCAGTAAGCACCATAACAACAATCAGATTGTGCACTTCTGATACAAATTAAAATGCAAGCATACCGACATCTACCCAAAACTATTTAAAGCACACCTCAAAGTCTCTACTGGTTTGGGGTACATGTTTGGTCAAAAGGGAAATTTGCTTCACAATGCACGTTTTGTAAAATGTTTTATTCTGACCGCGTGTTTTGACCGCAGATTTGATTGATCATTGCTCTACATTTAAACCATACCTAATCAAAAACAAAATTCATGCTTTAAATTCACGTTCCTCTTTGGACAACTCGTATTCTCAGTATTCCCACGATGAAGTTGAAATGGTATGGATAACGCTCTTTTGCATACCAGGGCCCAGCAACGTGTAACGAATTACCCAATGCACTTAGGTATAAAGAGAGTGATCTTAGTCAGGAGCGCTCTTAAAACTCACCTATTTCCACTGCAAGAACAGACTTAAAGATCTAATAATGTATCCTTACTTTAAAAATTTACAGCATATTTTCTGTTTCTAATTTCATGTTGTTTGTTTTGTTTTTTTTAAAATTATATCCTTAAATATATGATTTAAGTGTTGTCAAATATTGTAAAGCGATTATTATTATTATTATTATTATTATTATTATTATTATTATTATTATTATTATTATTATTATTATTCAATAGTTTCTTTTCTCTATAGTTGACTTGTATTTTGTGTGCTGTAGAGAAAAAGGACACTCAAAATAGGACTTAAATTACTTTTAAGAAAATGGACTTATCCCTCACTGTAATACTTGAATCCTTTTGTCATCTGTTCCTTCTCTGAACGGCTGGAGACACCCGTGATGAAATTATCGACGATTGCAAAAGAAATATTTTGGCAAACAGCTCAGATCTTTACTCGATGTACAGTAAGACACCAAATCAATCAGTGAAGTAAGTTTTCGTCATTATACCATATACAGTAGTAATTCTATAATATAAAATATTTTCACGCTAAAGGAAACAATCTCAATAAAATATATTACAATATATTACATTACAGCCGCAATCAATATAATATATTCTCTCGCAAAGGAATCTACATAATATATAATATGCAATAGACGCGATCTGCCTAGCTCAGACTCGTTTTCGTGATACATTACTATTCACGAGGATCTCATTAAGAATGGTAAGGTGATTTAGTGTTGTCAGATCGTACTTCATCGATAAACGTCAGACTCCTTTGGACACAAATCATTAAGATTTTAATAACACTCACTCCTTTAGATTTAATTCCTGTCACAATAGAACACCCGTGTATTCATCCGTGACTGATGTGAAATTTTAAATTGTGACGCATGCGTAGAAGACAGCATCACCTCAAAGGTATGAGAAGCGGCACATCTTAACCGCAACTCGGTTCCAAGCATTAGTCATTTCCGAGATTCAGTCCTTGCTAGACGGTCTCTATGCGTTACCTTGTAACTTCGTTGTAAGTATTGCCAAGCATCGTTAGTCCCCGCCACCAGTAATGTCGGAGAGGGGTGGGGAAGGCGGAGAACTCCTTTGTAGGTCTATACGGAAACCAACTCAGAGGTCATGTCTGTATGTTAAGAGTTACAAAATAGTTCCATTACATGGTCACCTTTGTTTATTTTTATGAATTGCTAAGATTATTCCAATATATATATATATATATATATATATATATATATATATATATATATATATATATATATATATATATATATATATATATTTTCTGTAATTTTAACTAAGTTCAATCCTTCTTAAAGTAGGTGTTAACACGTGTCAGTGCAAAAGGTTAAATTCCCCCATTCTTAGGAGATCCCAATGCATCACTTTCGTTGTCAAATCTTTATATTCGCAGGTGCACAGTTTTGCACGTTGCTAAGTTCTTAAATTTCGTTGGCAATTCAGTCTTGCACTTACTCCTCAATCTCATAATGCCTAAATAGAAGTGACAAGTTCTGAAAAATACTGGTTCCTGTGAAGTTTGCAGCGAACGCTCTCAGTGCGTCATTTCATCCTTGATCGGTTACAAAGCTTTTGATTCGTTAAATCACTGACAATAAAACAATGGCAGCGAGCTTTACGAGCAAGGTGTAATGTTTTAGGACATTATTCTGAACCTTTTATTCAAGAAAATAGAAATGTTTCCAAAAATTAATAAATTTGAAACACTATGTATGTATGTATGTATGTATGTATGTATGTATGTATGTATGTATGTATGTATGTATGTATGTATGTATGTATGTATGTATGTATGTATGTATGTATGTATGTATGTATGTATGTATGTATGTATGTAGGTAGGTAGGTAGGTAGGTAGGTAGGTAGGTAGGTAGGTAGGTAGGCAGGCAGGCAGGCAGGCAGGCAGGCAGGCAGGCAGGCAGGCAGGTTAGAGTGTCCTCCTTGGATGCAGGAGGAAGGGGGATGAAACCCATATCGAGTCATACCAAAGGCAGTTGCCTCGCCTGGCGCTCAACATTAAGAGTGCTAGACATCACTATAAACTGCCACACTGCATATATCTGAGCAATATGACTGGAAAATTATTCAAGATACGTTAGAAATCCAAATCACACGCACACACACGCGCGCTGGGTGGGGATTGGTGGGGGAGTTGGATAATATATGAATGAGTAATATGTGAACATTTTACACGATTGTTTTCGTAATGATATTTCGCTTTCTTACTTGAAATTGTGACAAGTAAGAAAAAAAGATGTGCTAAATGCATATACCCTACATTACTCCTTGCAATCATTTCTAAATGAATTTCTTTGATGAAACTAACAAAAATGCAATTTAAAAAGTAACAATGCTTTGAAAATTTGCAACTAGTTTGGATTTAAGAAGAATTACGAGCAATATCCTCCTTGTAATACTTCCTCTCACCTGTGCCACGTTTCACACCTTTAAACTAATAATAATTGGAGTAAACACAATTGACGCAATAATGCTTGCAGAAAACATGACAATAATGTAGAATAGTTTCCTAATTTGAAAGTGTGAGTGTGTCATTTCAAAGTATCTGTCTATCTATCTATCTATCTATCTATCTATCTATCTATCTATCTATCTATCTATCTATCTATCTATCTGTCTATCTGTCTGTCTGTCTGTCTGTCTGTCTGTCTGTCTATCTTTCTTTCTATCTATCTATCTATCTATCTATCTATCTATCTATCTATCTATCTATCTATCTATCTATCTATCTATCTATCTATCTATCTATCTATCTATCTATCTATCTATCTATGCATTACTTTATTATATCTACCGACATTTCAATCAATATCGTTTCATTCTAACTGGAATGAAAATATCCAAACATATTTAAACTATAAGTTTAGCTAAAGTTATTCCTGTGAAACAAAATTGCAGGTTACTCTGAACGATCAATGTCATGCCTGGTGGTCAAAAAGCAATCGGTAGCTTTGATCAAGTAACAGTACACATGTCAAGGCTGTAATTATGGAAAACATTTAAATTTTAAAATAAATCAAGGATAAGCATATATTGACATTCCCGCAGGTGTCCGGTAATTATTTCAATTTTCAAGAATAATACTTTTATTATTTTTGTCCAGGACATGAATTATGTAAAGATCGCTTTCAAAAACATTCCAACAGAATTGTTGGCCTTATTCCAAAAAAAAAAATCGCTATTGACTGTGCAACCCAATGTACTTTTTTCATATAGAGTGCAAAACTATTTATTAGCTGGGTCACTAGTTGTTAACTGTGTTTAAATGCGGCTATGAAATAAACTTTTAACACTTCAAGTTGAAAGTAAGCTTCGGGAAGGACAGCTCGTACATCTGACGTCCACACGAGAAATTGCCGTGGATCGGGCGAAAATTAAAATAGTACAATTTTCATAAGAGTGCATAAAATAAAGGTTAATAGGAAGTCCCGTAGGTAAATATGTAAAATGGGATTAATGTAAGTGGGGGGGACTTATAGTTAGGTAGATATTACAAGTTCTGTGGTTCACGTTAAAAGAAAAAAAAATCACATGTACAAGATCGTGCGTAACATCTTTGTTTCAGGCTGCGTTTGATTCGAAAACCCAGTTATGGGCTCGATGTATTTGTTCTTGTGCAGTATATAAGAAGTATATAAGAACTGCACTGACAACACAACAGTAGAGTCATTACATGATGTTCACAGTTCGTTCTTCTTCATCTGTCATCAGTACAATGCTACTCTGTACACATAAAATAAGTTCTATTCTACAAGAAAATACAAATTTAGATTTCAAAAACTGCAATGTTTGTTATCATTCATTCTGCTGTATCATGTTGGCAAGCCATCTTGCTTGTTCCTTTTTGTGTGAGCCTCTTTACCTTATAAAATTTGAACGTTTCTCTCTTGGCTACAACTGGCAAGAAACTGATTGGCTATATACATGTCAGGTGACAGTGACAGAAGCCATCATTTTTTTAAAACGTTTTCCTGTGTTGACCACCAGTTTTAATTTTGAAAACAATTTTAAAATGTTGACATGTATTCACATCTTTGAACCAAACATACTATTTATTTTCATAGTTATAAATATTCATATTAAAATTTGAAAGAAAACGTTTTTCTGTACCATTTTCGGAATAGAAATTTACCATACAAAGTAGTTTCCATTCCAAAAATGAATACATTGGATTTGATAATCGCAATAACGATAAAGACCGAAATTTTACCACGTCAGAATCAATAGCACACTTTAAATGCAAACCTATTGAATTTTCACTAGGCCAATGCGTCCAGAGTACGAAAATATACTTAATCCAGAATAAAGTGTGACATCAGTCAGTTTTGAATTTGTAAGCACAATAACCCCGCTTCCATCCACCCAGTCCCAACTCGGCGAAGCCCCTGCCTATTTGCAACTTTTTGGGCAGTGTGTGTGTGTGTGTGTGTGTGTGTGTGTGTGTGTGTTTTGAACTTTTTACGTAGCTTTAACAATTTTTCAGTCATAATGCTACAATGTCTGCGGTGTGCCAATGTATAGTGTTGTCTAGAACTGGGGCATCATGCCGCAGACATGTAGCATCATGTCCGACCCAGTCACATTCACCAGACACCGGGCAACCAGTCCTAACACTAAACGCTTAATGCTGAACCAAGCGAGGTAACTTTATGGGTAGTATCATATGCGGTTAGTGCATGCATATTGCCACCGGGCAGCCTCCCTATATGATGACAGACATCTGGTCAAGTTACTGACATTAAACCTTTGCTTTCATAAGAAACGTTCCTTTCGCAAGCATCTGTTGCCGGCGGGAGAGAGTAAAATAAACACTGACAGGTAAAACAAAAGGTCATACTATTTGTTGTATTATATACATACATACATATATATATATATATATATATATATATATATATATATATATATATATATATATATATATATATATATATATATATATATATATATATATATATATATATATATAAACTCGTACCTACATATATGCGAGCAATCAAATCCAATTACTGAATATACAAGCAATTTACGAGGCAGTAAAATCAAAGCATCTCAATTGCTGAAACGCTTTTTCAAACATTGAACGATACGAGCAAGCATCTAAAAGTCTCGACCTCTTTGTCCTGAAACTGTTTTCATTATTGCTTGTCACCAAACTTGTGTCACTCTACTTTGCAGCTTTGTCGCTTAGTCGTGTTCGACGTTTGCACCAGGGACAATGCGACATGTCCTCACCATACATGTGTAGTACATTATATACAAGGCAGATGGATTATATTTCGAATGCAGCCTGAACAAATATTACATTATGTAGTTTCTGTCATATATGCCTTCATATTAAAACAAATTCAAGTTAGGCCTACTTATTTCATTAAGTGAAGCAGAAAGATGACAAACACTGAAATAACTGTGGAAAAGTTCAAGATTAGACGTAATTAACATTCTAACTAGTGTTCAATAATTCCTTACATTTCTGACCCAATTATAGTAACATAAAGGTCAAGGATGCGAATGAGGTTCAATGTACTGTTTTCTGAGGTTGTCTTTATTTAAAGCAAATAAACATACCATACCATACTGTGGTCGCTTTGAATGTGCGGCAAAATCATGCTTTAATATGCAAAAATGAAATAAATATATTATATGCAGATGAATAATGTGTATCATGATATGCGACCCTTATCCTGTGTACGGGGAGCTATGTAGCTCGGGAAACAGATTTATCTAACCTAAAAAAATGAGTCGGTATAATTTGTTGGGGCCATCGAGAATGACTTTGAATGTGCGGCAAGATCATGGTTTAATATGC
This sequence comes from Potamilus streckersoni, assembly GCA_016746295.1. NCBI lineage: Eukaryota > Metazoa > Mollusca > Bivalvia > Unionida > Unionidae > Potamilus > Potamilus streckersoni. The sequence goes on along the minus strand of JAEAOA010001578.1, from coordinate 4,586,785 downwards.
AAAAAATGAGTAAGTATAATTTGTTGGTACCATCGAGAAAATTTAAAACCCTTAATATCTATGGAACCTTTAAAAAAGAATAAAATACCACGTTTGAATTTGTCACGGAGTGAGGATCGGGTAGATATTTATTCTATTCCCCAAGGATATGTATGTATGTATGTATGTATGTATGTATGTATGTATGTATGTATGTATGTATGTATGTATGTATGTATGTATGTATGTATGTATGTATGTATGTATGTATGTATGTATGTATGTATGTATGTATGTATGTATGTATGTATGTATGTATGTATGTATGCATGCATGCATGCATGCAAGCATGCATGCATGCATGCATGCATGTATTTTGGTGGGTTGTTTGGTTGCAATTTATATATGGATAGAGAGATAAAGACTCATGTACAATGTACATCTAAACTGAATTCTGTGTTATGAAATTTTTTACCGTTTTTCTGCTGCTTATTACGTGGATATACATTTGGTCACTAAAACCTGGGAAATAATAGTCTGTAAAGACAATAATAAAGTTTTAATAGAAATATGACTTTATAAGGATCTTTTAATCACTTGTCCGACGTTTTTCATCGCATATATTTAACAGACTGCAACATCTTGGTACTTTTTCGGATTTGCGGAAAATCCGTCACTTTGTTAAAGTCGGAGGAAATTATGGAATTTTTTAAACAAGTTCATTTAGGGTCATACTAAAATTCATTACATGGAAATATATTTGAAAATTTAAAAATTGCATACTTTACATTGAGTAGATCTTTAATTGCCTTTAATTATCATGTTTTTGTTATGAAAATACTCTAATTTTAATTAAATTTCTGGATATTTAATTTTTTTATCAATTACTCAGCCTTACAGGCAGGCCATAGACATTTTCATTCTAACTTCAGCACCACTTCCTTTGTAAAAGGACATTTGCAAAAGGGAACTTGTAAAAGGGAAACTTGTATTAGGGAACTTGTAAAAGGGAAACTTGTAATAGGGAACTTGTCTCTTAAGGCCAATTTATTTTGCTGATAGGGACAACCATTCTATAGTTCTGTTTTTTGGCAGGAGACAGAATGCATCTTTCCAAGACGGAATCGGAAAAACTTCTATCGTAAGAGCGTTAGAAGAACTAGTACTGAGAGATGGATAAATCAACTCATTCGTAGATTCGCAGGAGATTACACTCCATTCATGCACAAATTATATATTTCTTGAAATCTTACCCTTTAAACAGATTTATTACTTTGTCGACGTGCCAGATGGAATATGATTTATACTGATTTACACGCCTGACGAGAGTTTACAACTTGTGTGATTAAACTGCGACAATCAAGAGTGTCTGCAAATCTCCTTAAGAAAAATATTGATGACCTCTGAAACCCATTAAACCAGAATGGCAATTCCGATCATTTTCGTGTAGATTTTATTACCTGTCTCCTGTGAAAAAGGTGAGATAATTACCAACTGTCGTATCGTAGACACCGCGATTTAAATTACCTTGACGCGAGGCAATACTGACTGCAGCGTGTGTAAGAAAATGTAAGCCACCATGTAAAATTGTAATTACTATTTCAAAGGGTAGGGTACGCTGGTCTGTAATTAATTACGAAAATTCACCGGTATAATACTTCGTGCTCCACTCCATACCTATAATGAAGGTGAATTATTAGAACTGAATAAGAAAAAAGTGGCAGGTAAAATAATTGAAAGTTTGAGATGTGAAGAAGACATTTAAAATGAATTCTTTATCAGATCTTTTAATAGTATGGAGGAAGAGCGATTATTCCGCTTTGAACTGTGTACGAGGTTCAAAATCCATAACGGCGTATAACTTTGTTGGCTGTGAATTTTAAGCCATCCAATTTTTTTCGTGTATTATTTATTCTAGCGATAACAATTTTTCCCTGAATATGTGATGTGATTATGATTTTTAACGTAGTTTTAACAATCTTTCAGTCATATCACTACGATGTCCTCAGTGTGGCAGTTTATAGTGATGTATAGCACTGGGGCATCATGCCGCAGACATGTAGCATGATGTCCCACCCAGTCACATTATCCTGACACCAGGTCGACCAGTCTTAACACTAACCTCTTAATGCTGAGCATCAAGCGAGGCAGCTGTTAGTACCATTTTTGTTAGTCTTTGGTAAGACTCGACCGAGGATCGAACCACGACCTCCTGCATCCTGCCTAAATTTTGTAAAAAGCGATTCATTGACTGACCAACTTACTGATTATTAATTGATTGATCAATCGATCGATATTTTTATTATGTGACAACTTAAAAGGTTGAGTATGAGATTTGTTTTAAGAAATAGGATTAATTTGTCGCAGGTCATAATCATCGGTCGTAAAAATTGGACCAAGTCTTTAACTTGCATGATTAATTTCTTTTTTTCTTTCTTCTGTCTTTCTTTCTGTCTGTCTTTCTTTCTTTCTTTCTTTCTTTCTTTCTTTCTTTCTTTCTTCTTTCTTTCTTTCTTTCCTTCTTTCTGTCTGTCTTTCTTTCTTTCTTTCTTTCTTTCTTTCTTTCTTTCTTTCTTTCTTTCTTCTTTCTTTCTTTCTTTCCTTCTTTCTGTCTGTCTTTCTTTCTTTCTTTCTTTCTTTCTTTCTTTCTTTCTTTCTTTCTTTCTTTCTTTCTTTCTTTCTTTCTTTCTTTCAAGAAGAATATTTCAGGAATTTAAATTAATCATATTTTAAAGCAACTGGAGACAGCGTCTACCAGAGTATACAATGTTAATCAGGGCAGGTCGGGTTTACACTGAACGCTAGAAATCGCTGATAGAAAGTACAGCAGAGACCCTGATCTGCTGCTGTGTTCTGTAACAGCATATATGGGTCTAGGCTATTAGAAAATGAGTGCGCACAATAAGCGGATAATATAGTAATATGTAACTCTCATACTTTTCATATTTTGTTTTTTTTTCAGAAGTAAACGAAAAGGATATCGTGACTGTTGGGGCAGTCTGGCAGAAAGCTTCAAGCAGACACAAAACGAAACTTTGAAAACATCATTGAAGTAACACCGACTATATGAAATCCAAAATAGGAAATCATTTACATCAAACGATAAAGGTAACCGATTTGGTGCAGTTTTCAGACGAAAGGATGCATTGGGTCTACATTTAAGCATACGACTGCCAAATATGCCTGTTTTTAACGATACAGTGAAAATAATAATTTTCCTTGATACGTATTCGCTTTCCCATGGAAATCATTATTGCTTATTTGTAGCTTGTAAAGATGTAAAATATCCGTAAATTTTTTCAGAGTAATTATATTCCTCTCTTTTGTCTGCTGAGCGGGTAATCGTTTCCTCGCTTTAGCGTAGCTCCTCCAATCGTGGCCGAGTCTACTTGTGCCAAATTCTGCTCTGCCCGGCGGGCGCCTTGACTAATAGGAAACGTTTCCAGCCACAAAGGATCATGGCAAAGATTCTTCAAAGACTACTTGAAGATGTAAAGTCACAGTTTTCTGGGCTAGAAACATTAAGAATGTAAACTTTACCCCGTTATGAGGTCTTTGTCTGGCTGTTAATGTTACAGGAGAGATGAAACGTTTACAAGTCTCTCTAACATCCTACTGGCTAAAAGGAAGATACAGCCATTTTGTTTAGACAATATCATGGCAAATGGCAGGCAAGAATTTTAAAGCAATGGCAATAATTCTCGAGAATCCAAAAAAAAGGCCGTATTTTGTAGGAGTTGGATTGCTTGAGTGAGACTGGCAGTCAAACAAATAGCAGACAGAAATAATTGCTAACATTTTATATGTTTGTTGCTGTTTTTGTACCAAAATGAGATTATTGGATATAAAAATTTGCGTTAACACAGCCTAAAGAGGAAATAAATTTATATATATATATATAAGATTATTTAATAATAAACAACGTTTATATGTCACGGTTACTAAAGCAGACAACCGTTACGGCTGAATAACTGTCAGGTTGGACGGTAACCTTCGCATTCACTTTGTCTTCTAGCTATTTTTCTGACTGTCTTTGACTTTTATTTGTTCTGATTGATGAAGTAATTAATTGATTAATTGTTTGATTGAGTTCCTAAGTTATATAAATTGTCAACTCCATTAACGTAATTATAAGTAAAAAAAAACAATTAAATAAAACATCCGTTTCCAATACTTTTAGGTGAGAGCAAATTCAGGATTGTTTTATTTTTAGAAACGCTCTTCTTACTTTCAAATGTCTTAGGAATTTATCTGAAGAGTATCTAATTGATTCTATGTATGTAAGGAACATAAGCACCTTTAGGACACAGATGAGTGAAACGGACAGAATATTTCAAGAAGTCATGTAGTTTTACGGAATTCTTTTAAGCTTGATATCTTACAAGAACTCATTGTTTCAGCTTTTAAAAAATAAAGCCTCTACAAATATTTGAATGAGAAATCTTTTTTAGCTGTAGTTGTAACATATCTATGTGATAACAATTTGCTAATTTTACGTAATTTATATTATCCTCTGTTATATTTATTTCTTTGTACAGAATTTAAAAAACAGATTGTATGTATATTATATATGTATTTACTTTAATTGCAGGGCCACGATGTAAACTCTCTGTTAGGTGATTATGTTGCCCTGAATAAATAAAGGATACTTTTATTATTATTATTATTATTATTATTATTATTATTATTATTATTATTATTATTATTATTATTATTATTGCTGCTGTTATTGTCGATGTCGCTATTATTATTATTATTATTATTATTATTATTATTATTATTATTATTATTATTATTATTATTATTGTTGCTGCTGCTGTTATTGTCGATGTCGCTATTATTATTATTATTATTATTATTATTATTATTATTATTATTATTATTATTATTATTATTATTGATTAATTTGTTTCGTATTTTCTTTATCACATAAATCTGATTAAATTCTCATCCAGTGCAGGATAATATCATCTAGTATCCCACAAGCAATGTTTTATGAGACATGTTTGTTAAAAACCAAAAATCTGTCAAAAAGTCATTATGTGATAGCTTCATAAATCTGTCAAGTCATTATGTAATAGCTTCATACATCTATCAAAAGTCATTATGTGATAGGTTCATAAATCTGTCAAAAGTCAGAGTGTGATAGATTCATAAATCTGTCAAAAGTCGTTGTGTGACAGGTTCATAAATATGTCAAAAGTCATTATGTGACAGGTTCATAAATCTGTCAAAAGTCATCATCTGATAGGTTCATAAATATGTCAAAAGTCATTACGTGAAAGGTTCAACATTTTTTCCCACTTCTGGCGAGAAAATACGTTAATCTGCACATCAGTTTCATCAAGGTAACGTCAATCATCTATGGGCTTTCCAGCTTCAATGAGAAAATTTCCGTATAACTGTTTTAGTGACTTTCCATTTTTTGTGTTTTTAGCCACAAAAGCTGCGGGCCAGGCTGGTACAATAATAATAATAATAATAATAATAATAATAATAATAATAATAATAATAATAATAATAATAATAATAATAATAATAATAATAATAGTTTAGTAATTGGACCAACATTACCAGTTATACTGGATATCGTATTTCTATTTTACAGGACAAAGTTGAAGTTGGAATTGTGTCTCTTCTGACATTAATTAAATGGGACTATTCAGTTTACAAAGTCAAATATCCTTCTAATCTCGAAATTAAGCCAGATTTGGAACTGAGCCGTGTTTGAAAAAAATACACAGTCTGATTCCAACAAATGCTGATTTTTACAACGAGCGGATGTCAAGATAAAGGCCACGTCAAATAATATCATGTTGTATGTATACGGATGGATATATAAATAATTTGATGAATATATCTTTCTCTATCAGACGATTACATTTCACCTTTATCCTTGCCTGAAAACATTATTGATGCCATGGGCGGGAGGAACATACATATGATTTTAAAAGTACGTTCAATTTCCGATTCTGAATTCTGTTATAACGACGCTAATCACATGAAGTGCTCACATATCCCTTAATAACAACATTCTTTCCCTTAAAATTTGTCAATTTGAAATAAAAGTCAACCATGAAAACAAGATGAGCAAGAACTTCAAACGAATAACCATTGTTTTTTTTTCTTCTTCTTTTTGTATTTGTATATATGTACAGTTTATTGGCCCGAAATGAATTTATACATTTGAAAATTTCAGCAGACTTCTGTATCTCTCGTTTTCAAACAGCTATCATTATGTCTGATGAAAAGAATTCTGACGGATTTATTATCACTCCGTTTTAGCGTGGGATATTGTAGTATCCTCCGTCTCGTAGGTCAATTTGTATGTTATCAAATCTTTCTAAAAACGGTGGGTTGAAATTCGCGATATTCTGTACTTATGTTGCCTTTAGGGTACGTCACTGTAAGAGATGTGTCATCATTGGTTCTCACCCCAATGGTCTATGAGACGACGCCAACGGATGAAACACAAAATTAATTAATTACAATGACATTTTCGTACATTTTCTGGTACGAAATTTGTATTATTACACATGGATTACTGACTGGGTGGGGATGGGCATAAGGAGTTGTAAAAAACAAAAACAAAAAACAATAACAACCGTGATTATTTTCGTAATTATTGCAGTTGTTAGATTAATTTTGTATGGAATGATGGGGCTAGAAACTAGCATCATCCGGATAATCTTCCTTCTGTCCAAACAAAGCTATAGAAAATGTGGATCCAGAAATTTAAAGAGAACAGTCAGCGATAGGCTTCCAGAACAGTGTTTAATGTGTCACCGTATATACCCGCTTATAGGCAGAGTCCAACTGCAAACTGCACAGACTCAGATCTGCTGTCGCATTATTTTGATATTTGCAGGGTCTTTTTTTATAGGAATAATCAGTAGAACAAACAACATAATGCAAAATCTGAAATTTTCTTTTTCTTATGGCCCTATGTGCAAGATACATGCACTTTTCAAATATTTCTTAAAACTATACGTGAAACTATAATTGTCAAATATTTAGTTTTAACTAGACAAGCCTACTTCATCTTTATGTTGTTCTTTTCAAAATACACGCATGTTGTAATTTTTCCCACATTTTCAATGTAAAAGTAGTACATAATGTGCTTATGCTTCAAGGATCTTTTAAACTTCTAGAGACACACACGCATATCGAGAGAGAGAGAGAGAGAGAGAGAGAGAGAGAGAGAGAGAGAGAGAGAGAGAGAGAGAGAGAGAGAGAGAGAGAGAGAGAGAGAGAGAGAGAGAGATACTGCAACTTCCATTGAGTATTTTTCTTTCTGTCTCATCATCATTTTTCTTTCTAACTGATGTTATACATGGTTATCAAGGAATCCGATATGGAGGAAGAGTCCTAGATATGTCTCAGCATTATGCAACGATAATCATATAATCATAAATAAAAGAAAACGAAATATAAACTGTTGGCTGGAATTCCATGAACATAAAAAACTTGAAAAATGTATCCTTGTGCTACATTCCAAGTTTTGTATCAGATTTCAAATTAAGTTGCCTATTTTTTCATACCTTGTTAATCATTTTTCATCTTTTTGAAGCAACCTTGCTAATGAAGCGAACCTTTGTTAACGCTTAGCAGAAACCGGTTCAAAGAATCATTGGAAGATGTAAATGACGTTCAAAAGGAGTCGTTGTTTAACCTGTCGTACTACAGAATTCTGTAAAAATAATTAAAACTTTTGAACAGCAACGATACAAAGCTGTTTAAACAAGGTATCTTGTGTTTGATGTCGTTCTGGATTTCCCTGGGCGATATATCTTCACCCGTATCAATATGTTTTGGCTATGATTAGCAGGTGATTTGCAGATAAATTACGTCTGCGTGGAGAATGGTAATCATCTGTTATTCGATATCCAACCACCTTGCTGTGTCGTATTATCTCGTCATTAACACGATAATTGGACGGCCACACGCACCTGACGATGTCGAGACGGAGAGCTCTAAACTATTTACCAATTACCGCTGTCATCGAACGGGTGTCGTAAATAACCGAATACTGGTATCCCTAAGTACTTACATATGACGGGAGGTAGATATTCTCCCTCAAAAACCAACACTATAAATGATTTTTTAACCAAAAATGTTCAAAGAGTTTCAATTAAGTATAAATGGGATAAATTATATATAATGAAAACAATTTGCTTTATATAATGCATTGTTTATTACTCCGTAAAAATATGTCGAACTCAAACTTTGATTTTTACCTTCAAATTCCAACGTTTTGCACAATTTTACAATTAAAAATATAATTGGCTTGCTTGCTAATACTTGCTTTATATCTTTAGAGCATATATATATATATATATATATATATATATATATATATATATATATATATATATATATATATATATATATATAATGGACATTAGTAATTATATATTGTTTTCGAGTATGGAGTAATGGATTTGATTTGATCGTTGGACAGTTTCATGATCCCGTGTTCTAGTATTTATGGATAAATACTTTAATCCAATGGAATGAAATATAGTTTTAGTTTTTGTACTTGAATATTTTTGTAAATTTGCAGCGAGATTTTTAAGAATACAAAAAGTCAGTTCTAGCAAGCAGTATAGACATTCGTTTACCGTCGCATAATTCTTCGGCATATCATTGTGGACGTTCTAACGATTACTCCAAACAAATTACATAGACACAGATCTGGCTCTATACAGTTTGCAGTTGGGTTCGACTTATAAGCATGTAAATACTGTGAAAAGCAACACATCCAATGTTTCATTTTTATTTTTTGTTTTGAGATTTTGTTCATTAGTTTAGATCTATCAACATTTTGCATTGCCATTTTCTATCCGCTTCTTATAATGCCAGTCTCACCACATAATTTTTATTGCTTTTGCAACCAAAAATGAAATAGATAATGAATGCCTATTTTTAGCGTAATGTTCCTTACATAATTTATCTTCACTGAAAACAAGAGAATGGTTTATCGAATGGCGCTATCTAAGTTTCCGTTAATTGTCATACTGCAGATTAAAGTCAGTGGTTAGCAGACTTATATAAAATTACATGTTTTCCATACTTTACGGAGATGTATAATGTTCGTTCATTTTATTAAACTAATCCTCGGGCTCACCACATTAAACTAATGTATTAGAATTATGCTGATTTTTCGTCATAGCTGCAGGTATGCCGATTTTGAAATGATCAGAATAACACGCGTAAAATTACCATTTCATACTAGACTCGTATTTTGTAGAATGTCAAATATTTTGCATCAAATGCAAAATCTCGTAAAGAGGAGGCACCAGTAACTGGAAAAAAACAGTCAAAATTATAGGTTCTTTTGCGTTTATGGTTTTTCTACCAGTTTAATTTTCCATGTTTCTTTAAATGCGGATTTTATCGACTAAAGTGGGAAATTTGAGTAACATCTGAGTGGTCAATCCAAGTGGTCAGCTGAATCCTTACGACAAATACAAATTAGGTATAAAAAAATATCAATGAAATAAGTTATTGTTTCAATCTTTTTAAAATGCTGTGATCCGAGCTTGTCTGTGCAGTCTTCTATATCCAACAAATTTTTAAGGAAAAGTTGATATTTGAAAGAGCAAAACTTGCTCCCGACAGATTTTAGAGTAAGTCGCGTAATGTCAGGATAGATACCTAAATCGTACGAACGTGTACCAGTCGAATACCACCAAGGAGGGTAACCTAGCCGACCACTATATATAACGTCCCTTTAATATTTAGTTCGGTATGGTAGTCCTATATCGACGTCAGCCGTTACTGTACAGGAAAGCTGATCTTTCTACTGCATAAAATACAAATAACTTGTCATTATTGAATAGTGTCTCTAAGCCATTACATATAGCAAGGCTATTTCTGCGAACGTGTTCGAAGATTCGATAACATACATTTTTGTCTGGAAAGTTAAGATGTTGGCTTGATCATAATATATCGCACACGAAATAAGTCTCAACTGGGGAAAATATCTAGCCAAGATACATTTGTAACGCCTTAAATACAAAATTAGGACATCTTCAATTTTATTTCTTAAACCTGACATAAAATTAAATAAATGAAAGTAGTTCCGTCTAATGAATTATGTCCAGTTAAGTCGTGATGATTATTGTATCCCCAGCATTTTCCGTCTTGTGATTATTTATTAGAAGGAAAACAACAAAATTCTTGATTTTATCATTGTTTAAACAAATTTTTACCTAAGCCCATGTTTTAATTCTTCACTAATCTAATCACCTATGATCTGGTACAAAATTAATGATTTGAGCCGGTATTTCTCTAATTCTGGTGATTAGCAATCTATTTCAAAGCGTCCTTATATGAATACATACGTAACACGTGTCCACGTTCAGGAAACCCATGACACTGACGGTCCAGTGATTTTTACGTACAGTTTAAATATGGTTTTATCTAATCAAAAAGTCAACAATTCTGAACGTAATGTAGAGAATTAGTTGAAAGGAAATTTGATGCCATGGGTTTGTGAATAATAACAGAGTATGGCGGGATGTTGGTCACAGGACGGTTAATATAATTATGGTTCTCAACATCTACTTGTCAGACTTGCTAACAATTTACTAACCTCTTTACAGAAAATTAGGATTACAATTTTATACATATGGCGTTTCCGTGAGAATTGTTCCAACTGGTAAAATTTTTGAGGAAATGAGGGTGAAACTATACCCCTTAGAGACAACCCATATGTTAAAAAGTTAACAATATAATTATAGACGACATTGTCCGAGGCATTCCAAAGGATTACAAAAGAAAACTGTAGACAATTTGTTGTAATAATGAAGTCGCTTTTACCCTGGCTTAGTTCAGTCATAAATTTGATATGTTAGTTTTGTTATTCTTTTGTTAGTTCACAGTCACGTAGTATCGTGCATGCTCCTCAAGATGGATTCCTTAATATTTATTTTCTAAATAACGTGAACTTTTCAATAACTCTACTTGAATATTCTATATATGTTCTTCATCGGCATTCTTTACCGACCCACCCTACTCCAAAGAAATGATTCATAAAAATGCAGTATACAATAAATAATAAATGCATATAATAGATGCATTTTATTATTCCCCCAGTGAAATGTGTGTGTGCGTCGCCATGATATAAATCAATGCAGTAGTTGCGCGTAAAAGAATTTGGCAAGGCTATGATAGAAACGTGCAATAAAAGCGGTATCATCAGCGTGATACGAGCTTTTCAGAGCCTTCTGTATGCACATAAAACACACATGAACACACACACACACACACACACACACACACACACACAAACTGACAGCGAACAGTGAAAACGCGAGTTTTAACAATCATAAGTGGTTTTGACTTGCAGTGAGTTTTGTCAAAGACAATCCAAAAGTAGACAAACTATAAACACCAAAGTATTCCGAATTTAGAAAAACCGATTGCATGTGTCAAGGAAGTGTCGTTTTCAAATTTTAGATTCGTACCTATGGAGTTGAACTTCCAATGTAAAATGTCCATATTTGCACTGCTAATCATCATTTTGTTTTTACATGTGTCTTAATCAATCATTTCAACACGATTCCTTACTACATCCTTTTCTGTTTCCTAAGCGTTTTGAGACGAGGAATATAGTTGTGTTCGATACAAATTCCAAGCCTCAAACATTTCGGTTTGCATATGTATTTGGAGAAACGCCTCAGAACCTCTCATGGGGCTTCGTGGTTTAACAGAAACCAGGTACTGCTGATGAAACAGAGAACTATGACAATACTTTTTAACACGACATTCATCTCAATGTGCCGCCAAACAGGTAAATTAATATATCGTAACTCATTCGATACTACCAATTTTGAAATGTACATATGGATTTGTTTCCTTGATTCGCAAGTGCTTTAAAATACAAGCTTCTTAGAAACCTGGATTATTATGAACGAGCTCATACACGTATCTATGGGCAAGAAAAATTAAAGCTCATTCCCATGTATAGTGTACCAATAAAATTAATAAATTTACAGGATGTAAAGAGAGTGTGAAACCTTAAAATGGGAAGTATAGCTTCTTAATAAAGTGAATTATGAAGACAAATTTATGTATTTTGGCAAGTATATTGGTTTTTAATTCTTATTAACATCCACACCAATATATTGCTAAAGCATTTCACTGAGATGTGTTGTTGGTGTAGATTTGGAAGAATTTTCATATGATACAGTACGAAATAATACAACAAATTCAGTATTTAAATAAATGATGGTTCCACGGAAGACTATACTTTTATATTCCAAAATCATCACCACTACCGACTGCTGTTCTCTCACCCTATCTCAAAGTATATACTGACTCGTAAAATCCAGAAACTACTACTTCTACTTCTACTACTGCTATATTAAAATAAATGACCTATGATCTCTTATGCAGAAATCAAAGAGACAAGCATTTAATTTCTGAATATAAACACGGCTTGTAACATAGACACTGGTTGCATAAGAATTAATTGCACGAATTGGACCGCATGGGTGACATTGGATGTAAAAAGTGTCTTGCACTTTATAAATGATACTGCAGAGTGCGCTGCAGATGATAACTCTGACGCCATATAATATCCTTAATCACGTCACTGGTCAACATAAAAAATTACAGTACTCAAGATAATCATATCACAGCCACGGAGAGAGAGAGAGAGAGAGAGAGAGAGAGAGAGAGAGAGAGAGAGAGAGAGAGAGAGAGAGAGAGAGAGAGAGAGAGAGAGAGAGAGAGAGAGAGAGAGAGAGAGAGAGAGAGAGAGAGAGAGAATGTTATTGGCGACAGGAATTTCTTAAAATTAAGAACGAGTGAACAGACACGAATTTCTACAAGAAGTTTGTCTTTTGTTTTGTCTTGGACTGATCCCTCTTGTCTCTCTCCCAGATATAATTCCCATTTTTGATACGGCAGAGGAATAAAAAGTGATGTAAATTTTTATAATAATTATTATTATAAAATATATCCAAATTAATGGGAATGATACTAGTGTTCAAGCGATCAGTTGGATCCTACCATGTGCGTGTTTATCACCGTGCATCAGATGCTAGTAGATTAAATACTCTGTGTGTGTGTGTCTGTGAGTGTGTATGTTTGTGATTTAGATTTTTAACGTAGCTTTAACAATTTTTTAGTCATATTGCTACGACGTCTGCAGTGCGACAGTTTATAGTGATGTCCAGCACTGGAGCATCATGCAACAGACATGTAGCATGATGTCCCACCCAGTCACATTATCCTGACACCAGGCCAACCAGTCCCAACACTAACCTATTATGCTGAGCGCCGAGCGAGGCAGCGATTAGTATCATTTTTGTAGGTCTTTGGTGTGACTCGGCCGGGGATCGAATCCTCGAATCCACAATCTGATTTAATATTGAAAGTCCAGCACATTTAGTAAACTGCAGACTTTTAATAGTCTTCAAATTAGTCATCATACAGCACGTTTTCTTCACAATCTTCAAATTAGTCGGTTTCTAGCGTTTATATTTCTTAGACTGTGTTTCTTTATTCCCTCATTACTCTGGTCAAGTACCCAGTCATACAATCACTAGGGGGGGGGGTGGACAGTTGCAGACACAATAATGTTATTTTTGTCACATCATTATAAAACCAAGTTACAAAACAGGGCTTTATAACATGTAGAAAATACACTAAAGTAATTAAAATATTTCCCTTTGAGTAAAATAATTATAATGTTTCAGAAGGTAAACAAACGTTGCGTACAATGAGCGTGTAGGAGGTGGGAGCATTTATTAGTGGTATATAGTCTTGTTTTCTTCAAAATGAATGGATAAAAAGGAGGAAAAAATTTTAGTTTTCTCTCCGCTACTTTTATTACACCGTCAAAAGCGTATACTTGACCAAAACCAAGCTACTCCTCTTGTTCGAAGGACTCAAAAACAATATATCTTTAAATTAAATCCAGTCATTCAGAACTAAAATGAATGTGTGTAATCTTAAATAGGGTTTACTTGCACTATACATTGAATGTAGATGATTGGAGAAGTTTATAGTTTTTTTTTTTAGTAACATTCATGGATCGATGTACAAGACGAACCTGCTTGTAGATAAATGAGAGAATGATATTAATGTATTCAAAGCATTGGAAAAAAAATTTACGTCAAAATGTCAGTTTTTACAAGACATAATGGTATTCCTGAGTCATCAAACAGTGACTTTGGACTGACCACCGATATGACTTTTCTGCAGCATTATATTCTAACGTCATTCCTTCATTCAGAACATCCTACTCTATTTTCGACGATAGTTGAATCACGTATACAGCATGCGATCGAAAAGGCCGAGGATATTCCAACTGGTGATTCCTCGTTGAGCTGATGTGAAAGTTAGTCTCAATTCTCTACTTATTTTAAGTTTTGAAAAATACTTTGCAGTACTATTTCTGTAATTAATGATAAAATACTCAGGCCAAAGTTTTAAAAGAATTTGATGAAGCATGTATTTTCTTCAAATATGTAAACATCTATACCTAGATAACGAAAGTGAATGTGTTTAAACTCAAAGCGGTCAGACTAAGCCGCACGTGATCAGAACCACTTTTAAAGTTTCTTGCCTTTTAGGACTGTCGGAGATACGACGTGATTATATAAGTTGTACATTTTAAAATTACGTTCATTGTATCAACATGTCTTGTATAGATTATTTTCACCATTACACTGTATATGGCTCAATAGACAACGAGACAATCAAGCAGAACTACAGCCGGCCGACGAGGACGGTAGAAATAGTGAACGAGAAAACGAAAGTGCTTGAGTCGGTCAAGGTATTACTACAGCCGGCCCATGACGACGGTAAGAATAGACAGCGAGAAAACGAGGCAGTGGTTGCAGTCGTTCCATGCAGTACTGCAGCCGATTCTGAGGACGGCAAAAATAGACAGCGAGAAAATAAAGCAGTGTTTGGCCCAGCAGTACTACAGCCGGCCCATAAGGATAGCAGTAATAGGCTGCTAGAAAATGAAGAAGAGCTGTAGTCAACCAAAACAGTACTGCAGCAGGTCCATGAAGATGGCAGGAATATACAGAGACAATAAGCAGTACTTCAGCTGTCCCATTAGGACGGTAGGAAAAGAGCACGAGAAAATGAAGCAGTACTGCAGTCAGCCCATGAGGACGGTAGGAATAAACAATGAGAAAAAAAAAATACTGCGACCATAGCAAAAGGCAGAAATGGACAAGGAGACAAGCAAGTAGTACAACTTAAAATAAAGAATTAACGCCCGCCCAATGATTATAAACATCACGATATAGGTTGTGTCGTAGTCCCCCATTCCAACAGTAAAGCATGGCTAGAAAACAATCAAATAAACGAAATACCATAATAGCGTTCGTTTTAGTTTAAAGGCACTGATTACACTAAAACAAACTTCTTTATAAAATGCAGACGAACTTGCACGAAGAAAATTGATGTTTGGATTGTGCCCTCAATTAATAATCATGAAAATAAACACTTTTCAGAAAATATAAAGTTGTTGGTGTCATATAAGGTTCCAGATGCATATTTTAGTTACTCTGTTTATTTCAACATATACAAATTATTCAATATAAATGATTTTTCTTCAAATCAGATATTCGGAACTCGATAATTATTAGTTTTTATGCTTTTTGTTTTTGAATTGTTTATGGTGACGTTAAAGTGTTTTTATTTTGTTAAATGTTCCCACTTTATTCAACATTCCTTTTTCTTATCGATTTCTTGCTGAATTCACGGAATATTTTTACAGATTTTATTTCAGAATGGTAAAAATCTTTGCGAAAATCTGGTCAACGCATGTCGATTGCTCAGCAGGCTTCAATAATATGACTGCATCAGGCATTGAATGTTCACATAATTCCGATTTTGGAAATAATCTTGCATTCGTTAAGTTTTTAACTAGATTAAGACAAAAAGTTTTTCTGTGGTATATCCTGATTTATTTAAGTATAAATAACAAAGGATCGTGGTACACCAACTTTTTTTAAATTCATATGCTATTTGAAAATAAATTTCAGTTTCATTATTGATTTTAAACTTAAATATCCAGCGTCGTCCAAAAATGTTTAAGATACAGAATAAGAGTGTATATATATATATATATATATATATATATATATATATATATATATATATATATATATATATATATATATATATATATATATATATATATATATATATATATATATATATATATATATATATATATATATGCAAAGGCAGTCCCAAGACAGGTTTTGAATAATATAGAAGCTCCAACATAAAAGTAATATTTTCCCATTCAACTGACATCAGAAGAAAGATATCCTTTCTGTCTAAATAGCTGGAGAGTACTATCGCATATGAATGTCGTCTGACTCAGAATTAGCTCAGTGAGTCATGCTTAGTCTGAGTGACAAGAATATTCCGTTTTCTCATAAAACTGACACTTAAACCGTTACGGACGACATCAAAGTTATCAATCGGAGATCTATGATTGCTTTCACTGTCTGTGGTCAATCCCAACGCCTGCGTTAAATAATGTGGCCTTCCCTGCTCGATAGTAAAGAGTTTTATTTTGCATGTTATCTCATATAAAATATATCTAATAACACGCTTTCCGTTTTATTGTCTGGGCGATGTGATAGCAGTTATATGTGATGACATCAGCTTTCACTTGTGAACCGTTAATTTTACAAGAAATGAAGTAATGCACCAGAGCTCTCTAATGTGAAAAGTCTTTTTCCGGTGCCACCAGTTTCCGGACCTGGACTCGGAGAGCTTTTCGTCTTGATTACACTGTTCGTTACCAGTTTTGTTGTGAAATGTGGTACTGGACAAGTGTTATCTAAATCCTTCAGTGAGTGTGGTCTATAAATACTTGGTGAAATTGTACGCGTTATCCACGTTTTTTTTTTTATAGGTTCAGTTCCCTGGTAATTTTTATCTTTATTATTTTAAGGTGATAATTTACAAGGAGAAGCAATAATCGTATGAGACATTTCTAGGTGGGGATGGCGATGGGTTTGATTTTGCTGTTTTCTTTTCTCGAAATGTTTTATTATTTCTTTCTGTAATATATTTATAAACATGCTTTTATGCAACAAAACGAGTCACTAATATGTGCAGATATGAAATATGAATTTCTAGAATTCACTGGGGGAAAAAATAGATTTCTTAGAGCATACATATGATTATAGCATGGGACTGGAAGTTATGAATGACTGTAAACTTCTTAGCCATAAAACTATGTTTGATGATGATAATGTTATAAACGTGATTTCATGGTGTATTTAACAATTATGGCAGCTATAACTCTAGCAGTCTGTTCCATATTATCACAATTTTTCCTCTCATTAACATCGCATTCCTATAATGTTATCTAGTTTCTTTATTTTTGCAAGACTTTAATGAGCGTATAGGCCCCAACGGTCGACCACGAACTGTAAGCATTATTCACAACTTTAAGTTCGTTCTGATGTACTATATAGCTCGAATGTATTTCTATAGACAACATTCGAGCCACATTGTTTATTAACGAAACAAGGATTGACCGAGAAGTTACAAATCAAGTTACTCCAACGGTCAGTCGTGTTTTACTTAAATTTTGTTCGCCGAATATTACTGGAAAACAAAAACAAAAAAAAAAAATCCCCACAATCCCACCCCACCCCGCTCTCTATTCGAAGCACCTGTTCTATTTATATAATAGCACAGCCGCTTCGAATATAATGCGAGGGAATGGGAGAGGGAAAGAGAAAGGGGAGGAGAAAGGTGGCGGGGGGATGTTTTTTTTTGTTTCCCAGTAATATTCAGCGATCAAAATTTAAGTAAAACACGACACTGTCTGCTTAGACCGTTTGACTCCAGGATCAGTCTCGTTTTAAGTTGTTCGCGTCGAATTTTGGAGAGAAAAGATTTAAAGTGAATTATTACTTACAATGATCGAGGTGTTGGCAAAAGGCATCAGATATCTCTATTTTTCTTCTTTATTTTGCAAGTCCCTTGAAAAGTTAGATAAAAATGTGAGCATACACTGCAGCTTGATGATTTCAACTTATGGTGGCAATGGCGTTTCAAAAGATGCCAGAGCGTCACATGGAAATACTTTTGACACGTGAATTTGCTATAGGCAGAATGAAGAACATAGTATTAAAAGCACAATACAAAAAGATAAAAAAACATAAATACACATATAATATTCTAGACGCAAAATAAAAACACTCGATATATATATATATATATATATATATATATATATATATATATATATATATATATATATATATATATATGTGTGTGTGTGTGTGTGTGTGTGTTTAAACAGGTAAGTTGAAAAATTATAAAATGTGGGTAAAACTGCTAAAATAGTTAAAGATTCTAATTGTGTTATCTTTATGTAGTTACAAACATGCATAGGAGAGGTTTCCTTTTCTACCTCGAGTGATTTTGCTTAATTGTGTTAACAAGATTTTCATCCCAAAAGATTTCAAAAGATTTTCTTTTAAAAAAGTGTGAACATTAGGATCAATGCCATAATGCCGGGAACATATAATCAAGTCATCTACCTATGTATGTATGTATGTATGTATGTATGTATGTATGTATGTATGTATGTATGTATGTATGTATGTATGTATGTATGTATGTATGTATGTATGTATGTATGTATGTATGTAGGTAGGTAGGTAGGTAGGTAGGTAGGTAGGTAGGTAGGTAGGTAGGTAGGTAGGTAGGTAGGTAGGTAGGCAGGCAGGCAGGCAGGCAGGCAGGCAGGCAGGCAGGCATGCATGCATGCATGCATGTATGTATGTATGTATGTATGATATTTTTTAAAATAGCTTTAACAGTTTTTCAACTATATCTCTGCGTTACATTTTAATAGTATTGTCTAGCATTGTGGAACCATGCCGCAGACATGTAGCATCATGTCCCATCCAGCTACATTATCCTGACACCAGACCGACCAGTCTTAACACTAACCTCTTAATGCAGAGCGACTGGCAAGGCAGCTGCTAGTACCATTTTTTAAGTCTTTGGTATGACTCGGTCGGGGTTCGAACCCAAAAGTTCCAGTGTCCGAGGCGGACGCTCTAACCGCTTAGGCCCTCAAAGAGGTCCCAAACAAATAAATTCTTCTCTGCTGTTGGTAAATGAGAGAGTGAAAGTAAAAACCAAACAAGAAAGGGTAAATAATGAAACAAAAAGCAAGTAAGAGCGCTAATATTCTAAAAGAAATCAACACAATGAAGCTGCGTAATTTGTTTGGCTCACAGAATATATATGCACCTTCAAACCAATGTAATTCATCTCTTAATGCAGTGACTGAGATAAGCTGTTATAATACAAAATATTTAATTGAATCAAACTAGCCTGATCATAAATATCGTGGGACCTATACTTAAATAAAGAGATCTTAATCATGCCCTTGATCTCTGATTTAACATCGCAACGGGGCGTCTTCTATTACTGAACTGGATTTACCAGATAATACTACTCTAGATTCTTTTCTAACAGGACCATAGAACTGGTAGTTAGTGCAATCATCCGGGCATCCTCGACTATGTCCGTGATGCAAAACTGCAAAACATTATGCCTCAGATGTATTCAGGCAATATATATATATATATATATATATATATATATATATATATATATATATATATATATATATATATATATATATATATATATACATATACATATACATATACATATACATATATATATATATATATATATATATATATATATATATATATATATATATATATATATATATATATATATATATATATATATATATATATATATATATATATATATATATATACACAACCTATTCGGAATATCTCTGATATTGTACGATTTGATACATGGTAAGCTTAACCTAGAATGTGCAATGAAAATATAGTTCGATGCACTGGAAATTTTTCTGTCAATCATTGATTAGTAATTAGCCGTGGTTATCCGAATGGAAGTTATCAGCATTATATTCGCAGCATGAACCGTACTACTGCGAATGTCTGGCAGATATTTTCCAAGAGGCAGTCTGTCAGGGAGCTGTTGAAAAAAAACTTCCCATATCTACCAGTGGCGAGCTGATTTTATACATTAGGTCTTAGTTATAACCCATACTGACAAAAGGTTCAAATCGACTGGGCACAATGTTTTTTAGTGAAGTCACTGCAGATGAACCAGGAGGCAATGTTCTTTAATAGCGTCAGTACCTGGTTACGGAGAACCGTATTTATATCAATTGCCACCTTCTAGCCTCTTCGCTCCTAAACGTAAATTTTGTGAAGAATTGCACCCGTTACACCAAGATGAAAGTAAAATACTATGAAACTGTCAGCTGCCAAAAAAGATGCTCCCTCCGGTTCTCCCTTGGCTAATCGCCCTTTCTGTCCATTTGTGCCACAGCATAAACGACCTTACTCCCTATATTGTATTTTGATTTTTTTTCACCCTACATACAAGTTTAACTGTTAAACGCGCATGAACTGCACTAACACCCATGGCCTCCTAATCAAAGATGGGGCAATTGTATCTTGTACAAATATAAGACAAAATGAAAACTTCAAAATTGCTCAACATTCCAAGCTTGAATGTACTCTTCTCTTCAACTTAGTATGTTTGAAATGTATATAGCATATGCAGGTCTATATACAATATTGCACGCATCAGCCAGAAAGCTAAATCTATTTCTCATGGGAGCAATTCCAAAATGTATAGGAACTGTAATCTTAGTAGACATTTGTTTGAGTTTAATACCTTACGAAATTATCGTATAAGATGTGAGTTGCTCCAAATGCATCTATATTCACCGTCACGTTGATAGTCGTCTTTCGTAAATGGTGCAAAATCCAATATGTATGTATGTATGTATGTATGTATGTATGTATGTATGTATGTATGTATGTATGTATGTATGTATGTATGTATGTATGTATGTATGTATGTATGTATGTATGTATGTATGTATGTATGTATGTATGTATGTATGTATGTATGTATGTATGTATGTATGTATGTATGTATGTAGATAGGGAGGGAGGGAGGGAGGGAGGGAGGGAGGTATGTGTGCATGTGTATATGTGTGTATGTATTTGTGTGTATTTGTGTGTGCGACAGATCCTTTGTACTTTTAAGTATATCAGTATATACGAAATCAAAGGAACACACATATTTTACGTGTAATACACTGTATCTTTAATTGCAAATGAATTTATCGATTATTAATTAAATAGGTATTTCCTGACGCAGATTATGTATTTATTTTATTTAACATTTTTGGCAAGCTTGCATTCTTGAGCGGGTGAGTATGCTGAGCTAGTCAGACTAAATCCATTAATAGACTTGGCTCTGTAATATCACTAATAATATTCATAAGCAGACACATCTAATGTGCAACGGAGCACAAGTAAATATCAACATTGCAAACATTCAATTTCAAAATGAAAACCTCGCAGATCCATGATACATTCAGTCTTTTGTATCTTCTTTTTATTAAAGCATAATCGTGATCAGTGTAATTATAGCAGTAAAGACAGTTCTGGTGGAGATGGTGATGGAATAGTAAAACGAAGGAATCAAATGCAACAAGTGCTAAAACGTGCATTTGATACCTATTGCTGTGCAGTACACACAACCCCAGCAAATCTTGTTAGCATTAGTTCTTTCTACCGTTTATTGATGGGTTTAGTTGCTTTCTAAACGTACTCCAGCCCCACACGTTGTAGACATTTTAAAAGAGTCATTTGCAGGGAGGTATGGATGTGTAACATGTAACGGTTGTCGAACAGTGCGGGCATATAATATTTGGCTCAAATTATGAGGTTGAAAATTAGTTTTCAGCTATGGGGGATGTGTTGCTGTATGTAATAAATATGGTCTGACATTAGCCGATCAGACCTTGTTTACGAGCCGTCGTTGCAATAAAGGGCGCATTGATCAATTGTCGAAACTCTTCAATATTAAAATGTCCTCGCTTTGTAAGCTGCGTGAGTAAGCCACCATAAACCGTTATAATACAATTATATTAATTGTATCTCTTTCAAAGGGATCTATTGCAAAATACTTCAAAACCCAGTGTCGGTGCTAGAGTAAAGGAGCGACAGTGGGGTTCTTTTGACCTGTATAAAAGGGTAATTTAACCTTTTCTCAGAGGAATTTACATCTTCCATCGATTTACAAAACGATATGTAATTAACGAACATTAAAAGAAACTAATGAATCAGAGCCAGTCCGTTTACTGCCGGAGTTTCTAGTTAATAAACAATAAATAGGTTTATTGAATTCGGCATCTCGGCCTTTGCATACAATGACAAAGTAAACTGGTTTGATTCATCCGGTTACGGAAAGGTTATCTGCATTAAAATTGTTATTCAAAGGCAACTATTTCCAGAAAATACAATATTATCAAAAATAAGAACGTTTTGGCGCCTCTGAACATACAGCTAATGCACTTGATTTCACAGCAAAAAGGTAGAAACATTTTTTTAATTAAATGTATGGAACTAAACTAGTGCAGTTGCAATGTACACATTTCATATGTAGTAGATAGAGATGAAAAGTTAATAAAATTGCCGGGGAAACTGTTACATAATGAAGTTTCCAGGAGATAATCTCTCTCAGCCTCGCGAGTTTATAAATCAAAGGCCAACTCTTCTAGGAATTATGAATCTGGTTTTGTTTGGTGTCTACGGCACAGAAACACTTGCGGGTTAGTTTCTGCAAAGGCAGTTGCTGTGAAATACCTAGATCGAGTGAATGCCACAAAATGCGGCCCATGTGGATCCAGTAGTATGATTCGAGCCCACCTCCTTCGTTCAAGAGCCCGGCACACTAAACAATTAGATAGCCTGGCGACTCATTTTCAGCTCTTGTGTTTTAATCATGTGGAAGGTAACTAAAATATACACAAATAGCTTCAACTGTGACCGCCTCGGGGATATAACAACAGGAATTGACAGAGAAGTTGCGAATGCACCGAACAATTTTTTTTATTTGCACTTTCCCAGCCCATCCTACGGTCAATCTAATCGAAAAAAAAAACAGTCTCGTTGGTCAGCTATTTTCAGTTAACAAAATGTATGATTTGTTTCTGTAAATTATTGCGCCAATATACATCCAAGGCATATTTCTTTTTGTCTAACATCATAGCCGAGTTGATTCGACTTCTGGACAACATCAGTCCATTAGTCGCCTCGTCCGATATGGAATCAGTTTACAATTATTAGTTTATGCTCAGTTCCCACGAATGTAGTCCAAGTCTATTTTTAGAGTATATTTTCTGTCTCCTTTAGTTGGTGATATAAGAATTATATTTATTCATTCTTGGTAAGGATTTAAAGGTAATTGTTTGTTCTTTAGAATATGAACTTATGGGGTGGCTGTATGTGTGTGTTTCGGCGACACTGTACAGTGAGTAATAAGGTCTTGGTGATGATCCAGAAGTGTAATCTGTTCGATTGCATGTTGCCTTGTTTACAGTCCAGTCTCTCAAATAAATGCCGGTGAACCTATGACAAGAGCTTCACCGTTAAATCATCTCTGAAGGTATTTTAGACTAACATATGATCTGTATTGATTGTCACACAGTGGAAAGATCAATACAGGGAAACAAATGTAGAAAATATAGAGCAAAATTAATTGTATTTTATATCCATATGCAGATTGGCACATCCGGGTTATTTTACATCGCTGAGCCCGCAGGTGAACATGAGTCGTGGAATCACTATTAAAATATTGATCAATCTGTATATTTCAGTGGGTTGTCCCTTTAGTACATAGGCGACTTTCGTGCTTTCGATGGGCCAGAAAAACTAATTACTCGGTCTGTCGGCGATCGCATAAAGTCATAAAATGTTATGATTATATATACATGGCCACCTTATGGTTCTTAGGGAACTACGGATAATAGGAGTGAAGGACCTAAAGATCGTGTATTCGCTTATTAAGCTTTAAAGACCCAGATCTGACATCGAATAATGAACAGGCAGATATAGATATGTGCAAGTTCTTAGCAGTAATAAGCAGAACACACAACAAATACCTAAATCTGCATGTGCATTATGATACTGGATAGCAGGATCTTAGTTGTTGTTTTTTTTTTCTCATTTAGACCCGACTTGTATACGAATATAGATGGTATTTATTACACACTGGGGTTTAATTTGAATCTTTAACGTGGCTTTAAAAAATGTTCAGCCGTATCGCTACGATGTCTGCATTGTGACAGTTTACAGTGATGTATAGTAATTGGATATCATGACGCAGACATGTAGCATGATGTCCCACCGAGTCACATTATCCTGACACCAGGCCGACCTGTCCTAACACCAACCTCTTCATGCTGAGCACCAAGCTAGGCAGCTACTAGTACCATTTTTATAATTCTTTGGTTTGACTTGACCGGGGTCTCAAACCTGCGACCTCCCGCATACGGGGCAGACGCTCTAACCTCTAAGCCACCGGAGTAGTCATTAAACACTGGTATGGAGGGCTTACAGTAGAAACGCTCATTCATATTATATTATATTATATTATATTATATTATATTATATTATATTATATTATATTATATTATATTATATTATATTATATTATATTATATTATATTATATTATATTGTATTGTATTGTATTGTATTGTATTGTATTGTATTGTATTGTATTGTATTGTATTGTATCGTATCGTATCGTATCGTATCGTATCATATCATATCATATCATATCATATCATATCTCATATATCATATCATATCATATCATATCATATCATATCATATCATATCATATCATATCATATCATATCATATCATATCATATCATATCATATCATATTATATTATATTATCACCGAGTATATCATCCCTTCAAATGAACTGATGCACAGAAATATGGGCCTCTGTCACCTTTCTCTTACCCTGATAGCCAAAAGTCAGACCTTTTGAAAGTCATAATCTGCAATTATTGCTTGCGTTTGATAGTCGCTTAACACTATGAAATCCTTCTTGCTTGTAACCTTTGCTTCAAGTAAAAATAGGCTACATGAATACAATTTGATCGTTATTTACATTTTTTTATTTTTGATCATTATACGGCCGCTTGTTTTATGGTTTTGTTTATACTGCGGAGCTATCCCAACAATGAACAAAGGATATATTTCCAAAGAACTACTGGCAAACACAAAAGTACTGGAAGACAAGCTAAAGTATAGTTGTATTCAGTTATGCTAGTTGATATCATCGATGACGCGACATAGCCACTAACACATTCATAATGTCAGGTTAAAACAGAAGAGAGTCCAAACAAACTTACCGTAAAGTTTACTTGCAACAACAACAAGAACAGCAACAACAACAACAACAATAATAAAGATAATAATAATAATAATAATAATAATAATAATAATAATAATAATAATAATAATAATAATAATAGTTTTTGCTTTTTTAATATAAAAACATACACAATTTCATTTAAAAAGTATAACACTAGTCATAATGGACCCATGTGGTCCTCAATATATTTTGCATGTTATTTCATAAGAAATCGACTTACACTCCTGTGTACTCATATATATGTATATGTATATGTATATGTATATGTATATGTATATGTATATGTATATGTATATATATATATATATATATATATATATATATATACGTGTAGGCTAATATAAATGTAACAATGTAACAAAAGAAAAGAGTGAAGCCAACAAGCTTTGTAAAGTTTAACAAAAATAATTTATTTTCCTGGAAAAAAAATGTAAAAAAAGAAAATAGGACTTACAGTTTGTAAAAATAATCTAAAATTTAATCCTACGATTGAAATATAAAAGTCCGATCACTAAATAGTTCTAATTAATCCGGATTTTAATCTGGATAAAGTTCCAATATGGAAACGATGACGTCAGATGATGTCTGTTCTGATGGTAACAGATACTCAATTGAATCACAGTTTATGTAACCGTATATAATTCCAGAATAAATTTTCACTGAATGTCTTTGTCCCAGACTTTGATGAAGAAGCACTTATTTTCTACAGAATATAAATTATTCTTAAATAGCAAATAACTCAAAATATGGCAACAACAGAAAATACCTATGAGCTCCTGAAAGTACTTTTTTTTTACGGCTAAACTAATTTAATACCAGCTGGCTGTTTTAAACCTGATTTTAGATCAAATGGTATTTCACGTGACAAACTACGTGATTTCCAACTTAAACATCGCAATAAAGCAATGTCTCTTGTCACGCATCTTAGAATAGTCCTATATAAAACATCAGACACTCACTGTACAAATGAAATATAAAAAAAAATCAGTTTATACATGGGTAACACGTGGGCCGGAAAATGACCCCTCAAAACAGCCAATCATTTTCACTTAGTGATTACGAGTTTGCGAACCAAGGTCGCATACAATGTTTGCTAATTTATTGTTTTTACTTTCTATTCAAGCATAATTTATTTGAAAAAATATCAAATCCTGTGAAAATAATCATTACAATAAAATGTAATGAAACAAAAATAAATTTTAAAAAATTAAAGCTAAAGCACAATCAATTTAATTACATATATGTAACAACATACATACAAACAAGATGTACATATATGTATATTATATGATCATGGTTCGGTATTTATCGATGTCGTTGATTCTTTCTACATTAATACACGGTAGTGTGTCAGAGCGGGTCAGTGATATATTGTTATGATCATTTTAATATATACAAAATTGGGTGAGCTGTTTAAACAAGGTTATTCTTTATTTTTCACATTACGCTTGCGAATGGCACGTTTTGTTATAGCATTCCTTGCTGTTGCTTTCTACGCATTTATATCTTTTAAAATTAAAATCGCGTCCATTTTTAGTCAGATCACTGGATCGACGTATGACCCTGGCCTTTAATTGCAGCCAAACAACAACTGGAAAGATCTCAGCTTTTGTTGTAACATAAGTGGTGCAATCCGCTAGAGGCGAATCGTTAAACGGATCAAATTGATGTGTTATTGATGTGTGATCAAATTGACGTGTTAAACTACTTCCGAGGTTATTTCACGACTTGACGGAAATGGCCGAGCGATGTTCATATAGCAAATTGATGTGTATGTCAACAACTAGTTAGTTAACGAGGGAACTGACCGAGCTAAGTTCCGATCGGATAACAGATGGGTTCGTTTGGCCATAATTGGTTGAAATGAAAAATACAATTTTAGTAAAACAAAGTTTTTTTCTGCAAATGTATCCTAGTTATAACTGAGAAAAATATTGGATTATGTTTTAATGATGGAATTTTAATGCGTTTACAGACTTGACTTTGGAAAACCTGTAACTAAAATTAGCACATGATTCGATACATTCGGAACTGAAATCACAGGTTTCAAACACACGTAGATCAAACAAATGCCGCTATACATATGGTTTTCTACACACAGAAGCTTGCATCAAGCTTGAGTCTATATTTAGAAATATCACTTTTGATCATGAGCATTTCAGAAATTCAAAGTTACTGAATTTTTAACATCATGGCGTTTCCTTGTGTTTAAAATACGAGCTGAATTAGTACCGTGACGAGTACTGTAAGGGCAAATATGCAAACTCGTTCCAGATAGTGTCCTCGCTTCTCTAAATCGCCCTTACCATCACACATAATAATTATTTCTGGAACTATCTTGTACAAACATATGTTCTCCGATTGTCCCTCTTTTTTCCAGGAAAGTAGTTAAAGCTAAAGGAAATTACGCTTCACATCTAGTGCTGCTCTACTTAATTATCTACTTTTTTCTCGTCAAAAATTATTGCAAAAATGACATCGAAGGTGACTCAAAACGATGTGATCCAAGGGTCCAGCGATTTGTACAAGTACTGCAGTTTTTTTTCCCCAGTGTTATCTGTGGCAGTAGTTTTGGTAAATATGTATTAGTCAATCGTGACATTCTCGGAATCTTTTCGGGAGACGACTATGCTTAAGAAATATGCAGACTTTGAGGTTGTTCCAAATGGTGCATAGATGTTATTAGCGCATGTCAACGTAAACGTTTGGTAATTGGCGAAGACATGCCGCAAGGTAACATGGCACAACTTGAGATAAAATTGTCTTTATTTTATGCTACCAATAAGCAGCTGGTTCTATACATGTAAATATGGCTTATCCTTGGTCTGAGGTTACTGAACTAAACTCCAAGCTTTTTTTACGATACAACAAATATTGTTTGTGTCATTATGTCTAGAAAGAAACGTTACGCCCGTACAAGTAGCTAGACCAATGAAACCGGCAGTGGTATCGTGGAAGCATGTTATTACATCTTCCCAGCAGTACCGTTTTGGAACATCTGATATCACGTAAGGAATAATAAGGAATAATAATAAAAGTCAATATATCAGTTATGTTTAAATGTTGAATCGTCTCTCTGCTTTTGTATTTCTATTTCTTTAACGATTCATAGCTAAAAGCAAAAGAATAACATTTAACATATTCTTTCTTTCTTGCATGATATCGGTCAATTGCACGAATTGCACGATGGAAACGTAAAATAAATCTGTAATTATGCCTAAATTGTGATGTGATGTGATTATGATTTTTAACATAGTTTTAACAATTTTTCAGTCATATCACTACGATGTCTCCAGTGTGACAGTTTATAGTGATGTCAACCACTGGGGCGTCATGCCGCAGACATGTAACATGATGTCCCAGCCAGTCACATTATCCTGACAGCAGGCCGACCAGTCCTAACACTAACCTCTTAATGCTGAGCGTCAAGCGAGGCAGCTGTTAGTACCATTTTTGTAAGTCTTTGGTAAGACTCGACTGAGGATCGAACCACGACCTCCTGCATCCTGCCTAAATTTTGTAAAAAGCGAAACATGAATGAATGTAGGTGATAACTCTGTCACAGACCAAATAAATTAATGAATTAACGGATTAGGGCAAATTGCAGTAAATGGCACCCATGGGAGTAGTGTATATGATTATTCCGTAAACATCCAGCAGATACCTTATATGGTGGTCTATGTTACCTTTAAACAAGGCATTTAGAATTGAGACTGTTGAATGCTTTTGTGTACACCTATACGAAAATCAAATGAATTTTGTTTCTTGTTCACTCCAAAACCAGATCATTCCTACATCCCTTATGAAAGCATAAAGGTCGCGAACAATATCAGGACACCTTTATTCATTTTTCCGCTTATCTTAAATAGCAAATAATTATGTAAACGAAGACAAGGTGGACCTGACACTACACGATTATCAGGAAAATGTATTGACAAGTAGATTGTTATATTACTGTAATCATCGAACCATGGAAATGCTATCGTTATTCCGCGACGGCTGTACCGATAAGATTCAAGACAAACCTTTACTGTCATATTACAGCACCAAATACTATGTATTTTTTTAAACGTACTTATGTACGAAAATAATTATCGCACAGTTCTACAGTTTTGAGAAAAGTTACGGCTGAGAAAAATTGTTTATAAATGAAAACAAATTGCTGAAGATTAAGTACCTGGACAATCAAACTGAAATTCATCTGAATAGATAATGGGGGTTACGTATTTTCAATTTGTGCGCCTTTGAAAATGACCTAAAAAGAATATGCACTTGATAATTTCAACTGGTCATATTTTGACATTTGCTTTCGTAGAAACGGGAGCATTGGGAAAATATGAATTTTAACCTTCATTTTTGTATGAGATAATAATCCAAATATGTGATTTTGAAAAGACCGGTTGCAGATACTTTTAAAGCTGACACTAAAATATATTGAAAATCGCCTAGTTCCATAATAAACGTATATGAAAGGTTTAGCGGATAAGATCATCTAAGTTATCTTTCCTCCATCTCTCTTTCTATCTTTCAAATAAATACTATTGCCTATACTTTATACTTCCTTTTTCCCATATGTGTGAGATAGATGAAACACTAATCTGTTGAAAAAAATTTACAAACGGCCCTTGTCCGGTGTGAAGTTCTAACTTGATTTTTAAACTTGGTACCTACAAGACACGTTTTTGATTATAATTGTAAAAAAAACCCCAACATATTAGCACAGAGAAATCATTGTCACTTAGATTTTAATGGCAAATAAGCATTTCACGCGCCGTCTGGCGGACAAGAAACCTTGTTTCCTCTTCAGGAAATCCGTTTCAGTTTTGGGGGTTAGTATATTATGAAGGCAAACTAGTGAGCGGTTTTGAAGAGCACGGATGTCATTCCCCATGAATGATGTTCTTAACTTCAAACAATTAATAAATGTCGGCGAGAGGTTGGCTCGTGTTGTTAAAGTTGTCATGTATTGTACCAATATCACCAGCTACAAAAAAGAGACTTGCTATAATGTACAAGCAAATCCTCTGATAGAATAATCGCCTCTGCCAAATGCTACCAACTCCGGAATTATTATTTTAAATTCATTACAGTTGATTATAAAATGATGCATGATCAATGTAACTAACCCAAATATATTATCTTTGACCTAGTAATTTGATGAGGTAATTTACATCTTTTTTCTACTACCTCACTCTGTAACTGTTTGGTTATGTATTATTTTTCCTCGACACAAATTTAAAACGATAAGCAAAAAATTTAAATCCAGTTTATTTTAGGAAAATAAAATTAAATCTACGTCAATTATACCCTCTCTCTCTCTCTCTCTCTCTCTCTCTCTCTCTCTCTCTCTCTCTCTCTCTCTCTCTCTCTCTCTCACACACACTCTCACACACACACACACACACACACACACACGCACACGCACACACACACAGAGCAACACACGGCGCACACATTCACAGAAGCAGGGTCAATAGTTGAAAGAATATATTAAAATTGCACCATGAATATTTACTAAACGAAAAATACACAATATGTCCGTGAAAGAATTAATTAAAATTACGCCATAAATATCTACAAAACGAAAAATATACAACATGTCCTGACAAATTTACGATTCTCATACGTAAATGGAAAGCGTAACTTTTCACCCAAAAGCAAATAAGGCAATCTATATTTTACACAATATTATGTTCGAAAGAGTTGGCGGCAAGCTTCAAAAGCAATATATGGCTGATTTTATGAGCATTATCAATAAGCAAATATATGGCTGATTTTATGAGCATTATCAATAAGCAAATATATGGCAGATTTTATGAGCATTATCAATAAGCAAATATATGGCTGATTTTAAGAGCATTATCAATAAGCAAATATATGGCTGATTTTATGAGCATTATCAATAAGCAAATATATGGCTGATTTTATGAGCATTATCAATAAGCAAATATATGGCTGATTTTATGAGCATTTTCAATAAGCAAATATATGGCTGATTTTATGAGCATTATCAATAAGCAAATATTTGGCTGATTTTATGAGCATTATCAATAAGCAAATATATGGCTGATTTTAAGAGCATTATCAATAAGAAAATATATGACTGATTTTATGAGCATTATCAATAAGCAAATATTTGGCTGATTTTAAGAGCATTATAAATAAGCAAATATATGGCTGATTTTATGAGCATTATCAATAAGCAAATATTTGGCTGATTTTATGAGCATTTTCAATACATCCGTCATTGCAGGTAAAATATTAGCACTTTTGCACGTTGCACATGTTGCTTGGTTAAAAGTTGTTTTTTTTAAATTTTGATGGGGTTGTATATTTATCATAACAAATGATCGAGATTCCTCGTTATTTATATTCTAAAGTAATATCAATAATGACGATGATCATCATAGTCGTCGTTGTCGTCGTCGCCGTCATCGTCGTACTAATATCTTTATTTTTACTGTAACATACTCCACATTATCTCATGATTTTGTCGTTTTCAATGGTAAAGGAGGCAGATTATAAAAGAAACAGTAATTGTTGTCTCTTCTGTTCAAGTGGTTTGTAACATTTTCATAACGAACTCGTGTGCGTAATGTTGATGACAAATAAAAATGTCTAAAATTGATGGCACACTGCACAAAGTATTAAAAAGTAAAATCATCTTCATTTTTGTTGTCAGTCAAATAATATATTATGCGTGTATATATTCCACACATATTAAACTAACAGCAAGTTTTTGGACTATATACCCGTAGTTTATTATAAGAGCCGGATTTTATTTGGTTGCTACTTATTTCCTAACGTTCATATTCCCTGAAGTATCGTGGAGAGGACTTTGTCTAACATGAGGTCCTTTTCAGCGACGAAGTGTTACTACATAGTGGAGTTGAATGCCATGAGGATTGCCCCTGCTCTGTAAAAAAATGTTGTGAGGATGGAAAAGAAGAGGATTAACAAAATGAAGAAAGTTAAAGGAATTTATATGGAAAATAATGGAAATAGAAAAAGACTATCATACAGATTCTGAACAGTAATGATGATATGATATGGTAGCGACATGGAACGGAAATGGACTAGAGCCAAGTAGTTTGATAAAACTACAGAAAGCAGAACATAAGCAATTATAAAAAATGTTTGATAGAAAATTGATTTAAATTGAAGAAAATATAGATTAGAACTTGTTGCAGAAACGAGAGATATTTATAAATATACCAAGAGAATAGTTATAATATTGACTGTAGACCTACAGACAGATACTAGACAATCTTGACTGCTCACTTTTCTTTGACTATCTTTGCTACGGCTATTAAATTTATGATAAATAAATTCCAACATGATAAAATCTTAAGTTTTTGAGAAATATTAGTGCTGTGAAGTATGGTTATTAATTTAAATTTTCATAACGTGAAATGCAGAATTAAACTTTTGTAACTATAACTTTCCGTCTTAAACTATTTTTGCTATAGCTATTAACTTTATGATGAAATTACTAATGATATAAGTTATGGTTATTACGATAAATGTTCATGTGGAGATTTACTCTTTAAATAATTTCTATGTATTTATTTACTATAACTATAACTTGCATCAATAATTAGTATTTAACTATTTTTGCTACAGCTATTAACTTTATGATAAAGTGTATTGATTTGGAAATACTAATATTTAAATTCAAAGGCTGATGAGTAAAACGTTCCTGGAAAATACTAGTGCCATTAATTTTGGTGATTACTATAATCTTTCATAACGTGAAATAAAGAAATAAACTTTAAATAATTTAGATGTATCTATTTGCTATAACTAGAACTTGCGTCAATATATAGGATTTTCTAAATTGTATATGATGTAAACTTATTTAAATAGAGGAAACATGCAGCATGTATTTTCCGTGTTATGTTTTAATCTTCTTGGGTGCCAGCACATAGGGGCAAGGGTGAGGTGGGGGGATCTTGCTCCTCGTTCTGGATTTCAGTTCTAAACACGTTTTGGACTGCATCCGTAAAACTTAAAAGCTGACCACCACATATTCCAACCCAACTCAAACCCCTTATAACTCCATCTCAATCGAAAATGTAGTACAGAAAAAAGCCTATTCAATGATGACTGCAACTGGACTACAGTATCGGCAACAAAAGAAAAAAGAATTTAGTCAACAGCGTATGTCTGTGAGAGTAGTACACACACAAGTAAAACTCCATAAATATTTCCGAAATGTGAACTTTCAAATCACTTAGAAAAAAACGAAATAAGAATAGAAAATATGACATCCCTGTTTACCTAATGACGGAAAATCGCACGAATAAGTCTAACTAATGGGTATTGTAACACAAATCTTCACAGCTTATAAACCGTCCTTTGCATTATTAACATCATTTTATTCTCTCCAATGCTTTCTCATCATCAATAAAGACTGCCTACTATCTATTTCTTTTTAAAACATATCTATGTCTTAATGCATTTCAAGTAAATATATTATCAGCTGTTGAAGGCCCATTTCTGAACCCTCAACGTTCTGCATGCTACATATCATGTTCGTTGACAGTTGCTGTAATGGCGTAGCAACCGCCTAATCAACCAGTGTGTGGGAGAGGGGAGTGGAGAAGACACCCGTTGGATCCGAAAATTCACTTTTAAGGGACGTTTTTATTGGGAAAAGGACTCAAAATGTAGTCTTGCGCGTGGGGGTGTGTGTGTTTTGGGAGGACTCAAAATGTAGTCTTGCGCGTGCGCGGTGTCAAATTTCTTGCTTTGTTTCTATAGACTTGGCTGTGTAAAATGTTCTAAGTGCACTAAAGGGCTGTTATTTGACCATTTTACAACTTAAACCAAATCAAAACTATAACCTGTCCGATATATTAAAATTTCTAAGGTTTACATGAATATTGTTTTGGGGTGGATTTTAGAAAAACTTCATATATTCCATAGCTTTGTATATAACTTGCAGACAAATTTGTTTAGCATTATTGGTTTCTTTTTCAAATTTTTCAATCATTAATCTATATATTTGAAAAATGCATAACTGGCAAGCAAATTAATATATTACTGTCTACATAAGTTCTATTACAATTTTTTATTTTTAATGCAATATATAGCAACACTATAATAATTCCACATACGTGCATTGATTTAGCCATTTAAATTCAGTTGATATATAGTAGAGGTAACTCGCAACGTCCTTGTCCACAACACGACATTAGCTATTTTCACACCTTACTATCAACAAAATCTAAGAAAATTCATCCTTACAGATTTGAATCTCGTCAGACCAAATTGGCCCTAAGAAAAACATTTAAACATTTTATGTAACAATTATCAAAATAGTCCTCATGAGCAATGAAGTCAGGCTCAGTAACTGCTTTGTTCGATAGAGCTAATTTTGGAACACTCCAATATGATGAAATGGTCAGCGACTTCGATGTCAGAGAAGCGATCAGCTTCATATAACAAACGTTATGGTGTACTCTGGGGATGTAGATCATGTCGTTTGCAAAGAAATATGATTACAACATACATAGAACGGCTTGATGTCAACGTACGTACTCTATAATAAAAAGTAATTACTGAAATGTTTGTCTGAAGTAATATCACATGACTTGGCTACTTATATATAAAGTAACGTCACAATCAAACACGCATGTATGATATAAATATTTCTGTCCCATATTGACAACTTTTCACTAACACTAAAATGATACCCATCAGCATGCACATAGGAGCAGTCAAGTGACATATATACAACACATAAAAATTAGTCAACCATGATGACACTTGTAACCATTTGATATTGTACTATTTTCTTGAAAGTTGAACAAGTTTCATTTTATAGACCATGCTTTCTTTCATGTAAAGCGGCTTGAATTCAATTTCTGATACTGCCAAAGCATTAGTTTTAAATCATTAAAATTCTCGTTTGCTCCATTTTAAAATCAAACCAAATATCTCAATATGATTAGCAATAGTTTTCTTAGTCCTGAAAGTCCATAAGCAGAATTTCAAATCAACAACATTTTTTTTTTAATCAGGTACACAATCACTAGCATTTCTCGAACCTCCGCCTAATCAATGCTTAGTGTTAGGTTGGTTGGTTGGTTGAATTTTTACGGCGCACCAGCACAAAGAGGCCATTTAGCAGCATACAAAAGGTTGTATCTTTCATTGTGTACAAATGGCATAAAGGTTCTGTATCGGCTAGCAATACGAAACCAAATAGCTAAAGTTAAAACGATAAAAATGGTAACGGTGATAAAAAATAAAGTTTCCCGATCAACGGTGATTGCAAATAATGTATGACAACGAAAACATATGAAGCTTAGTGTTAGAGAGGGTAACGCTTTGCCGAGTGTTGGTGAGGACAACGCTTTACTGAGTGTTCGAGAGAACAGCGCTTTGCGTGTCTTTATCGTCTAGGTATTATTATTCTTCGTCATCAATTACCGTCTAACTGCAAACAATATAGATTCTGAGCCGCATAATGCTCCTACACATCTGGGTAAATGTCGTTTGTTCTACTGATTACTCCTAACAAACTGCACAAACCTAGACCTGCCCGTGCATCATGCGACAGCATATTTGGGTCTGTTTAGTTGCATTTGGACTCAGTCTTATAAGAGAGCTAGTTTACGCTTTCTGAGTACAAAAAAAAAACACCATTCATGAGCAACAGCATAATGAAAGGATAAAGCGTTAACCGTTGACGTTCGACTCTTCAATTATGCGCATGTTAAGACCAAGCGATGTAGTGCATTAGTGTTATCAGTAGATTCTTCTCTTGTTTTCCTTCTCTTGCGTCTTGTCTCCCTCTTTTTGAATCATTTAAACGTAATTTTCTTTTTATCATCTAACGCTCCTTTTCTAACGCATGTTCCTTATCCATACAGTGCATGGGTAACACGAAAGCTGGTATTCATGATTGCTTTGGCTTTATTCATTGTGTCCACTAAATTAAAATGCTTGATTCATTCATATGAGTTTCTGTCTCATGTAATCTCTAATCGGTAGTTCTGTGTCACTCAGTTTCACAACTCTTTGCTTAGGCAAGCTATACAACACAAGACCTCTTTCCGAGATTAATCTTTCCAGTTTTCCATTTTTTTTAAATTTAATTTTATCTGTAGTTCTCAGCATGAAATCACTCCGCTCAGCTCATTAACAATTTTTTTTCTATCTGCGAGAAACATCCTATTCTGAATCCATACTTCCCGTTTGAAACATTCGCAACTTTCTTTGCGTACACTATCATGCAACAGAGTAACATGCATTCAGGTACGAAGTGTATACTTTATGACTGAATGCAAGTCAGTCTGTTCCGTTAGTCAATGCTTGCACGATTGCTGCATGATATCGGTGATTTAGATTTTTAACGTAGCTTTAACAATTTTTAAGTCATATTGCTACGATGTCTGCAGTGTGACAGTTTATAGTGATGTCTAACACTGGGGCATCATGCCGCAGACACATTATCCTGACACCAGGCCGACCAGTCTTAACACCAGCCTCTTAATGCTGAGCGCCAAGCGGGGGAGCTGTTAGCCACTGGAGCGGTGTCAAAAGACATGTTATTCTGCATCATGGGGTTCGATGAACCTTTTGACTGATCATGATAAATAGATCAAGATTTCTCAGCCTTACAACTGCACATAAATAAATAAATAAATAAATAAATAAATAAATAAATAAATAAATAAATAAATAAATCAATAAAATGTCATAAAAGAGAAAACTAAGTCGACAAGTCAAAAATGCGCTAGATTCTCTTAACTTTATTATTGGAACCCAGACCCAAAGCGTCCTCCAGATACTCGTCCAGTTTTTCTTCTCGATTTATCATCAGACATTTATCGTGTTGAATTTGACCTGGATGATCGTTTTGACATCCATACAAATCTTTCTTGGTCAATTCAGAAATATTATCTGACTGGTGCCTAGCAAAACATGAGACTAAATAGTCTTCTGGTTCTGGACATCGTGATATTACCATCACCTCTTCGTCTTTGCTTTTGGGTTCTGGTTCCAAGATATCATCCCATTTCATTTTAAAAGATTCTCCACCATTCAAAGCGGGACAAGAGTCTTATCTAGCTTCTAATAGACTAGAATGACTTGTCTCAAGCTGTTTATTTCTATAGCATTGTTGTTCACCGTCTCGGCTAGAGCTGTAGCAAACTGAAGTTCCACACAAATCTGTCGAGATTTTATAGGGTGGAGATAATCACCATCGCTGCCTTGGCCTGGAGTGAAATCAAAACCCCACAAAACGCAGCCTCCTATATAATTGTCGTAAGAAATGATGTGACTACCATTGGTCCTTAGCTGTCTAGTAGCTATGCACAAGGATAAGTACTTCTTCAAATAATTCTTCTTGTCAAAGTAAGGTTGGAAGAGTTTGGTAAATAAGGTCTTGCCATCTCGACTGATTTCGGATACTTGGTGGTCGTTCTGCTCAAAGTGAGACTGATGTCGTTTCCCACTTTAGGTAATATTTCCACGCGTCGCACTTTGAGTCTGGCTTCTTCAATAATTTGCAGTATTAGCCATCAAATGGAAACCGGTATTGCTTAGATTCAGTCTTTTGCGGACATCCACTCCGTTCAGCAAATGCAAATGACCCATCGGTTCTAAATTCTGCCCATCCTTGATTTTGTTTCATCGGTCGTTGAATCCAGTATTGTAGTTTGGTTCTTTGTCTGTAATCAAATCGGTGTCTTTGAATTTGCCTATGGTGTCAGGTTTTCATACCACGCAAGCATCCAGTTGGGTGTTCATGGCTTCCTTTCCGTGCGATGCTGCTACTGGCCAGCTTGTTCTTCAAGTAATCATCGACTTCAATGAACAAGGAATGCATAAAATTATTGACGGGGAATACTGCGTCGTTATCGTCTATAGAATTTCCAGTCGGATTGGGAACTTTGATATTCAGATCGATATATCTTCGGGATGTCCTTTGATTTTAAATTCGATGGCAGCTGAGGTTGTCAAAGAGGAGATGGTTTGAAATTCTGCCCACTGAGATTCTTGCATCGTCATCATAGTGGGTGGGATAGCAAACAGATCCAGTTCCGACTTGGAACATTCGCGAGAATCTCGGGGTATCATTTTTGTTTTGTTATTTAATAATCAAAACATCTTATTATCTGACGGTTTTTCTGTTCTTAGTCTTTCTAGCTCTGGGTGTGTGAAGTTCTCGGGGTTTTTTTTGTCGTTTCTTTATGCTTTGTCATTGCTGTGGCTTTAGGGTAGCATGAATGCCTGACTAGGCAGCGTCCAGGGCATTTATAGGAGTTTCTCGTCTTCTCAAAATGTCTTTTCCAGTTTGAAGCAAGACATTTTTGTCTGATCTCAAGAAGACTTATTTGGGGTTTTGTTTGTCGATGAAGACATTTTTGAGAAATTCTTTACCTTGCGTCAAAGTAGCATCATTCTAGGCGTGCAATCTCGTGTCACCATCGGTTTCAAAACGGGGTCACCCAGCAAAACTCTGATTTCGGAATATCTCTTACACCATGTCATCGCTGTCGAGCGACTCCTTAATAAACAGGATACATGACTTACAAGCCGTTAGAGATTCATCTTCGAAAATGGAGTTTCACTGTAACTTTTCCTTTGTTGAATGGAATATTTTGTCATAGATCTCCTTTGATAATAATGTTGACACTGTCAAAATACGACTTACTGACGAGTAAATAGTGAGCATGTACAAATTCGGGATGAACGTGGTAGGTGTTTTCACCTTCCTCGTCACTGATCATGGCAAAATCCGCTTTGAAAGGAATGGCTCACAAAAAGGGTGAGTATGTTTGTCCCATCACGTTGTACTCCACCACATCAGAGAACACAAAAATCAAATTTAATCCTTGGTTCAGTTCTACAAGAGATCGAAAAAAACTTTGCACAACCCAAGTTGTTGGCGATTTGTGGTATGCTGTTACCCTTGACCATCTTGAGGTCACCAGGCAAAATGTCAAACAATTCAGGATAAAATGTAATTGACAACGTTTAGGCATCCGAATCTTTCATCAGTAGGCGCAGAGTCACTTTATGGTACTTATGGGTGACACTTCATTTGGTTTTGTCCAAGGCTGTACCAAACTGCGCATTGAATTCGGAAGCATTTGTGTCCACCAGATGTTGACCTCTAAAATAATAGGCTGCGGAAATTTTCATCAGATATGTGTACCGTGGAGCATCGGGGGAGATTTGCCGTTTCATAGAGGCGTCTACAGTTTTCGTTTCATTCAAATATTGCACTTGGTCGTACAGAACGTCGACCTGAAATTGTTTTGATTTTCAGTGATGTTTCTAATTTGTGTAGGGTGAATCGTTTCAATCAAAGCTACTTACCAATGGGTTTCATGATTCAAATGAAGTAATGTGGCCGTGAAACAGCACAAAATATTGTGTGGAAACACATCCATGGAACTGTCACTGGGTAAAGTTAAATAAAATTAATTATTCATAATTCCAGAGTTCTGCTGTCCGAGAAGTCTTTGTTGGTCAAATGAGTGTCTAAAGAGGATTGTTATTGTTATTATGAATGTTGGAATGATGACTGACGTTGGGAGCAAGACTTCCGTTGTTACCGTTAGAGTATTTCAGGGAAGGATTGGAGAGAAGGTAACGGAACGCAACTGCTCAGTAAAATGGTCCACAAGTGTTGGTCTCCTTGTTGAAAATTCAGATTGGAAATTTCAGCACTAATGACACAATACACCTCAAAGATCTCGAAGAAAAAGACGATATGCGTTTTAAGCACACGTTCTCCACACCACACATAAAAGGGTTGTTTTGTAGATCTTGCACAGAAGAACTCGGTGAAGGAGTGGCCACTGTGTTGGTTGAGTCTCTTTTGAAGTGAATGATGATCACTTCTTTCTTACAGTGGATGATTTACGAAGCGTCGATCCAAAAGTAAAAACTCTTTGGATATCCTTTTAATATACTTTGACTTCTTTGGCAGGACGTTCTCTCACTTTCGCGAATACTTTCGATATCATGCATGTCTTCTATTTTAGTCACGCGTTGTAACTCGGAATGTAGAGCGTTCCTTTAAACACTTTCCCGTTATATCTTCCAATTTATAGACGGTATGATGACGGCCACGAACTCGTTCATTCGGTGGTCCAGTTGAGTAAGTAATCTTTGTCGAAAGGAAGTTTGGTTGTGCCAATGTGCATCTAGTCTCCCGTCGTCAATAGTCCACCTCTTTTGGGGACAGCCACAGTCGGGGAGGTACCAAACAGGCACTCAAAAACGGTCACTTTTTTGTTTGGAGTCTCTTCTTGGGGTGGGGCACATTCAATTCTTCGATGATAAGATTGGTTGTATGCTTACACCAGTTGCGGTAAGACGTCGATGTACTTGAGAGTTTGTTGGTGCGTAAAATATTTCCACATGCGTCCTTTTAAGGTGAGTTGAAAACGTTACACGATGCTGGATTTGATTTCTGGATTCTCTGTGGTAAAAAAAATGTATGTCTCGTTTCCTTAATTCTTGTTGGAAAGCTTCGTTCAGAAATTCGGTGACTTTGTCGGTTTGACGAATACTTGTTTCTTTCATCATCAATTTTAGGGCTCGTACTAACTCAATGCTCGATTTGTACGTCAATGGTACGACCCAGGCGTTTTGGAAAAAACGTTGATGACACAAAACAAATATTTTTAGCCACGATTATAGGTGGCCAAATGAGATACATCGTATAAATCGACTTGCCATTGTAGATCGATGCCCTACACTTGTGTGCGATTTCTGGAAACTTTCGTCGAATGGGTTTGTATAAGGTGTACGTGGCTTGTTCTAGTACCCATCATTAGACTTGAGTTAAACAGATGCATCTGAGTCGAATTTTGGCAGCTCGATACAATTTCTGAACTCCTCCGTATGCCGCGAGATGGGATGGATCGTAGAAAATGCTTCAAAAACAAATTCTCCATTAGGACCTTCCTTTTTAGTATGACACCCACTCTTCACGGATCATACTCTTGCATTCGTGTGGTATTTTCTTGAATTATAATGCATTGCGTGTCCGAAAAGCAACAGTTGTTCTAAGGAGTAATCGGTTCTTGTTTAACTTCTTGTTTTACCTGTTTTGCTCAGAAGAAAAAAGAATACACCGAAGCTCATTGCTTGACATGCGTTTATATTATTTATTGGGAATGTATTTTTAGATAAGGTTAGATAGATCAGACTGTTTGAGCATAAGTTTTACCATTACAGCGCCAAAAATTCCTGACCTTTGGTTGCTCCTTTTTTGGACGATGGGGTCTTTTCTGTGGTCGATGTCGATGCTTGGCTAAGCGTTCTTTCCGATGCTGGCTCAAACGGTGCAACTGTTCTTTTTCCTTTTCCTTTTGGACAGGACAAATACTATGGTGGTGTAGTGCACGTCTTTTAGGTGACATCTTTGGCATTTAGGAGCACAAAACACTTATACCCATCATTTCCCCCAGTTCTGTTTTTTATTGTGGATTGCGTCACCACTGATTGTTGGTCCTTCGTATCGTTTTCTCGGCAGGCATCATTCGACGCTGAGGGGTTCACAACGGACTTAATCGGGGTAGTTCTTGATTGGATAAACCCAGTAAACCGTGTAACATACCAGATTTATCTTGGACTTTAATTTTTGGGAGGGTATTTTGTTAGCAGCTGTCGAAGCAGCTAAAGATGTGGAGGATGTCACCGTTGGAGGAAATGTTCCTGGAGACACGGGTTTCCATTTCTTTTCATCAAATGAGGAATGACGCGTGTAAAATTGGGTTTAACTGGCATTATCAGAAACGGAGAAGTGGAAGAACCTGGCACTACTGGAGAATTAGTCACCGTCGCTGCAGGTCATGGTTTGGGAATGTACAGTTTCCTTCTGGCCGAAGTGCCTTTCTTGATGGTAGAAGCTGTTTTCTATGGTATTTTCTGTTTTGTTTTTTTTTTTTTTCTTTTTCTGAGGCTGTGACCTGGTCTTGACAAACATGTTTTTCTTCTGGGTACGTTTGGGTATGGGAAAGACAGTTTTCTTGGGGATGACTTTGGGAGCATTGGGCTTCTATTTTTGAGATGAGAGCGAATGATGACACTTCCCCCCTCCCCTAGAGAACGGCTGACTCCAATTTACCAAATGATTTGCTGTTTGGTTTGAGTGTCGATGTGGAGATATGCCAGTTGCGTCAATGTTACTATGTTTTTCTCAGTAAAGCGTTTGGTTTGATGTGGAATGTGAATGATGAATATCAATAATTGAAGTGCGGTCACTGTAAACGATCGTAAGACTTCACTGAGACTGGCTTCTAAAACTCAAGCACGTATTTGTGGATTTTTCGCGACTGATGCCGTACAAGGCACGAATCAATTTGACAGAAAGATGAAATTGAAGGGACGTCATATTGATGATGCATGAACAGACCAAAAGTGTTCAAGGCTTTTATAGATTTAGATTAGTCGTGTTGCTCTTGATAGTTATAGCGATAGTCCCATTTCTCACAGTAATAACTGTATCCCAGGAAGCCAGTGATAATGGTATGGAAATGTTCATCGTGAAGATAGACTTGAATGTATTTTCCATCTTTTAAATATTTGCCTCGAAACAATAGAGGGCCGCGCACTTCTTGGGGGTGTACTTTCAAGGTGTAGCATGGAGCCAAGACATCTTGCAAATTTTGCATTTCAGGAATGCCACGGGGTGTGTCTTTAGATAGGCTAGCTTACTGTAACATGTGTTATGCTTCTCTTCATTGTTTGGTTTGGCCCAATTGTCAAATGTTCTCCTAGACTCTTTTCCATTCTGCTGTGTCGTTCTTGTCGGCATATGTTCCTCCCACCACGATGGCACTGGTTAAACACATCTTGTCTTGTGAGTTGTAAATTCGGACGAGGCTGCGAAGGTCGTCCAAACATAACACCTTTTTCCATCCGGTCCATTCGGGAAGAAAAACGTGGGCCATGTGTGATGTGAAACTTGTCGCTGGACTGGTCCACGTGTTGAATCTTGTCGATGACTTTGGAAGGTGTAAATTCTGCTAGCCTGCTAAACTCAATCCAAACGAGAGACTTCAGACTGTCGTGATAAATGTAACTGTCAAGCATTCGTCTTCGTTGGTTCGACATTACCGTTTTAGTGTTGTTAACAAAGAATCCTACAAATTGGTGTTGAATCCCTCTGGTTTCTCTAGCGGTACGTCTGATTTGAGATCTATAAATTTCACCGTGTACATGTACGCCGTGGTTCTAAATTTTCTAGAGGATCATTTATCCGTCTTGCGAATGTGTCAGAAGGTAAGATCAGTGTCCGTCTATATAAATGGTCAGGGCCTTTCATCAGAATATTCATTTCACTCTCAATTCGACCAGAAACAATGGAACAGCCAGCTCAGATCGAACTTCTGATCAGAGATTTGCGAGGTATCATATGAAGGTTTTTTCACATAAGCCGAAGGACTACTCCCACTCTTTTTTCAGATAACAGTCAATTTACTTGCTATATCTGTCAGACGAAAGGGCGTTGGTCTTCAGAATATCCACAACGTCAAAGCAAGACAGGCATTAAAAAAGACAAAGATCAAGATACATGTTATCGTTGTCAAGAGAAAGGACATTGGTCTACAGACTGTCCTGAGAAACATCAGGAGGTAGAGAGGGGTTCCAAACAGGAAAAAGTGCCCTCCAAAAGGGAAGAACCCAGACACGTTCAGTAAGAAAAGAAAAAAAAAAGACGAGAAGAAAGTGAGGAAGAAAAAGAAAACCTGTGACAGT
Organism: Potamilus streckersoni; assembly: GCA_016746295.1. Taxonomy (NCBI): domain Eukaryota; kingdom Metazoa; phylum Mollusca; class Bivalvia; order Unionida; family Unionidae; genus Potamilus; species Potamilus streckersoni. Next base: position 4,542,738 of record JAEAOA010001578.1, on the reverse strand, counting down.
GAAGAAATTCAGAACACGCAGAGTGAAAAGACAACTAAGAAGTCTATGAACTTTTTGAATTGATATGTTATAAAACTGGATTGTAAATTTTACATATAATATACCAAAAAGAAAAACGTAAGTGTCTCTTGGTTTTGACTTTTACAATAAGGACCTACACTCACGCACTCACACACGTCCATCGTGGAGAAAAGGGGGATTTGAGTTTTATTTGATTTTGACAAATATTGAGTAGTGTCTTTTCTACCATTTATTTTTTTTAATGAAAGAAAAACAAACAAACAAACTCAGGAACAGGCTTTTAATGCCTTATTCCTTTGCCATGAGTTGGTAGAGATCACTGTTGTTGGTATTTCAGGCGTAGTGGGACTGTGGACGTGGTTGGAATGTTTGGCTCGAGAAGGTCTTCTCGTATTAAAGAATTCTGTTATATTTTTTCAGACTCATTAACTTTGCCAAATGTCTAAGACTACCGTCACCATTTAACCTTTACCGACCTGTTCTTTCTTGCCTAAAATATTTTAGTCGATTTTTGTGTGATAGATTTATGTTCATAAATCTATGTCTGTCTTTGTTTCTATTTCTCTAACCCTGTCTCTAACCACGTCTTTATATCTATGTCTCTATTTGTCGCTAAAGTAGCGCATATTCAGGTCAACTCCTTGCCACACTGTTCCCCCCCAACTGAATGTTGCAAGTGTCCAGTACCGTGACGTCACTCTCTCCAATTCCTATTAACCCTAGACATGCTCCATCCATTTCCATTGACCCATTCAGTAGCCCAACCAACCATAGAACCTATAGTGCCGGGATTTTAATTTTAACGTAGAAGTCCGATAGACTCTAAAGTGTCCCCATTCAATACTGATAATGCCGGCAGCGAAAGTTAAATTCTGTTATAAGCTCGCGAAAAGGTTTTCACTATTTGACCTTGCTTTCAAAAGTAGTTTTAAAACCCCGGATAAAATACGAAAAAAAAATATAAAAGATCATATCTATCGAAATTTACTAAAATGGAAATTTGTCATGCCTCCTGTAGAACATTGTGTTTAGATTTTAACTCCGTTTCTCCGTGCACCAACCCAGTTTATCAGAATTTTCCGTAAAATTAATGATTGGTTATTTTGTCTCACACTGCACCATAGTCACTGAATAAGCGACTCTGTACCTGGCGATTTACTGTCAATTTTTAGGTCAAGTCTATAAGTTAAGAGCAACAGATTAGTTCTAAACGTGACCCCATTACTTTGTTAATTTTCATGACTTACTGAAGTCAGTCTAATGCATCTCTTGGAAGTCATTATAAACTAAACACAAGTTGCGTTGTTGCAAAGTGTAAAATTGCCGGAGATTATTAGAACTTTGCTTACCAAATCTTCATTTTCGGAGGTAGTTTTGTACTAAACCAAAGTTCTTCAGTTTTGGGGGAAAGTAAATCTTGCTTGTAGTTCGCAATCCCATAATGCATGAAAGTGAGTGATCGGTTTAAATAAATCTTGATTCTTGCGAAGTTTAATATTGTCGATAATTTGCATCCACATTATTTCCCTTGATCAAGGCATAGTTTGCTGTTGTTTCTGTCGTCAGCCACTAATGTAGACGTGTACTGACGACATGATCATATGAAGTGAAATGATTAGGTTTGTGCAGTAAGTTTGTGCAGTATACAGTCACAGATTGTGATAAAAAGGAAAAGGTGACTTTTTCTTTCTTTACGTTTTCTAAATGAAGAAGGACCCAGTTAATAGGGAACCACCAATTACGGTGTCAACCGATGAGCACTTCACAGAGCGTTCAAAAAGGAACTACTGTGTTGTCTATTATAACTCTTTTCCAAGCATATAACACGATGTTCAAACCATCACAAATCCTTACAACGTTGAAAAAAAAATTTGACATATAATTTAGAGGTGGAGGGTCGAGACAATAAATATTTACAAATAAACTTGTATCTTGTCAAAGGTACATTCATTTAAACTGCAAACACATATCTTCATTAAATCTTTCCTTTATAGTGTATGATGGGAAAAAAAGAAAAAAACCTGCAAATTTCATTTGAAACCTGGCCAACTATTATTTGGGGAGATTAGGGGTTACATACAAAGCGGGTGAGTTCACCCATGCAGCATTTCAAAGAACTACAGTTTCTTTTTGAAGAGTTATTGTCGATAATGTGGTACAAAATAGGGATATGACATTGATTCTCTGGATGGCTTATATAAAATAAATTTAAACTAGGACCATACATCTGTGTTTAAATAAACAGTATTACAACATTCTTTCCAACAATTGTTATCATTTGTGTTTTCTGTCCATCAAAATATTGACCGTAAGTGTATCAATAGCCGCTTCAATTTCTTGAAATTCCACAGAATTAAAGTTCGTTTCATATAAATTTTTAAGCAAATGTTTAGCACTATAATTACGATATTATCGACTTCTTAATTCTACTAGCACGTGACTTCCACATACATAATAGGAACACTGATACCCCATCAATTTTGTGAGGGTCATACTTCAATACGCAATTATTCGTAAACTATGCAATAGAAATCGATAATAATAAGGCATGTGTGCATTCTGCTCTTAAAGTTTGTAAAGAAACAAAGCTTAAACAGAGACCTCTATATTTCATATTTAAGCTAGCATATATAATGCCGTCATTGTAAATGCATTGAACCTTTCGTCAAAATTCATTAACAAAATAGCAACAGAAACGGCATTTCAGAATGAGGAAGACATCAGGATCAAAAGATTTGTATAGGCAGCAGTTATGTTTATTGCGTCGTTTGGGGAACTGTTTGTGCCACGCACATCACAGCTCATACTCGTTAGAATACATCGATGCCATAAGACTGTTTTGACCCCTTGTTTCATGGTCTCGCATTCTCGCATTCGAACTCAAGTATACAGACTGGATCAGCCCATCCTTCCCTCTCTAATCACATATTTATATCAAACAAGAAAAGAAAGAATTAAAAAAACCAACACGGTGCATTGTGATGTGATGGCATATTATGATGTCTGCTGAGTACTACCTTCTGATGTCATTATTCCAGTACAGCAAACATAGAATAAAGAATTCCATAGTTTCCTATGACACATTAGATAAAAGCATAACTACATTAAAGCCATTGTAGAGACAAAAAATCGCAGAAAATGCAGCGCAAACTGATGCGATGCAGTCAACAAAGTGTGCTATTTTCTCTAGGCAGCATTTTACCACTAAATGTAGTGTTAGGGCAATGGTATATGACTGAACCAAGTTCCTATTGACTCCTCACAGTGGGTTAATAAGAACTTGGCTCAGTCATTTCTGTCTAGCCCCCACCCCACCCTACCGCCCACCCTCCACCCCCACCCCACTTCACCCCAAATGACCTCGATTGTAGCTTTAGGAATGTAAATTTGATGTGTTTTGTGATTCATTCCTGGTGGAGTGCACCCTGTGAATAGCTGAAAATGTTCCAGTTGTCAGTCTCCTTTCACTGCTCTGTTGTTGTGCCATTTGTACAAAATTAGCTACTAATAGCGTCCTCAATGGTGGATAATTACATCCAATGATTCTTTCTGCAGTATCAAGTGAATTACGGACGTCAGTACAGTAGGGTGGGAAAGAATTTTATATTTTAGGTTAAAGTGAACGAAGGTACTATTTTGTTGTCATAGGAACAGGAATATGTGATAAATGAGAAAAGACTGAATGCAATATAATATCACAAAACCAAAGTCACGTTCGTGTATCAACTTGCCCTGATCAATTAACAGTTTAATGGTTTAATTCTTATACAAACAGTGTTGAACGACTCGTTCTCCGAGGTGATTGTGTGGTAGTTATTGTTGAAATGTGCTCATAAAGGTTGCTAATCAAGTGTTCTTGTACGGTTTTGTCCATGTCTCAGTCCCCAAACCTGTTCTGATACTGTCAGACGTTTTGGTTCTGATATTACCTCTTCATAAAATCATGCAATTGACGCAGACAAACCTGTCCGCATCACAAAGATCTACATTTTAAACATTTACCTGTCCTTTTCAGTTCCCTAGTTATGATCTGTTAATGGAACTTTTACATGATATATACAGAATATTTCCGGAAAAAATTCTACGTTTAACAACTTGACACTCCACGTGAAGTAACACAACTATACTTTCAATCATCATTTTAAAATTCTATGGCTACTTTCGATTGTTTCTTCAGATCCAGATGCAACTTTCACTCATTCAAAATTTTTGTTGATTTGGTAACGTGACTCGATTCGACAAATATTATCCACCATTTTTTTACTTCGGAAACATAATATCTAAAATGGTGTCTGGACTCTACGTGGATTTACAAATTAGCGGCTACAATGTAGTCGTTTTTGTTGCATAAAGATGTATCTATCAATTGCACGATATTTTGAAGATGTGATATCATACTATGAGTATCAGAACAGGTTTGTCAGTACATTATGGAAAAGGGGACTCATTTATCGGGCTATGTCTCGTGTTTGTTTTCTGGAGCATTCGGGACTACTTAAAATCTTCTGACTTGAATGTCACCCTTAGTGCCCCGGCAAAACGTCTGCATACAACAAACCATGTAGAGAAAACGTGTATGATCACATCGTACATCCACATTTTATTAGTCAACGTGCATTTTATACGGCTAACATTAAACATATCCTTTTAACCCAAGCAGAACATGTAATCAGTATTTATGTTAAGATTTACTGCCTTCAACCACTATCACATACCATGCTATTTTTTGGCACACATCAAAGTTTCTCCCGTCATTAAACGTCAGCATTAAAGAATTCTATATAAAATTCGTTTAAAACAGATCCCACCGTACACATTTCACATTTTCGTTGGTTTTTCTAAAACAAAGTTGCTTACCCTTCAGCAAAATGGCTAACTATCTGATATAGAATCTCTTCCGAGCACATAATTATAATAATTGCCCTAGAGATAGTTTAAAATGTGATCTTCAAAGCAACGTTTTTAACATACATTGTCGTTCATGTGAGATGCCATGATCACGGTATGGTCAGTAGAATGAGTTATGGTAGCAGATGATACAGACAAAATCCTTTGCAACGCAATTGAATGGAGTCTTTTCGCATCTAGTACGCCATCTGCGGTGTTAAAAAATGAACAATACATGTATTAGTACAGCAGAGGTCCAGGAATAGGATTTGTAATCATCGTAGGCCCCTGGAATTTTGTCCTTGTCGTACATTGTCTGTAGTCCAGGTACAACGTCTCCAATTGCAACATTACAGAGACTTAATAGAACCTTTTATCCTGCTTTATGTTTAAAGCATATTATTACACTTTTGTTTCAACAATGGCCACTTTGTCAATAAAGGCGAGATAAAATGAGAACCTGATACTTGATTACGCTATTACGCTTTAGAAATGCCCATAACAGCATTCTGATATTGACTTCATAATCTTAGCAATCCATAATTTGTTTCCTCTTCATATGATACAACAAAGATGAAGACATAAAATGACACGTGACTTTGACCTTCAGATGAAAAGACAACGTGTTGGTCATGGATAGCCGGTTGACAATAACCAGTTACTATTGATCAAAAACATTATATAATATATAACAAAATCGAAGAAGTTTTGTGCAAATGCACTCTAGATCAAGCGAGGCGACTGGCAGATCGTAACCGACGACGGCAAAAAACATACGTTGTCCTTGGGCATGGCCCTCCACTAATGTGGTGTTTGTGAAAATATATATTCATTAATTGTCATTTCTTTATCAAGTGCTGAATTTAAACAAATACAATATGATTTCATTTTTTACATTTTTGAAATATAAAAAAGGATAAATAATTTACTGGAAACCACAGAAATTACGATTAAATTGTCAATATTCGCCACTTTGGCAGCCACTTTCTTTATTCACTTGCATGTTTTGAAGATGTTTTAAAGACGACGTTTGATCTCAAAGTTAAGGTTCTTCTCATTTCAATGTCATCTATGCATACTAGTTTCTTTAATGACCTCGAACATTCAGTCTCTCTTACTATAAAAATTATTTTTGCATTATTTGGTTTAATCACCACCTGAATCGTTTTCATTTGAGGTGAGACGAGTGGCCGAGTGGTCTAAAGCACTCGTCTTTAAAGATCACTGACAACTCACATCTGTCCGCGTGGATCTCGATTCGGTTAGCGTTGGTATCCAAGAGAGCTTGCTAGTAGCTTCCCTTGGGTCGGTGGTTCTTCGCGAAGTTTTCCTAGTTCTTCCTCCAGGAAATATAACTGGCCGTTTTGTATAGTCTATCATGTGCTGAAAATGATGTTAAACCCACAAAAACTGGTCGTAAATACAGAGGATTCCTTCCTTATGTGATAAACTTGATATGCTATGATGGTGCAGATGTAGAAGAAAAGTAGTGATTGCAGACGACTTTTTGTTTCCTTCGACATAATCTTCATGTGGTTTGAATAACTGTAGCAGGAACCGGGAAGGAAGCTCATTTGCATGTACAGATAGACTACAGACTATAATTACTCAAGTGATCAAATTAAAAGTTTGGTCGACTGTTTTATTATCGCATTTATATACGTGCGATCTAACAGTGATCTTGGTCTGCTGTTTCATTAATCTCATTCAGATTCACGTGATTTAATAGTGATCTTGGTCTGCTGTTTCATTAGTCGAATTCAGATTCACGTGATCTAACAGTGATCTTGGCCTGCTGTTTCATTAATCTCATTCAGATTCACGTGATCTAACAGTGATCTTGGTCTGCTGTTTCATTAGTCGCATTCAAATTCACGAGATCTAACAGTGATCTTGGTCCGCTGTTTCATTAGTCGCATTCAAATTCACGTGATCTAACAGTGATCTTGGTATGCTGTTTCATTAGTCGCATTCAAATTCACGTGATCTAACAGTGATCTTGGTCTGCTATTTCATTAGTCGCATTCAGATTCATGTGATCTTAAAGTAATTTTAGTATGCAGTGCTGTTAGCCACTTTGAGATTAACGTGATATCAGTAATCATGGTTTACGGTATTAATAGTTGCATTCCCGCTTAACAAATGACTATTTTCTCTCTTTATGTTTTTCCATATGGAAGGTTAATATCAATGAAGACAAAGGTAGCTATCATCAAAAAAGACACGAAAAATGTTAGCCATTTTTTTCATGTGTTGGTCTAAATATTTCCCCACGTTTCAAATCATATTCTGCGCATTTTACATGTAAATTTACTAACATGCATTTTTGAGGGGTTTTTTACTTGTGTAATTACGAGTTTTCCAAATTTAAATGAAACTCTTGGGTGTTAAGTTAGTTTCATGGTTGCTTAAGAACGGTTTTCGCATGACAGTTTCTTCTCTATCAGAACACTAGTGTCTTAATAAATCGTCAGAAATGGTTCATCCACTTAAAACTCGGACATTGTTTTGCGTTAAGCACATAGATATGGTATAAAAAAAACAGCAACACATGCCGATTGTGTTCGTCCGTATCTGACATTTGCATTACCACTACAGCGTTGTCGGTGAACATTGTATTGCAGACAAGACTGTGCGAAGTTATAAAAATACTTGGAAAAAATAAAACTTAAATAATCCCTAGTAGTAATTCTTTTAACTTTTTTTTGAAGAGATTCTCCAGTCAGATGGGCAGTAAATTAGTAGGCCACTGTGCTCTTGAAAACCCTACGAAAAAGTCAGTTATTTTACGGTGCGATCAATGCTGAAATGAATTTTTAAAACATATTCTCGTTTAAATACACAAGTTTGATGACGGAAGGAAATCTTTCTGAAATGATTTTATTTTGTTGCTACAATTTAGACAAGCAAGGCGTGAGATTGCTTGTTGTTATTAAACAGTTATATTACAAAACACTTTGTTTACACCATCAAATTAACGTTGACTGAATCCTTGATAATCACGGGTGTGATGATCCCAATATTCTTACATGCTGAGGTGGAATTTAGCTGATTACGAAAATGCGTGCTCATGTGTAATATTTTCTGAATGTGTACTATTTAAATAAATAAGTAGAAGTTGTCACTTCATTTAAAAAACAAGTTAAAGGAGTGAAAATGACCGTACAGAGCTAGGACCCTCTCAGAGATGCGATAGTCTCGTCCTGCTAGGCCTTCGCGTGGCTCCAAGTTTGGAGTAGATCTCACGGTACTTGCTCTCAACGTGTTTTTCTTTCGTCATTATGGTGATTTCAAATATGTATCAACTTGTAAATAATCCACACTGAACAATATCGGATGTAATTTATACATAATGTGGTGAAATTGCCTCCAAGGCATGCGCAAGGAGACAGTTCTAGTAAAGAAATATATTTTCGGGAACCGGGTTTGAATTTTTCCCTACAGTGTGCTTGAGTTGCTGTACATTTTCTGATAGTTTTTTTTAAATGGAAATTATCATTGCGATTTAGACGGAAATCGGTTTAATCATGGTCCGTTTAATTTTTAATGAAAGTAATACCTGGAAGGAAATTGCACCACATTATGTTTAAATTACCTCCGCTATTGTTCAGTGTGGGTTCTTTACGGAGTTGAAAATTGCAAGACTTGTTGTGATGTAACAAATTGTTGGGAAGATGGTTAGTGTGGCTCTGAAGAGGCAATAATAGAAAGAAGTAATCATCGAAAGAGGTTATCATAGAAATAGGTAATCATAGAAAGAGGTTATCATAGAAAGAGGCAATCATAGAAAGAGGTTATCAAAGAAAGAGGCAATCATAGAAAGAGGTTATCATAGAAATAGGTAATCATAGAAAGATGTTATCATAGAAAGAGGTAATCATGGAAAGAGGTTATCATAGAAAGAGGCAATCATAGAAAGAGGTTATCATAGAAAGAGGCAATCATAGAAAGAGGTTATCATAGAAAGAGGTAATCATAGAAAGAGGTTATCATAGAAAAAGCAATCATAGAAAGAGGTTATCATAGAAAGAGGCAATCATAGAAAGAGGTTATCATAGAAAGAGGTAATCATAGAAAGAGGTTATCATAGAAAGAGGCAATCATAGAAAGAGGTTATCATAGAAAGAGGCAATCATAGAAAGAGGTTATCATAGAAAGAGGTAATCATAGAAAGAGGTTATCATAGAAAAAGCAATCATAGAAAGAGGTTATCATAGAAAGAGGCAATCATAGAAGGAGGTTATCATAGAAAGAGGTAATCATAGAAAGAGGTTATCATAGAAAGAGGCAATCATAGAAAGAGGTTATCATAGAAAGAGGCAATCATAGAAAGAGGTTATCATAGAAAGAGGTAATCATAGAAAGAGGTTATCATAGAAAAAGCAATCATAGAAAGAGGTTATCATAGAAAGAGGTAATCATAGAAAGAGGTTATCATAGAAAAAGCAATCATAGAAAGAGGTAATCATAGAAAGATGTTATCATAGAAAGAGGCAATCAATTAGGAGCCAATTAGAGAAAGATACATATTTGCCAAGCCAATCTTGTTTCTGATTAACGAATCATTCTCTAACAAGTTAAAAACGAATACATATTTGTCTTTATTTTGTTTGCGGTTAACTTCAAAGGTGAGAGGGTACAGCAACGACTCGGGCCGTAGCTAAAGGTACAATAGCCGAGGAATCGTAATTACCTTCAAAGCCACTTCACATTTCGCTGTTTCGTTAAAAAAAACAGATGTATTTATGTCACTTGATAGAATAACTTTAAATGTATGCTCATTGTAAAAATTTTTGTTATTGTTTTATTTTTTATTTTTTTTATGCACGATGGAATAAGTTCGATTATCTACTCTACAAGACTTGCACAAGATAACAATTATTCGACTGGTATCATAGTTTAATTTGCAATTATTCGACTGGTATCATAGTTTAATTTGCAATTATTCGACTGGTATCATAGTTTAATTTGCACTAAACACTCATGTAATATCCTTTTACGCATCATTACTTTGATAAAAGAGCTCCAAAGAGAGACACCTATCTCTAACATCTTGAAAGAGACAGGGATGTATACTCGCGGCTCTTTTATTACCAAAATAATTAAATGAACCGTCATTTATACAAATATTCTGATTACAGGGCGACAGTGTGTGATTCAATTAAAGCATTATCTGGCGTCAAACAAATATATCCTATCTTGCAAAATAAATATTGAAGAAGTCTGTAGCGCGACATCGTATCAAATAATACTGGGACAGCTCTACATTAAAAAGAACATATTTTGTAAAAAAAAATTCAAGGGTGGTCTAAACACATAATGGACAAAGTAGTTTGACAGTGTATTGTACTTGACCATTTTTACCTCTGCATAGAAATTTTGTCTTTTCAAAGAGAAAATGATCAATAGTGCCAGAGCGTTTTAAAAAATGATGTTGATAAATTCCTTGCAAATATGTCATTTCAGCTTATGCTGTATAAATTATAAAACAATATGTGTGCTTATGTTTTTAAATGCGATTTCATACGTTTTATGTAATTATAAATTTTTGTTACTAAAATAGTTTGATCTGCATTATGTGCGATGGTGACTGCAGGAGTGTATTACCCATCCACTTTGAATTGTACACGAAGTAAAAAATTATATACACCAAAATAAAACCAAGGATTTTGGTTTCTTCTTCACATTTTTGTACACTTATAATTTTGTTTTCAAATGACAAAAACACTTTCGCATATCACATAAAATGCGAAGAACTGTAATCCAAGATTATAATTCTGTAATGGATGAATATTTTATTATCGTCGGTTCAAAAGAAAAACTTGAAGAAAAAAAAAACCCTCAAATAAATGTAAATGAACTGTGCAATAATATATCTGCTACAGAAGAGATGGCACTCGTACTGGTTATGTGTGGTATGGAACATTGTCGTCTGCTTTCTTAGTTCATCGACAGTGTTTGATTGACAAAGTCTACATCACTAGCACTTTAATGTATAGCTCAGTCCACACACGGATTGATATATATATATATATATATATATATATATATATATATATATATATATATATATATATATATATATATATATATATATATATATATATATATATATATATATATATATATATTGTATAGGTTTAAAATGTAATTACCCTATTGGTAATGCAGCCTTTATATATATTTTATAGAATTCTAGTATAATTATAATTTTTTGTGGGTATTTTTTTTTTGTTGCTTCCTAATAAGAAGACATAATGACCTTGTAGCCGTTTGAAACGAATAAAGAGATAGCAAAATGTTAGAGAAGATACCGGGATGATTAAGTTTTTGAGTAAATATTATGTTTGACAAAGGGAACATAATAAATTTGGGATAGCACAGCATACGGATAGAAACAAAATACTTTATATCGATGTTTTCAAATATTACTTTCCAGCAACACGGACACAGAGAAGATAAAGACGATATCATTAACTTTCTCCGTTCACGAACACGATAATCATTCCCTTACTTCACGTGAGAATACAAGTAGAAACATATATTTTAATTGCGGGAGATTAGGACAACTTTAGGCAACAGTTTTATTATTTTTATTTAAATTCCACTCAAAATCTAGAACTTCACATTTTTTCGAAATGAATACTCCATGTAGAACTATATACTGAGACCAAATTTTAATTAGGAACAAAATGGAATCTTAAGGAGAATCAGCTAGAAATTAAACATAATATGTATAAAAATGCAAACTCCTTAAATATCATTAGTTTGTGATGAAGAACTCGTAATGAGGCATAAATGAAGAAAACATATGTTGTTAAAAAAAAAACAAAGCACAATCATAGGAAACTTCACTATGCATAATAATTTTAGTATAATACAATATTCCGAAGTATACTTTCTTCAGTACAACACGCATGTATCAAAAGAATAAAATTGTATACATAAGGTAAGATATTGAAGAGAGGTTTTCTTCACATCAGAGGGAAAACAGACATGTAGATGAACGTAATTATATACTAATCCATAAGGTCATATATATATATATATATATATATATATATATATATATATATATATATATATATATATTGCTTTTCGAATAAAACTAAATATGGTTACTTACATAATAATAACAAAAATAATAATAAGACTAATAATAATACGAATAAAAATAATAAAAAGAATAATACTCATAATAAGAATAATAATCAACCTAATAATAATAATAATAATAATAATAATAATAATTATTATTATTATTATTATTATTATTATTATTATTATTATTATTATTATTATTATTATTATTGCATTAATTGACTTACTTCTTTTCTCCCTGGCCAAAAGGCCGGTCTCATTGCTGACCATCCAGGCAGTCACGTGACAGAGCATTAGTAGCAGACTGGTCAGTACAGTAACAGGACACTGCATTGTACATGTTTTTATAAAGGGTCTGAATAATGCCGACGCTGACGCCGACTACCGGTGTCAGAATCAGGACACAGTGATATCATCTTCACATCTTACGTAAGTTTTTATGGATATAGAAAATAAGTATGTTCAAAATATTCATCCAGCATCAAGATAACTGAGGCCTTTTGAATAATATTTTAGATATTCCATATAGTAAAAGTAACACAGATTTAAAATTCACTTCCCAGAAACACAAACGTATGCAAGATCAACACGGAAAACTAAATGCAATCCGCGCTGATTTATATACACATCTATCCAAGAATTTGTGAATTAATTATTCGGTTGAGGCATATATTCTTCTCGTTGGCGTATAGCGATCGCTGTCGCTGAAGCGATCGGTTATGCCAATAATTGAAGCTCCACACCAGTTGGAATGACTGTCAATAGTGCATGTTAAAAAAATGTCCCTCCTACTGAGCTAGCGTGACTGAGACAGATAAAAAAAAACAACAAAATATTTCCCCCTTTCTCTCACTCAATTAAAAAATTGGTATACTGCCAAAGTGACTAATTTGAACACAATATATGCAAACGGCACATATTTCCACAGAATGTTCCTGTATTCAGTTCCCGGAATATATCTCCAAACTTGAAAATGGATATATGAACAAAAAATAAAGAGACCCAATCAAATTCCAAGGGATGTTACTAGAAGCTACTCCAAGAAAAATCATAGTACCGAGAAAGTCTACTGACTGAGCAGTACATTGTATGAGTGACACTTGAGTGGATCAAATCTGATGTAAATCGTTCGCCCTTCTCCCCATGCAGTTAGGCAGTATCCCGTCAATACACAAATACTCTCTGGAAGTAGATGCAGCATATATCGGATTTGTTCGTAATACCTGCGACTGGTCCTCGGGAATATGGACTTATATTGCTTACTGTACGTACCGTATTCACCAGTTTGAAAACCCGTCTATTATAGATCACAGCGTCAACCGAATGTTTCTAATGATACCCAAAGACATTGGCTGGGGTCTGATATATTTTTGTTCAAAATATGTTCGTCACAAAAGATAGCATTGCCATTAATATTTTATTGTTTCAGGTGGTGTGCTCGAGTAGTACTGTTCTTTACAAAGAAATATACAGTCAATTTGCTCTTTAATACCCGTGACTGATTTTACTACAGCAATTTCTCTCCCTGAAGGAATTATACCTCCAATGATAACTTGGCGTATTTACTATAATAGTCTACTGGAGGGCCAACAGGGTCACAACCAATAAAATCATCCCAATACCTCACGAAAAGAAAAACATTTGGAAGACTCGCGCAATTTTCGATGTAGTGCGAGTCGTCCACAATAGGTATGAAATTAGTCAATAAATTAAGTTGAAAGAAAAACGTGTCTCTGTTCGAATAGCTAGTTTTTCGGCTTTAAAAGAGGTAATCACGAATTGTTAAGCCACAGTCAAAATTTGACAGCCTAAAAGCGAATTATAAATGTCACACGCGGGTATGTGCAGGTATGTACATAGGATGTGTCAAAAACAATTACAGGATGTGTCAGTCTATTTTCACCATTTTTTTTTAAATAAGGAGCTCTTCGTCTAATAATTCTCAGGCGGTTTCTATCAGGGTATGATGGAGCGCAAGTCAATGTCGTCGTGTTCTCGTGATAATTATTTCAAGAGTACGAAGAAGAATATAAATTGTTTTTCGTGTAATTTTAAGCATCTTTCCCAGTCATAATGTAAAATTCGATCTAATAACGTGACTTTTACAACTCTTTATACGATTCTCCTAATAAAGAATAAATGCCCATATTTTACAAAAAAAAGGACCCCCAAGTCAAGACAGTTGGGGAACTTCGTGCTATTTGGTGGTTTCCAGTCATGTTTACTTGACGCACTGTGTAAGAACTTACAAATGTGTCAACAATCTATCCATAATTAAAACTGAGTTGAATGATATGCGTGAATTGCGGAGGTGACACACTAAAAGAACATGATCATAAAGTCTGTCTAAAACAGCTTCATGGCCGAAATGTAGCTTTTACATAATTTATAAACTTGTAACAAATTTGTGATTTCGCTGAATAGTACTCACGAATTTGAAAAATAAAGATAACGAATCCAAAACAAACATCACGTGAGTTGTTATTTAAATATTTTGATAAACAAAATCTTCCATCACCTTTATTGTATGTTCATCAATAATATTTGTATATTCATAAATAATTTTCCCCATCAAGAAAAAAAAACGACTTTATTCGAATTCATGCTGGTACCCCACCCCTAAAAACACTATACAAAGACTAGCGTGTCTCGAAATGTATGCCAGCATATTTTTTTAAACAAACAACTTGTATAACACCCAAGTGCGAACTCTTTTCCGGACAGAGAATAAAGTTTGACATTCAATTTCTAGAGGAATTTTACGCATTTTGAATGTTGTTCTGCAAATTTTCTTCATATTTAAATTCAGGGGACGTGCGAACCTGCGTGTTTTTTGTGTGATTTGTCTCAAACGTGGATGAACATATCGCTGTATTTCAGTTATGATATTTTCTTTTATGTTTTTATCCACGAGAAACAAGCACTTTTGCTATCGGCATTTTCAAACCGTATGCCCAATGTGCCGAACGGCGCAGGAGAAGCTGAGACTAAGACTAAATGAACACAGAAAAAAAAAACGTATCCATTATGGGTCTTTGTTTAATGTAATACATAATAAAAGCAAATTGGGAATAATACCCTCGAATAGTGGCTTTCGGTGGTAATATGTATAAAGGATGGGAAGGAATTCCATGCAATAAATGATCTTATTGTTGTAGTTTGAAGAAAACTTTCATTGAAATGTAAAAAGGTAAGGGGAAAACAATGAACAAAGTGAATTTATGTTGTA